>OV884011.1:81658805-83047997 GCA_930367205.1 Acanthosoma haemorrhoidale
AGAATTAATTACAAAAATTCCAGTATTAACACATTTTGACACATTTAAGGAAATTACTATTGAATGTCATGCATCTAAGGATGCAATAGGATGCTGTTTAATGCAGGAGGAACAACCTATATCCTATGCGTCAAGGTCAGCAAAGAATTTTGCACAAATTGAAAAGGAATATTAAGTCTTCTTTTTGCAACATCTAAATTCCATTTATACATTTATGGGCGTAAAACTTGTGTCAGAACAGACGACAAACCTCTTGTGTCTCTAATTAAAAAGAATGTTGGAGAAATACCATCACTCAGATTGCAGCGGATGATTCTTAAATTAATTAAATATGACTTAGATTTGGGGTATGTGCCTGGGAAGGAATTATATATTGCTGATTTGTTGTCAAGTGGTTGTGAAAATGAAGAGAATGTCAATTCTGAAGAAGATTGTATTAGTGCGATAGTTCATGAAGTAGCATCTAATAATTATCAATTGCAGGTCACACCTAGAAGAAAAAAGATTCTCGAAGAAGAAACCGCCAAGGATAAGACATTACAATGCCTAGTGCAGTACTACATGAAGGGATGGCCTGCCAATAGTAAAGATGTGCCTGAAGAAATAAAAGTATATTTCAAATTTAAAGATGAAATTTGTGTTAGTGGAAACTTAGTATTTGTGTGCCGAAAGCTGTTGGTACCTATTTCCTTGATAAAAGAAATGTTGGAGAAGCTTCATAGTCCGCATTTAGGAGTCAGCAAAACACAAGCAAGGGCAAGACAAATATTTTACTGGCCGCAAATGAACTCAGATATTAAAATAAAATGTAAAATATGTGAAACTTATAGGAATAAAAATATAAAGGAACCTTCATTGCCTTACCCGGTACTATCAAGACCTTATCAACGGTTCGGTATGGATTTCTTCCAATTAGGAAACTATTCCTACTTAATATTTGTGGATTATTTATCAGCCTGGTTTGATGTAGTAAAGATGCCATATAAAACAGCATCAGAAACAATCAATAACAATATCCTAAAGCACAGATTGAGCAATAGAATAAAGCATCAGAACAAATATTTGCAACACATGGAATACCTGATGAAATTGTGGCTGATAATATGCCTTTCTCATCCTTTGGGTTCAAGCAATTTTGTCAAGGATGGGAAATAAAATTAACTAACACTAGCCCACACTATCCACAATCAAATGGAATGGTGGAGAAAGCAGTTGGTATTTGCAAAAGCCTCATGATAAAATGTTACAAATCTGGACAAGATTTGGATCAATTTAGGATTAATGGAGTATAGAAACTGCCCAATCACAGGAATGTCAGTAAGCCCAGCACAAATACTGATGAGCAGACATCTAAGAACAGTCATCCCAACTATTGAAGAAAACCTTCTGCCAAATGTCATTGGGGTAAAGGAGGATAAGGAGCTTAAACAGCAAAAGTCTAAGCTATACTACGATAAAACATCACAGCAGAGAAGAGGTTTCAATGATGGTGAAAGTGTAGTCCATAGAAGAGGAAGGAGATGGGAGCCAGCCCAGATTATTAAATCTAACAATGCGCCTAGATCCTACGTAATAAGAACTTAGGTTGGTCAAACATTAGTTAGGAATTCAGTCCATCTAAGAAAATCAGGAAATCCTTTTGCTATTAATGGAGAACAAAATAATTATCCCACTTTGGAAAATAACATTACCGAAAGTAATGAATTTAATACTAAGACTCAACTGGTTCCAGCTCAATCACCTCAACATCCAGAAGAGAGTCCTGAGGTCACCTCTGAAACCCATAACCCAGCTCTACCTCAAGCTATGTCTAGATATGGATGATGAATTATTAAACCTAGAAGATTAGTGGAAGAATGAAATTTAATAGTTAAATTGGTATTATTGTATTTTGTCTATTTTGAAAATTTATTGTATTTTGTTGTACATAATTGTTAATCTGGAATTTAAATATAAGGAGGGAGATGTGGTAACACTGTTTGTAACAGCGGTTGAACCTTGAGATATAATAAACATGTAATGTGTTGTTATGCTCCTAACTTGATTGTATTTAATAAAGTTATAAACAATGACTGGAGACTTAATTAATAATTCCATATAATACAACAGACCTCTCCCTAATGGACAACGGTTGTCGTGGCCCTGCAAACTTACCAAGCAGTGTTTCCCACGACAATTCAGTCTGCCTCTCTCCGGTTCATACTCGCCTTTGGGATCTGGACGGATTTCACCTACCCTCAGATACCGAGTGTGAATTCGTGGTCATTCCAAGACCACACAAACTACCTACACTACCTACCCTATACCTCTTCTCCTGAACATAGTGCATTGTCGGGGCACATACATATCAAAAAATGGAGTGTGATAGTAAAGCCGTCATGAAACGATTGTCCAGGTTATAAACTCAAACAACCCTCACTTTGTAACCAGGGCTAGGGTAACCAGGGACCCCCCCTCGTATCGACCCGACATGTATATTTACAAAAAAGATTCATAATTAAAAACACCTGACTGTTTATTATTTAAAAGTGAAACTAAAGGAATATAGAATGTTGGTCATTCACTGATAGGCAGTGATCACCTGTGATCGATCACTGGGAGTGCAAACATAGAGGATCTGGAGCGAAAGACTTCCTACATTCCTGTAGGGCTTTGTGAAGCTGTTCTTGAAGACAAGTCATGTTATCCTTGCCTTTGGTGTAAATGTTGCTGTGGTCTTTGCAGAGGCATTCCGAGAGAAGCTGCTCACAGATGGTACTCATCTTCACCTTCCTGTCAATCCTTTGCTTCACAAAGGTGCAAGCGGCCTCATTGGACATCATGTCTGAGATCCCATCGTAGCCAGCACCACGAATTCACATTTGGCATCAATGTCCATTTCAATCACATCCGGGTAGCAAGAGATGATCTGATCCTTGGGCATCTTGTAGGGGTTCTGTTTGTAGACGAAGTCTCTGAAGGCCCTGGACATTGCCAGATCACCGTTGACCCTGCCCTGTTCAATGAAGCCACCGTCCCGGAAGATTCTGGACGTCTCGGCTGGGGTGGATTGCCTGTGATCGTGGGACAGGGGTGTGACCATGAAAGTCACCGAGATTGGCGCAGTAGAGCACCTCGTTGCAGATGATGACGACAACTGCGGTCGAACCAGAATATTCATTCCAAGAAATGGGGCTTCTTTGCCTCACACTGTCCTGGTTGAGGAAGGCTTCTTGAAGGGCGATTCTCGGGATCCCATGCCTCAGCAATATTTGGTCGAAGACAGAGAAGTGGAGGTTCCTGGTAAAGAATTCTGCAACCGCTGTACCCCCATGGCTGTTGAACACTCCCAATTGTGATTGTGGTTTTGGGTTCACCGACAATGATGGTGTGTCCATCCTCCATGGAAGGCCGCAACCCTCGCATTGAACAAGAGGCGATTACGTAGTCTGTCGTCCTAGCGTAGGAATATCCTTCAATGCTGTATTCGGCCCATGGTTCATGGTCTATTTATATATTAGCTTAGTTTCAACACATGTTTTGTTTATTAAATATCATTAATATAAGCTGTTTGAGTAATTTTGAACTCCTGCTTAGGAAAATAAGGGTAGATTACCCACAGGTTAATTCCCATTTTTAGCTAGAGTGGGAATGCTGTACATACTCATATTCCGTTGGAAAGAGAGCAAAATAATTGTATACCTGATTACTATAGTTGGTGCCCAAGACTTTATTTTGTGGAGTATTTTCTTCACTTGAATTTTTCTTCACATTCCGTTTTTAATGGGCTCTTAACTACTAAAAAATCAGGCTATAGCTTAATAGTTTCAGGCCAAGTGGATTATTTTGAGGCTGTGATCATAGGCAAAGAAACTGACAGACCCAGATAAATAATGAGAGACAAAAGATAATCCATCTGTTCCTTTATGAAGATAGACTTCATATTGAGCTCGGCAATCAGTATTATAATTTTCAAGAGTATTATTAGACAGAATAATTTGCCTTCGCTTGGCAGACCACATTCACATATTACATACAAATGTTATGTTTTAAAGCTGGGGATCAATTGAGGAATTGCAGGGAATCGTGAATGATATTGTGGGTATTGTTTGGATGTAATAAGTAACAACACAAGTTAACAAAAGAACCAAGTTTATTAATCAGTTCACACACGCATCACAACATTAGCAATCCGTTTATATACATACAAAACTCTGGAGGTAACAACCAGGTTCAGGTTATAACTTACAAATGTTACCAACCTAACATCCCCCTCCTTAAGTTTTAAATACAAAAATAAAAATATAGTATACATTACAATCATGTTCATATAGTATGTAACTTATGATCTAATTTGTAACTAATTATTTGGAAGTAATTACAATAAAATAAAGAATAATAAAAAAAAAATAATTATTAGAAAATAAAGGTTTAACCAAAAAATTACAGAGCAAGAGCTTACAAATACAAACATTACAAATCTAACCTTTCAGGTTTTTTAATTACTCTACCGGATCTAGTTGTAATAGAGTCAGGTAAATTCAATGGCAAGGAACAACCAGAGTTATTTAAATCTTCAACAGTCCTATCTATGTTTACATTATTCGAGACATCAACAGTTTCGTCAAAATCAAAATCTCTATGTTTGTATTCAGCATCCTCTGATGGAGGAGCATTGTATTTCTTAATAAATACTGAATTGCGCCTATAGATTTTGCCGTTAATGTTTAGCAAATATGACCTAAATTTAAGCTTTTTAACAATGAGTGCTCTTTCCCACAACTTAGTATACTTGTCTTGTACTAAAACATTATCACCCTCGTTAAATTCTACTGATTTTCTGCTGTGCTCATTATAATAGGTCTTTTGAGAATTTTTATCATAAACTTGTGGATCATCAACAACATGAGATGCCAGACAGCTATCTCTTATAGGAAGTTTTGATCTAAGAGTCCTACTCTGAAGGAGTTGGGAAGGTGAATATTGTAATCCTGCAACAGGAGAATTTCTGTAGTTAAGTAAATATAGATCTAAGTCATCATTTTCATGGTGACATTTTTTTAGCATGGATTTCATCAACCCTACATTAATGTTAGGTTTTTATACAATCACAAGATTATTAATCCACTCACAAGGCTCATCCACTCGCTCTATTATGTTTGCATGCAATAAATCATCTAAGCAAGTTTTTAATTTATTCTTTATTTTATAAGGAACTCTACGACCTGGATTTGCTTTAGGAGTAGCATCTTTACTGAGTTTTAACTTGCATATGTCTGGGAAGCATCCTAGTCCACTGAAGACATCCTGATTCTGTTTGAGAAAATCATCGACTGGGACAGTAACCTTGTCTATCCGAAGAAGAAGTCCAAGCTCAACACACGAACGTAGTCCCAGAAGTGGTGTTCTGTCATCATTCACAATCATGAACGGGGCGTTTATTTTCACACTGTCTTTTTGAAGATCAAGATCAACAGAGCCGATCGGTCGAACAACAAATCCACCAAGGGATTCAAGAAGTACATCAGTTTTTCTTATATTTAAGCCAGCATCAAGTTTCTGAAGAGCAGTAGTTGTTATAACATTAACTTGGGATCCAGTATCGAGTTTAAATTCAATCGGTTGATCGTTAATTTTAAGCAAGGCCAGCCATTCATCTTTCCCTTGAGTGATAGCATCACAGGCACACAGGTTTAAAGAATCCAACTTAAAAACATCATTACTCGACTCCACCACTTCATGAGCCTGTCGAATGCGATTATTACGCTTATTTCCGATGCATTGTTTTGCAAAATGATTGAATTTTTTACAGTAGGAACACTGCTTACCAAATGCTGGGCACCGTCCTTTAGCGTGGTTGAAGCCACAGCGATCACAAGCATATAAACTATCCTGACGGTCCCGGAGCTCTGGTGGTCTTTTCATTTGTGGCTTCCGATTTACTTCGAGTATCTCCGTCGACGTAACAATCGATGTTTTCACTGGAGGTGGTGCTTTTAAAATTTTCATGTTGAGCTCTGCCATCTCGACTGTTTTACAAAAATTAACTGTTTTTTTCCAATAAAGGGTCCTCTCTCAAAAGTCTTTCTTGAGTACTTTTGTTATAAAGTTCAAGAATTATTTGGGATTTTAGCAATTTTTCTTCTTGTTCACCGAATTCACAAGGCGCTACTAGTGATTTTAGATCAGTAAAATACCGTTCAAATGGTTCATTTGCTGCTTGCTTTCTGCTAAAAAAATTATAAATCACCATTGTCTCATTTTTCCGTGGGGTGCAATGCTTTTCTAGGACGTCTAAAATAGAAATTACTGTTTCATTACCTGGTTTTAACGTCGTGATTGTGGAGTAAAGTTTTAAACCATCGGATCCCAATAAGTTTTTCAGTCTCGCTACTTGGACCTCTCGCGATTTCTTCTCAGTCTCTGTGGCTACAAAATAAATTTCTATTTCAGTCCGGAATCTTCTAAAGCTCTCGGAGAGGTTATCCACGTTGACGTCGAATTCTGAGGGTTTGTTGAACTCCATGGCTAATATCACGCCCGTTTGTTCAGTTTAAACTAAAACGACTGCGCCATGTTTGGATGTAATAAGTAACAACACAAGTTAACAAAAGAACCAAGTTTATTAATCAGTTCACACACGCATCACAACATTAGCAATCCGTTTATATACATACAAAACTCTGGAGGTAACAACCAGGTTCAGGTTATAACTTACAAATGTTACCAACCTAACAGGTATGGCTTAATAATAGGTAAAGAGGTTAAATTCCTAGGGTTCTTGCTTAGTGAACATGGGCTTAGGCCGAATCCAGACCGGATCCGTGTTATTAATGAGCTAAAAGCACCACGTAACGTTAAGGAACTACAGAAAATGTGAGGAATGGTGAATTTTCTAAGCAGCCACTTACCAAACTTGTCTCAGGTTTTGTCTCCCTTCCGGCTGTTGTTGAAAAAGGGGTCAAAATTGTTATGGACCTCACTTCACGATAAGAAGTTTCTTGAATCAAAGGAACTTCTTGGCAATGCAACATTATTGAGTTCTTTTGATCCTACTAAAAAGTAGAAATCCAAGCTGATGCTAGTAAGGATGGCCTTGGGTTGTGCACTTTTTCAAGAAGGTAGACCTATTCTCTTTGCTAGTAGGCCATTGACAGAATGTGAGTGCAATTATGCTCAGATTGAAAAGGAAATGCTAGCTGTTGTTTTGTGTTCACCGAGTTCCATAAATATGTATATGGTCATTGCAGTGTTACAGTTTTTTCTGATCATTCGCCACTGACATCTATTTTTAAAAAGGATATAAGTAAGATAGTTAACAATCGAATCAAACGAATGAGATTGAAATTGTTGCCTTATCAGTTTGAATTAAAGTATCTGCCCGGAAAATTCATGTATATCGCAGATTTTTTATCTCTTAATTTTGTCAAATCTGACCTTGATGATGATCTATCTATGCTGGAGAGATTGCATTGTTTGGGAGCCACAATCAATTTTACGGATGAAAAATACTCTAAGTTTGTAGCTGAAACCCAGCAGGATCCGTCTCTTTCACAAATAACTGAATTCTATCGTAATGGTTGGCCGTCAAAATTAGAATCCACTATAGCTCCCGAAGTGGTTCATTTTTATAAGTTTCGTAATGATATATGTGAAGAAAATGGTTTATTATATTTAGAGAATAGGTTGATTGTTCCGGTTGCATTGAGGTGGTTTATCCCGGATCTCTTGCATGAGACCCATTTAGGTTTAAACAAAATAAAGAGCACAGTTAAGATTTTTTTTTATTGGCCAGGGATAATGTCTGATATCGTAGGTTTGGTGTCGGGTTGTATAGTGTGTCAAACATTTCAAAGGAGTAAGATAAAAGAAGAGCTGCTCCCTAATGATATTCTGAATATCCCTTTTAATAAGGTTGGGCTTGACATAGCTGAATTCAATAGAAAGAAATTTTTAATCCTTGTTGATTACTACTCCAAATGGGTGGAAGTAATTCCTATGAAAGATAAATCCAGTTCAACCATCATAATGTCAATTAAGCCAATTTTTGCGGTATTTGGCATTCCTAGAAGCATCACTGCAGACAACATCCCATTTGGTTCTGTAGAAATTCGAAATTTTGCTCAACAATGGGTGACAGAAATTAAAACAGTAAGCCCTCATTATCCTCAGAGTAATGGTATCGCAGAAAATATGTTGGTATTGTCAAATCTATGTTGAAAAATGCCAGATTAGTGGCCATGATTTTAATTTGTACCTTTTAAATTACAGAAGCTCACCAGTGGCAGGTTTGAATAGCTCTCCTTCTCAATTATCAATGAGTAGGAATCTAAGAACCAAATTACCAATTCGCAATGATGACCTTCTTTCAACAGTTCATGTAAATAATAATTTTAGTGATGCGCAAAAAGATAAGCAGAAACATGCTTATAATAAAGGTTCTAAAACTCCTGATAACTTTTTTGCACAGGAACCTGTGCTGGTTCAAAATAAATTTACTAAGTTATGGGATCGAGGGTACATTGTGAAAAAATTAGATTTTCGATCTTATATAGTTGATATTAATGGAAAAGATACAGGAGAAATTCTAGGTTTATTAGGAAATTTAAGAAACCACTAATGTCTGAGGCAGATTTAAATAGAGATAATAAAGATTGCAAACCCCCTTTAGTTGAAACAAATTATTATGATGATGATTTAGAATGCAATGATAATTGTGATGAAAAACTAAATGAAACTCATGAAGATAACATGTTTGGCTAGGAAGCTGGTAATAACGATAGTGATAATAATATTGTTAATAACCCTGAAGGTCACCAAACTAGAGCAGGAAGAGTGGTAAGGCGACCGAAAAGATTGCAAGAGTAAAGATTAGGCCTAATTAGGATCATCCTAAGATTGTAAATTGTAATTGTTTTTATATTTTATCTATAGGTGTAGCTTATATTATTTTCTTGATCGTGTTTCCTACAGCTATGGTGCTTAATCATTGAAATGTGTTTTTTTTTGTTTTTTAAAAGTATAAATTGAGAGACTTGAAGGGGAGGCTGTTTGTATATTGTCCTTGTATGGGGTATATTTAAAAGTCATAAGGTGATCTGTAGTGATGTAATTATGATAAATAAATGTGAATTGAAATGTAACAGTTTTGTTTCAGTTTTCAAAACAATTTTATTAAGATAAAATTACAATCTGCCTTTTATTAGGCAATGAGTAATTGAGATAAATGTCATCATTCATACTATATTTACAATTCATCATTCACTCGCTCATTCATACAATATTTACAAACAGCCCAGAGGCCCCCCAAGTCCACAAGGGTCACCTCCCTCGCATGCGAAGGAGGAAGCGGAGTCTTGGGGAGTCCCCCACGCTCCTACGTCAGCCGCGTCACTGGATAAGCCAGCGGAGGCTGACCAAGAGCGCGAGAGCCACAGACGCTCAGGACATGATTAGAGGAACTGGCCATTGCCAGAACTCCCACTATCACTTAGTTATAGCAGGTCACGAGGCCACTGCCGTTTTAATCTCCGAAGAGGATTATAGGGGTGAGTGGTGCAGTGCAATGACTGTGCTAGGGAATTAGGGTGGTTGGATAGGTTACTATGGAATTTTATGAACTTGGAAGGGATGAGTTCAAGAATATAGGGTATATTCACATTGTGAAGGGTTTTGTTGCTGACGTAATAAGGGGCATTTACTATTGTTCTTAGGACTTTTGATTGAAAGGATTGGATGCGCTTGATGTTCGACTTTTTTGCTGTCCCCCATAGTCTATTCCGTAAGTCCCTCTATTCCGTATGTCCAGATTGGCTTAAGTATAACCTTGTAAATAAGTAGTTTGTTTTCTATTGAGAGGTGGGATGTCCTTCGAAGTAGTCTGTACAGTTGTCCAAAGCGTCTGTTTAGTTCTTGTCTTTTTAGCCTCGTAACAGTTTTGATTATCCAATAATAGCCACACAAAACGTACTGTTTAAGTAGAACTATATAATTCGGTTATATGTATTCCATTAATGTTGTGCTATTCAGTTAAACAAAATCTAATTCAAGTCTAACTATTGTTTCATTTACAACAGTATGTGGAAACGTGCCCACGAATAAATTTGCTTAAAACATAACGTTTCATTTTCATCAACAAAAGCCGATATTACGAAAAATCCACCACTCTTTTTATGCTACTTGACTAATCAAACACTTGTTTGTAATTGTAATTTTCGACGAAAAATAAAATGTATTAATCTTGATCATGAATTCATGTTTAGGTTTTAAGAAATGACACATTTGTTTCTTCTCCGTGGTGAAATTCTTCTTTTTTTCGAGGAGGAATGATAAAACATGCACGTGGACAAGGAAAATCCGTGGCGTAAAATTTTACAGGGAGTAATAAAAAGTTCCCAGAAGAAAAGTTAATTCACTTCCTTTTTTTTTTTCAACCAATGCCGGATATCCCAAGAAACATTTCACTTATACATTAAGTTATGTTTTTGATGAATGCTGTTTTGCTAGTTGATTGTATGTTCATACTTTTTTTTTTATTTGGGCCAGCGCCAACCACCTTTTTATCGTAACTTGAAGGCCAAAAGGATACTCGTGCAATAATTATGTTTCTATTCAAATGCTATTTAAGTCAGGTCTTTATTGACACGTGTATGCCGACACAAGGTTGATTTGGTCTAACAATGAGGCATCATCTGACTAAAGTGTTTTTAAACTTATTAATCTTTAGATAGTTGTAATAAGCGGTGCCTCTGACCTGTGCAGCACCTTAAGGACCCGTGCTTTCAACAGGCCTGATTTCGTCTAAGAACACAACGGTAGTTGCCTTCCCTAATGACAACGCGGTGTGCAGTAGCATTATGAACGCTAATAAAGGCTTAAAATAGGCCAAATAAGCTTAAAAGCGAAATCGATGATAAACTGGGGGAAGGTGAACATCAGAGTGAACGCCGGAAAGGTTGACAGCGAAATATTCTCATGCTGTGAGGGGAAGAAACGGCCTATTTCCAACACTGTAGGAACACAGATGAATTCGCCTGCAAACAGTATTGTGTATCTGGCGATGAAAATGGACCGGTACATCCTCATGTGTGGGAATATTACGATAAATCTAAAAAGTAATGCGAAATTTTGTTTTCCCACAAGTTTTATTTCCCGGACACTTTCATTTGCTACACTGCCATTATCAAATATTTAAATTTACCATACTACTAATGCAATAGTAAGCCAGGCACTATCAATATAAGCAGAATTTTCAGTTCTTGATAATGGCAGTATAGCTACCGAAAGCGCTAGTGAAATAAAAAAAACTCGTGGGAAGGCAAAATTTCACGATATTTTCTTATTCTTAACCCACAACCAGCAATAAAGCATAAGAAAAAAAGTCTCACCGGCTCTCTCACTTGCTGACAACCACAATCAAAACATCGAATTATTCCTCCTTCACACTCCACAGATCTTACTAGTCTTCTAATTTATTCTAACCGATTTCAGAACTCTCATCACTCTTCTCACGCCACCTCCTACAAACCTTATTCGCATGCCATTCCAGACTCTCATAATCTATTATGACATCCAACAAAGCCCTAACTATCCACTACCGTCCGATCATTCTGCTACCACAGATGGGGAAAATCTTTGAGAAAATTCTCTTGAATTATCTCAAAGATTACTGCTCGGAAAATGACATCATTCCGCCAGAACAGACTTGATTTCAATCCAGTATGAGCGCAGAGCACCCCCTTCTGAAGGTGTAGTCAGAAGCTAGCCATAACTTAAATAGAAACATAGCCATGGCTATGATTTCCATTGATTGCACCCAAGCATTCGACTCGGTGTCTCACGGGACACTGTGTCAAATGCTCTGTGACCGCAATGCCCGGAATATCTGTATTAAATTCTGGCTAGTTTCCTGAAAAACAGATCGTTGCAGGTGTGGGTGGGTGATAGCTTCTCAGAAGCTGTGCCACTGACCACTGGAGTACCCCAAGGAGCCGTCTTATCCCCTGTACTATTCAACTTATACACGTCTGAGATTGTCTGAGCCATGTACAAAAATACCACAGTTACTGCTTTCGCGGATGACATGGCGGTGTACAGTAGCAGCATGAGTGCCAAGGTAGCTCTAAAACAGGCTGAAGTAGCCCCAGTGAGAGATTGGGGAGACTCAATATCTCTGTAAACGCGGGTAAGACTGACTATAATTTTCTCTTTCTAAAAGGGAAAAAGCCCACTCCCTACTAGTTACATAGTAGGAACGGAGGAAAATTTACCAGCCAACGACCTAGTATATCTGGGAATCAAAATGGACAGACATCTCCATTTTAGTAACCATTTTGAGAAGAAGTTGAAGCATACTCGCACGAAGTCTTACAGGCTTACGCATTTATTGACTTCCCCAATTTATCACTGCGTCTCAAGCTATGGATATACAAGAGCATACTAAGGCCTACTCTGCAGTATGGTGCACCGCTATTTCGTTATCTGACGTATACGACAGCTAAGAAACTCCAACAATTCCAAAACGGTATACTGATGAAAGTGGTCCGAGATACTTCATTCGAGCAGCGAAGAAACAGTGAGGCCGCAACCCCTCAAGGCAAGGAGGCATTCCGCAAGTATTTTGAATATTTAGAGAAAGTATTTTGGACGTCATGCAACAGGAATTTATATTATTACAATTAAGAGCAATGATAATAATTGTAATAACAAACTTACTGAATGTCCAGTGAACTAATACCGACATTGCCTTAATTAAATTAATTTGTAAACAAAAGAAGGTATAAATTCTATGGAGATAAGTGACAGTAATAAGAGTAGGGGTAATAAAATGAGTCAGGAGATGACCAAGAAAAATAATAGCTGGGACTAGTTATGAACTAAAATATAATAACTCAACTTTTTGGAATATACGTTACGGCTAAGAATACGTTAAAGAGTAGGAAAAGATCAGGTTCAGATAAAATAAACATCTATTTGCTGTGTATATGTAAAAAACAAAAGTGGGTTATGATTACTACGAGGCCGTAATTAAAAAAAAATATTGCAGTCTAAATGTAGTAAGCAAATGAGAATCAAAAAATTATTATAATTACGTTTTGTCCCACCAGATTCATGACACTAATTTATTAAATGTACTGAAATGTATGTAAGTGATGGTCTACTGGATGAAAAATTAACAACTGTAGTAATAAACAACACTTGCGAAATCACGAAGTTATGAAGTTGTTGGCACTTGATAGAAAGAGCGCTCAAAACAAAAATATGCTTCGTGGAGGGAGAAGGTCGAGAATGTATATATATATATGTGATCAGGTACATAGTCGACCGTCAGAGTCTTACGATGTTGGAATCACTGCTATATCTATCCATATATCTGACTCTCATCAGTGCAGCTAACCTGCGTAAGTACTATCTTAGCAGTTAGTATCGATTATACTACAATGGCTTGCATATAATCCCTCCCACACCAATACTGACTTATGAACGAGCCAGTATATGCTAATTGTAAGCAAACAGTAGTTTATCAATATTTTAATAGGCCACCGGGCTAATATGATATGTCGGGGTAAGATGGGATCCGATCCGACCCTCAAGCCTACAGGACGCAATCTACCAGCGTTGATGCTTGGCCAAACTTCAAAATTAATAGCCAAAAGGTGGCAAAGGAAATGTGCAGCGAAAAATAAAATTGAAGTGGCGTGATGACCACAAAATTAAGGGCTTTGTCATGGTTGCAAAAACTTTTTTTTTAAATAGTATTTTTAATTACAATCAATTGACCTTCCATTATTTTCCATATGGCTTTTATTTTTATCATATCTGCAGTATCAAATTATAGTATTAACTTTCATGCAAAATTTCCAAACTAGAACAAATAGACAGACCGATTATGATGCCCAAATGAAACCATGAGGGTTTAACTAATTATGTTACCTGAATATCTTATAGTATCCTGGTTTCTAAAATATACTAGGAGGACAAAAGGGCGATAGGTATTTAAAATAAATTTGCAAATAAATACAAATTTATTTTAGGAGGGGAAACTTCACCTAAATAGTAACGACAAAGTATTTTTTTTATTTTACAATTCTTATCTATCTTGAAAATAATTCAATTTATGTAATAGACCAGAATTAAGTATTTGCTGGTATTAAAAAATGAACGGAATTAGTAGTTGATACTAAGATCGTTATACTCACTTTGTTTTATAATATTTTTCTTTTTACTTAGAATTAGTTCACATCAATCATGAGCTAATTAGTATTTTTTTAATGCATATAGACGAAATAATGGGCGTTAAAAGTAAAATGCTTATGATTGGGACTCGGCGTGTTTCTTAATTAAGTATGTAGTAAAACGACATGGTTTTTATTATCTAAAGTACTTCATTTCATTTTTTAAATAAACACTGTCACTGGAAATTGCCTCAAAAATTACAATTAAAATTTTGACCCCCAAAAAACCTCTTTTGATATCATGTTACCACAGTTAGTTTGTCCAAAACCATGAAAAAAAAAACAGCATTATTAATCTTATACTATATTACCATATATCATAAGTAAGTTCTATGTACAGAAAGTTAAAAAATTATTTAAACGGTGTCGACATTTTTCATATTTTTTAAACCACATAAGAAAAAGAGGTAGGTTCTTCAAATTTTTGTGAAAAATCGGTTAATTGTATATTATGATGCAGAACAATTATCTATACTCCAACTTAATCCATTGAAATGTCACTGTGTTCGCTTAATCGCTCGCTTCGAATGGATGGAAAGCCGTGAATAGACGAGGCAATGAAAACCGAAAATCGCCAATTAGAAAACAATTTGAGGGTGAAATGTTAATTTTTGTTAAAAATTGTGCCAGATCACTTTTTTACTTCTAAAATTTCGATTAATGGATAATAATTAAATTCCATAAATTATTTATAGGTAATAAATAACATTTGAAGTAACGTGAAAAGTAAATAACTTTGAACGCATTTTTTTTCAGAATAAACTGTACCAGACCTTAATCAATTCAAAGCTCAATAACACAAACTGAATTACCACAACCTTTCACGTCACATTCAATCCCTGTGAGGAGATGATCTCAAAAGAGATTCAAAGTCATTGCCTATTTTGTAATCAAACAGTGGATGAAGTGTTTTACGAACACGAAAGAAGAAAAACTGTTGTATAGGCGTCGACAAGGTATATGCTCTCCGAACCTCTACATTTGACGAATCTATTATAAAACGAACGACACTTCGAGAAGATGAATGGGGATAATGCTTAAAGACTCGTCGACGTTTTAGGGGGCCTACAGGCAAATGATGCTTTTTAACACCATGCCTGTTATGAAAACAACTGCTTGGTTCATGGACCACCATGCAAGATCCCAAAAGGTCACCCTGAAGATAACAAAATTACAGCAACGATGGATAAGTATATGGATGAACTCGGTGACTTACAGTTTTCTATGGATGAACTAATGGAGCGAATTTCATCATACGAAAATCAAACAGCGTCTATTATTACAGCGAGTTTGGCCCATAAATATGGCGAGCGTGTAATATTCAGACAAACGAAAACGAGTAGTACTGTTGTCTGCTTTCGTAAGGTTGGCGACAATATCTTGAACGAAGCGTGGTACTCATCAAAAGATCAGAGTGAAAGAGAAGAGCTGAGAATTGTTCAAGCACAGTTGCCATTATAAAAGGCGATGTCCTTTTCTAAGCATATGAAACAGACATGTATTCACTAACTGACCATTTTCTAGAGCCAGTTGCGGATATGGTCCCAGAACCCCTCACGGTGTTCTAGGATTCGTTGGAAATAATAAAATAATATAAGAATAAAGTGAAAAGAAAACCAGTATTTATGGCACATGGCATAATTACTGCAATTTGACGATGTGGGTGCCAGAAAGCTGGACTGCCATGTTCAGCAGTTTGCATCAACGTCCGGCCCACCGATTCAAGATGACTCCGAAGAATTACGGGAGAAAGAGGCTGGATAATTCGACTTGTAACACACACTTGCATATTTGGTCGTGAAGCATGTCTCATATCACGTTCATATAATTTACTTTTTTTTTTAATTTATATTTTACTATTGTAATAAAGTACCTTTTTTTACTATTATTTTTTAATGAACTTTTCCTAAAAATTGTGAGATTTATTGTTCTCTTGCCTAGTTATCTTCTAAATCCTTCATAAATAATATGAAATAGTTCATTTTCATAGTAATATTAATGCAGCTCAATTTTAAGCCCTCTAAAACGTGCTTGGGAAAGTTTTTCTAACCTGTCAGTAGATTGAATCGAATGAAACCACATTCACATATCTATCTCACATTCACAAAGAACATTTTCTAATAAAATATCTCAATATTTTTAACCTGGAAAAGGAATCCTTTCATTTCTACATCTTTGATACTCCCTCAAATACTCCATATGCTTATTGGAGATAACCGTTGGTTGAAGCATAAAACAAACTTCAAAATATAATAAATTTGAGGTTTCACAGGTGAAACACGCTCACCTGCGCAAATTCAACTTGCAATCCCCCCTCTATCTCCCAAGCTACTGACTCTATAAAAAAAACTAAAAACCCTTTCTTATGGGAAATTTTATTAACTTAAATTTTGTATATGAATTATCTTTTGCTAAAGTTGATAGTTGCCGAAAGAAAAACCGACAAATTACTGCATTCATGTAACAAGCAGAAGTATTAAATACGAGGGTGGTCTGAAAAGTTTCCGACCTCAACATGAAGATAGCAGCAGTCGTAAATAAAACCTAGTTAATTTCGTTGTTCATCTGTTTACAGTTACTCACCAAAGTTTCAGCCATTTTGGACTTGCAGTTGTTGTGTAACAGTCGTTTGAGTGAGTCGATGTGAGTGTTTTTATGAAAATGGACAAAATCGAGTATCGAGCTGTCATTAAATATTTGTTTTTGAAAGGCAATACACCTACGCAAATCAAAGATGAGTTGGATTCTGTGTATGGGGACTCTGCTCCATCATTTACCACAGTGAAATTTTGGGCAGCTGAATTTAAACGTGGTCGTAAGAGCTTGGGAGACGATGAACGTTCGGGACGTCCAAAAACTGCAACTACCGACGAAAACATCGCCAAAGTTCACCAAATGGTGCTAGACGACCACCAAATTAAAGTGAGAGAGATAGCAGAGGTTATGAACATGTTAAAAGAACGTGTTTGTCACATATTAAATGAACATTTAGAGATGAGAAAGCTGTCCGCGCGTTGGGTGCCGCGTTTGCTAACATGCGTTAGACCAAAAACGTGTTCGAATAAACATTTCCAACGCTCTGTTGGCGCAATAAATCCAAGTTTTGGCGCCGATTAATTACTGTGGATGAAACTTGGATACACCATTATACGCCCGAAACAAAAATACAGTCCAAACAGTGGACTGCAAAAGAGGAACCGGCTCCAAAAAAATCAAAAACTGTTTTTTTCGGCTGGGAAAGTGATGGCGACTGTTTTTTGGGATAGCCATGGAGTTATTTTTATCGATTATCTTCAAAAAGGAAAAACCATTACAGGAGCATACTAACCATCATTACTTGACAAGCTGAAGGCAGAACTTGCGGAAAAACGGCCACATTTGCAGAAAAAGAAAATCCTGTTTCACCAAGACAACGCACCGTCTCACACCTCAGCGGTTTCCATGGAAATTCCATGCATTACGGTTTGAAATGCTTGACCATCCGCCTTACTCACCAGATCTAGCCCCAAGCGACTTCTTTTTGTTTCCTCATCTAAAAATTGCGCTCGGAGGACGGAGATTTTCGTCAAATGAAGAGGCAATCACCTTCGTAAACGATTATTTTGCTGAGAAAAACGCCGAGGACTATTTGGACGGGTTACAGAGATGGGAGCATCGCTGGGAGAAGTGTGTTGTAGAGTTGCAAGGACTATGTTGAAAAATAAAAAAAAAAATTCTGAAGAAACGTCTTGTACCTTTGTTAGGTCGGAAAATTTTCAGACCACCCTCGTATCTGTTCAAGTAGACTATTCTGCTAGAAAAAGGACTACAGTCAATTGTATCATGACATTGTTCTGCTTTATCCATGAAAATGTGTACCAAAGCGATGACGAAATCCTTGTTGCTATGACCTACCCTGAAATTTATTAGCACGACTGCTGAACAAGCGCTTTTAAAATGTAAATACATATTGAGGGTATACAAGTTGTTTTTATTATAACCAGTCAATATATTTTTTGCTATTGTGAATTCTTATATCGGGACGGGTCAAAATAACGAAACTAGTAACATATAATTTTTTCATTTGCTTGAACAGTAACAGTTTTTTTTAATTTTTTCAATGCTTTCTAAAATTTCCCAGACAAGTCCTTAATTTATGATTGCATAGGTATTGTTCAATAAAGGGATAGTGTAGTATTCACTTCTTCTTCTTACAGATGTTTTACTACAAAACATCGTGCATCATTAGTGGAGAAAGAATCCTGATGCTTCACTTATTTTCACGGTCGTCCGAGTAGCGAATTCGTAAGACATGTTCCAGTTGTGACAAATTAGGTGTGGATGCGACAGTAAGTAGGGGTCCAAGTAGTTGAGTGATCGACTAGTGTTTCTAGTGGCAAGATATATAGTGTCTTATTATAAAATCCTGTCTATAACAAAGGCTTTATCCTGCTTCTTTAGATTATACCCATATAACATGCTAGTAAATGGGATTACTCAGAAAATACGTATATTATTTCTTTCTCATAGTAAACACATTCTTCTTCACGAGACTGGGTGTACTCCGACCAGACCCATCCTACTAAAAAAAATATTAAGGAAGACGAGAATCGAACCCAGAACTCCGACGTAGTCAAGCCACTATTCCACAGACCTCCATAGATAAAATACATGCAACATTAGTCAATAGA
Source organism: Acanthosoma haemorrhoidale (assembly GCA_930367205.1). NCBI lineage: Eukaryota > Metazoa > Arthropoda > Insecta > Hemiptera > Acanthosomatidae > Acanthosoma > Acanthosoma haemorrhoidale. Next base: position 81,677,689 of record OV884011.1, read on the forward strand.
ATAACATAAAATATTAGTCAACTTTTGTACATTTATTTATACAATGATTATCAATAAAAATAATGGGTGAAGATAATTACTTTGGCCTCTGAACGGCTCATAAAGTGGTTAAAAAAAACATAAAAACCCGAGGTTTAATTTAGTAGTATTAAATCATCGTAATTTATGATAGATTGGATGGCTAACCTATAAAAGTGACTTTTACATTTTTTTTTTGTTTTCAAAATGTCACTGGAAGAATAAAAATAAACATGAAATCCGTGAAGGACTTAATAGAAACACACCATTTTGCTTTTTTATTAGAAATAATATAGACAACTTCTGGGTATCAGCTCATGTTAGCTTCCTCAACTAATCTACATAAGCTAATATGTTTACCACATATTGTTCATAATAAAATTGTTATGAAATGCCATTTGTCAACTATATTTATTTTTACGGTTATTAATGTGAATATTAACGTCCGGTTAAATAACCTTTTAAGAAAAATGTAATTACAAATACTTAGGAGAGAGGGACACCCAAAACGTTAGTCCTTGAAACTAAATATCAAATAAAATAAAGCGACGAACCTGAACCCTATTAATACAACATACATGCCAACAATTTACCGTGTACCAAGATCGGGGGAATGAGGTACACCCATTGCTGAGTCAACTTGCGTAAATGTTTTATTTATTATTTTAACTAATGATAATTTAACAATCATAATTCTAAACTTTATTGCAGCTATGTTTTTTTCTCGATGGATAAGTTTATTTTATTCTGAGACCAAGCTCCCTACGGATTATAGTGAAGTAAAAATAAAATAAATAAGCAAAAAATAAATATTATGTAGCAAAGACATTACCAGCTATTTATTTTCCTTCAATCTAACAATTTTCATTTAAGAGATAAAATACGAGATAAGTAAACATAATTAAGAGAATAAGGAAAGCACCAGCCAAATATCTGAATATGCTCATAAAATATAAAAATAAGAAAACAAATAAGGTGGCAGTAGAAATTAATAGATAGTACACATTAGCATCTGGGAAGGTGAGGAAAAGGCATGAACCAGATGAAAAGTATTGCCACCAAGATGAACATTCTATCGTCCCTCACTAGATGTTTGGTGCCACTCAAACACATGCTTACGAGAGCGGCAATCATTCTCATAGTCAGCATTTTAAAAACTTCTGTTTTTGTTTTCAAAATAAAACCCGACCTAACTAAATAGTGATTCACACCAACTGAGTGTAAAAGTGATGGCACTTGTCATGCAGTTTCAGATATGTTCAAGGTTATGCAGTTGCAACAGGTTCTGACCACTCTGTTTACCAAGTGGAAACAGTCTCGTAATTATACTGATATACCTCGTATTATTATTTATTTATTAAAACATTTAAGACAATTTTAGAAACTATATTTTATTTTTTATCCCGAATACAATTACCTTGTGGTGTTTTTGTAATCTGAAGATTCTTTTTGAATCTTATGGTACACTGAGTTATCATAAACACTCGTAATAATAAATATTTTATGCGGAAGCTGGAAAGGATAATTTTACAAAAACCTATAAAATTACAATAGTTCTTTATAATCCAACGCACTGCGGCATACAGGACGAACACAGGGCCCAATTCAGATCACCTATTGACAGGTTCCTTTTACTTTTTACATCGTTTATGTATCTAAAAGTATGGAAAGATTCCCAAAGAATATGTCGAGACCACACTGATCCTTGTCTACTAAACAAATTGCACAGGTCTACAACCAAAAACTTGATTTGATAATTTGGGCTGATCATCATGTTTTTTGTTCTGGTGAAACCGGAAATAAAATCACATACAGATTTTTCGCAAACATGTAATGCCAGTTTTGTAGCACAAAACGTGTAATGTTCTTAGCTAGTTAGTTATGAACGGGAATAGCTGAAACGTTTTCTATGGTCCTATATACTTATTATTTTCCAATGCTACTCACACTCAGTCGTTGGTGTAGGTATGCAGCTCCAAGCACGACCTGTTCAAATAGGAACGAACATGTATGGTCTCAGTAGTCACTTTCTGACGTTGATTGAACTTGTTATATCTTATAAATTAATGCCTAATTTGCTGCTCATCATCTCAGAACAGTCGCATCGTTTGTGCTTTTGTCGCAAGTGCGTTTCGACTTGTGTCGAAGTGAATTAAAAACTTTTATTGAGCTTGAGTTTTGAAACTACATTTTGAAAAAATGTCTCATGGTCGTTGTGTTATAAGTTCAAACTACTTCTGCTTCATCTGCGGTGATAATAAAATTAAGAAGTACCAATGAAATGTAACACACTTCGTCAAAAAGCTATATTATGCATAGGGTATGTTTCCACCTCTTGTGTATTTTTACGGCTTGCATTTGGTGGGGCATTGACCTTATAAGGTTTTGTATAAAGTTCTGAGGGATATTTTTGTATTCTTCCGTTAGGGCAACCCTTAACTCCTGTAGTGAATCTGGTAAATTTGGACGTCTCTTTATTCATCTTAACAACTTATTTTATAGATGTTCAATCTATTTCGAGATCTATAAATTTATAGATATATGGATCTGGATTTTTGCTGACCACTCTAAACATGGGATTAAAGCATTTTCCAGGGATCATAAAAAAATACTTGCTGTATGATACATAGAGGACATTATTTTGAAGCCTGTTGCCCAATTTGCACCATACGTTGAAGATGAATTTTTGTTTATGCATGATAATGCACGGCTCCTTACAGCAAGAGTTGTTTCATGGTACCCGAAAAACGCCTCAATCCCATGTTTAGAGTTTATCATTTATAGCAACTTTATCAGATCCAGTTCAGGGATTAAGTGTTGCCCTAACGGAAGAATACGAAAATATCCCTCAGGAATTTATTAAAAACCTTATCAGATCAAAGCCTCATCGAATGCAAGCCGTAATAAACTCAAGAGGTGAATACACACCCTATTGATTTAAAATTTGGTTAATTTTAAAATACTTACCTCCCACTGGTTTTTATTTAATTTAAACTTTTAATGTTCCTAATATGTTTCATATGTCCTGTTATTTATTCTAAAACTATGTGGAGACATTATTATCAACAAATAACAAATTGATTGGAATTCAAATACTGCAGGGTGGCCACGTGTATTTACTGATCATAATTAATGTTGCATTTTGCAGCTGCTGGTATAAAGAAATGCAAGCTTGACAGCACACTCAATGAATGCGTCCTAAAACAAGCGGAGCAAGCAATACCAATTCTTGCCAAAGGTACATGCTGAGATTTTATGATTTATTGGTTTAAAGTTTTAATTGTCCTTATAAAATAGTTTTATATTAGGATTAAAACTTTAGTTAAGGATTTAATTCTCATAAAACAAATATTATTTGATATATATTAGTATCTTATTAATTTATACATTACTATTTATATACTTTATTAAATATCCCAAAAATTAGTTTATTTCTGTAATACTATTTTTCTTTTATTTTATTTATGAACTAGCTATTTTGTTAGAAAGACAAATTATGACTAATGAATCCAATAAATAATATATCCAATAGAATAGGCTTAGGAAAGGCCTGTTCTTTCTTCAGGATTGTGAACGAATTGTCCTCTTTTCGAATTTTTTAATATTATGGATATTTATTAGAGCAGAAAATGAAACAAGGATGGAAACTATACACAAAAATATAGGATTTGTTATAATTATAATTAAACTTTTATAGCAGATAAATTTATATAACAATTATTTAAAAATAAAAATAAACCAATGGTTGCAGGCGACCCTAAGTTTGGTATTCCTGTTCTTGATCCTTTGATCATTCCGAAGATTGAGCAAACCCAGGGAAGAGAAAACAGCATTTCTATGAATTTGACAATGGAGAACATAAATGCCACTGGTTTGTCGAAGGCTCGATTGGATAAGTCAGAGTAAGTTGGGTAATATATTTTAAAAATGTTTAAGAATCAATGATTGATAAATAAATGACATCTAAATACATAGTTACTTTATAAATGAAGTAGAGTTAAGTAGTTATTTACAAATATTTATCGTTGTTATTTATAGTTATTTACAACAGCACAAATCACATATTACACAGGCTTAAAAGAAAAACATTTTTGTTTGGTGCCTAGGATTTTCGAACTGATTTTAACTATATAGGTTTTCTTTATCTGCTCAACTTTTTTTTTAACGTGCAGTTCTACACGAAATGTGCAGTTTTAAAACACATAAACAAGGATAGGTATGCTTCTTCTCCCTTCTTCTATCGAGAAGACAATCTTGTATATTGTTATGAAATTAGAGGACTCCTGGAAAAAAATGGATCTTTCTGACTATTTTCCAGATGATTTATTGACAGCTCAAAGCGAAGTGTGCCCTTACAATGGGAATAGTTATGGTTTAATACTCATTGCTCACCAAACGTAAACGGAAGAAGAATACAACACCATAGCTTTGATTGTGGAGAAGATAAAGTATCGTGAACTTTAATGGGTGATTTGTGTGGACTTGAAAATGGTTAACTTTCTCCTTGGACAGCAAAGTGGTCACACCAAATATGCTTGCTCTTTGTGCCTCAGGAATAACATAGACGAAACACACAACTGGGTTAGAAAAGTGTTGCCTAAGGGACAAAACAAGGACGTTGGGGACAAGTATGTCATTAATGACTGTAGCGAAGCGTTTCTATATATGTAAATCACCCTACACTCTGGTTCATAATGTATTATAATAGAAATGCAAATCTGTGTAAACTTCTTGTAATAAATCATAGAGGGATCGGCAGCCGTAAACAAGTAACAGAGGGTCCTGCAATAAAACCTAGGGCTAGCCACCTGCACCTAATAAAACCAACACGGTTTTACACGGTTATTACTAAGACCTTCAGTCACGTTCCGGCGGTCATAAAATCATGGCAGAAACAGTTTAAGTCACGTAGCTCGGGAGGTGTGACATCATAAAGCACACCTGCCCCTAATAAAATAGACCTTCAGTCACGTTCCGGCGGTCATAAAGCACACCCTTTTAGACCAAGGGGCATAATAAAACATACCCCCTGCAGACAGGCTCCGCCTCGGGGAGGGACCTCGGATATTTAAATCAAGGGGTTTTCGCCCTGCAGAGTCACTCTGTTTCTTAGTCTCCACAGCCGCACTACTTGTCACATTACACCAGGGCCGCTTGGCCCTAGTAGGCTCACTCTTCACTCTTCTCCAGTCTCTGCATCTCGAAAGTCGCGATACACTAGGGTCCCGGGGCCCTGGAATCTTCTACTAGTCTACTCTCTCTCTGCCACACCTCTGGGCAGTCACCTCACAGCCTCTAGCAGACCTCTGACGACTTGTACCTATTACGCTGCCGATCTCTCGCCCGAACTCTGAAAACTGGTCTTATTCTTTATGAACCTCTGAACCTCATCCTGAACACAGTGTATTGTCGAGACACATCCATATCGATAAATGGAGTCAGATATTAACGCCTACATGGAACATGGTCCATGTTGTAAACTATAACAATCCGCACTTGTCACCAGGGCTAGAGTGATCAGGCACTCCCCTAGTGACGCCCCCCGACAATTGTTGACACCCGACAATTGTTGACCCTTTCCGACAATGACCCCTGTTCACGCCACTGCAGCATCATTTTGGTTCACGGTCACATGCCCGCTGGTGGAGTGTAGAGTAAAGATGACAAAAGAGTCGAGGTCTGAGTCACCTGTGTTGTTGCCATCTTGTCGGCGTAATTAAACCTATTTAGTAATACATATCGGGACCTTATTCGCGAGTTGTTGTTTTCCCGTTGTATTAACGTTATTATAGTTTTTTTTTTTTTTTTTTTTTTCTCTTAGCTCTCAAACTTATAAAAATAGGATGTGGGAAACATTATTTTGGGCTAATGAGTGCCTTTCACTAAGGGGAGTCCCCCATTTGAAGGATTTATGAGAAGGATATAGGGTGTGGTATGCCTAAAAAGGCGGATGGAATCAGGAAGGTAGTGAGAGTCTACCAAGGGTTGAGCCTAGGGGCACCTAGGCAATGGATTGTAGTCGGCCAGGCATAGCCTGGCCGACCCCGGCAGGGGCCTGAAATGAGTCAGCCTCTCGGCCGGAAGGTCGACCATGCTTACACAGGTAGATGGGGTCATTGTGGCTTCGGTTGAGTCGGCCGGGAGATCGGCCACGATATCTCGGCTGGGTGTAGTTCGTTCAGTCATCGGGTTCAATGACGTCGATCATCCTCCAGGCTTCGGCGGTCCAGCAGTGCTTCCATCTGACGGGCATTGGTGGTGGTTGAAGGTCGGAGAATAGTGGGTTGTGGCTATGTCTGAGTGAGTCAAAAAATTTGATGTGCCTTCTCTTGATAAAATCTTGAATGGTGAGCACTTCAAATTTTTTATGCATCTCGTCTGCCTTCATTCGGTCGAACGGGGTATGTTTGAGGGAGGTGCGGAGAACTCTGTTCTGAAATTGCTGGAGCGTTTGGAGAGTGTTAGGAGTCAGATACTTGAAGAGAGGGGTCCCATACATCCAAGCAGGTCTTAGGACGCTCTGGTATATCAGCAGCTTGAGGCGTACCGATAAAGCCGGGCTGTGAAGTAGGTGTCCGAGGCTGAAGAATTTCTTCCTAACACTCTTTAATTTCTTGCCGAGATGTGTTGTGAACGACAAGTGCCTACCGAGGGTAATCCCGAGGTAGCACAGCTTGTTGCTTACAGGGCACTCTTTGCCGTCTAAGACGAAGGATTTCGGGAGCTTCTTTTTTCCGGATTAGTAACTGAATATAATTCTTTGCGTCTTGGCCGGGTTGACTTGAATGTGGACGGCATCGAGTTTCTCGGCGATCCATTGACTAGCGCTCTCAGCGAATTTCAGGGCTCTGAGGGATTGATGCTAGTGCTGTAAACACATATATCGTCTGCATACGCGGATACCTCGCAGTTGGGGTACGAGGCTCCTACGATGTGGGCGGTGTAAATGTTGAACAGCAGGGGGCCTAGCACCTATCCTTGGGGGACACCGGCAGTGTAGTTTCTTCGGGTCGTAGACGTAGTGCCTATACGAACCGAAAAAGTTCTGCCTGTAAGGTAGGATCTTATCAGGTTCTGCAGCTGATCCGAGAATTCCCTCAGACGTTGGAGTAGGATGTAGTGGTCCACAGAGTCGAAAGCTTTCGATTAGTCCAGAGAAATCATAGCGGTAGCTCTGTTGCTCCGTCGTTCAATGCGACGTGGTGTTGCAATCTCACCAGGTTGTTGTTCGCGCTTAAGCCTGTGCTGAAACCAGTCTGCTCTGGTGGGATGACTTCTTGTCTGCTGACTCAACTCTCGAAGCTGTTCGAGAGAATCGTCCACGTACATCTCTCCGGGCACTGCGAGTCACAAGAAGTCGTTATTATAGAACTTGAATATGGTGTCAAGCGGTCGTGCGCTAACCCGTATCAACGAGAATTAAGAGGAACATTGTTGGTAGAGGTGATAGACCAAGGTAAGTAAATTTCTTTCTCTATCTCCCCAGTGTGGTAATTTCACATTAGACAGTCCATTCTACAGTCTAAATACTATGGTGTTGGGCTTATGGCGTGTACATACCATTCAATTGATTTGGTCAGTTCGGGCCCGATTTAATTTTTGTCGTGTTAGCCGGCGCCTGTGCCACTCATTGAGAAGGTTCTAGTGTCTTCCACTAGAGTACTCACTGGTAATTCACTTTTGCTTATGTTAGGTAGCTTATCTTCTGTGACAGTTAATAAATTTTGTCTCGAATATTTCATACTCGCTTGTATTTATTTTATTTCATTAATTCTCATTTATTTGTGTTGTCCTCTTGAAAAATGCCGATTACTACTGCTCAGAATGAAAAGTTTGGAGGTTTTGATATCTCGGAGGGAAATACTCTTCTCAAAAATACAGGTGTTATATGACATTTCGAAGACCCTTTCCAAAGATAATTTTTCCTTTTTTAAGTTCGATACCATGCCCTCGAGGATCAAGACCTGTATAACGCATTTGACGTTGTTTTAGAGGATATTGACACATTATGTGCCTCTTTAGGGAAAGGTGATCGTGTTGATACAAAATTCAACTCAATGGCCTTCGATGAATTATATTATTTCATACAGGGAGTAGCTGGAAAATACCCGAATGAGTTGTCAAGGTCCCCTATTCAATCTCAGGATTATTCAACACCCAAGCATACAGCCAATGTGAGGCTACCTGAAATTGATTTAACCAAGTATACTGGGTCATTTACACAGTGGAGTAGCTTTAAAGACTTTTATGTCGGTCTTATTCACTTAAACTCAAGTATTTGTTAGCCATTGTTAGATCACCAGCCTCTATTAAAATCTCGACCTGCTGCATGCTATCCACGGTATTTGGCTATGTCCTTATGGGATCACTTCCTAACACTTGCGCTGTCATGTCCGACACTAGTGTGATGGCTTTGGTGGTTACTGAGCCCCCTCATAGGCTTGATAATTTACATAATGTTTCTTATGGCGTCACTTCAGAACCCTTTCAGGCTATTCGATTGGTGGTTCAGTTGTCTTATGAAGAAAGGGATCAATTTCCTGAAGCAGCACGCATCTAGCGCAAGGATATGCATGTTGACGATAGAGCCTGAGACGATGAGTCTGAGGATAGTGCTCTTAAGCTCCACAAGGAGCTAACGCAACTCTGCTCTGGCAGTGGATTTTCCCTTCACAAAGGCTGAGTAGTAGTCCATCATTTTTCTCATGCCTTTCATTTCAATCTTCTGAAAATATTTGTTTTCCCTTAGTTATACTAGACTTGGACTCGACTCAAAAGATATTGGGTGGTTACCCAGGTTGGATGTTTTTAACTATTTTTAACTTTTGTCGGATTGGATGCTGCTTACTCCAAGCGCAGTACCTTGCCAAATATAGCAAGATTATTTGATCCGTCTGAGTTTCACAACGTAGTAAAACGTCATCGTTTTCATGATGAGTGTCGGGCTTAGATATGTGAGTCCCCAAGAAGGGGCGGAGACGCCCGCCGCGGGCTAGGGTCACTACAACCTCTAGCCGCCGTCCGGCGAGCGCCCAGATCTTTAAAACCAGATTTTATCAGTAGCTTATCTACCTTCAATCTAATAATACATAATTCTTACTTGTACACCAAATATTTTTTTAAATTATTACTATTTAATTTTCCCTTTATCCCTTAATTAAGTTTATCTATCCATGAAACACAGTAAAAAAAATGATTTTATCATTTTTGTCAGGTAGACGTTTGTGTTGTACTTTTTTGTTATTTGCCACATAATAAAGCCTTTTTTCATTTAATTTAATTGATAACTAAATGTTTCAGAATAGATGTTTCAAAGAAGATCTTCAAGTTGGTTTATATTATCAATGAGTTCAGAATGGAGTCGGATTATGTTTTGAATGGAAAGTTTCTTCTTTTTCCTGTAACTGGTAAAGGGAAAGCATCAGTGATATCATGTAAATGAGTTTACTAAACTTTTATTTGAAACATTAACTATGTCAGTCTTAGTGAATGGGAGTGAAAAGAAATTGAAAGATATACATCATCAATAAGCTTTAAAATACTGGCCGTCAGTTTCTTGGAAAAAATTCTTACAGTTTGATTATTTTCTATACTTCTCTCTAAGTTTTTGGTGACTTTCTTCCATTTTATAAAGTAAAACATTCAGTATTCGCTCAACTCTAATTTTTGCTTTACTTAAACTATCCAAATACTATGAGTGTCTAATTTTCTTTTCCTATTCTAAAATTCCAGATAACACAAGTTATGACAAGTTATCTTACTGCAAAATATAAACTGGTGAACAAGAAAGGAGTCGAGCATATGGTCTTTACTCGACCTATTCAAATAATTTATAAACCAAGCAAAGTTATTTATAATTTGGAAAATCTGTTCAATGGAGACAAACTGTTAGGTATAGTTTTCTTTTTATATAATATTCATATTGTTTAGCTATTTTCTAATAATCTTATTCTAAGAAAATAACAGATGATCTTGAAGGCTACGATATTTCAAGATATGGGAAATTAGGCACTGGATACTTCACTTAGTCTTGCAAGATTTCTAAATTACTAATATTTTAATCATTAGAATTTTCATCTCTAAATACGAGTATTATCACATTTAGGAATGTGATAGTTATTTTTTTGAAGATCATCCTTGAACTACTGGAGTGTAATGATATGGTGGGTTTTGAGCCCTTTAGACGAGAAAACCTAAATACCTTTAGAAGAGGACATCTTTAAGGACCTTAAGAAGAACAGAGGACCTGCACTGAACCAACTGACACCACAGAACATGCGCACCTGCTCATCTCATGAGCAAGCAGGATGATGGCAACTTATAACAGCTGCTCTGGAGTTTCAGTCTGTGGGAGAATAACCTAACGGTATTTGTGAACAAAGAATAGAATTTTTGGACACTCCGTGATCTCGAGCAGCATTGCAGTTGCGCAGCAGCACCATCAATCGATAAAAGAGGAGGACATGAGAAACGAATATGTGAGAGGAGGATGAAAGCATGCTTTCAGAGACAACTGTGTGGGAAAACTAATGCACACAGTTGCCACATGGTCGCAGGGGTGCTCATTGCATTTGTGAGGTGACCTCATTGCCCCAACCCTGTTTAGATTGCCGCAGGTCAGGGAGAATAAATAAATAAAATTTAGTTTTAAATGAATCAAACTGCATAAAATGAGAAAGTTTTAGTCATCTAAAAATATTCGAATTGACATAATTATTAATCAACCTTGAAGTAAACAAATTACTCCTTTTTTATTGCTATAAGCATTCATGTTCAGGTTTAAAAAAAAAAGCTTTTAGATTTTGTTTTATTTTTAAAAATTTTTGATTTTTTGTCGCTGGATTTTAAGCGATAGTAATGTGATCAATTTATTGGGTTTCCTTGCTTTAAAAAATAAATAAATAGAAACCCCCCCTCCCTGTTTTCACTAGTGTGTTTGTATGTGATACAAAGTTAAAGGCATGACATTTTGCAGAGAAGGTCTTATGGATATTTGGGAGACATTAAATTTAAAACCTTTTCCATAAAACATAAAAAGCTGTTGTTAATTAGATTTACATTAATTGTAATGTGTTAGCATTACAAAAAAAATATACATACAAATTTTTTTTTCATAATTATGAGTAGAGTATAAAATTAAAGATCTTGTTTATTATTATTTATAGCAATAGTTATTTATATTATTATTGTGTGTTGATTATCAAAAATTGATTCAACAAAAAGTAACTGTCATTAACTTCATGTTTGCCTCTTTTAACTCAAGCAGTGTTTTTCTGAAGTCATGATGTGTTTTGTAGTTGCTTCATTTGATGCTACAATGACACTAAAAATATAACCTACCACAAAAAATTTGAGGGGTCATGAATAAATTAATTAATAATAAACATTTATCTATGATATTGAATAGGGCATTAAATTATATATTTCGATGTCCTGATTAATGAAATGTATTATTTGTTGGGATTTAGTGAACTATTACTACAAATGGTCACAAATAACAGCAATGAATTCGTTTTTGCAACTGCAACAAAACCCTTAATTGTGTGATGCATCAAGTTGGGGCATGTTACCCTAAAGCATTTGGGTGGGCATTCTGGTTATTGCTGAAGATGCCAATGTGGCTAGAACAAGGAGGGAGATCACCCAGTCATCTCCTTCCTTTAAACTCCTACAGCCTATTTACTTCTTTCCTCAAGAAGTTCATAATCCTAATCATATCTCTTTCACTCTGCACAAATCTTGGTTTGGGTTGAATGCAAATACTAATTTTACCTATACGAACCCCCCAACATGGTTAGTTCACCCCAGGAGTATTGGCGATACTTGCATTATAGAAAAAAGACCAGTAAACAAGTATTTCAATTTTTTACAGTACTATATTTATCAAACAGGCCACCATGATGGAAGAACACATGCTTAGTTTTTAAGGCAACACGTTATTTCATTCAATCCAATGCCATCTGTATCAACTAGCAATTTTTCTGTTTCCTCACCATAGCATTGGAATATGCTCAAAAGGATTTTCGATTGTTTAGAGGAGGTTCAGGGAGTTATAAGTGCATTCAGATTACGATGACTTGGATATGCTGAGCTGTCTATATGAGGATACAAGACTGCCGAAGAAGCTACTACATGATAGCTAGAAGGAAATAGAGAGACACCCACACTTAGATGGATAGATCAGGACACTTAGATAGTGGAGCAAGAGCTTCATCAGGTTGGTATTTCAAGAAAGAAAATCCTCTTCCTCACCATCTCACAGACTTATTCCAAGATAAAGACAGATATTAAACCTTATGCCAAGAATCTGACATCCTGCTGATCGACAATCTACAATCAAACAACATTTTAGAAGAATAGTAAATAGGAAGGTTACGAAATCCTTCTGATCCCAATCCTCTTGATCGGCATCCTTAATTCTCCCAAAGCCCATTGGCGTGTTACTAGAAATATCTTAAATATTTGTTTGGATTCACACCTACATCGCCCGATCTTGAGTCCTCAGTTGTGGAAAAATGACTTAATTTACTGAAAAAATTAGAAGTAATCTTCTTTACTCTGTCATGTATTAGAACCATTCTCAGGCTGTGAATTTTATGGAATTCATAACCCATTACTCTCTCATTACAGTCTAGAGTATTTAAGGTGACAAGATAAAACCATCAAGTATAAAATCATCGAAAATCTCCTTACAATCATCCTCGCCACTATAAGTGACGGTAGCCTTGTGATCTATTGGGAATAGATAAGTATGTTTTTATTATTATTCAAATTGGCATCATTCCTCACACGTGACCTTATAGTATTTTATTCTTTTGATTTTATGTTTTTAACATATTCTTTATCTATCTCTCCTCCCCCTTAATATGATCTTTGCCTTATGCCAAAACGGTGGGAGAGGGTGGATGGGGAGCCTCACTGCTCCTGTCCTTTCCCCAGCTTGCTAGAGGAATTGTCTCGGGAGTGTGGAAATTGTCTCCTGGGCAGAATGTGAATATAGATATTTTATGATTGGGAAGTGTGGTTATTGCTTGAGTGAAATATCATATAAGGTATAAATGAACTGTTACATTATAAATACTGTTGGAGTTGTAATTTCTAATAAAGCAGTTTATTTTTAGGAGATAACATGAACAAGCTGATGAATGAAAACTGGGAGGAAGTTAACAATCAGCTTGGTGGAGGTATTGCAGAGGGTTTTGCTGAGGTTTGGTACATAGTCTTGAACAAATTTGTAAATGCTGTTCCTTACAATGATTTGTACCTTCATTAATTTATTTATTCTTATAAACAAGGAAAATGTGATATTTATGTGTAATATCTTAAAGTATTAATTATATTTAATGTACGTTATCTCTTAGATGATAACAGGTTTAATTAAATTTACCATAGCTTCATAATGTAAAATAAAACCTTGCTCAAACAATAAAACACTTTGATGGAGATTATTTTCCCCTGTATTAGGGTGGTTGGCTAGATTACTATGAAATTTTATGAACTTGGAAGGGATGAGTTCAAGAATGTAGGGTATATTAAGATCATTATGAAGGGTTTTGTTGCTGAGTTAATAAGGGGCATTTACTATTGTTCTCAGGACTTTTGTTTAAAAGGATTGGATACGCTTGATGTTCGACTTTTTTGCTGCTCATAGCTCTATTCCATATGTCCAGATTGGCTTAGGTATAAACTTGTAGGTTAGTAATTTATTTTCTATTCAGAGATGGGATGTCCTTGGAAGTAGTCTGTACAGTTGTCCAAAGTGTCTGTTTAGTTCTTGTCTTTTTAGTCTTATGTGTGTGTTCCATGTAAGCCTTTTGTCTAGATGGAAGCCTAAATACCGTACTTTCTCGGATACAGGAAGAGGAATGGAATTTTAAAAGACTAGTGGACATGACTTGCGGCGGAGGGTAAAGGTAATGTGGGAACATTTTGCTTAATTAACTTTGATTCGCCATAGGTTGCACACATACTAATATAGATCTCATCAAGGTGTTTTCGAAGGTTATGGATGCGGTCTGGAAGGGAAGACAGGACTGCAGTGTCATCTGCAAATGTTGCCAAGAAGGTATTGGGGGTAGAGAGGACATCAGTGGTGCCAGATTATAGAGGATGGGACCCAGGACGCTGTGGAACTGTTTCCCTGACGGTATGTTGACATCCATACGGGAAGGGTGGTGAGGTCATAGTTTAAACACTGGGTTGGTTAGATCGAGTCAAAAAACTTGTTGTGTTTATATCAACAGTTTGTCACGCAGCAAGAAGTTGGAGGAAATTAGAAAGACCTGTGTTGTACTTTTTGCATTTTGTTTCTAAAATTGATAGAGAAATGGAGATTCCTTTCCATTTTTATAGCCAGATAGTTGATACATTAAGAAAGCCTGTGACTTCTCTTGCCCTCCTATAGCATAGGATTTTGGCAAGGTTTTTTTTCCTCTTTTGGAGGGAGACAATTACACAGTCAGTCTTCCCTGGCGTTTTCCACTGATTTTGAACTTCCCCAATCTGTCACTGATTACGTTACTCATCGGTTTTTAGTGCTCATCCAGTGCTGTCGGTACAGCTTCCCGTGGGAGACTGAGTCGAAAGCCTGCGTGCAGTCCAACGAGATCCTAGCAGTTGTTTTATTCCAGTTGATACCAAAGGTGGCTTCCGTCTGTACCATCACATGTGCATGTTCTGTTAGATGAGCCTAAAAACGGTACGGAGCTCGTACGGAATGATACAATTTTCTGAACAGTATAATCGTCCGGTAGTTCAGTATAATATTTTCAAGAATCTTCCCCATGTGAGGGAGGAGACCGATCGGTCGGTAGTGGGATGGGTGGTCGCCTCTACTAGTAGGTTTCCGCAGCTGGAACAAGATAGCTTGTTTCCTCGATGTCGGGAAGTATCGCTACCCGATAAATGAATTGTACAGTTTAAAGAGTTGTGCAATACCTCTTCTCGGCAGCAGTACGTGTCTCTCCGAGAGTACTCAGCCCTGCTACACGCATTCGCCCCTAAGACCATTCACTTGTTGGTCTTCAATTTGCACGACATACACTGTGGTATAACATTACAAGCAACAAGGCTGAGAAACTCTTGGTGAAAACGAAATTCACGGTCGTACACCCTCAGACCGTCTCCTTTCACCACAGAAGTGACCCGCAGGCCACCTCACAATCTACTTGTGACTAGGCAGGCACATCGTATCACTAGTGGCACCGCACTAGACTTTGTTACATTGGACCACAGGCCAGTACTGTATGCAGTAGATGGAGCGTGCGACCCCTAGGCTCACAAAGTACTGATCTCGTGCCAACTGGAAGTTGTATCGGTGGCAAATTTACCATAACCTCCATAAAGTGCCAGTTCTCCACCCAAAAGAAGAAGTGATCCGTCGACTGTCTTTTATTACTGAAGTGATCGTCGGCGTTCAGTTTTTGCAGGCCACAAAGAGTAAGACTTTTACTCTCTGCCATGAAGGCTATCCAGTTCTTACTGCGGATCAACAAGCAAAGAAACAGGCCAATGAGGACATCACGGCTAGGACAGGTGAAGATCACCCACATCCTATGCTATAAATGGAACAGAACGACATGTTTGTATCTCCAAAGCAGATAAAGGCGATTCTTCACCGGCGTCAGTGGAAACGGAGCACCAGGGCACAACGCGGTATAAACAATTCTACTGAAACAGATGCAGAGGAGAAGAATAGTTCAACTAGCAAATCTGTAAAATTCAGGTTGTGGTACTTTCCTGACAAATAGGAACAAGCCATCTTGTCCCCACTAGTCAAGCCAACCAGGAGTGGATATCACCCTGCCCACTACCACCCGATCAGCTTATAACCACAAACGGGGAAGATTCTGTAGAAAATTCTTTTGAATTTGATTTCTTTTGAATCTAGATCTTAAAGATTACTGCGTGGACAACAATATCATTCAGCTAGAGCAGACTGGATCCCAATCCAACCTTAGCGAAGAGCTCCCCCTAGTGATCCCACAGTCAGAAGTTACAAAGTTACAAAACCTCAACAGAAACATAACCATGGATATGATTTCTCTAGACTGGCCGAAGATCTTAAACTCAGTGTCATGTCGAATCCCCGGACCATCTCTATTCTATACTGGTTAGTTTCCTGAATAACCGATCGCTGAGGGTGCGGGTAGATGATAGTTTATCCGAAGCTATGCCTCTGACCTGTGGGGTACCTCATGGGTTTCCCCAGTCCTTTTCAATGTGTACACGTCTGTAATTGTTGGATCCCGGTACAAAAAGGGTACAGTTGTTGCTGTTACCGATGACATATCGTTGTAAAGTAGCAACATGAACCCCAAGAGAGCTCTTCGGGAGGCATAATCAGTTTGTAACGATATCAGAGATAAGTTGGGGGAAAGTCAACATTACTATAAACGCGGGTAAGACTGACGTAATTTTCTCCATTCAGAAGGGAAAGAAGCCCAGTGACTGCCTACTTCCTACACTGTCGGAATACACCAGAATTCTCCTGTGAATAGCCTGGTATATTTGGACATACAAATAGAGTAACACCTCTGTTTTTGTGGTAATTTTGTAAAAGTTAAAACAGACATGGAGGAAGTCTTATCGGCTCACACACCTGCTGACGTCCTACAATCCGTCTCTGTGTCTTAAGCTTATACCACTGTATACTCTTATACTCTGAGGCCTGCTCTGCTGTACGGTGCACCGCTTTTTAGTCATCTGAAGCGTCGCCATAGGGACTCCAACAGTTTTAAACAGGATACTAATGAAAGTGGTCCGACTTACAACATTCCAGAAGCGGAGATACAATGAGCTCCACGAAGAGCTCAATATAATATTTCTATTCAATATTTGAGTTACAGTCAAAAGTACCTTTCAATCAAAAGTCCTGAGAACATTAGTAAATGCCCCTTATTACGTCAGCAACAAAACCCTTCCTAACAATCTTAATACACCTTACATTATTGAACTCGTCCCTTTCACGTTCATGAAATCCCATACTAATCTATCAAACCACCCTAATCCCCTGGCACAGTCATTGCACTGCACCACTCCTTTCTATAACCCTCCTCGTAACTGAAACGGGAGTGGCCCCGTGACCTGCTATATATGAGTAACAATGGGAGTCCTGGCAATGGCTAGTTTCTTCAATCATGTTCTGAGCGTATGTAGCTCTCGCCTAAGCCTCCACAGGCTCGTATATGGATGACGGAGGTGCGTGGAGGACTTCTCAAGTACTCCGCTTCCTCTTTCGCATACGAGGGAGGTGACAACCATGTGGATTTGGGAGGTCTCTTGGGTTTGTGGATATACTGTATGAATGAGCGAGTGAATAAAATTTGTAAATATGGTATGAATGAGAACATGTTTTACAATTACTTATTGCCTAATAAGGCAGATTGTAATTTCAGCCCAATAAAGAAGTTTCTATTAAATATTAACCGTAATCAGATTTTGATACGAGACAGTGGTTTACAAAAAAAAAAAATATCGTATTTCTAAGCGTAAACATATGCCTGATGGTGTTTCCTCGACCCTATAACACAGACGTTCCCATAACCGCGTTTACCAGTAGTGTATCCGTTTTTGTAATAATTCCTATCTATTAAGATGGTTTTCCATCAACTCCCACAGCAAAAATTTAGCGCTGGCAATTAGTGGCACACCTGACCACTAGAGTCAGGTAGTCACATTTTTCTGAGTCGAGTTGTAACGGACATAGTGGTCTAAAATTTAGAATAACCTTTTTTTCTTTTTTTTTCCTGCCCTTCCTGAGGCTGGGCCTCAAACGGGCTTTCCCCACAAGCCCGTGAAGCAGGCTCTTGAGGTTACGTAGCCTGTGGTGCGCGTATTCCGGTGCAATGGGATTGTTGCACCGGTCAGCGCACCTTCGGTTATTCTGTTTTTGTTCCATTTATTTCTCAATAAAAAAAAAAAAAAAAAACACATAATAATAGTTAACAACAATCTTTATTGTGCAATAATTACAATCTGCCTTTTATAAGGCAATAATAATACAGATAAATGATCTCATTCATACCATATTTACAGCATCATTCACTCGCTCATTCATACAATAGGACATGATTGGAGAAACTGGCCATTGCCAGGACTCCCACTGTCACGCGATTATAGCAGGTCACGAGGCCACTGCCGTTTCAGTCTCCGAGGAGGATTATAGGGATGAGTGGCGCAGTGCAATGACTGTGCTACAGGATTAGGGTGGTTGGAAAGACTGCTGTGGAATTTCATAAACTTGGAAGGGATGAGTTCTAGAATGTAGGGTATATTAAGATCGTTATGAAGGGTTTTGTTGCTGACATAATAAGGGGCATTTACTATTGTTCTTAGGACTTTGGATTGAAAGGATTGGATACGCTTGATGTTCGACTTTTTTGCTGTCCCCCATAGCTCTATTCCGTATGTCCAGATTGGTTTAAGTATAACTTTGTAGATTAGTAGTTTATTTTCTATTGAGAGATGGGATGTCCTTTGAAGTAGTTTGTACAGTTGTCCAAAGCGTCTGTTTAGTTCTTATCTTTTTAGTCTCGTATGTGGGTTCCAGGTCAGTCGTTTGTCAAGATGGAAGCCTAAGTACCGTACTGTCTCGGATACAGGGAGAGGAATAGAATTAAAATAAACTAGTGGACAAGTCTTGCGACAAAGGGTAAAGGTAATGTGGGAGCATTTTGCTTCATTAACTTTGATCCGCCATTGATTGCACCAATACTCGATCTCGTCAAGGTGTTTTTGAAGGTTATGGGATGCTATGTCGGGGTCTGGATGGGATGACAAGACTGCAGTGTCATCTGCAAATGTGGCCAAGAAGGTATTGGAAGTAGAGGGGACATCAGCGGTGTATAGGTTATAGAGGATGGGGCCCAGGACACTGCCCTGTGGAACTCCTGCATTTATGGGATAGTAGTTAGAGTATTCTAAACCACAGCGGACTTGGAAGAAGCGGTTTGAAAGGTAGGACTGTAGGATTAGGAAAAGAGTCTGTGGTAAATATCTTGTAGAGCAAACCTGCGTGCCAAACCCTGTCAAAAGCTTGAGCTATATCAAGAAAGGCAGCAGTGCAATACTGTTTGGTTTCAAGGGCTGAGGAGATGTGATCAACAACGCGAAGACCTTGTTGAGCAGTGGAATGCCGTTGGCGGAAACCAAACTGGTGTGTGGGAAAAAGGTTTTTGGATTCAACAATTGGAAGTAGACGTTTCAGTAGGAGTTTCTCAAATATTTTTGAGAGGATAGGGAGTAGGCTAGTTGGACGGTAAGATGAGGCGTCATTGGGTGGTTTACCAGGTTTGGCGAATAGGACAATAATGGAATGTTTCCAGAGGAGTGGAAAGTGCGTCGTTCGGATAATGCAATTATATATATAGGTTAGGAAGATTATGGCTTTAGGAGGAAGTTGTTTGAGAATTTGAGGAGTAAGGAGATCATATCCAGGGGATTTTCGGTAAGGTAAGTTTTTCAGAAAGTATTTGACCTCAGAGGGATTAACGGCTTTTGGTGGAAGAGAGAGAGGAATAGGTGAAGTGAGGAAATCTTCCACAGTTGTGCTGTGAGTATGGCTTTGATGAGAAAGGTGAGGTGTGAAAGTATGGGTAAGATGCAGAGCAAATTCCTCCGACCTATCCCCATTCGAAGCCGCCCAGGACCCATCATCACGACGGAGCGGATGTGAAACAGGTTGATACTTTAGGATTTTTTTGGTTACATTCCACAAGGAGTTATCCCTGGTAGACAGAGAGGAGAGGTAGGAATTGAAAGAATCGGAACGGAAGGATGCCAATCGCCGCTTTACCAATCGGTAGTACTGATTGTACGAGCGGCGACCGGCAGGATGTCGGGATCTTTGCCACACTGTTCTGGAGCGGCGTTTGGATAGGATTAGATCTTTTAGATGCTGAGGTAAACGATTATGATTATGGATTTTTGGGTGACGATGGGGTGACGATGCCTCCCAAGCCGACCTCTGGACCAGGGTAGTGAAAGAATGCACTGCATCGTCTAAGTCTTGGGATGTTTTCAGGGATACTTTGAGGTCTAAGGAATCTGTAAGAAGCTGACGGAAGTGGTCCCAATCGACTGGGCCCCTAATAAATGAAGGAGGAGGCAGTTTGTGAATTGGTCTTAGGGAAATGGTTAATAATAAAGGACTATGGTCAGAGGAGAGATCATCAAGGCGCGTGAATGAATAGTTTAGTGTTCCTAAACTATTGTAAAAAAAGAAGTCAAGGATATCAGGATTTCGGTTGGGATCAGATGGCCAATAGGTGGCTGTGTCAGGAGAGATCGTGGAGCAATGTTTCCGTGCGAGTGCAGACAGCAAAGCACGTCCTCGTGTATTCGTGGATCTTGTAGCTAGTTACTTAATTCTATCTTATTACTATTTACATTTGTGGATCCATGTTCTACTTAAAACTATATATACATGAGGTGTGCATCCTCTATAACTACAGCTACGCTTATATCTAAATATGTTCTGCTAACCCCTATCTATATTTACAGTGAGCTCTCCAGGAACCGACGATACAACGATGGCTTCGGGTGAGCCTTCCCGTAGACACGGCCGCTCACCCCCCTGGATATACTAAAGAGCCTTGAACCCTTTTCCACTCCCCGACGAATCTGCAGAACGCGGTGTATCTCGTCTCATCGTTCACCAGCGACGGCAAGTCGGTCTCGTCCAGACTATACTCTCCTATCGTGCGGAGCAGCCGTGCTCTAGCCGGTTTGAACGCATAACAAGAGAGCACGACGTGCTCCACAGTATCGTCCTCTCCGCAATGAGCGCAGGACCTGCTTTCTGCCCTCTTGTATTCTTATAGCCTGGCACAAAATCCGCCAGGTCCTGTGAGCACTTGTGACACCCAGTAACCTGGGGAGACCCAACTTGCCCTCAGCCTGTCCTGGAGTGAGGGGAAGTACTTCCTCAGGGTGCTCCCCTTGGTCGTGGGAATGGACTGGCGCCCCAGGCCTCTATCGTACATCCGGATAAACATTTATCTTCGTTATTGCCCAAAATTCCAGCAAAAAAAGTGGGGAGGAGACGCCCGCTGCGGGCTAGGGTCGCTACAACCTCTTAGCCGCCGTCCGGCGAGCGCCCAGAAAGAGATAAGGTGGGCGGACCGGTGGTCTTTCATCCTGGCCGCCAGCCTAGTCGGCGGGCAGCCTAATTCGTTTTGATCTGACTCCATAAGATCTTTAGAAGGTGTGTGCCCCGACAAAGCACTATGTTCAGGAGAAGAGGTACAGGGTAGGTTTATAGGTAGTTTATGTGGTCTTGGAATGACCACGAATTCACGCTCGGTTTCTAGGGGTAGGCGACAACCGTCCGGATCCCAAAGGCGAGTGTGAACCGGAGAGAGGCAGACTGGATTGCCATGGGAGACACTCCTAGGTAAATTTGCAGGGCCACGGCAACCGTCGTCCACGAGGGAGAGGTCTCTCCCAAGAAGGTGCTAGTTTTAGCGAGACGAAGGCAGAGATTCCCACTAGGAAGGTGTGGGGTCTGACAACGCCGGACTAAAACATAGCGAGGTTAGGAGAGAGAGATGGAGAGGTAGTTGAATGAGAAGACTATGGTTTCAGTAGATGGTGAGCAGAAGAGGAAATATTCATAAATTAATAATTAATTAATACAAGTATTTAGGATTCTTGAGTATACATAAGGATTCTTCGCAACATCACCGTCACAAGATGACCATGTTCCCCTCTCTCATCAATTGATTGGTTAACATCCCACTTGTAGTTTAAGTGAGTATGTACGTTGAGTGATTCAGATGGGATGAGACTGACGCATCGCAGACAACGCAGAGTTTAGTGATTTCGCCTTCCTGTCTTGAAAAAACAGATGTCCCTGGATTGGCTGGATTAGATATAATTTTTCCATTCGTTTCGATGCTCTTCTCTTGATCCTCTTCAACACACTCTGCTTAACATTCTTCAGGAATATAAGATGAAAGCTTCTCACACCTCGTGTCGTCTCAATCCTTCAGCTGTGCGTTGCACGTACTTTTTGTGTACCTCACAAACGTCTCATCGATGTCTCTTTCTTCATCTCTAGGATCCCGTAAAACAAAAATTGAACTAGGGTCTCATCAACGTCCTCTTTTTCAACCTCCAATTCATTAGTACCAATGAGTAAAATCAACTTAAAAAATAAATTACTCACACACAGACAAACACACTGTGTGTATGTATATATACATATCTGGGAGATGCGGTATCGGAATCCATGATAGAAAATAAATTGTATGCAATAGAGTATGGTGGCAAGGAAGTAGGGTCCCTCAATCCTTCGGCCTGCACTCTGCCAGGCACCGAAAGAGAATGAATTGGCTGGGTTTTCCATTAGACAGATTAAGGGTGCTTGCCACTAGAGGACGCGTTTGAGGCCTGTCCTCGCATATCCGTATCGCTGATTGCTCAAGTCTACCAATCCCACAGGGCCTTCCTGACAAATTGGTCCTTCTCTGGGATTACACCTCTATAAAATGATCCGTGAGCTGTGTCAGTTATGAATGTAAAAAAACAATCAACACTATATAAGGTTTATTGTTATACGTTGCTAGTTATGCGACAGAGCTCATAAATAATTCAGACTCAACAAAACAAAAATTTATTCAATTGTTTACGTTATATGATTTGTTTACATCAAATTTCTCAAGCAAATGATGAGTAATGATACTTTTTTTTTTTCATATCTCTCAAAATAATAAAAATAGGATAAGGGAAAAATAAAAAGGATAATTATCTTGGATTGGTAATAGCCTTTCACTGGGGGGAGTCCCATTTGATGGATGTGTGTAGAGGATGAGGAGTGTGGAGGGCCTCGGGAGAGGTGTGGGTGATATCGGGACGGTGGTGAGAGTCCACCGAGAGTTGAGCCTAGGGGTCTAGGCCATTGGTCTGTAGTTGACCAGGTCGGGCCTGGTGTGAGTGGCCCCCAGCAGGGGCTGGCAGAGTCGGCCGGTGGCCGAGGTGTCGACCTTATCCCCGGAGCCTACGGGAGGATGCCATCTTGCTACGGTGGAATCGGCCGGGAGATCGGCTGCTTACACTCGGCTGTGTGTCGGTCGGTCAGTCCCCGTCAGGGGGCTCGGGGTCAAGGTCTATCTGCTTCCATGCTTCTGCGGACCACCAGTGCTTCCATCCGACTGGTTGCCACCTAGGTAGGTCACTGAAAAGAGGACAATAATGATACTCACGTCATGAACATAATAATAAATACATAATTATAGAAACATATAACACGAGGTAGTTATATAAATATAGAATTTTAAAATATAGAAATAATTTAAAAAAAGATCCTGCGAAAGGTTCAAGACTGTCAGAAAGTTCACAGGAATCTGGAACGTTTCGTAAATGATTATGTGCAAATTTATATCTGCGCTGGTCATCAGTTAAATAATCTTTGTAGAGGAGAGTCTTTAAAAAAAAAAATAAAGAAAAGCTTTATTATGAAGTACAAGCAAAAAACTGGTATATACAAATATTAAGAGTTACGTTATGTACATACTTATGTTCTAGATTAAATAAACACCAATAAAACATTTGTTCGAAAAAAATCCGTAATCCGTGTATTGTCAATTGCTTTGTCAAGAGTGTTCAGAGAAAAAAATACCTCATCGCCAACATCTGAGTTTGCTAAAAAATGGCGCACGTTGTTCACGTATTGTTTAGCAACTTTAGCAGTAATTGTTGGTACATCATCTTCATCGCCCTCTCCATCTTCATCATCAACGTCCTTAGATCGATCTAAAATTTCTTCGTCGGTTAACATCTCCACTACTGCTAGGCCGTCGTCAAAATGGACGAAACCTTCGAATGTTATGTGATTTTTATTATTCTGTGAATGGCGATCCCATTCCAAAAGAAATTCAGCATCTTGTTCTGCATCTTCTGTAAACGGAGGTTCCGCCTCGGTAAACCCACAGGCACGAAAACAGTTTCTTATTGCGCTCTTGCTAACGTTTTGCCATGCCTTGTCAAGTATGTTCATAGCTGAAAATAAAGTGATTTTATGATCTAGTCCATCCTCGATTCTGTCAAGAAGATGCAACACTTAATTCATCCTTGCATTCAGGACAAACGTTATCTGACACACTTGCACTTTCCCCACTAAGCTTCTTAAATTTAATGTTGTGTCTTTTTTTTTTATCTATCGAAACATCAGTTAAATAATCTTTATAGAGGAGAGTCTTTTACAAGAAAATGAAAAAGAAGGGTAGAAAGGGTAGTTCAAGGAATTGGGATGGAGGTCTTGGAAGGAATGCGGTTGCTTACTTAAAAATATCAGTGACTTCCATGAAGTCACGAGGCAGGTATACACTAGCTTCTACTATTAGCATTACAATATTATTAGTATTATATAACTTCTTCCGTTTTTAATTCCTCCTTCCTTTTAACTCTTGGGCAGGATGGTTAGTTTCTAAATAAAATTTTCACAATTTGGGTTATAAATGATTTCCATCTTTCTAACATTCTAACTTAATAATAGAGGAGAAGGGTAAGTGTATAGGTAAGGTAGCTTACAATGAATACATATGATAAATTAAAAGTTAAATATACATCTATAAAATTGTTATACTGAATGAAAGGAGTAGGAGTTACAATAGTTGTGGTGATACATTCATCTAAGTTTTTATGCAATGCGTGAGATTTGCAATCATTGCTAATATTCTTAATGTTAATACAAAATGAGTTGGATTTTATATGGTTACATGTTACAACAAAGGCTTCTTGTGTATTGTAAAGAATTAAATTGTTTGGTACTACAGTGGTTATTACATTACTGTCATTTCGTACAGGCGCAGGTAAAAGATAGAAGTTTTGGCTTCTCGATTTTTATTCAGTTTGTCTGTTCTTTGCTCTTTTTCGTTAGTAATGCTTTTCCTAATGTTATTTTGAGCTTTTCGTGATAATTACTAACAAGATGTTCTGTTATTAGTGCCTCTTCTTTGCTAGGATCTTTTATTATACCAAAAGTAATCTCATTATTATTATTAAATTTTGATTTCAAGAATTATTAAATGTGATTAATGATAGTTTTAAATGTGTTTATAGAGATCTGTCTTTATTTTCCAAGTGGATTGGGCTTAAGTAGTCCTAGTGAATCGGGGTGGATTGGGTGTTATGTAGTATGGTTTGATCCCTAGGGATGTCAGTAAGTTCTTTATTGTTATGTGAAATATATTCCCGGTGTGTCAGATGTTTTTTACGAGGTCGTTTAATCTTGTTAGCATGCGATTTCATTATTTCATTTTTGTCTCTATATTTTATTACTGGTTTATTAAAATTTTTATGCTTTCGATGGGTAGTAGTTTATATCATTAATTGTTCATCAGAAATTGCCAGAATGTCTTCCTGATTTTGGTTTAGTTTTTCTGTTCGATCAGTCTTTTCTTTTATTATTTTTGTCTTTACTAAGTCATTTATTAGGCGTTTATCATCATGATATTTTTTATCATATTTTTCTTTTATTGATATTTGTTGGTTATTTTGTTTAGTTAGTCCAAACGTTATCTCGTCAGGTGTCATACCTAGTTTATCATTTAAGGTGTTGTTGTATGCAATAGTTGCTAAAGAAAGTTTGTTAGTTAGTATCTTATTAGTTAATGTTTGATTATTCAATGTCCTTAAATCTTCGATTAATGTCTTGTGTGCATGATTCAAAGGTCCTAAAGAATTTGAGTTATTAGGCGTTACATACATTGGTTCTATTCCATTCGTTTCAAGGAAGTTAGTAATTAAGTTATTTTCATACTCTCTTCCGTTGTCCATTCGTATAGAATTTGGTGACAGGTAATGTTCTAAGTATTGTTTTATAACGTCTCATATTATAGTACTTGTTATACTTTTCACGGTTCTTGTTGAAAAAGTATCGATTATAGTGATTATGTATTGTCTTCTGTAATGTAAAGTATTAATCATTAAATCATCAAAAGGTGTTACCATAAATTTAGGTTTAATTGGTTTCTTTTCATATTTAGTTTTTCTACATATCATGCATTTGTTAATATAATCTGTAATAATTTTTTTCATAGAAAGGAAATAATATTGTTTTCTTAATTTGTCATAAGTCTCAGTTGTTCCTTTGTGTGAAGTCTTTCCTGTGTGATAAAAAGAAATAATCTTGTTTTGTTCGTCCTTGTCTGTTACATTTAGTGCATGTTTTTTGTATCTTTTTAACTTAACAGTAGGATAGTTTTTCTGTATAATTCTTGATAAAGTATTGACTTGTTCATCATATCAAGTAGTCATCACATTCAATTTCGATTCACAATAAATTCCATAAACATGTTTTGGGTGAATAAATTCTTCTAATATTTGGTCTAATACTTCCTCATTATTGAAAGAAAGATCATATCTTCTTTTTAGTCGTTTATTGATAGGAAATCTTCATAGATGCATAATTGTTTCGCGTCACCAGTGAGTCTAGAAAGAGCCATTTGTATGAGTCTGTGTTCATTATGTATTCTGTTAGTGATTCTTTCGTTACATACTGTCGAATATATTTTTTCTACTGGTTTAATGAATGCTATTAAATTAGTGGGATCACCATTATAGTGTGGAAGATGTCCATAGTCTTCTTTAGTCATATGATAGTCATTAAGAGCCATTCCTAATTCATTAATGTGTCTGTTTTTATCTAAAATATTTTTTATACCTATTCTTGTCATAAAAATAAAAAAAAATTACACTGTATGCCAAAATAATACCTTAACGTCTTTTTTATTGCTGTTGACGAAGTCTTCCGTGTTTTCTGTATTAAATTGATTGTATCTGTATAACCAGCAGAAACGATGAAACGCACCTTCAAGTGAACAGTCCCAGACTCTGTTAATATTTCCTCGAGCCTTCTTAGCCTGTCCGTCAGAGTGGTAGTCAAACAATCCCAAATCCTGTTATCTAAGCAATCTTATAATTCAGGAATTACTCACAGATGCAGAGAATATTTCTTCGGATCTTCTTAGCTTGATGACGAAACAACCGTCTTCTCTTCTGACTTGAAGTTCGCAGGTCCCAATTGAATGATGTCTTCAATGTAGTCAAGCTTTCTTCTTCCTTCAACTTCCTCAGATA
This sequence comes from Acanthosoma haemorrhoidale, assembly GCA_930367205.1. NCBI lineage: Eukaryota > Metazoa > Arthropoda > Insecta > Hemiptera > Acanthosomatidae > Acanthosoma > Acanthosoma haemorrhoidale. The sequence goes on from OV884011.1 coordinate 81,704,788, forward strand.
TATAACGAATTTCTTTAGGGTATTACCTGGTGAAAATCTATTGAAATAGATCAGTACCCAATATCGGCGAAGTCCTGTCCTGTGGGGTATCTTTCCAGAGGTATTTGCATCGGCCTTCTCACGCTATTGGAGTGGTATTACTGTCCGTAAATGGTGGACTACCGTGAAGTTACTGAGTATACTGCCAGGTCCCTGTTCGGGCGCCAGTTAAATAATCTTTGTAGAGGAGAGTCTTTTAAAAGAAAATGAAAAGCTTTATTATGAAGTACAAGCAAAACACTGGTATGTACAAATATTAAGAGTTATGTTACTACATACTGGGTCGGATGTTGGGGAACGAGTGTCTGGGGCTAAAGCTGAGACATATGCGTATAAGAGAAGGCTAGTTCCGCGAATGGGGATGGAGGTCTTGGAAGGAATAGGGTTGCTTACTTAAAAATATCAGTGACTTCCATGAAGTCACGAGGTAGGTATACACTAGCTTCTACTATTAGCATTACAATATTCTTACATTATATAATTAATAATAATATAATTACATTATATAACTATCGTATATAACGAACTCGTCTTCAATTCCCTTTTGTTTTGCAAAAACTTGCGCTTTTCCCCTTAAAATATTTCCTCCAACTGGTACATTTGAATTCATTGCTTGTGCGAACCACTTTTTTAAGGTTTCTTCAAGTTGAGGGGAATCATCAATCTTGAAGCGTTTTACTTTGCTGTTTGATGTCTTGGTGATTTTGTCCTTGTTAAAACGCTTGGATACGTCAATTTGCTGAATGCCACTGGTCACGGCGTTTATGATTTGTTGTTTCTCTTTAATAGAGAGACTTACTTTTTTCGGAGGCATGGTAACGTGTCACAACGATAACGAAAACGAGCCTGAAGTGTAGAAACGAAAGAAAAGCTTAGTACGATTCCTAAAACTTTCCCTCTCTCCTCTCCTTATTTCCTTTCAGTAAAAAGAGTACGAATAACATATGGGATTTCATAGAAAACTTGTCTCTCTCACTTTTGCTTCTATAGAAGGGATTACTGGATTTCCTAGAAAACATTTATCTAGCACTCATTCTGCTCTCTGGTCTCTCACTGTTCTCTTTCCTTTTCTTGGAACAGTACGAATTAACGAGGTTTTTAAGCTTGAAATACGTATTATAACACGTATTTCAAGCTTAATAATTATCGAAGGGACTTAAATGCAATATTTTTATACCACTTACCGGAATTTTCTCTGGGGACTGGCAAATTTGTACTAATTAGCCAGAAATACGAATAATCGGGATACGACATATTGGGATTCCACTATATTACGTCCATAGGTCGCCATTCTTATCGATTATTAAGCAAAAACATAGTAACTTTTACAGGATCTTTGTACTTGGAATCTGGGAGTTTAATTTGGTTCGCATAGTCCTGCTTAAGATAAATTAAATCACCTATTGGAAAGGAGATAACTTTTCCGTTGTCTTTACCAAATTGTTTTTCTTTTGCATATTCTGCATTGCGCACAATTTTCTGACCCACCAGAGTCCACGTCGAGAAATCATTCAAAGATAAATTCTGTAGGTGATACGTGTGTCATTCATTTCAGCATCTGTCAGCATATCTTGTATCGTTCCCGTAAAATTTTCTACTTGAGTCCATGGCAAATAAAGGTCTATTGAGCATTAGAACTAAATACTCGGAACTCACGGGATGTAAAGCATCGTCCTTGATCTAGGAGTCGTGAGTGGAGGTGCGTAAAGCTTTGATCGCATTATCAGCTTCGAGTTTATGAATGATGAAAAGAAGACAATAAATACTTCGTGAATGAGTCGATAAAGACAAAAGATAATCACGCCTGTCGATTGTTCCACTCAGATTTCCTAAAATATCTAATTGAACTGTGTCAAGTCTCAGAAACGGTAGGCAGCGTGTAATTATAATAAATTTGGCGAGTCCTGGGTTCTCGTTTAGTCGTCATAAATATCACACAGTTTTCAACGAATTGTCACACAAATTTAGACATATTCTCAAACCAATAGTGTTTATGTATGGTGTTTTCTCCCATCCTAAATGAAAAATGGAATTGTGGTTATTATTGACAATGGACAATCGAAGGGAGTGTGGTACAATAGGGAGTCAGGTTATGCTGATTTTTCCTACAAAATATACCAGATCGTATTTCATAAGTGTCCTTTGATTTCATCAACTACCTAGTCGGAATTCTATTCATAATGAAGTAACATCAGTGTGTAACTCGATGGGAGGAGAAGGATAAAATGTCCTTTAAGTTGGGCCATTTGTCAAAATGGGGATGTTTTTTGTCTAATTTGTTCATATTCCGGTAACCACTTAACGATTATTAAATCTAATAACGAAGCATTTATGATCAACCTGTAAAACGGATAAGGTAATATCGAAAAATTACGAATAAATCGTCAAAAGTAAGAAACTAAAACTAACATTTGCCTCAAAGAAGGATAGGAGGTGGTTAGTCAGTTAGTCTCACCTTTTTCGATGAATCGGACCAGCTTGAACATCATAACCAAGATACCAAGTGTCGATATGAATGAACATTTAGCTAAGGTCAGAGAATAACCGGCGACAGTAAAAACGTGTGACACTATGTCGTAACTATACGTTTTTGAAATTATCCAAACATCATCCATTTACTATAACATAATCATGTGCTAATGTACTCAATGCTTCTGTAACACAGTGTAGAATAATACTGGTGGAATTTTAAAGCCCAGATGGCATTATTATACCGTTAGGTCCAATAACAATTGCTTTATCAGTGGATTCCGGGTAAACCGGTAACTGATGAAATCCACTAGATATTTCACGTGGTGTGTAATATGTTGCACCGCGAAGACGAGTTATTTAATTGTCAATTAAAGTGAACGGATAGCGTGGAAGAACCTTGATGGGATTCAAGGCTTTTTAATCAAGATAGATTGTATAATCTTCATTTTTCTTCGGCACTAATACAGACTGGCAAATAGGGATTTACTTGGTTGAATAACAAAGGCTCTCTCTACATGCTTTTGAAAAGGGCTCAGTTTGTATGGTCTCCAATCATCGATTTTCGACGGATCCGTTAGTGAATTTCCATTTTCCCAGTTCTATCTCTATGAGAGAAACTACCCTGAACAAAAGATTTTAAGATTTTTTTTCACCAATAGGCCTATCATTACTATTATCGGCGTGGAAATTATTAAATGATTGACCGTTGTAACCTTCAATATTGCTCGGATCGGGTTTGCATCTTGGCATTGAGTAAACGAATTTTTGACTAGTTCACAACTAGTATTAATGAAATTATTGATCTTTTCATTTACAGTGCTTTGTAAAATGCAATCGTTTATAGTTTATAGTATAACCATCTGGAATTTGCGTGAAATTATTTCATGACCAATCACAATAGTTAAAATAAAAACTCATCTAGACCTAAATGAAACATAATTTTTAGCTTCTGACCAATAATATTGACCAATGACAATAATTGGTTATCACACATTATTAGATTCACTAAAAAATTATTAGTAAACAATTTCCCATCAAGTTTGGCGTTAATTTTAATCCCAATAGTGAAATTGAAAACAAAAACGCTCACCGTTTTGACGGAGTGTCCCCAGAGTTTTTTTTTTGTATATATACCTTCTTCGTACTGTCTCCGTTGTTCATACCCCCTCACCTCGGCTGATGTCCTCTCTTTCATTCGCATTTCGAGGAGATTTGTCCCTTTCGGTTGCAGGTTTAGCATCCTCAGTCCAAGGAGTCGAAGGGCGAAATAGCTTCCTAGAGAGCAGGTGATGCTCAACTTGTAGGTGGGCGGTGAGTCAGAGTGAATTGGTGGAAGCAGCTTCTCTTCGCCGAGTTCTTCCCATATGTTCTTTTATATAAAATAACGCGAAGTTCTTTCAAAAGCTTGGCTCTACTATCGATATCTGCCATGTTCGCCAGCTTTCATACACGCTCGTCTCTTTGAGCTAAATGGCCCAATTTGAAGTGGAGAGCTATTTGTTCATATGTTAGCCCGTTCTAACTGGCACCAAATTGGTTTATCACACTCGTAGTGAACGTAACAAAAGTCTCGCTTCTGTCTCTAGGCTGAGATGCAAAAATTTGTAATTTTAACTGTTGGTACTCAGTAAGAAAGAGAGATTTCAAATTGACCCAAGTTAAAGTAGGGCTAATGTCAGTGGTGAACCATGATAATGCCTCACTCTTCAACGCATGCCTTAGAGCAACTGTGAGAGGTCCTTCCTGGCATACTTCTCCTAACCAGCACTCAACGGTGTTTTAGGATTGAATTCTGGTAGTTTTATAACAGGTTAGCACATACTTGTGTTAGCCAATAGTCTGATTAATGATTCCATAAACCGATTCTGCGTCTCTATCTGTCCTATCTGGCTATGGGAAAATCTTCATTTATGGCTCAGGGATAGTCTGCTGTTCTTGAGCTACCATGCTGATTCATCCCATTTCTGATCTGGAAAATAAGGTATCAGAGATGGCCGGATCGGGATTCATGATAGAAAACACAATGCTTTGATAACTGAGATAATTGTAAAATAAATTGTATTCAGTTTAGTAAGGTAGCAAGGACTCAACACTTCTGCAGCCTGTCTTCACAATAGAATGAATTGGCTGGGCTTTCCAACAGATACTTTAAGGGTTCATTCTGCTGTAGGACGCGTTTAAAGCGTATTGTAGTGACCGCTAACTACATAGGTTAAATTACCCTATACTCTGGTGCACATATAATATATTATAATATAATTTAAATCATGGTGAAAGTCTAGCAATAAAGAACGCAGGGGCCGGCAGTCGTAAAACAAGTCAGGTACACCGGCCTAAAAGCTGGCCGTAATAAAACAGACCCTGTTAGACCTAGGGTCACCTCTCGGCGGTCATAAACCTAAATGGGTGAGTCCCTGGCATGCCATAAACAGTTGTAAACTAAGCAACCCTTGTCTCCGGTCACGCGCCTTGTGACAGAGTTGCAGGTGTGCCATCATAAACATACCCCTTTCAGACCGACTCCACCTTCCGTCAGGAAGGGGAAAATACTATTTAATCCAGGGGCTTCTAGCCCAAAATCCCACTCAGTCTTTCCGCTATCACTCGGACGCTTTACGCCCGGGCCGCTGGCCCGGGAACTCAGTCTTCTACTCTCTATCTCTCTTCATCCGCAGTTACTCGGTGTCACTTTACGCCAGGGCCACTTGGCCCTGGAAGTCAGTCTATTATACTCCTCGTCACTCACTCTCTCCTCAGCGCCTTTGCGTCTGGCACCTTGCTTTTCAGCCTCCTTGCAGACCCTCTGCCGACTTGTACCTGTGATGCTGCCAGTCTCCCGCCCGAACTCTGAAAACTGGTCTTATTCTTAATGAAACCTCTGTACCTCTTCTCTTGAACATAGTGTATTGTCGGGACATATACCTATCATAAATGGAGTCAGATATTAAACGCCGACATGGAACAATGGTCCATGTTATAAACTACAACAATCCGCACTTGTCACCAGGGCTAGAGTGATTAGGCACTCTCCTAGTGGCAACCCGACACGTATTATATGATATTTGCATATCTGTTGATTTACCTAGTCTGCCACGCCCACGCATATATATATATATATATGTAAATATAAGACCCGAGTAATTACATTTTTTGTATGGATCTTAGATCATCAGCCAAGGTAAGTTGAAATTCTTATAATGTTTCTAGAGCTAAGTGTTAAATAGGAGTACCTAATAAAAAAAAAAAAAAATTATCTGTTCAACAATATTTTTAAAATTATATATATTTGTTATCACTTTTAGACCTCAAAGTGCCATTTCAGAAAAAAATTGAACTGTTTTATTTTGAGTTATTGTCGGTGTGGGTTTAGCTTTGATAATTGATTTAAACAACTTTTGTTTGCCCACAGTTTTATATTATAAATAAAAATTTAGTCTCCTAAGCCCACATCAGTATATGTAAATATATTTTTTGTAAGTTTTGGTGGTAAAAAATCAGCCTAACTTTAATTGGATTTTAACCCATTATGTATTAAGGATTTGCCCAGAATAAACTTATTGTTAGCATTTTATATATTGTTACTGTTCAGCACGGGTGGTTTTCAAATTAAGTACGTTTTTCTTTTTTTCTATTATTATTTGCTCAGACTTTGCACCCAAAAAACTCTTTACGGGCCTATTGTGCCCATTTATAAATTCGGATCAAATTTCGCTCCAACTTTGTAGGCTTTACTTAGAGAACATGCAATTACAGAATCGTCTAGATCGGGGTGCCTAGCCCAAGGAACGCGTACCACGATGGTTCGGAATTGACACGCGGCCGGTTAGTAGGATTTAAATTTTTTTATTTGAATTTCGTTCATTAAATAAAAAAAGTTAATATATCCAGCTGGGTTGAAAGGGTAATTCAGACTCGGCATGTTTGATGTCGGTAACAAAATTACTTTTTTGAATATTTTTACTATTGTGATTGCCTTTATAAAAAAAAAATTTGCAGTTTATAAATTTTCTGAAAGGCTGAAATAACTTTGAGTTAGTAGTAATTAACCATTAGCAAGTATGTGGTACATAGTTATTCCTAACATACATTTTTATTGTATAAAATAGTTATTAACTGTTTTCATTGTGTAGGTATATTATAAAAATTTAGAAAAATGGAAAAAATATCAAACAAAAACAGTGCCTACACTATAAAGAAATAATTATTGAGAGGGTTGCAGGGCACAGGGAGGCACATGTACGTGTACAGTTTGGCTGGCCTTAATATTTGGAAACCTTGGTTGTGGCTCTTGTTATAAAAAAGTTGATACCCAAGGTCTCGACAGTAGATGGGAAATTATCATATGGGTCCAAGGCCGACTGCTATTTATCCTGATTTTATTCATGTTTCCTATTAGAAGATAAGTATCGACTATGATTGCATTAATTACATGGTAAGCTGAAATTCTTATATTGTTTCTAATCTAAGTGCTACATGGGAGTTCCGAATAACAAAAAAAAAAATATTCAAAATTATATATATTTTTAAGCACTTTTGGACTTCAAAGTGCCATTTGTTTCTGCTATAGTTCAATAAAAACTCAGTTCACTAACTGAAAAATACTATAAAGTAACTAGAACTGTTTTATTTCGAGTGATCGTCGGCGTGCGCTAAACCTTGATAATTGACTAAAACAACCACCCACAGTTTTTATTACAAATTGAAAATGTATTAAAAAACTGTGGGCAGACAAAAGTTGTTTTAATCAAGTAATTTTAACTGTGTAAACACGACCTCAGCATAAACATAGCAAATAAACTATAATTGTTAAACTGTTATTCAAAATTGAGTACAATGAACCCATATCGGTTAATAAACAGGGAAACATTTATGATATAATATAATGGAAATGATATCTGGGGGGTTCAGCACTGTTCAGATACTGTTGAAATACCAACCCTTCTAAATAATAACATATTGCTTTCAATTTAAACGAAATACCACCCTTTGCAATCGGCTTTTGTACGCGATAGGATTCGAATCGTGTACTTTAATCTTACAGCCCCTGTCTATGGTTGCCTGATGAATGCATAGATGGATGTTGGTACGATGTATTGCAAGGTTGTGAGGGGAAAGCCAAAGAGATTTGACATCGGCTAAGCTATGGTTCGAGTAAAGAAATGTAAGAATGACGATATCTCAACGAATATGTACTTAAGCATTCGAAGGAAGCTATAGCAACTCTTGTCAAAGGTAACTGTTGGAGTTTAAATAGCTCACATTTCAAATGTTTTCAATAGCGAATGTATTTATTAGATGAAGAAATTTATCAGGGATATGAACTACAAAAACAGAAATATCAGATATATGTAAAATATATAAATATATAAAACAGATGCTTTGCCCTTTCATAAATATTGACCTTCCACTGAATGCTGAGGCTAGATACCAGAGGGTACCTTGTTCCTTCATATTGGTAATCAAATATATCTCAGGAATGGTTCTCAAAAGTTATGATTGAATGGAAACGAGCAACAAGCTGTTTAAATACGGGTTATGTTAGATGGCAGGGCAGGTCACTTTCTCCACAACTTCTATATAATTGTGGTTTTCATTATATGATAGTTTTTAGAATTTCAGACGTGCACATCTTGATTAATAGTGCAGCCAGTCTGTTTGAGATGTATGGAATGTGAAGGGGAAAGCAAGCATGGAGGGAGAAGCTGGAGGGCAGATCTGTTTAGAGACGTGTTGAGTAGTCGACGTACTTGGCACTATGTTGGCACCATTGCTGTACATATTGTTGTCTGCGACACTCACCAAAGCAGCCACCCTACGTACGTATTTACCTTAGAGTGTATGCATGTAATAGAGTTTGAAATGCCGATTTTGATAATTATAATTCAAGAAATTAGACAGCGAACAAGACAGTTGGTATTCCAAGTTATGGAATGCAATGATAAGGCATTTAATAATGGTTCACTGATTGATATCTTGCTAAATCGGTCGAGAAATAATTAGTTTTAAAACGTAAATAAATTCAAGCACTTAAACGTGATAGAAACAAAAGGTCATGTTTCATATACATGAAAATAGGATCTGGGCCCGAACCATGATACTCTCTAATCTCTGGTCAGGTAATTTCTGCCCTGTCCCTAAAATTTTTCATAATTAGACATTAATGGCAATTTGAATGTTTTAGCTGACAGTATAAAGAAATGTAAGAATGACGACAAACTCAACGAATGTGTACTTAAGCACTCGAAGGAAGCTATAGCAGGTCTCGCCAAAGGTAATTGTTGGAGTTTAAATTGAGAACATTTAAAATTGTTTCAATGGAAAATGTATTTATTAGATGAAGACATTTATCAGGGGTGTCAACTACAAAAAAAACTCAGAAATATATCATTATCTAAAATATTAATTGTATTCTACTTTTTCGTCGATTTCGTCTCAATATGATATATGATTGCGATAAGAATAAAATTAAATCGATGTTTGCAGGCAACGCTCAGCTAGGCATTCCAGTTCTTGATCCTCTGTCCATCCCGAAGATCGAGCAGGCGCAAGCAGGATCCAGAAGCATCTCTTTGAATCTTACAATGGAGAACATAAAAATCACTGGTTTGTCGAAAGCTCAAATGCTCAAGCCAGAGTAAGTGTGGTAATAAGTCATTAAAAGTGTAATAAAATTGAAAAATGAATGGATATTTCGTACAGATAAGATGGATTTTTTTTTTTTGATTCTTAGCATTTGTAGACCTCTCTTAAAGGGGATGTTTCGCGGATACTTACCACTGGACATAAAATCTATTTTAATATAACACAAGTAAAAAAAAAAGGACCATTTTCTACAATCATTATATTTTACTGATTTTAATTATAGGAGATGACCTGACTTCAAAATCTATTCCAAACATTTTACCTTTAATCACTGGGGGGGGGGGGGGTGAAACTGGGTAGGGCCTTGCAGTTTTAGCAAAAGTTGTTTATCATTTATAACTTCTCTATTTAATTCATGACAATATCTTCGATTTGCGAAGGATTAACTGTAGGAATACGGTTTCGCACGTTATTAATAACTATTATTTTTTTCAGAATCAGCACCACAAAGAAGATCTACAAGTTGACTTATAGAACTGATGAGTTGAAAATAGATTCGGATTACACTTTGAATGGGAAGTTCCTCATAGTTCCAGTTACTGGAAAAGGGAAATCAACAGTAATCTTATGTAAGTTTTAGTTCAGTAAAATGTCATCCCATGTAAACATTTGTAATGACTGAGATTTTTATTTTAAAATGCTCTAGATAATACGACTTTCGTGTTTGCTGTGGATTTCAAGCTGGTGAGGAAGAAAGGAGTTGAATACGTATCCTTTATCGCACCAAGTAAAATCACCTATAAGCCAAGCAAAATGACTTTAAATTTTGAAAATCTGTTCAATGGAGATAAACTTTTAGGTACAATTTTATTTATTCAGATATGCTTTTTTTTACTAATTTTACCTTTACAAGTTGATTACGTATAATTATATATGTTAGGAAGCTATAGCAACTGTAGGTTTTCATTTTAAAATAGACCAGTTTTTGATTAGGAGATAAGAATTACGAAGCCATTTTATTCAAGCTATTGGAGCTCAAGAGACTGACCATTATGAATAATAATAATGTACAAATAAATAAATTTACCATGAGAAAAATATACCAACAAAATGAGAAAAATAGGTAATTGATGGGATTACTACAACTTAAAAAATATTTACAAGCATTCCATTAAAAAAAAAAGGTATTGTCAGAAATGTAAAACAAACTTATAATATACAATTAAATGACAAAAGAAGAGGGGAAAATATCCATAGAAATATTAAAATACTGTATTACTATCAGCTAATAAAACAGAACAACTTATAACAAATTTAAACAATAAGTTATCATGAATATATAGATATAAAAACCTAGAAAAATGTAGCACAACATGTCCATCGATGAAAATATACATTCATTTGGAATCAAAAAAATAAATAAATATTTAGATTTAAAATCCGTTAAGATATTAAATCAATAAGTCATAATTAATGTAAAAAAAATTAAAAGTTTTCAATAGAGGAAAAAAATTGAAACACGTTAAAGTGGTCAAATGAAGACAGTAAATATATGTCAAAATTAAAGTTGATAAAATCCGTTGAAATACAGCAAATATAAATATTATACAAATAGCAAAAATTTCCATAAAAGATACTAACATGGTCATATTCAAACCACGACGAAAAATACATGAGCGTACTAAGATGATGCTTCTTTAATTATGATTTTCACTTGGGAATTGTCAGTCCTTTGGTTGAATTGGGAGTGGAGCCACTGAATGGCGCATTGAGTGGCGGTGCCAATTGAAAAATTTCCTGTTTATTTAGAGAATTCAATTACAAAATAAAAATATGACCATCGGATTATGGAATGGGAACTTATCAAACAGCTTATCTCTATAATAAAATACAAAGTCAAATGATAAAAAATTTTTACCTGAGCGTATGGAGACAAACTAAATTCTATTGTTAAACATAACAATGGCCATCAACAATCAATAAGTAAAATGTTAAATATATTCCACTATCAGTGCTGAACATTACTTAGTTTGAAATTGTCTTTCTATTCTACTGCAATTAAAAATTCTTTAAATATTAAATAAAATTAAAAATTTGTCAACAAGTAGTCATAAAATTATTAAAACCTACTAAAAACAGAACTATATATCAATCTTATGGCTACTCACCCAGAGGTTATGTGGGATATATAACTCATCAAAAAAACAATAATATATCTTTATCTATTTAATCAGAGCTACTACATCTGCGCTCCACACTCTACGACTGCCTTTGTCCAGGAGGTATGTTTTTGCAAATTCTTCCTTTTTCTTTATATAATCCAACATTAGGGAGTTTATTTTTTTCAATATTTTCCAAGCTATAAGAAACCCGCCCCTTCTTAGCATAGGCATGTTTCCTAGCTCTTCCTTTTTATTTATGTTATCCAACATCTAATTCTATTTCTAAATTTAGAATGTTTAGGAAAGATGCGATGAAGGATCTATAGGATCTATAGGATCTATAGGCACCACCACAGTCACTAGATGGCCATGTTCCACTTCCTCATCAATAGATTGGTTAACATGCAGGGTCCACAAAACAAGGATGGTTATGATAAAGAACTTATGCACCATGTACCAATAGCCAACGGATATGATGTATACATGATAACAAGAATGAATATAAAAGATTTATAAAGTAAGATAAAAATAATGTGGATATCAAAAATGGTGCTCCATTCCACATCTTAGAAGTATATCCGACAAAATAGGGAATATTTTGAAAAAAGCGGGCGTTGGTGCAGCCTACAAAAGTAACTTTACGCAGCTTCATTTCCGACACTAAAGACCCGATTTAATGAAAAGATAGGACAAGTGGGTAATGAAATAAATCCTATGTAGGTAGAACAAATAGAAAATTATCAATTAGATGCAAAGAACATCTGAAACAAAAAACAGGCCAATTCTACCAACCAGGAAGAAAGGCACCACATAAAGTTGCATCGTTATCACCACCAAACAAACGATAATTTAACGAAATACAATTAGATTCCCTAATGTCGAATAATATAAATAAAAAGGAAGAATTAACCAACAAGCGTATGGTAAGAAACCCACCACCTCCATACCTCCTGGACAAAGCCAGTCGTAGAGTGAGGAGCGTGGCTATAGCAGCCCTGGTTAAATAAATAAAAATTATACTATTGTTTTAGATGAGTTTAAATATCCCACATAACCAATTGGGTGAGTAGCCATAAGATTGATATATAGTTGGGTTTTAATAGGTTTACATTTACCACAGCTCCGGTCGTAAACCCCATAACGATCATCCATAGCCTATGGACCTTTATTTACCCTTGAACAATTTGTTATAAAGTGACCCAACGTTAGAGAAAGAATCTTAACTCCAGATAGTTTTAGTTTGTGTCCCATTTTAGTCGATATCGGACCCATAGGCAAAGTAACCAACAATGCAATATACATGTTTGCATATTCACGATACCTATTCTTGGCTTCAATCCTTGTCTCTTCCAACTCTTTCAACAAAGCTTCCCTCAACAAGTGTTTATAGACCACATGTATAGGGTGTGTACCTGTTGTAAGTGAACATATGCTTTATTTATTTTAGTTCTTTATGGTGCATCGTTGATGTGGTCAAAAGAGGTAACCAAAATTTTTGGCCATAGTTGAAACAAGGCACAGAGGTGTCACTGTGATTAGCACTAGACGTTACCTCTTAACCTTAAATCCGATTTTCGATTCCGGATTCATTACTTGTTTATGCAAGTAGCTACTCATTTATCCTCACAAGATTGAATCAACCGGGACCAGAATCATCTCCCAAAGAGGTACTGGACAACATGAAGAGAAAATGTTAAACAATGCGCATAAATAAATAAATGAGAGCCGAATTAAAATAATTATCTAAAATTTGGTGAAAGAAAACACACACAAAAAAAAAAAAACTGTTGTCCACTTAGAAGTTCATAGATATCAAATAACTTAGTGAAAATGTGAAATAGATGTGAGAAAAGAGTTGCCTACAAGCTTATTGAAAACGAAATGAAATTATTCACATATGATTAATGTGTTTGTAGGTAGTAATTATAAATTGAGGAATAGTTTATAAAATAACATAGATGCTATAATAATTAAGTCATTGAAAGTTGCAGACATAATAATTGTACTATTTTAATTGTTCCATGATGTTTTAGCTTAGGAAAAAGTGGCTATACTCGCTATTGACTCATTGATTTTTTTTAGGAGACAACATGAATAAGCTGATGAATGAGAACTGGGAGGATGTCAACAATCAGCTGGGTGGAGGAATTGCCAAGGGTATCGCTGAGCTGTCCTTCGTGGTCTTAAATAGAGTCATGGGTTCTGTCCCTTACAATCAATTGTGGTTGTAACTTCACCCAAGAAAGTTATCGACATTTTCGAGCCTACATCATTCTTTGTACATCATCTCTAAAATAATGTTGTGATAGATCCCTAATGATAGTTAATGCAATTACTTAATAGCAGGTAATGTGAAGCTATTCGTCAATGGAATGTGTTTCTTAATTTGGCTATGGTAATATATCGTTAGAGAATTTCTCAATTGGCCACATAACTCATAACCAGCTGTACCTATGTATGCCAGGGGTTTAAATGTTTTTCAAAGAAGCCAAAGAAATTTTTTTTTTAAACCGTATATTTTTAATATGGGAGTATTCTAAAAAATAGGCATTATTCTCTTTGTAAAGATTTTGTTTACGCCCTGTTTTATTTGTTCAAACCATTACAACACTAACTCTTTCATACGGGTTCATTAGGTTTAATTTGATTATTCATTTTCATCATAGTATCTTAGTTATAAGTTTAAAAATATATAAGTTGGTTTTTATAACTGATTTTAATTATCTGTTAAGATTTACAATAGCATTAGAATTATAAGCATCAAACAATTTAACAATATAAAATAAACTAAATGAACATACCTGTAAAGATTAATTAAATTACACGTTATTTACCAAGTTTTCTAGTGGATAGCCACAACACAAACAATAAACATAAGTCTTATCTAGAAAGTAACCTTCACACACCAAACACAGTTAGATCTCAGCTGGAGTTTACATCTCCCCCCTGAGATCGCTTTTCCGGGAGGACGAGAAAAGTGACAATTTGCTACTGTGAAAGTAATTTGATATTTTTTTCTTTTTTCCACAGCCAACTTCATACATAGATGATGATATCCTCTTTAGAATCCTAAATGGGCCAATTCACACTTTATCAGTCTTCCTTCTGTTCGGTTTGCTTCCGTTTTCAACATATACTTCATCTCCAACTTTGAATTCGTGGGTTCTTCAGTTCTTGTCTATTCTCATTTTATTTATTCTAAAACTCTTCATAGAGTTTAGAAATGCTTCATCTTTATCTTTAGCAAGATTATTTTGATTTAGTGTATCAATCGGACAAATTAACGATTGCTTTCCGAAAAGTAAGTATGTTGGCTCAAATTTTGTTGAAGAATGAATTGTCCTATTGTTTTCTGACAGACAATCTTCAGCTATTCTTGACCATGCACGCCTGTCTCCACTATTTATCTTACACCTTATTCTGTTTACTAAAGTCTGGTTTAGCCTCTCGTTAAGTCCATTGGACCTTGGGCAATCAATAGAGGTGAATATCAATAGAATTTTCATCTTCGCTAGGCATCTTGTAAGTATTGCAGAATTCAAGGCCATATATTGGTCTGCCAGGATGACATTGATTTTATTTTTTTGCCCGATTGGATCAATAAGTCTTATGAAATCTCTGGCACATTGACCTGTTGTAGTAGAAATCCAGGCATACCTACTAAAATGATCTACCAAGATATGCATAAATTTCTTAGGCAAAAGATTTCCACCGAAACCACCAACAGAATCGATAGACATGATCTCATATGGCTCACGTGCAGGACCTAGTTTTGACATTAAACCAATGGGTCTTCTAGTACACACTTTATTTTCCATACAAATGGCACAATTTTTACAATATTGACTTATTAATATTGGCTCCAAGTTCTTAAAATAGTATATTGGCCTTATTTTCTCTCTCATTTGAGCGACGCCAATGTGCCCATAATAATCATGTACGCGGGGTATAATTGTGATACCAAAATTAGTTGAAACAAATATTCTAGTTCTACCTCTTAATTTCTTGAATATAATGTTACGATTTTTTACAGTATTTTTAAAGGAATTCAGCTCTTCAAGGTTTTCATTTTGATCATTAATTATCTCATTCAATTCTATTAAATTTACTACTTTAATTTCATCTTCGTTTTCAAAGTATTCCAAAACCGGTTGCCTTGACAGAAGATCTGCTAGAACATTTTCTTTTCCTTGTTTGTAATTAATTTTAAAATTAAACTGGGACAAATAATAAATTAAATCACACAAAATTTTGTCTGTTCTGGATTTGGATTTTAGATTTTCTAATGGCTTATGGTCACATCATACAATAAATTCTCACCCAATTAAATAATATTGCCAATACTTTATAGCATCCTTTATAGCTTTACATTCAAGATAAATAATTTCTATTTTTTTCTCTTTTTCAGCAAGTTTTCTTGAAAAGTATGCTACTGGATGCAATTTTCCATTAGTTTGAGGTTGTTTTAAAGTTGCTCCAATACCCAAGTAACTAGCGCCTGTTTCTATATATATATATCTTTATCTTTATCATAAATGGCTAAAATTGGGGAAGAGCACAAATAGGCTTTGATTAAATTGAAACTATTTTCACATTCATCAGTCCACTTGAATTGGATATTCTTTCTTAGCAATCTATGAAAGGTTAAAACTTCTCCGCACTATTTTCGATGTATTTCAAATAAAAATTAATGGAACCTAATATACTTTGAACTCCCTTTTTATTTGTTGGGCTCTTACGGTTTTTTATAGCTGTCAAATTCTTTTGTGCTGGGGATACTCTATTTTCCTGAATTATAGGACCCAGATATTTTACTGAATTCGCCCAAAATTTGCACTTTTCCAACTTCAGTTTGAAACCTTCTTCTTTGATTACCTGTAAAAGTCTTCCAACATGTTTAACATGGTCTTCCCATGATTTTTAAAATACCAATATGTCATCAATATAATTTACACAAAATTAATCTAAATTCTTTCTCCTTATAATGTTTGATAGAATCCGTTGAAAGATTGCTGGGGCATTCTTACGTAAAGGAAGAACATTGAACATAAATTTACTGAACTTAGTAATAAATGATGTTTTCTCTCGGTCTTCTGCTTTTAAAAGAATGCTCCAGAAACCAGAATTTATATCAACAACACTGAAGTACTTGCAGCTGGACACTTCATCTATGGCATCGTTTATAGTTGGAAATGGATAACATTCAGGCAGAGTCTGGTTCTGCGACCGTCTTCTTTCTTAAATGCAAGGGTCACCGGAGATGCAAATGGCGAATCCGACTCCTCTATAAGATCAGCTTCTAGTAATTTTTTAACTTGCGTTTTACTCTCTTGTTCATCTGGTATAGAACATTTATATGCTCGGGAAGTAACCCATTCTCCTCTTATTAACTTTATTTCAGCTTCTCTTGATTTCATTCTACCAACATCAAATTTATGTTTAGCAAATACATGTTTATATTTTTCATTAATTCTAAAATTTCTAATTGTCTATATTCATGTTTTATGTGATCTAGATTTGTTCTACATTTTTTAAAATTTTTTGTTTCATTAATATTGAGTGAAAAATTAATTTCTGATTTATAACTTCTTTTATTTTCTTCATTCTTCTTTAAAAGTGTATCATCTTTAGCTGAATTTGTATTCAACCACTTCTTGTTAATTTCTAATCTTATTATCTCATCTTTATACTCTTTGTAATATTTTTAAATTTTCATCTTGAATAAGCTTAAATTTTCTAATGGCCTCTAGACCTAAGAGTAAATCATAAGAGAAATTGTTATTTTTCACTATATATGTGTTTAGAGTATTTGTTAAATTCCCTATTGTTAAAGTTATATTTGCCCCGGCAGTACTGAAATTGAAACCATTGACTGTTTTAAACACAGACTTGAGTTTTATCAGACTTGATTTAAACAGATCAACTACTCTTTGACTTATCAAACTTACCTTTGAACCACTGTCATAAACAGCTTTGATTTTCACCTTTTATCAATAAGTACATGTATCTTAATTAATGGATTCAATTTCTCCGGGCCTTCCAGTTTAAATTTTTTTCATTTTCATCAATTTTTACAATATCCATTTCTCCACACCATTAGGATTATCAGCTAATAATGATGTCTCATTTAGATTAACTAATTTTTTTGTCACAAATAAATTTTTATTTCTGCATTCTTTTTTTGGATGATAATGATTTGGCCATCCTATATTTTCACAAATAGAACAGGGTTTCTTTAAAGCAGAGCTGGTTATTTAATTTAATTTATCAGTAGTAATTTATGATATGGCAGGGGGGAGTTAAGCTCCAGGTAGCATCAGTATTCAACCATGTTTATTCAGTGTAATTTGCGTTCTGGTGCAGCAAATTTCTTAGTTTTGGGCTTCGATATTTTAATTTTCTCAATTTTAAGTTTAAAAATGCCTCTTCGTGCTGAGGATGCTGCACGTGGTGTGGCACTTATTGATGATGGACGTTCCATTAGATATGCAGCTAATGCTATCCGAGTTCCCTATGAAACTTTACGAGACGCCGTCAGGCGTTTTCGAGAAACTGGGTCTTACCATAGAAAGGCCGGTTCTGGACGGCCTAGGGCAACAGAACCACAAGATGGCCGGTTTCTTACTGTAAGAATTTTACGAAACCGGCACCTTGCCGTTGTTCAAGCGATTCATCAGCTCCAAGAAGTTCGAGGTGTGCAAATTTCTGAACGTACTGCTCGGAGAAGATTAAATGAGTATGGACTTTTCGTCCAGTAAAAGGACCAGAGCTGACCAGAACTCACAGAGTCACACGGCTGGCTTTTGCTCGAGAACACAGTCATTGGACTATGGACGAATGGTGTGCTGTACTTTTTACAAATGAATCTAGATTTGCTTTACGATCTCCAGACGGGCGTGAAAGGGTGCGGAGAAGAAGAAATGAAAGGTATGCAGGCTGTAATTTCACCCAGAGCCAACCATTTCAACGTGGTTTCTTAATGGTGTGGGCTGGGATTTCAATGGAGTGCCGCACCGAATTGGCTGTTGTTCGTGGAGGGTCTTTGACGGCCACTCGCTATGTAGATGAGATTTTGGAACCTTATGTGTTGTCTATCCTCATCGAACACAGCGATCATTCATTTCTAATGCACGATAGTGCACGTCCACATGTCTCTCGAATAGTACAGACGTTCCTTCATCAGCACAACATTGAGGTCTTAGCCTGGCCAGAACGTTCTCCAGATTTGAACCCTGTCGAGCATTTATGGGATAACCTCGGAAGACGAATAAGAGCGCGTTCAGCACTTCCTGATACACTGCAGGATCTTGAAAGGGCTCTTCGGGAAGAATGGGCTAACCTCCAGCAAAGGGACATTTCCGGACTGGTGGAAAGTATCCCGAGGCATCTTCAAAAAGTAATAAAGGCAAGAGGAGGAAATACGCGCTATTAAATGATCCTGTCATTAATTTCTTTTAAGATAAAAATGGTTATTTTTCAATTTTGTTTTTCATGTTTCTTAGCAGTTCACATTTTGATTTTAAATTTTTAAACAAAGACTTATTTAATAACCTTATTAAAGGTAAAAAAGATTTTATAAATTCAATAAATAATAAGTATTATATACAATTATCATGTATTATATACAAATACAATTTTTTTACAAGTGGGTGGAATTTTTTCCTGTCAGTGTATATACAAAACTCGTTAAAGCCAGAGGTCTGACTATGACGAATACTAATACGATCAATGCAAACAACCCATGATCCTATGTATGTGGATTACCATCAAGTATAAGGCACTCTTTTACTGGAGTCAGAGTGTGTCGGTGCATTTCCCTCTTTCCTAATTCTTTTTTTATCTATCTTAACCACCGGCGATTAACTGGTGCCGAAACCCGGGAAATTACGGAAACCTCGTACGGTGGCGTAGAAAGTTATTGTTTTTTTTTCTCTTTCTTTTTAATTTTTTTTCTTTATCGTCTCTGTAGCGACCGCTAACTACATAAGTGTTTAATCACCCTATACTCTGGTGCATGTATAATGTATTCTAATTAGATGTAAATCATGGTGAAAGTCTAGCAATAAACGCAGGGGGCCGGCAGTCGTAAAACAAGTCAGGTGGCAGCAGGTACACTGGCCTAAAAGCCACCTCGCCGTAATAAAACAGACCCTGTTAGACCAATCGTCACCTCCCGGTGGTCATGAACCTAAATGGGTAAGTCCCTAGCATGCCATAAAAAGTTGTAAACTAAGCAACCCTTGTCTCCGGTCACGCGCCTTGTGACAGAGGTGCAGGTGTGCCATCATAAACATACCCCTTTCAGACCGACTCCACCTTCCGTCCGGAAGGGGAAAATACTATTTAATCCAGGGGCTTCTAGCCCAAAATCCCACTCAGTCTTTCCGCTTTCACTCGGACGCTTTACGCCCGGGCCACTGGCCTGGGAAATTAGACTCCTCGTCACCCTACTCTCTCTGCAGCACCTCTGAGCCTGTCACCCTGTCTCTCAGCCTCCTTGCAGACACTCTGGCGCCTTGTACCTGTTACGCTGCCGGGCCCCGCTCGAACTCTGAAAACTGGCCTTATTCTTTATGAAACCTCTGTACCTCTTCTCTTGAACATAGTGCATTGTCGGGGCACATACCTATCATAAATGGAGTAAAATATTAACGCCGTCCTGGAATGATTGTCCAGGTTATTAACTCAAACCATCCGCACTTGTCAACAGGGCTAGGTGATCAGGCACCTCCTAGTGGCAACCCGACAGTCTCCTATCTTTATACGTTTTTTTTTAATGTTAACATGCCAGAGGGAGTGTTACAACCCACGGTGCTGAGTGGAGCTGCAGATATACCGCAGTTTCCTCAAACGACGATGGCAGCGGCTCACGCGACTACATTGGCGTGGATGAAGATTCAGGTGATCACGGCTCAGGATTTGAGGAATTCCATTTCCGATTTGGAGAGATTCGCAGGTGAGACCGGGGAACTGAATCATTTCCTTAAGGGTGGTGACCGGCTGATGATGCGGATAAAAGGAAAACGGACGGAGGACTTAATAACTGAAGGAGATGCCAGAGCTGCTGGTGTGCAGAGTTAAGCGGAGTATTCTGAACATGATCTAGGCTGACAACATTGTCGGGGCACATACCTATCAAAAAACGGAGTCAGATAGTGAAGCCGTCATGAAACGATTGTCCAGTTTATAAACTCAAACAACCCTCACTTGTCACCAGGGCTAGGGTAACCAGGCACCCCCTTTGTGACGACCCGACATTGCCATTGCCTGTGTTAAAACGGCGAGTTATGGCCAGTGAAGAAGTGTTTGTGGTAAGAATCAATACAGATTGCAGGTTTTTCCTTTCTAATCATTTTAAGACATTTTGGACTTATTTTTAAGTAACTAAACAAAGCAATAAACTATATAGTATATACTTATTTACACATATATCTTTATATTTATTTATATACAATAAAATTAGTATAATATTTCTTATTTGGATTTTGGGCAACATAAACTCCAAACACCCTGGTGCCCGAAGCTAAGATCTAGTTCGTTCATCCATTGCTAATCCAGCATAATACTTTATATTATGGCTGTAAGGTTTCCGTTAAGGCTTATAATTCCACGATAATAATTCATTAATCATGCATGGATGATCAGTTAATCCTTGTAGCAAAGTTGCCAATAGGAATACACTGTTCCAAAGTTTCCTTATGGCTACAATTTAATTTGCAATATTGTCATTTTTTTATGAATCAGATAGTAGATCTAGCAACTAGATATGTAATTATTATAGAATCAAAATCAATAAAATCGCAAGCAAAAAATATTAAATTTAATGACACTAAGTACTGCATATATTGCCAATCTATTAAGATGATAATCTTATGGATAAGACAAATCATTAAAGCAAAGATCTTCAAATTGGTCAAAGGGACATTCAAAGAAAGGATTGGAGGCCCTTTTAACAAAACAGTCGACAGTACGCGAACACGCAAAGTAAAGTTAAAAGCTTGTAAGTTAGTACTCCAAAAATGGAATCTAATCCTTACTTGGAGGATAGACAATGGCAGTGTGGGTGTGGCTTTCAATGAAAGCAAAACGTGGAAAATGGGACTAGAAGTAGTAAAAATTTCAGTTTGGTCGGATAATTGGGGTGGTAGAGGACAGATAACATAGGGCTACAACCATCATAACGCTGCAGGATACCGATCTAAGCGGCCAGGAACATACTACCTGTTTAACTTTACAAATCCATAAACGATTGCCATTATCCATCCAATTGTACGTCTGGACACGGCCGAGTGCTGCAGATTGAAGGGTTAAAATGAAAGGAATCAGAAACGTCCACAGAGAAAAAAGGGGAACAAACTCAAAGCCAATCCAATTAATAATTATATATTACATATATGGTATATGTAAACCTAGATACTTATTTCAATCTCACCATCTCTCTCTCTCCCTCCCTCCCTCCCTCCCTCCCTCTCTCTCTCTCCCTCCCTTCCTCCCTCCCTCCCTTCCTCCCTCCCTCCCTTCCTCCCTCCCTCCCTCTCTCTCTCTCTCTCTCTCTCTCTCTCTCTCTCTCTCTCTCTCTCTCTCTCTCTCTAAGGGGGATTAAAGCAAACATCGACAGTTAGTATCATATCAGCAAATTTACAATCATGAAAAAAAATACATGCCTCAAAATATTATATAATAAATTAATCCTTCCCATGCTAGCAATGTAATTAGTGAAGAACGACCATATGTTTAGGAAGATAATCCAAGAGATTAGTGGAGGAAGCAAAAAAGAAACGGTAATAGGCTACAGTTCTGTGGGGAGGAGAACAAAAGTCAGAAAGGTAGCTTCTTGTGTTCAGGGAGTGTACTGAGGATTTGAACCGTAGAATATTGTATAAATATGGAGAGTACGGCGAATTAATGGTTTGGAAAAGTTGTGAACCAAGGAAATGCTGTTTACAGAAGGAGGGGAAGCAAAACCTCATCTCGACGTGGACATTTGATACCAGGAGTCCCACGACGAATCTGATGAAACCTGTCTTCGCGTTTTACAAACAGGTTTTCGAATAACACACAACCATAGTCAAAGAGAAGGAAAATGAGTGAGGATACCATGAGTTTACGCGCAGGCTGAGGAATCAGGCGGCTATAACTTGATACGGTAGAGTAAGGGTCTCGGGTCGTCACGAGGGGGGTGCCTGGTTACCCTAGCCCCTGGTGACAAGTGAGGGTTGTTTGAGTTTATAACCTGCACAATCGTTTCATGACGGCGTTACTATCTTACTCCATTGTCTCTGATAGGTATGTGCCCCGACAATGCTCTATGTTATGGAGAAGAGGTATATGGTAGGTAGTGTAGGTAGTTTGTGTGGTCTTGGAATGACCACGAATTCACACTCGGTATCTGAGGGTAGGCGAAATCCGTCCGGATCCCAAAGGCGAGTGTGAAGCAGAGAGAGGCAGACTGAATTGTCGTCGGAGACACTGCTTGGTAAGTTTGCAGGGCCATGACAACCGTTGTCCACTAGAGAGAGGTCTCTCCAAATGAGGTGCTAGTTTTAGCGAGACGAAGGCAGAGATTCCCACTAGGATGGTGTGGGGCCTGACGACGTCGGACTACAACATAGCGAGGTTAGGAGAGAGAGATGTAGAGGTTTTTCATAAAGAAGGAGCCAGGTTTTCAGAGTTTCAAGCAGGGTAGCCACGTCAGTGAGAAGTTTCCAGGAAAGAATGATTTTTAGGGGCTAGGACCGCCGCCTTAAGTACCCGGCCAGCCTTGTCCTTATCCAACCATAATCGAGATTGGTGTAACCAATGACAAATGACTTCTTTGTCCTCTGGAAGAGGCTGTTAAGGCTGCGGTCCCATCTGGCCACAGCTGTCAGTCCCAGGTAGAAGGGACTGATAACTGTGGCCCATATCATGTCACTAACTACTTGGCACCCCGCATTTTATTGCTTAACACATTTACAATGATTTATATTTTGTTCATGTTATTTACATTTGTCTGCAATATATTTTGTTCATGTTATTTACATTTGTTTACAATATATATACAATAGAGTATAATGTGATTTATCTATTTATTTATATATATATATATATATATATATATATATATATATATAAGTTAAGCTCCGGGCAGCATCAGTACTCAACCTTAATCCCCGAACGTTGGGATGTAAACATCCCGAATGTAAATATAGAGGGTTATAGACAGTCTAGTTCTAACTTTCAAGCGTGTTGTTTCTCTGTACCTTTTTTCCCTTTGTTTTTGAATTCTAAAGCCGGTAAGCATTAACTGGTGCCGAAACCCATGAACTCGTGGTGTGGAAAGAAAAGTAAGCGACGTCTGTTCGATTTGGCGAAGGAAACAGGAAGAAAAGAGGTATTCCCTAATGAGCGCTCATTCCTCGAATGTGCCCAAGTCATGATTGACACCAGCGCCAGGGAGGAGGAGTCGAGGACACAGGAGGATGAGGGAGAATGGAGCCGGATAGTGTACAGGAGAACCAGGGTCCTTAAATCAAATTGGAAAAAAGTCGAAACACCAACGACCAGTAGGGACAGGGGAGCGGCAGGCGAAAGGAGGTTCAGGGCGGCGAGACCCAGGTACGGACCCCGCAGAGAAGAGAGAAAATGCCATAGGTGCGGGAAGACGAGTCATTTAGTGGCACAGTGCCCCCACACAAAATGTTTCGAGTGCAGTGAGGAGGGGCATATCGCTAGGCATTGCCCTTACGTGTATCGGAGTAGAGATGTTCATAGGGCAGAACCCATGGAAGTGAATACGCAAACGATGCGGGAAAGAAGAAATATATCACCCAGGGGTAATGGATCTTCAGCTGAGGAATCTTCAGGAGCGTCAGGAACGTTGGAAACGGAAGAAGAGCCGGTTCGCGACAGGAGCCGAGAGCATGAGCGAAAGAAGACTACTTCGAGAAGATGGGAGTGGCGTGTGGCAGCCTGAGGAGGGTGGCAGCAGAGTGGCGACCGCACCCTAAAGTGTAATACAGTGAGAGGGATACTGTGCGAGTTGCCAATAATCAGAGTCGAGGGGGGGAGAGGTGCTTGGTGGATACAGGAAGCACCAATACCATAATGTCACGCGGTGCGTTGGAGCGGCTGTGTGGCAGAGAGAGGGCACTCCAGGTCAAGGTATGTAAGTGCAAGTTAATTACCCTGGGTGGGCCCTGTAAAGTGGGGGGAGAGGTGGTCGTGAATTTAGAGAAATGGGCGAAAAAAAAGGGCGATATTAACGTACATATTGTGGAGTACATGCCGCGCGAGTATGAAATAATAGTGGGGTGTGACTTATTGGGTCGGGTAGGCGCGCTTGTAGAGAACAAGGGAAAGGAGTGGCGGATCAAGTTGGGGGGGGGGGTTACTTATCAATGTCAGGGGACCGTAAGAGGTGGGAGTGCGCGGATAGGGGCAGTCAAGAAAGTTGAGGACTGGAGGGAAAGCTTACGTAGGGAGTTCGGAGATATTTTTTACGTCGAGGGTGATATGCTTGGGGCAACGGGGAAGACAGTACATGAAATCCCATTAAAATCTGACCGAATAACGTACGTGAAGGAGAGACGATATCCGCAGGCACTCCGCCAACATATCCGGACATAAATCGACAGCTTAAGACGACAGGGTATAATCGTTGATAGCACATCCCCTTATAATAGTCCTCTGTGGGCAGTACGAAAGAAGAGTAAACCGGGAGAGGAGGAGACTGAATGGAGCCACAATCTTTAGCACCTTGGATTTGAAAGCAGGGTACCATCAAATCAAAATGAGCGCTACCGATCAACACAAAACAGCGTTTACTTTCGAGAGGGGGCACTATGAGTTCACTCGGATGCCATTTAGTTTGAAAAACGCTCCGATTACTTTCCAGAGATTGATGGACGAAATCCTGAGGGGGATTGACGAGGCAGTATGCCAGATTTATGTGGACGATCTGTTGATCTTCAGCCGAAAAGAATCCGAACACATCGAAGATCTCTGGAGGGTATTTCGACGATTGCGTGAATTTGGGTTAAAATTGTCGATGGAAAAATCATCGCTGGGAGAGGATTGGATCAACTTCTTAGGGCATACCATCTCGAGGGAGGGAGTCCAGCCGGATTCTGCAAAAGTCGACGCAATTCGAAAGATAGCGGTGCCGAAAGACGTCAAGGGCATTCGGCGACTTTTAGGTACGCTAAATTACTATCGGCGTTTTGTGCCAGACATGGCAGAGTATCTCGTACCCATCAGTAATCTGCTGCGGAAGGGGGCGCGGATAGCGATTACACCTATTATGGAGCAAAACCTTCGAAAATGCATGGCTCGACTGCAAGAGGAACCAATCCTGGCGTTTCCCGATTTTGAGAACCTATTTACTATCACCACATGCATTGGTGAGTATGCATTGGGAGCGGTGCTGTCGCAGGAGGGAGATGGTGGGGAACGACCAGTGGCGTACGCGAGTCGAAGACTGACTGACACGGAGGCGCGGTACAGTGCCCTCGAGCGTGAACTTCTTGGCATCATATGGGCTATTGATCATTTTCGTCCATACGTCTTCGGGCGGAGATTCAGAGTACATACGGACCACAGACCTCTTCAATGGGTGGGGAAGCTTAAGGAATCATCCGCCAGGGTGACACGCTGGAAGGAGTTTTTGTCCCAATACAACCTGGAAATTGTATACAAACCAGGGAAGGACAATGTAGTGGCGGACTGGCTATCTCGAGCGATTACCGTAAATGCAGTCGAGGAAGAGGAAACGTCCGGGGATCACAGACAATTTATCCAGGAATGGGCGCCCGGGGAAGATGGAAGTCGTGGTACGCGGGACGATAGCAATGGGAGCGAACACCAAGAAGCTGAAGAATCTGCAGGAGAACGTCCGGTGGAAATGGAGACGATCGAGGGTATCATTAACGATAAACGGCGACAAATTATTTGGAAGACGCAAACGTCCGGCCTGATGTGAGCTACTCATGAAAACTATGGCAAGAATAGTATTACGACAATCTGGTCCCAACCGGGTGTCAAGGATGACCAAATTTGCCGGCGATGCCGAAGGCAGTGGCGGCATACAATCATTCCATCCACTCCACCAAGGGGTTTACGCCGTTCGAGTTCTCTTCGGACTGCGCGCGAGGCGCCGGAACGGGACAGAGACGGTGGCGGACGAGGGAATGGTGGAGCAAATGTTAAGTGCTCACTTAGAGCTCGGAAAAATTTGGGGCAAAGTTCGTGACAAAATCGTGAGGGAGAAGGTCAAGAGAGTTGCTCGGGTAAACCTCAAAGTCCGGGGTCGAATGGGGACCTTAAAATTGGGACGATTGTATATCGTAAAATTGGCTCTAATCGGAGCAAAGAGTCGGTCAGATACGAGGGTACATTCAAGGTGGTGTTGATCAGGGAGCATAACATCGTCACCATTGAGAGTACAAGACCTCCGACGAAACGGAGGACCGGCAACTTCGAACAGTTAAAACTCCCACCAGGGGGGGGGGGGGAGGATGCAGGCCATGGGTGAGTTGGAGTGTCCTCGCTTCTGCACGTAGCCAAATTTGGTATGGTATACATACGTACACTTTGTACCATTTGTAGAAGTATTTTTTTTTGTAATTCCTTTTGTTGTTTTTTTAGAATGTACACAGGCTGTGTAGAATTATCGACTTTGCGTAGCGTGTAAGATGCCATTGTTTTCTGTGAGTAATGAGCCATGTAATTTTTTTTTGATTTTGTCACTAGTGGCTGCAGTGTTAGAGGCAGCGTTTTATTTGGACTATAAGTGTCTTATAAATACGACCGAATGTAAGGGATTACAGGTTGTGTACTGTTTGGGCTGGCCTTCGCTCCCTTGTTTCACGGGAGGAGAGTGATCGTAATATCGCCTAAGTCGTACTCAATTTAGACTTCGACTTCATAGTTTACGAGGAGATGTGCGTAAACTGGCAGGGGGGAGTTAAGCTCCGGGCAGCATCAGTACTCAACCTTAATCCCCGAACGTCGGGATGTAAACATCCCGAATGTAAATATACAGGGTTATAGACTCAAAATAAACCGTCTAGTTCTAACTTTCAAGCGTGTTGTTTCTCTGTACCTTTTTCCCTTTGTTTTTGAATTCTAAAGCCGGTAAGCATTAACATATATATATATATATATATATATATATATATATATATATATATATATATATATATATATATATGTAGTTAGCGGTCGCTACAAAGGGTTTTTTCCCCTTTGGAACTCTTCTATGGAGGTCCCCGTCTTTGGAGATTTGCACTATTATTCTCATCGGTAACTCAAGCTTGACGTCGAAGATATCAAATAATCGATTTCACTGTAATTACAGTTACAGTTAAATTCCTTTATTGTGCTATAATTACAATCTGCCTTTTATAAGGCAATAACTGTAATTACAAAAGTCATCAAAGATGTCCTTAAAATCCTTTTTGCAACGATACCATTAATTGCGTCATGCCCCACTCTTGACTTGTTTTTTTTAATTCAGCTGGACCGAATAAAGCCTATGACCAGTTTTAATAGGATGTTTGTGGATAATATTTCTTAAATTAATTGATTAACCAGGATATGGATATTTACGTTTACGTCAGTCTCAATGGTGTATGTAGCATGTAAGTGCAGTGCAGCTCTTGATCACCAAATAGGATTATATTTGCTCTCGTGTTTTGTTTGCGTTATATGTCGCGATTGATTAATATAAGAAGATATTGGCTCTAAAACGTTAGATTACTAAATCCACACGGTTAATAATCTTTTAAAATTCCAATGGATAAAATGCTCGAGAAAACATATATTTATGATCTTTATAATACTATTTATCCCCACCGTACTTTTATGATTTGCTTCAGATGGATTATATAAAAACAGCTTTTTTAAATAATAGTTGCAGACAATAACGTGTTCGTAATCGAGTCAAGCCATGTTGCAAGGATTTCTGTTGGCAACTCTCATTGCTGCCACTGTATCAGATGTTAGCAGCAATCCTCAGACCAACCCGAGTAAGTACTGATTTATTGTACAGTGAGTGATAAAGTGACTTTTCATTTTATAGTTTTGAGGAAAACGCAAATGTATTATTTTTTTTATTCTGGAATTCTTTCTTTCACAGTGACGTATTGGCTGAAAAAGTTACATTATCCCCACACAAATTATATTCTACGAAACTCCCAACAAATACTAAATTATTAATCGGGAACACAAAATGTTTGATTTGATGTCCTAGATAATGTAATTGAAAACTAATTACCTGTTTTCATTTAATTAATCACTAATGACTCTTCATCGGTTTTCATAACTACGTTGATATTAAGTTTACAATGCGATTTTGACGATTTTTTATAATTATAGTTTTAAAATACATTATATTAATAACAAATTAATAATAATAGAAAACGATTATACAGATAAATAAATAAATTTATGACAGGTAATCATGTTTTGGGAAGTAGTATTTTTTAAGTTGTTGGATGAGAGATATCTTTTTTTAAATTATATATAAATGACTGCCGTAGCTACATTTGTTACCGAGTTATAATTGGCGCATTATGCAGCCGGGTAACCAAAAGTTAATAAATACTTTAGATTAAATACACTAAGATAGAACCTTTAAATTATTGAAATATTAATTCATTTTAATTACAATTTATTTTGAACAAAAGCTAAAGTTTAAAGAGAAAATTTAAATAGAATAAAATTATTGAAATTTTTTGCACCATAGAGCACTAAACTCATCCTGTTTAAGAATTTTAATGAACTTAATATATAATTATTATTATCTCAGTCGACGCTTGGTAATGCTGCTAGATATTTTATATAGATACGTTATTAAATAAAAACGTCTAACATCAAGCTTATCTAATCCTTTCAATCAAAAGTCCTGAGAACAATCGTTAGATACAAAACCCTTCATAATGATCTTAATATACCCATTAAGTTCATGAAATTCCATAGTTACCTATCTAACCACCCTAATCCCCCAGTCACAGTCACTAAAGCGGAAGTGGCCTCGTGACCTGCTATAAATGCGTAACAGTGGAAGTCAGGACATTTCTCATTATGTCCTGAGTTTTTTGGCTCACGCGCTGTTGGTCAGCCTCCACTGGCTCGTTCCGGTAACGGGGCTGGCGTAGGAGCGGGACTTCCCAAGACTTCTTTCTTTCGCATGTGGATTTGGGAGGTCTCTGGGCTGTTAGTAAATACAGTAGGAATGAGTGAGTGAATAAAAATTGTAAATATGGTATGAACATTCATTAAAATTACTTATAGCCCAATAAGGCAGATTGTAATTTTATTATAACAAAGAAGTTTTAATAGATTGTATTTTAAATTGTGCAGGTGTGGGAATGGTGAAGTGCCCGGGCTCTTCAACGCAGAGGAAGTATTGCTGCCCAGTCTCTCTGAAGTGCTGCTCGGCCAGATTTTGCTGCTCGACTATGGGACCAAATCTCAGAAGATTGTAAGTTTAACACATGATATTCTTCACGATTTGTACTGTTAGTTGTGTTGGCTAATTAATGATTGCATTTTACAGGAAAAGAATTCATCCGCAATGGCTGTGCTGAAAGAATAATTAAACTATTATTTTCATAGAACTAACCACGCTAATACAGAATCGAAATATAATAAAGATCAATGACAGTTTAACAGATTTTTGTAATTATAAACATTTCCCACATATATTACATATTATTCTCCTAATGCCGACAAGCGGTGACCTGTATCGATACTAATCGTTGCAAATCTAAAAAAATATCATATTTAAAAACGAATTAAGAATTATATTAAAATTTTAGTTTCAATACCAATTCATCGCTAAAATAATCTCCATTAATAAATTTTTGTTTGCAATATTTTTCAAATGTCTAGCTCAAGCAGGTCAAAATTCGGACAGAAATATGTCTTAAAGTAATGCTCTCTGGCTTTTAAAAATATTTTCACCAGTCCTGTTTCTGTTAAATTTAATTTTAATTTTTTAAAGTAATTTTTACACTCTTCTATAGCAAACTTTTTTTTTTATTTTGTGGCCTGATCTTGTATTTGTTCATTTTTTTCTAATATAATAATTTATAAAAACCAATAAATATATTTAGTGTCAATATGTATGTATATATACACACAAATATGTATTTGTTATACTTATTTATAACTCCGGTGAAGGACAGACCTGTTTTTGGTCCCTACCAACTTCATCTCTTGATGTCTACACGATCTTGAACTTGATCTCTTGATCCTTTCCCCTCTAACTCATACCCCTCTTGGTAAGCATGCCCAGAAGTCTAGACAAAACTGATGTAAAATCGAAGGAGATAAGAACTGATCGGCTCATAAGCAGATGCTATTGGATTGTCACAGATGCTATTTTGGTGAATACGTCAGCACCTTCTTTCCTCAATTTGGTGAAGTCAAGCTCTAATGACAAGTTCTAATGCGCAGTAAATATGACTTCACATATTTTTCCTTGAACTGTATGATAGCCGTAAAGATTGTCTGGTTACGGGCAGGGAAGTTTTTGTAATACTCATTAAATGATTATGAAAAAACAAATCATCGTTTTTTCGTGTTTGGCTTAATTTTATTTTTTGAATCGCTTTAAAAAATAAAAAGTCAAAAATTAACAATTTACAACATGAAAGCTATTGAAAAGTGCCACCAGCAATAAGGGAAAACCACAATACTATAATGAACTTAAAATAGTTTCTGATAGTGTTTTCGTTAGTAGGAGTAAAGCTGGTTAGTTAATAGATACCGACTGAATTTTTCTTTACTAAATTGGATAGATATATATATATATATATATATATATATATATATATATATATATATATATATATATGCATATAGTGGAGACCATACGTGACTCAACTATTGTCTATCGTAGAACAAAGTAGGGAAACAAATGAAAAACGATTTCCTCGTACCTGTTTGAATGTGAAACCTCTCCTTTCGGGCTCAGCAATTGGTCACACAATTGTGACCTCTTCCTCATGTCATATTTGAAAAGTTTAGCTAATCTTAGCCATCTTATCAAGGGCATTATTATTTTGTAGTTTGATGGCTCATTCTTTTTCTTTGTCTCACTGGGGCTTCTATAACTTCAGCCTCCGTATTTAATTCAATAATAGGATGCTTTATAGGACAATCAAAACCATTGCGTCCACTTTTAGATTGAGTGGCTTATTTACATTTAAAGAGCGGTTTTAATCTGATCCTGCAACCTGTAACAGTTTGGAATGTCAATATTAACTTTAAAAGTTGTTATTTAAATGATGGAAAGTGAGATTGATCGTTTGAGTATTTAAGCACTCATTCACTCAATATATTATAATTTTTGAATCTGTTTCTCTGTAGGTGTGGGCAGTTCCCGGGGCACCCATGAAGTCTGAGTGTGCCATCTTTACCTGTTTAGTTAAAAGTGGAACGGTGTCGCCTCACTCGATACAAGGAGCAGCAAACTGTAGCCTGCATAGACTGAAGCCGTATTCAAAACACTAAGCCTGAAACAGAATAAAATTTAATAATTAAATTTGATTGCCGCAGATTTTAGCATATTTAAATATCATTAAAAAAAACAAAAAACAACAACATATATTAGATCCCTCTCACTCCAATAATTTCCATTTTGTTTTTCCCCATTACCCCCCTCTTCAAATTGAGATACATATATTAAATTTGAGATTAGCAAATTATGTGTTATCTATAATTATTTCTTATTTGTATTTGCAAATTTCAAACCGAAATTAAGACACACTTCTTCTAGCCAAATAAATCTGAATTATCCAGTCTTCTTTGATCTAACATTCAAACATCTACCATCAGTGTATAATGACAGTGGGCCAGAAATGTGCGAATTCGATGGTTGTTGTGTTGTACTTCATTTTTTCATTTCTGACACACTAAAATTCGACTCCTAACGAAAACTTCTTCTACGACTGTTAAATGACGCTAAATGGTAGGAACAAGGGCTGAATTGGGTTTATTGGGATCCAGTATCATTTTATCTTTTCTTTGGCGTCATTGTAATTTTTTTAACAAACATTTACATTATGTACCGATTCAAAACACACATCGGCGTTTTAAGGATTACTCTACTTAGCGTAATTGCAAATAGGCCGTTTCAATGAAAAAAAAACCTTTTAATTTTTTTTTTTTAACCATCTCAAGAGCCGAATTAGTAGTACTCAATCCTAAATATACCGCATTAATCTAAACTAGATAGGTTTTTTTTTTTTTTTAAACCTCTTTATTGATAATATATATACAATGAGCTAGATAGGGACACTCAGCTACGTAAATCCTAAAAACTTTTTACCCATCATGCATTTTATTTTTTACTTACCAGTGAATTTCAATAAAATGGGCTGGGTCAATCAGGTATTTTGACTTGGTGTATGAACCCGTAATTACACATTTCGGACAGGTCAGTTTTTAGTTAGGAAAGGTTTTTTTCTGTGTTTGCTTATTTAACCTCTAACTCCTAAATATTCTCTGTACATAATTGCTACAGTTAAGACATTACACTAGAAGGTAGTTTAGTAGGTTTTAAGGTTATTTACGTTGTGTAACTTGTTTTATTGATAATTTCATATTTCAAAATTACTTCATGAACTGGCGCGTTTACAATGAATTATTAAATAACGTAATAGAATACTAACTCAAGAAGAAAGATCTGTGGAATGGAACGAAAAAGTTGGGGAACGAGATCTTGGGCTACAGGAATAGAAAGAGGATTCAGGAGATCGAATTCGAATGATGGGTTTTGATTGAAACGAAGGCTCCGAGAAAATAATGATGAGCAAATAAGTAAAAACTATGCGAGAATCTCTACACCAACTTATGAAACAAAGACACTGAGTTGTAGAGTGAACTGCTCTTATCTTCCAACAGGCTATTTTTTTTAAGCTTAAAATTTATGTGTGGTATTATATGTAGCAATATATTTTTAAAAAGGATAAAGACAGCCCAATTTCTGATAAATAAATCCTCACTTTTTTTAATAGTCCCATTGTATAAATGATCGATGATTTTTGGCATTCTAGCCAGATAGATTATATTTATATGTAGCTATACACAGATAGTTTATAGTACAGTACAATGTTGCTAGGATTTCTGCTTGCAGCTCTCGTAGCCATCTCAACAGTGAAAAGCGGCCACCATGAACACTACAGTCACGGTAAGGGAATGATAAGGAGGATGTAAGTGATGGTTTGGGTAGTGTCCAACCGAAAATTCGATTTTGAAACTTCGTCCAAGTCGACAATTGAACTTTTAACCGAAACCTTCGTGTATTCATGTATTCATTGTATGTATTGGGTGTATTCAGCTCAGCTGATTTTGTGTTTCATATCGTTGTCACATGTTTTTTATGCATTTGGTAGTATCATTTTTGTAAAAACGCTTCTGCTAAGTGTGCATATATCGTACTCAAATACGATGCAAAGCCGAAAGATAAATTACGTAGTTAATTAGTTTTGGGTTTCTATTGAGTTAATTTTGTAGGAGGGTACAATACAAGACGCCTAAATCTTATGGTTAAAAATATTTTATTATTTTTTACGTGGGAATCATCCTACATGAAACTGCTAAATTAAAATATATTTTTTTAATTGTCAGTAATGTTGAAATATTGTCTTGCGTTTTAAGGACGTTTATTTCAAAATACAATTTGTTGACTTTGAAATTATGCTGGAACATTGCAAAATTAATAGGAGCAAAACTCCAAAAAGAGCTCAATGATATTGTAGGGCTACTTTTTTTTTTTTTTTTTCCCCGCCCTTCCTGAGGCTGGGCCTTAAATGGGCTTGAATTTGTAGAGCTACTTAAGAAAAAGGCAATCTAAAAGCCTTAGGTCTCTCAACAATTAACAGCTGGACTATTTTGCATCATTTTATGTAATATCAATGCCCTTAAATGATTTAAGGTTTGATTTAAATATTTGGATTTGTGTGTTGCAAATGAGTTTATATATATACATCTCAATTAACAGACGAATACATAATACAAGATATTTTATTTTGTCAAAAAAAGAAAATTATTTAGACTTAGCGAAAATTTCTTTGTAATTTTCATCCAAAATTGATATCTTCATTTTTATTTAAAAAACATTGTGTTTAAATTAAAAAAAAAATTCATAATTACATTAAAGAATCTCATAAAACTGATGGCGTATCAATTTTAAATAGTATTAAGGGGGAGAAATATTTGAATAAAAATTATTTCTCCTTACAAAACATTAAATGAACAAATATGTAAACAGTATTTACATTTAGATTAATATCATAGATCTATATAATTATTCACATTTTATGTTTCTAATTTGCGGTGTCCGTGAGGTCATGTTACCCTTTCCTTCAAAGAAATGCCCCCCCAAAAAAAAAAAAAACCAATCACTTTCATTTACTAATGTCGGGATTGTCACTAGGGGAGTGCCTAATCACTCTAGCCCTGGTGACAAGTGCGGATTGTTCAAGTTTATAACCTGGACAATCGTTCCATGTCGGCGTTAATATCTGACTCCATTTCTGATAGGTGTGCGCCCCGACAATGCACTATGTTAAAAAAAAAAGTACAGAGGCTTCATAAAGAATAAGTCAAATTTTCAGATTTCGAACAGAAGCAAAGTATCACAGAGTAACGGTCGCGAAAGACTGGTGGGCCCGGGCTAGGCGCCTCCGTTAAATATCTAACCAGCCTCCTTGAAGGGGCTGAAAAGGTTGCTTAGCCTGCGAGATCCTAACATGTGTTAAGGAGTACCGTGCCGGTCCTAAGTAATCTGTCAGGCGGCTGACGGGATCACTTAGTACCTGCGGTTTCTGCATGTGTTAAGGAGTACCCTGCCGGTCATAAATAATCCCTGGAGGCTGTAAGGGTCTCTCAGATTTATGACTGACAGATGTAGACCCGTCTAGTGTTACTTTGCTTCTGCCTTTTTTTTATTGTTAATACATTTATAAGAATTCAGTTCATGTTATTTTACTTTGCTTACAATAGATATGCAATAGAGTATAGGGTGATTTAACTTGATAGTTAGAATCGCTACAACTAATTTACATTACAGTCCACACGGATTGCATACACAACAGTCATATAGTGAGTGAACTTATTGATTTTTGCAGATGTGGGCTATAGTTACTTTGGCAGTAAGATCAAGTGCTCAGAGAGGTATTGCTGTCCCAGCAGTATGATATGCTGCGGCTACAGGTTTTGCTGCATAACGATAGGACCGAGGCACGTCAGGAGGTGAGTGTAGAAACTTATATTAGATAACCATTGCAATTTGAGATTGTTATATTCGTTGAATGATTAATGGTTGTCGTTTGCAGAAAAAAGATGCAACCGCAATGGCTGTGCTAAAAGAAGTACAAGGATCTATTTTTTTCAAACAATTTTAAGAGTTAAAGACGAGAGCCAGTGTTGAAAACGAGATTTTTATCAATAGCAACATAAAGGGCTGAGCAAGAAGCACCAGTTCCTACAGGGGATAATTTGAGTTTTGTATTTAATTATGCTGTATTTTAATTTTGAAGTCCTATTGAACACTGAATAACCATTATGTCCCGAGAATACAAACTTAAAACCTAATAGTTTATTTTCCATAACATCAGACGATATATCAATAAATCCAAACACAGAGCTGGTGTGATCACCATGAGTAAAATGAGTATTACGTATCTAATAAGACCAAACTATAGTGGGAATTAACATTTTTTTTTTAAATTTAAATAGACGTTATGCTAAGGCAATGACGAAACATCGTGGCACGAAAAAGGTTGAAAAGCAAACAACATTAAACAAATATCATGATGTAAAATTATAAAGTTTCATTCTAAATATATAAAATAAATCTATAAATACTTACATTTTTATTTATTTCGTATATATTCTAGTCACTCTCCCATATCCGGATCACCCCCGCCCACTTTAATACGGATATGGGAGGGTCTACTATAACTCCTCCCTTATCATTATCCCCAACAATCTAATTACTCCTTTCACATTAAGCCAACACCTACTCCTACTATCTC
Source organism: Acanthosoma haemorrhoidale (assembly GCA_930367205.1). Lineage (NCBI taxonomy): Eukaryota > Metazoa > Arthropoda > Insecta > Hemiptera > Acanthosomatidae > Acanthosoma > Acanthosoma haemorrhoidale. The sequence goes on from OV884011.1 coordinate 81,741,071, forward strand.
CCTTCAGTTTCTGTTATAGTCGGGTGCTGTGTCAGCTCAGACGTTGTACAAACAAAATATTGGCCTAGTGTAGTTAGACTAATTGTAGCATGATTGAGGGGGAAGGTTGGAGTAGGTAGTTGAGGTGAGGATGCTTTAGTTTTCGGACCACGAAAATTGACAATATTTTGAAATGAACCTACAGGAAAAACAATGGATCACCACTGATCAAGACGAACGAAATTAAGAGATCTTTGTCTAAATAATTTCCAGTAGTGTCGCAGTTTTTCGAAAGTTTATTTTGAATACACCATAGAAATTAGCATAATTAGAGTGTTGAACGTTACATAATTCTAACAAGTAAAAACATAAGAGTAATGGCTTCAGTTCATTACAGGAGCAGAATAAATAGGGGAACGAAACGGAAGTGACATAATTTTCACACAATCTTACGATGAGTGTGCTTCTATAACTCCTCCCTTCTTGAGTTATAAGGTCCTGTGTAGGATCTGATGCCGTAGGAGCATATTTTATGTTACAATGGGGTATATATCATTTATTTTACAGTTATAATAATAAAGAATACATGCAATAGTGCAAAAAAATAATGAAAAATCAGGTTTAAACTTGATAAACTTTTGTGGAATTTTAATAGTTCATGTGTTAATTAACTTTAGACTATTAAAAAGTTAAATAAACTCAGTGTAACAGTATAGTGGAAACATACGCTGTTAGAAGACCGAACCTGCAGAGGAGTGGGAGGAATCTGTTACTACGTCACAGGTAACGCTCAAATCCTTTGTTCAGAGACTGAAATAGGCATATGGACGATTTCCAGCTACCAAAAAGAGTATGCCGCAAGCATAATCTCCCTCAGACCCGAGGAGTTCGAATTTCAAACTCTTTTAATCCATTGAATCCTGCAGCCCTGCCAGAATAATCAATGTATATCGACCATCACCATGACAAACCACCTCCTACTCACAGGTTACTTCCGGGCAAAACTGGGCGCCAGAAGAAATCCCAGCACCCCTGCCTCAACCCGCTACTAACACAGACGCTATGTTCAATATGATGAAAGCCATGCTCACAGCGATGAACCAGCTGACATCCCAGCTCACCGGGCTGGAGGATCTTAGAACGGCTGGACAGGGCATCCAACTGACCGGTCATGTAATTTTAAATTACAACGTTTTAGGCCTTCGGCCAAAACAAGCCGACGTAGGGACGCTTCTACGCTGCCACTCACCAGACGTTGCTGTCCATACAGACTCCCGTTTGAAGAAGATACATTTTTGCCGATTCCCGGGATATACTGCTTATCGCCACAACACTGAAACCACCTCAGGGGGAGTGTTCGTGTTAGTGAAGCACGGCGTACCCTGCAAACGGCTACCCCCACCTTTGACCCTAGGCCCCACCCACTACATCGTAACGTTCCAATTACGACTCAGCAACAACATAATAGTGTCGATAGTCTTAAGAAGGCCACGAGCCAATTGAGACTCAGACAAGCTCTTGCTCACTGCGATATCCCAGCACCAAAGGCACGCATCGTGGGTGACTTAAATGCCAACCACAGCTGGTGGAGCCTCACGGTATCTAACGCTCTAGGCCGCTACATCACCATGCCATTCACGGTTATCCACCCTGGCCTGCCAACCTTCAGACACTTTGCCAACACTAACACTACTACTACTAACACAGCAGCCACACCGAGTCACCGGGTGCTCTGCCTTAGACTTCACAACATCCGATCATCGGCCTGTTCTTTACGACTTGAAGTGGAAGGCGACATACCAGAGCTGCCTGCTTCAAGATACAGGTACGATAAGCCTGGTTGGGCCTCTACAAACATCTGATCAAGACTGAGCTACCCACAACTGTGCCTCCAAGACACACCTGGGAAATCGACTGCGCTGTCGTATCATTTTCAAGATGTCATCGACCGCCGACGCCTCGATTCCGAAATTCCCTCCGGCATCCTTCTCTGAGGAAACCACCGGACCACATCCTACAACTGATTGGACAGCGCCACAATATTAAGAACAGGCGGTTTAGAAATAAAAACAGGGAAAGTCCCTGATGGCCCAGTGGAAAAACGGCGATCACAAACGCATGTGGAGACTGGTGAAGTCCTGCCGATCTAAAAAGAGTAGTGTAAGGTTGGCTGTAAACAGGCAGTTCATCCTTCCCACCGAACAGGCAGACATGATGTCAGATCACTACGACGCATTAAATCAGGCCGAACCAATCGGAGCCCTCGACCCCTACTCCCTCTCCCTCCCCACCAGGACCGAAATCTACACGTCTCACAGGCAAGTGGCTGCATTCATTCGGCGTACCAACGGGAACAAGGCACCAGGGGACGATGGGGTTTGGAACGTCTTGCTGAAGCAGCTACCCTGGAAAGGAATATCCTACATTACCAATGTAATAAACTCCTGCTTCAGACTTCATTATTTCCCTCAGACATGGAAGCACGCTGTGGTCGTCCCTGTCCTGAAACCTGTGAAAAGCGGCTATGAGCCATCTCACTACCACGCTATCAGTCTGCTGACTCGGCTCTCGAAGTTGTTCGAAAGAATCATCCACCTACATCTCTCCGAACACTGCCAGGCACATAAAGTCATCTCACAGCAGAGTGATTTCAGTTCAGGCTTAAGCACGAATAACAGCCTGGCGAGGCTACAACACCACGTCGCGTCAAACATCCGGAGTAACAGAGCTACCGCAATGATCTAGCTGGATTGCTCGAAAGCCTTCGACTCAGTGGACCACTACACCCTGCTTCAACGTCTGAAGGAATTCTATTTATCGGAACAGCTGCAGAACCTCATGACTTCATATCTTACAGGCAGAACTTTCTCGCTTCGTACAGGCAGTGCGTCTACCACCAGAAGAAAATACACTGCCGGCTTCCCTCAAGGGTCAGTGCTAGGCCCTCTACTGTTTAACATATAAACCGCCCACACCGGAGGAGCCTCGTATCCCAACTGTGAGGTGTCGGCGTACGCGGACGACATCGGTATATACAGCACCAGCCTTAATCCCACCAGAGCACTGAAATACGCGTTATCATGCAATCATATACGGAGTTACATCATCTAGACACTGACATGGAAATAGTTCAAACTTTATCTTCTTCTCAATCACAAAATACGACAGAACATGATTCATATGATAAAATACTAGCAAGTATAAACGACATTTCAACACCAGAAGTACGATCACTAAGTTCAGGAGTTGTTACTATACATTCTTCGGATCTCACTAGCCTTTTAACCTCATTTCTTACAGAGTTCAGAACCCTAATTACTCCTCTCATTTCCCTACTTACAAATCTGGTCTCCTACCTTATCCCCGTTAAACAAAATCCATAAGTGGATCCCTCCGACTCCTTATCCATTCTCCTTTGGAATGCGAATGGTGTTCGCACCCACACTAACGAACTGACAGCACTACTCCACGACAAAAACATCGACGTAGCTCTCATTACTGAAACAAGACTTACTAGCAAACGATCATTTACGATTCGACAGTACCATACTTACCGAACTGATCACCCAGATGGAAGAGCTCATGCAGGTACCGCTGTCATTGTTCATAATTCCATTTCTCATCACATAGTTCCTTTGGTAGCACATGATTTCCTTCAGCCCACTGCAGTGTCAATCAGCACCTTCCCTTTCCCCCTTACTCTAGCATCAGTGTACTGCCCTCCCAATAAATCCATTTCCGATTCCCAATTCATCTCCTTTCTAGACTCCATAGGACATTGTTTCCTTGTGGGTGGGGACTTTAATGCAAAGCACCAACACTGGGGGTCAAGATCCACGAATACACGCGGACGTGCTTTGCTGTCTGCACTCACACGGAAACATTGCTCCACGATCTCACCTGACACAGCCACCTATTGGCCATCAGATCCCAACCGAAATCCAGATCTCCTAGACTTCTTCTTCTACAATAGTTTAGGAACACTAAACTATTCACTCAAGCGCCTCGATGACCTCTCCTCCGATCATAGCCCTTTATTATTAACCATTTCCCTAAAACCAATTCACAAACTATCTCCTCCTTCATTTATTAGGGGCCCAGTCGATTGGGACCACTTCCGTCAGCTTCTTACAGAGTCCGTAAACCTCAAATTATCCCTGAAAACATCCCAAGACCTGGACGATGCAGTGCATTCTTTCACTACTCTGGTCCAGAGGTCGGCTTGGGAGGCATCGTCACCCCATCGTCACCCAAAAATTCATAATCATAATAGTTTACCTCAGCATCTTAAAGATCTAATCCTATCCAAACGCCGCTCCAGAACAGTGTGGCAAAGATCCCGGCATCCTGCCGATCGCCGCTAATACAATCAGTACTGCCGATTGGTAAAGCGGCGATTGGCATCCTTCCGTTCCGATTCTTTCAATTCCTACCTCTCCTCTCTGTCTACCAGGGATAACTCCTTGTGGAATGTAACCAAAAAAATCCTAAAGTATCAACCTGTTTCACATCCGCTCCGTCGTGATGATGGGTCCTGGGCGGCTTCGGATGGGGATAGGTCGGAGGAATTTGCTCTGCATCTTACCCATACTTTCACACCTAACCTTTCTCATCAAAGCCATACTCACAGCACAACTGTGGAAGATTTCCTCACTTCACCTATTCCTCTCTCTCTTCCACCAAAAGCCGTTAATCCCTCTGAGGTCAAATACCTTTTGAAAAACTTACCTTACCGAAAATCCCCTGGATATGATCTCCTTACTCCTCAAATTCTCAAACAACTTCCTCCTAAAGCCATAATCTTCCTAACCTATATATATAATTGCATTATCCGAACTACGCACTTCCCACTCCTCTGGAAACATTCCATTATTGTCCTATTCGCCAAACCCGGTAAACCACCCAATGACGCCTCATCTTACCGTCCAATAAGCCTACTCCCTATCCTCTCAAAAATATTTGAGAAACTTCTACTAAAACGTCTACTTCCAATTATTGAATCCAAAAACCTTTTTCCTACACTCCAATTTGGTTTCCGCCAACGGCATTCCACTGCTCAACAAGGCCTTCGCGTTGTTGATCACATCTCCTCAGCCCTTGAAACCAAACAGTATTGCACTGCTGCCTTTCTTGATATAGCTCAAGCTTTTGACAGGGTTTGGCACGCAGGTTTACTCTACAAGCTCAAAAGATATTTACCACAGACCCTTTTCCTAATCCTACAGTCCTACCTTTCAAACCGCTTCTTCCAAGTCCGCTGTGGTTTAGAATATTCAAACTACTATCCTATAAATGCAGGAGTTCCACAGGGCAGTGTCCTGGGCCCCATCCTCTACAACCTATACACCGCTGATGTCCCTTCTACTCCCAATACCTTCTTGGTCACATTTGCAGATGACACTGCAGTCTTGTCATCTAACCCAGACCCCGACATAGCATCCCATAACCTTCAAAAACACCTTGACGAGATCGATTATTGGTGCAACCAATGGCGGATCAAAGTTAATGAAGCAAAATGTTCCCACATTACCTTCACCCTTTGTCGCAAGTCTTGTCCACTAGTTTATTTTAATTCTATTCCTCTCCCTGTATCCGAGACAGTACGGTATTTAGGCTTCCATCTCGATAAACGACTGACCTGGAACCCACATACGAGACTAAAAAGACAAGAACTAAACAGACGCTTTGGACAACTATACAGACTACTTCAAAGGACATCCCATCTCTCAATAGAAAATAAACTACTAATCTACAAAGTTATACTTAAACCAATCTGGACATACGGAATAGAGCTATGGGGGACAGCAAAAAAGTCGAACATCAAGCGTATCCAATCCTTTCAATCAAAAGTCCTGAGAACAATAGTAAATGCCCCTTATTATGTCAGCAACAAAACCCTTCATAACGACCTTAATATACCCTACATTCTAGAACTCATCCCTTCCAAGTTTACGAAATTCCACAGTAGCCTTTCCAACCACCCTAATCCTGTAGCACAGTCACTGCACTGCGTCACTCATCCCTATAATCCTCCTCGGAGACTGAAACGGCAGTGGCCTCGTGACCTGCTATAATCAAGTGACAGTGGGAGTCCTGGCAATGGCCAGTTTGTCCAATCATGTCCTGAATGAATGAGCGAGTGAATGATGAAATGTAAATATGGTATGAATGATCGTATATCTTAATTACTTATTGCCTAGCAAGGCAGATTGTAATTTTAGCACAATAAAGGAATTATATATAAAAACTATACATTCACAGATCGTCTGATGAACAGATCTGGACTGTAGAAAAGGAGATATGTCTAAATGTTGAAACGAGACAAATTATTATAAAACGTGGAAACAAGCAAATAAATTTTACCAAACCATTTAATAAATTATGTTATAAAACTTATGTAAACAACATCAAAGAAATTGAAAAACAACTAGAAGAAATAATTGAAGTTGATAAAACATATGGACTTTATTGTGGAACAGCTACAAAAATACGTGAACCACTCTTTGAGGAATATTTTAGGGAATTTCAAAGATTATACAAACTCCGTATCCATCAGTACGAATTAAGCGTTATCAAACAAAAACTAAGGGTGTCGGGTAAGCTTCTTGTGCACGTCGTGGGTCACCAGATGTCGGGTGTTTACGCCATTTGCGTAAACTTAATTTCATTTTAATTTGAATTTGCTATTCAATAAGTAATTACCCGAAACCATTCGGTAGTTCTGTGAATCACAGACGCTGGCGCTGCCTGCCGGCTCGATCAGCGTTTTTCCCCACGCTTTTGTCTCTCAGGTGGTAATTTTCATTTTTATTATTATAGCGTCTTTTTTTGTCTTCAACAGTTATCATTTTTCACACTGTTTTTCAAGCTTATTTTCAACGCCATTATCTTTGTTTAGTCATTATTCAAATCACTAGTACGCAGTCTTGGAGAAGCGACATTTCAGATTAAACGCAGACAGCTATTGGATGAATCGGGACTTGGATAAATCTGGAGTTTGGGCCCAAATCTCTAGGTTATCGGAATTCAAGAAGGGAGATTCGCACGCTGTCGTCACATCGTAGCAGGTAGGAATTTGCATTACTGTGTTTACATTTGATATTGTCATTTCTCTAACGAGACTCTCAAATAATTACAGTCCACTTAAAACTCAAACGTATAGCTAATTATCCCCAGGCTAATTAGTTTCTCGAATCAGTCGCCTCGTTTGCCGGTTGCGATTTCAACTGGTGAAATTCCAAACATCGGGTATGGTTGAACAATTGTCGGAGGTGAACAATTGTCGGAAAAGGTGAACAATTGTCGGAGGTCAACAATTGTCGGATTGCTGTAGTTAATAAATAACATGGACCATGTTCCATGTAGGCGTTAATATCTGACTCCATTTATTGATAGGGATGTGTCCCGACAAGACACTGTGTTCAGGATGAGGTTCAGAGGTTCATAAAGAATAAGACCAGTTTTCAGAGTTCGGGCGAGAGATCGGCAGCGTAATAAGTACAAGTCGTCAGGGGTCTGCTATAGGCTGTGAGGCAAAGTGCCGTCGTATAGGTGTAGCATAGCGAGAGTCGATTAGCGGAAGGCTGAGGGGGGCTTACTCCCAGGGCCCCGAGGCCCTGGCATATCGCGAGGTAATCGGCTGTGGAGACTAGTAAACAGAGTGAGCCCACCAGGGCCAGGTGGCCCTGGGGTAAGTGATAAGTCGTGCGGCTATGAAGCTAAGTGACAGAGTGGGGAGTGAAGAGTGAAATTTACTGATATAAATATGATAACCCCCTCCCTCGTGGAAGGCTGGGTCTGTCTGCCCGGAGTAAGTTTTACGATACACAGGTAGTCACTTCCTTTTAGTTTTATGACCGTTGGGGTACAAGGGTGTGTTTTATATGGCTGCTAGGGCCTCACCCCCTTGGGTTATTTGACCACCTATAGCAAGGTTATTATCCCATGGGTCCAAAAGGGTTCCTAGCATGCTTTTATGACCAAGGGAAGTGACTCAAGGTCTATTATAATAGGGGTAAGTGTCCTTGCTTTCGGGTTTTATGGCAGTCAGGTGGCTAATTCGCGTAGGTTTATTGCCGTACCCTTTGAGTTACTTGTCTACGACTTCCGACCTCTCTATGATTTATTACCAGAAGTTACATAGATTTACATTTTCTATTACAATACATTATGAACCAGAGTGTAGGGTAATTTACATATATAGTTAGCAGTCGCTATAAAGGGTATTTTAGAAAATATCAACAACCGGAACTTATATCAAATTATTACATTAAAAAATCACATCATTGTGGATTTATTGAACTAGAACTTGAAAATTATTCACTTGAACTCCTTCGGAGATACCTGTTCGGTTTCTAGCAGACAAGGAGGCTAGTAGTCTCCTGTCTCTAGTTCGAACAGTTTATTCGCACGTTGCTCCAGTTCAAGAAAGTCCAAGCAGTTAAGACTTTTTTGAAAGTTGATTATGAATATAAACAGATAATAATGATAAATTGCAGGAATATAACAACGTGACAGTTGACAAGTCTAAAAGGGAAGTGAGTGATTTTTTTTCCATATCCCTTTGTTAAAATTTACACAGATGTATAGTACAAAATATAGATTCTCAAGCGAATCTATTTACAATTTATTTTTGTATGTCCTGTTACTTGGCTACATTATATATAAAATGATAATGCTAGGAAATGCACAAAGTATAATGTTGTACATTATACATGAATGAACTGAATTTAGTGAGTTATTTTTCTGGTCGGGGGGTTTGTATAGAAGAGGATAGGCAGGAAATGACTCATTATGACTTATCAGTTAATCCAGTTTGTCTGCTTCCTTAACTTCCGAAGTAAGGGTGGACGGTCAACGTATTCTTTTTAGTATTCTTCAATAGCCTCCAGAACTTTCTGTGATTGCCTTGCGTACTATGAAGACGGCACGATCGACTTTTCATTCTTCCAATATCGCAACAAGCTTCTGATTTCGGTTGTAATAGAATTTATAACTAACTTGGCTTGATGGTTTTATCTCTGTAGTGACCGCTAACTACATGAGATAAATCACCCTATACTCTATTGTATATATATTGTAAACAAATGTAAATAACATGATGGATTCACCTGAGGATCTATAATTGTATATAATTGCCTGTAAGTTTAAAGGGGCTATGAAGAAAAAAAAAAAAAAATAACTTGAACAAAATATAAATCATTGTAAATATGTTGAGCAATAAAAAATGCGGGGTGCCAATTAGTTATATGAGCTGGGACATCAGCTGTGGTCAGGTATGAGGCCCAGACCCCCGGAAAACCCTTCCAGCCTCTGCCAGGGAAGAAAGGAAAGCCACATCATTGGTCACAACAATGCCGATGATGATTGGCTGCGGACGAGGCTAACTGGGTATTTAAGCCGGTGATGTGGGTCCTGTAAATCATACAACTAGCAAACTTATACGACTCTTGTATAAGATTGCGGTACTTTCCTGACACATGGAAACAAGCCATCTTGTTCCCATTACTAAAGCCAGCCAAGAGCGGAGATCACCCAGCCCACTACCACCCGATCAGTTTGTTACCACAGATGGGGAAAATTTAGAATTATCTCAAAGATTACTGCTTGGAAAATGACATCATTCCGCCAGAGCAGACTGGATTCCAATCCAGTATGAGCACAGAGCACCCCCTTCTGAAGGTACAGTCAGAAGCTAGCCACAATATGAATAGAAACATAGCCACGGCTATGATTTCCATTGATTGCACCCAAGCATTCGACTCGCTGTTTCACGGGACACTGTGTCGAATGCTCTGCGACCGGGAATGCCCGGAACAACTCTATTGAATATCTGGTTAGCTTCCTGAAAAACAGATCGTTGAGGGTGCGGGTGGGTGATAACTTCTCCGAAGCTGTGCCACTGACCTGTGGAGTACCCCAAGGAGCCGTACTATCCCCTGTACTATTCAACGTATACACGTCTGAGATTGTCGGAGCCCGGTACAAAAACACCACAGTTACTGCTTTCGCTACTATTGAAATTACTACCTACTAATGAAAGTGGTCAGAGGTACTTCATTCGAGCGGTGGAGCAACAGTGAGCTTCACGAGATCTTTGAGCTGCCTACGGTGGATGAGTTCATCCAACGTAGACATATAAAATTGTTCGACTCCCTGCAATACTTGACAAACCCGGGGTTCAACACGATAACCCCCGCTCCGTTCCCCCATCGATGGCAGGACGCCGTCATGGCAGGAACGCTCTAGTCTTAGGTTATAGGTTTAGGTTTTAGTTTTTTAGTGTTTTCACGGTTATAAGCAGAAGGTGAGCCTCATCACCTAGTGTTGGGGATGTGTTTCTGACTTTTTTAATACAAATTTAAATGTATCATATTTATGCACTACTTCGAATGCATCTGCGAATGCAGTACGAGGAGCTAATTGTAATCCAATAATTTTTTGTACATTGTAAATAATAAAGAGTTTTTAAAAAAAACCTGTAAATGATTCTCCTGGCAACTACCGGCTCGTGGCAACCCCCGCTTGAAACTGTGAAACCTGACTGCTTCTTTATGAAAAACCTCTACATCTCTTCTTCTCCTCGCCTCGCTACGTTTCAGTCCGGCATTGTCAGACCCTAAACCTTCCTAGTGGGAATCTCTGCCTTCGTCCCGCTAAATCTAGCACCTCCTTGGGAGAGACCTCTCCCTCGCGGACGATGATTGCCGTGGCCCTGCAAATTTTCCTAGCAGTGTCTCCCATGGCAATCCAGTCTACCTCTCTCCGGTTCACACTCGCCTTTGGGATCCGGACGGATTTCGCCTACCCTCAGATACCGAGTGTGAATTCGTGGTCATTCCAAGACTACACAAACTACCTACCTACCTACCCTATACCTCTTCTACTGAACATAGTGCACTGTCGGGGCACATACCTATCAAATATGGAGTCAGATAGTAAAGCCGTCACAAAACGATTGTCCAGGTTGTAAACTCAAATAACCCTCACTTTATCACCAGGGCTTGGGTAACCAGGCACCCTCCTAGTGACGACCTGACAATCTCCTTTAACATTGACTGAGGGTCGCTGAAATCAAAGTCGTCTGTTGTGTAGTCGCTTCCAGTGGAAGGGGGGACTTACAGTCCTTGACCAAACAATCTTTGGTAGTAACCAAAGTAGTTTTTTAGCAGTGTGTGAAAACGTAAGACCACAGGGAGGGGTAGATCAGTTAATACAGAATTTTTTTTTTTTACATTCACCCCGTTATTATCTTTTGATCAAAACATACACAGCGCAGGGTCTTTTTTATTTGGGTCTTTATAATAAATGATAAAAAAATGAATTTATAGTTACCAGTGAAGAATTCATTAAGATTTGCTTTTGGCGGTTCGTATCAAGAATGATTCATGGTCAGTCAAAGTCTTGTTCAAGTTCTGGCAGCGTCTGGGAATGAAAAGCACAGAAACATCAAAATTAAGTATAGGCAGAATTTCATGGACTATCAATTATAAAGTCAACATTGATTTAAGAATAGGTCACAATGCCCAAATAATCACCATTGATTAAAGAGGTCGATTTCTTAAGGAACTGCAGGGAAGCAGGAAAACAAAGTAAGATTTATACAGGTAGTTGAGATACAGGTGTCATAGTCATGCATTGAAGTAAAACATACTTATCATAGGTTGATTATTGAAAGTTACTATATTTGAGTAAAGGCAGTTTGTAACGGGAGGATTTAGCTATGAATGGTTACTTGGGGAGGACGACACACTATACCGCACATGGGGGAATGTATATTAATGCTTACATGCTCAGAGAAATTGATCAAAATGTATCATTGGTACCTAGAGATCCAGAAGTATTATGAACCAACAGTAAAATTTATTGTACTGTTCATTAAAAGACTGGGAAATGTACATTTCAGGACATATCTATGACAATTAATTATTATTACTATTAATTAACTATATAAGTAAATAGATAGATGAGAGAGAATTTGGTGAAAGTCAACGACATTTGCTTCACTTTTTATAACTACTTATGAAAAGAAACACTATGAACAGTACACAGGTGGTCTGAAATGTTTCCAACCTCAACATAAAGATGATAATAAAATAAATAAAAGCTAGGGAAATAAAAGCTTTGTTAGGTTGGAAACTTCAGACCACCCTCGTATGTTTGAACATTTGAAGTTGCTGTGTTTCCAAAGGGCAACAAATTATAAAGGCCGGCATTGGGAAGAGTCAGTTATCGGTAAAACCATATTGTTAAGATAAAAAATTGGCATGAAGGAGGCTTTAATAGGTCACTGGACCGGCTTAGCAGAAATTGTTCAGTGAGGTTATTTTAAGAGGAGTTAGAAAATGGTTCATAGTGTATGTACCAAACAAATAAAAAATAAATTAATTGGGAGTTGTTTTATATAATTTACAGTTGTTAGCAGTGGATTTCGAAATTATCCACTAAACATTGACAGTTCATTGTTATTAACTTTTAGCTACAGTACTTTGATCGAAGAAAGAAGTGGATCGTCAACTGGGCTTTATTATTAAAGTGATTGTTGATGCTGTTGTCACCGCCATCCCGAAATGAAATGAAGTTCATCTCCCATCTCTGCAGACACCACAAGATCTCATTCTTCGAATCAAGTTATGCATAAGGTAAGAATAAGTAGTAAAGGATTCGTCAAGCCAAGTTAGTTGCGATATCGGAAGAAAGAAAAGTGGTACAAGCGATTTCATAGTACGCAGGGTAAACAGAAAGTTCTGGAAGCTATTAAAGGCAACCGAATAGAATACCTCGACCGTCCGCCTTCGCTTCGAGCAACATGCGAATAAAATGCTCGCCCTTAGAGACATCATAGCAAGGGCAGGTGACTACTACTAATCTCGTCTGCTTGAAACCGAAGGTATCTACGAAGGAGTTCAGGTGCAATATTTCGCCGTTGCCAGGGAATTTAGATACTAAGGCTCAAAGAAATACAAAGGGGTTTGCTTAAAAGGATGTCGAGGAGAAGGATAGTACTGCGTGTCGAAGCCAGACAGAAGCGATCCCCTTACCGAATACTACCAGATCAGCATATCCGGTTATTATTAGTTATTATTAGATACGGGGAAGATACTTTAGTATATTATCGTAGGACCTCTTTGCGGACAATGAAATCATCCCTCCGGAGTAGACAGGATTCCAGACCAGTGAAAAGGCTATTGAAGAATTTGAGGTAAGCTAGGTCAAAAGGCAAGGACCCTAGTAGACATTCATGAAAACATTGACTAGAAGTGGATTGGTTATCCATAGGAGACCGAATACTGCATGTAAAAGAGCTGATTGGCAGAGGACAGATACATCTATAGCAAGTTTCTGCAGGTTCCAAACCCGACATCGTATGGGTATTATAGGGGTTCGCTAAATAAGAAGACTTAGATAAGGCATTTTATGCCATTCTAGCCAATTTAAATACTTATTTTTCAATATTTCTACAATTAAAAGTATTTTTTATCATTTGATAATTTTTAAGAAACTTTAGTTGAGATATATTTCTGGGAAATTTTGCCATATATGTTCCTTCACTTTCAATATTAATTTATTTTTTTATTATTTAGGTTTATACATCTTATAAGAAATACAATTTAGTTTATGATAATTAAATTACAAAATTAGCTCTGTTAAGAAAAGCTGTTAAAATGAAAAATAAGATCTCGCAGTGAGGGTGACCATCGCCGTTAGGGCTTTGGCGTGGGGCAAGCGCGCTCCACCAACACCTGTTGGACCTAACTGAGCCCTCAGTGCGGGCCCATGTCCCTAGCTGTCGACATCGCAGTGGATCTGCCACCCAGGTACCGTCTCCGGGACCTCATCTTAGGTGACTACGCCTTTACCGATGACGGCCAAAGGTAGGCTATCCATGTCTGTCCAACTGTAGTCGAAGGTAGAGGCTCTACTTTCACACAGGGAAAGCATTTTTATAAATATCATTACAGTGAAAATAGACCGCTTAATCTTAAATTTGTGAGGGATATTTGGCGAACCTGAATTTTGCATATTAAAATTTGTCTAAGCATTTTTTGGGGGATATTGTTAGAGGTGCTTCAGCAATTTTAATGCCTCCTTTTGAACATTAAATTTTAAAAATCGTCTGAGCTACTATTTGAGAATTACAAGCATTGAGATTTTGGTTAATGTTTGATTTTATTTCACATTTAACCAGCTACTTCAAGTGAATCCATGGAGTACTAACCATAGTAAAGGATATAAGTTAGTTTAGAGATTCGAGTTTACGATCTTTTACAGTACTTTGGCTGATGTACGCTCATTGAGACTCACTGTTAACACTACAGATATATGGGCTCATGTAATCTAGCACTGTACTCATGGAAAATCACATACTCGTATGTATCAATGGTATTTATTTTTTAATTACTTCCCAGTATGAGTTGGTCATCAGGGAAATTAGACTAATTCTTCCCTCAAAAAGGGAAAGCATTGTTCAGATATTTCAATTAATGTAATGTATCGTTTCAATTGCGCATTGTGAGTGTATTCCTCTCAGTACATCAAGAAAAAAAAGGTTTATTATAAATGTTGTTTTTGCAATTGAAAGCGTTGCCTAAAGTTCTAGGATTATTATAGTTATTACCTGTTCATCGTTACATATGAATGAATATATAAACAGAAATGAGAATATTTTGTTGGGAGATCGGTTGATGAAAAAAAGTTGTCGGGTTTTCATCAAATATATTAATGGAAAAAGTTTTGGCGTACACATTATACAATCTAAGCCAATCTACCAGCAAACTATTCTACATGTTGATAATTTATTTTGTGAGGCCAAATAAAATATGCTTTCTAAGAAGAGAGTCAAACTTTTCGGTCCAAGCTAATGCTAACTCTTCATCATGCTTATTTATAAATATTTCGACGTGAGTCGCAGATTTGACGCCTCATGGATAATTAGTTTTGGCCCTACAGGAGAGTGAACTGTGAAGAGGAGACACCTAAAAGTAACTTTTTATTTCAATCCTTGAAGAATCGTGAACAACTAGTATTGCATTATAAGTTAAAGATCACATTAAAGATATTGAATCATATAAGGTGAAAGGGTAAAGGCTGAATGGTAATTGGGGTAATAGTTAAAAATAATATAAAATAAAAAAAAGTTATCAAAACAAGATATAAAAAAATTATAGAAAATTAAACAATAAATTAGTCAAATAATGCAATGTAAATATGGGAATTAAAAACTATCCATGTTTATGATTATTTTTTTTTTCATTTTTCAAAACGAGAAACTATAATGTTTTCGCTTCTGGGTTCGCCTTTTTGCCCTGTGATCACCTAGGAGTCATGAATTTTGAAAGAATGAAGGTTCATTCGGATAACAAAGGTTTTGGAGATTTTTTTCTCCACTCCCTTTATAAACAGTTAGGAGTCATTAACTAATAAATCACTGGATAATAAAATATACCTTCTTGATTTGTTGGAATTATAGCGGATTATACTAGACCCACTTGGGTTACCACCAATATAATAAAAATAAAACAAGTTTAAAATAATTAAGATATATAATATAATATATTATTGGGGCAGCAGGTTGATTCTTCAGGAACACGTGTTTCAGGTGCTTCAGGAACAAAAAATCTGCGTGGACCTAGCGACCCTAGAACTTCAGATTTCCCCACCTATGTTAAGGAGGAATCTTATCCGTACTTTGAGCCTATCAAATTTATGTGTAAATTATGTCGTACTGACATAATCGTTCCCTCCCTTAGTAGACATTGTATTAAAGTTTTCTAACATTTCAGACATCGCTTGCTTTTAAGAAAATTATATGTCTTCAGCGGCGCAAATATGGTTAAATATTGGAGAAATATAATAGTAGTACATCCGGGATTATGATTTCTGATTTCGATTGAGCGCATCATCTGATATCCTTCCAAGCGCTCTTACCAAGTATATCACTGTCCCACCTCGCTGACTCTTAAATTATTCTTATAGTATCTTGCGTACTCTCATTTATTAGTAAGTGAAATATAAGTACTGAGCCAAATCTCGATTAAATACTACATATTTCGGCTGCCAACTTATCGTAAAACTATTTTCCACTAAACAAACATAAATGCAGTTAGTAAATGTTCTATTACCAACGAGAACTGTTGAAAGTAGAAAGTTCTGTAACCAATGGAAAGGAAACTGTTAACTCGTTTGTGATAATAAGTATAAATATCTACAGTTGGAAAAGTACAATCGAACGGACACGCTGGAAGCTGGGAAAACTTGTTAACTGTCTGGCAACAGGCGTTGCTACGACATAATGCCATTAGTCACAAAGTTTCATTATTCAGTGGAATATGAATTACTAGTTTGGACTGCACCCCGAAGTAGGGCAGAAGAAATTTTCAAGTAGATAGAGTTAGATTTCTAGTTTCGCAAGTTTTGATCATTTGAATCTGGTCTGTTGTTTATTATTTAAAATGCATCATGTGGAGAATGTACGCATAGAATTCTCGATCTCCTAAATACCGGCCGGGTAATCTACCAACTGAGCTAGTCCTGCTTGAGTGAAAGCACTGTCAATATAAACTCCCTGTGGCTAGACTCTTGCAATTACTGTATTTGCCGGTGGGTAGTCGCAGAGGCGCCATCTTGCAGTTTATTAATTTTTTGGGTTGGAGTCCCGATCCTATGAGTTATTTTTTCTTTTGCTAATAGTAATAGTTGAACGTCTTATGGACCTTTCGATTTGTTTTGGAGATACCAACATATGCAGTGCTATTTTGAGTCAGAATCTTTTGTAACCAAAATGGACAGCTTATTCACAATCATTTTAATATATGTGAGTTAGTGAAGAAACTTGCGTGGACCACAGCCTTACCACATCTCGACAGTAATCCTTCATGTTCTACGCGTTTTATTTTATTTGTATTTATTAAAAAAATAGTTCAAAATTGAATCGGTACCATTCATAGAAGAGTAGTTAGTGGTGTTTTCGTTCAGGTTGGAGTCTCGACAGTAGTATATATGATGTTTGCCCATCAAAGGGGCCTCAATGATCTGAACCAGTTGACAGAGAAAGAGATATGTTTTGGCCTATGACCTAGCTGGGCTGCCTAATGAGCAGCTGTATTGTCAAGTTATCTGGTTTAATTAATCTAAAAATCATCGATAAACTGTCTTACGACCACCGTCATGAAAAGGACAAACCAACAGACGTTTCTGGTTCGTCAATAACGAATCTTTGATCCTCCGTTGGCTATAAACTTATTTTGTTCAAAATTATCAGTGATAGTTTGGTTCTACTGTCCCCCACTGGAATTAAGAGATAATGCATCGATAACGGTTTGCAATGATATCATTTCTTTGACAAAAAAGCCTTCATGATGGGACAATCTGGGATGATTGGATCCTAGTTTGATTAACGTCCAATATGCCAGATGCTGTTGTCTTCCCTTTTACATTCATTAATCTGGAAAATGAGATCTCTTGCAGATTTATCGCCGAATCCGAGTGACAGTTATTTTTGTTGCCAATAACTTACATATTAACTGATGATTCAAATCATTATAATCAATATAAATTAATTATTTTATCCTGTTTTTCCTGAATGCTGCATTTACAAATTCGGTACATGTTTTAACAGAAAGATAGAATTATGAATTTAGAGCCCTGTTACCTTTGTAGTGAAGTGGTCTGATAAATCACGAGTTCCTTCTCGTGGTATTATTTTGATTTTTTTGCAATAAATTCTCATTCATTTGTTTTTGGAATAACTAAGACTTATTATGGTGGTGTTATTTTTTTTTTGGGAATAAACTGATCATCCAATAACTAATCGAATTTCTTGAGAACCATTTTAAAGATTGATTAGTGAGTTGGGCAATTAACTCTCAGTTGATGTCTCTCACCACAATGGTTCTTCACTATCAATCAGATGTATCCTCTTTAAACGAAACAATTTTACTTGCCACTTGCTAGTGAACTTCTTCAGATAATAATCAAGCACAAAATAATGTTGTAACCCAAATTGACAATCACAGGTTGGGCAGTTTGTCCTCTTATTCCTGCAATTTCTTGTATCTCGGATAACGCTGAGAGCTCTACACTACATTACTCCACCAGCTGTTTTATCTGATGAAGGTTAAATGTTATGATGTCACTAATGTCATTGGTCAGCTAATAAAGTAGGTTTAACCTATGCACTGACTGATGTTTCAGGCCTCTGTCTACCCAAACTGGACTAAAGGAAAAATATTCAGTCAATTCTTGAGCAGCTCACATTATTTACTCGTTGACAATATTAATTTAGTTAACCAAACCAAGTTTTGGTTTTAGCCCTTTGGCTTATTAGAGATTCAACATATGCAGCACTGTCAGTGAAAGTGTTCTACTTTTCTCTTCCGTCTTATCAGCTCCTCTCTATTGCTTCTCGAAATATTGAAGTGGTCTGGACATCCCCACACCATCGATACTTTGTTAGATAAGATGAAAGACCTACAATTATTATGTAGTCATTAGTGCAAGTAGATCAGAATCTTGTAAAGTCTAAAATTCTATCAAGGAAGTTATGCCCTTGTTTGTTTTAGGACGTGACAGAAGAGTATGATATGATCTTCTCTATCTTTTCCCTCCTATTATTGGCATAGGTTTCCAATCCCTCTTGAAACCAGACAGCTTGATTGGAAAACACCATGTCCTGTGATGGATCTACGAACTCAAATAGTCATTGGAAACCCAGCTCACTCTCATCCTATCATAGCGAAGGGTACCTCCTTTGCGTGACTTGTCTACCTAGTCAATTCCTTGCCTTCAAGGGTCAAATCTTCGAGGCAACAAGTTAAGCTCAACGGCTCCTCTTAAACGCTTCTCTCCATCAGAGATTACTCTTTCTTCACCTTGGCTCTTATTAAGCGTTGATTCACCTACGCTACAATCCGGATCGTCCTCTTCTTGAATGATCACCTTATTAAATACAAATGTTTGAATATCAAGATCAAAGACTGAACCTTAGGTGGGTACTACGCCACTCTACGTAGGTCTCCCTTGCTCGCCGACCTTCATTCACTTAGGTAGTTTCCTTATGCAGGTCTGTTATATTATCCAGTTGGTCCAAAAGGGTGTGCTTTATGATGTCCCCTCCCGAGCTACTTGACAAAACTGTTCCTGTTATGATTTTATGACCGCTGGGACGTGACTGCAGGTCTATTTTAAGGGGCGGTGTGACCTACCCTAGGTTTTATTGCCGTACCCTCGATGTTACTTGTTTACCTCTGCCGATCCCTCTATGATTTATTACCAGAAGTTACACAGATTTGCATTTCTATTATAATACATTATGAACCAGAGTGTAGGGTAATTTACATATATAAGCTCTTCGCTACATCATATAAGTGTAAATATTGTAAACAATAAAAGACGCAGCTACAAAACCAGCTCAGAGGCAGGGGATAGGTATAAAGAGCTCTGTACCCTTTAGAGGGGCTAAGTCTTGGTCTACAACATTCGAGCTTCATCCAGGCCTGCAATGCGGTTGGCCAGAATAAAACCTCGCCTCATTGGCTGGACACGACTGAAGGTCTGCAAGGGGGCTATTTATGGCAGTCAGGTGGCTTATCCTCTCAGGTTTATTGCTGTACCTTCAACCCTCTGTTACTTGTTTACATCTGCCGATCCCTCTATGTTTTATTACTAGAAAAGGCTTTTACCATGTTTTACATCTAATTACAATACATTATATGCACCAGAGTATAGGGTTATTTACATATATGGGTAGCGCTTCGCTACACCACTCAATGGCACCTTATCCTACCGTCGATTAGCCTACTCCCTATCCTTTCAAAAATATTTAAAAAACTCCTATTAAAACGTCTATTTCAATTCTTGAATCCAAAAACTTTTTTCTTACTCACCAGTTTGGTTTTGTCTACGAGATTGCACTGCTCAACGAGGCCTTCGCGCTATTGATTACATATCCTTATCCCTTGAAGCCAAACTGTATTGCACTGGTGCCTTTCTAGGCGTAGCTTTTGACAGGGCTTGGCACGCAGATTTGCTTTACAAGCTCAAAAGATATTTACCACAGACCCTTTTCCTAATTCTACTGTCCTACCTTTAAACCGCTTCTTCTAAGTATGAGTGTGGTTAGAATATTCCAACGACTAGAAGGAGTTTCACAGAGCAGTCCAATTCTCTATAACCTGTACACCGCTGATAACCTTTTTGGCAACATTTGCAGATTATACTTCAGGGCTGAAATCCTACCCAAACCCCGATGCAGCATCCCATAACCTTTAAAAACACCCTGATGAAATAGAGTATTGGTGTCCCCAGACCAAAGTTAATGAAGCAAAATGTGTCCACATTACCTTTATCCTCTGTAGCAAGTCTAGTTTCCTCTTGCTGTATTTAGTGCTGTATTTAGGCTTCCCTATCGACAAGAAAAAACCAGACACTTTGGAAAACTGTGTACAGACTACTTCGAAAGACATCCTATTTGTTAATAGAGCATAAATTACTAATTTACAAAGTTATACTAAAAACAATCTGGACATACGGAATAGAGCTATGGGGTACAACAAAAAAGTCGAAGCGTAGCCAATCCTTTCAATCAAAAGTCCTGATAAAAATGGTTAACGCCCCTTATTACGTCAGAAACAATAACCCTTCGTAATGATCTTAATATTCCCCACATTACTTGAGCTCATCCATTCCAGGCTCATGAAATTCAACTGTAACCTACCCAACCACCCTATCAAGTACAGCACGAATGAGAACATTGATCATAGTCACATATTGAACAATATAAGGAAGATTGCAATTTTTTCGCAATAAAGATTGTTTTTGTTAAAATCTAACATAGTAAAATACATCATCATGTTATATTTACAGATTATGATTACTTTTTCTTTTATTTATCCAGGAAACCTATCATTGGTTACAATGACCTGTACAACAATGTGATGTACAACATGAAACATGAAACACCAAAAAGAAGCTAAAGGAACATAGTGTTGTATCATTAATTTAATACTGATCAGATTTATTCATATAGTTTAGGTTTTGTTCCTAGAAAGGCATTATGTGGATATGACAGGGTAGTCAAACATAAGCAGTTCGAATAAGACCTGAATATTGGCATCCCATTGTTTCTATATTGTTTTATTCTATAAAACGTATATAAATAAATATATTTATGCAAGTTGTAGCATTCGCTGAGTAAGGTAAGTTAATATGTATATATATCCATGCACTCGTTAGACTACTACCCGTAGAAGAGGTCACTTACGGTCTCAGGCGTCTGTAATTGCTACTTGACGAAAGGTCACCCTACACTGTCAAAAGCAGAGATGTTGAAAGTCATAATAATAGCGAACTTTGAGTTGGTTTTGCCCACATATTCTCTCAATTGCGTCAGCCGTGGCTCTTTTTTTGTAGGATTCAAAGCAAAACTGTAATTAAACATCTGTGGTTACTCAATGAATATTCATAATATAATAAATTACACTTTTCAACTCCTGGGCTTAACGGTATATTTGACATACTACTATATAGATTAATCTTGTGATTCTTCCCAATGAGTTTACCCCTAGGCATCAAGAATCCAAGAAAGCCTTCAACTAAGACTATGACTGCGAATCGTCCTGAAAGTAATTCTGAATAACAAAGAAGGTGACCTGAAAGGAACTTTTTCTACATTTAAAAAAAGTTTTAGTTTCTCATTTTCATAAAATGTGACTGTAATTCATTTCCCGCTAGACCCTGCTGTGACAATACTTTTAAGAAAAAATCACCGAAATTCAATATTGATCTGATCGGAAGAGGTGATAGTAGAAGAAGATGCGAGTGTGTTATCCGAAGAGTAGCGATTTCTTTCTAAGACACCAGGTGCAGCCCAAGTATTGACATTCGGCCTGAGTTTGACACCGGCGTTCTAAGGCAGAAAGGAGCAGTTTTTGCTTCTGACACTTGGCAGCTTTGAGGTGTAGGAGTGTTTGATCTTCTTCGGGCAAAGACGGTGTAGTGCAATGCGTTTAAGGTTTATAAATTTAATTTATTATTCAATAAATGTAACATCACTGCAATATGTGTAAAATGTTAGCAATATATCATAGGAATTAAGGTATATTGTGCATATAATCTATGTAGAAATTGAATAAAAGCAGATGGTGCTACAAGGCTATGCCTACAAATGTTTGCAGGTTGACTGTATGATAAATGAAAACAACCGCTTCTATTATATTGCATAATTTACATTATCGTACTTTCCTATACTGTTTAGGACGGACAGACTAAGGAATGATTTTATCTTTGAAATCATGCTGACAAATAGATGATGACCTTTACCTAAATTTGAACTACTCTCCACGTATAAAACTGACTTCAACTAACTTGATGAGTTTGGTTTTGTCGATTTTACTATTCAAATACTATTAACATTAATTAATATAAAATACAAATTGTTTATTACAGGTATAATTATAAATTGATTCATGTACTTAGCATTTTAAACAATAAATAGAAATATTGTGTCATGAATAAACTACCATGGAAATGTATTGTACAGTAGATGTGGTGTTGTTTCCATTGACTTGTTTTCAATTGGAATGGATGGCGTTCTTGTTTGAGGTGTTAATTGGTCATGGACGAGGCTGTGAGCAGCGGATTGGGGCTGCATAGGCCTTAGGAGGGCCAAGAAGGGCTACAGCGGCGCAACTCGGATTAGCCCGGGCGCCCCATGGGTTTGTTGTTTGGGGCATTTGTTTTCTGTTTATAGTATTAATAACTATTAAGGTCGTTTTCCTGGGATTCTTTTTAGCAATTTGGGATCTGGGACCTATTTTATTTTTAAATGATGACCTACAAGTGCTGATCGGGGATTCATATAGTATATGATGTTAGTTTTCGTTAGCTGGCGTTCTTGTGGGAATTAACTGTTTCGTTAGTTTTCAGCGTTTGTGGTGTTTTATCGTTTTGTGGTTTAAGAAATATCTTCATTGACACAAAATATTTCCATGGCCTCGAATTGACCCAAAAACAAAAAAAAAAAACATTTGACGGAATATAGCCCATATATACGACTTTTCCAAGAAATATTTCCCCATCATCAGTTCCATTCATGGTTACGATCGGCCCATTCATGCCATTGGTATTACGACCTGGTTGGAATCTTATCGCCAACTTCCTTTCTCAGAGACCAAAAGCTCTTTATTATTCGAACAGATTTTTTCGTAGTCTCCGTAAAGTTCTCATTGTAACTATCAGTTCTGATGTGGCATTTGCTGTTTCATACCTAACAGTTTGACTATAGCAAAAGCTTATACGAGAAAGTTTTTAGGTATTAGAAAATATGAATGAAATTATAAGCTTAATTATATACTTTAGGAATCTACAAAAATTGTTAGGTTTATATTTTTGAAATGTCTGTGTCCTTCCTTTGGCACATTTTATATCTTTATGCTACTGACAGTTTTTCAGTGTTAGAGAGGATCTCCCTTTAAGTTTGACAATAACATAAATAATATGGACTATTGAATAATCGTTGAATGAACATAGACATAGTTATCATCGTTTAAATTAGATCGTTCATCTCAGATAATTTAATTACGACTTAATTGGTAATATTCATTAGTATGAAACAATGTGCGAAAAGTAACAATATTTATAAGTAAAAATCCTATTGTTGTAAGTACTTCAAGGTGAGATGCTAGTAGGAGGTAAGGGATTGTGTTAAAACTGGTTTTAGAAAGACCCTATCCCACCTACGTATGTTTTTAGACACAACCGGCCCATATTTGTTCAGCTGTACATTACCTGATCAGTTTCAGGGCTGATAGAATATCGACAATGCTGGATGATCAGTCGGAGGTACCCTCTATCGCTAATTGAGGTTCACCCTGATGTGTCATGAATCTCTTGAATAGTAATTACAGGCGTTTATTGGATGTGTAGCCAGATAAAATTCATTCTGGAATGTCAAGCTATTTAAGAAAGGTTTGAAACCACGGTGAACCATAGACTATGGTTTAGTCCAGATTAAAAAAAAAAACAGGTTTTACTTTAATTAAAAGGTGCTCTTGATAGGTAAAAAAATCCAATATGTGCCCAATAGTATTTTTATTTGTCCACTAATATAAATAATAATTATTTACTATCACTTTAAAAACAGCTGTGAAAGTGCACTTCCACATAGTAGTAAAGTTATTAAATAATATCATGGATATGGCCTTCTTATTCCAACAACTCCACAAGCCATCTTCCAAACTGTATTCTCCAAATCACACGCAATCCTTTTCTTTGACAGTTCTCCATTATAACTAATACCCCCAAAAATGAAAAGTTTTCGTCGTACATGGAACGGTTTGACAGCTATTGTGATCTCAAAAACGTCACTGATGAAAAAAGGTTCAACTTTTGCGTTCATCGATTGGGAAACATCACTATAGCTATAAAGATCACAATCTAGTTGCTTTCCTAGGACCAGATGATCCTATCAAGGAAATCGACTTCAAAACCTTGAAGTGTCATTTCGAAAAAATGCTTTCTCCGTCAGTCTCAACCGTCGTCTCACAGCACTACTTCCTCAGCAGCCACATCAGTAAATTTCGGATTTCGTCGCATCCCTGAAGGGAAAGTTGAAAGACTGTGATTTTTACACTACCTGTCCCAGTGCCACCTGTAAAAAGAAGTTCTCTATAGCTGAAATATTCCTTCGTGCTCAGTTCATCAGAGGCCTAAAGGACAGTTGGATACGCAAACAGATCTTAACGAAGGCCACAGCACTGGAAGCATCTCGATTCGAGTCGGGTCAACTGAGTAAGCTACCAGAGAAGCCGCCGGATCAAGTTACAGACGCAAACAAGATTGATCGTCGTCAAAAAGGAAATCGTCGAAGCCGCCAGCGTTCTAAGTCTCAAGACAATCGTCGTCAGTCCAGTTCTCATCCGCGTCATCGTTCTCAGTCCCGCAGCACCAGAAGCCGTGGGGATTATCGAGCATTAGGTCTGGATGGCCTTTGTCTCAACTGTGGTCGCTCAAACCATAAATCGCGTGATTGCAGAACAGAGCGTAAATCCATGAAGTGCAACTCGTGTTGGAAAGTCGGTCATGTCACCAAAGTCCGGATCATCACCCCAACGAATATGGTATCTTTCGGATTAAAAACGTCAAGGATTTATATGAGGTTGGACCAGACACCGATAAATACATCGTCACAGTCACTCTCAATAACAAGCAGCAGTCGTTGGAAGTGGATTCAGGCGCATGTTTCGTAGATTCGTAGTAGCGGGATTAGCTTCAATGAGATAGATATCCACAAAAACTCAGTTCTCCGGTCAGTTGATATCAAAGCAGTCACTTTGCTCGAAGACGAATACATTTTCGAAGAAAGGATCGGGTGTGTTCCGAACGTCAAAGTTAAGCTTCAACTTGGAGAAGGCGTAAAACCAGTTTTCATCCGTGAACGGGATGTTCCTTTTGCAATGCGAGAGTGAGTTGAGAAAGAGTTTGAGAATGAGAAAGAGAGAAGAAGCGAGCAAGATTAAAACAATTTAAACGGATAAGGGTACGTTCAAAATGAATCACCTCAGTTTCGGAATGAAGATCGCTCCAGCATAATTGAACCGGATCCTTAGTCAATTGCTGAAAGGCCTACCAAAGATCGAAGCATACTTCGATGATATCATTTGTCATGGCTCAGATCTCGAAGAGTGCACCAGAAATATCATTGCATGTTTGGGAAGCCTCAAAGAACATGATCTCCACCTCAGCCGTGCTAAATGCTCATTCTTCAAGGAAAACATAAATTACTTCGGTCATGTAGTGTCCCACAATCAGATTCAGGGGTGCCCTGCTAAGGTTCAAGCAGTTTCTCGGATGCCGCGACCAAAGAATGTGGATGAATTAAGAGTCACATTTTATTCCAAATTCATCCCAGATTTCTCTTCGAAGTCCTACTCGCTATGCTGCTTACTCAGGAAGGGTGAACGATTCTGTTGGTCTGCAGCTGCTGAGGGCTCCTTCCTGAATCTCAAGACAGAATACTGCTTAGACAAAGTGCTCATCCCTTTTGACTCTTCATAACAAGTTATTCTCACAACTGATGGCTCACCATCCGGGATAGCTTCAGTACTCAGTAATGAAATTGATGGTCACGAGCGTCCAATCGTCTACGCCTCACGAGCTCTGACGCAGGCTGAGTCAAACTACAGCCCGCTCGACAGAGAAGCCCTGGCTATCGTATACGCAGCAACACACTTCTTAAACTACTTACTCGGCAACGTTTAGTTCTCGTCATAGACAATGAGGCGCTTTCGAGGATTTTTCACCCAGACCGGAAGCTGCCGCTCTTCGCGTTCCCTGAGGTATGGCTCTTTTCTCAGTGTTCTTGACTACACAGTTCGCAACAGGAAAGGAAAATAGAACGAGAACGTCGATTGTCTGTCCCGGGCACCAGTCTCTACAGCTAGTGAGTCACTAGAAAGTCAATTGATCAGGAGGTCAATGTGCTGTATGCTGAAACACTGCTCCAGATCTCCAGTTTGTCTATCTCTTCATACACAGTCACCAAGGAAACTGCGAAAGACCCTAAGTGCAAGCACTACTACAGGAGCTCAAGACCAGCCGCAAGGATAGCTAGTGTACGAGACTCTGGCAACATGCTATCCCGTTCCGATTGAGCAGTAATTCCAAAACCTCTCCAAGTGCCAATTCTCCAAAAGCTTCATGTATCGCATTTGGGAATAACAAAGATGCAGCAACTCGCCAGGAGATACGATTACTGGGAAGGATTGGACAAGGACATAGAACGTCTTGTGAAGAGCTGTGAACCCTGTGCCAAAGTCCGTCTTAATTTTAAAAAACATTCTTAATGTTAAGGGTTTAGGTAGTTTCTATTATTTTCACTCTCATATCTTTCTTCCTTTGAGTTTTTTCATCATATAATAAAGATATTTAAGGCTTCCTCTACATCAATAAAGGTTATTAAATGTAGTTATTTATGGTTACATGTAAAGGAACAACCGTTTAAAGGAGTTATCGCTTGCTGTTTTACTCGTCTTTCGTAGGTACAAAACTCGAACTTTAAATTGTAATTGGAATGTTGAATATTCCATTTGAATGCTTATAAAGAAAAAAATTAGGTACTTAGAAAGTTTCCAAAAATTATTAGCAAATAAAACGAGGTTTTCGCTGGGAAGGTTTTCCCTTGGCAAGGGATTCAGAATGAATACTGCGCTATTTTTCATGTGGATTCCTGAATCTTTATGTATGAAGATACATACTCTTACATTTTTTAATCCGACGAGCCTAGCCTAACTCTTAATATTTCAAAAATGATTCTTCTGAGAAGGTACTACAACATACCTCCTACTACAACCTGCATGCTTTTGTTTTGTATACTAGGTTTAAAAAAATTTCCAGTGGATACGATTCAACAATGACAAGCAGTTTCATCTTAGTTTGGTAAAAAATTTCTTGGTGGGAAATTTTACTTATAGTTCTCATTAGATTTTAACAATAATGTCTTACAAAACATTACACAGTCGTCAAATGGAAAATTTTATTTGTCTCCAGACACATTGTTAAATATACAGATTACTTATAAATGCATTTTTTGTTTTATACGTATTGAATACGAGGGCTTTTGGGTAAAAAGCAACCGAAATGATGTTTGTGGTGGAGTTTTTGTTGTATCGGGTTTCACCAGTAGGAACGTGTAAAGTAAATTTTCACCAGTAAGTTTGCCAAGTCCGGAACCGGAGAAGGTTCCTTTCTGCTTGTATTAATTTATTGTAGAGTTAATTTGTATTAATACTTTTAGGTTGGAAGAATTATTATTACTGCACAAATAATATTTTCTTATAAATGAATGTTACTTAATTATCGGATTTAACGTTGTGTAACTCCCCCGTGCCTACCGGGAAATAGGAAATTTTCCTTTGGAAGAGGTTGAGAAATCAGGGAACGGGAAGTTAGGAACCTGGAAAGAATTATGGAAGACTTATCAGCTAGCCTTCACCAATTTATAACCGGGTGAATTGGTTGGGAAAGATACAAATAAAAACGATATATAAACTCCTTTTTCTACGCCAAAACTACTGGTTTATTAAAGTTAATAACTCATTTTAAACAATTTCTATAACACATAATGCTCATTGTATATTGATATAATAATTGAATGTCCTAAGCTCCCACGGGGATTAATGTCCCCCACACCAAGTGAATTTGCTTGAGTTACCTTTAATACAGTCCTTTCCTAAGATCCGTCTATCTTTCCTCCTTTAGAACACTCACTATTTCTCACAGGTATCTCCGTATCTTCAATCCAAGCTTACACACATACGAGATAACCTTCCTCGTTTTGTTACAACATGTGTTCTTATTTTTTTATTCTTTCAATGCTGATGTCAAAGGCACGCGTTTATCCTCTTCCAGCCGTCTAGGAAGTGCAGATACCAGTCGGTGCCGGTAATCTAATCTCTCGGAATGGTACATACTCAACGCTGTTTTGTTACACGTTGTATAAATTTATATTTAAATATTTTTATTTAGTTTAATATTTTCATATTTATATTTTATAATATGAATTGAAAACCAGATTCAACTGTAATTGGTAAAAACATGATGCCCAGAAAAAAAATATACATACATATATTAATTTAAAATAATAAAATATATTATTTTATTATTTGTTTATTTTTTATACCATATATTCATATTCACTTCATATTATAATAAATATACTGACATCTTTAGGATTTGGAACCAGATTTTTGAGCCATTAAGAAGACAAAATTGTAACACAGCCGTTACTCTAAATTATGGATCGGTAACCCTGAACGATGATAACTGGTTAGAAGATTATACGTATGCTTGAAAAACAAACTGACTAAATATAAGAAGCCAACGAAAGTAAATGTAAATTTTCGAAAGAATTCGAATATTGTCGACCTGAGAGAAAAAGTAAACCAATTGTGCCACTACACCGTGAGGTGGTTCTTTCAAATGTAGGTGAATTGCATTTGACCGGCTCGAGTGGTTCTATTCCTGGCCTTCAGCAATTTATCCCGAGGACCGTTTGGTGATCCCGTCTAGGCATGTGTGCGTGTGTAGTACGTATTGAAGTTTGATCTTCTGATACCCGCAGCAGTCTTGTAAAAGTACTGTAACATGTATTGCCCTAAAGTCAATTTCTGATTTAAGTTTGTACTTAATGACGTTAACGGCTACTAAACAGATTAAAATAAGAAAGGACTCAACAAAATAAAATAGAATAAAAAATTTAAAAGTTAAATTGATACATTTGAAGACATCATAACCATTATCATGGATAAATTATAAAAAAATTATAGTATGGTAATTTTTTTTAAATGTCATATTCCCATGACACCAGAATTTTGATTACAGACTAGAGATGTTAAACAGGAAACATTTTAATTCGAGCTACAAGGTAGACAGAGTTGGATTTGTTTTTATTTTTATATCAAAGCTTTCATTTTATCTACTGATCCGCTCGTAAACATACAACTGAATTTACCATTGAGATATGATCAAATGTTGTTATGGAAAAATAAAGGTTTGAGTAAAATGGGAAAACTGAAATGTTTTTCTAAGGAAGAAAAAAATAACAGAATACCGTAGTATATCAAAGTCAGCAAGGGAGATCGGAGCTCAGATGGACAGGTGTTACTCTTCTATTTGCAAGTTTTTGAGACTCAACAATAAGGTACTTGTCAATCCACAGGAAGACCCCCTTTAGGTTCCCTAAGCTTAGTTCCCTTTAGGTTCCCAACTAAGAGAGTGGTCGTTTCTCTTACGGGCCGTTTAGAACTATATACAAGTATTAACATTTCTTTTTCAACTCTAGACCATCACTGAGAACATTACTCAGGCTAAATCAGGGCATGAACTGACCGTCCAGACAAATCTCTAGTAGTCCTTTGAAATGCTTCACCCTATGATGAAATACCCGGTTGGCTTAGACAGCTACAGACAGAACAGAGGGAAACAGGGCTAAAAGACTATTTCTTGAAGATATGACTGAAATAAACGATTTTTACAATCCTTGAAAATATCGAACACATACATATACCATTTCTTTATTGGCTCATTCGTTTCATTCTGATTGATACATTGTTAACGCTTGAAACCAAAGAAAGGTGAGCGTATTGCATCGAAACTTATCATTCCATACTAGTACTTGTTTCCATCTTATTATCAGGTGTAGCCACCGCTAACTACATAAGATAAATCACTATACTCTATTGTATTTTTTAAATTAATTTAAACAAATGCAAATAATATTACCATAAGTCATATGTCGGAAAGGTGGTCAATTGTCGGAGGCCAACAATTGTCGGGGGGCGTCACTAGGGGTGACAAGTGCGGATTGTTGTAGTTAATAACATGGACCATGTTCCATGTAGGCGTTAATATCTGACTCCATTTATTGATAGGGATGTGTCCCGACAAGACACTGTGTTCAAGATGAGGTTCAGAGGTTCATAAGGAATAAGACCAGTTTTCAGAGTTCGAGCGAGAGATCGGCAGCGTAATAGGTACAAGTCGTCAGAGGTCTGCTAGAGGCTGTGAAGCAAAGTGCCGTCGTAGAGGTGTGGCATAGAGAGAATAGACTAGCGGAAGGCTGAGTTGGCTTACTCCCAGGGCCCCAGGGCCCTGGCGTATCGCGAGGTAATACGGCTGTGGAGACTAAGAAACAGAGTGCTTCTTCAGGGCAAAACTTACTGATATAAATATTGTACCCCCCTCCCTCGTGGAAGGCGGAGTCTGTCTGCAGGTGGTCTGTTTTATTATCCCGTTGGTCCAAAAGGGTGTGCTTTATGATGTCCCCTCCCGAGCTACATGACAAAACTGTTCCTGGCATGATTTTATGACCGCTGGGACGTGACTGCAGGTCTATTTTAAGGGGCGGTGTGACCTACCCTAGGTTTTATTGCCGTACCCTCGATGTTACTTGTTTACCTCTGCCGATCCCTCTATGATTTATTACCAGAAGTTACACAGATTTGCATTTCTATTATAATACATTATGGACCAGAGTGTAGGGTAATTTACATATATTTAGCTCTTCGCTACATCATATAAGTGTAAATATTGTAAACAATAAAAGACGCAGCTACAAACCAGCTCAGAGGCAGGGGTTAGGTATAAAGAGCTCTGTACCCTTTAGAGGGGCTAGGTCTTGGTCTACAACACTCGAGCTTCATCCAGGCCTGCAATGCGGTTGGCCAGAATAAAACCTCACCTCATTGGCTGGAAACGATTGGCCAGAATAAGACCCAGCCCATTGGCTACTTGGGGGTATATATACCCCCTAGTTTTAGCCAATAATTCATTCTAACTACGGCTCTGTGGACTGGTACTTGCAGCTGGACTGATGTTTCTAGATTTGGCCTTCTCATTTATGAAAACCTCTGCATCTTTCTTTCCTAACATCG
Organism: Acanthosoma haemorrhoidale; assembly: GCA_930367205.1. Classification (NCBI taxonomy): domain Eukaryota; kingdom Metazoa; phylum Arthropoda; class Insecta; order Hemiptera; family Acanthosomatidae; genus Acanthosoma; species Acanthosoma haemorrhoidale. Next base: position 81,772,477 of record OV884011.1, read on the forward strand.
CTATGTTTTAGTCCGGCCTTGTCAGACCCCACACTTTCCTAGTGGGATTCTCTGCCTTCGCCTCGCTGAAACTAGCACCTCCTTGGAAGAGACTTCTGCCTTGCGGACGACGCTCACCTGGGGGGGGGGCCTACGAACTTTACCTAGTAGTGTCTCCCCCGGTGATCCAGACTGCCTCTCTCCGGTTCACGCTCGCCTTTGAGATCCGGACAGTTTTCCCCTACCGTCAGATATTAAGTGTGAATTCGTGGTCATTCCAAGACCACATAAACTACCTACAATACCTACCCTATGGAGTCAGATAGTATAGTAGTAAGACGCGTCATGAAGCAATTGTCTAGGTCATAGCCTAATCAACCCTCACTTGTTACTTGGGCTAGGGTAACTAGGCATCCCCTCGTGACGACCCGACATCAGGTACCATTGCCAAAATTTGTGGAGTGGATCAGCGGTGCTGACTCGCTTAATGGAAATTGATGGGTTGTATTATGCATCCCTCGTTAATAGGAGTTACTTACCGCAGCACTAGACTGAGTTATTGCACCGCTGTGTAAGTAATTAAGTAGGACTTATTACTGAAATAGTTACGCCAATCATTGCTATATGCAAAGCTGAATAGAGGGAAGGGGATTCCTTGACCTTCGGAATAACATATCGATAAAAAAAATCAAAATAAATTGAACCTCACTCGAAGCAAATTTCGTCCACCAGGTGACTTATCATGATGGCACTGGCTGTAAGCATGTGGAGCACCTTATTTATTTAGTGTACCTATGTGTAAAAGCTATTATAGTAATTATAGTAAATTATAGTATTATTAAGCCATATTCATTAATTTGTAACATGATTCGATGCAAACAATTAGTTGGCATAATTTGTTTTATATTTTGTGGTATGAAATCATAAGTAATAATTTTATCACATCACTACCGATGTTTTGATTGTATGTCATCATCGGTTAGTAATTTCTATTTTTTAATTAGTTCATTTTTTTCTTTACATTTAATTATTTTGAGATTTAAAGATGATTGAGAAATCGATGTACATAATATGCAATATACACATATTCATATTTTACATATAGTAAAGAAATGTCTTTCTTGAGGGATTAATGTTAGAACTGAGGAAACTGAATTAATAAATGAATTCGATTATTCCATTTTACGGGGAAATGAAAAACTGTTTCCTTTCACGACCATTCGTATATTATTTAAAGTTAATCGATTATCTGCAAACCACTATGGTTCAATACAGTAAAAAGAATTCTCGTAGCCGACTGTTAATCAATGCTTGAGGTAGTAATTTTGATTAATATTTTATATCCATGATGACCATGAAACATGACATTTGAAATGAAATAAATACATACACAACTGTGACCAAACTAATGAAAATTTAATTATATTTTAAATGAAATATTCTCTCGGTTCATTGTTAGTTTAATAAGACTGAAATATGTGGAACAGTTGAATGCTATGTGAGCTTTAGGATATTTTTTTTTTTTTGTGTTGGTTTGATCACTAACGAGTAAGCTGTTATTGCTAACAGGCTGGCATGTTAAATTTCTCGTTTTCATAATGGAAAATATTTTACATGATTATGTGTAGGTAAGGATCCATAACAGTATAATAATGTTCATCACATTATGTGTAGAAAATGTATTATTGTTAAAATGTTATTTCTGCAGCCGAAGTTCTACCATTACCATGAAAGAAGTGGTTTATTCACATGTCACTACTATACATAATAATGGGTTTTCCCAAGCAAGTGTTAGTAACTCATTTTATGTCCAAATTTGGGCACGTGGAAGGTGAGTAGATGAAAGTGTTACTTGTGAAGTTTGGATATTAGATTTGGAAGCTAACCTTTAGAGCTTGGAGTTTATTCGTCGTTTTGGATAAAGTTTTTGTTTCGAGTTATTAGTTAGCCAGGTTAGTGTTTCAGTATAGTTCATGCTTTCGGTAGAACCTGTGAGGCAGTATGAGCATTGAATCGTATCGGTGAGATAGTATTTTGGTTGAATTTGACTCGACATTTGTTAGACCATGATTCTAGTCTTTGTGATGAGTTTGTAGTGCAATCTGTAGGTTATCTGCGTTGAATCTGGTTAAATATTTATGGGTAAAGAGACTGTGGTTGTGTATTCTGAAAATTTTGAAAATGAGTTGTGGTAAGTGCAGAGTAAAGTAATGAGCTTAGAAACTTCTCTGCAGTACACCTTCCATTATCAAACTGTTCACTGACATGATATTGCCCTACATTCCCCAAACAACTGCAGGATGGGACTTAATGGTATTCTGGAATTTAAATAAAGCCCCTCCTAGCCAAAATTTGTCGAAGGGATGCTAAACAGATATCCAGGATCTGATCAATGAGTTTTGAAGAGTTTCATTTCCAGGTTTCCAGTAGCAACCAAAAGACTCGTTTCAACTTATAGTTATAGTTCAGTTTTTATAGTAGTTATTTTTTAAAAGTGTTGTAAGTACTGTTAATAAGCCAATTGAATTGTATATTGTGACCTACGTTAGATTTTTTCAATTGATCTGCCTGGAGAATTTCAACTCTAATCCTGTCGTGTACTGGGATGTTTTTGTCAATTGCGGAAATTATGTCTTGCTTTGGATAAGAAGAGAGTTGCGCAGGTGAAGTCAAGAAATATCATATTTTTTTGGAATTCCACAGCGTCTACGTTTGGTTAAAAGAAATTCTCATAAAAATTCACGGCAGATAATATTTTAACGTATGAATTATTTTCATGGTTAAAGAAAACATTATAGCGTATCGTAAAAATATATGATGAAATATTCATGAAAAAGGGTATATGAAATGTAATCTATAAGGATTGGCGCCGAAGCAGCTAATCGATGTTAAACTAGTTCTCATGCGTGCTGGATATGATAAACTAGTTAAGTTCTTTTTTTTTTCTTTTTTTTTTTTCTTCATAGCCCCTTTAAATTTACAGATAATTATATATAATTATAGATCCTCAGGCGAATCTATCATTTTAAAAAAAATGAAACATGAAAAACCGTTCTACTAAATTAAATTCACGAGACTCTACTAATATTGTTAAATGGATGTAATATGTAGCATTCCTTATCAGATGATTTCCACGTGAGACATTAATTATTGAAGAAGTGATGAAAGAGGGACTTTTTTATCATAGCGCTGTCATCTAGAAGGAGTCTTAATTTTTTTCAGATGTTTCTTCTTTAATGCTGTCTTGAATGGAGACGGCCTCTTCTTTACTCGCTGCTTTTCCTAATGGCACTTTTTAATTAAAACACGGCACCGCTGAGTGGTAATGCACCGATTCATGTAAAGTTCGGAACGATGGGAACAACACGTTTTTTGCGCTTTCAAAACACTTATTCACATAGAATAACATTCACTTTCAAATCAAGTAGCGATTGATATCAAATTAAGAGCCTGTGCGTTTGCCTGTCTATCTTGGCCTTTGAGTCTCCTGTTCAAGCTAGATAAATGAAATATTATATGGAGGTTCCATTTGACATTGGGGACACATCAGAAGTATAAGTGTATATTGACTATTAAACGTGAAGTTAACTATTAATTAAAAAATATTTGGAGTGGGGTATCAAATTGACCTTTTCATTATTAACGCGTGATTTTCATTTCTAGTTTAATAAAAAAATAATGTAAAATCAGTGGATTGAGCTGATATGAACTATTAGTGCCACATGGTCTTTACTCATATCCTCTGATCAGTCCTCGTGTCCTTAAAATGAGAATGGATGCTCTGCCAGACAGGCGGGACTGGAGTGCCAGCAGCGCCCCCAGTAAGGGTGAGGGGTCCCTGGGGACCGTTCTTGCTATCGTGCTCATTCGTGACTATAGTATAAATATTTTTATTATATATTAAGTAGGATATTAAGTTAAAACTTAACGTGGTTATTAGTTTTATATATATGGCCAGCCTTGACCAACCAGAGCTACGGAGACGTGTGGACAGGCCCCAAAAAGCGCCTTCTAGTGGAAGCACCCTGAAAGGGAAGGATCTCATCCAGGTCATTCTGTAGTGGTGACTGGTACTGTGCCGGTCATGTATTGAGAGATCTACTTCCTTGCTCGCGTACTCTACTGCTGTAAAATTTATTAAATAATTGTCCTAGTTATCTGAACAATGTGTTTTGTATTATGGATCCCGATGAGTCTATCAGTCTATCTCCAAGATCAGAACGGGTATTTAACTACAGCACGCCCGCTCAACAACAACAGCCATGGATGAAAAGATATTAGAAACACAGAATCGTTTTATGGAGTCCCTACTTCGACAATTTTGTGTTAGACAGTTCTATATGCAAACCTGCAACGAAAATCCCAGAATTTAATCCTAAAGCGAAAGGAGCGGACCCGAAATGCTGGCGTTCACGGCAGATATTGAAGGAACTACGCGTTATTTTTTATAAAAGAACATCTGACATGGACGAGAAGAACTCGGCGAAGAAAAGTCACTAACACCCATTCAACCCGGCTCACCGCCTGCTACTGCAAGGAAGCTGTTTCACCCTACGACTCCAAGGACTGAGGATGTCGTATGCTACACCTCAACAAAGACATCAGCCGGCGAAAGATAGCCCAGAGAACAGAGACGAGATTATGACGGACGTGCAAGATGGACAAATTAGTCCCAACAAACGAAAAGTTGTAACTTTAACTAGTTTACCACCATATTCCACACTTCATTCTTTGAAACGATGTTTAGTTTTCGCTTCCTACTTTCGACCATTTATCCGTAATTTTTCGATATTACCTTTTCCATTTTACATGTTGATCAGTGATGCTTCGTTCCTATCGTACCACACACAATCTCTTTAATGGTTCAGTTTTTCTATTCATACGTAACCTTTTTTCATCAAAACCATATTCATGACACAACTGTTGAAGATTTATTCACCTCACCTCTCTCACTTCCACCAAAAGCCGTTGACCCCTATAAGGTCAAATAACTTCTGAAAAACCTACCTTACTAAAATCTCCCAGATATGTTCTACTTACTCCTCAAAGTCTCCAACAACTACCTCCTAAAGCCATGATCTTCCTAACCTACTTTTGTAATTGCAATATCTAAACGACGCAATTTTGACTCCTCTACATACCATTATTGTCCTACGCTAAACCCGTTAACCACCCAATACGCCTCATTTTACCGTCCAATTATCCCTATCATCTCAAAAATATTTGAAAAAATCCTATTCAGACGCCTACTGCCAATTGTTGAATCCAAAAACGTTTTCCTACTCACCAGTTCGGTTTCCGTCTACGACATTTTTGAACTCATCCGTTCCAAGTTCGTGAAATTCCTAGTAACCTATACAACCACCCTAATCCCCTAGCATAGTCATTACACTGCGCCACTCATCCCTATAATCCTCCTCGGAGACTAAAACGGCAGTGGAATCGTGACATGCTATAAATACGTGACAGTAGGAGTCCTGGTAATGGCCAGTTTCTACAATCATCTCCTGTGCGTCTGTGGCTCTCGCGCACTTGGCCGGCCTCCACTGGCTTGTATCCAGTAACGCGGCTGGCGGAGGAGCGTGGGGGCCTTACCAAGACTCCGCTTCCTCTTTCGCATGCGAGGTAGGTGAAGACCTTGTGGATTTGGGAGTTCTCTGGGCAGTTTGTAAATACTGTATGAATGATTTACAACCTTACGTACATTATATGTATTGTACGAATGGGGGCAAAAGTGGACTACAATTATTTAATGCCAAGTAAAAGCTGCCATAAAAAGCTTATTACAATTTTTTAGCAATCACCATTTCATAAAGAGGTACAATATCTTAAAGTATTTGATCAAGGAAACATGGTGAAAATGAAGTAAACCTAATGAGAAATAATAAAGAGTCAATTGATAATCAATTACTTGTAGTTAAAAAATAAATATTCTCCTATAATATTAAGTATTGTACAAAAGACCTCGAAGCCTTGATTAATGAGATGTATTATATGTTAGGTATTCACGAAAGTTATTTAAATCTTATTCAGCGTTTTCACAAGCGTTACGAAACACTTAATTGTGTGATGCATTACACTTGGATATTCTTGTTATTCTTGAATCATGATACAGATACAAGCCGAGAGTCAGCTAATTAAGCGTTTTAGATAACAGAATGAAATTTAGTGTAACAAATACATTACTCAAAATGATTGCATGTTGAACATTATTTGCTCAAAAACTATAAATATAAGTACTTACAATATATATATTTACTGCGTTTATTAATATATTGGCTCTCAATCTATTTATTCAAGGAAAAGCTAGTTTATTTATAAATGGATTGAAACTATATGAATGATGTCGGGTCGTCACGAGGGGGGTGCCTAGTTACCCTAGCCCTAGTGACGAAGTGAGGATTGATTAAGTTTATGACCTGGACGATCGTTTCATGGCGGTCTTACTACTGTACTATCTGATTCCATTTTTGATAGGTATGTGCCCCGACAATGCACTATGTTCAGGAGAAGAGGTATAGGGTAGGTGGTGTAGGTAGTTTGTGTGGTCTCGGAATGACCTCGAATTCACACTCGGTATCTGAGGGTAGGCGAATTCCGTCCGGATCCCAAAGGCGAGTGTGAACCGGAGAGAGGCAGACTGAATCGCCGTGGGGAACACTGCTTGGTAAGCTTGTAGGGCCACGGCAACCGTTGTCCACTAGGAAGAGGTCTCTCCCTAGGGAGGTGCTAGATTTAGCAAGACGAAGGCAGAGATTCCTACTAGGAAGGTGTGGGATCTGACAACGCCGGACTAAAACGTAGCAAAGTGAGGAGAGAGAGATGCAGAGGTTTTCATTAAGAAGAAGCCAAGTTTCAAAGTTTAAAGCAGAGCAGCAGCCTAACTAACGAGCCAGTTAGTTCCCAGGAGAATGATATACAAACCGCCGGTCTTAAATATCCAGCTGGCTTTGTCAGTAGCCAATTAGCACTGTTATTATAGTACCCAATGTCTGTTGAGTATGTGATTTTCTCTGTTCTCTGACAAAGAGACGTGAGCCGGATACGGGTCTCTCGGCGGTTGGGTCTAGTACCTGTTACTGACAGCTGGTGCCCCAGCTCATATAACTAATTGGCTCCTAGCCAATCGCATGTTTTATTGTTTACCATATTTACAATGATTTATATTTTGGTAATGTTATTTACATTTGTTTACAATATATATACAATAGAGTATAGCGTGATTTATCTTATGTAGTTAGCGGTTGCTACAAATGATATTCACATTCTTTTGGATAATCAGACGGAATTCATAGCACTCATGTGGTCATTCTATTAAAGTCTGCATAATATGCCGGTACATTTATCAGACACAGTTAAATGATTTATTCGGTGATTTCGCAGCTGAAAAATAGGAAAGTGAATAATGCTGTTTTTTCATGATTATTGAATGGTCTGTAATATTTTGTCAATTAGTCCCCTATTGCGTAATCAGTCCTATAAGGATTCGATCAATTAAAACTTCAGGCGGAGATTAAACTGTTGCGAAATAGCATGAATGATTTATATCTTAATATGATAATACCACTGGGTATTAAATGTGTCAGAAATCTTAATTATATCAGATCTGTACGTGTTATTGTTGCGAGATAGATCGAGTTGCATCACGACATTCTATTACTTATTAATTATTATTATTTATCTAGGTTCGGACCACTTGGCACTAACACGCCCCACCGATCGCAGAGTTCTCCTCGTACTTTGGCGACTCGATACTCAATAGTTGAAGTGTTTCTCGATACTTACTGTAAAAAAAAAAACACTGATAAAAAAGCATTTTCTTCTAAAAGAATTCTCATTTATAAAACTTTTTTCCAAGCAATATTTTTAATACTTTCGGAATAGTTTAGCCTTTATTCGATCGGCTCCTCGACAAGGCCACATATAGCTGTCCTAGCTGAAATGTCCAAAGTTCTCCCGCTCCCTCCCACCCATGAATGATAAAAGCAGTTACTTGCCAAATAATGAAATGTTAATAATTACCAGTTAATTAGTTAGTAAACCAAAATGTTTTCATATATTATTGACTAGGATAACAATTTTTTGATCTCAATGTCCTGATTAATAATATGCGATATGTTTTGGGATTGTTTATAGTGAACTGTAATTACTAAGAAGTACAATACTGTCACTAAAATCATTTTTTCGTAACGAAGTCCTTAATTTTGTGATGCATCATCACATTTATTTCAATTTGTTTTCTCTTTGACCCATGTAGGTCTAGAAACACAGATGAAATAGATTAGATCCTCCCTAACCTGATGGAATCAGATCCGGGACCGCACAGGCTGTCTGACACCACCCCTACTTCTCAAGATAGCACCAAGATATATTTAAGCACCCCCAAAGATGGCTTGAGTTGTTAGATATTTTTTACCTCCTGAATGCACCCATCCATGACTAGAGGAATTTTATTTATGTGTCTCTCAGATATTGATTAAGGGTAGAAAACACTTTTGATACACATTCACAGTATGCAAGTTTGTATTGGTGTATTTATGATCATAGAGACCCGTTTACACATGTTAGTAATAAGTAGTTTGTTGATATATATTTGATGTTTATGGAGTCAAGAAGAAGGTTAGGTAATGGGCATTGTCCCATCGTGTTTGTCATTTATTATAACTTCCTAATTTTAATGTGTTTTTCAGGTGTACTTATATAATTATATCGTAATCCGCTTTTTACTTAAAAAACAAAATGTCGATTTTGCTGAAAGATTCGTGCCAATTCGTCCCCACATTTAAACCTATGGGTTTTAATCATTTCGCTGGATATTGGAAAATGAATGTTTGCATTATTGGGTGTTTTTTATGATTTGCCGTATTGACTTAACAGCGTGCGTGGCTCCGTTGTGGGCTAGCCGTTGAATCCCACTGCAATATACTCCAAGGTTGAACTCGTTAGCTCTATCAGCCTAACTACTAAAACTGTGTTTATGACCAATATCTTTCGCTCGAATTAGGTATTTGATCTTCACTGATTACTCGTAACTGGGTCATAATGAAACGAATACTCCTAAAAAAATTGTTATTAGTCAATATAAACGAAGATCACTCATGAATGGGAAAAAATCTAGTTCTCAATATTCAAGTTCATAAACAAAGGCATAATTCATGAAAAAAAGTTTTAGCATGGATGTTGTTTTGTTTAACGTGTTACTTTGGATGTTTTGCAAATATTGTTGTTTTTGAACAGAAATTCTCAGTTTCGTTTGATAAATAAGCCAGGCCACTTCATATTGTCAAGAAAATAAATTAAAGTTTTGTAATCTTTCGAACATTAATTTTACGATTTTTTTTGGTAAAAGTTTTTATTACTTCTTTTGATGTGTCGATAATCATCGGGAAACCATAAATAAATCCTAATTTTAGCCTTAAACTTCTTCTGAGCCAAGAATTGAGAAAAAAAAGTCATAAACTTAGGATCAGCCATTTTATCATTGTTTCATCACACACTCCTCGTTATTATATCCTTACCCTAAACTGAGGCACTAAGAAGTATACCTTTAATATTTCATATGGTTTTGATCATATTTACGGTTGTTATTCTAACAGACATGCGTATGCTACGGCAGAAGGACATACAAACGTAAGACATATGTTGCATGTTTGTCCCGTATCAATTATCTCTCGTCGGACCTACAAGACCTTTTCCATCAATACGAGGAGCTTTTAAAAATTACCCGACCTTTTAGAATTGTAACATTTAAGAAGATTTAATTAAAAGCGAAAAATAAAAATAAACACTTTTGGTCTACAACGCACACTTAAACTTCAGTTGCCTTAATTCTTCAAAGGGGTAGTTAAAATAATCCCTCTTTCCACACAGCTTTGGGGGATTCTAAAAAACATTAAACTTAGGCACTCCAGTCGTTCAGAGCCAATTATTTTTCTAAAATTGGTGTGGTTCATTTTCGTTGCACGTTTGAAACACGAAAGTTCTGAAGTGGAGTATCCGTGTAACATTCGTGTAGTATAAATTAACTATTAAGTTGACAAAATATATTGTCAAAATATTTCAACTGCCCAGCAGAATTAGCAAGAATTAGAAATCTTTTTCAACACACATGAAATCGTGTTTTTTTATGTATATGTTCACCAATAAATTAGCGTGTTCAGAGTACAATCTAAAATTAATTGCATATGATAAGAAATATGATCCAATGAACAGTTATATAATGCTACGAATATTATAATCCTAATATTATATATAAGGCTAAAAGCCCTTCTAGTGTATACCTGTCTCGGGACTTCATGAAAGTCACTGGTGTTTCTTGTTATTTTTTTAGCAAGCGACCGCATCCCTCCCTGAAACAACCCTTCTCATATTCACATTCTCAGCTTTAGTTCCAGTCCCCACTTGTTCACAGTTGTTTCCCCGACACTAGTCGCTCAACACCCGACCCAGTAGTATGTAGTAACATAACTCTTAATATCTTATATACCAGTGTTTTGCTTGTACTTCATAATAAAACTTTTCTTTCATTTCTTTTAAAATACTCTCCTCAACAAAGATTATTTAACTCACGATACATGATGTGATTGACGTTCACACTAATTGTTAAACCCCCGACAGTCCATTACACCGTGTGTTGCGTTTGTTTGTCTGTCGGGTGAACTCCCTACTCCCTAACAATTATTAGCAATTTCAATTGGAATGCACTTAGGTATCACGTTCTATATATTTAATTCAACAACATTCAAATGAACTAGAGCAAACAAATGTTCTTCTCAGTTACCCATGACTACCCACTACAGTGCTCTACACACATCACCTCTAAAAGAAGAATAATTGACAATTTTCTTGATAAGTTCAAAATACTAATCGTCGAGTAATCATTCCTACCGTAAGTTTTCATCGATCACTTAAATAATCTTATCAGAGGAATGTCTTTTAAAAGGAAAGTGCATAGCATATTGGGTTCTGTCTATACCGTTGATTACTTACATTATTATAGTATTATTTTTGTTCAATATAGCTATGTCGTTTTCAAAAGTTCGTGTCAGTTTTTTGTACAGTGATACCTCAGTTGCTATGTTATGTTCCATGTTATAGTTATTTTTCTCTAAAGTTTCAATAAAATACTATCATAGTGTTGTTTATCGTCGGCGTCCATGTTGCCAGTGAGCCAGTTATTTGCTTTACCGAGTCCGCTTATAATACCTCTTTTCGTTCTTTTGGGCACGAGGATTTCTATTTTGTCTGATAAAAATGTCAGTTGTTTTTGGATCAAAATTTTTGTTGGGGAGTGGTGGAAATCAACTATAGAGGATCTTAGTTTATCTAACTCGTCTATTAGTTAGGTAAGATTTAGTAAATGTAGAATGGTTTTGTAAGAGGATATTATTTTTACGTCAGGAAGTTTAGAGCTTTCTAGCCCTGAAGAATCTTTCAAGTCTGTTATTTTATATGCTGCAGCTACTGTGAGTGTCACTGTCAGTATCAATGTCCATCTGTTCTCCGTCTGAAACATTTTGTTCTTATGGTATAAATTGTCTTTTTTTTCTTTTTTTCTTTTCTAATTACATTATCGGTGTGTCCTTTTATTATTTTGTTTCGTTTGTCAATAAAAGGTATAACAGGTTTGTATCTGTGTTTTGTTTAACGTAGGGTTTGTCTTATTCTATTTCGAGGTCTTCCGATTTTTTTGAGTTTGTCGGTTCTTTGCTCTTTTTCGTTAAAAATGCTTTTTCTAATGTTATTATGTATCATTTTGAGCTTTGCGTGATAATTGCTAACAAGTTGTTCTGTTATTAATGCCTCTTCTTTGCTAGGATCTTTTATTATACCAAAAGTAATATTATTAAATGTGATTAATGATAGTTTTAAATTTGTTTCTAGAGACTTGTTTTCATTTTCTTCCCTAATGGTTCGTAAAATTTTTATCAAAGTGGATTGGGCTTTATTAAGTTCGTTGTTATGTAGTATGGCTCGATCCCTAGGAATGTCAGTAAGTTCTTTATAAGGTTGTTAATGTATTCTCGTCCGTTGTCCATTTTTATAGACATAGGGCTGGGGAAATGATCCAAGTACTCTGTCAAAACTTCAAATACATTGATAACGTTACAGGCTTTTCCAGTTCTGGCGAATATTCTTTTCGAAAAAGTGTGAAAATTGTTTTCCTTCATACCTAAGGTTGTCATCATTAGTTCTTTGAATGGTATGTCTGTCGTTGGGGTAACTTGATATTTTGTTTTGATAGGTTTGCGTTCATATTTCACTGTTATACATTCAGGGCAGTTCTTGATAAAGTCAGAAAGGTTAGGCATTTGAAATGTAAGGAAATCTCATGTTAGGCCAATAGTAAGTCCGTTTTAGTTTTTCGTACGTTTCAATTATTCCTGTGTGAAATGATTTACCAGTTTGATAATTTTCAACAGTTTCTCTTTGTACGTTTGCCTCAAGTACGTCTAAAAGTTTTTTCTTGTAACGTTTTATCTTTACAGTCGGAAATTGTTCTCTTATTAATTAATGTATTTTGGTATAAATTCCTTCACTTCTGATGGTTTCAACTATGTACAGAAAGAAAAAGTCTACCGGAAGACACAAGTTAGCCACAACCTTCTTCTCCAAACAGTACCTAAAACCATCCCACCCAGCCACTTCTAACCCACCAATCTTCCGACTGACGTTCTCAATATAATATAACAGAATCCAAATCCAACTAGAGCGCTTGCCAAGAAAATTTTAGATGCAATTCTAGAAAGTAAGGTATATCTTTTAAGTTACTAAATCAAACTCCTCCATGGATACCTCAGCACACCAATGGTGTACCTGAAACTCCTAATACAAGACATACCCATATCAAAATTTTAAAGACCAATTTGCTTTCTAAGTATGCCATCTATCAAACAGTTTACTGATGTTAAAAGACAGTTACAATTTGGACACTGCGACCCCGGATCAAACTCCCCCAACAATGCAGTATTTACTCTGCAGACGTAAGAGCTATTGTGCACTACATTGAATAATTACAGAGGAAACAGATTAGATAACTCCAATAATGTAATAGTGAAACAGAAGAATTAGTACATAACCAAGTAAAAAAAATCAGCTGATTCTTATTTTTTAAAGTTCACATAGGCAAGAATGGAAATGAGGTGGCCGATAAAGCTGCGAAGGAAGCCCTTATACTCCCAGGTGAATGCGAGATCTGTCTTGATCCTGACCTTGCCCCCCTAATGAAACGAACGATAGCCGTCTGATGGGTCCAGATGTGGCACGAAAGCTCACAGATATCAAGCTTGGGGATATCAAGACGTTTTAGTCCGGCGTTGTCAGACCCCCACACCTTCCTAGTGGGATTCTCGCCTGGGGTTCTACAACGTTTACCTAGTAGCGTCCCCCCCCCCTAGCGAACCAGTCTGCCTCTCTCTGGTTCATACTCGTCTTTGGGATCTGGACGGTTTTCACCAACCCTTAGATACCGAGAGTGAATTCATGGTCATTTCAAGACCACATAAACTACCTATAATATCTACCCTGTACCTCTTCTCCTGAATATATGCACTATCGGGTTACACCTCCTATGATCTTATGGAGTCAGATCAATACGAAAGCGGCCCGCCAACTAGGCCACCAGCAAAGTTCAAAGACCCAAGGTTTACTCATTTAATCTCTTTCTTGACGTACGCCGGATAGCGACCGGCTCGTAGCGACCCTAGTCTGCGGCGGGTGTCCCCCTCCTAAACCTAACAAATGTTAATATAGAATACCATAAGATTACAAGAGGGGAGAGCTGCCCTGCTGAAGGTAGCTACTTGGTGTTTAGGAGGCACATTGGGTCCTACCATCACGTTTAACTCCGGATGCCAGGATTATTTAGACTGTAGGATGTTGTTCAGGTTTGGAACCCAACGCCGTAATGCACGTAATGTAACACTATTGCTAAAACTAACGAAGGCGCAGATGTAATATGATAGATCTCAAATTTTGCTACAGTTTCAGTATTAAAGGCCGTTATTAAGACAATATTGAGTGGAAGTAGTGTAGCCACTTATTGAAGATGTAAGTAGGAGTTCTAAATAGAGCTGAAGGAGAGAAGTTAATTAACGAATGATATCTATATCGGCCATTCGCTGTCTATTACTGTCCAACTGTCACCTCTAGCTGACAGCTAAAGATAAATACCACACGATACAGATCCAAAATTGGAATTTTCTCCAATTCCACCACAACTTTGATACTTCTTACTAGCCTGATAATTCAATAACAAGAAATGATCATAAAACCTATTGATAAATAAAAACTCACCATTGGTATTATATAAAATAAAAAAAAAAAGTGATATAGAAGGCTTATGCTTTCTTTTTATATACACAAAAACAGCTTTTAGTAAAAAAAATGTATTAAATATTAAATCAACAGGGATCAAAGTGGCAGAAAATTGTATGATAAAGTTTATGGAATAATTCTGGCAAAGCATGTTCAACTGAAAAAGGTAAATATAGGAATCCAAAAACTTTTGAATGAAATGGTAAAATATTATTACGTTTTTTATCTTTTATATATTTAATATTTAACTTTAATCTTAATCTGAGGTTCTTTTAATATAAAAAGGAAACTTCTGGCAAAAGGAAAAATTATTTATTAACAAATCGATTTAAAGATTGAATATACATCTAAACTACGTACGTAATAAAATAACACTATTAAAAAATAAAGTTAAATTTTACCTTATTACTATCGCGCCTGGCCAGTTTTTCTTTGTTGTGCGTCCTTTGATGAATCCTTTGTCTTCCTTGTCCCACGATTTGTACCTCGTTGCGTCTCTGTGCCGTAGTCTGTGCGGTCTTTGTGGTCCGGATAGCGTAGAGTCCCTGGTGACCGGGTCAAAATGAATGAGCCCTTGGCTTCTCCTTAGCTCTCGTCTGCCGGGTCAAAGCGAAAAGAGCGATTCCTGGGCGACCCCAGCCTTTATTCGCTCTGCCGCCATATTGGATCTGTTAACCTCTTTGGTTTTCCAATGTTCTTTGTCTCATATATGATTAACTGTTCTTGTTTTAAAATTAACAAATACAATATTAAATCATTTATGTTTAATTCCTGATATTGTTTTATTTGTTAACTATTAATCTTGGACATAACGCAACGAATAGTGTTCAAAACATAAATGAACCGTGATCCATGAATCGTATACAGTTCATTTATGCCCGCTAAATTTGAGTTTATATAAAAAGCACCATCAAAAATCACCACATCAAAATATCACAACAATATATTCATAATACTGCCTATGGGACCTGACAAATAACAAAGCTTTAAGTGTCTGATTTAATTGTTTCCTTGACCTCTCAACCTTCAATAATTCAACCTGTCAATAATGAGAAATCTATGCATTACAAAAGATAAAGCCTTCGCACTTAAACTATCTTGAGGGAAAAATTCTCCTGGTAACAAAATTTATGTTATATTTGTCGGGTCGTCACGAGGGGGGTGCCTAGTTACCCTAGCCCTGGTGACGAAGTGAGGGTTGATTAGGCTATGACCTGGACACTCGTTTCATGACGGGTCTTACTATTTGACTCCATATTTGATAGGCATGTGCCCCGACAATGCACTATGTTCAGGAGAAGAGGTATAGGGTAGGTAGTTTGTGTGGTCTTGGAATGACCACGCATTCACACTCGGTATCTGAGAATAGGCGAAATCCGTCCGGATCCCAAAGGCGAGTGTGAACTGGAGAGAGGCAGACAGGATTGTTGTGGGAGACACTACTAGGTAAATTTGCAGGGCCACGACAACCGTCGACGACACGAGGGAGAGGTCTCTCCCAAGGAGCTGCTAGTTTTAGCGAGGCGAAGGCAGAGAATCCCACTAGGAGAGTGTGGGGTCTGACAAGGCCGGACTAAAACATAGCGAGGTTAGGAAGAGAGGTCCAGAGGTTTTCATAAATAAGAAGGCCTGGACATCAGTGCCAGTGGTGCATGTCACCAGTTAGTGAGTCGTCGGGAGAATGATTTACGGACAAAGACCCGGGTCTATTTATAGTAGGCTTCCTTCATTAGTGCTCAATAATGGGACTTGTTGTTGTGGCCAATGACAGCCCAGTATGTGGTGGTCTTTGTTCTCGTAGTGACTCAGCCTTGTCTGGTTCGCTTTACTTCCTGCTCTGTCTGGGTAGGGTTCCCAGCCCCTATAACTAATTGACTTAAAGCTACGTCTTTATTGTTTACAACATTTACAATGATTTATGGTTTGGTAATGTTATTTACATTTGTTTGAATTAATTTATAATATATATACAACAGGGTATAGGGTGATTTATCTTATGTAGTTAGCGGTCGCTACAATATAGATCCAGAATTACCAATATTAAATCATTTCAGCTTAACGCAATGACTATTCAAGAAAATATAATCCATTCAGGCAGGTATATATGAAATGTATAAAGCTTTTAATACCCTAATATGAACCAACTAATGAACGAGCTATAAAGAAACAGGCGATTAGCCTAGATATGAATAATTTGAAAATTAAATTAAAAATCAAATGGAATTTCGTACATTTACGTAATTAAATCAAGCTCCTTTTTCAGTAAATGTTTTTTTTAATTAATACGACATTAATAATTCAAAATGACCAAAGCAGGAACGGCGTTAGTATATGTTTTTTTATTTTGTTAACAGCCTAATTTTCCGGGGGGGGGGTGCTATAACTGTATTTAAAAAAATGATTAATATTGTCTACCAAATGTTTTTATATGTAACAATCTCACGAGAGCTTGAGGAAAGCATGAACCTGCCCTATGGTAGAGTGTTTTGGGGGAGGGATTTGGAAGCAAGCATACGTTGTTAAGTGTGGAGCTGCGCTGTAAAAATTGTATATATGAGATTGTAAATATTAATTGCAGTTTGTTATGTTAAGTGTATGCATTATTATACACTATGGAGCATTTAGTTTATAAAAAGAAGGCGGATCCATTATAATTAACTGGTTTGTGTATTTAATCATCATCATTAAGTTTAATGATGTAAATAGTTGTCTTTATTAGGGTTAAACGGAAGCCTAAACACGAGTCTGAGAATTTAAAAGTGAAGCCTCAACTTTACGTTGACACGTAGATCTGCAGTGAATATGGATCTAAATTATAAATACTATAGACTGCAAAAATCAAATTGTTGAGCCATTTAAACTGTTCGTGTCATCTTATATTTATAGGTAAAACACATGGTGTGTTAGCTAATTAGGGAATTCCAGGTGAATGTATCCAGACTCAGAAGCAAAAAAGTGTCCACCCCGGCGTATTTGTACTGATTTCCAATCTATTTGTTATAGGTATCCACATACTTTTTGAATAAATAACACGGTACATGAAACATATTACACAGTGTGTAATCTTCGGAGAGAAGAAGGGGTTGAGATCAGTCTTTTGAGAAGAGGAATGCGGAACGGTCGGAAGGTGAAGGGGTGATGAGAGAATTGACGGAAACTCTGATGATGTACTTGGGTGGGATGGCTGGCTTTCCTAAAAAAAATCGTCTTCAAGATACCAATCATGTCTTTAATTAAGAAAGTGACAATTTATATTAATATTTACCATATAAGTCTAATGTAAAATTATCAATAATTTCATTTAATTATATTTTATTTCATTTAATATTCAGTCATTTAAATACACCATTTATCTTGTAGTAACTTCAATTAACTGAAATTCAACAACTTGAAATTTACCTTTGGGAAAGAATTAATTGGGACAAAAATCAAATGAAATAAATATTAATCAATTTTATTTTATTATAACATTACGTCAATGCTTCAGACTCAGAGTGTGATAGAGTAATCTAATCAAGTAGTTTAAATAACTAAATGGCATCCCAAATTAATTCAATTAAATTTAATGCATTATTTTAATTATTGGACTTAAGCGTTGATACTTACTTGCTTCTCCAAATAAGGTAAGTGAAAATATATATGTATCGAAAGATGCATAATTACTTTAGGCATTTTACGTACAATTTTTTGCATGTTCCATGACATGGCATATAAAATGAAGATAAAGTTTCCACTTCTAACTAATACAGTCAACTATAGTAAACTATAGACTCAATCTCCTGTCTAGACAATCATATTATACATATAGATAGCGACAGTAAATATTGCTGAGTTACTAATGGTCCTCAGCATGATCATTAGTCTTGGGAGTGATCCACGTAAGTTGAGAAGATTAAGTGGCCATAGTGCTGAGCATTTCGGTTCACAGACTCAACGGGTGCTCGTCTAAGCCTTAGGTCATTAAGTAGAAGTCTGAATAGTATATGTTAATAGTAGTGGTATTAATTTTTGAACGTCTGTTATCACTAAATGAGGCAGCCTGAAGGACATGGGAATGTCAATTTGCATAACTTTATTATTTATAGAGGCTAACACATATCGATATGTTTTAATTGATTTATTAAATATACAATGTGTAGCATCTCTTAAGGATATAATGCACCGATTGCCATCTGTTTAAAAATATTTTAGCATTATTTTAACTTATATTCAAATAAACCACTGTAAAAAACGATAAGGTTAATTTGTTTGACTAATGTGTTAATTTGTCATGATAATCCCCTTTGACACGATTTCTCCAATGTTGGAATAATGTATTACTCAACGATAATGCTGCTCCTCGACCTTAGGGACAGAGACGCTGTGAATGTGCCTTCTAGCTGTATTATGTACTGGTTGAATTTAAATATAATAAATACTTATTGAGCACACTGCTTTATTACGTGATTGATAACTAAAACAAAACATGAACATGAATAAGGTTATCCTTAGATAACAACAACTTCACCTAATCGATGAATCGATAAATACCATAGTTCGATAGACACAACAAGCTGGATCGAGAACTGTGTGGAAACTAGTAATAGACTTCTATATCGCAGCATCCCTTCCTTCGTTTCGGGATGGTTCTTTCTGGTTGTAAAAAAGGTGCCCAATTTTTGGGTGCTTAAAAGTTGGCTTTTAGCTAAATTGTTTTATTATGTTTTCCTTTCTTGGTTAAAAAAAACCTGGGTAAAATAATTTTTCAGAAGGGACAGAAATGTCAACGCTTATTATCGACAATTGTATTGATTCAGGTTAGTTTTAAGTTTTATTTGTTTATTGTAATATTTTTAGCGCAAGCTAATGTGCACATATGTTAAATATTACAGTTCTAAACTACATCTGCAAGTGTTCGATTTATAACCTGACAACCTCCACTTCCTTTAAGTCTCTGAATTCGAAACTTACATATGTATAAGTTAAGCTACGGGGAGCATCAGTATCCAACCTTAATCCCCAAACGTCGGGATGTAAACATCCCGAATGTAAATATACAGGATTATAGACTTGAAATGAATAGTCTAGTTCTAACTTTCATGCATGATGTTTCTTAGTCCCTTTTTTTTTTAATTCGAAAACCAAAACATTAACTGACGCTGAAACCCGGGATTCGTGGAGTGGGAAGGAATCTAAGCGACGGCTGTTTGAATTTTTTTTTCTGCTTTTTACCGTGTTCAATCAGTGGGAAGAGAAGAAAGAATGGCGGAAGGAAGCGTGCTACGACAACCTGTTCTTAATGTAGCGGATGGCGCGGAATATTTAGCAACGAGAAAGGGGGGGGGGTTGCCAGAAGCACATGCTACCACTCTTGCGTTGAGGAGAGTAAAAGCAATGAACACTCAAGATCTGAGAAAGGCAATTTCAGAGCTTTTATGGTTCACTGGTGAATCAAGAGAACTCGACCACTTTCTGAAGGGAGGAGATCGCCTTACTGCGTTAATCATAGCAAAAGCAGAGGAAAATCTTCTGGACCCCAGGGATGCAGAGTCACTAAGAGTACTGATATGGGGTGTATTCTCAACCAGGTCCAAGTGGATGAGGAAACGTCGTGGGAAACGGTGAAGATGCAGCTAAAGAACGCATATGGAGAAGGGTAATGGACCCCAGAAGAAGATATTTTACATGTTCCGGGAGACAAGATCTTTAAGGCAGTGTCGCGGCCAATATGCCGCAGGTCTTGTAACCCGTTATAATCAAATAACGGAGAAAATGAGAGAGATAATAAACATCGAAGAGGTAGAGGGCAGAATGGGATTTCTGTCTACTATACTGAATGTTCAGTTAGTTAGGGAGACAGGAAGAAAAGAGGTATTCCCTAATGAGCGCTCATTCCTCGAGTGTGCCCAAGTCATGATTGACACCAGCGCCTAGGAGGAGGAATCGAGGAAACAGAAGGATGAGGCATAATGGAGCCGGAATGCAGGGTAACAGAAGAACCAGGGTCCCTAATGCAAATTAAAGAAAAATCGAAACATCAACGTCCGGTAGGTACGGACTGCACAGAGAAGAGAGAAAATGCCATGGGTGTGGGAAGACAGGTTATTTAGTGGCACAGTGCTCTCGCACAAAATGCTTCGAGTGCAGTGAGGAGGGGCATCTCGCGAGGAATTGCCCCTACGTGTATTGGAGGAGAGATCTTCATAGGGCTGAACCGATGAAAGTGAATACTCAAACGATGCGAGAAAGGAGCAAGACATCACCCACAGGGAACGGATCATCAGCTGAGGTATCGTTGGGGGCATCAGGAACGTCGGAAACGGAAGGAGAAGAGCCGGGTCCCGACAGGAGCCGAGAGCACGAGCGACAGAAGATTACTTCGAGAAGGTGGGAGTGGCGTGTTGCAGCCTGAGGAGGATGGCAGCAGAGTGGCGACCACACCCCAAAGTGTAATACAGTGAGAGGGATACTGTGCGAGTTGCCAATAATCAGAGTCGAGGGGGGAGAGGTGCTTGGTGGACACAGGTAGCACAAATACCATAATGTCCCACGGTGCGTTGGAGCGGCTGTATGGCAGAGAGAGGGCACTCCAGATTAAGGTATGCAAGTGCAAGTTTGTTACCCTTAGTGGGCCCTGTGAAGTGGCGGGAGAGGCGGTACGTGAATTTAGAGAAATGGGCGAAAAAAAAGGGGCGATATTAACGTACATATTGTGGAGTATATCACACGCGAGTATCCAATAATAGTGGGGTGGTACTTATTGGGATGGGTAGGCGTGCGTGTAGAGAACAAGGGAAAGGAGTGGCGGATCAAGTTTGGGGGGGGGGGGGGTGGGAACTTATCAATGTCAGGGGACCGTAAGAGGTAGGTGAGCGCAGTCAAGAAAGTAGAGGACTGGAGGGAAAGCTTACGGAGGGAGTTCGGAGATATTTTTTACGTGGAGGGTGATATACTAGGGGAAACGGGGGGGGGGAGAGTACATGAAAATTACGATATAAATATATATAAATAAATATATAAATATAATATAAATGAAACGAATAACGTACGTGAAGAAGAGATGCTATCAACTGGCACTCCGCCAACATATCCGGAAATGAATTGACAGCATAAGACGACAGGGTATAGTCGTGGATAGTGCATCACCGTATAATAGTCCTCTGTGAGCAGTACGAAAGAAGAGTAAATCGTACTAGGAGGAGGAGAAATATACAATCGTCGTCGATTTTAGAAAATTCAATGAGAACACAACGGATCAGAAGTATCCGATTCCCCGGTTTGAAGACATCCTCGACAGACTGAATGAAGCTACAATATTTTGCACCTTGGATTTGAAAGCAGGGTACCATAAAATTAAAATGAGCGCTACCGACCAACACAAAACAGCGTTTACTTTCGAGAGGGGGGCACTATGTTCACTCGGATTTGGTTTGAAGAACGCTCGGATTACTTTCCAGCGATTGATGGACGAAATTCTGAGGGCGATTGACGAGGTGGTATGCCAGATTTATATGGACGATCTGTTGATCTTCAGCCAAACAGATCCTGAACACATTTAACATCTCCGGAGCATATTCCGACGATTGCGGTGATTCGAGTTAAAATGGTCCACGTAAAAATCATCGCTGGGAGAGAATCGGATCAACTTTTTAGGGCATACTATCTTGAGGGAGGGAGTCCATACATAAAATACAGGGCTCGACTGCAAGAGGAACCAATCCTGGCGTTTCCCGATTTAGAGAAATTATTCACTATCACCACCGACGCAAGTGAGTATGTATTGTGAGCGGTGCTGTCGCAGGAGGGAGATGACGGGGAGCAACGGGTGGCGTACGCGAGTCAAAGACTTACCGACACAGAGGCGCGGTACAGTGCCCTCGAGCGTGAGCTTCTTGGCATCTGTAGCGAACGCCAAACATATATGTAAATCACCCTATACTCTGGTGCAAATAATGTATTATAATATTATGTAAATCTTTGTAAGCTTCTTGTAATAAACCAGGGTCCACGCGGCAATGGTAATAGGCCAGGTAAACAGAGGGGCACCGTCATAAAACGGTACCTGACTAGACCAGGGCACCTATAGGCGGTCAAATAACCTAAGTGGGTGAGACCCTAGCAGCCATAAAAAACACACCCTTTTATCCCAACGGTCATAAACCTAAGAGGAACTGGTCACCTGGGTATCGTAAAACATACCCCTGTCAGCCAACTCCACCTTTCACTAGGTAGGGGATATTGTATTTAAGACCAGGAGATTAAGGGCTGAGGCTTACTCTCTCTCTGCTGCCCTATGAGTCGTCACGCTGTCTCACAGTCTTGAGACCTGACGCTTCGCGCCTACCACGTTGCCGTGCCCCGTTTGAACTCTAAACCGGTCTTATCCTTTATGCAACCTCTGTACCCTTTTCTTTTGAACATAGTGTATTGTCGGGACACATACCTAGCATACATGGAGTCAGATATGTTATTAACTCGAACACTCCGCACTTGTCGCCAGGGTTAGGTGAACAGGCACCTCCTAGTGACACCCCCCGACAGCATCATATAGGCTATTGATAATTTTCGTCCATAAGTCTTCGGGTGGAGATTCAGAGTACATATGGACCACAGACCTCTTCAATGGGTGGGGAAGCTGAAGGAATCATCCGCCAGGTTTGTTTTGTGTGGCTATTATTGAATAAACAAAACTGTTACATTTGTATTCACATTTATTAATCATAATTACATCACAGCAGCTCATGGCAACTACGACTTTAAACACAGCTCCTTGATAACAACATATAACCATACAAAAAGGTAACGACAGTGTTGTCACCATATTCTAAAATATACAGCATACAATATCCAAACATCTTCCCCTTCAAGTCTCTCAATTTATACTTAAAAAAAACAAAACATTTCAATTACTAAGAACCGTAGCTGTAGGAAACATTATCAAGAAAATAATATAAGCTACACCTATAGGTAAAATACAAAACAATTACAATCTTAGGATGATACTAATTAGGCCTTATCTTTACTCTTGAAATCTTTTCGGTCTCCTTACCACTCTTCCTGCTCTAGTTTGGTAACCTTCAGGGTTGTTAACAAAATTATTACCAACTTCCTGGCCAAACATATTATCTTTAAGAGTTTCATTTAGTTTTTCATCACAATTTCCATTACATTATAAATCATCATCATTATAATTTGTTTCAGCTAAAGGGGGTTTACAATCTTTATTATATCTATTTAAATCTGCCTCAAACATTAGTGGTTTCTTAAATCTCCTAATAAACCCAGAATTTCTCCTGTATCTTTTGCCATTAATCATCAACTATATAAGATCGAAAATCTAATTTTTTCACAATGTACCCTTGAGCCCATAACTTAGTAAATTTATTTTGAACCAGCACAGGTTCCTGTGCAACAAAATTATCAGGAGTTTTAGAACCTTTATTATAAACATGTTTCTGCTTATCTTTTTGCGCATCACTAAAATTATTATTGACATGAACTAATAATATGAACTATTCTGTAATTTAGTAGGTACAAATTAAAATCTTGGCCACTAATCTGGCATTTTTTCAACATAGATTTGACAATACCAACATATTTTTCTGCGAGACCATTACTCTGAGGATAATGAGGGCTTACTGTTTTAATTTATGTCGCCCATTGTTGAGCAACATTTCGAAATTCTGCAGAACCAAATGGGTTGTTGTCTGCAGTGATGCTTCTAGGAATCCAAAATCTCGCAAAATTTGGCTTAATTGACATTATGATGGTTGAACTGGATTTATATTTTATAGGAATTACTTCCACCCATCTGGAGTAGTAATCAACAAGGATTAAAAAATTCTTTCTATCGAATTCAGCTATGTCAAGCCCAACCTTATAAAAAGGGATATTCGGAATATCATGAGGGAGCAGCTCTTCTTTTATCTTACTCCTTTGAAATGTTTGACACACTATACAACCCGACACCAAACCTACGATATCAGACATTATCCCTGGCCAATAAAAAAAATTCTTAACTGTGTTCTTTATTTTGTTTAAACCTAAATGGGTCTCATGCAAGAGATCCAGGATAAACCGCCTCAATGCAACCGGAACAATCTACCTATTCTCTAAATATAATAAACCATTTTCTTCACATACATCATTACGAAATTTATAAAAATGAACCACTTCGGGAGCTATAGTGGATTCTAATTTTGACGGCCAACCATTACGATAGAATTCAGTTATTTGTGAAAGAGACGGATCCTGCTGGGTTTCAGCTACAAACTTAGAGTATTTTTCATCCGTAAAATTGATT
Source organism: Acanthosoma haemorrhoidale (assembly GCA_930367205.1). Classification (NCBI taxonomy): domain Eukaryota; kingdom Metazoa; phylum Arthropoda; class Insecta; order Hemiptera; family Acanthosomatidae; genus Acanthosoma; species Acanthosoma haemorrhoidale. The sequence goes on from OV884011.1 coordinate 81,797,054, forward strand.
GTGGCTCCCAAACAATGCAATCTCTCCAGCATAGATGGGTCATCATCAAGGTCAGATTTGACAAAATTAAGAGATAAAAAATCTATATACATGAATTTTCCGGGCAGATACTTTAATTCAAACCGATAAGGCAACAATTTCAATCTCATTCGTTTTAGTCGATTGTTAACTATCTTACTTATATCCTTTGTAAAAATAGATGTCAGTGGTGAATGATCAGAAAAAACTGTAACACTGGAATGACCACATACATATTTGTGGAACTTGGTGAACGCAAAAACAACAGCAAGAATTTCCTTTTCAATCTGAGCATAATTGCATTCACAATCTGTCAATGGCCTACTAGCAAAGAGGATAGGTCTACCTTCTTGAAAAATTGCACAACCCAGGGCATCCTTATTAGCATTAGCTTGGATCTCTACTTTTTTAGTAGGGTCAAAAGAACTCAACAATGTTGCATTGCCAAGAAGTTCCTTCAATTCAAGAAACTTCTTATCATGAAGTGAGGTCCATAACCATTCCGACCCCTTTTTTAGCAACAGGTGGAAGGGAGACAAATTCGGTAAGTGCTGCTTAGAAAATTCCCCATTCCTAACATTTTTTGTAGTTCCTTAACGTTACGTGGTGCTTTTAGCTCATTAATAACACGGATCCGGTCTGGATCCGGTTTATGTCCATGTTCACTAAACAAGAACCCCAGGAATTTAACCTCTTTAACGAAATATTGAACTTTTTCTGGGTTGAATCTAATATTATTTTTTCAAGCCACACCCACATCATTCACTATTCCCTGCAATTCCTTCTCCGATTTAGCAGCACACAGAATATCATCAAAGTAAACTGTGATACCTTGCAAATGGCCAAAATACTTTTGGGTCAATTTTTGAAAGCATTCAGGTAACACTGATAACCCGAATGGTGCTCTGAGATATTTATAAAGTCCAAAAGGTGTACTGAATGAGCACAAATCACTCTCAAAGCCTCATCCAAAACCAATTGATGAAAACTCTGTTTCAAATCAAAGAGACAGAAAATTTTTTTATTGGCTAGCTTGACAGATATATCCTCGATTGCTGGGATTTCATAGTAATCTCTTGATTTATTAACAGTCTCCGTTGCCAACAAATAAATCTTAATTTCCTCCTTGAAAAGCCAAAAAGTATTTGCCACATTTCCTGTTGAAAGGTTTAAAATACACGGTTTATTGAACTCCATCGCACACGGATAATTGTTATACTTAAATTCCTGATCGAACCGTTTGACACTCCGAATAACTTCACTTTATAGACTGCGCCATGTTTTGTGTGGCTATTATTGAATAAACAAAACTGTTACATTTGTATTCACATTTATTCATCATAATTAAATCACAGCAGCTCATGGCAACTACGACTCTAAACACAGCTCCTTGATAACAACATATAACCATACATATAACGACAGTGTTGCCACCATATTCTAAAATATACAACATACAATATCCAAACAAGGGTAACATGCTGGAAGGAGTTTTTGTCACAATACAACCTGGAAATTGTATACAAACCAGGGAAGGACAATGTAGTGGCGGACTGGCTATCCCAAGCGATTACCGTAAATGCAGTCGAGGAGGGGGATACGTCCGGAGATCTCAGACAATTTATCCAGGAATGGGCGCCCAGGGAAGATGGAAGCGGCGGTACGCGGGACGATAGCGATGGGAGTGAACGCCAAGAAGCGGAAGTATCTACCGGAGAGAGATGCTATCGATGGGTAGTAGTTTTTGTCATTAATTGTTCATCAGAAATTGTCGAAATGCCTTCTTGATTTTAGTTTAGTTTTTCTGTTCGATCAGTCTTCTCTTTTATTATTTTTGTCTTTACTAAGTCATTTATTAGGCTTTTATCATCATGATATTTTTGAATATATTGTTCTTTTATTGATTTGTTTTGTTGGCTATTTTGTTTAGTTATTCCAAACGTTATCTCGTCAGGATTCATACTTACTTTTCCATTTAAGGTATTGTTGTATGCAATAGTTGCTAAAGAAAGTTTGTTAGTTAGCATCTTATCGGTTAATTTTTGATTATTTAATGTCCATAATAATTCAAATAATTTGTTAATAATATAAATAATGTGCACGATTCAAAATTCCTAAAGAATTTGAGTTATTAGGTGTTACATACATTGGTTCTATTCCATTCGTTTGAAGGAAGTTAGTAAATAAATTATTTTTATACTCTCTTCCGTTGTCCATTCGTATAGAATTTGGTGTCGGGTAATGTTCTAAGTATTGTTTTATAACGTCACATATGTTAGTACTTGTTATACTTTTCACGGTTCTTGTGAATAGTCTTTTTGAAAAGGTATCAATTAAAGTGATTATGTATTGTCCTTCGCAATGTAAAGTATCAATCATTAAATCTTCAAAAGGTTTTTCTGGTGTAGGTGTTAACATAAATTTAGCTTTAATTGGTTTCCTTTCATACTTAGTTTTTCTACATATCATGCATTTGTTCATATAGCCTGTAATAATTTATTTCATAGAAGGAAAATAATATTGTTTTCTTAATTTGTCATAAGTCTCCTTCCTGTGTGATAATAGGAAATAATCTGGTCTTGTTCGTTCTTATCTGTTACATTCAGTCCATGATTTTTGTATCTTTTTAACTTAACAGTAGGATAGTTTTTCTGTATAATTCTTGATAAAGTATTGAATTGTTCATCATGCCAAGTAGTCATTACATTGAGTTTCGGTTCACAATAAATTGCATAAACATGTTTTGGGTGTGTAATTTGTTCTTCCTCATTATTGAAAGAAATGTCATGTCTTCTTTTATTAAACGGTTTGGTAAATTGTACGTTTTTATGTCCTCTAGTTATATACATTTCTGTCATTCTCTACAATCCATATTTTTAGAAGAGCGTTGGGAATGTGCAGTCGCTTCATTGATAATACATACATCCTCTTGTATTATCTGTTCATCAATTCGTTAGAGAATAAGTTCTTCTAAATCTATAGTTATTGCGTCATATTCTGGACTATCGTTTACTGGAAGTAATTCTATTTCTTCAAAGTCCATGTCATCATCACTGTCTGCATTATTCAATTCTTGTGGTAAATCTTTATTTGTTTTAAATATTTCTCTATTTTTACTTTGGAGTACCACAAGTTCATCCGAAATTTGTTTTCAATGTGATCAGTTCTTATTATTTGTTTTATGATGTTTAGTTCATCTATATAGTAGATTTCATTTTCGAGCTTATGTTTTATATTCTTATTTCGTCATTATGACATTTTATTTCGGCTTTCAGTTCCTTCATTGTCTCGTATACTAACAGAATACAGAGACGGTTGCTGAATGGATGTATTAACATTTTTACCTTTGCACTAATTCCTAACAGCGGGTATAAGTCTATTGTTGCACTGTGTGTACCTTCAGCTTTTCCCGTTGGAGTTTTAATGTCAAAGTCTTCCCGAGTAATTTTTGTTTCCTCGGGTAATGCATTTAGATTAATATAATTTTTAGAAGCTCCAGTGTCCGGTGTTAGAAGTTTTGCCTTTTTTATCTTTAATTTTGGCCGTGTAATTTAAATGATATTCAGGTTTAAAGGAGGCGGATCGTTGTTGTTCGTGCCGTAGTTTAAATAAATCATTTAGCTTCTAAGTAATTTTAACGTTCAGTAAGTAACTGTATTTGATTGTCTTTATCGTTTTCCGTATAATGAACTCTGTTACTCACGGTTTGCCCCGGGAATACGGAGGGATCATAGGATGTGATCTGTTAGGGAAAGTGGGAGCGAAGTTTAGGTACATGGAGGGGCAATGGGACATTCACCTAGGTAAGAAAACATATATGTGCCTGAGACAAGGGAAGGACATAGGGAGAGACGGTACGGCGCGGGTAGGACAATTAGGCGAGCGGAGGATTGGAGAGGGGAGCTCAAGAGAGAATATACGGACATTTTCTTTAAGGAAGTGGAGAAATTGGGGGTCACAGGAAAAACAGTACATGAGATTCCGCTCAAGCAGGACCGAGTAAGCTACGTGAAGGAGCCCAGATACCCACAGGCTCCGAGGCACCATATTAAGGAGGAGATGGACAACTTAAATTAATAGGAGATCATCGAAGATAGCACGTCACCATATAATAGCCCCTTATGGGCTGTTAAGAAAAAGAACGCGGAAGATGGGGTCCCAGATAAGTATAGGGTCGTGGTAGGTTGCAGGAGACTCAATGAGAATACGGTGGACGAGAAGTACCAAATTCGATGACATTCTGGACAGGCTGTGCCAGGATCTTCAGCACCCTGGATCTCAAAGCGGGGTATCACCAGATACGGATACATCCTAGGGACTGATTATATATATAAAAGTTTGTTATATATATATATATATATATATATATATATATATATATAATGAGCATATATATATTATTTCGTTCTTCAAATAAATTAGTTTTATTGTTAACTTTAAATTTATTATATTTACTATTTACTATTTACTATTAGGTTCTATTAACAAAAATAAATCTGGCAAAAAGATGAATCTAATTACAAAAAAAAACCTAAATTAATTATTTATAAATACTTGTTTACAATTTTGCTTCTTTTTCTCCTTTTATCCTCATTAATTATTTCCAAACCAAATCAATTCTTTTTCTTTTCTTGCAATGGCTCTTCTTGGTTCTGCCAAGTCCAATACCACTAACCAAAAGAAATTTTAAATTCTTTCTGACTCACAATTTACAACTAACATGTATCACGGGCCGATCCCAAAACCAGAGTCTAACTGTGTGTGTTCTCTCAGAACCACAACAACAACTAATTATAACTGGCTAAAACTAGAGAGTAATTTTGTGTGTGTTCATTATGATACAACAACAACTAATTATAACTGGCTAAAACTAGAGAGTAATTTTGTGTGTGTTCATTATGATACAACAACAACTAATTATAACTGGCTAAAACTAGAGAGTAATTTTGTGTGTGTTCATTATGATACAACAACAACTATACTATCTTTTGTTTTTTTCATACACTCTCACTTGTTTTTATTTTGCCTTCTTGATAAGTTGGATTAAATATTATATAAAAACTCCACAATCTCTAATATCACAACAATATATATATTCTCTATTGGAAGAGAGCATGGTTTAATAACATCTGTTATCAGCAATCTTAAATTGCCTTGTTCCAATATACGATCTGTTTCTTTTCTTTAATAGCAAATTGCTTACATCACTAAATCCTCTTTCGGCTGAATAAGATCATTGAAATATAATGAAAAACGTTATGATGCAGCCCTTAAAGCAGGGTATATTACTGGAATCTGCCTTTGAATTCCTGATTTACATTGTTTTATTTCAATTTTAACTATTAAATTCTTAAGAATTATGTCTACTACTCCTGCGGTGATTATTCAGCTGTATATAGGTTCGAGACAAGTTTTAGTACCCAATCTAGATTGATCATGTCAAGGTCATCTCGAAATCTATTATTAAAATCTTCTTAAAAAAGTGTTTTAGGTTAACAATTGCTCTAAAGTACTTCGAAACTATCTCGTATGTATAAACGCCTCACATGTTCATAGTAATATTTAACGATGAATGTCAAAACTTGCATATATTTGATGTACTGAACATGTGTTAATCTTGTCATGACTTGAACAAACTTGAAAATATAAGCTTTGTTGTTCGAGCCGGAACAAATACACCCATTGTGGCGCACTTGCAGTGACTCGGGCATGTACTAGTAAACAACTATTGACAACATTACTATAATAATGGCACCAAACTTTTAATGCAGACTGACATTGCACAAATGGCATCTAGAACAATTTGTTGAAACATCCTATCACCCTATCCTTTCAAAAATATTTGAGAAACTCCTATTAAAACGTCTAATTGTTGAATCTAAAAACCTCACCAGTTTGGTTTTCGTCTACGAGATTGCATTGCTCAACGAGGCCTTCGCGCTATTGATCACATATCCTCATCCCTTGAAGCCAAACTGGTGCCTTTCTAGGCGTAGTTTTTGACGTTTGGCGTGCAAGTTTGATTTTTAAGCTCAAAAGTTATTTACCACCGACCCTTTTCCTAATTCTACTGCCCTACCTTTCAAACCGCTTTTTATAAGTATGAGTATGGATAGAATATTCCAACGACCAAAAGGAGTTCCACAGAGCAGTTCATATCCCTATAACCTGTACAGCACTGAAGTCCTCTCTACCCCCAACACCTTTTTGGCAACATTGGCAGATGACACTTCTATGCTGTAATCCTACCCAGACCTCGATACAGCCTCCCATAACCTTTAAAAACACCTTGATAAGGTCGAGTATTGGTGTCACCAATGGTGGACCAAAGTTAATGTAGCAAAATGTGTCCACATTACCTTTACCCTCTGTAGCAAGTCCACAGTGGTACCCCACTTAACACCGTGTAGCACATACCTCACTTGTGTCCCTTATAGGTGAAGGTATCCACTTGAAGGTCGGTTAGCGGTGTTTGCGCCATGGGGGTCCCAATTTGTAGCCTTATTGGTGTGTTTCTATCATATTTTTTACGGTGGCATACCTCGCATGCCCCTAGCGTCTCATGAATAGTCTTGCGCATCACCCACCAGAAATACTTCAACGCTTCAACGCCTGAGGCGTCTCGTGTTACCCCCGGTGATTTGTTTTTCCCTGATGGTACGTCAGTGTTATCTCATTCTGAGTTGACTCGTCCGTTTCTACCATCATGGTACACCACACAAATGTTCAATCCACCCCAATATATTTCACCCGCCACTAGCTGCTTAATCTTCTCCCAGATAGTCGTGTTTCCCACCTAAAGATGTTGAGTCTTCCCTGGCTTGGAAGCATTCTTGAGGGCATGACAGATTTGGTCATTGCTCACCCCTGGCGACTGACAAAAACTGCTTTACGTTCGTGGATGATTCCCCCTGATCTTGTTCTAGTGCGATGACTGTCATCACCCGGGACAGCCAGTTCAGAACGATGTTCTCTTTACCGGGCTTATATAACTTGGAATTATATTGACTGAGGAACTCTTTCCACCAAGTGACCCTGGCCGGCGATCCTTCAGTTTACCGACCTACTGTTGTTGTCGGTGGTCTGTATGTGCCCGGAACCTTTTCCTGAACACATGGGACCGCAAGTAACCGATCGCCTAAACTTTCCCGAGTAACTCGCGTTCCATCGCGCTATGCTGACTTTTCGCCTCCGTGAGGCGCTTACTAGAGTATGCTACAGGACGGTACCCTGTCCCCCCTACCTGTGACAGAACCGCTTGCGAATGTTCGCCTCTATGTCGGGGATGATGACCACCTTTTTCCCCTTTTTAAGGAGCTTGTTAAGACTTATGCTGCCATTTCTGGGACTCATTGCCTGTAGCAGTTCAGTGTTACCATCAACTGCCGTATCTCTTTTACGTCAGACGGAACCGCCATCTTCTGGGTCGCTGCAACCTTTCCGTCATCGGTTCGAACTCCTTACTTGGATATCGTGTGCCCCAAAATGCTTTGACATCCTTACCCAGATAGGACTTTTCCTCCGATAATTTTGGGCCAAATTGTCGCACTCGGTCAAAAGCCGTTGTAGCGACTGCTAACTACATAAGATCAATCACCCTATACTCTGTTGTATATATGTAAGTTTGAACGCTACTGCCAAACTTCGGCACATATGTGAGGTCCCTACAGAGCGCGCTAAGATCGAAGATGTTCTGAGTTGTAACCTCCGGAATATGGGTACTCTTGTTAAGACAATGGTCAACACCTATTATCGACAATTGTATTGATTCAGGTTAGTTATAAGTTTTATTGGTTTATTGTTATATTTGTAGCGCTAGCTAATGTGTACATATGTTTAATATTACAGTTCTAAACTGCATCTGCATGTGCTCGATTTATAACCTGAGAACCTCCACCTCCTTACGTTTCTGAATTCGAAACTTACATATATATATTGTAAATTGGTTATAATATGTTGTAAATTAGTTTAAACAAATGTAAATAACATTACCAAATAATAAGTCATTGTAAAAGTTGTAAACAATAAAATACGCAGCTGCAAATAAACTAGTTAGAGGCTGGAAACCCTTACGCTCTACCCAGAGCAGGTAGCAAGTGACCCGTACGAGGTTTTAGCTGCACTGATGTTTCAAGGCTTGGCATTCTCATTTATGAAAACATCTGGGCCTCTCTTCCTAACCTCGCTATGTTTTAGTCTGACCTTGTACGACCCCACACTCTCCTAGTGGGATTCTCTGCCTTCGCCACGCTAAAACTAGCAGCTCCTTGGGAGAGACCTCTCCCTCGCGGACAACGGTTGTCGTGGCACTACAAATTTACTGAGTAGTGTCTCCCACGGCAATCCAGTTTGCCTCTCTCCGGTTCACACTAGCCCTTAGGATCCGTACGGTTTTCACCTACCGTCAGATACCGAGTGTGAATTCATGGTCATTCCAAGACCACATAAACTACCTACACTACCTACCCTATACCTCTTCTCCTGAACATAGTACATTGTCGAGGCACATACCTATCAAATATAGAGTCAGATAGTAAGACCCGTCATGAAAGAATTGTCCACGTCATAGCCTAATCAACCCTAACTTCGTCACCAAGGGCTAGGGTAACTAGGCACCCCCCTCGCGACGACCTGACAACTGGTGACCCCAACGTGACCGAGAAGAATGAAGAAACCATTTCTTATGATAGCCAACCACCAGCCCCGTCCGACGAGGCATGCTGTGCAACCGTAGACGCAATTTCTTGGACGTGCAAACTGCCAGAGTTTAACGAAGAAAACCCAAGACTATGTTGCCGGTAGGCTGAAAACATTTTTTCAACAAACTGGATCTCTTCGTCTAAAGCCAAATCGGAGCATATTTATTCTCAGCTTCCTTTCAAGGTACTCACGCAGGTCGCAGACCTAGCATATTCTCCGAGTGATAGTCCATACGAAGATTTAAAGGCTCGTCTTATCGAAACATACAGCCAGAGCTACAACAGACGCCTGATCCGGTTATTGGAAAAGACACACCTCGGAGACTAGAAACCGTCATGTCGGGTTGTCACGAGGGGGGTGCCTGGTTACCCTAGCCCCGTTGACAAGTGAGGGTTGTTTGAGGTTATAACCTGGACAATCGTTTCATGACGGCTCACTAACTGGTGAACTTGTAGCTGTACTGATGTTTCAAGGCTTGGCATTCTCATTTATGAAAACCTCTGGGCCTCTCTTCCTAACATCGCTATGTTTTAGTCTGACCTTGTACGACCCCACACTCTCCTAGTGGGATTCTCTGCCTTCGCCACACTAAAACTAGCAGCTCCTTGGCAGAGACCTCTCCCTCGCGGACAACGGTTGTCGTGGCACTACAAATTTACTGAGTAGTGTCTCCCACGGCAATCCAGTTTGCCTCTCTCCGCGTGAATGTGAATTCGTGGTCTTTCCAATACCACATAAACTACCTATAACCTACCCTGTACCTCTTCTCCTGAACATAGTGCACTGTCGGGGCACATACCTATCAAAAAAATCAAAAAAGAGTCAGATAGTAAAGCCGTCATGAAACGATTGTCCAGGTTATAACCTCAAACAACCCTCACTTGTCACCAGGGCTAGGGTAACCAGGCACCCCCCTCGTGACGACCCGACATGACGGTTTCTAGTCTCCGAGGTGTGTCTTATCCAATAACCAGATCAGGCGTCTGTTGTAGCTATGGCTGTATGTTTCGATAAGACGAGCCTTTAAATCTTCGTATGGACTATCACTCGGAGAATATGCTAGGTCTGCGACCTGCGTGAGTACCCTGGTAGGAAGCTGAGAATAAATATGCTCCGATTTGGCTTTAGACGAAGAGATCCGGTTTGTTGAAAAAATGTTTTCAGCCTGCCGGCAACATAGTCTTGGGTCTTCTTCGTTAAACTCTAGCAGTTTGCACGTCTAAGAAATGGCGTCTACGGTTGCACAGCATGCCTCGTCGGACGGGGCTGGTGGTTGGCCATCATAAAAAGAGGTATAGGGTAGGTAGTCTAGGTAGTTTATGTGGTCTTGGAATGACCACGAATTCACACTCGGTATCTGACGGTAGGTGAAAACCGTACGGATCCTAAGGGCTAGTGTGAACCGGAGAGAGGCAAACTGGATTGCCGTGGGAGACACTACTCAGTAAATTTGTAGTGCCACGACAACCGTTGTCCGCGAGGGAGAGGTCTCTCCCAAGGAGCTGCTAGTTTTAGCGTGGCGAAGGCAGAGAATCCCACTAGGAGAGTGTGGGGTCGTACAAGGTCAGACTAAAACATAGCGAGGTTAGGAAGAGAGGCCCAGAGGTTTTCATAAATGAGAATGCCAAGCCTTGAAACATCAGTGCAGCTACAAGTTCACCAGTTAGTAAGCCGTCATGAAAATGATTTACAGGCCAAACCCCGGGTCTATTTATACTCGGCGTGCCTTGTTAGTACCCAATCATGTGAGGTTTTATTGTGGCCAATGATATCCCAGTATGCTGAGGCCCTTTGTTCTCGTAGTGACTAAGGCCTCGTACGGGTCACTTGCTACCTGCTCTGGGTAGAGCGTAAGGGTTTCCAGCCTCTAACTAGTTTATTTGCAGCTGCGTATTTTATTGTTTACAACTTTTACAATGACTTATGATTTGGTAATGTTATTTACACTTGTTTAAACTAATTTACAACATATTATAGCAATGGGAGAGACTGCTGGTAAAATTTGCAGGGCCACGGCAACCGTCGTCCGCGAGGGAGAGATCTCTCCCAAGGAGGTGCTAGTTTTAGCGAGAAGAAGGCAGAGATACCAACTGGGATGGTGTTGGGCCTGACGACGCCGGACTAAAACATATCGAGGTTAGGAGAGAGAGATGTAGAGGTTTTTCATAAAGAAGCAGCCAGGTCTTCAGAGTTTCAAGTAGGGTAGCCACGCTAGTGAGTAGTTACCAGGAGAGAATGATTAACAGGGGCTAGACTGCCGCCTTAAGTACCCGGCAGCCTTATCCTTACACAACCATCATCGAGATTGGTGTAACCAATGGTACGTGGCTTCTTTGTCCTCTGGGAGGGCTGGCAGGGTCTTGTGGTCTCATCTGGCCACAGCTGTCAGTCCCAGATAGAAGGGACTGACAGCTGTGACCCATCTCATGTAACTAACTACTTGGCACCCCGCGTTTTATTGCTTAACACATTTACAATGATTTATATTTTGTTCATGCTATTTACATTTGTCTACAATATATTTAGTTCATGTTATTTACATTTGTTTACAATATATATACAATAGAGTATAGGGTGATTTATCTACTGTAGTTAGCGGTTGCTACACGTCACATCCAACCAACTGTATGCCACTAATGGCAGCGCCATTTCAACGTTTGGAGAAGTCAACAGAAACCTCGACCTAGGCATGCAGTGGATCTTTAAGTGGTACTTCATATTGGCAGAAGTTCAGCAACCAATCCTAGGTGCCGACTTCCTGGCCCATTATCACCTACTGGTAGATCTGCAAAACCACCATCTGATCGATGGCATTACTGGTCGTCGTACCACGGGGAGAACACACGTCGCTACACTCTCCATGATATCAAGCATACCACCTGACAACAAATACGCCGACCTCTTGCCGCGCTACCCTCAGCTCACACGACCTCAACAACCTATGAGCTCTGTTCTACCAACAAAGGTAGAGCACTACATAGAAACTAGTGGACCACTTGTTTGCAGCAAGGCTCGTCGATTAGCACCAGCAAAATATCAAGCCACCAGGGAAGAGTTTCGACGTATGATGACCGAAGCAATTTGTCGGCCCTCAATCAGTGCTTGGGCCAGTCCTCTGCACATTGTCACGAAGAAGGAAGCAACGATACGCCCCTGTGGAGACTACCGACAACTGAACAACAAAACCATCCCGGGCCGTTATAGTGTGCCAACATTTCTGACTTTAACAACCAGTTGTTTGGTACTACCATATTTTCAACACACGATATCAAAAGAGCTTACTATCACATCCTGGCTAACCCTCAGGATTTCCCGTGGTACGACGACCAGTAATGCCATCGATCAGCTGGTGGTGCTGGAGATCTACCAGTAGGTGAAAATGAGCCAGGAAGTCGGCACCTAGGATTGGCTGCTGGACTTCTGCCATAATGAAGTTCCATTTAAAGATCCGTTGCAGGCCTAGGTCGAGGTTCCTGTTGACTTCTCCATACGTTGGAATGGAGCTGCCGTTAGCGGCGTAGAGCTGGTAGTCGGAGGATATAGCCTTTTTTTACTTTGGGTGAGGGAAGTACCGAGATAGCTACAACCGTATCTATCAGATCATGCTGCCGAGTGCGGACGTCTGTCACGAATTGGTGGCGAAAGGTTAGGTCTGCCATAGGTACCGCTCTGACCATGACGGCATTTAGTTTCCCGCCGGTTTGGTAGCGTCATCAACCCACCTACACGGCCTGCGACATCGATATGCTTCCTTACCGAATCTGTCGTGGTAGAAGCATAAGCTCTTATTACTAGATCCGGTAGTTGGTTTTGGTCGCTGGTATCGCTTAGCGGACTTGTTTTCTTCTCGTCTGCTCATTGAATTGGCCAGCACGGTTACTTGTTGGGTGAGCTGTGCGATGACCGTCTGGCAGTCACAGCTGGAGCGTGGCAGGCTGGGCTCGTGAGTCGATGCGGGCTGGACTGCGTGTATCGAGGTAGCTGAACTTAAGTCCATGATCTTGTCCGCTATTAACGTCAGCTTCGACAGTTTCGATAAGACAAGCCTTTAAGTCTTCGTAGTTACTATCGCTTGGAGAATACGCTAGGTCTGCGACCTGTGTTAGTACCCTGAACGGAAGCTGAGCGTAAATATGCTCCGATTTGGCCTTAGACGAAGAGATCTGGCTCGTTGAAAAAATATTTTCAGCCTGCAGGAACCATAGTCTTGGGTCTTCTTCATGAAGCTCTGGCAGTTGGCACGTCCGAGAAATGGCGTGTACGGTTGCACAGCATGCTTTGTTGGACGGGGCTGGGGGGTCGGCCATCGTAACAAAAGGTTTCTTCTATCTTCTGAGATCACGTCGGGGTCACCAGTTGTCGGGTTGTCACTAGGAGGTGCCTTATCACCTAGCCCTGGTGACAAGTGCGGGTTGTTCGAGTTAATAAGATATCTGACTCCATTTATGATAGGTATGTGCCCCGACAAGGCACTTTGTTCATGAGAAGAGGTACAGAGGTTTCATAAAGAATAAGGCGAGTTTTTAGAGTTAGAACGGGAGCCCAGCAGCGTCACAGGTACAAGTCGTCAGAGGGTCTGCAAGGAGACAGACTCAGAGGCGATGAGGAGAGAGTGGGTTTTAGGGTCAAAAGCCCCGGGATTAAATGCCGTTTCCCCTTCCTGCTGGAAGGTGTCGCAGGTCTAGAAATGGTCTGTTTATGGTGGCCAGGTCGCTAACCCTCTCAAGTTTATGGCCGCCAGGTGGCTACCCTTTCAGGTTTATGGCTGACGGCTGTCGACCCTCTTACGTTTGACTTGTTTACGACTGCCGGTCCCGCGCATTTATTGCTACAAAAAGCTTTACAATGATTTGCATACATTTAGTTCCTGTTATTTTACTTTTGCTTACAATATACAATAGAGTATAGGGTGATGTAGTTAGCGGTCGCAACACAAATAAATTCCAAGCACTGGCCAATGAGTCACCAGAAAGAACCCACCCAGAGGCTCCGGTAGCAAAGAAACCGCCACCGGTAATTTTCTCGGGAGAGACAACTATAAATGTAACACAAGTGCTCAAAGGAGTAAATATTAATAAATTTGCCCTGAAAAAGACAAAGGATGGAGTAACTATTTATCCAGAAATAGTGGAAGAGAGAGGAAAATTTTTAAATTTACTCAGGACAGGTGGAAAGGAATTCCATAGTTTCACCCCGATAGGTGGCCAAAATAACAAAAAATATCTCATTCTTGGCTTAAATGTCGAGGAAGAAATCGAAGAGATAAAAAATGTAATAATTGAAACAGTGCCAGGAGTGGTCGATGTGAGACGACTTTGGAAAAGCGACGCGAATGGACAAAAAACAGATATCGCACCAATAATAGTAACAACAAACGCGAGCGTCAAAGAAGAGAGAGGGCTTCCGCAGTGCCACCGATGCCAAGAATTCGGCCACACAAGGAACTACTGCGGCAGAAAAATTAAATGTGTGAGATGTGCAGGATCTCACGAGGTGGCGCTGTTCCCACAGAACGAGAAGGCCCCGCTAAAGTGTTCGAATTGCGGTGAGGTGCATCCCACCTCGTACAGAGGATGCAAGAAGAGGAAACAGCTCCTTGCCAGAGTGAAGAGGCAACGCCCAGACGAGCCACTCCTGAGACCTGCTCTACTGTCATTGCTATACGCCTTGGTATCAATTGGCTTCACCACTGACTACAACTAATCCCAAGCTTCACCACTTGACAGTTAAGGTAAATTTGGGGAGACCCATTTACCTTACCGCCCTATACAGAAGACCGTACGCGTCTCTACAGCAGTACTCAACCTTGCTACACGCATGTGCGCACAGATCTAACCACTGGGTGGTGGGAGATCTTAACGCAAAACATACCATGTGGTATACCACCGTAACAAACAAGGCTGGGGGACTCCTGCTGAGAACGCCGTTTACGATCGTTCACCCCCAGACTTTTACTTTTCGACATAGGGGTAACCCGCAGGCTACCTCGACGATTGACTTAATACTGAAAAAACAACCTCACCGTATCACTAGTTGCACCGCCCTTGACTTTATTTCATCTGACCACAGGCCAGATATATACAAAATTACACTGTTTGCAAAAATAATACCTTAAAGTATTTTTTATTGCTGTTGACGAAGTCTTCCGTGTGGTCTGTATTAAATGTATTGTATCTGTATAACCAGCATAAAGCGTTGGAACGCACCTTCAAGTGAACAGTCCCAGGCTCTGTCAATATTTCCTCGAGCCTTCTTAGCCTGTCCGTCAGAGTGGTGGTCAAACAAATCCAAACCCTGTTATCTGCGCAATCTTATAATTCAGGAATTACTCACAGATGAAGAGAATTTTTCTTCGGATCTTCTTAGCTTGATGACGAACCGTCTTCTCTTGTGACTTGAAGTTCACAGGTCCCAAGTGAATGATATCTGCAATGTAGACAAGCTTTCTTCTTCCTTCAACTTCCTCAGATATATAACGAATTTCTTCAGGGTATTACCTGGTGAAAATCTATTGAAATAGATCAGTACCCAATATCGGCGAAGTCCTGTCCTGTGGGGTATCTTTCCAGAGATATTTCATCGGCCTTCTCACGCTATTGGAGTGGTCTCACTGTTCGTTGCCAAATGAGGGATCTCTAAGTGGTGGACTACCGTGAAGTTACTGATTATACTGCCAGGAGGTGCTTAGTGACTAGTGTCTGGGAAAAAAGTGTGAACAAGTGGGGACTGGAACTAAAGCGATGCGGTTGCTTACTAAAAAACATTAATAAGAACCATTAGTGACTTTCATGAAGTCCCGAGGCAGGTATACACTAGAAGGGGCTTTTAGGAGCTTATATATAATATTAGGATTACAATATTGTTAGCATTATATAACTAACGACAAACTCTGACTCCAGTAAAATACTGCTTTATTGTTATTGATAATCCTACATGTATAGGTTCATATGATGTTTACATGCCTTATGGTAAGCATTAAAAATT
This sequence comes from Acanthosoma haemorrhoidale, assembly GCA_930367205.1. Classification (NCBI taxonomy): domain Eukaryota; kingdom Metazoa; phylum Arthropoda; class Insecta; order Hemiptera; family Acanthosomatidae; genus Acanthosoma; species Acanthosoma haemorrhoidale. The sequence goes on from OV884011.1 coordinate 81,812,756, forward strand.
AACCAGTTTAAGTAGTTTGAATTTATCCTAAATTAGTATTCCATTAGTTCATTTCATTAACGCAAAGTTAATTAATTATATTTAGGATAGATTTCTTATAGCATTAGTATAAGGTTATAATTGTCAATTGCTCGAGTGAGCTGATATACAAAAACAATAAAACCAAATTCGGCTTGATTATTCAAAAAATATAAATAGACTGCAACCTGAGCTTAGAAAAAGAAAAGTTCAATTTTAAAGTAACTCATTAAAACCTTTTGCTCTCAAAAGCAGAATATTTCAACTTCTATTGTACATTTTTCCGTTTTTCATTCAACTAAATCCTTCCCTTTTCCTTTTTAACCATCAGAGCTATTATCCGTTTCTCCCGCCTTCTCAAGTGGAAAATTTTGTCCCCGTCTGGAACCTTTCAAATAAATAAACGCGGACCAGTACTCAAAGCTATGACTTTTACACTATTGTTCTCATTTAGAGAGCCTGCAAAACATCTTCTCTGAGATCTCTTAGTAGATATTTTACAGCTCTGACATCACAGACAAAACACTTCCAAAGCAATTACTGAGCAATCTTAAAGTGGTCTTCTGGAAATTCATTTCCTGAAATAATCTTAGCAGTACAAACTCTCAAGTTGAGTGTAAGGCATCACACAGGTTTCATTACTGCCGTGAAAATAAACTCGATGACTTTTTGTAGTAGTAATACACTAATCCTCACATTAGTAAGGATTAGTGATGACACTGTCAGAACGGTGTAATTTTTAAATTGATGCACTAATCGATATAATAGAAAATATTTATTTTTATGCACTTTTGAATGCTTGCTTATCAGATGGAACAACTATCGAAAGTATGCCTCTAAAATTCGAATGTACTAGGGAGTGCTTACCTTCGAGTCATAAATGTAAAGAACTCTCTAGGATTGTGTGCTCTTCTTCGCCCCGTAAAATCTTCCTAAAAAAATATTTTAATAACAAGTTATGTAAGTAAAATGATGCTAGGGCGTAGGGGGCTGCTCCGCCTTCTCGCTTCACTCACCAACTCCCAAGGTGACTCGCAGCTTCGCCACTCACCAGCTGTGTCAGCAGTTAAATACTCTTTGTAGAGGAGAGTCTTTTAAAATAAAAAAATGAAAAGCTTTATTATGAAGTACAAGCAAAACAATGGTATATACAAATATTAGGAGTTATGTTACTACATACTGGGTGGGATGCTTAGGGACGAAAGTCTGGAAACAAGTGGGGTCAGGGACTAAATCTGAGGATAGTTCTGGGAAGTGGGAGGGAGGTCTAGAAGGGATGCGGTCGCTTACCTTTAAACTAACAGGAAACACCAGTGACTTCCATGAAGTCACGAGGCAGGTGTACACTAGAAGGGGCTTGCTTCTACTTTTAGCATTCTATATAAAATTAGCATTACAATATTCTTAGCATTATATACTAGCGATTCCCTATAATGCCAACGTGGCCGGGTGCCTTTATGGAGTCTTGAGAATCTTCGAAAACCAATGTAAAGGCACACCAAACTCTAAATTTCTTTATACAAGCTCAAGAATCAAACTACTCGATTTCTTGGGTCGAATTTAATTTAATTTAAATTAAGAGAATAACATTAATTGTTTACTCGTTAAAACGCTATTCGCATATTTGGGATACTATATACGTGAGCACGTAACAGATCGAAGCCATGGGGCCTTACTGATTTCACTGTCAGACAATGTTTACTATGCTAATAATCAACAATGACAGGTCGGAGCCTGGAACCATTGTATTCTAACAATGTTCAACGTATGTAATATATCGATTTACGTAGAGGAACTGATCTAATCTTTCGATATGGCAATTATTGTTATTAACCATTCAAACTGTTAACACGGACATTAATACGCATTTAAATATACTCTATTTTATTCCATCCTTGATAAATTACTGTAATTATTTATTCTTAATTAATATTAGTCACGTTAGCAAATAATTGATTATTGTTATAGCATTAAAAAAACAAATAAACAGATAACTGGTGTCTGGCGAAGTGACAGGCTAGCTATAGTTCGTTCACTAAGAGAATACCGTTGAAATGTCTCTAAAAAACTTAACTTGGCCTCTGAAGCCCTTGAGAAGTCACGTGTCGAAAGATTGCGGACAGTGGTAAGTTAGTACATAATGAGATAGGTGGGGGTAAGATGTAGAAGAATGAAAAAGCTTTACCCTAGCTACTCAGAGTCATTCTCTTAGCGAAAGAACAGTAGCTAATTCAAATACTGGCTTGCTGTCGTTTAGTTCCTAGCGCGGCCAGCAGAAGTCTCTTAGTGACATAGTATAGCGTGACAAAACAATTTTTTATATAAATGATAGATATAATCATGAGATGGCTGTATTTTTTAAAATTCAAAATGGGACGCCATTCCACAAAAACTTTCCGCAAAGAACAGGGGTTTCTGCGGTAGCAGTTTTTGTTGTGGTGGAGATTTCACTATTATTAATAATTAATACCCAACGAAAAAATATACTTAAAGGATAGTGACTCGAACATGGGATCTCTCCAATATTTACCGGGTTTTTGCCAACTGAGCTAGCCTGCACGAGTGGACGATATTTCCAATATGAATCTTTTTTGGCTAAGCTCTGGCAGTGACTATAAGTCTGGTATACGGTGGGCACGGTGTGGCCCTTAAATGAATTGTCAAAGAGCTATTTTGACAATGTTAAGACATAATATGAAAATATAAGAATCTTTTTGTAACTAGTAGTTTTGGTTGTAGTATAGACCCCAAAATTATTAGAAACCGAGGAACCCATAAAAAGTTGATATGAGAATGGCAACACTTTCGGGCAGGATGATTGTATTATTAATTTAGAATTTTTTTGTTACAGGTGAGTGATATTGATTAGTTAATGGCACCATATGGAGTCATTACGAAAAGTTAAGTAGTTAAAACCATTCCCTTCCAATGACAGCCGTTGTTCCCTAATGCTAAACAGAATGACAGGTTGACCTTAGTGGATGTGACCAATGTACACAGGTCTGCATGAAGTTATAAATATTTCGTATTGAACACGTGTACGATACATATTTACATTGGAAGGGGAATGGACCATCTGACCGCAAGAGAACACTGAATTTCCTATGTGTGTGCATTATGTACAGAGAGGGTGTTGATGTTCTCATGTATTCCTCCACGGCGAGAAGGGGGGACTGCCCCACGGGGAAATCCCTCCCCTAATTTACGAGAAAGCAATTAGAAATAAATTTACAGCCTACCAAGGGATGGGACCCACAATAATAGGATGTAAAATGGCCACCAACACAACTAACATATTACATAAAGACTCAATTTCAATTTTACTCATGATCTGTTTTCTGAATTGTCTTAGAGGTAGAAGTTGATATAGAAATCTAGTCAAATAACGCCGTATTGTCAGTTACAACACAACCATGGAATAGTTGAACACGGAGTAACATTCAGCCTCCCTGGAGAATTATTCACCGATGAAGAATGTAGACATCACATCAGTACTAATTATACAATGTAGCTTTCCTTCATTGAATTATTCTGTTTACGAATGAATTTAATTTCGATTCTTTTATTTCACGTCAACAAATCATTATCACCCACCCATTTCATTTATCGTTACGTATGAACAAACCCCTTTCAAAGCCAAACTTTGTTCTCAATAACTTGATACACGCGAAATCGTTGTTTTATCACTAAGCATATGGTAGTATTTTGTACCTGAAATCATATGTAATATATAATGATAGCTTAATACAAAGTAAAAATACCGTTGCAAAAAAGATAGATACACATGTCGTGAGATATGGCCTACATAAAATCAGCTATAAAACGATGCCAATACGAGTACATATTGCCCAGCATGAACCATTTCAATATTTTTATGTTTCTCGATCCCCTCCCACGAAAAAATGCACAGAGCTTTTTTATTTCAGAGTAAACTTGATGGCAATAGTGTAGTATGTAAGTTAGTTTTAAGGTTGACCAAAAAGGTGAGCCCCATCACCTTTATTAGTCAGTTTAGTCCAGTCACGTGTAATGTATATCATTGTACTTGTTTATTCGTTATATAATTTCTATAAAATAACAAAACCTGTATATAATGTAGTGATGCTATAGTTAATACAAAATAATTTGTAAATAGATTCACCTGAGGATCTATAATTATTGGAATTATTGGCTATGAAAGAAAAAAAAAATAGTGTAAACATTTGCAAACTGAATGTGAGCCCCATCACCTAGTATTTATACGTTGCATTGTAATTTTAACGTCAATCTGATATTGTTATGTAACCCAACCTCCTTCGAATGCTTCAGCGCATCGCAGTAAGAGGAAAAATTGTTAAATTGAAATTTGTAATTGTAAATTGTAAATTGTTAAAAATGCTATTAATAAAGGGGTTTTTGAAAAAAACAAAGCAATAGTGTAAAAAGTCATTAAGGTATCCGTATCATAATGCATTATCTTTTTTAATAGAAAGTTATAGTATATATTATATTATGGTAATAGGAGCTAGAAAAAAAAAACAGAAAATGTTGAAAAGCTATATTTGTACTGCTCATTCTGGTGTAAATAATGTATTTTTAACTAAAAAAAATCTTCTTCCTTAACTCCTTCATTTGTGGCTTTAGCGTGCTCAAAAACTACTCAACATCAAACTTTGCAGTGATTCTGAAGGTAGAATATAAAATTTGAATCATTTTCCTCCTTTATGAGTAAGTGGGGTAGTAAAAGTTATTCAGCTCGGGTATTTCCAGGGCCCTCAGGAGGGGAGACGGTGGAAGGGTAAAAGAATAATAGATGGAATTGACTTTTCACTGGATGCAGAAGTCCAGAAAATATAGACCTCGCGTGGGCTTGTATCTAAAGTAGATTCTGTTATTCAACAATTGAGCCTTGAAAATTATCTACGGTTGATAGATCTGGCTAATCTCTTAAAATTCAGTTCATTATAATTTTTTTTTTTAATTTTGCTTCTTTTATTAACTAGATCAGGGGTACCCAATCTTTATGCATCGAAGAGCACATTCTATAACAACAGTCGAGCGGCGGGCACTATTTAATTTTTCAACGTAGCTGGCTGGACACAGTGAATGATACACATAATTTGCAACTAAATATTTAATTACAAAAATATTTTCCAAATTTTAACGTATATAAATTATCGATTATATTATTATTATATATCATAAATAATTATTTATTAGTACATGCAAAAGTTTACTATGGTATAATGATCAGTTAAAAAAAGTATAAACCTCAAAACCGGTGTGATCTTTGGCACTGCATTTCACTGTTCACTACTTTATAGTGAAGAACCGTTATAAATAACTGTTAGTGTAAGAACCTGTTATAAATAACAGTGTATTACGACACACCTGGCATGTGCTCAGAAGGTTTTAGTTTGAGAGTATGCGTACAGTTTTCGATACTTATGTCTCGTGTCTTATGTAAATAAATTATATTGTGTTATTCAATTAAATATGAAAATGTGTCTCAATATTTGGCCCCTTGTCACAACAAGTTGGCGACGAGGATGAAAGTACAAAACATTATGATAATTGAGTGCCACTAACAGTCACCTTTGATTTCGAAATTTTCACACCAGCTGAGTCTCCAAGGTATTTTATTGTTTTTTTTTTACAAATCGTTATATGTCTGATTTAAACATGCAAATCAAGTCACAATGAATTCAGAACAGTTCGAGAAGTTGATGTTAGTTTTGTCATCTGCTCTGGGAAGTCAACAAACCACACCAGCATTACCATTAATACCATTTAAAAACTAAGACCCCAAAACTGAACAGTTTTCGTCATACATGGAGCGTTTTGACAACTATTGTGATCTCAAAAACGTTACTGATGATACAAAAAAGGTTCAACTTTTGCATTCATTGATTGGGAAAGAAAATTATAACAACTTAGCAGCTTTTCTGGGACCTATCAAGGAAATCGACTTCATAACCTTAAAGTGCCATTTCGAAAAAATGCTGTCTCCATCAGTCTCAACCGTCTTCTCACAGCACTACTTCCTCAGCATCACTCAGCAGCCACATCAATCGATTTTGGATTTCGTCGCGCGAAGGCCTTGTTGAGCTGTGGAATGTCGTTGGCGGAAACCAAACTGATGAGTAGGGTAAAGGTTTTTGGATTCAACAATTGGAAGTAGGCGTTTTAATAGGAGTTTTTCAAATATTTTTGAGAGGATAGGGAGTAGGCTAATTGGACGGTAAGATGAGGCATCATTGGGTGGTTTACCGGGTTTGGCGAATAAGACAATAATGGAATGTTTCCAGAGGAGAGGAAAGTGCGTAGTTCGGATAATGCAATTATATATATAGGTTAGGAAGATTATGGCTTTAGGAGGAAGTTGTTGGAGGATTCGAGGAGTAAGGAGATCATATCCTGGAGATTTTCGGTAAGGTAATTTTTTCAGAAGATATTTAACCTCGGAGGGGTTAACGGCTTTTGGTGGTAGTGAGAGAGGGATAGGTGAAGTGAGGAAATCTTCAACAGTTGGACGGTGATTATTATTTTGAGGAGTAAGATGAGGAGTGAAAGTATGGGAAAGATGCATTGCAAATTCCTCCGCCCTCTCGCCATCCAAAGCCGCCCAGGACCCATCATCACGACGGAGTGGGTGTGAAACAGGATGGTATTTTAGGATTTTCTTAGTTAGATTCCATAAGGAGTTGTCCCTGGTAGACTGGGAGGAGAGATAGGAATTGAATGAATCGGAACGGAAGGATGCCAATTGCCGCTTTACCAGCCTGCAGTACTGATTGTATGAGCGACGATCAGCAGGATGTCGGGATCTTTGCCACACTGTTCTTGAGTGGCGTTTGGATTTGATTAGGTCTTTGAGATACTGAGGTAAAGGATTTTGATTGTGAATTTTTAGGTGACGGTGGGGTGACGATGCCTCCCAGGCCGACCTCTGGATCAGAGTAGTGAAGGAATGCACTGCATCGTCTAGGTCTTGGGATGTTTTCAGAGGTACTTTGAGGTCTACAGAGTCTGTAAGAATCTGGCGGAAGTGGTCCCAGTCAACTGGGCCCCTAATAAATGAAGGAGGAGGCAGTTTGTGAATTGGATTTAGGGAAATGGTTAATAATAAGGGGCTATGGTCAGAGGAGAGGTCATCGAGGCGCTTGAGTGAATAGTTTAGTGTTCCTAAACTATTGTAGAAAAAGAAGTCAAGGAGATCAGGATTTCGGTTGGGATCAGATGGCCAATAGGTGGCTGTGTCAGGAGAGATAGTGGAGCAATGTCTCCGTGTGAGTGCAGACAGCAAAGCACGTCCTCGTGTATTTGTGGATCTTGAGCCCCAGTGCTGGTGCTTTGCGTTAAAGTCCCCACCCACAAGGAAACGATGCCCGATGGAGTCTAGAAAGGAGATGAATTGGGAATCGGTAATGGATTTATTGGGAGGGCAGTACACTGATGCTAGAGTAAGGGGAAAAGTGAGGGTGGTGATTGACACTGCAGTGGATTGAAGAAAATCATGTGCTACCAAAGGAACTATGTGGTGGGATATGGAGTTATGGACAATGACAGCGGTACCTGCATGAGCTCTTCCATCAGGGTGATCAGTTCGAGTTAAGTCTGGTACTGTCGAACGGTAAATGGTCGTTTACTTGTAAGTCTTGTTTCAGTAATTAGAACTACGTCGATGTTTTTGTCATGGAGTAATGCTGTCAGTTCGTTGGTGTGGGTGCGAACACTATTCGCATTCCAAAGGAGAATGGATAAGGAGTCAGAAGGATCCACTTATGGATTTTGTTTAACGGGGATAAGGTAGGAGACAAGATTTGTAAGAAGGGAAATGAGAGGGGTAATTAGGGTTCTGAACTCTGTAAGGAATGAGGTTAAAAGGCTGGTGAGATCTGAAGAGCTTGAAGGTGGTGGGATATGCGAGATGTGTGGTTGAGGATGGGATTGAGTTTGCTGGTTGACGGGATGAACGGAGTGCTGGGGAAGAAGAACTTGCGGAGGAGGAGTGGGCAATGCCTGTGACTGCTCTCTGTTCCAAACAGCGTCAGCAAAAGATACTAAAGGCCTCAAACTTCTGGCGGGGGCGCTTCTTGGGCTGCCTGTGGCTGGCGTTTCTTCTTCAGGACGACTACGTTGTTCGCTTCTGGACTTCAGAATTCTATATGCCGCACAGCCTTTATAGTTTGCCGGGTGGCCTTGTTGACAGAGCACGCATACAGCAGGTGATTTTAGGGGCTTCCACACCTAGGAGGGTGGTAGCAGTATGATTTTGTATGCCCATATGCTTGACAATTATGACATTGAACTATATCGCGTTTCGGGTAAGGCTTTTCGACCTGGACTCTTGTGTAATACAAGAGGGTGACCTCGTAGATTTTTTCCACTCCAGGTGTTCGCTCTAGTTCCACATCCCGAATGTAAATATACAGGGTTATAGACTCGAAATAAACAGTCTAGTTCTAACTTTCAAGCCTGTTGTTTCTCTGTACTTTTTTTCCCTTTGTTTCTTAATTCTAAAGCCGGTAAGCATTAACTGGTGCCGAAACCCGTGAACTCGTGGTGTGGAAAGAAAAGTAAGCGACGTCTGTTCGATTTTTTTTTTTTTTTCCTTTTTGCCGTGTTAAATAAAAAATTGAAGAAAGAATGGCGGAAGGAGGCGTGCTACGACCACCTGTTCTGAACGTAGCGGATGGCGCGGAACATGTAGCAACGAGAAGGGTGGGCATTTTGCCAGAAGCTCATGCTACCGCTCTTGCGTTGATGAGAGTGAAAGCAATGAACACTCAAAATCTGAGAAATGCAATTTCACAGCTGGAATGGTTCACTGGCGAATTAGGAGAACTCAACCACTTTCTGAAGGGAGGAGATCGCCTCACTGCCTTAATCCTAGCAAAATCGGAGGAAAATCTTCTGGACCCCAGGGATGCAGAGTCACTAAGAGCAGCCCTGATATGTCGGGTCAAGAGAAGGATTCTCAACCAGATCCAAGCGGATGAGGAGACGTCGTGGGAAACGGTGAAGATGCAGCTAAAGAAAGCATATGGAGGGGGGCGATGGACGCCCGAAGAAGATATTTTCCAGATGTTCCGGGAAACAAAATCATCAAGGCAGAGTAGCGGCCAATATGCCGCAGTTCTTCTAACCCGTTATAATCAAATAATGGAGAAAATGAGAGAGACAATGAGCATCGAAGAGGTAGAGGGCAGAATGGGATTTCTGTCTACTATACTAAAGGTACAGTTGGCGAAGGAAACAGGGAGAAAAGAGGTATTCCCTAATGAGCGCTCAATCCTCGAATGTGCCCAAGTCATGATTGACACCAGCGCCAGGGAGGAGGAATCGAGGATACATGAGGATGAGGGAGAATGGAGCCGGATAGTGTACAGAAGAACCAGGGTCCCTAAATCAAATTGGAAAAAAGTCGAAACACCAAACGGTAGGGACAGGGGAGCGGCAGGCGAAAGGAGGTTCAGGGCGGCGAGACCCAGGTACGGACCCCGCAGAGAAGAGAGAAAATGCCATGGGTGCGGGAAGACGAGTCATTTAGTGGCACAGTGCCCCCGCACAAAATGTTTCGAGTGCAGTGAGGAGGGGCATATCGCTAGGCATTGCCCTTACGTGTATCGGAGGAGAGATGTTCATAGGGCAGAACCCATGGAAGTGAATACGCAAACGATGCGGGAAAGAAGAAATATATCACCCAGGGGTAATGAATCTTCAGCTGAGGAATCTTCAGGAGCGTCAGGAACGTCGGAAACGGAAGAAGAGCCGGCTCGCGACAGGAGCTGAGAGCATGAGCGAAAGAAGACTACTTCGAGAAGATGGGTGTGTTCGAGGTGCTTGGTGGATACAGGAAGCACCAATACCATAATGTCACGCGGTGCGTTGGAGCGGCTGTATGGCAGAGAGAGGGCACTCCAGGTCAAGGTATGTAAGTGCAAGTTAATTACCCTGGGCGGGCCCTGTAAAGTGGCGGGAGAGGCGGTCGTGAATTTAGAGAAATGGGCGAAAAAAAAGGGCGATATTAACGTACATATTGTGGAGTACATGCCGCGCGAGTATGAAATAATAGTGGGGTGTGACTTATTGGGTCGGGTAGGCGCGCTTGTAGAGAAAAAGGGAAAGGAGTGGCGGATCAAGTTGGGGGGGGGGTTACTTATCAATGTCAAGGGACCGTAAGAGGTGGGAGTGCGCGGATAGGGGCAGTCAAGAAAGTTGTGGACTGGAGGGAAAGCTTACGTAGGGAGTTCGGAGATATTTTTTACGTGGAGGGTGATATGCTTGGGGCAACGGGGAAGACAGTACATGAAATCCCATTAAAATCTGACCGAATAACGTACGTGAAGGAGAGACGATATCCGCAGGCACTCCGCCAACATATCCGGACAGAAATCGACAGCTTAAGACGACAGGGTATAATCGTTGATAGCACATCCCCTTATAATAGTCCTCTGTGGGCAGTACGAAAGAAGAGTAAACCGGGAGAGGAGGGGGAGAGATATAGAGTCGTCGTCGATTTTAGAAAATTAAATGAAAACACAACGGATGAGAAATATCCGATTCCCCGTTTTGAGGACATTCTCGACAGACTGAATGGAGCCACAATCTTTAGCACTTTGGATTTGAAAGCAGGGTACCATCAAATCAAAATGAGCGCTACCGATCAACACAAAACAGCGTTTACTTTCGAGAGGGGGCACTATGAGTTCACTTGGATGCCATTTGGTTTGAAGAACGCTCCGATTACTTTCCAGAGATTGATGGACGAAATCCTGAGGGGGATAGACGAGGCGGTATGCCAGATTTATATGGACGATCTGTTGATCTTCAGCCGAACAGAATCCGAACACATCGAAGATCTCCGGAGGGTATTTCGACGTTTGCGTGAATTCGGGTTAAAATTGTCGATGGAAAAATCATCGCTGGGAGAGGATCGGATCAACTTCTTAGGGCATACCATCTCGAGGGAGGGAGTCCAGCCGGATTCTGCAAAAGTCGACGCAATTCGAAAGATAGCGGTGTCGAAAGACGTCAAGGGCATTCGGCGACTTTTAGGTACGCTAAATTACTATCGGCGTTTTGTGCCAGACATGGCAGAGTATCTCGTACCCATCAGTAACCTGCTGCGGAAGGGGGCGTGGACAGCGATTACACCTATTATGGAGCAAAACCTTCGAAAATGCATGGCTCGACTGCAAGAGGAACCAATCCTGACGTTTCCCGATTTTGAGAAGCTATTTACTATCACCACCGACGCAAGTGAGTATGCATTGGGAGCGGTGCTGTCGCAGGAGGGAGATGGGGGGGAACGACCAGTGGCGTACGCGAGTCGAAGACTGACCGACACGGAAGCGCGGTACAGTGCCCTCGAGCGTGAACTTCTTGGCATCATATGGGCTATTGATCATTTTCGTCCATACGTCTTCGGGCGGAGATTCAGAGTACATACGGACCACAGACCTCTTCAATGGGTGGGGAAGCTTAAGGAATCATCAGCCAGGGTGACACGCTGGAAGGAGTTTTTGTCCCAATACAACCTGGAAATTGTATACAAACCAGGGAAGGACAATGTAGTGGCGGACTGGCTATCTCGAGCGATTACCGTAAATGCAGTCGAGGAAGGGGAAACGTCCGGGGATCAAAGACAATTTATCCAGGAATGGGTGCCCGGGGAAGATGGAAGTCGCGGTACGCGGGACGATATCGATGGGAGCGAACACCAAGAAGCGGAAGAATCTGCCGGAGAACGTCCGGTGGAAATGGAGACGATCGAGGGTATGATTAACGATAAACGGCGACAAATTATTTGGAAGACGCAAACGACCGGCCTGATGCAAGCTACTCATGAAAACTATGGCAAGAATAGCATTACGACAATCTGGTCCCAACCGGGTGTCAAGGGTGACCAAATTTGCCAGGCATTGAAAGATGCATCTAGACCAGGGAAGACCTACCATCTATTTGTCGGCAACGCGACAGTGTGGGATCTGATCAAGAAATTATGGAGAACAGAACAACTGGGTATTGATCGATCGTTTGTTCGTTGTCTGTCTATGGTCCAGACACTGCGTGATGAGGAACGGCAGCGGGAAGTAACGCTTGCCTACCATCAAGGGAAGACGAACCACCGCGGTGCGCAGGAGACTTTGCAAGCATTACAGCGACGGTACTTCTGGTGGGATATGAAAAAGACGATCCAAGTGATCATAGGAACGTGCGATATATGTCTTAAGACTAAATATGATCGACACCCACCACAGGGACAACTGGAGAAAACACCCACAGCAGAGACGTTCACTTGGAAGGGATATAAGTGGGTTACGACAATAGATACCTTCAGTAAGGTAGCTATGGCGTATGCCGTAAAAGACAAATCATCCAACGCCGTCTTACAGGCATTACGAACGTAGTTCCAGTTTTATGGGGTACCGGACCGAATCTCGTCTGATGGGGGTAGGGAGTTCGATAATGCAAACGTTCGGACGGAGATGAAAAATCTTGATATCGTGTGGCATCTCAACACCCCAGGACATCCTAAGAGTCGCGGAGGCATCGAAAGGTTGCACAGTACCTTGAGTGACCACCTGCGGGTGTATCAGGTAGAAAAGGGTCTGCAGGCGAACGAGGCGATGCCGAAGGCAGTGGTGGCATACAATCATTCCATCCACTCCACCACGGGGTTTACGCCGTTCGAGATCCTCTTCGGACTGCGCGCGAGGCGCCGGAACGGGACAGAGACGGTGGCGGACGAGGGAATGGCGGAGCAAATGTTAAGTGCTCACTTAGAGCTCGGAAAACTTTGGGGCAAAGTTCGTGACAAAATCGTGAGGGAGAAGGTCAAGAGAGTTTCTCGGGTAAACCTCAAAGTCCGGGGTCGAATGGGGACCTTAAAATTGGGACGATTGTATATCGTAAAATTGGCTCTAATCGGAGCAAAGAGTCGATCAGATACGAGGGTCCATTCAAGGTGGTGGTGATCAGGGAGCATAACATCGTCACCATCGAGAGTACAAGACCTCCGACGAAACGGAGGACCGTCCACGTCGAACAGTTAAAACTCCCACCAGGGGGGAAGGGTGCTGGCCATGAGTGAGTTGGAGTGTCCTCGCTTCTGCACGTAGCCAAATTTGGTATGGTATACATACGTACACTTTGTACCATTTGTAGAAGTATTTTTTTTTTTTGTTGTTTTTTTAGAATGTACACAGGCTGTGTAGAAATATCGACTTTGCGTAGCGTGTAAGATGCCATTGTTTTCTGTGAGTAATGAGCCATGTAATTTTTTTTTGTTTTTTTTTTTATTTTGTCACTAGTGGCTGCAGTGTTAGAAGCAGCGTTTTATTTGGACTATAAGTGTCTTATAAATACGACCGAATGTAAGGGATTACAGGTTGTGTACTGTTTGGGCTGGCCTTCGCTCCCTTAGTACGATTAGGAGAGTGATCGTAATATCGCCTAAGTCGTCCTCAATTCAGACTTAGACTTCATAGTTTACGAGGAGATGTGCGTAAACTGGCAGGGGGGAGTTAAGCTCCGGGCAGCATCAGTACTCAACCTTAATCCCCGAACGTCGGGATGTAAACATCCCGAATGTAAACATCCCGAATGTAAATATACAGGGTTATAGACTCGAAATAAACAGTCTAGTTCTAACTTTCAAGCCTGTTGTTTCTCTGTACTTTTTTCCCCTTTGTTTCTTAATTCTAAAGCCGGTAAGCATTAACTTAGAGTCCATGTCCTCTACCTCAACATTTTTCAACACCTCGTAACTATTGGGCGTGAAAAACGGAGACTCATGAGTTGTTGTTGTTGTTTGTTTAGATGTGCTTGGTAGTGATGGTAGTTCCTCCATAGAGCTGCTGGGAGCTGAAGAATTGACAGGAGCTATGTTTCGGTTAGATCGCCGCGGCTTACGTTTGACCGGCGACGAAGTGGGGGTAGGTCCCAACGACCTTGTGCGTTTTTTCTTATTTTCTGCAGACATTAACTGCTGATAGAAACGCATGTTTCATCAGCAGTATTTTTCTGAATTATTTAGTATTTTTTAAAAAAAAAAATAAATAAAAAAAATATAGGGCAAGTAGTAGCCGCGAACGCAAGTAACTAAGATGAGAGCCTCCTTCGCTAGCACCTGGCTGAGATGCTATGAGGGCTTTGCGGACTCCCCACTCTTATCTCCACAACGGCTGACAGTTGGCCTAGGCAATATGGCCGCCTTTGCTGTGTAATGTGAGGTGAATCTTATTTTCGAAATCATATCTTTTTTATATAGGTTTTAACAATTCAGAAACGAATCTTTTGTGGAATGTTTCTATCTTAATGTGCAACTACCGAACTAAATTTCCGTTTTCTTAGTCGGATTCACTACTTTTTTAATCAAGTAAATACTAACTTTTCTCACAGGAACCAAATCGAACCTGACCAATCGACAAAATAAAAAATACCCGCAGGGGAAGATGGGAATTGAACCCGGGCATCCGCAGTTAGAGGTCAGTATCAGTCACTAAGCTAAGGGAACGGCTAAATGTATGCTTATTGTTGAATATAATAGAATCGTTTACACAATAGGAATTATTGAAAAACAACTCAAAATATCCCTAGTTTTTAGAAATTGCCTATCAGCTAAATACCGTTCTTAATTCAGAGGCTAAATTTTGCACCTTTAATTTTTGGACCCTGTGGATTTGGGAGGTCACTGGGCTGTTTGTGAATAATGTATGAATGAGTGAGTGAATGAAAATTGTGAATATGGTATGAATGAGAATATTTATCACAATTACTTATTACCTAATAAGGCAGATTGTAATTTTAGCTTAATAAAGAAGTTTCAATTAATTTTTTTCAGAACATTAAATCATACCTGTTGTATAACTGGAATAACCAGTGAATGGAAGCTGCCAATATAATAAATAATAATTTTCATGATAGTAGTGTGGGAGGAAGACCCACTCAGTGTTGTACTCCCCTGACATGGGAACGGAAACAGCTTACGGAAAGAAATCCCTCATCCCACTCCTTTTCAACCTTCTTTCCTGTGTCTGGTAAATATGGGGTGTGGATCTTAGAGATATGTAGGTAATGAAATTTGTTATTTTGCCGAAATGATTTTGAACAAATCGTCGTGGAGTGTCCTGTGGTGTATGTTAAGTGGGGCATGAACAGTAAGGTGAAAAATTTTGGATTGCTATCTTTGTATCGTTGGTAAATTTTTTTGCTGAGCCGTAGGTTCGTGAATGATACTTAAACTGAGGTTAAAGTGGTACTTCCCTGTGAAGTGGTAAGTATAGAAACTTTTCTCTGTAGTTGGAGGTCTGTGTTTTTAGTTATTTATGTGGATTCCAGGCCATTCTCCTGCCAAATGTAAGTCGTAAATAATGAACTGTGTCAGTTTGTGAGCTAGAATGATTCTGGGGGACATGTGCTCCGTTGGATTGTGAAAGCTATGTGATTCGAACTGTCTTGGTTAATCTTTATACTAGAAGCTTATTTTGTCCAATTGATTTTGTAAGTTATGTGAAACATGTATACAATTTATTGCACGTGAATTGGCTGTGTCATTAGCACAAGTAGCTGTTTTACCTGTAGTCGGTAAGTCAGCAGTTTAAATGGAGTTCATTTCCACAGAGGTTAATATTGCCCTTCCATAAAATTTAATAAAGAAAACATAAATACTGATATATACATACATTGAGTGGCACAACCAGGGTACAAATGTAATGAAATCTTTATCATACATAAAATCGATGTATGACACATTTCTAAAACGGTTCTTTACTTTTTTCGAGTGAGAGCAGTGGCTTGTGGGAGGCTGCACCCCACTGTGTTTATGTTATAGTGAACGTAAGTGTCACTGTATGTTCTAGCATAGAAGGAGTTGATGATTCTCAAAGAACTATCTTTCCGGCATTGGATATTTCCCGTTTAAAGTTCACACGGTCACTTCTTTGCCAACTCAAACATGAGAACATATTTTGCTTACGATTATTAATTTTAAAGAAAATATGCAGCCCTGCTGAATAGAAGGATCTTCAACATCAGACCATAGATGATAAAACTACTAAATGTTAGTATATAGCGTGGACAAGAAAATATATTAACATTCTACACACCGAAGAGTTATGGCTCTGGACCTTCCGGTCACTCATTCGCTAAGGGCTGAACCAGAACTGGTGCAAAAACAACGTCCAGCTGATATATTGTGATTTTGGAGAGTTAACTGTTAATGCGAGGTAACTGTAATTACATTTTATTTTTTAATACTGATACTGACATTTAATGGTTATAATCTGTTTTACGATCTAATTATTAAAATTAAATGAAATGGAATACACAAAATAAATGTTGGCATTATGTTAATTTGAAGCCAGAGGCAAGTTTATGTTGTAAACTAATATGATCATGGGAGGTAAACAACCCATGATCCTATGTAGGTCGGATTACTAAAGAGAATAAAGCAGTCTCTTTACAGAAGTTCGAGAGTGTAGTTCGTTTCCCTCTTTCCTATTCTTTTTTTAAGCTTAACCTGCGACGATTAACTGTTGGATTCATTTCCAGAATACCACTAGAAAGTACATACAACAACAAAACTCTAAAAAAACTAATGTGGTTTATTTTATATAACTGAATTGTTATTTTCTATATTTTATTAATATCGATAAGAAATACTATATTATTGTGACTACTGTATTAATGACTGTTATTTTATTCACATGGATTGATCAAGAAATCAGTAACTGCTAATTTTATATTTTTTTTTTTCACCAGCAAGTGAATTGTATTTAGTAGTGTCACTTTACTATATTTGATGGAATTGACAGTATACTTCTTATTGTTGGGTCAAATAAATGCTAATCAGAAGGTGTGGGTTTCAATCACAGCCCTTACACTTTTTTTTTTTTTTTTTTTCGAAAATTCGATTATTGTTTTAATTTAAAGTCTAAGACCAGAAGGCAAACTTCTACTTATAAATCGGTTCAAATCCATTGGAAAACGAGGTTAGAAAAAGCCAACCTTATCATAAGAGGTTAACAGGTGGTTTACATTTGTTGATTGTGCTCCACGTGGATTGTTTTCTATGATTCTATGACTGTGTTTTATGTATTATTATAACTTTTACTCTTAGCAGGTCCGAATAAAGGCCAAGATCCGAAGCTTGCTTGAAAAAAACTTGAAAATGTTGGTGGATGG
Source organism: Acanthosoma haemorrhoidale (assembly GCA_930367205.1). Classification (NCBI taxonomy): domain Eukaryota; kingdom Metazoa; phylum Arthropoda; class Insecta; order Hemiptera; family Acanthosomatidae; genus Acanthosoma; species Acanthosoma haemorrhoidale. The sequence goes on from OV884011.1 coordinate 81,829,946, forward strand.
AAACAAATTGTTTTAAAGAGACCGAGGTAAGTAATCAACCCTGTTTTATTTTTATTTATTACTTTACTTTCAAGTTATTTTTTTTATCAAATTACGTATATTATTATAAATTTTATTTATAGATATTCTGCATCTGGAAGATGTGTGAGAGGTGCTGATTTTAAACATCGTCAAAATCTAAACCAACTTTGTCATCAAGAAATAACACGATTTTATGAGGGATTTCACGTGACCAGTGAAAAGATGGGGTTTCTTAATTCCATTTCATGATTTGAAACCAAAACAAATTAAAACAAGGTATCTTTCATAATTACGCACACTATGGTTATGAAAATATAACCACAGAGACCTCTAAACGAACAAAAAATCACCTCACAAAGCATTTTTTAAATATTTCGTAGCCCCGAACAAATATAAGACGATTTAAGTGTGTAGGGAGGCATTCTGGAAAATTCTGGCTTTAAGGAAACGCCAAGTGGAAGGAGTACTGAAACGGATTTCATACGGGACTAAGAAAAAAGGGGAAGAGATACAAGATTTCATATGGAGCGTAAGGATTAGAAGAAAAATGTTAAGCACTTTATAAAACAAATTAAACCATTATGAAAGTCATTTTTACAGAAACAAACCCAAGAGTACCTCCAGAATATCTCTAGTCGCCAGACTTAAATAAAAAAAAAACATGGCTATATCAATCCAAATGTTCTGCAGGAATGAAACTCACTTGTAACTAGGATGTTCTACATGCATCCACAAGATCTTGCAAGAATTAAATGTGCACACCATTAATGCAAAAATGTATGACAAGTAAAACGCTACACTAGGCCTCAAACTATTGCAAGTGAAACAAAGCTCAACCCCACAGCTATCTTCAGTTAAATAATCTTTGTAGAGGAGATTCTTTTAAAAGAAAAGAAAGAAAAACTTTATTATAAAGTACAATCAAAACACTGGTATATACAAATATTAAAAGTTACGTTACTACATACTGTGTGGAATGCCTAGGGACGAGTGGGGTTTGGGACTAAAGCTGAGACATATATGTGTAAGAGAAGGATAAGATTCTGGGAAGTAGGGAAGTCTTGGAGGCATGCGGTTGCTTGGTTAAAAATAACAGGGAACCATCAGTGACTCCCATGAAGTCACGAGGTAGGTATACAGTTCTGCTCAAGTCCCTCTCCTTCTACCGGTTCTTAGCATTATAAAACTTTCGACATCAGCTTTCACCCTCTGTTTAAGATTATATAACAAATCCAGTTCGATTTTAAAAGAAAACGTTTATTTTGCGATGAAACTATCGGTGGAGAGTTTTATGCAAAACAAACAAAAGACCGTCAGTAAGCGTCGACATGTATTCACAGTCCATCAATTGAATTTGAAAAGTCAGTTATGAAACGAGCAAAAGAAATAAATGGCTGGTGCATTTTTTAACAAGTATTTTCATATGAATTTCTTTTATACCGTTTTAAGGCAGTTAGAGGGAAAAAAGTTTGGCCTGAGCATGAGTCAGTTCCTAAAGCAATGGAGGAGATATCTTGATTCGTGGATACAAAAGATAATAATGGTAGAAATATTTAATAGAGGAATTGATGTAACATTTTTACATATAAAACACTAGCTATAATTAAAACAAAAATGTTGCAAAAGTATGGTGAACACATAATCTTCAGCAGGATTAATACTTGAAAATCAATTTCATGCTTTCGCGATATGTGTGAAAAAAATAATAACGGCAGCGGGTATTCTTCGAGTTGTCAAGATGAAAAAGAAAAACAGCCAAGAATCTTGCGGCAAAGCGACAATTTCCCTAATGAGGATGAGTAAATGATTCATGAGACCTTCAAAGTCTTCTTGGAACCGCTGTTACTAAAAGGAGACAGAACCAGGACCGACAGAAGAGCAAAGTTTTATAAATATCCAATTCTATTTGTACTCGTTGTTTTATGTCTCCTATTCTCCAGTCCCTCCTTCAATGAGGTGTATCACCTGAAGAAAAACAGGAATATACTAAAACATATGCTGGGAAACTTGGGGAAAATAACAAAAGAAACATCGTACTCTCTTGGTTTCAGTTCAAACCACACTGGAAAATGAGCTTCACTGTTTGAAGAGGAGAAAAAAATGATCCTATTATTATTTTTTTTGTTAGGTTCATAAATTACTGTATTTATTGTCAATAAAAAAATAACAATTTTTTTCTTAAATTTATTATTCATACTACCCTAACCTTTTTTCGTAGCTTTTTAACCAATTTAGTGAAGCAGGGTGCACTTGCATCGAAGTGGACTAAAAATCTCTCTTGACAGACTGTATTCGAGTTAGTTACGTTTCTTTCCAGTTGTTCTGAAAAAAAAAACAATTTCGTTGTATTTTTGGAAATATAAAGACCAAAAAAAGCGAATAAAACCATTATTGATTGAGCTTTAATGCTTTATATAACTCTTATTTACCTATGACCTATTGTTTTCGAGTTTTAAGTGATAAAACAGAAAAAGTTACCGATTAGGACGTAATAACGGCTCCCCTTCCAAGCACTCACTGCCTCCCCCCCAACCTTGGGAACTTTAGTATTTGTTAAGGACCTTTTACTCTTAAACTATACCCAATTTAAGAAATAAACTACATATTTTTTTTTTGGCTTTCTTACCTGGAATAATAATCGTTAGTAGATAGTTTCTGTATTGACTTTGATGGGAATTGGACTCCTGTCTGTACTGCTGTCCCTCAGGGAACCACATATTTATGATCTCCACTATTAAATGCAAAGTATATTACTTCAGGAGTATTGAATGGACCATTTTAATTACCTGACAATAAACGTTTGATCATCCCGGTCATAGATTTAAAATTAGATAGTGAACATAGAGAATAGATATGATATTATGTTATATGATAATATTCAGAACTATTATCACTCCAAATATATTCCTCCAAAATTCACATCTTTAAGCAACTACTTATAAATTTTAATTGACAATGCAAGTGGAGAGTACCTACCCATACAAATGAACTGACGCACTCCAACCCATCTACGTTCGACAAAACCTGGGGTAAATGGAACATGAATATTGCCGTGACTTATGTTAAGGAAACAAGAATCGATGAAAGAAATCCTTACAGTTTTCAATACAAATGGAAAAAAAAATGCATTAAATTTTGTTTCTATCAGTAGATTTATTGCATTTTTTAGATTTTAGTATCATGAGTTATTATTATTTTAACGTAAACATTATTACCCAATTTTGTAACGTTCGATTTTGTATGCTTTTTATGAGTAATGTTCTGATTATAAAGACTTCTATAAATTGATTCAAATGTTTTTTTTTCTTCTAGCCAGTTTTAAAAGATTTTTTTTTATAAATGCGCACTTCTTCTTCCTTTTTGTGGCTCTTTTCCACTTTTTGAAAATTTCAAAGAGTAAGCTAAAAGTAATTAGTCCACGACTGTTGTGGCCACCTCTTAATTATGAATAATTAGAAGTTCCCCTCTTCTCGGACCAAAAAATATCTATCTATGTTTCCATATGTTTAATAAAGCTTATGACGTCAGTCGGAGAGGGGGGGGAGAAGTTAGTGGGGGAAACAGCCGCAGGAAACAGCGGATAGAAAAAAGAACCAAATCGGCACCTAGAACACCTCTCTCTCTCTCTCTCTAAGACCACGTAAACTATGTATAATAGCTACCAACCTGTTCTCCTGAACATAGTACACTGTGGAACACATCTTCCAAGATCTTATGGAGTCAGATCAATAAACAAAATCCGAATAAGGCTACCACAGGTTTACCCATTTTATCTTTTTCTTGACACCCCGGTGGGCTCTCACCACTGTTCATAGAACACCCGCACCTCACCCGAGGTCTCCTACACTCATTTCCTACACCCATCCTTCAAATAGGTCCCTCCTAGTACAAGGATCTACTCATCCCAAATAATTCCATTTTTTTCCCCTTATTCCTAGTGTTTCAAGTTTGAGAGTTTTCTGGGAGGGGGAATCTACCGCTATACAAACTTATTTAAATAAATAAATAAATTCAAAGTAACTCTAAGATATATTTATAACTGGTTGTATGTATTTTTTATTATTATGTTAGGATCATTCATAACATAAATTCTAGGTGTCTAAGGAAATAGTAGTCGGTTTTATTTTTCGATGTGATTAAACTAATATATTAAACCACCACAGCGAGGAGCTAGGTCACACCAAGGGGCTTGGGTGGTGGCTGACATAAATATGGGTTGTGGTCAAGCAGTAAACCGTTTTCTCGGCTTATGTAAGGGTTAATAATAGGACGCAGGTGGCTCGGGCTCAAAGGACAAGCCCTATAACCCTCGATGTCGTGGTAGACAGAATGAGTGTTAAAAGCAGGGAAATGGACTAAATACGCTTAAGAGCAAAGCTGTTTCAGAAAAACTGTTCAAAAAGAAAACGCACCCCTTTGAAGAACATATGAAAGAGCCGCGTGCCGAGGAGAGCTAAACATCATCCCATGGCGTGGTGCAGACTTGGTGGTTAAATAGGAAGGTTCGATCTCACAACCCTGATTGAGTAGAGTAGCCTCCTACAGAATTCCTTTTATATTTAATAAAAACTTATTGTCATGGTTGGTTTACCACTCAAGCAGACTTATTCATATTAATGTCTTATTTATCCAAATAGCTAAAAATAATAAAGGTTTTGGTCACACAGGCCTACAAGAAAAAAAAGTTGGTGCCTAGGATTTTAGAACTGATTTTAGCTATATCAAGGACGCTGAATCTAAATATGAAATCAATTTTTCTCTATTTACTCTACTTTTTTAGATCAAAGTTCTACACAAAATATGAAGTTCTAAATCACATATACAAGAATTGGTTCATGTATATTTGCCCTTTTGTCTAGTTAGTTTCAGGAAAATCCACCAGATGGTAGATGGTGAGTTCTCGCCATGCAGAACGAAGTTGGCCTCACGTGATATTTTTAGGAAAGAGTTTTTATAAAGTTAACCTTTCTGTGCTGTATATGTGTTTTTGAATAGAAATAAAATGAGTCTAAATTGAAGAAGTTTGCATGAATCATCCTACATGCTACATAAGAAAACACAAATAATGTCAGTAACGCTGTTGAAGAACGGATATATTCCTCAGTTGAGCACGTAAAAAATTAAAGCAGGAATATTGGCTGGCCCACAAACAGGACACCTCATGATTCACACTGACTTCATAATTCATCGTGCCGTTCAGTGAAAACCTTGTACCTCATTTGTTACAGTTGTTGGAAATTTTCTAGGCAAAAACAAAGCTGAAAACTATGTAGAACTGGTAAACGAGATGCTTAACAGCTTCAAATCACTTGGGCGTAACATGATTATTAAGGTGTACTAATTACACAGCCACTTAGACCACTTTACTCAAAATTTAGGAGACACCAGTGAGGATCTATTCTAAAATGCATGGAAGAATGTCACGGAAAAGAAGCTAAAGTGTTCAGTGACTAGTTGGGTTTATCGATGACGTTTTCCTCTATCTTTGTATATAATAATATTTGTATAATATATGATAGTAATAAAAATTCCATGTTTAGGTTTCTTATTTGATCCATGGATTTAACTTAAAAAATTTAAAAAGACTAAGCCATATTTATATTCAGAGCATCAAACGACATCTCTTTTTTAATTCTAAAGTGTCGGGTTGCCACTAGGGGAGTGCTTAATCACTCTAGCCCTGGTGACAAGTGCGGATTGTTCTAGTTTATAACATGGACCATGTTCCGTGTCGGCGTTAATATCTGACTCCATTTTTATGATAGGGATGTGTCCATGTGTCCAAGTGTCCAATACACTGTGTTCAAGTGAAGAGTTACAGAGGTTTCACGAAGAATAAGACAAGTTTTCAGAGTTCGGGTGAGAGCCCGGCAGCGTAACAGGTCAAGGCGCCAGAGGGTCTGCAAGGCGGCTGTCGGACAGGGTGACGGCGCAGAGGTGTGGCAGAAAGAGAGAGTAGCCTAGTAGAAGACTGAGTGGACTTACTTCCAGGGCCCTGGGGCCCTGGCGTAACGTGACCAAGTGATAGTGGCTTTCGAGATGAGGAGACTGGGAAAGAGTAGTTCTCCAGGGCGAAACCCAGGGGGGTTGAAATATTACTTCCCCTTGCCACCGGAAGGCGGAGCCTGGCTTGAAAGGGGTATGTTTATGATGTCACACCTGCACTGAGGTACGTGCCCCTCGTCCCCTAAAGGACTGTTTTATGGCATGGCTTTTAGATTTTATGACCACCGGAAGGTGACCCTAGGTCTACCGGGTCTGTTTTATGAGGGGCAGGTGGCTTACCCTCTCAGGTTTATTGCTGACGACCTTCGACCCTCTTGTGCCTTGTTACAATTGCCGCATGGACCCACCTGGTTTATTACTAGAAGCTTACAAAGATTTACATTTATATTATAATACATTATTTGTACCAGAGTATAGGGTAATTTACATATATGGTTGGCGATCGCTACATAAAGTATTAACAATCTTTATTAAATGCGGATTTTGCTATAATGTAAGTGGTGAGGAAGGGTCAGCTCCCATTATAAAACTCTTTAGGTACTTTACGACTGTATAGTCTAGGCCCCGATTTTACGTATCACAAAGTTTTTTTTAATTTAAAGTAATGTACATACATTATATAAGCAGAATATATTTTGTATTTCTTGAAAACGAATGGACATAGATGTCTACAGTTATTATTTTTTGGAGAGAATGTGATCGACACCATTCAGATTTCGGAGTTCAGCTGGGAATTCTTCGTCAGTATGCCTTCTTTATTTTCCGCAGTAAAGGCTTTAAAATTAGCTTCTTTTTACTCCAATGCAGTATCATTTCTACTGTATTTAATAGTACAATGTGTGGAGTTCGATAAATATTCATCAGAGTAATAGTAACATTTAGTAATAGAGCCAAACGGGTAGTTCGGGTAATCTTTTCAGGTATTCATTCCTGAAGCATTTTAAAAATATGGGCTGAACCATGTCAGTATGTGTGAATTTTTATTTGAAAATAGTAAATATAGGATAATTGTCACAAGTTGCGCCCGCACAGTCGATAAGATTTTATTTTAATGTTGTCAGGACAACTAAAGTCGGCAAATTTGGTTAGTAAATAAGTACGGTTAGTGAAATTAAAAAAAAAAAAATTCAGATTAAAATTTAAATGCCTCTAACAAGGTCACAATTAAAAATGGAGAACAAACCGATGACAAATAGTGAAGGAATTGGTAAATTGGAGACAGAGATGTCAAATCCGGTTAATCCACACGATCATACGATTCGACAACCCGACCCACTGATTAAAAAGACGAATCCTAAAGACGAATCCAGTGGTCAGGGCCCAACTGCCACTCAAATGGATAAAATGATGCAAATGTTGATACAAAATAATGTGAAGTTTGACCAATTGGCCCAAAATTCCGCCGAAATGAAAAAAGATTTTTTAAAAAAAATGAATGAAAAATTCGAACAAAACTCCACTAAATTGGAGAAATTATCCGTCCAAACAAATTTAAAACTCAATCAAATGGATCAAAAATCTATCCAAATGAACGAAAAATTTGAACAAAAATTGACCCAAATTTCGGAGCGATTGAAAGATGAAATCAACGACTCATTGGCTGGTCTCAGTGCTAGAGTAACCGTGGCGAAAAGTGATATGGGTGTACTCCAACAAGTTGGGGTGCAAAATAAAAAAAAAATCTAATTGTTGAAGAATAATTGAAGCAAAGCATGATAACAGTGTAGCAGTGAAAAAAGGGTTTACGGATAACACCGCGTCAATACAACAGACAGAAAAGTCAACGAAGTAAAAAAATTTAGAACCAGTCGAGTACCCATGGCTAATATGGAATCGGGCGAACAATTCACAGAAGCGATTTGTCGTCTTAACTCAACCATTTCCCGTCAGAATGCGATAGTCAACAAAGATAAATACCATTTCCGAGACAATCATTTGGATAACCCGGCTGAAATTTTAATAGCAGTTAAAATTCAATACCAGCTGTGGGGAAACATGGTATCCCGAAGGAATACTTGTGCAAAATGGTGCTCAGGATTAGATCTATAAAAAATCCGATAGATGAGGTAGAAATTTGCCTGAAAATTGCTCGACACTTCGGCTACACCGTATAAGAAAAAATGTCATTCAAATACCACTTACCTGTTTGTCTGCCCAGGAAATGGAACAAAGATCAGAGGAAAGTTTCATGCAAACTTATTAAAACGATTCAAAACATGAAATCTGAGTAGTTTGTAGAACGTTATTTTTATCGTGTTGTAAATAGATAGTCGACTTCGATAAAGTCAATTTATTATTATTAGTCTAGTCATTTACAATCATTTATTTATTATTATATTATTCCCCTTATTTATTAATTTAATTTAAATAAAAAAAAAGTTATTATTTTTTGGAAAGAATGTGATTGACACCATTCAGATTTCAGTGTTCAGCTGGAAATTCTTCGTCAGTATGCCTTCTTTATTTTCAACAGTAAAGGCTTTAAAGTTAACTTCTTTTTACTCCAATGCAGTATCATTTCTACTGTATTTAATAGTACAATGTGTGGAGCTCGATAAATATTCATCAGATAATTAGTAACATTTAGTAATGGAGCCGAACGGGAAGTTCGGGTAATCTTTTGAGGTATTCATTCCTGAAGCATTTTAAAAATATATAGTAATAATATGGGCTGAACCATGTCAGTATGTGTGAATTTTTATTTGAAAATAGTAAATATAGGAAAATTGTTACAATATATTTACATTCTTGAGAAACACAGCAATCTGTTAAAACTTTATTTGGACAATATTATTTAATATTATATATTTTTGTTAGACCGAGTATGGAGCCAGGAAAGATTTAAATGTTTATAAAACATAAACAAATATATGGTTATTGTCTCCAATTTCTGTGCTTGCTATTAGAAAGGAAACTATTAGTAAAGGAATCAATGCGTGTATTGTTTTAAAGAATGGTGTAATTAACTAATCAATGAAAAAATAATTATACAATTGATCAAAGATTTTTACTAGAAGATGTACAAAAGCAAAAAAGAAATGCTGAAGTTTACGATCAACCATCCTTATCCTCATTGCCTCCTACTTCTGGGTTCGCAAATCCAGGTAATCTCTAAGTATTTAGAAGTGTCAACGCAGGGATCGGCCAACCAGGTGTTAGCAGAAGTTACATTGCATACCTCAGTCCTGTCGCACCTGAACAATTAAAAAAACTTCGTTAATAAATTTTTTTTATTTTTTACAGACTCTTATATGATACATAAACGTACCAAAGGAAATGGGATTTTTTTAAGAAGCGTATAAATTATAGCCTTATATATTAGGGGCTTAGATAAAAACCTCCAATCTATAACTTTTCAGATTAAAATGATAACGCTTGAAATCTATGAACAGTTTTTTTACTTGGAACTAAAAGTAGTATTCAAAAAACAATGTTTGTCTAGTTATAATGACGATTTAATTCGAAATTAAGCTTTACAGAACTAGAGAAACTATTGGATTTGTGTTTTAAGTATTAATATTATAAGCATTAAACAAGATTCTGGATTAGCTTTCTGGCTATCATACTACTTATTCGTGTCATTATTGTGTTCTCCTAACAATTCCGACTTCTGTTAGAACAATTTTTATACAACATTACAGTTACCTTCTCGTGAATCAATTGGAACCTGTGCTGGAGCTTCAGCAATTTCTACCATTACAAAGTTTAAAATGGTTTATACGAATTTAACTTCAAAATGCCAATTATCATTACAAAAATAAGAACTTGAAACTTCCTAGCCCCCCCCCCCCCCATTGAGATTGCCCATCGATAACTTTATCGACTTCGGCAAGAGAATCTTTTCCGAGTTCACGTGCTGAATAGAGAGGGACACCATCGTCTTTCAGCCCAACCTCAGACGTCTAAAGCACGAAATAAGCGCTTCAGCTACCTACTTAATGAGGTATGAAAGAATACCAGGTGGTGATAAAAAAACTTCCCACTCTTGTTCCAATGACTGGAGTTAAAACTACTATACATAAATAAACTGAAGATATGCCCCAATTTGACAATCGGACCTTGTCACCGCACATAAAACAGGTACTGCCAAATAAAAGATCAAGAAAGTTTTTGCACCTTTCTCACTACCTTCGTATAAAATATGACGTTACCAACTAACTAGGCACCTTCAGGAAGCATCACAAATGGTTTTGAATAAAACTTCAGTCACTGCCCCTTATCAGTCTATCACTGCGGACAGCTACAAAAGAATTCTACCATTACCTAACATTCTACATCTCCTTTACCATAGCGATGGGTTTGCTACACCTCTGTCTGATTTATCTGATGACCGCTCTCTCCTCCACCTTTTGGTTTTTATCCCAAAGGGGGTCATAGTCATTCTCCTTCATTACTCCTTCTCCGAAAAGCCCTTGGTTTCGATATTATGACTATCAAGATTATTTTTAAACATTTATCAAAGGCATCTATTTGACTCCTGGTCATCTACACCTCGATCCTCAGAACCACTCAGTTTCTCTCCTCTAGAAATACTCCTCAATCAAAATGATCCACAAAAAATAACGTAAACCTCTCCTCACTCTCACTCACTGCTTCTCGCACTAAACTATCCATTAATGCTGTCCCCCGTAATATGCTCCATTTCCTCCTCATTTGTGAAGAAAGTTCTGATGTATTAGCTGACGTTTCTCAGGCCTTTGATCGAGTATGGCACTAGAGCATGCTCTGTGAGCTCAGTACAAGTAGGCATCCTTCCTTCCGCGTAATACCTCTTCATCCAATCATACGTATCTAAAAAATGTTTCAGACCTCTCCCACGTCCTCCTCATTAGTGCAACTTTCTTGTGTTCCCAAGGTGAGGTACTCAGCCCTTGTTGTTATGACTCCTCATCCTTCTAAACCTCTCTATGACTCAGCTGATGACAACCTACTCTTCCCATTCCGACCTCTTTAGAAGATTGTTCTGTGTTGAAATGTAAATTGAAATCAACAATAAGTTGGTGGCTTTTCACTGCTTGTATAAGAAAATATAGGCATTTCTAGAGCGTTTTTTCTAATACTACTATATACCTTTGAAAAAGTAATGATAACAGATACCATAAAAATTATCAAGCTTAGAACTAAAATACCAGCATGTAATAATTAATTGCTACAGTTACATGTTCGTATGTTTCCTAATTTTAGTTAACACTTGTGAAAATCATATCGCGAAGTATAAATATTATTTTTGATTATATATACATATTAGGATATAGCAAATGTGTAATGAATATCAATCATTATTTGTACATTTCAAGGTGCAAATACTCATACCTGGACTTGGCGATGGCAAGAGCATTTTTAGCATCACAGTTAACGTTGTCTACATTTCCGACAGGGCAGGCATAAGGGTTTTTCCTGCCGTAGAAAGACTCCAGAACCCTGATAGTGGATCCTGCGGGACATCGGATCTGGCGTCCCTCGTTTTGACAGACTATAGCTTCTTTGGCGACTAAAACAGGAGTTTAGATTGTTGAATTCAGAAAATAAGTAAATATTTGTATTAACGGTACTTTTATCAAGTGAAATATTGAAACTAATCCACCATAATGTTTAAATCCTATTCATTATTTCATCCTTGGATTGGATGTGATAAGAAATACTCCACTTACTGCTATTCACTCACCAATAAGTTGAGGTGTTGGACACTGAGGACAGGTGAACACCTTAGATGATTTCTTGTCCTTCTTGGCTAAGGCCGCCTGAATCAGAAGAAGTGCTACTAGAAAAACTACTAAATTCTTCATCGTGACTGAGGAGAGGAATGAGCTATCCACTGAGAACATACTCACCCTTATATACCTTTAATTCAGTTAAGGATTAGCAGTTGTGTCATCAGTTTTTGTTTGATCGTAACAACGTATGCAATGAAGCCATTTTTACCTTTGATTAATTGTAGATGAAAAGCTTCCTTGTAAACAGAGGCAGGTGTTCTTATTTGTATGTTATCAATTATGGAAATCAATCGCAGTTTTAGATGCTTATTTTTTATTTAAGGAAGGAAATAGAGGTGGTCGGTATGGTGCTAGGGATATAGAGGTAGAAGTTGTGATTTTGTTAGATAAAATAAAAAAACATTGAAAATTTATAAAAATAACCCCAAAACACTTGGGAATATACATGATAGATTTATCCATCACTTTCTACAAACAGAGAACAATAATATGAAAATATTCTTATACACGATGCAACATATTACTGGTTCATTATATATTTATAAACACTTTTAACCAATTGGCCTTAACTACTGAGTTTACTACAGACTAGAATATTGAAATTATTCAGTTCTATATATGGAATGGTATTTACATAAATTCGCAACGGACTATGGTTCATTATTGTTAACTGATTGTAGTTTTCAATGAACAACCCCAACATTTACGCAACAGCTTAGTTTCTAGCATCAATAGTCCAGCGCCATCCACATTCGTCCTAGAGGTGTCATCTCGCTTATATCAAGCAAGCGTCGTATTGTTTGTCAGCCCTATTTTTTTGTCATATACCAGCCTCAATTGTATAAGTTAAAGTCAGAGGTAGCTCTGTATTGTAAACTAATGCGATCATGGGACGTAAACATCCCATGATCCCGTATATGTCGGATTACAAAGAGAAATAAAGGCAGTCTATTTCGAGAACTGAAGTTAGTCTTACGTTCCCGTTTTCCTTCTCTTTATCACATTCTACCCGGTGGCGAATAACTTATATATATATATGTATATGTAAGTTACGGCTAGCGGTACGGCAATGTTAAGCCTAATACCACATAGCCTAAGGTAAACAAACCCGTAACGTTTGTATAGAGAATCAGGAGGAGAATAAAGCCAGTTATAAAACAAACCATCACATTATATCATCTACCTCCTTATTCATTCTTTTTTCTCGATCGTCTACAGCTGGGAGACGATTACTTATTTATATATATATGTGTAATGAAAGTATTCTCTCTTTAATTTAAATTTTCCGCACTGCTTCCACTAGCCACCACCAGATGGAGCAGCTATCAGATAGAGAAGGTTATGTTAGGTAACAAAACTTGTAAATAGAATGTGAATATAGAAGTTATAAACTGTAATTGTCGTTTCTTTGTTTACAGGTAAGATTGTGTAAATCAATATTAATAATTGTTTAATATAATATATAGTGAATAAAATTGCTAACTTTTTTTTACTGAGAAACTGATTTCAGTTTATTCACCCCAGCTTCAATAATTGCATAATATATATATAAAAATAAACTACATGAAGGAATTTAGGTGTTCCAATTTCCGGATTTTACGTACTGATTTCTTTTAAATTGTTCAATTATAAGACACTGTAAAGAAATACAATCCTGAAGAGAAAATGAGATGTTTGCCATATTTTGCATTAAGTCAGCAAACCATCTAATCCTTTTACCTCGCATCTCGCCCGAGTAAATTGGATCTGACATTGTTTATAAACATCTTCAATCCCTTATAAAATAAGGGTTGACATATCGTGTCATATTCTAACATAAATTGTTAACATATTCTAACTTTTGACACGTCCATTGAATTAGAAAAATTCTAAAGACATATTACAGCGAACCTACAAATTCACAATTAATAAAATCTTAGTAAGTTTTTAATAAGATATCGAGACAAATATTTCCCGATATCGCAACCCTCATGGTTTGACCATTGGACGTTTATATTTTACTCAACCATGAGTATTGGTACTTTTTATATTATCAGGTGACTCCAGGGAGCAGAGGGGTTCGTAGACGTTTAGAGGTAGTCAGCACAAAATATCTATATTTTGCACAGTTTTGAGAAAACTAAATATCTTACAACTCATTGACTTTGCTGAACTATTTTAGTTCAAGTTCTTTTAGTGATTTAGCCCTCTCAGCGAGAATAGGAAGTTTTTACTGTTTTTTTTGTAGCTAATTTAACTACCTAAAATCATCCCAAAAATAAATTTTGAGAGACTGTTAAATATCGACAAATTGTAAGTTTATTATCTCAAGTGAGAGCGACAAATCACGGATTGTAGGGAGTTATTTTTCATTTCTCCTGGATGTACTACCACGGGTTTTGTTATAGCTATCGATAATAAAAATAGTATAAAAAGAGGAAAATTTCCTGTGAAATAACTAACTATTTAAAATCATAACTAAGTAATGAAAAATGTATTATCCACGTACACATTTTTAGTTTGAAAACACTTGGTATTCTAATACATTAAGTAAATGTATTTTCACGGTCTCTATTTTCGTTTAATTGAAACTAACAGAACACCGGACTCGGCAAAAGTACACAACCAAAATACTAGTTAACTTGTTATGGAGAAGTCTAAGGAGGGCCCAATGTCGTTTCATCTGACGTCAATTGATTTATACTAAGGGATTTGACTCTGCAAACAATATGTATTTGCTATTTATTGGTCTTTAACATACTAGAAATAGAGCCAAAAATAAGGCAAATGCTAAGGAGATTCAAAGGAATCAGGGTCTTTAGGTCCTTTTTATATCATAAGTAGATATGGGCAGGACACTTCGCAAGGATGGAACCCTAAAGATGAGCTAGTAGACCTAAGAGAAGTAGTAGCTGGTACCCTATTTACTTAAGGAGGAAGATAGAGAAGACCAAGCTCAAGATGGCAAGTTGATATTGAATATTTTATCGGCTGTCTGGAGCGATCAGTATATGATAGTAACGTAAGTTATTATCATATACTGTATTATGTATAGTGAAGTAAAATGAATTTAGTTTTTTTCTTCTGTTTAATACCATTGTATCACACTTCAAGAAAATGTAAGCTGATCACCTTATATAATTTAAGAAATTAACAATAATTTTCACATTTAGCAAGAACTCTAAGAAGAATAAAACTAGTTGATGCAATTTTGATCAATGGACACATTTGTATTAAAAAAAAAATAAACAAATATACAGGATCTTTGCATATGTATGCGCACTACTTGTAGGGTGATTTTGCAATATGAAATTAAACGATGGAATACTAATAATTTTATTTAATGTAAAATGTATCGCTTGCCTTGTGTAACACTCTGGTTTAATCCTACCTGCGGTAATCATTGGATAGTAAATTCTAATAAAGTAAGCATTTTGAATAGCTGTTTGCAACTCCCATGAACTGCTTATGCTCATATATATCATTAACTGGCTTAAATAAATACCATTGGAACATGAATTACAGCAAAGAATTGTCAGACATAGAAAACACAGCAACAGAAACAGGTTGCTGTAAGGATATGATCCACAGATTAGGTCAAAGACGTGAAAAAAACAATTAGTGAGAGTCAAAAGAAGTGAGAGTGAATAGGATTGGTTAATATGCAGGCTATTCAACCATTATCGATTGTCTTGTAATATGAACGCATATAGAAAGAACCTATACATAGAACCCTGAAGATCAGTTGCACATGATACTTTCTGATAGTTATATTACTCTGGTCACCTTCAGACATACGAAATTTGTACGTACTATAAGGTAATCAACTTCTAACGGATCATTTAGAAACTATAGAAATCAAATTGAATGCATGTTGTTTGAATTCAATTAATAACAGACAGAACTCAAGTAGACACTTTTACTTGGGATCCCCAAACTCTGTTATGAGTGATCCAAAGAGATTTAAAGAATAATGCAATTGCAGTGACCGCTTACTACATAAGATAAATCAACCTATACTCTATTGTATATACGAGTATATTGTAAACAAATGTAAATAACATTACCAAAATATAAATCATTGTAAATATGGTAAACAATAAAACATGCTGCTAGGAGCCAATTAGTTATATGAGCTGGGACACCAGCTGCCAGGGCAGGTACTAGACCCAAGCCGCCGAGAGACCCTTCCCGGCTCACGTCTCTGTCAGAGAACAAAGGAAACCACACACTCAAACCTCGTTGGGTACTATAAAAACGGTTCTTATTGGCTACTGACGAAGCCAGCTGAGTAATTAAGAACGCCGGTTTGGGGCCTGTATATCATTCTCCTGGGAACTATAACTGGCTCGTGATTGCTCTGCTTGAAACTCTGAAACCTGACTGCTTCTTTATGAAAAACCTCTGCATCTCTTTCTCTCCACACCTCGCTACGTTTTAGTCCGGCGTTGTCAGACCCCACACCTTCCTAGTGGGAATATCTGCCTTCGTTCGCTAAATCTAGCACCTCCTTGGGAGAGACCTCTCCCTAGTGGACAACGGTTGTCGTGGCACTACAAATTTACTGGGTAGTGTCTCCCACGGCAATCCAGTTTGCCTCTCTCCGGTTCACACTAGCCCTTAGAATCCGTACGGTTTTCACCTACCCTCAGATACCGAGTGTGAATTCGTGGTCATTCCAAGACCACACAAACTACCTACCTAACTAACTAACTACCTCTTCTACAGAACATATTGCATTGTCGGGGCCCATACCTATCAAAAAATGGAGTCAGATAGTAAAGCCGTCATGAAACGCTTGTCCAGGTTTTAAACTCAATCAACGCTCAATTTCGTCACCAGGGCTAGGGTAACTAGACAGCCCCCTCGTGACAATCCGACAGCAATTATTAATTTTTATTTCAATTTTCATGTATGCAATTTTTTAAGAAGTGTTTTTATGATATGTTTATTTATTAGTTACTTTATTTAAAATGGTATGTACTGTTTTATGAAAATTTATCTACTCATTTATTATTTTATGAAATAATAAAATTTTATATTTATAGATATTCGGCTTATTTAGCTTATATAGGATCGTTTATTTTTCTTCTTTTTGATAAAATGTATAATGCACTTGCATTCTTTATTGAAACTTTCCCGACTGTGATAATTTCTCTTTGGTTATACTTATTATTAATATTTTGTACTATTATATAACATCTTCTTCATATGTACATAAAAAGATAGTTAAATAAAACCATAAATTCTCCGGCAGCGTTCAAGCAAATGCCTAATACGAAAATACTGATATGAAATATGAAAATACATCCCAGCTCGTTAATCAATACTGGCCCTAGATATGAGCTTTATTTTAATGTATGTTCTGATTTTTATTAAAAATGAGAATGACGGTATGTTGTGAGTGGAAAGTATAAAACATAAAAACAATGCAGAAATGATCTTCATTTAAATAGCCAGTTCAGGGAGTGGTATAGATCCATAAGTATTAAATTATGTTCACTGTGTAATTTAACCAAATAATAAACAATATGCTGGTAGGATCAGGAGATTTAAATATATTACAAGAAGCTTTAAACTTTTTTGGTAATGTGAAATCTATTTTTGTGTTCATATGTTCTCTATTTTTTTCTAATAGCTTTCACACATTTAAGCAGAATTTCTAGCTCATACGCAATCGTAGGAATTTGTATTTTCAGGTGAATTTAAAATTGGAAGTTTTCAAACATCTAGGTGTCAATTGAAATGTGCAGGATTGCTTAGTAGATCTATTATTTTTGTTGGTGTCTGTTATATGTTAATTTATTTAAAAATATAGAAAGTACTTATGTAACTTAAGAATTAATTGACGGGCTACAGACATGGATGGTTGGTCTCTTTTTTGATTTTCTCTTTTTCCTTGAGCTTTAACAGCACATCTGAGCCTCACGTTCTCGATGCTGTATTTGGTTCAAGGATTTTATTAAGATAATTTAAAGCGTAAGGCTCATAAATCATTGCTTTCTACAATTAATTTATCATAACCGCTACTCGTTTTAGTTTATTTTATGGTAATGGTGCTATTATTCTTAAGAGGCAATATTGGTTTTTTCTTGCTTTTGAACTTAGACACTAGTAAGGAAACAAGTGACTAAGGGTAAATTGTTTGGACAATTGATCACATGATAAAAAAATAATTATATTATTAATAAAATATTTTTATCAAACGAAGTATTAAAGGAAAACAAAAATGCTGAAGTTAACAATTCAATTAACTATATTTATCCTCATTGCCTCCTACTTCTAGGATCGCAGACCCAGGTGACTTCCAAGTATTTGAATGTGTCCTGGCAAGGGTCGGTGAACCAACTGTTAGCAGAGGTTAGATTGCATTCTTGAGTCCCGTCACATCTAAAAAATTATTGGGAATGTATTAATAACATTATGTGATGTTATAATAGGTATAAGAAAATATGTAAATAATTAAAATAATCATTGAATAACGATGAAGTCTTCATGTGAGGAGTTTGGCCTAGGATCTTCAACAAACTTTTCTTACTATCACCGGAAGTAAGGATCTTTAATAATTAACTTGTGGCTGTCTGTCAACAATGCATAGCCTGACATCAAAGATTTGAGATAGCTATAACGCGTATCACATACAGCTCTTGCTATTATTATGTAAACGTGACCACCTAGAACTTCTTTGGCAACACGTTTTATTGTATATCCTTATTACGTTGTCAAGTGAATTTCCAATATTTTATCGATACTATCCTAAATTCTAAACATGGGCCTAATTGTGCATATACGCACAGCTTTCAGTTTCAATGTAATTGTGCTGTTATTAGGAAGTATTGTTTCACGTTGGTGATCAATTAATAACATGATACTCCCTGACAGGTTCCTTCACTCTTGTACATTTTTAATTGTCCGAGGACGCCTTTCGGGTAGCTCTCCACATCATTCAGTCAGCCCGAGTATTTTTCTGGGAACTCCTTTGGAGTCGATCTTTAAGATGGTTCAACAAGGGAAATCTGTTTTACTTATATTACTTACTACGATTTACTATAATGATCCTGTAAATAAGCGATTAGGCCAGATTCTCAAAAAGTGCCAATCTTGCGGGTCTTATTATGAAAGAATTATCTATAAAATCTTTGACTTGATCACTTTAAGGACCTTTTTTCTCTCGCATGAAATTGTGAATGTCTCATTTCTATCCATAATTTTGGGACTTCTATTGCTTGTAAAAGAAAACATGGGCATTATCGTAATGGTATAATGTATGTACCCTATCAAAAAACCAGTATGTATATTATTATCCGTAAAAGTACGTATGTTTTTTAATTTCAATTAATGCTGATAAAACGTACCACTAACAAAACCTATCCTAGAAGTATAAGTATTATTCTTGATTATATATACGTGAGCTGATGCATTATATGAGTAATAAATATACAATTTGTTACTTAACATTTGTTTTTTAACATGAAAATGTGCTTACCTGGCCTTGGTAAGAGGGAGAGCTTTAGTGGCACTGCACTGAACGTTGTTCATTCTGTCGTGTGGGCAAGTTATTTTGTCTCTTCTGCCGTAGAAAGTCTCAAGGACTCTGATGACGTATCCTGCGGGACAGCGGATCTGGCGGTCCTCATTTTCACACACAGTAACTTCTCTGGCAACTGAAACAGGAGATTAGAAACATTTAGTACTTGAATAAATGTGATGTGCTGGTTAACAGACAAAAAAAAAAATACTGCAGGAAGACGATTGTTAGCACTTGCTTAAAACAAAAAGTGTGGGTGTGCGAGAGAGGGCCACAACCACTTCTGAACTATCACATTTATTTTCATCATTACTTTATTCAATTCAGCCATTAATGGTAAGAATACGATGAAAACTATCATAAGAACGTCCACGAAGGGCTCCTGTAGGGAGATTTTATACATGGATACTTGATCCGTTAATACCGTTGCTTTAAAGCTAAGAGCTAACGTTCGAATGTTCTGGACAAGGCCGTGTAAAAAAGACCATTATGTTAGGACAACAATCCGTATACCACCATGTATGTACTTACCGATAATTTGAGACTTTGGACATTCTGGACAGGCGATGGTAGGAGGTTGCTTCTTGCCTTTTTTGTTTTCTTCAGAAGATGAAGATGAAGATGATGATGATGAAGATGAAGAAGACGACTTCTTATTCTTCTTTGCTAAGGCCGCCTGGACCAGGAGAAGTGCTACCAGCAAAACCACTAGATTCTTCATTGTGCCTTAGATGAGGAATGTATCAACAAGTGAGAACATCACCTCCCTTTATACGAAATTTGTTTGGTATTAATTTGCGCTATTTGCACTATTGTGTCAATGATTTTTGTTTAATATTAATCACCGACGTAACGAGCATATTGTGACAACATATAAATTTCATGGTCTCTCTCATATTGATGGAAAGCTTCCTTGTAAGCATTTGTGACTATTTTCTATTTGTATTTTATCAATGATGTATATAATATAACATGCATGAAGAAATGCTATTATTAATCTGTTGAATTAATGGAATATTTATTTCAAGGAAGTGATGGTTAGACTATATATATAGAGATGGTCATATGTTTCATCATCATATTTACTTTTTGACTTAGGCAAGGTAAAACTAATGGTTAGGAAGCATTCGTTGGATTCACTTCACTTCCCCTA
The DNA here is from genome assembly GCA_930367205.1 of Acanthosoma haemorrhoidale. Classification (NCBI taxonomy): domain Eukaryota; kingdom Metazoa; phylum Arthropoda; class Insecta; order Hemiptera; family Acanthosomatidae; genus Acanthosoma; species Acanthosoma haemorrhoidale. The sequence goes on from OV884011.1 coordinate 81,850,347, forward strand.
TATGATTAGAAAAGTACGGCCACTAGTAGATTTTTAACCCAAAATATGAACTATAAATTCATATAATTTTTTTTTTCTTTGTGATTATAATCTAACTGATCAGTTTTTATGCCATATAAAAACAGCAGATCATGTAAGCCGCCATGTACATGTAAATGGACAACGTATTTTTTTTTCTATTTTGTTTTACTAGGTATGTGGTCTAAAGTTTAATTCAAATCACTGAATGTTTAAACTTGTCATGCAAGCGGAAGATTGAGCATATACCCAAAGCTTATAGATATCTGTACATTTTATTAAGGGGAATGCTTTATTAAACATGTTGATACGAAAATATAACTTATGTCAGGTAGCGATCAGACGTCACATAAAATCTACGAATCTAACACTTAAATTTTTAAGGAATACAATAATAAATTTATTTAAATGTACCCTTACAGTATAATTAGAGTAAAAATAGATTTGACTGATTGTATCCTCTACAGAAGAATACAAAATATTAAGTTTTCTTATTAATGTATGTATACATAAAAAATTTGCATGGATTTTCATAAAATTTCTATTGGAATGACTGAGTTGAATATAAATTAATATATATATCTATATAGGATGGAATGGATGAAGATAATGTAAAAAATTCAATAAATATCAGAATGAGGGAAAACAATGTAGCTATAATACAAACTCCAGGTACGTAGCGATTTTTCCTCATTATCTCGTATTAAGGCTTAAACGGCCTAAGCTTTGGAAAATTTTTCTCAAAACCTACAAAATTAAATTATTGATTTCTTTATTTATGTTCCGGATAATGTAACAAATATGTGTAGATAGGGCTGGACGGAGGTTTTACAATAATCTACAAATTAAGGAGTTAATTGCAATCAATAATTTATTTACTTCTTTTATTTTTTCATTAAACGCATCTACCCTCTTGACCATGGTCAGGTCATAGTATCATAGTACTTTAGTAAATTTGGCCAAACTCCACGTTGACAAAAAGATACGTATGTGAGAGAGAGGTTGTAGTGTCCTATCCTCAATATGCAAAACACCACTTCTTTCATGTGTTAGTTCCAGTAATTTATCATTCCATTGAATATGTTTCTCCTTCTCCACCTCATGACTTTCTGGTTTATTGAAATGAAGTTCCCTCAAAGTCTTGCTTACTCTGCTTATTAAGTTCCTGCATTTTGATTGCACGTGAGATTACGTCAGTATTAGTGTTTACTATTTCCACGAATCCATCATGATGTTTTCTTCATAGAATCGTAACCATACAGCAGAAACCTAAGTCTTTCAATCTATACATAAACCAAATTCAAGTGGTTTACTTCTTAAGAATATTTAGTATTATTCAGTATTAAATTATTAGCACTAAATAGTTATCCTCCAATTGGAAGCTGCTCGGGCCTTATGTAGGTTATACGATCTACTTACTGCTCTTTCTTCGGCGATATGTCCACGATTTTTATTTACCTTACCACCTGAATTTGCTTTTGGATTCCGTTCTGATGTTAAATGAGGCGAGCTCTATGAAGGAGAGCCCTTTCGTAAGCCCTATCACCTAAACTTTGTATCACTAGGTTTTTGGGATTTTAAGCTGCTTGATTCCAGTCAACAAGTTAAGGTTGTTATTTCCTGATTTACTATCGGAATTCATATTCCTTAGAGCTCCTTAAAGGATTATGAGACTAAATAGCAGTTTATTTTATTTTATTTTTTTTTTCTCTTCATAGCCCCTCTAAACTTACAGACAACTATATACAATTATAGATCCTCAAGTGAATCCATTTACAAATTATTCTGTATTTCCTGTAGCATCACTACATTATATACAGGTTTTGTTATTTTATAGAAATTATATAATCGAATAAACAAGCATAATGATATACATTATACGTGACTTGACTGAACTGACTAATAAGGTGATGAGGCTCACCTTTTTGATCAACCTTAAAACTAACTTACATATCAATTCCTACCCCAATTTTTCCCCGACAGTCTGTCGCCATCGATGCGGGAGGGGTGGTGGGGTCACAGTGTCAAACACTGAATTTGTCAGGAGCTGCAACGAGTCAAAAAACTTTACGCGTCTCCGGCGGATGAACTCACCCACCGACGGCACACCAAGCAACGGGTGCAGGTCAGCGTTCTTCAACCTCTCGAAAGAGGTATGTCGGACCACTTTTCGCATGATTCCATTCTGGAAGTGTTGGAGACATTTGGCTGTGTTGTCAGTCAAGTGAGTAAATAGCGGGGCACCGTACAGCTAGCTGTAATTTCTTTACTGCATAACTATAGAACAGATAATAGAAGCTGAAAAAGGGTCATTACCTTACAAAGGATAAGTATTTTTAGTTTTTTGATATGTCAGGGTTGAGAATCCAAGTTTTTGATCTCCCTAGTATGTTCACGTTTTTTTTCGAAACTGTCATATCATTTTACCAATGCTAAAGGAAAAAGTTGTTAATTAAAGTTATAGATTCTTAAATTTGCAACATTTGTACACAATGTCCGTTTGTCCAACTAGTACGTAGAGAGTAACGCAACTTCAAACTTACTAACTTCTCATAAAAATCCTTCTTTTCAAAGTTATTGTCGAGTTTTCCATTCATATCTTTTTAATGGTATGTCATAGAGACAAATAGTTCAACTAAAACTTGTAGAACAGGGGTGAAAATAAAGAGTTTCTGCAAAACCAATCAAACACACAATGCAGATAATATAACACTATTGTGAAATCAAAATAATAAATGTTATAATAATTTATAAATCTAAAATAATAGCTATTAGCTTCATTAAGGCTTTTAAAAAGTTCTCAGTGGATACCGGATTGATTCAGAGGTTCAGTAAATGTCACCTACACTCGCATGATTAGGGGTACATTGAACAGTACGACCGACTCCAAAGGGGAGTGTACAGACACTGACTATGATCTTAGCTTCCACGCTTCATTGCATCCTGCAAAAAAAGTATCACTGACGGAATTTTCAGAGGGAATAGATCGTACTTCTTCGTATTTACCAACCCACCTTCAGTAGTACTGAACAGTGTTCGCGTACGCTACATTCGCATGCAACAATCGATGTCACCAAAGGTTTCCCACAACATCCAACTTATTAGGCTTTCATCAGAAACCAGGCCAAAATCTGCTGAATTACTCCAAGACATTCTGGGACAATCTCTTAAGACTTAGGGATTGCAGGTAGAATTCTTTGTACGATGCATTTAAGCAATTCGCGAGCTCACAAAATAAATGGCCGGAGATATATCAGCGATTGAAAACAAAACTGCAGTTGGATGGAACGATTTTCTTCACAAAAATAAATACCTAACGTGCTCAGCACCCATTACCATGTTGTGACAACCTTTTTTTTCTTAAAATGAAAAAATAAAGTTTGATGTTTCTTTTGTACTTAAGTAAAATTATGTAGTTGTTATCTTACATCATATACATGTAGTTAATATCTTACACTTAATACGAAATAACCCTTCCACGTTCATAAAATTCCATAGTGACCTATCCAACCACCCTAATCCCCTAGCACAGTCATTACACTGCACCACTCATCCCTACAATCCTCCTCGGAGACAAAAACGGCAGTGGCCTCGTGACCTGTTATAAATACGTGTCAGTGGGAGTCCTGGCAATGGTTAATTTATCCAATCATGTTCCGAGCGTCTTTGGCTCTCGCGCTCTTGATCAGCCTCCACTGGCTCTTATCCAGTGACGAGGCTGACGGAGGGAGGGGTGTGGAAGACTTCCCAAAACTCCGCTTCCTCTTTCGCATGCGAGGGAGGTCTCAGGGCTGTATTTACAGGTGTACAGTATTAGTAAATACTGTGCGAATAAGCAAGTGAATCAAAATTGTAAATATGGTGTGAATGCGATCATCTATCACAATTAATTATTGCCCTTTATAAGGCAGATTGTAATTTTATCATAATAAAGTGTTTTTTTATCTATCTAAATATGAAATAAAATAATAATAATTGTAATAATGTGTTCTATTCTTCTTCTATTCCTTATAGTATTATAGTTAGAGCAGTATGCACATTTTTAAATTTGTACTCAAGCCTCATCATTATAAGGACTGATTTTCCAACTACATCTTATAAATTACCATGGTTGAAGAGAAAATGTAAAAATATGGAATTGTTAGATAAATCGTAAAATATCTAAACTCCAAAGTAAAGATATGTTCTATAACTTGGAAACTTGGATGACAATGACCGTGCAAGGTTTTTTTTTTTTTTCAATTTTTTAATCCTTTATATTTCTTCGATTACTATGCCAATTAATCTTTAAGAAAAATATATAAAACTTTGATTTTCTTGGGTACTATGCTAACAATGGTTTGTCCTTTAATGTCAAGTCTATTACCGACTCGTTCCCCAGTAGAAGACCCTCAGGGAGTTCCTGGCAGTAAAAAAGGAGAGCCTTGAAGTTGTAGTTTCCCTGGGGCGTCATAAGTGTGATCTAGTCAGTAAGGGCCCCTCTGTGCTTGGTTCAGCTTCAACTTTATCACTTCTCCTTCTCTAACAAAATAGAGGCTTTTTATTTCAGGAAAATTATTAAAAATATAAATAATGTTGTTATTTAAGCTTTACTAGCTGACTACAACATAAAATCCTCAAGAGTCTGAATTCAAGTTCAAGATCGAGACGGAGGCATTGTTTGGTATCCTTGCAATATAATTAAGCAATTAAATGAGAAAAAATAATCTTAGCTGTGCTTAGTTCTCAACTATATTGGTAAATTTTATGGGGTCCAATACATAAACCAATTTGTATGCACTTTGACTCAGATTTTGTCAGCATACGGTCTGGAGTGTACACACAGTGTATAATATATTCCAAAGAACAATAACTTCCCACACTGATTGATTCAATTAAAAACACTACTTCACAGCATTAGAGGAAGATAGATTATCACAGAAGCTTGATGATGAAGTGGTTGGATTTAGTTGCGCAGTTGAAACCTTTTTTCATATTCGTTACAAACGTCGGTATGGGTTTAGTATTAGGGTTATTTATTTTTTCAAAAATATATTATGAATTTACACAAATAAAACATAAGCATTAATCAAAATATTTTTGTTGCTAGCAAGTTTTAAATAGACCCCTAAACTATAGTCAGTAATGTTGGAAACGTTTCGTACACGACAACTATTTATTTTTACTTTTTTACTTGACGCTATAAGCAAAACGCATAATATTTTTATTATTACGCATGATATTTTTTTTGGTCAACATCACTTATTGTTGGCTCACTAATCAATTACTAATCATCAATTAATAATGACTATTTACAAGATGTCATCAGTCATATTTTATCGTTTTAGATTTCACCACACCCTTAGGAGTATAAAATAGGTTAAACTTGTTTGAGGACTAAATGTATTGTTAGTTTGACTTTTTTTTCCTCACATGTTTATTAATGAGATTAAACAATTACAGGATTACATTGATCTTTTATTCATAGTAAATTAATCACCGATACAGGTCTGGTTATTATTTGACAAACATCAATGTGCATATTTGACTTGGTTGAATATTAATCAATTCCGTTTAAAACACGTTTGTCAGAAGTAATGCTAAATCCATTGCAGGCTTTATTATACGATGTTTTATTGCTACTTAAGCCAACATTGGTTTGTTAAATCTTAAATCTTAAATTAAAACGTTTTCTAGAAAGTAATATGGATAGTAATAATGTGTCTTTTTATATAATATTTATATAACAGCAGCATTTGAACAGGTATAATTAAACATTAGATAACTTGGCTGCTATTTACCGTCAACGTAAGCCAAACTGAAGATCCTCTTCGACAGTACATTTTTTTTATTATGAGGAAGTTGGTCTATTCGTCTATATGATTACTTTATGGATTATGTGAGCCATGAGATAAATAATATACTTCGATGCTCATAAACTCAAAAAAGACTTTCTTTTTTTTAAAACGTTTACAACTGTACATATACGAGTATAGTGGGATAAGGGGGATTGTCAAGATATCCCGATATAGCGAGGATGGCGGCTTAATGTGTGGGAGTGGAGTAAGAAATTTATACGAATATTAGACTCTTATAGAAGGGTCGGTTGTAAAAAAACGTTGCGGTCACCAACACCGATTTTATTTCTTGACGAAATAAAGGAAATTGAATTTAAAACTTCCAAAAACTAAAACTACCATTGATGTCAAATCGTGTTTAAGATTAGGAGGGTTATTGAATCAGGATTCTAATTACTCAAAAGAAGGAAGTGAAGCGGGTGTCGTCCGCTTTAAAATAATACTTCTCACTAGACGCAATTTGTAGTTACACAGGTATAAGCTGTATTTCAGACTTTGTCTACTCAACGCTAAATTCATCGTTTAATTTTCGAATTAAGCTTTTAGAGACATTAAAAAAAAATGATCACTTTTTTAATGCATGACGTTTTTTTGGAATTAAAAACTGTTCTGATATAGAAGACGATTTGACACATCAATGTCTTTTTTGTAATGTTTGTGACCAAAAGTTTGTTAACACTGGGTGGGTGTCCTGAAAATTAGGTGACCTAATACTAGCAAATCGAGTTGCACATTTTTTAATTGAATTTTCTTTCGCATATATTTAGCATGTGATTACCTTTCCGGTTACAATTTTAATTGTCATTACTTAACGTAATCATGAGGTCTTTAGTTCAATTTACTGTGTGTATAGTTTTGCATATATTCACTTCTATTTTAGAGTTAAGTTGTTCACATAGTCTATGACATATTTAGGTTTCTAATTGGTATTGGTTCTATTCTAATTGGTAATTGGTAAGTATTTTTCCTAGATGTATAGATGTTTATAGCACTTGCTGCCAATTGCTTGAATGAACAGCCCTATCTCCCCGAGCTTAGGCATAGACCTTATATTATATTTATTTATATTTATAGCTAAGGTATATTCTCTCATTTATTTATTTTATTATAATTACTTAAAACTAAGTGTAAATATTTCCAGGCATAGACTCAACAACCAAACGTTCTTTAAAAACTTCTTTAAGAAAGGATATTTTCTACAAATACCTTTGGTTACATGTTATGAAGCCTGGAGTGTTATATCCTCAATTTTTCTAAAGGTCAGGGCGTGCAGAAGTATTCACGTCATTCTTTATAGTACCTAATTTACTTGATGGTCTTCTCTAAACTCCACGCTGACTGCCAATCGGTTAGTTGGTTTTTATTTAGTGGGGGCGATACAGTCTTAACTCGTCTTATGAGCTAGAAAGAAGCCCCTTTCTATTCTTTATTGACCAAACATTCTATGTTACCAAACCAACAATGTTAAAATCTCGGAGTACACATGAAATTCAAAATTTTACATATTTATTTTACTACGATTTTCAAGCTCCAAGTAAGAGGATCTTCAGGTTTAGGAAAAAGTAATAGCGAATCAATAAATCTGAAATTTTAAAGGTATACTCCAATTGCATATTTATTGATGCATATGTTCAAAATAAGACAATATCCATTATTAGACAAAAATATTTGTTTATTTAATGAAACTGAAATTTTCTTTTTTTTTCTAATAATAAAAGACAAAATTATTATCTGATTTTTACTTAATTTAAATTTATATAAATTTGTTGCAAAAGCATTATGCGAAAACTTCTATAACTGAAATTCCATTAAAACTATGTTAGTATTTGTGAATGAAATAATTAAATAAACAGCGACATCACAAGACGGCATCATCCAAGGACCACCCACCTTGGCATTCCTAATTATCTCTTCTGTGTGGAATATTTTTTTTATCATTATTTTTTAATTAAACCCAGGATTATAAATGCTAAAAAAACTTTTAATAAGAAGTTATTTTTCGAAATAAAAGTGTCTCAGTTGAAAGAGATGAGTGGAAATGAGAATGATAGAAATAAATTGCTTTTTGAAAGGTAACGGATATTGTCTTACAGTTTTGAGTGGGAAACCAACGCAATGGAGAATTGTGAATCATTAGTAATGAATGTAATAATAATTTGATAAATAAATAGTTTTGTCTTTCCCTAAAAGTTTTAATGGGGAAAAGTGCTATGGATAGTGATACACAACTATTTATTCATTCATGTACAGTATATAATTAACACGTGATATATTATCAAGATGTAATAGATTATAAATAACGTAATCAATTTTTATTTAAATATATAATAAAATATTGTGTATATGTAGGTCCTGTTTGTTAAACTCACTAACCATACACATGAAAGTACATAATAAAATATTTATTTATGTGGGATTGGATAGCTAACCATTTTTGAAACATTGCTAATTAAAATTGTGAATAAATTAAATATTTGCATATATGAAACTTTAGTGAAGTAATGAAGCTTTTTAAAATTGAATAGCTGATTATAATTTATGGGCTTTACCCAGATAACATATGTCAACATGGTGTAACGGAAACGTCGACAGTAAAATAATATTTTTAAAGGAGAGTCTTTTAAAGTAAAGAAAGAAAATCTTTATTAGGAAGTACAATCAAAACACTGATATATATATAAATATTAAGAGACCAGTTAGAACGTACTGTGGTGTATGTCTAGGCACAAGTGGAGTCTAGGACTAAAGCTGAGCCATATATGTTTAAGAAAAGGATAAGATTCTGGGAAGTAGGGAGGTCTTGGAGGGATGCGGTTGCTTACTTAAAAATAACAGTGAACCATCAGTGACTTCCATGAAGTCACAAGGCAGGTATACAGTTCTGCTCAAGCTCCTTCTACTTGCTCTTAACATTATAAAACTAATCATGGAGAAATTGAATTTCTCTCATCTATCTCAGTTAGAAAACAACCAGAATCTGGTCCCTTCAGTTTTAGTGGATCCTTCAGTTACAAATTATTCTTAAACAGTTAACAAAATCCAACTTCTCCGATCTAAACATAAAAATGGAGGCAGAAAATTGTCAATGCGCATACAATCCAGGGTTTTCTAATATGTCCAGCTAAATTTTCTTAACCACAGTTTGCACAAATTCACCCAAAAAAATGAAACGATAAGTTATTTTAATAGTTATGTCACCTGGTTCTCCTGTTGAAGACATTACAGCAGGTCTCCGAAGGCATATAATGGATAAGAAAATTTTCACTCTCAATAGTTAGCAGTCACATCAACTCTTTAAGATTACATTGTAAATAAAATAAACATAGTGAGAGACGTGAGAAAAGAGTTATTTCACGATTTCTTACGTCTTCCGTCTTACGTTCTATTGTATCGGTCCCCAATCTTTAGCATGACTAGATGGAGTCTTTAATGCGGGACATATAACCACCCAAAGCAGATTTTATAATGATACTGCCCAATTCATTCAATTTGGCTTCTAAATATGGTAGTGAGCTATATTTCTCAAATTATTAGAAGTAAAATAAAAAAAAATTACAATAATAATAAAATGTTTTCTAAGTGATATAATTACTAACTCTTACAAGACCGTGGTGGAAGTTGCATTTTGATTGCATTGAGCTAGACAATGAGTGTGAGCGACTTATGTTGATACGGTACGCTTCCAGTTAAGTGTATTTATTTGTGCTTTGTTTTCTTTTTAATATGGCCATATTTTGACTATGGTCATGACTATGACCATATTTGTTAGGAACGTTACTTGTAAATGACAGTAAAAACTCTCGTGTTTGTTCATATTACAAAACCCTTGATTGTATGCGCATTGACAATTTTCTGCCTCCATTTTTATGTTTAGATCGGAGAAGTTGGTTTTTGTTAACTGTTTAAGAATAATTAGTAACTGAAGGATCCACTAAAACTGGAGGGACCAGATTCTGGTTGTTTTCTAACTGAGATAAGTGAGAGAAATTCAATTTCTTCATCAGTTTTATAATGCTTAGAACAAGTAGAAGGGGCTTGAGCAGAACTGTATACTTGCATCGTGACTTCTTGGAAGTCACTGATGGTTCCCTGTTATTTTTAAGTAAGCAACCGCATCCCTCCAAGACCTCCCTACTTCCTAGAATCTTATCCTTTTCTTATACATATATGTCTCAGCTTTAGCCCCACTTGTGCCTAGACATTCACCACAGTATGTTTTAACTGATCTCTTGTTCTCTGATATTTGTAAATATCAGTGTTTTCATTGTACTTAATAATAAAGCTTTTATTTCTTTTCATTTAAATGACTCTCCTCTACAAAGTATTGGTACCTGATAATCGAGAATAACTATTCTTTAATGTATAGGGTGAATGGTTAAGTTCACCGCTCTTAAGTTTGTATGACGATGCTCGATTATTATATGGAGGAAGGTCCAGGTGCCTATCAACCCAAGCGATAAATTTTTGTTTTAGTTCCTTGTTTGCACTTTCCTTAATTATGGAATTGGGTAATGTGATGAAAAAGTGAAAATCTGCCACAAAATGGTTGGTGGCTACCCACACTGAGAGGTCTTCACCCACGGCTGCTATTGGGAAACTGGATGTGCCAAAAGTAAACACTAGTTTGTTTGCTGTTACGGTATGTTGTTTTATTAATTAATGTGATACAGATTATTGTGATACTGCGGAAGTGGGTTGAAATTAGAATGCCTGATTTGTTTACAGTTCTAGCGGTATTATTTGCTTAGCTGAGGCAAAGTGAAGATTGTTGCCACGTTGTGGGGGGGGGGGGGGAGGGTTCTTGTGGCTCTTTTTATTATTTTGCACTTTGTTGCTAATTGAAATTGGGAATGTCAGAAAGTTACCTTAGTTTTTGTTTACATCAATGTGCAGGTTGGCTGTTTCGGGGCAGAATGGAAGCATGGTTAGTTACTGGTACGTTTTGCTAACAATTGGCCATACCAAACTGACCCATGACTTCCGCTCTTCTTATGGATGCTTTCGATCTGAGATTTAAGCCAAGGATATTTTGGTAGTGTGCACCCACAGCGAGGAGGAGCGGTGATCATGGGGTTCTCCTATTTTGTTTCTGAAGCTTTTGCCAACTCAGAAAAAACATCTGGAGTACTCAATTTCCTATACTCCTGAAAAATACTTCGACATTTTTAATTAGTGCTTATTCAGGCTATTTATAATATTATTTATTAGTAGTTTCTTCGATCTCTTTTACTTTTTATCTTTTTGCTGACAAAAACTAACAATCAACTGAGATCCATAAAACGTATAGCTGTTGTGTTTAATAATGTCAAACCCTTAAAACACGTTAACAATTTTTTTTCCAAGCGCTGTAAAATAATAATAAAAGTTAAAATCGCTTCTGTCAAGGATTGATTGGGCATTGATGACTATCGTGGTTTACATGAAAAAAAATAAAACAAAAAAAGGCCTTGTATGCACTATTTAAAGTGGTAATTATTTTTGAAGTGCCTAGTGGAAATAGCACCTTATAAGTAGTGTTAGTATGTATTATAGTTATGTATATGAGTAATAATGATAATAATGAGCTAAAACTTGCATTGGGTTTAAGTGCCCATTCATTGTATAATTTTATATTTAAGGTAATAATATAATCTAACAAAGCACACCATGGTTGCAATCATTTTATACTTATCAAAACCTGGAATTGTTTTGACTGTTATCAACATATCTGAACATAATAACCATCCCCTAGCTGTGTGGAGTATTTTTGCGAGGAGTACAGGGAAATGGAGAAGAAAACACTTGTCAGAACCTACCAAATCTTTTGTTGCTTGAATAACAAGCCAGCAGACTGACTAAACAAAGAGACACTAGGGGGCGCTGGGTTCGTCCAAATATGATACAAAGGCATTTGTATTCAGTTTAATTTTATTTTCAGATTTCTGATGCTCAAAAAATTTAAATTAATACTGAATACAATTTGCAATACCATTTGTTATTGCTATTGAGTGAGACGTGTTTGGGGAGCCATTTGGCCTCATGTAAAACTATTTTTTGTTTAATAGTAGACACCTTGGTTTGTAAGGAGCAGGACCTATATTTTTAACAGACTGGGTTGGAAAAACAAGCCGGTATGGACAACTGAGATATGAGTTGAATGAAAGGAATTAGATGCTGTGTTCGAGGGGGGGATGTCCCTCCTTCGATGGATATGACGTACATCCCGGTTAAACAATCTGTAGCAATTATGCAGAGTCAATGCAGAGAAAAAAATCTATACCCCCTGAAATATTGAATAATTATTTACTAAAAGTTTTCTGTGTTGCCACAACGATCGTCACTGATGTCATTCGGGATTCTGCGTATAGCGTATCCTTGTCAAGACGGGCACATTGGCTGAGGTTCCCTCGCTATCAGAAGTCCTCATAAGAACTAACTTTTCAGGGATATTGTTTAAATAATTGTCATTATTTTAATTAAAAGTATATTCCTTATAGTTTATTTTCGCTTGTATGGAGAAGCACTATTCCATTCCTTTAAATTGCCTCTATTTTGTAAGTTATATAGTAGTTTCAGAGAACAATATCTTGGTATATACCTTCTAAAGCTGCTAAACCTATATTATTTATTATTATTAAATTATTTTATCTGCGATTTCAGGGGACCTACTATATAGTTTTCAGCGCTATGGTTGAATGTACTGATGTATTATCTGAATTCTGAGAAATCTAATTGCTGTATTCTATATCGCGATATTGCAGGAGCTAATATCTAAAATCGCTGTGAGAGATGAGAGAGAATTGGAACTATTTCCTGTAAGTTAAATTAAACCACTAGGGGGGGGGCCTGATACATATTAGTTGTGATGGTAATGGTCCCATGTCCATAGGGCATGAGTTGAAATATTTATAGATAGTTTTTATTATGACGTTTAGTATGCGATGTAAGAGATCCATTAAAAGTACAAATAAATTTAAAAAGACTTCAACGGAATCGGGGTCAAGTTCGCGCAGCTAATTCTCATCAAACAATTAAGGTTTGGATTTTGCCCGAATGAAGTTAATTATTTGAAACAACATTTGCATTTTATTTAGGTGACTAGAGGTTCAGACTCCAACACAACACGTTTTGATGAATAATAAAGTAGTAGGATATGAAATTTTCATAGAAATTTGGATCACTACTGAGTCATTGAACCTAACTTTTTATACGCCCTTAAAAACATTTCCAGTAGCCTGTCAGTAGTTACCGATATAACGTTTTTCATGTCCTACCAAGTTTGGTGGAAATACCCTAATTTAACCACTTTGCACAAATCCTCTCATGTAATAGGCTAAATTTTATATTAGTAAAGAGCACTTCACGGGTTCTGTCCGGTTAGCACACAAGAATCAGCTGCGCTATATCTGAAATCTCGCAAGATTCGCCCAAACACAAAGGCGATCTATGGCAGGTAAAGTTTGTTTCGACGTTCTATATAGTTTTCCTCGGCTAAAGGTTGTGAAATCCTTGTGCCCGAAGAAGGGGATTATGGAATAGGTCCAATGGTGCCTACAATATCCTTATCATTCTCAAAGGATGCATTTCCTACATGCACGTCTCCAATATCTGCATCACTGTATGGCTTATATATTTGGCGAGAGTCCAAGATCTTCTGCAGGTGTGTGCCGAACGTCATGTGTCTGCCTAGGTTGATGCCTAGGTAGCATGTACTATTGGCAAGTTTGCAATCAGTCCCGTCTATGTTGAAGCTGGGTGGAAGCTTTCTTTTCCCGTGCTGGAACGAGAAAACGATCCCTTGCGTCTTGGCTGGGTTTACCTGAATGTGGACAGCTCGTAGCCTGTCGGTGATTAACTGACTAGCGCCCTCTGCAGCCTTTAGCGCTTTCGCTGGGTTGAGGCTGGTACTGTAGACTCCTATATCGTCCGCATATGCCGCTACCTCACAGTTGGAGTATGATGCTCCTACTATGTGCGTGGTGTAGATGTTGAAGAGTAGGGGTCACAGCACCGACCCTTGGGGAACTCCGACCATGAAATCTCTTCTAGTGGTTGATATGGCTCCTATTCGCACAGAAAAGGTTCTGCCTGCTAGATAGGAAGCCATTAAGTTCTGTAGTTGCGCAGGACATTCGTGGTCGGTCAGGCGTCGTAGGAGTGTGTGATGAGCTACAGAGTCGAATGCTTTAGAGCAATCAAGGGATATCATCCCAGTGACTCTGTTGCTTCGCATGTTCGTTGTAACGTGCTGCTGTAGTTTCACCAGATTGCAGTCCGAACTGAGTCCTTTACTGAAGCCGGTGGTTTAGGGTTGAGGTGGGATAATGTCTTGTGTGTCACAGTGTCTGGTGAGATGGTTGTACAGAATCCTCTCGTAGATCTTTGACAATTGGGTCAGCAGACTGATGTGCCTGTAGCGAGTTGGCTCATAACCAGTTTTGGCCGGCTTCAGAAGTGGGACGACGACGGCGTGCGTCCACGTCTGGGGAAAATAGTGTAGTCTCAGAGAAGAGATGAGGATGTTCACTATGTGAGATATCCCCTTTCGTGGCAGCTGCTTCAGAAGGATGTTTTGGATGTGATCATCTCCTGGTGCTTTGTGGCCTCTGGTGCGACGAATGATTGCTGTCACGTGGTGGTAGGAGGCATGTATAGTGGTGAGGGGTATAGGGGTCTGCTGGTTGGGCGCTGGGATTGGGTTGCTGTCACTATCCCCTCTCAAGTGGCCGGCTAGTATGTCTGCCTTCTCTGCAACCGAGATAAACTGCCCGTTGTCTACCAGTCTTACTGAATTTTTCTTGGTTACATTGGTTTTTACCAACCACCAGAATGCTTTGTAGTCACTATGCAAACTGCGGAGACGGTCGCCTCATATAGAGAGAGCTCTTCCACTGGATTATCAGAGATGTAATCTGGGTAGTTAGAGCGATTGATATTATTACGTTGCCATATCAGTTGCATGATGTGTTCCGGTGGTTTCCTCAGGGAAGTCGGTGCTGGGGCAAACTTGGGGTATGCAGGCATCAGCTGCTTGGACTATGGTGGCCTGCAACCGATAGATGGCGCTGTTAATATCTCAAGTATTTCTCAGAGGCGCAATTGGGGGCAATTCGGCACTAATGAGATGCTTATATTGGGCCTCTCGGTACTCATATCTTGTAGCAGGTGGCTCTGGAATATTCCCTTCTAGCTCGTAAAGAATAGGCCAATAATCCGAAGATTCAAAGTCGAGCGCCGAGCAGCTGGTAACCCGATGAGGTTGTTGGGTTAGAAATAAGTCCGGTGTTCTAAGCTCTCAAACTTACAAAAATGGAATGTGGGAAAAATAATGAAAATTATTTTTGGCTGGAACGTGCCTTTCACTAAGGGGAGACCCCTATTTGAAGGATGTATGAGAAGGATATAGGGTGTGGAATGCCAAGAAAGGCAGATGGAGTCAGGAAGGTAGTGAGAGTCTACCAAGGACTGTGATGAGAGCGTTAGCTTTTGTTTCCCTGCACCAGCTGTGATTGGCATTGAGGTCTCCAATAATGATGTGCCTTTTGTCTTTGCTGATCTGGGTGATTAGGAGCCTGGCTGTCGTCAGATTTGTTCTTGTAAATTCCAGATACAACGATATTGCCAGTCAATTGGTGTTGGAGGGTGACGACGTAGTGGTTCCCGTCAGGCGGCAGCGCTGGGTCTAAACGTTTGCATGGCACTCCCTGTCTGACTAGAATAGCCACACCCCCTGAGATTGTTTCTGTGTCCTGCCGCTAGGTAGGGTATCCTGAAAAACGACAGTAGCAGTCCCTCTTCAGTCTGGTATATGTTAGAACTGCTACATCTAGGTTATGACAACGTAAGATAGCTTTGACATCGCCTTGTTTGTGCCTAAGGGCACAAACGTTATAATTGAGAATATTGTGCCCAATAATGGAGTTGCTGTTCTTTCGAGTCTAGCCAGAACTCTTTCAATGAGACCAGTCAGCTGTGACGTCAGCTGGTTCATAGATGTGATCATGACGCCTAACATGTTAAGCATGGCGTCCATGTTTGAATTGGGTGAAACCCATCTGTTATAAGGTGCTGCCCAGAGTTCACCTGAGAATATGAAGCCGTTTGTCTTGGAGGTGTGGGTGCCGGAGCGTATCTAGCGTCTCTAGGTGATGAAATTATTTTGTGCTGGGCCTGGCGTCTAACCTCCATTGCCTGCATCCGTTTTAGTCTTTATTGGCATTGTTGAAACGAAGCAACATGGCCCTCCCCACAGTTAGCACACCGTAGAGGCACCGCCTGGCCACGTGTGCATTCCTTTGTTTCGTGAGGCTGGCTACACCTCACGCATTTTGGGACTTAAAACAATATCTTCTTGGCAATTTAGGCACATAAGGATGCCTCGTTTCTCGTTATATGTGCTTACTCTGAAGAGCACATTGTTTACATGCGGATTTGCTTAAGTTTTTCTGCAGTAAGTGTGGTGTCTCCTATTACGAGAACCGGTTCAATTTCAGTTTTAGTGCCATTTTGGTAACTTTTTCTGAGCCTGTAGACCGATATTACACCGCCTGCAGGAATGATGTGGGTTTGTATTTCTTCGATATGATGAGTTAAATCGAATCCGTGTAATAGAAGCTTTTTATTCCGTTTTGTTCCCCTCGGGGCGTAGGTGTGGAAAGGTATTTTAGCTGCTTCAAGAGCGGCGACTGTTGATATTAGGTCTTGCTCCGTGCCACAAAACACTTTAGTGTCGTGTTGCCCTAGTACTACTCGGTATCCCGTAGTTTTGTGTTAGGTTAGTAGGCTTGTAAGGTCATAACTATTTACCTTCCCCATGACTAGGGGAGGTATTGGCTTGGGCTTAGTAGTCGTGGGCTCGGTTTGTGGAGCACGTTGTTGAACCGTGTTTAGTGGTTAGAATGAGTTTGTAACTTGGGTCGCGGTCTGGGGCACTGTTCTGGGTCGACAGTGTCGTTTGGGCTGTTGGAATCCCTTACCATTGTCGGGAATTATGCTTGCGGGGGAATCACGTAAGTCATATGTGACTTTTCTGGGGTCCCTACGGCTTATCATACTATATGCGTCCGTGCGACGCACGTCCAGTTAAGGTGGGGAGCCTCACTTAAAATAGTACTCACCTGTCTTCACGGGAACAAAGCGCCACTGACTAAAATATCAAAACTTTACCAGATTTGAGCTCTTGCCACAATGGAAGCTGGAAAGCGTCTCTTATTGTTCATAAACTATGCATTCAGTTTTAACACAACTTAATGCAACGAAATCTAGGTCAATTTCAAGAGAAGATTTTTAAATAGTTCACACTATAGTTGC
The DNA here is from genome assembly GCA_930367205.1 of Acanthosoma haemorrhoidale. Lineage (NCBI taxonomy): Eukaryota > Metazoa > Arthropoda > Insecta > Hemiptera > Acanthosomatidae > Acanthosoma > Acanthosoma haemorrhoidale. Next base: position 81,867,491 of record OV884011.1, read on the forward strand.
AACACATGATCAGCCGTGTGACGATTTTATTTTGACTATACTTGTTCAGATATGTAAATACTTTTATCGGGAAGGCATGGAGCTATTTTCTCTAAGAAGTTAGCTTTTTATTGACCTAAGAGGCAAAGATAATTAATTATTTGGGACAGTTTACAAACCAAAAAAAAATTATATTTGTCAAAAAAGCAGTTGTATTTTCAAAAATATTTTGTTTATTGTTACATCACCACTCGATGTTTTGCCAATTTTAGCATCCTTAGGACAATGGCAGATATAGACTTCTCGATTACACACCTAATTGATAACTATCTCATGATGCATAAAACTTTTTTTCAAAACTTTTGATGGGAAACCATTTCTACTATCCACCCCAGCAGACCACAAACGCGACTCTTGCGTCTAAAATGCTCCAAAGCATTAAAAAATGAATTATCACATACTGTAAATACTAAAATATAAGTGTCTTTTTTTAGAGGGTTTGCTCTTTCAAATATTACAATATTATATTATATTATTCACCATCAAAAGAGTTTTTTCCCTTTGTAATGAAAAGAAGGTAAAATTAAGAAGGGATGAGAGTCTATTTATAATGAGCAGCGTTTATTCTCACTTAATCTTCCTCAGGATATAATGTACTCACTAAACATACACAGGAAATTAAGGAAGATTAATAAATTGTGTTTTTGTACGACCATTACGGAAATTAAAAATACAGAAATATTGAAATATGTAAAAGTATACCACGAGGTTTTGGCAAATTTTATAATAATAGTGTCCTTCCCTCTTACAATTTCCTAAAATACAATGACATTCCGGGCAGCATTTGTCCTAATCAATTTCACTTAACGTTTCAAAAAATGTCTAAAAGACTTTCGACGGTTTACGACTGAAAGGCAATTTCATTTAGTAAATCATAAGTTTTCTGAATATTATAGTATTGTAAAAAATATAATTTATTTTTATTATCTATATTTATTTAATTATATTCATTATTATTATAAAATAAATTCTTTGAGTTAGCCATTATTTTTTTTATTAAAACCACAATTACGTATTAGTGATCATATCGTCTTATTGTACATTTATGAATAAATATTCAACAAGAATTAAATATCGCGCATCTCTAAAATCTTAGTAGTTTGAATATGCGGCTTAAAATAGGACCTCTTAAGCCTTAGCGGGGTTAGCAGAACGTGCTCCTGAATAATCTCCCTGTCAAAAATGTATATGTTTGACCCTATAAATTTTCATGTATATTTGAACGATAAAAAAACTATTATGGATATAAATCGTAATGAATTGTGAATTTCTTATGGCCTCTTATCGTGTTTCTTAAAGTTAATGTATTTATAAAACTTCTTATATTACTCATATTGTTCAGAGAATATTATACTCTGAGCCCTGCATTTTTTTCCTATGTTTAAATAAGAGAGCCAAGTGACATGAACGCCCAATACTTTTCGTTTTATATGGCATAAAAAAGAATGATTTCACTAAGTAGCCCTTTTTATTCTGCGGAGCAGATTTTTCCTTTTTTGTCATATTCTTGTTATTTTGTTCCTTCACTTAAAAGTTAAATACAAAAAAGAAATACACCTTGCACTTAAACTTATGGGTTTAAGGTTATATCCCTTGTTAAAATTAAAAACAAATAATTAAATATAAAACCTTTATCGGTTTCTGAGTAGAATCTGAATAATTCCAGACTTCTAAATACGATATCAATATTAGATTTATCGGATTAACTTAAAGAATTAAAATGAAATTAAATTAATAAAGAAAAAAATGAGTCTATTTGATAAAATTAACTGTTAGGTACATTAATGTGTCTAAATTCACTCCAATACCTATGCCACAACGAAAAAGTATTTTTTTGTACCCTAGTGTAAATGGTACTTTAATAGAGCAAACAAATAAAACAAGAACAATAAGACAACAAGAATATATGGGTTTATAGTTAGTCATTAGTGAGGTTGTTGATGTTCAATCCTCGATTTTCTTTCCTTCCACTATGGCTATACGAGAGACCAGCAAGAAAGGATGTGCCTTTTAAGAAACGGTTTAGTCCAATGGCAACCAGCTTAGATTAGAATGGCAACAGACTGCTAAAGTACTCTACTGAACAGGAATGTGCCACTCGTAAGCGAAGTATGGTGGGGGGATGATATTCAATTGTCCATTTTATACTTTTCTCGATCAAGTATACCATATTACTAAATTACTCACCTAAATAGTTTCCTTAATTCAATAACCACGGGAATAAATTAATGACCTATACTTGGATGACCCACACTACATGGTGATATGATGAGGTCCTTGAAAATGAGCTAATATTAGCCATTTCACTGTTAACCGTTGTACATCTGTTCCGAATTTTCAAAGGATCTTTATAAGAAGTTTGATTGTTATCAAATAATAATTCTGATTGAGGTCACCTGTTAGTGGGTTTTAGTGAAGATATTTGACTCTTAAGGGTTGCTTGGTTTTTTTTGTCCGATGATCTGCTTACCCGTTCTATATTTTGTCTCTAAGTGTCAGCCAAAAAGACTTGGCTAATCATCGAGATGACATGTCAACCCACGAGTGGGGAGATATTTTTCTTGAATTATAGGTTATGAAGATAAGTTAGGAATACATTTTCATTAACTCTTTGTGTACCTTGTGGTCTTATGTTCATTAAGTAAAAAAATCCATACTATACAACACCCAAACAACCCGGTTTTCTTTCTTGTTGCATATACGCATTCTCTAATTTCAGTTATGGCAACACTTGTTTTGTTTATCTAGTCCTCTTTAGCTTTACAACCCTAACCAGACTTTGCATTTTTATATTCATTTTGTGTTATGTTATGCGGTATATTACATGTTCTAGGTCTAAGCTGCATCACGGGCTAGAATCCCTCTGTTCATTGTTGTTGTATCTGTTTATATATTAATTCACCTTTAGTTACGTGCATACCAACAGTGGATCTTGTGAATAAATATTTATAATTATTAGAAGCCTAAATATCTTTAACTTCATGCCACATGCAGTCGCGTGCGTACATCCTTGGCATATAGTCGATCGGTTATATATAAGTATTAAGGTGCGCAATGCTTTATTATTGATTGTAATTTATTATTAAAAATCTTTTTATCACTATATACTGTTGTGTAACCAGCCATTTTGTAGATGTTGTGTATTCAGCCACCTGCTAATCGATATGACGGTAAAGTCAGGTCAAAAGGGTAACTTCACTTTTTTTGTACGATATTAGAAAAATGATTATTGAGTGATTTAAAAAAAAAAAAAATTGAAGCACTAGTCTAATAAAAATTGCTAATGTTATTGGGTTAGCAAAACTCAAGGGTGTTTTCATAAACGAAAAAACATAAATGCTTATAATGTCGAATGTTTCTTGCCTCACTGTCACTTAAAATAAATCAATTATTGTGATTAATGATTGTTCTGTTTCATTATTAGAGTAAAGGACACACCAGGAGAGTTTATGGGAAGGATAAAGGCCATCACAATTCATGCTTTGCAAAACAAAACACACTTTTGACAGTGCAGATGTGTAATTGTTTAATTTCTGCTTTTTACATATAATTGTTAAATGAACAGTATTACAGATTCAGTCCTTATAGTTTTATTTATTTTAGGATGTGATTTTTTTCAATGGTAAATAAAAACGTCACTTTCTATGTTCCTATTTAATCAAAATCAATTGAAACTTTGAAAATGCACTACTGGAAATATCGTTCATACTTTGGATTTGAAGCCCTTGTTTATTCTAAACGACTTGCGCGAAATAAGTGAGTTTTAACTATGAGCAAACAATTAAAATATTGAATTTTCGTCAGTGGCTGATTATTTAGTTAGTTTCACATCAAAGTTTAGGGGAAAATAAGATGATAGAATACTAAGAAAAACATGGCAAAACACTTTAAATAACTGTAGTATGGTATTTAGTTACGTACTTATGGTGCAAGGCAATGTAGCAAGACATAGAGACAAGAGTGGAGGAAAGAAGAAACAGAAAGGACTAGGGGAGAAATGAGTGCAAGAGGTGTACCAAACGACAGGACTTGTTGGCACATTAGAAAGGTAGGGCTACCTTTCTGATTGAGGTCACCTGTTAGTGGGTTTTAGTGAAGATATTTGACTCTTAAGGGTTGCTTGGTTTTTTTTGTCCGATAATCTGCTTACCCGTTCTATATTCGGTCTCTAAGTGTCAGCCAAAAAGACTTGGCTAATCATCGAGATGACATGTCAACCCACGAGTGGGGAGATATTTTTCTTGAATTATAGGTTATGAAGATAAGTTAGGAATACATTTTCATTAACTCTTTGTGTACCTTGTGGTCTTATGTTCATTAAGTAAAAAAATCCATACTATACAACACCCAAACAACCCGGTTTTCTTTCTTGTTGCATATACGCATTCTCTAATTTCAGTTATGGCAACACTTGTTTTGTTTATCTAGTCCTCTTTAGCTTTACAACCCTAACCAGACTTTGCATTTTTATATTCATTTTGTGTTATGTTATGCGGTATATTACATGTTCTAGGTCTAAGCTGCATCACGGGCTAGAATCCCTCTGTTCATTGTTGTTGTATCTGTTTATATATTAATTCACCTTTAGTTACGTGCATACCAACAGTGGATCTTGTGAATAAATATTTATAATTATTAGAAGCCTAAATATCTTTAACTTCATGCCACATGCAGTCGCGTGCGTACATCCTTGGCATATAGTCGATCGGTTATATATAAGTATTAAGGTGCGCAATGCTTTATTATTGATTGTAATTTATTATTAAAAATCTTTTTATCACTATATACTGTTGTGTAACCAGCCATTTTGTAGATGTTGTGTATTCAGCCACCTGCTAATCGATATGACGGTAAAGTCAGGTCAAAAGGGTAACTTCACTTTTTTTGTACGATATTAGAAAAATGATTATTGAGTGATTTAAAAAAAAAAAAAAATTGAAGCACTAGTCTAATAAAAATTGGCATCCCATTGGCTGCCCATCCTGGGCAGGAGGGGGCAGAAGAGGTCTAGGATATGATGACAGTTTGAGACTGTAAGAAAAAATAAATATAACATAACATATGTCATATACTGCCGAAGATACTTCAATGGTGAATATTAGTTGCGAGAATCCAGGTCACATCTGGAACTTTTTATATTAATTACATTGGATTTGATGAATAATGTATGTTAAATTTCTAGGAATGTATGTTGGGAGGATGAAGGAATAAGGATTAGTAACTGGCTTTAGCGTCATGGAGAGAGACTTGTTAAGACTGTAATTAGTAAGGGACCAGGAGCTACTCGAGGATTATTATGAGACTTCCTAGAAGGGCCGTAAAGAGGTCCTTGCCGAGTCCTGCAGGATCTAGCTGCTTATTAAAAGTCACAAGTAAGCTTATATAGAAAAATGGTGGGAGGGTTATCAGCTTGTTCTTAAAACGTTCAATCTAATGTGTGCATTTATAAAGAATATAAAAAGGATAGCTACTGGCCTTTATTTATGTAGATGCCAGTATTATAATATTATTAATGAATAGCCATTGACCAGATCAGAACAGATTTTAATCAGGTAGGTGGACTTTTTAAGGCCAGTAGAAACAAGAGGATAGTTAGAACACTAGTTGGTCAAGCCGAGTAAGAAACAAATATTGTCCGCATTGATTATGGAATAAATTGCCTATTTTTAAATAAAGATAAACGCCATAATGGACGTAAACATGAGTACTAAAAATCTCCACGGGGGCTTCGTTGAAAGTTGAAAGGTTCTGGCCTATTCATACACTTTCAACTTTTTTTTTGGGTAACATTTCCAACCAACTAAAAAGTAAAATGGTTGAGTATAAAAAATATTTCCTTGTTAAAAAGGAAACTTAAAAGGGGATGTCGGGTTCAGTTTAACTGGGTATCCCCAAAGTGGGGAGGAGACGCCCGCCGCGGGCTAGGGTCACTACAACCTCTTAGCCACCGTCCGGCGAGCGCCAAGAAAGAGATAGAATGGGTGGACCTATGGTCTTTCACCCTGGCAGCCAACCTAGTCGGCGGGAAGCCTAATTCGTTTTGATCTTACTCCATAAGATCTTTAGAAGGTGTGTGTGCCCCGACAAAGCACTATGTTCAGGAGAAGAGGTACAGGGTAGGTTTATAGGTAGTTTATGTGGTCTTGGAATGACCAAGAATTCACAATCGGTATCTAAGGATAGGTGAAAACCGTCCGGATCCCAAAGGCGATTGTGAACCGGAGAGAGGTAGACTGGATTGCCATGGGAGACACTGCTAGGAAAATTTGCAGGGCCACGGCAATCATCGTCCGCGAGGGAGAGGTCTCTCCCAAGGAGGTGCTAGTTTTAGCGAGACGAAGGCAGAGATTCCAACTAGGAAGGTTTGGGATCTGACAACGCCTGACTAAAACATAGCGAGGTTAGGAGAGAGAGATGCAGAGGTAGCTGAATGAGAAGACCATGGTTTTGAGTAGAGCAGCAAGCGCCACTGTAGAGAGAGAGAGAAGTGTTCAAGGTGCCGGTTGGTTTCTGTCTGTCCTCTGTTTTTTTTTGTTTTTTTTTCAAAACCTCTTTATTGATAATATATATACAATGACAAAAAAAAAAAAAAAAATTTGGAATTACAGCTATCTCCTCGTGCTGCATTCGAAGATGCATTCGAAGGAGTGCACAAAATATAATACTTTCAGATTGTTGTTAATAAGTCCAATACACATACACTCACTAGGTGATGAGGCTCACCTTCAGCTTGCAACCGAATGTTAGTGCGGAAAACACTAACACTAAAACCTAAACCTAGAACCTAAGACTAAAGCGTTCCAGCCGCGACAGCGTCCTGCCATCGATGGGGGAATGGAGCGGGGGTTATCGTGTTAAACACCAGGTTTGTCAAGTATTGCAGGGAGTCGAAAAATTTGATATGTCTACGTTGGATGATCTGTCCTTTTTTTTTTTTTTTAATATATAATAATATATATATAATGACAAAAATAAATTTGAATTACAGCTGTCTCCTTAATTTAGATAATTAATCTTTTACTGGTCAACACGAGGTTCCTTAGAGAAAGGACAGAAATTTGAGAAAATGGGATTTAGTATATTATATTCTTTTTTTTTTTTTTTTTTTTTTTTTTATAATTTCTTTACTGTGCTGAAATTACAATCTGCCTTATTAGGCAATAAGTAATTGCGATAAATGCTCTCATTTATACCATATTTACAATTCATCATTTACTCGTTCATTCATACAATATTTACAGACAGCCCAGAGGCCTCCCAAATCCACATGTTTGTCACCTCCCTAGCATGCGAAAGAGAAAGCGGTGTCTTGGGAAGTCCCCCATGCTCCTCCATCAGCCGCGACACCGGATACAAGCCAGTGGAGGCTGACCAAGAGTGCGAGAGCCACAGACGCTCAGGAGATGATTGGTGGAACTGGCCATTGCCAGGACTCCCACTGTCACGCATTTATAGCAGGTCACGAGGAACCTGCCATTTCAGTCTCCGAGGAGGATTATAGGGATGAGTGGTGCAGTGCAATGGCTGTGCTACGGGAATAGGGTGGTTGGAAAGGCTACTATGGAATTTTATAAACTTGGAACAGATGAGTTCAAGAATGTAGGGTACATAAAGATAGTTATGAAGGGGTTTGTTGCTGACGTAAGGGCATTTACTATTGTTCTCAGGACGTTTGATTGAAAGGATTGGGTACGCTTGATGTTCGACGTGTTTGCTGTCCCCCGCAGCTCTATTCCGTATGTCCAGATTGGCTTAAGTATAACTTTGTAGATTAGTAATTTATTTTCTATTGAGAGATGGGATGTCCTTTGAAGTAGTCTGTACAGTTGTCCAAAGCGTCTGTTTAGTTTTTGTCTTTTCAGCCTCGTATGTGGGTTCCAGTTCAGTCGTTTGTCGAGATAGAAGCCTAAGTACCGTACTGTCTCGGATACAAGGAGAAGAATAGAATTAAAATAAACTAGTGGACAAGACTTTTGACAAAGGGTGAAGGTAATGTAGGAACATTTTGCTTGGTTGCACCAATACTCGATCTCATCAAGGTGTTTTTGAAGGTTATGGGATGCTATGTCGGGGTCTGGGTGAGATGAAAAAACTGCAGTGTCATCTGAAAATGTGGCCAAGAAGGTATTGGGAGTAGAGGGGACATCAGCGGTGTATAGGTTATAGAGGACGGGACCCAGGACACTGTCCTGTGGAACTCCTGCATTTATGGGATAGTAGTTAGAATATTCTAATCCACAGTGTACTATTTTATATTCTATACTTAAAAATGCCTAACAGTGGAATAAATAATAATTAATCTTAGGCCGTTTTGTACTCTCCTAGAGTAGCATCCCATTATTCTATTTCACTAAGGTAAAGTCACCAGGGCATTTAATTACATTTTAAAAGTTTGATTTTACATATAAACGAAAGAAATAACTGATAAACTAACTGCCCATTCGTTTTATGTTGTCTAGTATGTTTATCTATTTAAGCGTCAATAGCTCGATTTATTTGCTGAACAGACATTATAAACTTGATTGGATCACTAAAGCTTTCGAAATTATTGTTAGGAAGTTTGATGATCACATAAACTGTAATATGACCTGTAGTTGTCTAGAGTGGAGAGGAGCATCCGAGTCTAATTAACCGACGACCGGAATGAAAATAGTAAATCTAAATAATGAGTAAGTTTTTTGCATTGGCAGCAGAAATGAAATTACTAATATAATTCCTACTCATTCTTATAAAGATTACCTGACGGCCTAAAGGTATATGGATTGTCTAGTAATCTTAATAAATACCTGCTTCTCTTAAGTCTTTGTGGAGTGTTTGATAAGTCAACAGTATACACTTCCTGTATCAGTGGGATGAAGAACTAGATAGTTTATTATGAAAGCATCTCTACAATGTTTTCATATCTGCTTGTGCGTATGGAACTTTAAAGTGTCCACTAAGTGGTTTATGGTGAGTATGTATGTGTATACTGGTATATATTTCAGAATACTAATGCATAGACAAGTTAATGCAGAAAATGAAATAGTTTTAGGCAGAATTTCCACCAATCCAAAAGGAAATCGATACATTATCACGCATGACCTATGTTACAAAATGCATCAAGGCTGAAATAAAATAGAGGTTAAACTGTATAATATTATACTTAAGCTCGGATTGAAACAAGTTCTTGTCTAGAAAATGAATTACGAGATATAGCAAATGCCATAGTTACTGGTAAGAGTTTATTAGATAGAAGAACATATCCGGTGAGTGGGAGGAACCATTAACGAAGGAGGGTGCAGGAAATGAAGGGCAAGCTAAAGGCTAAATAAAGGGCTGAAAGAATGATCCTGAGGTCAGTGTGGCCATGGATTATCTAGTTGTGTAGGAGGCAGTGTGGTCACTGCCATCTTGATGTATTGGCCTCGCAGCCCAGCTCCTCCTCTCCCCTTGTAACACTAGCCTCAGTATTAATCCTTATCTCTGCTGTTGTGGTTTAGGGCAAATGAAGGGCTCAAGTTTGTTTGTCTTCTCTCATTTGTAATTTGCTTAGAGTATTTGTTATCTGCAGTAGTCTGAAGAGTTTATAGTAAATAAACGAAAAACTAGTAAAGATTTAAAATTTTGTAACAATTTCGATACTTATGCTTAAATATTTACGACTTAGGTAAACATTGTAAAAAAACGTAAATTGTGAGATAATTATACCAGTTTTTTAGTGTGCTAGAGGTTTCAACGCTCTACCTCATTATCTTCAGGCTTGATCTGTATACTGGAGGAAGTTAATTAATTTAAATACTCATCTAATAAAAAGTTAAAGAATAAAAGAATTAACTCATACGACCCCAACGATGACAAATTTATACCAATGTCATTGATTATTATTGTTTCTCCAAGATGCCAGATCCCAATAACGTGATCGAAAGAAGGAACTGAACTCAATAAGTCAACTTAACTAACTTAACCCATATGCTGAATCACAAACCATAAGATACAATCAGAATCATTAAACAGTACAATACTCATTATATATGTATAACCTGTTCTGTCACTACCCTAACGCAAAAGCTATTTACAGTCCTACATTATGCACAAACTAAATGGACTAATAAGCATTAACAACACCAATATTCCTTGAAAATAAATGCTAAACTATGATTTAAAACAATACCCTACACACCTAACCCATAAATTACAGTAGACCAACTTCCCTTTTATTAAGTGTAGTATACTATGGAGTATATACCCCATGTACTTCTAAACTATAACAATATTATGAACTCTTAATATAATAGGCTACTTTCATTACTACATCCAGCAAAGCATTAATCTCATAACAGGCATTTTGATCGGACCCTGCAAATAAAGCCAACGCCTATCCTTGATAAGGGTATCCCAGAACTCCCTCTGTCCTAAATTTAAACTGGAGGAGGAAATTGCTCAACAATATTTGGGAGAATGTGAAGCATTTAGCAAACTAAGATTTTAGAACCTTAGGCTGTGACAGAATCACGTTTAATTAACTCGATCAAGTGGAGGCCAATCTTCGACTTCATTGGTCAGGTAGAGTCCAGGAGAAACTTAATCATAGAAATAGGTGAACACGGTTGCTGACAAAAAGGGCTATATACCTAGTTGTCGGATCAATCAATCTTTTTTGACCCCTCCCCCCCCCCTTCCTTTTATCTATTTATCTTCTTTTAGTTTATATTTTCCTTTTTTCACATAAATTGAAATAATAAGATGTTTAAAATAACTTATTAGGGTTTCGCTTTTTCAAAAATAAACCTTTATGTTTTAAGTATTCTATTATTTCATTTGCTTGTAAATCTACCCATCTGTCATGCACAAATGATTCCGTATCACAAATGGTCCGTATTTTTAACTCAACCCACATATATTGTGTATGTATTTTATTTGCACAAAGAGATATTTTACTTTGCATGTTTGTTTCATTCCCCTATGGTGCTAAAAGTCAAACCACTTCCATGGTAAATTTCAACGTGTAATTACTTAGTAATTATAAAATAAAAGTTTCATTTTGATTATGGTATTAAATTAAATATTTCGTTGCCCTGATTAATAACATGTTAATGCATTTTTAGGTGTGTGTTATCAACTTCTTATCAACTTGAATAAACTATACTTATTTTTATATTTTAAATTGCCCGCAACTCCAATCCACGCTGTCCTGTTACTAATAAATCTCCTGCCCTTTACCGTTTTATCATTTAGCCAGTATATAAGAGTACTTAAAAAAAACCTTCAGCAAAGGTGAATAAATGGAATAAACATTTAAATTAATCTGCCTGAACCTTATTATGCCCTCTTTATATAATTTTTCTATTTTTCCCTTTTCTGTTCTTGTAAATTTTTATTATTATTTCATTGATTTTAATTAATAACTAGTTGGCCATAAATCTGTCCCCAGCATGAGAAATGTACTCTAGAAGTATCTAACATGCTGAATAGATTTCTGCATGACGGTAACATTACTTAATGGATATCGGTATCCATTTAAAAAAAAATAAATAAATAACCGCATTTCTTGATTTTATCGTTTGAAAACCTTTTATTAATGAAAAAATAATCAATCGCTATAGTTAATTACCAGTTTATCAGGGGAGGAAATCCGATTTTTTTAAAAAGTACTAACCAATAAGTCTTTAAAAAATTACTCTATCAAATGTAATTTAGATAAGTAAATCGTTTCCTGTAACGTAAACTATTCATTGGTGGGGGGACTCCATCTCATGATTAGTAATCAATGATTTATAGCTTGATGATTATACATTACTGGCAGATATCTACAAATCTATAGAGTACAAATCTCGCACATTTTAACATAACTTAAATTTATCTTTAAATGAATCACTAGGTCGGCAAATGAACTACTACTAAAGATGAGTGAAAAAAATAATTGGGTCGACCCAATGAACACAGTAACGAGACGGATTATTATATTTTGTAAGAAACATCCACTATTCAAATTCAACTGAGAAAAAAAGATCTTTCGAGGGATAGAATGATAATTACACAAGAAAGCAAAGGCAGGAGCTATCCAGGGAAGGCAATTAATTTGGTATATTTAATAACCTGCCGAAGGAAGAAGTCAATAATTTTCAATTTCCAGAGCAATAGAGATACCCTAATAATTTCAATAATTATACTAGGGAACAAAACAGATTTTTTTTTTCTCAGGAAGAAAAATATGTGATTATGATTAGTTTATCCCCTGAATTGAAATATGATATCGGTGTTTCATCATCACTCAAAGTTTTCGATAAGCAGATATTAATTAATTACAGACATTTTAATACTTTCTCCATTCTTAACTACGCAATATTCAACATTTGACTCATCTAGTAAGTAAGAAATGATGATATTCTGGTGTATTTCGCCTGCGCTTCCCTCTCGATGCTCCAACAATAATCGCCCAGCATATTAGGATTCCATTTGGCTTGAGACCTCTTTTCCATAGCAGAAATTTCCTGATGAAAGTGTTCCCCGTGCTCATTGCTTACTGAATGCGATTTGTGTTATAACTGTAATAAGCACGTACATGTGACATACTCGTATAACTTCATTATTATATACTTAGTTACAACAGCAGTACAATTGCTAAGTAGATAAACCACAGATGGTTCAATGTCAATTCTTATGTGTGCTTTTTATTTGAGTGCCTCGGTTCCATTTTCTTCTTCAGAATGATAGTGTATATGAGCGGATAACTACTAGAAATTCCTATGGGTGGTTTATTTGATGAACAAAATATAAGTAGTAAAATTAACAGATAAATATTTGTTATATATGTATATATATATATATAAGTTAACCAAGTGTAGAGGTATTATAAGATTAAATACGGTAAACAACAACCAAGTGAAGGGTTAATCCTAACTCACAGTGTATATATATAGGAGAGAAATGAAAATAAAGTGAGTTAAGTTCTAGTCTGCCTTCTGATTGAACCTACCAACCCTTTTTTTGCGTTATCATTAGCCTGAAGTTAAGTGGTGCTGAAACCCGGGACTTTTTCTTTACGTGCCTGAGATACAGTCCTAGTACTTGAGCAGTTAGTGGTCTCAGGTGGTGGGGAAACGGAGTATAGTGACGGATAAGACGAACTAGGGAAGTGCGGACGTGATGGTTGAAGGAGATATGGCTAGGCTGAAGAAGGAGCTTGGGCGGGCAAGAGAGGAGCGCGCCAAATTTGAATATCGATTAGGCGAGTCAGCAAAGAACACGCAGATGGAGCTGGCGAAAATTAGAACGCAGAACTCCGCATTCATCCATGGCGTCATTAGCCTTTCTATGGAGTATTGGGAGGATTGGATCACTTCATAAAAGGGGGAGACCAGATTAAAGAATTGATCTTAATGAGAAAAGAAGCGGGAACTCTGTCGGATGTAGATGTAAAGTTATTAGCAGCATCCTTGGTGGGAAGAATATCCCACAGAGTGTTAAATGCAATACAAGGAGACGCATCACAGCTGTGGGACGGGTTGAAAGGGAGGCTAAAAAACTTATACGGAAGTGGCCGATGGATTCCGGAAGCAAATGCATTTTTTTTTGCTACAAGAGCGCAGGAAGCCGGGTCAGACAGAAGGAGAATTTCCTTCCGGAGAAACTCCTCGCCCTCTACAATCGCCTCAATGAGAAGATGGTGGAGACGTACGGACAGACCGAGGCAGTAATGAGGCTTAATTTTGTGCGCGAGATAATAAAGGTCTTGTTGAACCAATACGTGGATCGGCGAAGGTCACTGCCCAAAGACAAAGTCGTGGTAGATTGCGGACACAAACTCATCGATTCGCAGGAACGAAGCACAATGCGTACTAAGAACTAGGAACCAGACTGGATAGAGGTCAGGACACCAAGGAGGGAAAGAAGAACAACTCTAAAACGTGGTGACAGAACAAAAGGCACAGGCGCAACAAGGAGGTCATTTCGTACGCCGGACGGTTGACCACGAAAGAATGAGAAACGCTGCTACCAATGCAACAAAGTAGGACACTTTGCGTCACAGTGCAACTTAACGCGTTGCTACGAGTGCGGCCGCCGGAGCCACGTAGCACGAGAATGCCCCAGACGCACTTTCGAAAGCAGGAGGTGAGGTCACCGGCCCAAACCTATGGAGGTCAATACAACAGGGGGACAAGCCGGCGGACTGACAGGCAGTCCAACAGCGATGCAGACCAAGGGCGAGGGCCGGGAACAGACATGAGGTAAGTGGAAGGGTCCCATGGAAAGGGGGGCCGTCAGACGTAGAAGTTGTGACAGGTCGCACGAAGGGTGATTGAGGGTACGGCGATGGGCGGGACAACCAGGAGAACGGTTTAACAATGCGTGTTAACAATATTGCGAGAACGAAGGATAATAAGTTGCCCGTGGTGAGGTGGGGGAAAACTAAATTAAAATTCTTGCTCAATACGGGGAGCACTCATTCGCTAATCAGCGAAAGGGGGGCGAAGGAATTGGGGGTGTGGACGAATTGAGAGAGATGTGATTGCGTGGTGGCTACTGTCAGTGGGCGATGTCGGACGGCCAGGGAAACGATGGTAAAATTGCGCGAACTCACGAACCAGAATGCTACGGTGAGGATGCACATAATAAATTAAGTCGCGGCCGACTACAGATAAAGAGGCCATCTGCCAGCTGCAACATCTGCAAGATTGCACTTCATCAGCAAAGCTTATCAAGTCTCAGCTTCCTATTTATCATTCTTCTTTTCCTCTCACGTCCACTTCCTTTCTATACCGTTACTAGGCCCGTCACTCTGACAATTATTATCATTTATAGTTTATGTTTGTAAAGTTTAAATAAATCTTTTTAAAAACTCCCTCTGGTCTTACCAAGATTTAACTGGCGCCCGAACAGGGACCTTAGCAGCAACTTTGAGACATAGGAAGAATCTCCCCATTCCGCGATCACCGCCGTCTGGCTAGGCAAGACCCAAGACATCAGCTGGTGTATTTTAATACACATCACCGAGGCTCTGACCACTCATTTGTTACTATCTACGAGACGTCAGAGGAGAAGAAGAAGAGGACTTCACACAACAGAAGACATCAATTGGTAATATAACTTTGTACACATTTTACATGCAATTAACAGACAGACTAATCATTAACCGAAACATCCCCGAATTAGACGAAAATATGGTTACTAACAACCACATTATTTCAACCACAGACTTAAAACTAATACCGCGATTTGACGGAAACCCAAGCAACTTGATTAAATTCATAAATAAAATAAATTTCGTGGCCAATAACATATGCACAATAGACAACCCACACTGTGAATACAATACAAAACAATTAATTGGACACGCCACTAACAAACTTGTAGGACCGGCAGAACATTGCGGATTACGAAATTATAACACGTTACAAGAATTAATACAAGAATTAAAAAATCAATTCCGCGATGACAAGTCGACACTACAGTCAATGGACGAAATTTTACAAATTAGACCTTACAAGAATGAACACCCCGTAAACTATGTAGACAGAGTATTACTCCTTCGAGACGAACTAGAAGGACGAGTATTTACGGACGATAGATTAAATGACGAACAAAAATTAACCGAACTAAAAATATACGACAGACAAATAACGCATCACTGTACGAAACAATTTGACAAAGATTTAGAATTTTTCCTAAACCACGCGGACTACACAAACTTAAGGGACTTAAGACAGTCGCTGTGAGAATAATAGAACGTTCTTACGGAGAACGCTCTCACAGCAGACCACAACAACAAAACTCGAAATCACAACAATATGCCCCAAGACAAACACAAACACCACCTAGCACCGGTTATAGAGGTAAAAATTTTGACCCTTATTACTATGAACGAAAACGCGAACAATCAAATCAGTACCAACAACCACAAATATAATTCAGACAGACCCAACAATTTTAATTATTCTCGTGATCGTAATGCACGATACAATCAGCCGTGGCAACCACGAGAACAAAACCAGTACTTCAATAAACAACAACTGGCTTTACCTGGAATACCACAACAACAAAGCAACCAAACAGTTTCAATGCGGACAGTCAGTAACCGCGTACACCATACCGAACCAGAAGACAAAGACTTATACATACAAGAATTACAGGACCGATTACAATCACTCAAAACAAGATATGACCATTTTTTAGAACCAGGACCAAACGATCAAAAACCACCCGACCAGAATACCAATTAAACCATACGGACAATTTACCGAAACTAAAAGATTTTACTGGCAAGACTTGGCTAATTGACACGGGAGCATCGAAAAATTATATTCACCCACGTTCTTTACCCGAAGGAACTAAAATCATTTCGGAAGACTTCGTGATGAAAACCCCTACAGGGAGAGCCGAGGGAACTCAGAGTGCTCTAATAGATCTCTATCCCCTGATAGGAATTTCTGCGAAGGCAAAATTTTTAGTTTACCCGTTTAGTAATAAATTCAACATTTTATTAGGATACGAGACAATGCAAAATTTAAACAAAAAAATTAACTGTCAAAATAATGAATTAATAATAAATAAAATAAAATTTAAATTAGAAAACGAAAATTTAGTTGATAATAATAATAGTAATAATAATAAATTAAAAAATAAAAGAGACCAAACATACCCGGAAATAAACAAAAATAAAAGGGACCAAACATACCCGGAAAATAATGAAAACAATAAAAATAATAATAACAATAAATCTAATAATAATAATAAACTTAATAATAATAATAAATCAAAAGAAAAGAACGAACTATACTTATACTATATTTATGACTAACTACTAACTACTACGAACTATACTATATTTATGACAAACGAACAATTAAACAATTAATTCGAACAGACCACATTGACGATAACACAACTGACCAATTAGTAAATCTAATAAACAATTATGGAGAAATACTAAAAACAGACAATGAACAATTAAGAGCGACTAACTTACTAAAACACAAAATCGTGACAAAAAACGAGAATCCATGCTACACGCGTAATTACCGATACCCTGTACAATTTAAAGAACAAATAAATAACGAAGTGACAAACTTACTGAAAAACAACATAATACGTAAGAGTAACTCCCCCTACAATTCCCCAGCATGGATAGTCCCCAAGAAAATGGACGCATCCGGACAAAATAAAGTCAGGATGGTTATAGACTTTCGAAAACTTAACGACATGACAGTCAATGACAAATACCCACTACCTAACATTGAAGACTTACTAAACAAATTACAAAACGCGAAAATATTTTCAACCATTGATTTGGCATCTGGATTCCACCAAATTGAAATGGATCCTGATTCCATTGCCAAGACAGGATTTAGTACAGAAGACGGACATTACGAATGCTTACGAATGCCCTACGGACTTTGTAACGCCCCACCGACATTTCAAAGAGCTATGGACATGATGATAGCGAATATCCCTAACGCCATGATATACATTGACGACATAATCATATACTCTAACACAATACAGGGACATTTAGAACACCTTGAAAACATATTTAGAAAACTAAAAGAACACGCACTTTCCAATCAACTAGACAAGACAGAATTCTTCAAAAATGAAATCCCCTTCTTAGGATACATAGTTACCCCCGACGGACTAAAAACTAACCCAAAAAAAGTAGAAGCAATTACAAAATTACCATATCCAAATAGTGAAAAGACAACCAGACAATTCCTTGGAATGACCGGATATTACCGAAAATTTATAAAAAATTACGCGAAAATAACCAACCCCATATCAAAATCCCTACAGACTAAAACATACGAGGCAAAAGAAATCAAAGAGGCCTGTGACACATTAAAAACCCTTATGACTTACTCCTCGATACTAGCCTACCCTGACTGGAATCGAACTTTTTACCTAACGACAGACGCAAGCGACAAGGCCATCGGCTCGGTACTTTCTCAGAAAGATAAAGACGGGACAGAACACCCTGTAGCGTTCGCCTCACGAGTGCTACAGCCTCCCGAGATAAATTACTCAACGATAGAGAAAGAACTATTAGCAATTGTTTGGTCGACACACCATTTCAAACCATACTTGTACGGTACGAAATTCCAACTACTGACTGACCATAAACCACTAAAGTGGATATATACAATGAAGAACGGTAACATACGCATTATGAAATGGGTGAGGAAACTTCAGGAATTCGAATTTGACGTTGCTCACATTGACGGAAAAACGAATAAAGTAGCTGACATACTTTCGTGACAAAATGAAAATTTACCTTTAAATCACATAACAGAAGAAGACAATATAGACAACATAATTGACCAACCAATAGACAATACTCAAGCACTAGACGAAATACTTAATGAACTCAATGACTTAGACCAAATAGAATTAGATAGACTTAGTACTTGTAGAGCGACTATACATTCACAACAATCATCCAATGAACAAGTTTGGATTGTAGACAATGACAAAAACATAAATATTGAGAAATACCAAATAATTGTAAAAAAGGATCCAAAAGAAATAAAATTCACTAAACCATTTAATAAACATAGACATACTTGATGACGTAAATGACTTACAAACACTAATAGAATAAGTAATTAGACCGAAAATCACATACGGAATATACTGCGAACCAAACATCCCATTACTTCAACCATGGTACGATGAAACGTTCAAAGAATTTTCAAAACTGGTACAAGACTCATACCAGACTGTAAAATTAAAAAGATACAAAAATTTTGTAACCGACATCACGGACAAAGACGAACAAATCGAAACAATAAACAACTATCACATAGGAAAGACATCCCACAGAGGTACTATTGAGACATATGACAAACTGAGAAAACTGTACTACTTCCCACTGATGAAAGAAACAATAAACGACTTCATTAACAAATGTACGACATGTAAAAAGACTAAATACGAACGAAATCCCATAAAAGCAAAATACATGGTAACACCAACACCAAACAAACCGTTTGAAGACTTGATGATAGATACACTACATTTTGACAAAAAATACATCGTGACAATAATCGACACCTTTTCCAAAAAACTATTCACACACATAATATCCGCTGTGACAGGAATCAACATCTGTGACACTATTAAACTTTACTTGACATACTATCCCACACCAACATCAATGAAAATGGATAATGGAAAAGAATACAAAAACAACCTAGCATTAAATTTTTTGCAAACAAATGAAATTGAACCAATCTATACAACCCCAGGAAATCCCAACTCACTGCACTACTCATAATAAAACACTCCATATCTTTGTAGACCTTCCTAAGGCAAATTTAAATATAAAGACTTATTTACTCATACCTTCGCCTGTAAAAATTAACAAACAATACGTGACTTTAGATATAGACGAAACTATTATAATAAAAAAATTTAATATGTTATATACAACAAATTGTACATTTTTAAACAATGAATATTACTGTAAGAACCTTTTTATTTTAAATAATACCTGTATAAATAATATTATTTCATCTGGAACGATGAATGCATGCAAATATAAATTAGCCAATACTAACATTAGATATATAGATAATATAAACAGTTTTATAACCACTAACCTCTCCAAATTAGACAACTGCCTTACTAATGATACTGTATACCTACCACCCGTTAGCTTACTCACCCTAGACCAAAATGATTGTTATAAAGAACTCCCCAAAATTTCAAGACATATAATAGACTCCACCATAAACAAATTGTACAATAAAATAGATATAGATGTAATCGCAAATATAAGCGAAATAGAAAACCTAAATATAACAGACATAGTTTTAGAACCACTTATATTTAATCAATCCAATACTTATTTTTATTTTTATTTAATTATAGGGGCCGCTATTATAATTGTAATCCTCTACTACCTTAAAAAATGTAAAACTACCAATTCCTTACGAAACCCTACACCAACAGTAATATATCAGCCAGATCATCCCAACATTTTAAGAATTCTTCAACCAGATAACAGCCCTCATGCACCTGCCGCTATCAATCTCATTTTAGTATTCTTAGAGGACTAAGAATCTTAAACAACAGAGGAGATAGAGAGGCCACCTGCCAGCTGCAACATCTGCAAGATTGCACTTCATCAGCAAAGCTTATCAAGTCTCAGCTTCCTATTTATCATTCTTCTTTTCCTCTCACGTCCACTTCCTTTCTATACCGTTACTAGGCCCGTCACTCTGACAATTATTATCATTTATAGTTTATGTTTGTAAAGTTTAAATAAATATTTTTAAAAACTCCCTCTGGTCTTACCAAGATTTAACATACGACATAATTATTGGGTGCGATACGTTGTGACTGGCAGGGCTTAAGTTCCGGAGTAACAAAGATGTTTGGACCTTCGCGCTAGGGGGTATACCATAGGTATTGCAAACACTTAAATGTTTCTGGGAAATCGTATGAGTAGGGACAATAGTTTAGTAAAAGAAAGTGTACATAACGTTTCAACTACGAAGAAGAACACACAAGAAGACATTCATTATGACTTATGGTCCACCAAAAACTAATCTTTTAGTTGTGGGTTTCTTTATTTTGGTTTTGCAACATTTAAATTAATGGATATTTCAATTTCATGTATTTAATGTCACAATTTCCCTCGATGCAAGATGACGGACATTGCTTACTAAACAGAATATCAGAGGGAAATACTACAGCCACGGCTCGATAATTTGTTTAAAGAAAAGCAAAGCCAGGTAACTCACTAACCTTTGCAATACTCCTATATCATAATGAGAATGAAATTTTTGAAAGAATTACATTATACCTCTTACGTATATTGCTTTTAGTACTATTGTAGTTCAATAGCATGTAAATATATAGCAAATGCATTTAACAGTTTTTTTCATTTTGTATTTTATATTTAATTGAATAACATTATAAGATACTTAAAAATAAATATTGGTGTGACCTCTGAAATCACTTGCGTTATAATAAAGTAAATTTTTGGATTGAATTACTTATCAATTTAAATCACCCTCAACCAGTCTGCCATGTTTCGTAGTTTTGATTTTTGTTTATAGTTCAATTAAGTTTTAATTGACTTTATAATTTATTGGGACAATAGGTTGAGAGATCAGCATTGGAACAAGTTCTTCCAATGAAAATCCTCGGAAAAAAACATTTGCACCTCATCAAAATATATATTGCGGATATTTTCATTAGTCTTTAGAGCTACTATTCTTAAAATGTTTATGTTTTTAATAACAATGCGTGTATTTTATATAGATTATACTTGTTTAATATTTCAAGTCCATAAATTCTTCTGGTAAAAGGTACTACTTCTTCTTATCAGTAGAAATAAAGTTGATTCCAAAATTGCCCTCTCATCATTTCACAACTTGCACAAAAAGTTGGTCGTCCATTTTGGTAGTTGAGGTTAATGCAATTTTATTTGTACGATTCTTTCTTGATACAAGATTTTATTCAGTACAAAAGATCAATATAATTAAAATACAAAAATTACAACTAACAAAATAAATAAATGAGGTAGGTCCTTTACCTGTATATAATAATTAAATTACAAGTACTTTTAACCTTGTTTGTATAGTAGTTGTAGTATTAATAAAAAAACACATATGGGTTGAGCCATGTAACCAACTTTACATGTATAATAATTTGGCACTTAGGTATAGCCATAAAATACATGGCGATATAATAAGGCATATTTATTATTAAAAATAACAGTAAAAAGTAGTTTAATATAATTATAAACAGTATTGTGAATATAAAAAACAAAATTTAAACACATCATACACAGAATTTAAAGGGAAAAAAATAGAAATATCCAAAAGTACTCAAGATTATTCCACTCTAAACTTACTTTTCAAAATTTGAATATCAGTTTTCAAGCTTCCAATGGACGCAGACGGGACCTGTTTTTTTCTGATTATCTCTTCCGCTTTCGAGAAAATTCTCTTGGATGGACCGATGTTGCAGAAACTCATAAATATTTTTTGGCAATGGAACCTATTAACCCAGACAAATGGTAATTTCACGTAAAAAAAAAAAAACAGTAGTCAGTTTTATTATCATTCACTATGTTTTTTAGAGTGCAGAATCCGAAAATGTCATAGTGCGTTTTGAGATATAGCAAAATATTCGCCCTTTTTTTGGTTTTTGCTTATAATTTCTAAAGTATGTATAGTAGCAAAACATTCTTACTTTTCTAAAGTCAACTCAATTACTCTTAACTAAAGTGTGAAACTAAGTTTACAATTGGAGATCAACTGCAGGTTACCAAGACGAAACACTTAAAAAATTGGTTATTATTTCCAAAAAGTAAAATTTTATGTTTTGGCTCAACGGGCCGAATTTTGGGGAAAGTACTGACGCTACGAAGAAAATTGTTTAATATGAAGTTGTAGAAATTCTATGTAAATGGTTTAGTTTTAATTCAAGCACAAAACATTGCCTATACACCAAATGCTTAACTCATAATTTGCAAAAAAACTACAAAATGAGAAAGTCTTTGTACTTATTTGAACATGTCTATACATGTACATATATTATTTGTAGTTGTAAGTATATGTATTTGGGATGGTTCGATTTAAACCCTTTCCACGTCTTGAAAATCTCGCGTTCATTTATTACATACACTATACTTGTGTTATATGTGTAAGATTATAATTATAGTGACAAAATATTACTGGTTATTTACATAACTGTAGCGCCCGCTAACTGCTTAAGTTAAATCACCCTATACTCTGGTGGATATATAATGTATTGTAATTAGATGTAAAACATGGTAAAAGCTTTTTCTAGCAATAAACGTGGGCCGGCAGTCGTAACAAGTCAGGTAACAGCAGGTGAACTGGCTTAAAAGCTACCTGGCCGTCATAAAACAGACCCGGTAGACCTAGGGGTGCCTCTCATAAGCCTTAATGGGTGAGTCCCTAGCAGGCCATAAACTAAGCAACCCTTGTCCCCGGTCATAAACATACCCCTTTCAGGCCAGGCTCCGCCTTCCTATATAACGGATATAATATTTAAACCAGGGGGTTTCGCTCTGTAGGCCTACTCTCTCTCAGTCTCCTCATCTCCTCAGCCGCTGTACCCGGTCGCTTTACGCCAGGGCCCCGGGGCCCTGGAAGTAAGCCTACTAGTCTTCTACTCTCTTTATCCGCTGTTACGCGGTGTCACTTTTATGCCAGGGCCACTTGGACTTAGAAGGCAGTCACTTAAACTCCTCGTCAGCCTACTCTCGCTTCAGCGCCTCTAAGCCCATCACCCTATTTCTCAGCCGCCTTCCAGACCCTCTGGTGCCTTGTACCTGTTACGCTGCCGGGCCCCCGCCCAAACTCTGAAAACTTGTCTTATTCTTCATGAAACCTCTGTACCTCTTCTCCTGAACACAGTGTATTGTCGGGAAACATCCCTATCATAAAATGGAGTCAGATATTGACGCTGACATGGAACATGGTCCATGTTATAAACTACAACAAACCGCACTTGTCACCAGGGCTAGAGTGATTAGGCACTCCCCTAGTGGCAACCCGACAGTAACTTGTAACTTGCCATACACAAAAAACTTTAATTAACAAGGTCATGTTCGACCGCGCTTGGGTACTGAAGGGCCCTGCATTCCAGAATACCATGGCTGCGGCTCTACCTAGAGAAAATTTGTAAGAAAAAAAGCTAAAAAAGTGTGAGATGCTTGAATTTGAAGGGCTGATTACTGGTAAAATTGGTATACAATTGATTAAGTGTACTTTGAACATGTGACTGATGCTTGTCATCTAGATTGCCATACGATGTCGGCTCACACATGTTGGTTTCATTCTTGCACCCGCCCATTGCCGAAGTGCTCATTTTTTTTGCACTTGCATGCAACTAGTTAAAGAAGCTTTTCGGGTGCAGAGGACTGGTTAGAAGTAATGGGCTGTAGGCCGTACAAAAACGTAAAGAAAATGTTTGAGTACTGCAGCTCTGATTGTGTGGAAATAGTATTATGTGATAAAGATTTATATGCTGCAGACCGCAATTAATCTAGGAGACAAAATGTATGCAATTTTGGATTTGTGAAATCCTCCCATTTTCTCACTCCACGCAAATATGAAAGATCACCATACAGTTAAGGCTTTTACCGATCATACTAATTAATATTTCTTGATTTCTCATAGTCGAGTCATATGCATAGTCGCGGTTTTGATCATGAGACTTTTCATTTCAGCAACTGGAGACAAGTAATTTACCGAAGAGCTGGTTTTATTTTTAGCCCCAAAGAGGTGGTAAATAAAACTAACATGCAAAATACCATATCTCTTTCTAAAATACGGACTTACTTAAAATTTCCAACACGATATTAATGACATTTTTAATGTCTGGTATTATTTATGTTAAACAAAAATTACATATTATTAGCCATAGGGACTTCATCTTAATTTGATACCCTACCCAATATTCTATTTTTTTACTACCAAGTAATTAATTAACCATTGACTCTTTAATTATGTTCTGTGTAGTAAAAAATATGGTTAATTTTGCCAAGGAAACTAATATTGATATACGAATCGCCAGGACTGACAGACAATACGGGTGAAAACAAGGGTTTTATGATTTGATAAAAAATCAACGTGAGATTTATAACGAATGTGGAACAAACAAATTTACGGATAAGAAAATTTGGAATTATCTACGTGTCGGCGGCAAGCATATTGCTGGTCGAAAGGAAATCTTCATGATGTACATACTTTATTATTTTACCAATTACAACACTAATTCTCACCATATGGAATGATGAAAAAAATATAACAATATTAGTTATTTACGTATAAGAAGTTGAATATTTAATTACGACCAAACAACTTATTAGCTCATGTTTAACAATTAGTCAACAACATATCAGATATTTAGGAATTTTATGATTCTGAAAATCAATTGACATGATAAAGTTCAAATAATCATTAATAAATTAGAATGTTCTAGTAAGAGGAGATTAATTTTGAAGATATGGGGAGGAATAATTGTGGAATTGGAATGGCAATTAAAATTAAATTTCAAAGATGGCTAGATGAGGCATATTCCGTTAAGGATTATGACCCATTCCCCTCCAAAAATTCCATGGAGCTATTCCACAGACCTCGGATAGCATTTCCACCATTATGTTGAATAAATTGGTGGCCATTATAATCTTATCGTTCTGTGGGAGAATCTAATCGCACGACAAAGACTACTCCCAACAACACAATGTAAATTGAATATTATTCCTAACAACACCAGATATTATCGGGATTATAAAATGTAGGAAACACTATTCAGTAATGTTATAACAAAATTTCAATTGGCAAAAACTATAAAACTGGGCGTATTTCTCCTGGTTTTATGTGTCCAGAAAAGACGGACAAATACAAAAAAAAATATTAAAAATAACAGTATATGTAAGATAAAATATTTTCGCCTGAAAATGTATTCATGAGTCACAGAGGCGCCTTCGTAATTTAGGATAATACAGAGCTTAACATAATCACATGCTTTGAAACTTATGAGCCATGTTATTAATAGTAAAGATGCGTGTACTTTTTTTCTAGAAAAATGAACAGTAATTAACTAAAGTTGAATTAATATCGAAGTCCGGTGTAAAACAAGCCTTACTATCAGATTACATGAGAGGATCACCTTCCTAGGTAGATGACAATTTAATTTAAAAGTTAAAAACTCTCTTACACATAATTCGTTTTAATAACTACAGGTATTAGTTCTGCTTAGGTGTTATTAGGAAATGATAGCCAGAAATAACAATCGGATTACCTCTAATAAAAACGCAGTAAATTATTTGTTTCAAAAGCAGTTGCAATTATAACTTTTATTTAAGTAAATATATTGTATTGAATATTAGTTTGTCTGGTTCCATTGACTATATTGTGATTATCGCTTCATTTGATCCCTTAAACAATTACCTGGATTGTTATAGTTGGCTCGGATTTGATGATAACTATAGTCCACCAAGCCTTGATCTACGTTTTTATTTTTTTTTATTCTAAGGTATTTCTGAAACTAGTGAGTAATTTTTATTGAAGGAGATCAATGAATAGACGCTTCTTTGACATAATATGTCACCACATTCGTCCATAAAACTAAGATTAAAAACTAACATATTTTGTTTTTCCACAACTCAAGCAGATTCCCCCTACAAAAACACAAAATCGTCCCAATTTCATATCATGGGAGACAAGGAACAGTTTGGGATTTTCTGAAGTTTTCGCTATGTTGTGAAGTTCAGTACTACATCTGTACTAATTTTTATTCTAAACACAAATGATAGAAAAAAATTGACAAAGATTTAATCAATTACTTTAAGTGAAGTATGTTATTTAATTTAAATATGTAAGTATATTGTACATGTAAACAGGGTGCTCTACTCGCGTTAATAAAGTTATGCAAAAGGAGCGCCAAACTCGTAGTTTGCTAATTCAATTTATTGCCAAGTTATAATCATTGCAAAGTTTTTTTTTTCTAATTAAAACCAAATTTTATGTACCAGATTCCAACTAAACTTTTTTATGTTTTGACGGCATTTTCGCGATCAGCGTTTAATATTCTGTAATAAAAGTGCGTTTTTTTTTAAGCTGTTTAAAATAACCATCTAGAAGCAGTAGCTGGTCAAACTCAAAAAAAACAAAAACATTTTGAACGTTACCAACGTTTTCTGGAAAATTTCTAGAAACTTTCAAATTACTTTAAACAATAGATATTTTAATAAGATTTCTAATAAGATTACTCCACATTTTAATTTTGATACATATTGAAGGAAAACCATATTTATAATATGCGAAAGAAACTATAAATTTGTCATTGTGTCTAATAGGGGGGATCTCTGGATATCGTTTCAAAAGCACAATTACATTCACTATTTGTAATTTTTTATTTACAGTTGTTAGTTAATGTATGTTATGAATAAAAAATACTACTCAGATTTAAATGAAATATATGTATGTTGCTAATAGAACTTGTTAACTTGTTCTGGAATAGAAGAAGTTAATAGTATGTTGTTAATAGATAATAAAAGTCTAATCCTGTATCTTTTTAATCCACTTTATCACCAAAATATTCAAATATAACTATATAATATTTATAGTAGACATCAACAATTGGTACTAGATTAAGTAATATGGACTTCTACAGCTTCTAATATCACTACAAATGATTTCATGCTAATGTAAAGCTAGCTGCAGTTCAAGACCCCATTAATTTTCCCCCGGAGAGACAACTCGTGAATATTAATCTGCACGACAATACAGTCTTGCGTGATGGTAGCTATGCCAGTGAAGCCGCCCAGAAGGACCACTTGTCTGTAGGCTACAACAATTATCAAACCAGAACTCCAAAAGAAGTGCAGAGGTTGTTATTTGATCAAAGGCAACGGCAATGATTTATTGGGGATGAAACCAAGTTCAATTGGCCGTGGTGATCGAGTGCGATAGGGCGTTTTGGCACAGTTTGCACTCAACGGAGCAGCATAATTACCATCCCGATTTAGGGGAGTGGTTAGTCCACTGTGTAAACTGAGCATCTCAATAATAATATGAATACCGTAACAATCAACCTTCCCACACTCCTTACTCCTCTCACACCACCTTCAAGCAGGTCCTCCTGGTACAAGGATCCGATCACCCTAAATATTTTATATTTCTCCCTCATCCTAAAACTCTAACTAGAGAGCTTAGAAAAAAAATAAAAAAAATATGAATAGGCAGGATCGTAAAAATATTCCGGCTGGCCTGTCTATATGTTGATTTATCCAACGATTGATAGTATGACTCTATATATCATAGTTCACTAAATATACATATACTTGATTGATACGTAAAAATCATTTATTTAAATAGTATTCAATCAATCCAAGTAAAACATTTATTCTTTAATCAATGTTGAGTAAACCATTGGAAATCTTATTAAAAATATCTATTGTTTAAAGTGATTTGAAAGTTTCCAGAAATTTTCCGGAAAAAGTTGTTAACGTTCAAAATTGTTCATGATATTTAAAGTTTGAGCTGCTACTGCAGTTCCTAGATGGTTATTTTAAACAGCTGCACAAAAAGTGCACTTGTACTACAGAATATTAATAAGTTAATTAATTTATGTAATGCACACGCCAAAACACCAAACACCAGGGTATTTATACTGTACCAATGGACTGTATAATACGAATTGCCACACCGAGGAGATAGAGAAAGAAATTTGCTTACCTTGGTCTGTCACCTCTGCCAACAATGTTCCTCTTACTTCTCGTTGATGCGGCACAGCACACGATCTCTTGACACCACATTCAAGTTATATAATAACGTCAATACAACGGGAAAACAACAATTCGCGGTTAAGGTCCCAATATGTATCACTAAATAGGTGTAATTAAGCTGACGAGATGGCAACAACACAGGTGACTCAGACCTCGATTCGATTTTGTCATCTTCACTCTACACTCCTCCGCTGGCATGTGACGTTGAACTAAAAATGAACAATGACCCTTATAGTTTTTGTTAAATTATTTTTTGGATCATCGAGCGTTTCAATGAAATTATTATGAAAAATGCCGTGCCTTTAAAAAATCTCTACTTGAGACAAAGATACGAAAATTTTTTTTTTTATATTGTAATGTTGTAATGCAGAAGTTACATATTAACCATCATGGCATATTAATAATTTGATATCCTACTCAATATGATAAGAATATATATGTAAGACAATTATTGAAGGTGGGGTGAATAAACTGGAATCAGTTTCTCTGTAAACAAAGTTAGCAATTTTATTCACTATATAGTATATTATAACAATTATTAATATTGATTTACACAATCTTACCTGTAAACAAAGAAACGACAATTACAGTTTATAACTATCACGTCTCTATTCACACTCTATTTACATGTTCTGTTACCAAACATGACCTTCTCTATCTGATAGCTGTTCCATCTGGTGGCAGCCAGTGGAAGCAGCGCGGCAAATTCAAATTAAAGAGAGAATACTTTCATTACATATATTTTTTTTAATTACCAAGTGTGGATTTGGGAGGTCTCTGGGCTGTCTGTAAATATTGTATGAATGAGTGAGTGAATGATGAATTGTAAATATGGTATGAATGAGAGCGTTTATCGCAATTACTGATTGCCTTATAAAAGGCAGATTGTAGTTATAGCCCAATATAGAGTATTTGGCGGTAAAAAAAAAAAAATTACTAAGTAGTTAATTAATTATGACACGTTACAATTTTTCGTGGTTTAAGTTTACCTAAATCACGGAATTAAATGAAAATAACAATAAAAATATCATCACTCTTTATAAAACACGTAGAGAGCAACAATTATAAACTAGGGAAAATATTTATTGATTTATCACTAAGTAATAAATTATTTTATGAAAGTGAATACAAATTTGTAAATACTGTAAAAATATGATCATTTATCACAATTATCTTTTCCTGATTATCAGGGATGATTTTAATTTACTTCGAATAAATTATATTTCATGGAGTTGAAACGTCGATGGGTTTTATCATTGAATTGGTTAAATTGATTTTATTTTAACAGTCAGTATTGAATCAGCAAAGCCTATTGCCGCTATAACTGTCCATCATTGTCACTGGGCTCGAATGGAAGAATGCCTTCGAAGTAACAAATTTACTGCCGTTCTTTCACTACAGCTATCGACTGCATTCACTCTACTTACAAGGACGTGCAGTGCGCACAAATAGGTGACTAATTCTTAAACATACAATTGTACTTCATTTATTTATTTGCCATTAGAGCGTTTGTGTTGCAATACTTGAAAATTAGCTTGCTAGTTCCCTCAACTCTTTAATTTCTCTAAAACCTGCAATATCAGCCCACCCAAGCAAATTATTCAAAGCTTTTATAAATCAAATAATAATTGAATAAACAAAACAGAATCAGAGGTAGTAAAATATTTATTTGCCGTTTTCTGAGTGCTTCCTCAATTGTTTATGCCAGTAACCGACAACTTGATATAGTAAAAGAAAAATGATCCTGTTGATCAACAAAAATATGTTTCACTCATCAAAGATTATGCTAAAAAACTGAATCTAAGTATACCTAATAATTAGATTTTCTATATTGTTTTCTGAAATTTTCATCATATCCCAATGAATAGCGCAACAGTCTAATTTAATGTAAGTTTTGCGGCTGTTGATGTTTTCCAATGTAATTAACAGTTAAGTTTAGTTATTTAACTAGCACCTCCCCTCAACATCTGATACTAAAGTATGTTCCACATTGATTTTGACATTATGTCAGTTTTTTGGAGACTTGTTTACTGTGTAGAAATGGCCCATGATTTCTCTACACTTTTTTACTATGAATTTGAATTTTTCATAGACAAATAATGAATTTTTTTATTACCAATTATAGCGTGTGTGTCACACAAGTTACAGAATCATAGTGACCACGGATGGCACTGGATTGTCGAGTATCACGAGAAAACTCTTACCGTTTAGGTACCATTCATTTACCATCTATATGAGATTTTGTTCAATATATATAAACAATATAACATTTAGGCGTTGGTACTCTATGATAAAATGACCTATAAACCGGAGAAGTAAACATATTTTACTTGTGTTGGTTCATATATCGGTGGTAGCTCTCATTCACTTGCATTTTGTAATTAAATTCTTTACATTAGCTCTCATCTTCTCATGAGTTTGCGGCATCGATGATTTTATACGAAATTTTTCTGACTTGAGACCACCAAAGAATAGGACCGCGTATCGAAAATTATCAAATTCATAATGGCTTTATCTATTCTTCGTGAGATTTTTTGATCATTTGGCCATTGTGCAGATTTAGGATAGGTGGTCAAACTCGGAATGGTCGACTGAACCAGATGCGGTTTATCGGTAGACAATACTTTTAGGGAGATTTTTGAATTCATTCGCTTCAGCATAGCTTCATTTTTTAAATCGACTATTTCTGACTGTCATTTTAAAACTAGTCTGAGCTCCACGTCATGAAATTTAGATAAATGCTGCTTCATTCCGTGTATAGTGTTTTTTTTTCCTTTCTTAGCTATATAATGTTAAGATTAAGGATGAGGGAAAAATAAAGGAATATTTGGGTTGAGCGGATCCTTGTAACAGGAGCACCTGCTTGAAGGTGGTGTAAGGGAACTAAGGAGTGTGGGAAGCCTTGGTAGAGGTTGATTGTTGCGGTACAGTGGTGAGAGTTCACTGGTGGCTGGGCCTAGAGACTCTCTAGGCATGTAGTGCAGTCTTATTTAGTTGGATAGCCGTGTTTTTTTTTGTTTGTTTTTTATACCTCTTAAACTTATAAAAAATAGGATGTGGGAAAAATAAAAGGAAAAATATTTTGGATTGATGGGTGCCTTTCACTAAGGGGAGTCCCATTTGAAGGATGTATGAGAAGGATATGGAGTGTGGGATGCCTAAAGGAGGCGGGTGGGTTCGGGAAGGTAGTGAGAGTCTACCTATGGTGGAGCCTAGGGGCACTAGGCATTGATTTGTAGTCGGCGAGGTCATACCTGGCCCCGCCCCCGAAGGGGGCTGCACTGTGTCGGCCTATCGGCCGGGACATCGACCCACCCTGAGCAGGTAGAAGGGGTCATAGTACTTTGGTTGAGTCGGCAGGGTGTGGATCGTTCAGTCCCCGTCAGGGGGCTCGGGTTCTATGAGGTCCATCTGTCTCCAGGCTTCGGCGGTCCAGCAGTACTTCCATCGGACGAGAATCGGTGGTGGTTGAAGGTCGGAGAATAGTGGATTGTAGCTGTGTCAAAGTGAATCGAAAAATTTGATGTGTCGTCTCTTGATAAAATCTTGGATGGTGAGCACTTCAAATTTTTCGTGGATCTCGTCTGCCTTCATTCGGTCGAACGGGGTATGTTTGAGGGAGGTGCGGAGAACTCTGTTCTGGAATCGCTGGAGCGTTTTTGGAGTGTTAGGAGTTAGATACTTGAATAGAAGCAGGTCTCAGGACGCTCTGGTAAATCAGCAGCTTGAAGCGTACTGATAAAGCCGGGCTGTGAAGTAGGTGTCCTAGGCTATAGACCTTTTTCCTAACACTCTTTAACTTCTTGCTAAGATGTGTCGTGAACGACAAGTGTCTACCGAAAGTAATCCCAAGGTAGCATAGCTTGTTGCTCACAGTGCACTCTTTGCCGTCTAAGACGAAGGATTTAGGTAACTTCTTTCTTCTAGATTTATAACTAAATATAATTCCTTGCATCTTGGCTGGGTTGACTTTGATGTTGACGGCGTAGAGTTTCTCAGCACTGTGTTGACTGGCGCTCTCAGCAAATTTCAGGGCTCTGGTGGGATTGATGCTAGTGCTGTAGACGCCTATGTCGTCTGCATACGCCGATACCTCGCAGTTAGGGTACGAGGCTACTACGATGTGGGTGGTGTAGATGTTGAACAGCAGGGGGCCTAGCACTGATCCTTGGGGGACACCGGCAGTGTATTTTCTTCGGGTCGTAGACGTGGTGCCTATCCGAACCAAAAAAGTTCTGCCTGTGAGGTATGAAGTCATCAGGTTCTGCAGCTTTTACTCCCTCAGACGTTGGAGCAGGGTGTGGAGGTCCACAGAGTCGAAAGCTTTCAAACCGACCAGTGATATCATAGTGATAGCTCTGTTGCTCCGGACGTTCGATGCGACGTGGTGTTGCAGTCTCACCAAGTTGTTGTTCGCACTTAAGCCTGTGCTGAAACCAGTCTGCTCTGGTGGGATGACTTCTTGCGTCACGCAGTGCTCGGAGAGATGTAGATGGATGATTCTCTTGAACAGCTTCGAGAGTTGAGTCAGCAAGCAGACTGATGGGGCAGTAATGAGATGGCTCATAACCGCTTTTCGCTAGTTTCAGCAGGGAGACGACCACAACGTGCTTCCAGTTCTGAGGGAAATAAGGGGCAAGCCTGAAGCCTGGAGCAGGAGTTCAACACGTTGGTGATGTAAGAGATTCCTTTCCTCGGTAGCTGCTTGAGTAAGATGTTCTGGATCCCGCCTTCACCTGGTGCCTTGTTCCCGTTTGTTCTTCGAATGAAGCCAGCGACCTGCCGGTGGGCACTGTAGATTTTGGTAGTGGTGGGGAGGGAGGGGAGGTTTACTAATTATACAACTACTAATTTACAAAGTTATACTTAAACCAATCTGGACATACGGAATAGAGCTATGGGGGACAGCAAAAAAGTCGAACATCAAGCGTATCCAATCCTTTTAATCAAAAGTCCTGAGAACAATAGTAAATTCCCCTTATTATGTCAGCAACGAAACCCTTCATAACGATCTTAATATACCCTACATTCTAGAACTCATCCCTTCCAAGTTTGAAATTCCACAGTAGCCTTTCCAACCACCCTAATCCTGTAGTACAGTCATTGCACTGCGCCACTCATCCCTATAATCCTCCTCGGAGACTGCAGTGGCCTCGTGACCTGCTATAAGCGCGTGACAGTGGGAGTCCTGGCAATGGCCAGTTTCTCCAATCATGTCCTGAGCGTCTGTGGCTCTCGCACTCTTGGTCAGGCTCCACTGGCTAGTACCCGGTGACGCGGCTGACGAAGGAGCGTGGGGGACTTCTTAAGACTCCGCTTTCTCTTCGCATGTAGATTTGAGAGGTCTCTGGGCTGTCTGTAAATATTGTATGAATGAGCAAGTGAATGATGAACTGTAAATATGGTATGAATGAGAGCATTTATCTTATTACTTATTGCCTTATAAAAGGCAGATTGTAATTATAGCACAATAAAGGAGTATAAAAGGGATCGATGCATCGGCGGCTAGGTCGATGACGTCTTGAAGCTGATAGATAGATAGCGTAATAGATATCCCAGGTGTGTCTGAGGGGCGGAATTGTGGGCAACTTGGTCTTGATAAGATGCTTGTAGAGGTCCCACTTGGCCTCATCGTACCTAATCTAGAAGCAGGTGGCTCTGGCATGTCGCCTACTAGTTCGTAGAGCACAGGCCGATGGTCGGAGGTGGTAAAGTCCAAGGCAGAGCATCCGGTGATTCGGTGTGGCTGTTGTGTAAGGAGTAGATCGGGCGTGGAGGTCCTGGCGGGGTTCACAAAATGACGGAAGGTCGGCAATCCTGGGTGGAACCCGTAAATGGTGTCTTTGTGATGTAACGGTGATGCACTGGATCGGCTTGAACCGATTGAAGTCGTGCAATCTCATACCCCTCTTCCCACGAAGGCTGTATTAGAAATAAAATCCTCAGTCCCAACTAAGCATTCATCCGATGCTGATCGTGCCCGAGTAAATTTGAGCGTGACGGGACAGTTCGCGAATGCAAGTTTCGGCTGAACCGAAGTTTCGTCCGATCTTTAGCCGAAACCAAAACCGAAAACTGCAGCCGACCCTAGTTTTTTGGCCAAAACTGAAACAGTTGCTGAAACCAGTTTTTTGGTTAAATCGAAACTGCGGCTAACCTATTTTGTTTGGCCGAAACTGGCTGAAACCGTAACCAAAACTGATATTGCGACCTAACCCAGTTTTTTGGCCAAAACCGAAACTACGGCCGAACTTAGCTTTTTTTGGCCCAAACCGAAACTTCGGTTGTTCTCTAGTTTGAAAATTGAATTTAAAACTTCCTTCCTTTATGCTGTGACTGTAAAGCCAATCGACTAGACCAACCTTCCTCACCATTTGCAGCAGAATTCAATATTTTAGGTTATTTGGATGTTGTGATTAAATTTAAAATGAAAGAAAGGGGCTATTAAGGGTACCTTGTAATTAAATCGGTCTTGTTCGTCCCTGTTATAGCATTAAGTGCACACAATTTCCTATTAAACGAAAGTCCTTCCTGGTCCATAATATGAGTGCTGTTATTTTGGTATATAAATGTGTTGAGATGCGACATCTTGACACTGCATTATTTTAAAGGATTATTTATTGTGTGATTGGCTATTGATTCAGCATTGTTCTAAAGGGTTCACCCCTACGTAGAACTAAAAGAGTTAAGGTTTCACACAGTTAACTGGTTAAGAGCAACCCTATATAATGCCAGATGATTTCAGTAGAGGTGTAGAGGTGGACAAACACTGTGGAATTGGAAATAGATGATTGGGTGCAGGATGATCTTGTTTCTTTGTTAGAATTCTTTCCCGTACTGTTGTGTATTGTATAGATGAGCTTCCCCCCCCCTCTACATCTTTCATTCCAGCACCTCACACCAACCAAACCCTATCTGTTTCAAATCTTCACGAATGTTCCAGTCTGGATGTATAAATGGGTTTCCTTTGCGCATTTTTTTTTGTATCGTCCAACATACAAATTTTCTACTCTTGCCCGTAGATTATCTCGCTTAATTGTAATGTGTACTAATCTAGCTCTCTTCTGTATAGGAACAAAAGATAGACTGTATATGTTAGGGTGAGAATTGAGGTTGGGAAGAAATTCACTGCGTTACGCTTCTTATATATTTTTTGTATCTTTGTTAATTTGCAACATTAAATAAAAACCTAAATGTATACTAATAAATACATTTAATCTGTCTTATATATAAGCTAGCTATTCAATAGCATATATATTTACTAGCAGATGGGTACTAGCTTCGTTAATTAGATTATGTTACCAAATTTACGTGTTTAATGTACTGTCTTACTTTGAAAATCATCTATTATCATTATCAGTATAAAAATTTACATAATAGATGTCATTGCGAATGTATCATTGTGCATATATATGTAAAGAAAGTATTCTCTCTTTAATTTGAATATTTGAATTTGCCACGCTGCTTCCACTGGTCCCCGCCAGATGGAGCAGCTCTCATATAGAGAAGGCTAGATTAAATTAACAAAACTTGTATATTGAGTGCGAATAGAGAAGTGATAGTTATAAACTGTAATTGTCGTTTCTTTGTTTACAGGTAAGATTGTGTAAATCAATATTAATAATTGTTAGAATATAATATATAGTGAATAAAATTGCTAAATTTGTTTACAGAGAAACTGATTTAGTTTATTCACTCCACCTTCAATAATTGTCTTACAAAACGACTATAGGAGTTATAATGGCGAAAATATTGCAATTCACCTTTAACTTTGTGAGATGACCGAACGATAAGAAGACAAATGTTGTCTCAATAACCTCAATTAAAGATAGGAAAATGAAGAATATGTGTGGCCCCAAGAGAAAAGCTTAATGAGTAAACGTAAAGAATTGTCAAAGACAGTGATTTTTAAAAGATTGAGAAACAGTTTTACTCAGAGAAGTCAAGAGAAGAGAGGGTGGATTACATTAACTGAGCAAATGAAAACAATATATTTTGATGAAGAAGGTAATGTAATGTTTGATGATTTATATTTAGAACTAGTAATGAAAAAAGATAAGATAGTTGAATCCACACAGAAGAAAGAGAATGAGCTAAATTTAAAACATATAAAAGAAAAGTTCTTGGTTGAGAAGTTTACATGTAAACACTCAAATGCTAAACAGTGGCTAGAGATGTTTGAGAAAGAATGCAGAAGACGTGGAATCAATGAAGACAGTAATAAGATAAAAATATTAAGGTTATTTATGGAAAAATCATGTTTAGACTGGCACTCGGCAACTCTAACAATATTAACAATGGACTCTGCATGGTCTCAATAAGAAGAAAAATTTTTGAAAAGTTTTGCAGACCAAGGATGGAGTACAGGAATGCATGCTATATCCTACAGATGTAAAGAAGGTCTACTGAAGGAATACACCATAAAGAAAGAGAAATTATTGTTAGATATGGATGACAATATTAGTTCAAAGACTTAACTGATGCTTATAGCTGCAGGTTTACCTGAGTTAATTAGAAATAAGATAGATCAAGAAAAATGTGACAATTCAACTAGATTATTTCATGAAATTAGAAAATGTAAGAGTCTAGTGAACAAAAATAATTTTATAAAAAAGAAAGAGAAAAACTTTACAGTAAAAACAAATTTCAAGAGAAAAAGCCATGCAATAATTATGAACAATTAAACAAAGGTATCAGGTATCACCCAGAAGCTTCATGCTGGTTTAAAAGGAGATACAAAAATGAAACTAGAATAATAGGAAGCAACTTAGTATTAGAAGTAGATCTAAATACAGAACAAAAAAACGAATAATCACACCATTGATTAAAGTAAAAATATTATTAGAAGAGAAGTTACAGGTAAACGGGACATATGATCCAGGATCCCAAGTCTCTTTAATAAATTAAAAATTAATATGATAAAGAAAAAAACAGAAGACGTAAATAAGATATTTTTAAAAACAGTCAATAGTGTGACACAAACAATAGGTTTAGTAACCATAAAAGTAAAAATTCTGACATAGAAAAATATGTTGATGTGTTCATTGTAGAGAAATGATTTTGAAGATTTTCTTCACGTGATCAAAAATTTAGATTAATCCAAACTGAGAGTCTACAAATATTACAGAAGAAAGAAGTTGAAACAGGAAATACTGAGAAAAAGAAAGAAAAAAATGAAGAAGTTAAAGTGAATTTTAATAAACATATTGAAGAAGACGGGTTCAAAATGAAATTAGATCACTTAGATGATTTGAAAAAGATTAAGATAGAAAGACTGATAGAAAAGTACAGTACAGTATTTGCCAGGAACAAATATGATGAGGGAATGGTTAAGGATTACGAAGCTAGAATTGACTTACTGGTGGACAGATCCTGCAGCAAGAGGCCGTATTGATTCACTATAGCAGATAAGAAGGAAATAGAAGTTCAGGTGGCCAAATTATTACAAAATGATTTAATTGAAGAGTCTTATAGTCCATTTGCAGCCCCAGTAACTCTCGCATTCAAAAGAGATGAAAACAAGCGATCAAGATTATGTATAGATTTTCGCGAACTGAACAAGCTAGTAATACCACAAGCTAAACCATTCCCATTAATAGATGATTTAATAATACAAACAAGAAACTGCTAATACTTTACCACACTATATATAAATTCCGCTTTTTAGTTAATTCCATTACGCATTGAAGATAGACAGAAAACAGGATTTGCCCACAAGAAGGGCACTTCCAATGGACATGCCTACCCTACGATTTAAAGACATCACCAGCTATTCCAGAGAATTTTATCCAGCATCTTAAGAAAGCACAATTTAAAAGAGTTTTCAGAAAATAATATAGATGACATCTTAATTTGTTTTAAATCATTCACAGAACATATAAAACACATAGAAAAAGTAATAAAAGCAATAGTAGATGTAGGTTTCAGATTAAAATTAAAAAAATGTACATTCGCAGCCGAATCATCAAAATACCTTGGACACATAATACAACACAATACAGTAATACCAATAAAGGACAACTTAATTTCAATAAAAACTATCCAACTCCAAAAACCCAAAAGAACATCAGACAATTTTTAGGAAAAATTAATTTTTATCACGAGTATTTACTAAAAAGCTCGATATTGCTAGATTCACTCCATAAATTATTAAGGAAAAATGAAAAATTCTTATGGACGGAAGAGTGTGACAAATCCTTTGCAGAAGTAAAGCAATTATTATGTCCCCAACCAGTGTTAGAAATATTTGATAATGATTCACCAATAAGAATTTAGACAGATGCATCTCTTGAAACCGGTACAAAACAATGGAAAAGAAAAGCCAGTAGCATACTTTTCAAAAAAATTAAGCGAACCACAAAGCAGAAAAAAAGCAATTTATTTAGAATGTTTGACAATCAAAGAGGCGTTAAAATATTGGCAACGCTGGTTAATTGGGAGAAAATTCATTGTATTTTCAGATCACAAGCCGTTAGAAAATTTAAACATAAGAGCAAGAACGGATGAAGAACTTGGTGAAATAACTTTCTATTTGTCACAATACAATTTTAATATTAAATACACTCGGGTAAAGGACAATTCCGAAGAAGATAGTTTGAGCAGAGAACCGGTATTAGAACCAATTGAAAATAAAAAAGAAATGCTAAAAATAGTTAATTTGATAAAAATACAAGAAATTAAAACAGATTTAGAGGAAAATAGAATATTATAAAACTCCAAAACAAAACTAATAGAAAAATATGGAGTGATCTATAAAAAAGTAAGAAATAAAGAAAAGGTAATTTTATCTGAAAACTTAAGTTTAGAATTAATTAAAGAAATACATTCTGAATGGTGCCATATAGGAATTAAGCAAATGATGAATAGGGTATGCCCTTATTATACAGCAAAAAATATATCTGCAAATATAAAAAAAGTATGTAAAAACTTTTTTTTTTTTTTTTTGCCCCTACCTAAGGCTAAGCCTCATACGGGGTTTCCTTCGGGCCTGTGATGCAGGCTCGGGGATCGGTTATCAAACCCTCGTAACTCGGGGTCTCCCTGCTAGTCTGTGAGGCAGACTCCAGGGGCTTTTATTGATGTCTATGGTGCTCGTGTTGTGTGATCGTGAAAATTGGGGTTATTGCACCAGTCAGCGCACCTTGGTAATACTATGAAACCGTCTTTATTCGTTTATCTGTTATACATTACTTATATCTAACTAACTTATGCTATAAAGTATAACAATAGTATTCCCTATCTACTAACTAACAATTTTGTTTTCTAATCTATTCTTTTTTAACTTACAACTATCTATGTTATTTTTAACAATATATCTTATGTTCTACGTTGGAAGTTTTATATCCTAATTATTACTATCTACAGCCTACTGTCCTATTAACTATTAACAATAATAATTTGAGTGCCATATCCTATTTACATATTTCTATATCTAATTAACTTAAGTACAAAAGGAAAATTATACTAACCTAATACTCTCTATTATATCTAACAAGTATATTCGGCCTAACCTAAGTACATTTTTCAACTGTGCATCTCTCTCCTACAAAACGAAGTCTTACTCGTATCTCGTTCTGCGGATCAATGATTCCACTTCCTTAATTACCTGAGGACAATCTACAGCCCCTGCCTGGTGCCTTGCATCCTCTTCTGGTATCCCAGCCCGGATGCAGTTCACACAGCGTGGGCTTTCATCCTTGTGCGTACAATCCTTAGCAATATGGCCTTCGTAGGAACACCACCTGCAAGACTACTGATACTTAGGACAGGTGGCCCTAGAATGTCCATATCCCTGACACTTCAGGCAACGGGGCGCATCGAGAAAGTCTTTTACGACGAGCCTATGCCACCCCCCCACCCGTAAGTCAACAGCCCCTAACAGGGCATACCTAACGGCTGGTGTAACCTCCACCACCCAGCTGATAAAAACCGGGTCCCTACCTCCCTCCATCTTAAAAATCAGCCTTAGCGAGCTTGGCCTCTGATCCTGATACAGGCCCACCAAGGATGGGTCCACGCGAGATAGGGCACTCCAAACCTCACCATTAAATTGATCATCCGTCCAAGACCTAGGGACTCCACTCGGTATCTGAGGGTAGGCGAAATCGGTCCGGATCCTAAAGACGAGTGTGAACCGGAGAAAGGCAGACTAAATTGCCATGGGGAACACTGCTTGGTAAGCTTGCAGGGCCACAACAACCGTTGTCCACTAGGGAGAGGTCTCTCCCAAGGAGGTGGTAGTTTTAGCGAGACGAAGGCAGAGATTCCCACTAGGAAGGTGTGGGGTCTGACAACGCCGGACTAAAACGTAGCGAGGTGAGGAGAGAGAGATGCAGAGGTTTTCATAATGAAGAAGCCAAGTTTCAGAGTTTACATCAGAGCAGCCATGAGCCAGTTAGTTGTCAGGAGAATGATATACAGGCCCCGAACCACCGGTCTTAAATACCTAGCTGGCATCGTCAGTAGCCAATCAGCTCTGGTTCTATAGTACCCAATTGAGCCAGTTGAGTATGTGGTTTTCTTTGTCCTGTGTCACCGATACGTGACCCAGGTAAGGGTCTCGGTGGGTTGGGTAGCTTAGTGCCTGCTACTTGTAGCTGGTGCCCCAGCTCATATAACTAATTGGCTCACAGCTGCATGTTTATTGTTTACCACATTTACAATGATTTAGATTTTGGTAATGTTATTTACATTTGTTTGCAATACATATACAATAGATTATAGGGTGATTTATCTTATGTAGTTAGCGGTTGCTACACTCTCCAATACAGAGCTGTCTCTGACTTGATTTGACAATTGATAGAGTGTCGTGCCCCGATATTCTTAGCGGACAATACAATATTGCCTTACATCATAAGATAATAAAACAGAAATCTTATCACTTCTTACACAGACTAAAAATAGTACTTCCGAAAACTAAAACGAACAATAAAAAAGAATCTTGGTCACAATACATACGCTGAGATTGATTTATGATCTGGTATAAATCGATAGTCCCCTAGGAGTGTACGGGGGTGAGTGCGTTACCCAAGACTCTTGCTAGGAGGATGTCCCCACTTGTATCTTAAGTTGCTCTACAAGCACGTTCCTGCGCTTCCGTGGTTCGCGAACACTCTGTATGGTAACGATATTGTGTTCGTGAATCGCGAACACCCTAAAGGGGCCCTCGCAACTGATCAGCTGTTTACCCCAGTTCGATGCAACCTTGTGCACGGTGGTCCCTATTGTGACGCGACCTTCGATGGGTTTGACGCCCACGTTCTCCCTCGCCATTCTCCTACGTTTTCCGACCGTAATCCTCGCGTAGGTCTTCCTCTAGAGTTTCACCAACTCCGCGCCGTTGTTGATGAACTTTGTGGCCGTCGCATTGTGTGTGGGCACATTCCCCACCAGAAATACCTCCGCTTCAATGCCTGCGCTGTTCCTGTCAACACTGATGATTCGTTTTGCCTTGGTGGTATGCAAGCGTAATTTCTTTTTTCACTGTCTCATCCGTGACTTTTCATCTACGAGCATGGTTCATCGCACGAATGTCCGTTCAATACCGATCCACTCGGCTTGCCATAACCTCTTAATTTTCTCCCAAATGGTCCCATACCCTACATATATATGGCGCGTCCCCGGCATAAATGCTTCATTGAGGAGGCGGCAGAACTGGTCTTGTTTTACTCCTGGCTGTGACCAGATGGCAGTTGTGGATTTGTTGTAACTGCCGTAAGCAATCTTCGTCGGTCTCACTGTCACGTCTTCCAGATTATCTGCCGACGTTTATCGTTGACTATTTCCTGGAGCTCTTCCATCTCTGCGGTTCAGTCACTTCCCGAGCTCCCTCCTCCTGTCGACTGCCCCTCCTCCACGGAACCAGATTCTCTTTGGTCACCCTCCCCCTCTGGTGTCCATTCCTGGAGGAGCTGTCGGACATTCCTGGATGATTCCCCTTGTTCTGGTTCTATGGCGTTGACTGTCATAGCCCGTGACAGCTAGTCCGCCACGACGTTTTCCTTGCTGGGCTTATATACAATCTATACTGGCCCTTACCCACTGCAACGGTCGGTGATCCGTGTGGACTCGGAATCTTCTCCAGAAGCTATAAGGGCCGAAAATGATCAATCGCCCATACGATCCCTAGATACTCCCGTTCTAGTGCCCTGTATTGGCTTTCTGCCTCCGTTAAGCGTCTACTGGCGTATGCTGCAGGCTGGTTCCCTTTGTCTCCCACTTGCGATAGGACCGCTCCCAACGCGTATTCGCTAGCATTCGTCGTAATTGTGAACAGCTTCCTAAGATCGGGATATGCCAACGCCGGGTGTTCCTTCAAACGGCTCATGCAGTTTCGGATAATCACCTTCCGTCTCTTTTACAAGAGGTCGTTGAGAAGTACTCAATACGCCATCATTTCCCTGGCAAATTTTCTATACAATTTAGCGTGCCTAGTAGGCGTCGGATTCCCTTGATATCGGACGGCACCACCATCTTTTGAATGGCTGCTATCTCCCCTATGGTTGCTCTCCTTAGAGATTGTTTGCCCCAAAAAGGTAATAACTTCCTCGCCTAGCCGGGACTTTTCCTCCGACAATTTTAACCCGAACTGCCTCATTCGGTTGAACAAAGTTTTCAGGTGCTCTTTGTAATTAGGCTCATCCGCGCTAAATACTAGGCGGTCGTCCATATAATGTTGGCACATGTGCGTTTTTAAGACT
This sequence comes from Acanthosoma haemorrhoidale, assembly GCA_930367205.1. Lineage (NCBI taxonomy): Eukaryota > Metazoa > Arthropoda > Insecta > Hemiptera > Acanthosomatidae > Acanthosoma > Acanthosoma haemorrhoidale. The sequence goes on from OV884011.1 coordinate 81,910,478, forward strand.
GAATGTCATCCGTGTGAGTTCATAATGCCCTCGTTCGAAGGTGAACGCTGTCTTGTGGTGATCCTGCGGATCCATCAGTATTTGGAGGTACCCCGCTTGCTGAGGATCCGCGCCCCACTAAGCCGGTCTAAGATGTCATTAAATCTGGGGATTGGGTATTTCTCGTCCACTGTGTTGTCGTTGAGTGCCTATACTCGACGTCAACTCTATATTTTTCAAGTCCCCCGTCGTCCGCACTCTTCTTCTTGACTGTCCACAAAGGCTATTGTACGGTGATGAGCTCAATGATCCCCGGTCTTTTCAAGTCGTCCAGCTCTTCTTTGATCTGGTGTCTCAAAGCTTGCAGGTATCGGTGCTACTTCACGTAACTTACTATCTTCCGTTTGAGCGGGAGTTCATGCACTGTTCTACTCGTGACCCCCAATCTATTGCCTTCTCCAAAGAATATATTCGCATATTCCCTTCGGAGCTCATCTCTCCAATCCTATGTTCACCTAATTGCTCCTATCCACGCTCCTCCGTCTTTCCCTACGTCACTCCCTCGTTTCGAGCACCTATATCTCTTCCCTCCTATACGAATGTCCCATCTTCCCTTTTCGTTCCTCACCCTTGCTCCTACCTTCGCTAGCAGGTCAAATCCGATGATCCCCCCGTAGTCCTTGGTCATTTTTCCCACTGTATGAACTCTGAGTTCCTCTCCGCCTCGACCCAATCTTTCTAGACCACCCTCCTCCACACTCTCTGAGTGTTTACTTCCATTGGCTCTGGCCGATTTCCGATTTCCGACGGCTCATGTGTGGGCACTGCTTGGCTACGTACCACTCCGTGCCACACTAGAAGCAACTAGTGCGGGGGCACTGTGCTGCCAAGTGTCCTGTATTCCCACACTTTCTGCCCTCCCATCTCCTGTGGCGTCCTGTATTTGCTTGGTTCCTGTCTTCCACCACCGTTGCCTCTCCTCCGCCGTACCCCATATCCTTCCTCCTCCAGGCCACCGGTGTGGTTTTGGGCCTTCTGTACGGTACCGTCTTCCAGGCTGCCTCTTATTCATAACTTGTAACCTTCTCTTCTCTGGCGGAAGTGTCCATCATATCCTGGGCACATTCTAGGAATGTGCGCTCCCTAGGAAGCCCATTTTTTCTTCCTGTTTCCTTCACCAACAGCACTTTTAAAATCGTTAACAAGAACACCATCCTTGCTTCTATCTCGGCCGCGCTCACGGACTTCCTTATGTTCTCGGTGATACTATTGTATCTCACTAAGAGTGTTCCCGCATATTGGCCGTTCAACTGTTGGGGCTTCTTGGTCTCCCTGGACATTTTGAAGATATCCTCTTTGGATGTCCATCTTCCCCCTCCGAACGCATTATTTAACCCGTTTCTTTCGTAAAAGAAGGGTTAAACTTTTACGGTACTCCACGGGGTCTCTTCGTTGACCTGAATCATGTTCAGGACCACTTCTCCCTACAAACGAGCACTACTCTCAGCGACTCGGCCCCTCCTTTGGTTATAAGGTCTTCCGCTCGTTTTCCTTCTATTCGCGTCATCATCCTGTCGCCTCCCTTCAGGAAGTGGTTCAGTTCCCCGGTCTCTTCTACAAACCTCTTCAAATCAACAATTGATTTTCTCACGTCTTGGGCCGTAATTGCCTAAATTTACTTCCACGCCATACTATTAACGTGAACGGCTGCCATCGTTTTCTTGGGCAGCAGTGGTATACCCGCTGCTGCGTTGAGCACCTCTGGTCTTAGATCCCCTTTGACATATTTCCGTAATGGAAGAGAAATAAACGAGAGACGAAATAAAAGATAAAAAGAAACGACCGCTTTCCTCACCGCCATACGATTTCCCGGGTTTCGGCACCAGGTATTTACCGCCGTGTAAGATCTGATAAAGAAAGAAGAAGGAAAAGAGGAATAAAATACTAACTCAAATTCTTGAAATAAACTGCTTTATTTCTATCTGTAATCCGACATATATGGGATCATGGGATGTTTACGTCGTCAACGAAAACTTGAAGAAAAAGGAAAGAGGTCGAATGTAGCTACAGAACGAGAGTTGTCACAAGTCTGTTTTTATTTGAGCCTTTTTAAGCCTCACTAAATACATTCGGGATGTTTACATCCCGATGACTTAAGGATTAGGCTGGCTGCCTACAACGTCCGAACCTTAACCCCCCCCCCCTGCCAGTTTACGCATATCTCTTCGTAAACTCCAAGGTCCGGCGAACGCAGCACACAGCCTGTAATCTCTTACATCACGTTTACGGTCTAATATATTGATAGTCCACACAAAACAACAGAACACAAAGAAAAGAAATAATACAGAAATAAAAAAAGAATAATAATAAAATATAATACATTCACCTTTGACCAGGTGGCTGCCAGGTGAAAAAAAAAAATGGAACTTATCCACAATATAAATAATGAAAACAAAAACTCTCTCTGAGCTTCACATGTGAAGTATATGATTCCTGACAGTTGCTCCGTATCGGATCGAGGGCACACCATCTTAGGCACATTCAACACCCTCCCCCCTGTGGTGGGAGTTTCAACTGTTCAATGTGAACAGTTCGCCTCTTCTTTGGGGTGGTCATGCTCTCGATGTTCTCGAGATTATGTTCCCGAATTATGATGACCTTAAAGAGCCCCTCGTACCGAACCAGTTCCTTACTACGATTTGATACGACTGTTCTGAACACAACGGTCCCAATCTATATTGCTCCTATGCGATCCCGCACCTTCACATTTGCCCGTGCCACGCGCTTGGATTTTTCGCGCATAATCTTATCGCGTACTTTGTACCACATCTTTCCGAGCTGTATGTGGGTGTTATGGAGCTGTGCCACCATTCCCTTATCCGCCACCGTCTCTGGCCAGTTCCTCGGTCTCACTCGTAATCCGAACAAAATTTCGAAGGGTGCTAACCCCGTCGTGGCGTGTATCGAGTGGTTGTATGCCACCACCGCCATGGGCATCGCTACGTTTGCCGACAGGCCTTTATCCACCTGGTACACGCGTAAGTGGTCGCTGAGGGTGCTGTGTAACCTTTCGATGGTTCCCCTGCTCTTGCGATGCCCGGGAGTATTAAAATGCCATGCCACATCCCGTTTTTGCATTTCGGCTTTCACGGTTGCATTGTCAAACTCCCATCCCCCGTCCGACGAGATCCTCTCCGGTAATGCCGTAGAATTGAAACCATGTGTTGAGGGCTTGTAATATGGAATCTGATGACTTGCCCCCCACCGCATAGGCCATAGCCACTTTGCTAAATGGGTCGATGATAGTGACCCACTTAAAACCCTGCCACGTAAAGGTGTCCACTTGAATCTCCGTCAATGGTGCTTCTGCTGTGGGTGATTCTTCCTGTAGTCCCTTCGGGGGATGTCTGTCATATTTCGCCTTCCTGCAAACTTCACATGCTCCGATTACCTCCTGAATCCCCCACCAAAAATAGCGCCTCCGTGTGCCGTCTCCTGACCACCGTGGTGGTTGGATTTCCCTTGGTGATACGCCAGTGATACCTCGCGTTGCTGGTCCTCGTCCCGCAAGGTTTGGACCACGGAAAGACACCGAATGAACGAGCGATCCACCCCCAACAGCTCTTTCTGCTACATCTTTTTAATTTTTTCCCACACAGTCGTGTGTCCCACGAATAAATGGTGTGTTTTGCCAGGTTTGGACAAGTCCTTGAGAGCCTGACAAATTTGATCTCATCTAACTCCCGGTGGTAACCAAATCGTCGTGATCTGACTCCTGCCGTACGTACTATGGAGTATTTTCAGAGCACCCGATGTTTGAGTTTTCCAAATGATCTGCCTCCGCTGATCACTAATAATTTCATCCGTCGTCTCCATATCACGCGGTTTCTATCCTATAGACTCGTCTGATGGTGGATCCGCACTCCTGTCACTATCTTTCCGCGTGCTGCTCCTGCCCGCTACACCAGGCATCCATTCCTCAATAAACTGCCTCATACAGCTCGATGTTTCTCCTTCTTCTATGACGTCCACCATAATAGCGCACGACAGCCAATCTGCCACGACGTTGTCTTTGCCTGGCTTATATACGATATCCAGATTGTATTATAGATTGTATTATAGATTGTGCTAAGAATTCCCTCCACCTCGTTACCCTTGAGGAGGATTCTTTGAGTTTTACGACCCATTGAAGAGGTCGGTGATCCGTATGTATTCGAAACCTTCTACCAAATGCATACGGACGGAAGTGGGAAGTGGCCCACACTATCCCGAGGAGTTCTCGTTCCAGAGCGCTGTACCGCGCCTCCGTGTCCGTCAGGCGTCTGCTCGCGTAAGCCACTGGTCTTTCCCCGTCTTCGCCTTCCTGTGACAATACTGCCCCCCAGGCATAGTCGCTTGCGTCGGCGGTGATCGTGAAATCCTTCTCGAAGTTAGGGAAAGCCAAAATCGGCATCTCCTGCAAACGTGCCAAGCATTTGCGGATATTCTGCTCTATGAGTGGCGTGATCATTATCCGTGCTCCTTTCCCTAATAAGTTATTAATGGGTACTATATATTCTGCCATGTCCGGCACAAAACGGCGGTAGTAATTTTGCGTGCCCAGTAATCTCCGAATCCCTTTTACGTCTTTTGGCACCTCCATTTTCAGGATCACTTCTACTTTCGTCGAGTCTGGTTGAACCCCTTCCTGTGAGATTGTGTGTCCTAAAAAAATAATCTGCTCCTACCCCAGTGACGATTTGCCTATTGACATTTTCAACCCGAAATCCCTTAATCTCTTAAATACGTTCCGGAGGTGTTGAATAAGTTCCGATTCCGTTCGGCTGAAGATCAGCAGGTCCTCCATGTAAATTTGGCACATATTTTCGTCCATTCCTCTCAGAAGTTCGTCCATGAGACGCTGAAAGGTTATTGGAGCATTTTTGAGACCGAACGGCATTCTCGTGAACTCAAAATGCCCTCTTTCAAACGAGAACGCCGTTTTATGTTGGTCATGCGCAGCTAGCTTGATCTGATGGTACCCTGCTTTTAGGTCTAATGTGCTAAAAATTTTCGCACCGTTGAGTCTGTCTAGAATTTCTTCGAACCGCGGTATCGGATATTTTTCGTCCAGGGTATTGTCATTAAGTTTCCGAAAATCCACCACGACTCGGTATTTTTCCTTACTTTCTCCCGGTTGACTTTTCTTTTTCACTGCCCACAAAGGGCTATTATACGGAGACGAGCTATCTCTGATGATACCTTGGCGCTTGAGGTCCTCGATCTTCCTTCTAATGTGTTGTCTGAGCGCTTGCGGATACCGCCTCTCCTTCACATACGTCACCCGCTTTACTTTTAACGGGATCTCATGTAGCGTTTTCCCCGCTGCTCCTAGCGTGTCCCCTTCAGTGAAAAGAATATCCCTAAACTCGCTCCGCAGACTTTCCCTCCAATTCTCCACTCTCTTAACCACTCCTATTTGCTCCGTTTCCCCCTTACCCCCCCCCCCCCCCGGCTTCGATAGGTTCGCTTCCCTATTTTGATCCTCCTGTTCTCACCCTCGTTTTCGATGCACGCGCCTACTTTTCCCAGTAAACTATTATCTGGTATTCCCGCGGCATGTCTTCCACGAGGTGTACTTTTATGTCACCCATTACTTTCGCCCATTCGTCCAGCCCCACGACCGCTTCTCCCATTACTTCGCAGGGTCCCCCAAGAGTAAGTAATTTACACTTACATACCTTGATCTGGTGTGCCCTCTCTCCTCCACGCAACCTCTCTAACGCACCACGATACATTATTGTATTGGTGCTGCCAGTATCAATCAGGCACCTCTCCCTCTTCCCGAACTCAATAATTGGTAACCCACACATCCTTTCCCGCACTGTATTGCACCTTAGATGCGGTCGCCTCTCTGCTGCCACTCTCCTCAGGCCTCCGTACGCCGCTCCCATCTGCGTGAGGGATTCTTCTGCCACTCTCGTCTTCTGCTCCCGCTGCGCTTCGACTCCTCTCCGTCTGTCTCCGACGTCCCTGATGACTCGTCGCCCGATGATTCATTTTCTCTTGGTGTCGTGCTCCGCCTCTCCCGGATTTCCTAGTTATTTACCTCCATTGGTTCTTCTCTGTGAAATTCCTTTCTACGAAGCACGTATGGACATTGTCTTGCTATGTTTCCTTATTCCCCACACTCAAAGCACTTAGTGCGAGGGCACTGAGCTACCAGACGGCCCGTCTTTCCACAGCCATGACATTTCCTATCTTCTTTCCGAGGTGCGTACCTAGGCCTCGTCACTCCCAATCTTCTCTCTCCCGTCGCTCCCCTGTCTCTACTGGCAAACGGCGTTTCATGTCTCTTCCACACCGATTTTGGGGTCCTGTTTCTCCTATACGGGATCCAGCTCCAACCGTTGTCATCTTCGTTCATTTTCACTTCTTCCTCTCTTGCGCTAGCATCTATCATTGCCTGGGCACATTCTAGGAACGATTGTTCATTAGGGAACCCTTCCTTACCTCCCGTCTCCTTCGCTAATTGCACCTTTAAGACCTCAACTTCCTCGGCGCTAGTTGTCTCCCTCATTTTCTTATTTATTTTATTGTAGCGGACTATTGGACTGCAGCATACTGTCCACTATTCTGTCTCGGAGATTTCGTTTCTCGAAACATTTGGAAGATATCCTCCTCTGGGGTCCATCGTCCCCCCCCCCATATGCTTTCTTCAGTCTTGTCTTTACTGTCTCCCATGGGGTTTCCTCGCCCACCGTATCAGGTTCACCACCTTCCTTTTTACCCTGCACACCAGGTCAGCCTTTATTGACTTAGCGTCACCTGGGTCGAGTAGCCCTTCGTCCATCTTGGCTTGTATCCTCTCCATAATTCTATCTCCGCCTTTGAGAAAATGATTCAAGTCACTCATTTCCCCAGAAAATTTTTCGAGGTCTGAGATCATTTTCCTCATGTCCTGCGACGTCACTGCCCGCACCTTCATCCATGCCAGCGAGTTCGCCTGGGCTTCAGCCATGGTTTCTTTAGGTAACTGTGGAACTTCAAACGCTGCCGGCCGCAAGTCCACTTTTACTTCCTTTAATTAAATTACGCGAAAGCGAATGAGAAGGAAAAAAAACAAAAGCCAACTAGCACGTTAATGACTCGAACCCACTCCGCTCCCGGGTTTCGGTACCAGTTAATGATCGTCAACGAAAACGTGAAGAAAAAGGAGGTTGAATGTTGTCGGGAAATGTCACTAGGGGAGTGCCCAATCACTCTAGCCCTGGTGACAAGTGCGAATTGTTCAGGTTTGTAACCTGGACAATCGTTCCAGGTCGGCGTTAATATCTGACTCCATTTCTGATAGGTATGTGCCCCGACAATGCACTATGTTCAAGGGGTACAGAGGATTCATAAAGAATAAGTCAAAGTTTCAGAGTTCGAACAGAAGCAAGTATCACGGAGGAACAGTCGCGAAAGACTGGCCGTCCGGGGCTAGCCTCCTCCGTTAAATATGTCCCACGCCTCCTCGGAGGGGCTGAAACAAAAAGGTTGCTTAGTGCCTGCGAGATCCTAACATGTGTTGAGTACCGTGTCGGTTCTCAGTACTCGGTCAGGCGGCTGACAGGACCACTTAGCCTGTTGTCTACATGTTTTAAGGGTCCCCGCAGGCCTGGGCTGTAAGGGTCTCTCTAATTTATGATTGACAGACGTAGTCCCGTCTCGTGTTACTTGCTTCTGCGTTTTCTTTATTGCTAAAAGATTTATAATAATTTACTTTTGTTCATGTTATTTACCTTTGTCTATAATATATCTGCAATAGCGTATAGGGTGATTTCACTTTTATTGTAAGAATTGCTACAAATGTAGTTACAGAACGAGAATTGTCACAAGACTGTTTTTATTTGAGCCTTTTAAAGCCTCTCTAAATACATTCGGGATGTTTACATCCCGATGACTTAAGGATTAGGCTGGCTGCCTACGACGTCCGAACCTTAACTTATATATATACATGTAAGTTTCAAATTCAGAAACTTAAGGAGGTGGAGGTTCTCAGGTTATAAATCGAACACTTGCAGATGCAGTTTAGAACTAAAATATTAAACATATGTACACATTAGCTAGTGCTACAAATATAACAATAAACCAATAAAACTTATAACTAACCTGAATCAATACAATTGTCGATAATAGGTGTTGACCATTGTCTTAACAAGAGTACCCATATTCAGGAGGTTACAACTCAGAGCATCTTCGATCTTAGCGCGCTCTGTAGGGACCTCACATGTGTGCCGAAGTTTGGTGGTAGCGTTCAAACTTACATATATATATATATGATTTTTCAGATTAGGAACAGAGTTAATTAAATTTGTCATTCTTTTTGGAAAACCATTTCTTAAGGTTATTCAAGGTTATTTCATAGAAATGTGTGAATGGTGACCTAGAGTATTTTACTGGTAAGAGCTATTTGACCTTTACACAGACATTTCCTTTTTATTCGCAAAATTTCTGTTAATAAAGGCTACCGGCATTGAAAGCTCATATACAGCCTATCTAATAGAATCTGCGAATAAAAAAAAGTTAATAATTAAATTATGAATGATTTATAAGCATTGGGTTGACTATAATGTGAAAATTCCTAGGCTCTTTAAAAGCCACGAAACGATTAGATTAAAGACAAGCAAGTAAGTACTACTTTCAATCATAGATATACAATGTGATGATATGGTTCGGCTTATTATCCTAACTTCAATCCCAATTAGTGAAAGGTAAATTTATATATCAATACCGTAAGTGGGTTCATCAGATTGTATGAGGTATTGTGTTATCCAATGAATAAGCAATGCCCCTTCAACTTCCTCGAGCGGAGGGCGAAAGTTTATCATTTATTCAGTGAGCTGAAAGTACGCGGCTCTTTAGATATACATACCATTATTTCTGTTTTGACCGGGTACTTTATTATTGATTGGTTACGCCAAGGGCAATATCAATTTTCACAAACCATATACCATTAATAAACTCTACCATACAAATTCGTTCAGTGGAGCCTATTAGAAAGGCATTGTCGTGCAACATAACACGTTAAAAAAAAACTAAGAGTTAATATCGTAATCATTTAAACCACATAAACTTACGATTTGGCATAAGATTAATTGATTAACAATAAGAGATATCACCATATTTTTCAAGATGTAAAGATACGTAAAGGAGTTAAGGGAAGTAGGAAGTGGAGGAATCAGGAAATAAATTTCTGACCCACCCTTAAAAAAGTTTTTTTTAAGAAGTGATATATAAATTAACACACGTTTTTTGTTATCTACTCCTAGAAATTGGTTTTACCTTATCGTTCTTAATTTTCTCCAAAATTTAAAGAAACGTAGAATCTAAACTAACTTTGGATCTGTCAGGATAACTCACAAACTTCAGATATAAATGGGCCGGTGAATGAATAAAAGGCCGATTTTGTTGCTGACGTGTAATTTGTTTGCAAATACATTACGTTTATAATCAATAATAAATAAAGGTCTTCCAACATAGAATTTTATTATAACACCCAGGCCTTTTTTTTAATTTAAAAAAACATATAATTAAAATCTTAAACTGTTAAAATTCAAGTTTTTTTTTATATCTCATTATAAACATGCAGATAAACGTACAGTGCAGATCAAGATGTTGTTGAACACATATTTAAAATTTCAGATCAATTAGGTAATCTATTCGGCCATTATTGCGTAACGAACGGACATGCAAGCAAGCCAACGAAATACGACTCCCCTGTCTCTCTACCTTCTGCCTCGAAAAAAAATAATAATAAAAGTAGACTTGCAAACACTATAACGCAGGTAAAATATCCCTAGGGGGATGCCGGAATATTTTCTCCTAGTTTGGAATGGATGGGGCCCTAAGGAAAACCCATGAATTCTCTTCTGCTTTGTTTTTTTTTTCAAACCAAAACAATTTTTTGTTCACGATAAAAATAAAGCACTGGAAACTACAAAATATTTTATAGCTTCGCGTAATTTAAAATTGCCCATGGCAAAAAGTCCTGAAAAGAAACTTTGGTATATAAGACTAATCATAGAGTGAAAAGTATTAAATTTATAATTTCACAAAAGCTGATAAATGTATGCCCTTTCCTATTTGCCCGCTCGTGACGCAGAGTAAATTTTATGCAGTCATGTATATACATTAGCCCCCCAGTGAAATATCTCATGTACCTTGGCCACCGGACTATCCAACGAACGACGGGTGACTTGCCCAAGATGAATTGCTGCAATTCCTACGGTCTAATATCTATCCAGTATCCCCTGCCCCCCAACTCAGAACCTGAACACATAGGCAAATACTATGCATATTTCGCTAACGTATGTGTCACCAAGCGATATTATAGTCAATTATAACCAATATGATGATAATTTGTTTTAATTCCTGTATAAAAAGTCTAGCGTCAAGCGTATTCAATCCTTTCAATTGAGAAGAATAGTTAATGTCCCTTATTACGTCTGCAACAAAACCCTTTAGAACGGTCTTAATATACTCTACATTCTTGAACTCACCCCTTCCAAGTTCATGAAATTCCACCGAAAACTATCCAACCACCTATAATCCTCTTTGGTGACTAAAGCGAAAGTGGCCTCGTGACCTCCTAAAAATACGTGACAATAGTCTCTTGGCAATGGCCAGTTTCTCCAATCATGTTCTGAGCATCTGTGGCTCTCAGACTCTTAATCAGCCTCCACTGGCTCGTATGCGGTGACACGGCTGACGGATGAGGTTGGGGGACCGAAGACTCCGTTTCCTCTTTCGCATGCAAGGGAGGTGACAAACATGTGGATTCGGGAGGTCTCTGGGATGTTTGTAAATACTGTATGACTAAGCGAATAAATTAAAATTATAAATATGTTACGAATGAGAATATTTATCACGATTACTTATTTCACCATAATGCAGATTGTAATTTTATCACAATAACGGAGTTTGAATTTGAAAAATAAAATTGTTGTATATGTTTTACAATAGAGATTGTTAAATAAGTAGTAGTTATAGCGTGATAACCAAAATCAATTGTGCATTAAAATAAGTAATGTGGACGGACAGTTTTTTTGATTTTTCTATTTAAACCATTCCCCAGGAAATGTTATCGAGAAGGCCGCATTGGATTGGGTAGCTCCGATTTGTCTCCGATAAGATAAAGATAAAACAATTTTGGTAAAGCCGGGGAATGGGCAATATCTAAATTAAATCTACAATCTACAGGTGATACATTTCCCACACAAGCGTTGCTATTGTCCATCCCAACCACTTTATCTACATTCCCTCATCATTATGTGGCTGCCGTATATTGCATGGTGAGACTTGGGTACTAAGGGTCTTCACTATATTTTCAAAATGATATAGTAATAACTATATACAACATTGATTCGGGCCCATCAACATGTACTAGGGCAGAACAGATAGTGTACCCGTGCTAATTTGTGGTGTCATTTTGCAATATGAAATTGTCGAATCAACAATAAGAAAAGTTAGACAATGTAGTATTAGTTTGCTAACATTAAAATCTGAAGATAGCGTAATCTCTTTCCTGTGGCAACCATTGGATAGAAGGCCATTAAGAAAGCGGGAAGGAATACCGTTTCTGATGTGTGAAATTCTTTGTAACATAAATATTAATGTCTAGCTTGTAACTAAGAGAACGTAGTTTCTCCGGCAAGCTCTCATTTACTTCTGCCTTCTCGGGTATGGTAGGCAAAGTAGAGCGTTTGAATAGAGCCCAAAAAACATACACTTGACCGACCTAACAGACATTCGTATCAGCAATAAACGAAATTTTGCAGGGATATTTACCACGTATTTCGTTTCTTAAAATACTTATTGCTGAGAGCTAAATTTAGTTTGATTCTAAAATATTATTGCATTATATGTTAACGATTCTGTTCATTTATATTTATCTATTGTTTAGCTTCTAAGTAATTCTTTTTATACAAGTTTTACTGTGCATGCTTTGTTTGGGCGCGAATTAAGCGTTATAATGTGTAACATAGCCCACTATGTGTTATCATGAATGGAACTACCCCGTACAGTAGATGCAGTGTTGTTCCAATTGACTTGTTTTCAATTGGAATGTATGGTGTTGATATTTGTGGTGTTGACTTGTCATGGTCGAGGCAGTGAGCAGCGATAAGGCAGTTGGGAAAATTCAACGTACGTACAGCAACACAACTCAGACCATCCCAACAGTATCGCTGGTGGAAATATTTACGACTTACACATCAGATATGTGGGAGGCACCCGGGCCGTCGATACAGGATTATACTTACTGGAGCAGATTTGGGTAGACCGAACGTTTGTACGATGTACCATGATGGTAGAAACCATCCCGGACTAGCCGATGCTGAAGGAAGTCACGCTGGCGTGCCACCAGGGGAAAACAAATCACCGGGGGAGCACGAGACTGCCCAGGCATTGAAGCGTAGGTACCTTTGGTGGAGGATGAGGAAGACCATCTAGGAGGAGCTAAGAGCATGCGAGGTTGGCCAGCGTACGAAATACGATCGCCATCCACCGACATGGTTACAGGAAGGGACCCCCACGACGCAAACTCCGCTTAGCGATCTTCAAGTCGATAGTTTCACCTGGAAGAGACACAAGTGTGTCACCGTGATTGACCTGTTCAGTAAAGCGGCAATGGCATACGCCGTCCGGGAAAATTATTCTGAGGCGGCGTTAGGAGCGCTGAGGAGGTGGTTCCAGTTCTATGGAGTCCCTGATCGGATACGGCAGATGGCGGGAGAGAATTTAATAACACCGACGTGAGAAAGGTAATGAAAACACTAGACGTAGTGTAGCATTACAATACCCCAGGACATCCTAAGAGTAGAGGTGGAATCGAGCGTCTCCACAGCACCTTGGGGGACCATCTACGGGTCTACCATGCCGATAAAGGGCTGGAGGCGGAGGTGGCAATGGCAATGGCGGTAAATGCAAACAACCAGTCACTCCATCCACATGGTTATGGGGTTCTCACCCTTCGAAGTCCTTTTTGGCCTTCACGCCCGTCGCAGAGACGCCAGTGGAACGGTGGCCGGAGACAAGATATCCGCACAGCTCGTTACCAACCGCGTGCCGTTGGGGAAACTTTGGGTGAAGGTTTATAAACGAATTAATTCAGAAAAGACCAGGAGGGTAGCGAGGGAGAATGTGGGTGTTACACCGATCGGGATTATTGGGGGGAAGATTGAGAGGAAAATGAGTTGCTTTACGAGTAGCTGACAAGAGGAAAAACTTGAGAATATGTGTTCTAGTACAATAAGTACATTAAGATCCCTTCGAAGGAATGAGTTTGTAATGTAGAAGGGAGCGTTTGACTATAAGCGCGTGACAGTGGGAGTCCTGGCAATGACCAGTTTCTCCAATCATGTCCTGAGCGTCTGTGGCTCTCGCGCTCTGAGTTAGCCTCCACTGGCTAGTACCCGGTGACGCGGCTGACGGAGGAGCGTGGGGGACTCCCCAAGACTCCGCTTCCTCCTTCGCATGCGAGGGAGGTGACAACCCCTTGTGGACTTGGGGAGCCTCTGGGCTGTTTGTATATATTGTATGAATGAGCGAGTGAATGATGAATTGTAAATATGGTATGAATGATAACTTTTATCTCAATTACTCATCGCCTAATAAAAGGCAGATTGTAATTTTATCTTAATAAAATTGAATATACAAAAAAAAAAATTTAATGATACTGAAGTTTCTATTCAAAAGAACACTAACTCTCTAATAAATACATCATTTTTTCATATTCCAAGTCAAGCGAGTCCACCAACTCGGGCCGACCTTTCGGTTCTGTTAGTTCTGGCTGCTATAGTGGTACCATCTTACCCTAGAGGGCAACGGTTAACCTACAGAAGCCCAACTAATGTATGCCCGAAAGTTCAAATTAACCATACGTAACCATTTAATAGTTTTGAAATTGGATTAGTAAATTGATGAACATGAAAAAAACAACAAGCTTTTATTACATATGCTGATCAGGATGTATATTTGGTAGCAATAAAACAACGTTATAAAAATCGATTACAACCAATCTCTTTGGTTGAGATAGTAATATTGTTTTGGAGAGGAAGCGAGAAACAGTAGGGGTAATGAAAGTTATATTGCTTCTCGTTCCGAGAATATTACGAGATCGAAGTCAGCTTTTTTGGCACTCTTCTTTTCGTCTATTATTCTGCAGAGCAAAATCGATATTTCACATTGTAGATATGATGATGTAATATAGAAGCAACACAATATAGACTTGGGTTGCTATTTTGATGGCAAAAAATATATAGTTTAAAAAGAATGGATATTCATGTATCTATCTGTCTTTAATAAATCCATTAGTTTTTCAAAGGAAGAATCTTTTCTTCAAATTCTTAGTTGCGTTAATTTTCTGTAAGAGCTATTACTTTCGATTATCCATAGAGTAATATTCAGGTTGTTTACTGCATGTAACAAAGATTAGAAATAAATTGTTGTTAAAATGTTTGACAGATACAAATATACCTGAAGTAGCGTTGTCAGATCACAAGATTTATCGACAATTAAATATAAAAACACAGAAAAATAAAAAGTACAAGTCAACATGTTAAAATTACATGGTAATTGACTTAAAATATGATTCAAAACAACATGATTACACCATAGGAGAGGCCCACCATATGTGGATTAGTGTTTAATTCAACCTATATTTGGAACAAAATTATTACATGAGATATCTGGGGGTGGCAGGAAAGCCGGTCCCGACTCCCACACTGGTGGCGCTGGTTTAAATTTCACTTTAGGTGGTTTTTTATTTCGCGATGAAACAGTCCCCTAATGTTATAGGTGTTAGAATAGGATGTGGTCCACCTATATTTTCTCCAAATACAAATCGTCAACAATATGTGCTCTTGAATAACCTTGTAACGCCGAATGGCCTTTATAATAAAAAGCGCTGGGTCACAACCTGTTATCCAGGTTAACGAGGGATATTTAATCCTGGGATGATCTCCCACTCAAACCTTCAAAATCACCCAAGCCAAAATCTCAATCTAAAAATTGTACAATTTTGTTTACCGTCCACTTGTAACTTATCTGTAAACATAGGTACCTGTTAAAACATGTTTATTGTCTAAATCTAAAACAAATTATACCGAGAAATTAAGTAAAAAATAAAGGCATTACTACTTTATTTAATTAAAGTTGTACTCAAGCATAACAAGCAAAGAAGAAATTTTCAAATATACGAGCGTGTATTTGAATGTGTATTCACTCACACGCTACCCTACTATCATTGCGAAAAACGGTGCATTTTACGTAAAAATAAATATTAAATACAACAACTGTATTATGATAAAATAACAATCTGCCTCATTGGGCAATAAGTAATTGTGATAAATGATCATACCATATTTACAATTTTTATTCATTCGCTCATTCATACAGTATTTACAAACAGCCCGGAGACCTCCCAAGTCTCGTTGTCGCTTCCCTCGCGTGCGAAGAAGAAATCGGAGTCTTAGGAAGTCCCCTTCGCTCCTCCGTCAACCGCGTTACTGGATATGAGCAAGCGGAGGCTGACCAAGAGCGTGAGAGCATTCACAGTATTCACAAACGCTCAGGACATGATTGGAGAAACGGGCCATTGCCAGGACTCTCACTGTCACGTATTTATAGCAAGTCACGAGGCCAATGCCGGTTTAGTCTCCAAGGAGGGTTATAGGCATGAGTGGTATTGCACTGTACCACTCACTGTCTGTGCTAGGGCATTAGGGTGGTTGGATAGGTAACTATGGAATTTGACGTCCATACATAGTACGCATTCGTTATGATGTCACTTGATTGAGGTCTTTTGCCCATTTGACAAGGTTACAAGGGAACAGAGAGCCGCAGAGGGACCATCTACAGTCGCCAACGGTGGTAACCAACTGAGGACAACTACTTTAATGCCACTGCAGTTGAAGTGGTATTCTTAGTATTTCCTACATTAGCCTCCGCGGTATTACCCAATGTTGTATGTTATTTCGAATTTAATTCAGTTTTAACAAACTGATGACAAAATCGTTCAACCAACGGGGATCCTAGACGTATAATATAAGTTAGCTTGATAATTATACTCTAAAAATTCGTCTTATGATAAAGGATTATAACTGTTCGTTTCCAATCAAGCATTAAGTGATTCTTTACTAGTGGCGAATTTCGCCTACCATGCAACAACAAACAATTATCAAGGTAATTCAAGAAAATCAAGTCTATATAACCCAAATTTTCCTATTAAAGCCAGCCTGAACTACAATGTAAACAAAACCATTATATAAACTCCCATTTAGTCCCTGTCAAATCATGTGATTGGCGCGTAACAAATTATTCATGAACTGGTTGGAAAAGATTTCTTAACAGTAGCCGTTCTTAAAAAAAATATTTATGATAAATGTTCTGAGGTTGATAATAGGAATATCCATATAGGGGAATGTTATTTTCATTATTTTATTCATAGAAATTTAATATTAATCGGTAAGACACATCTAAATGAGCAAGACAAATTTAAATTTAATTATATTTTTTATTATTCTAATGGGATTGTGTCTATAGTAATAATACCATTTCAAATACCAAAATATTTCTCTTAGGATCAACATTGGCTTCATGCTCATTAATGCTTAGTCCACATGCAATAGAGCAGCACGTTGTGCCCTATTTCACCAGGACAACTGCTATGTCAAGACTGACCAAACTCGTTCGTATTTGCTGAATCGATTGATGAAGCTGAGGGTCGTGGTAGGCAAACGTTGCTTGTGGCCACCATGCCTTCCTTCTGGGGAAATGTGGCTCTGGAGCTTGACTGATGAATAATGCAGGGATTCATATGTAATCAAAAAGATTTTCACAGAAATATGTAAAAACATAAATGCAATTAGTGTAAGTGCAGTGGTTGAAAGTTTAAAAACACAGCAATAATTTCTTATCTTGGGGTAACAAATATTTAAAACAAACACGAAATAAATAAAAACAAAAGAAAAACCAAAATAACAAAACAGAATAAAAATGTCTTTCGTTCTTATTATTAAAAGTACGTGCATTTTTGATTAACTGAATGAAAACCTGAATGATAAGTTAGATTAATAACGGCTGAATGACCGTTCTTTATCCAACATAGAAATTGAATCATTTTGAAAAATCGCAGTTTTCATTCGAGACAATTTGACTTCCAGATTATCTATAACACCGATTCCACTTTACATCTTTTAACTTTATTTTTAATATTTCTCCGATAGCTTCTAGTTTTTCAATAGCAAAGTCCATATTAGTGTTGCCATCAATCAATGTTCTTACTCTATGATTCAGTTATTGTATTAGCTAAGAAAACGGCGTTTGAAAAAATGTACGCCAGGTGATTCTTTAAGGTGGGTTTTCAGTCAACCATTCGGCATATTTGACTTCCGCGGGGTAATCAAAATAAAGTTTTATGAAACGTCTTTTATTGAGTCAAAGCTCTAGCAGTAGTATTCAGCTGTCTCTAATCATATGGCCCATCTTGTAACTATTGATTGAGGTGTCAAGCATAGGTAAGTTCAAATCGATCTTGTTTTGAGGTCATCCTGGTTTTTAATAAAGTTTTCTATGTAAAAAATTTACTAAACTTCCTTTAGATGGATTTAGTGCGGTAAGCTCTACCAGCATTTTAGGGTGTTAATTTAAAGTAAAGAAGGAAATCACCAATAAATGTTTAGTCAAAAAATTTAAAAATATACTTAGCAGATCTCTTGTTTTTGCAAGGAGTTTTATTATTGTTTACCAACCAATTTTTCATGTTTATGGTATAAAATCACAAATTAGACTGAAGATAAAGATCAATGCTAAATGCGAAGGTATGGGAGTTAAGAATTCTGTAAATTAGGAAGGTAATCTTTTCTC
Source organism: Acanthosoma haemorrhoidale (assembly GCA_930367205.1). Lineage (NCBI taxonomy): Eukaryota > Metazoa > Arthropoda > Insecta > Hemiptera > Acanthosomatidae > Acanthosoma > Acanthosoma haemorrhoidale. Next base: position 81,928,346 of record OV884011.1, read on the forward strand.
AGTTTAATTATACAAGAAAACGAAGAACACGCTATAATTCCTCCAAAATTTTCATATTTCAATCGAAAGCTATGAATTAATTTAAATTAATCATCTATAACTCCTCAAGAGACAAATAAAATATAATAATCATAAAATATATAAGGATATAAAAGAAACATTTAAAAATATGTAATGTCACTGAAATATATAAAAATATAAAACATATGTTATGTTTTCAACTTATGATAGTTAGACAAAAATTACTTACTGTGATAAAATTACAATCTCCCTTATGAGGCAATAAGTAATTGTGATATATGTTCCCATTCATACCATGTTTATAATTTTCATTCACACTCATTCATACAGTATTTACAAACAGCCCTGAGACTTCCCAAATACACATGGATCCCTTGCATGCAAAAGAGGAAGTGGAGTCTTGGGGAAGTCTCCTACGCTCCTCCGTCAGACGTGTCACCGGATACGAACCAACGGAGGCTGACCATGAATGCGAGAGCCACAGACGCTGAGGACAAGATTGGAGAAACTGGCCATTGCCAGGACTCTCACTGTGACGTATTTATAGCAGGTCACGAGGACACTAACGTTTTAGTCTCCAAGGAGGATTATAGGGATAAGTGGTGCAGTGCAATGAATGTGATAGGGGATTAAGGTGGTTGGATAGGTGACTATGGAATTTTATGAACTTGGAAGGGATCAGTTCATAGAAGCTCAGCACGGGATTAAAGTTGCCAACATTATCATGTTGTATTAAGGGTGTATACTTCGTTTAATTATTGTTAAATATTTAGACTAACAGGATTCGCTCATGTGTTTGTAAAATTACTTGTAATTCAAATGTTGTATGACTAAAATGATGCCATGTAATTGTGTTTGTTTAATCTATGTAAAGTCTATTGTGTGTATAGATATAGAAAAAATACGTGCAATTGAATTCTTTATTCAGAAAAAACTAACCTAATTTCACTTATAATATCGTAGAAAGTATTGTAATCGATGGTACAGCAAATATTTTGCTTTGAAAAATATATCAATGTGTAAAAGTCCCAGCCCTACTGATAGCCGATGAAATTACATCTCAGCTTGATTCAAAATTCATTTCTGTATTTAAATTTACTTTTATCGTATTTAAAATTGAATCCTAATCCTACATTCACCCTAAGAATAAGGATCCATTAAAAATTGGCTAGAGGAATATTACTCGAATCGAAACCACTAGAATTTCTTCCAAATGAAAAACAAATTAGATCTTGAGACTTCTCCGGTATGTCTAAAGATTTATAAGTATTTTCGCCTAATATTATGCAATCCTACTTTAGCTCTAAAAATAGAAAGTGAACTAATATATAACTCTCCCTTTTTACCTAATTAATGTCAGTTTATAATAGAATAAAAGTTTTGCATTATTATTTATAAAGATATTATTTTTAAAAAAATCTGTAATTTGAATAATGTTATGTTTTGTTTTAGGTAAGTGCGCTAATGACGAAAACACGTAAGTGAGGCGAGCTGATTGAAGAACTCATCATTCAGAGGAATATGCAGTTTTTATATTGGTTCTGGTATATATTTTTTTTTTAAATTGAAAAAAAACAATTTCCATTCCATTAAACTTGAGTTTTCCTTTTTTAATCTGTTTATTTTATCAGCAACCTCTCAATCTCTCAACCATTGAAAATCTTGAAGGGTCAGATTACATTGTGATTTGTTATTTATTTTTGTTTGCATATTAATTTTTTTTCATGGTGAGTTATATTAAGTTGTAGGTTTTAGCAGTTGAATATAAATAAGAGTGTGAAATGCTGAAAGTCTTCGTTCCGCAGATCAGTATAGTGTACCGTGAGTTGGTAGACCACTAACACAGTCTCTTTCAACAATCTGCTATCCATAATGTCACACCACACAACTGATATTTCAATTTTATGATTTTTTTCATACATTTAATTGACTCGCCACTGTTAAATATAATCACGACCAGGGTATGTAAATGGTCCAATGAAACATTAATGAAACGATTTCCATTGGTTGTGGTATAGTTACCTTGAGCTTGAACATTTGAAGTTGGCGGCATAGTCTGTTGAAAACGTTGGCTAGAAATCAATAAAGGTGTAGAGGAGACACACACAGAAGGTATTTTATCTCTTACACACTTATCAGCTTTATTATGATAAAATTAAAATTTGCCTCATTAGGCAATAAGTAAGTGTTTTCATTCATACCATATTTAGAATTTTCATTCATACAGTATTTACAAACAGCCCTGAGACTTCCCAAATCCACATGGATCCCTCCTCAATCTTAGAGGAACGAATATCAAGTAGCAAAATGGTGCACTGGAAGTAGTCTGTAAAAAAAACAAAAAAACTATTAAATAAATGATAATAAATAATCACGCAATCAATAGAAGTTAAGAAAGAGAGAGAAAACAAAAAACAAGAGGAAAATTCTAACATCGGAGCCTATTCTAAACCAAGTGCCACATTATTTGAATACAGTAAATTAATAACTGAAACGATCAAAAGAATAGTAGAAGTTTGAAGAAAAATAGTAATGCTCACAACCAGCAAAGTGGAATAAACCAAAGAAAATAAGAATGTGGCAAAATGGATAAATAATAAAAAAGTACTGGGAATAACTGTTCAGGAAAATATAAAAAATAAGGACCTTGATAAATAAATTTAAAACACCGTTTCACAAAAAATAGAGAAACAAAATATTATTTTGTGACGGAAAGCTCCGAGTTAACAGTTAAAAAGGAACGGGAACTAAAACTATTGAAATATGGTAAAAAAGAAGTCAGAAACTGGAAAAAACATTAGGTAATAAAGAAAAATATGATAAAAAAATTAAGTGTTCTTTTTTTTTTTTTTTTTTTACTAAAGGATTAGTCAATGTAAACAACGATATACATTATAGACGAATTATCAAATATTCAATTAATTTGTTGTTTGTTGACTAGCAGGGTTATTATTTTGATATTATGAATAATTCTTCGGGGAAAAAAAAATATCTAATATGCTTTTATTTTTAATGATTATGAATTTTTCATTTGTTTTCGCGTCTAAGTAGAACTAATTGGGTGTCGGTGTCATGATAATAAAAACATTTGGATGTACCCCCCACAATTGGGTGCATCCATAATAATGGGTATATTAGTTTATTCATTTTTGAAATAAGTAGTTAGGGCACAAGAACGTGTTGTAAAACGTTTTACAGTCATCTTAGCAACAGTAGACATGGCAAGAAAACTAGAAAAATCGATTAAACTCATCACAAACTGTTATTAATGCCTAATAATAATAAAGAATATTTGAAGGCTTATTGTTTTGTTCTAAATTCCACGCTATGGGATGTGTGGAAAAAACATGTAATGAGCCGATTGAATTTACAGACTAACTACGTAACAATAATTTAAAATGTCATTCTCTGGAGGGCTTTTATCTCTTAACCGATTCGCTAGCAATTATAGCAAATTGCCACGAGCCAAATAAATTGCTTCTCGAAACACTAATTGGTTTACCTGTTAATAATTATTGATAATTAAGCACATTTTTTTCTTTCCCTCACTCCACCTTCAAACAGTACTCCTAGTAAAAGGATTCGCTCACCCCAAATAAATTCCTTTATTTTTCCCTTTTCCATAATCTTAAAAATTTGAGAGCTAAGGGGAAAAACAAAAACAAAAAACAACATCATTTTTTTCTAAATTGAGTTTCAATATTTAATAGGAACATAACCAAGACCCTGTCCTCCATTTGTTTTGTTTCTTTCTTACGTGATCATTATTTATAAACGTCTCAGCTAGGAGGAGATTCATTCCTTCTGTTTTCAGCATGCATGGCAGTGTATCATTCTTGAATTTTTATCACGTAAATGATCATCTTGTCTTCAGATACTGTAAACTGACGAAAGTTTCCGAGTACTTATGGACAGATCTGCATCTGCATCTCTTATTTTCTTATAAATGTACCATGGACATTACATGGTTCCTATTTTTTTTACTATAATAACATTTAACACATCTGCAAAAAAAAAAAAAAATAAACAACTGCATGTGATTTTTTTTTTAAACTGGTTTTTTGGTGCGTTGAACTCGAAAATGACCTGCCAAATGATGATGCACTAGTAAGAATAACAAAACACGAATATATTTTTCTTCCTAACACACTTTTGGTAATTTAATAATTAAAACAAATTGGTAAATTAATAATTTAGAGTGTTCACTGATGCGATTTAGTTTTTTGGTATCTTCTGAATAACGCTGAATTATCCAACTGTTGTCAGCCCATCTTCCTTGTTAGCGTCTACCAATATCTTCGTCTTGGTGAAATCTTTCATTCCGTTCCTTTCTAAAAGATACTAAGTTTTCAGGTAATTAGTTCACATGGGAGTCTAAAAAATAAACTGTTGAGTTCCTGTTGCAGCCTTGAGCTTTCTATGCAGCTAACAAGCGTTCTACAATGTTTTCGAAGTCTTGGTCTTTGATATTTCCCTAAACATTCTAGACTATATATTAAAAAGTATTTCACGCCGTTTTTTTAGTGTCTTTTATTGAATCCTCTAGTGTCTTTGTATGTTGGGTCTTGTGAAAATCCCTACATTCATCTTGGCTCAGACACTTGGGACCTTGGAATAGACGCATTTAAAACATTTTCCATTCCTGGGCTCAGTTCTTATGAACTGCTTCATAAGTGCTAATTTGACGTGAACAAGAGGTAGAAGAACCTATTCACGTGAAATCCAGCTTTTATTAATTACGTTTTTTTACATCAAAGGTTATGGCATCTCAAATTGGCCAGTCCTTTTTTGTCCAATGGACTGTCCATCTCTCTGGCTTGACTGTCCCACTTGCAAAGAAAGCTGGACAATTTATGTGACCTAATTGATGACACAACGGCATGATTGATATTTTAAAATCTACATAAACCATCCAGCGAAGTTTTGCATGTTTCATTTTTTCAACAATTAGAATCAAATGTTTATATTTGTCTTCTAAATGCACGGGATAAGACAAGCACTGACTCATTCCAGTTATGCAGGAAGGCCGCTTTGAGATTTGTTTTGAAAGATTCATTAAATAGGCGCCACTCCGACGGATCATATTACATTTAAAAAAAAATATCCCTTGTACATCTTATTTTTCTCAGAACCAAATACTTCTTTACTGTGCTAAAATTACAAGCTGCCTTATTAGGCAATAAGTAATTGAGATAAATGTTCTCATTCATACTCTGCTCTCTTTGGAAGCGAATAAATCTTTCGCCTTTTACTAAAGATTTCCATGTAAATCAGTATAGAAAAGAGATTTTCCTCTTTGAAAAAAATAAAACCGGCAGATATCTGTGAGTTTACTCCTAACTCTCCACCAACACTCCGATCCTCCTTCCCCAACCACAAACCATCATTAAATCACATTTGAGCCTCTCTCGAAGAAACAAAGAATTGAGAATTCAATCTACAATGGAATTTTTGGAGATTTGGGGTTCAACGAAAAATATCAAACTAAGTGACAAACAAAAAGTGATTGTTGGAAGAATACCTGATGTGATGGAATTTTTCCCGGATTTAGTGACCGAAAATGTATAAGGAACTGACAAAACTCCAAATGCGGTATTTTGGTTGCAGACCTGTGTTATTAAATGAAGGTTTTGAAGTAAATTTAAATTGTTCAGGACTTATATCGATATATGGTGCCAGCTTCTCTAAGGCATGGACTTTAGTGTTGCCCAGTTACTTATTCTTCGATTTACAATAGTGATGCGGTTTTAAAGAAACTTATTGTTGTTAGATGTACCTATTCATGTTATATAATCATTCATATGTACAGATTTATATCGTATATTATATGTACCTAGGTATAAACTTCTTTTACTTATATATGCTGTATATTTTTCTGTGAGGACCTGTTGGTGAGCCCGGCCTCGATTAAGGGCTAATTTCTATGCTTGCAAACATTAATAAATTGATTGATTTAGGTGGAGACAGCTGGTTAAATATCCTAATCCGAACGTATTAAGTAAAACCACCTGTGTCTCCTATCTAAACACCAACGATTGAAATATGAGTTGTTTTTTTTTGGTTTTAAAATCCCCTTAAACATATTATAGAATATACAATAAGTTGGCTTTATGAACTAAAATTTCATTTTGTGATTATTGTACCTACTGTGCCTACATTTAATTCAATTTTTGTGCATATATAATCTTTGTTATGTTAAAACTCTCCTTTCAAAGAAAATAAATATTTCACCTTTTACTAAAACATATGTATAAGTCAAAGAATTGAGAATTCATTCTACAATGGAATTTTGAGAGTCAGGAATACCTCACCAGAATATACAGTTACTTATTGTATGAATTCTAGTAATAAGTGTAATTATATGTATATGTGCAGACTGGCGTGAGTACATTGAAATTACAAGAAATTTCGTAAATATTAGTAAGACAGAAAGTAAATTTCTGGCATTTATGGAAGAAATTATACTTACCGAAGAAAAGCTGTTGTTTTGGTTGGTAAATGGCGTCTGCGTCAGGTGGTTTGGAATGGTTTGGAATATATACAATGATTCCAGTTGTTTTCTAAATATGAGCTAATAAACCGCTAAAACTATTCAGTTCTCTTCTGATTATAAGAAAAGTCTAATTTTTATTACATCGTTTTATAGGATAATAGCTTAGCTTAATATAACTTAAGGTAGCCCTACATAAACGGTAAGAACAATTTTAAAGCTTGATATTGAATTAGCCAACTAAGTCAATATTGATCCGGCGAACGGGAGAGGAAAAATAATATACAATAATCCGTTAATTACGTTAACTGCTCCATCGGTGCGCGGAGATTTGATTCCAATATTTACCTTCGAGTAGGGACAGTGAGGATTGGCCCTTCAGTATCATCAGCTCATCGACACATCAAATTAACGTCAATCAATGAACGAGCGTTCGTTCACCTAACGAATTTATAACCTGAGTTATTGACTTTCACACCGGTTCTGTTCATCAAGGGAACATTCATCGTCAACTTCAGGTCGTTGAAGAAGAAAGTAATGAAAAAAACAAAAAACTGTATAAATAAAAAGCAATCGCAATGAATCTAATAAAAGATAATGACTTTGTTTTAGTTAATACACACGCAAGATGTCTTTAGGCAAAAATATAAAATTCAGTCAAGTGTTGATTATAACGCGATTAGGGTTAATTAGTTATTAATATTTAAGTGTTTTCAAGTTGATTAGGGTATAACGCCCTATACTTTTAGGGCAGAAAAGGTTTTAATTTAAGTGATTGCTCAAGTCATAATCCTTAAATGCTTTTTAGGAGGTTGACTTATTTTTTTCTAATACAAGAAAATTTCATTGTTAAGAAACAAAAATGATGCGTATGTTTGAAAATGATGAAAATACAATAACGGAGAGAGTGAGTGCTTGAACGAAAATATTTCATACACGTTTTGATATCTTTTACCATTTCACAATTATAATTAAATTGATAAGTTTTGTAACATATCAGTGATCAAAATTGTTGAAAAAATAAAATAAAATATATTGGTAAAAAAAAAACCTATTAGTTTATCAAAATCATCTTATAATTATTTTAAATACTAGTGTATTTAATTCTTCCACGTTTAGATATTCTTTATTTCCTTTATACGTCATTAACCATAGCTTTTTGGTTTATAAATCTATATTATAGTTAGAAAAAAATGTTTAGTCGGTAAAGCATTCAGTTAAATAACATATACAGATAAATATTTATGTAGCTGAAAAATTTTAACTTGATTGTTAGACTTGCAAGTACATACTCTATCGATTCAGCTAACATAGTTTCAAGCAATGGTGTAATCCTTCTCTAGGCGGATTTGGTTAAATCTTAAGTTACGTCAACAACATAAACATCCAAAATTATTTTTCAGATTTCAATAAAATGTCCTCGATTAGGCTACTCCCCCGCCCCCTTCGCTATCTTCTCTCAAATAAAAAAAATTTTCTCAAAAAAAATTTTAGGGTATTTTTTAGGGCAAACCAAGCAACGGGTGCAGGTCGGCTGCTTTTTTATAGCATCCCAACTTTTTTCTGTATTCTGTATTTCTCAAATTCGAAGATTACTACGTAAGGCAGTTGAAAGCGTTAGCTGTTATATAGATTTCTTAGTATTATAAAATATTAAGAGTCATTTTTGTCATTTGGTTTGAGGTCTCAAGAAACAGAAAACATTGAACAGTTTAGACAGCAGGAGGAAAAGGATTAACTTTCAAATAACTAAACGAATAATTCCAAAGGTAATCCAAAGTAAGCATTTTAGGCATAGGAAAGGGAAATTTCAAAGCTGTCATTAAACAAAACAGAAAAAATAAAGTATTTGTGGCAAAAAAAGTACCAAGTAGGTCACAATAATTTAATAAATATTTAAGCAAGAGCCTTGGGATCCCAGTCCGTTCTTAAAAACATCTCTTGAGAGATGGTACCAATTTGGACATTATTAAGTCCTGTACTAATGCGAATGGTACATAATCAGTGATATGAATTGTAGATGTATTATTTTATTCTTCTATCACAATTTTTAACAACGGATAAGCAGATTATAATTTACCGTGCATGTGTAACTACGCTAGTTGCAACAGGCTATTAGTGGTAAACTCTCCTACTTTAATCGTTTATTTATTTAATCATTTAAACCATAATTAATAAAAAAAACTTTTAATTCTGGAAATGTTTTACTTATCATTTAATAAAACTAAAATAAAGAAATGAAGATGTTCATGAAATAATTATTAAATAATACGGAAAGTCCATCAGTATCCTAAAAATAAAAAAGGTCGACATGAAAAAACGCTTTATAAAAATAAATAGAAAACAATACTTGTTTGTGACAAATTTTTTTGAATTATTTCTGAAGATAGAAAAAATTAGAACAATAAAACATTAAATGTGCACGAAATAAATATAACATATTACTTAATGAAATTTGTTTCTCGGGCAGGTGTCTATGTTCACGGAACTATACAGTCTAGATTGAGTACTATTCTACTTGGCCAATGTTAATATGGAGTCATGTTAGCCTGGCTAATTTATGGCGTTTGTTCTTTCACACGCTCCTGTGAAGAGATAAAACAAGTCAATCCATCGAAGTTTTGGCCTATGAACCGTTCTTAGTTTGTGGATGAATTGTATCAGCTGTTTCCTCGGGATCTGGAATAGTTAGCAATTAGTGATGTTTGCTATCTACTACACCATGTTACATAGGTGTTGGATTATTCATTCCGGCGTAAGACCCTCAGGCAATCCTCAGGTGCACCCGGTAAAATGTTGCATTGAAAATCACCTCTTAAAAACATTTTATCTAGTTAGCCTACTGAATAAAATAAAAAAACTATTAAAGTCGACTGAGATGACATTAAATTATTGGTTTTATATACGATTCTATGAAACTGTACGTTTGGGAATATCTTTATTATTGCTGTTTTTATTGTGTCGTTAGTCAGAAAATGAAATCTTTTATATCGCCTGAGCATTGAAGTAGAGAGCCTTAGTCAGAGAAAAGGATTCAGTTATTGATAATGAACCGTATGCTTTAACTTTTACTTTTTTCCACACCGTTCTCCCCGTTTTCGTATATTAACGAAAACGTACACTCGCACAGCGTAGCCCGGGTCAGATCCAAAAATTTTAATATTTCAGGACAATTAAAAAAAAAAAAATTTGGTGGTTAGTGGCCGATATTTTTCAAAGAGGTTATAACCGATCTCAGAAACAGAAAAAAAATCATGCCTAAAATGAATACAAAAAATATTACTTGATTGTTGTAGTGTTTATGTTGTTTAACATTGCTGTCCTTTTTTCATAGAAATGAAATTGTCATATTCTTATCGTTGGTAGTCCTGCTATTTTTTTAAATTCACATTTCAGTAAAATGAATACACATAATATACAATTTGAATATTGATTTGTGACTAACATGTTTTATTATAAAAAGATATGGGTTATATATAAGTAAATAAAATATGAAATAAAGGAACAAGTACTAAATAATATTAGCTTCCATATATATAATCATTATAACCAATGTTTATTTATTACTATGTTCAAATACTATAAACAATTTCAATCACTAAAATATAAACTAATTATGTAGGTATACTTGTAAATATACGTGTTCATTAACATAATAATTTTTTTTTTTTTTTTTTCTTCATAGCCCCTTTAAATTTACAGATAATTATATATAATTATAGATCCTCTGGCGAATCTATTTACAAATTATTTTGTATTTCCTGTAGCATCACTACATTATATACAGGTTTTGTTATTTTATAGAAATTATATAATGAATAAACAAGTATAATGATATACATTCTACGTGACTTGACTGAACTGACTAATAAGGTGATGGGGCTCACCTTTTTGATCAACCTTAAAACTAACTTACATACTAATTCTTATCCTAATTTTTCCCCGACAGTCTGTTGCCATCGATGCGGGAGGGGTGGTGGGGTCATAGTGTTAAACACTGGATTTGTCAGGTGTTGCAACGAGTCAAAAAACTTAATGTGTCTCCGGTGGATGAACTCACCCACCGACGGCACACCAAGCAACGGGTGCAGGTCAGCGTTCTTCAACCTCTCGAAAGAGGTATGTCGGACCACTTTTCGCATGATTCCATTCTGGAAGTGTTGGAGACATTTGGCCGTATTGTCAGTCAAGTGGGTAAATAGCGGGGCATCCGTAATAGTGGAGGTACGATGTGTCACTGTGTCATGACATTGGTCTCGTGAGGCTACACAGCAAAACAAAAATACTAAAACTGCATATAAAAATATATATAATAATTATACCAGTAAAAAAATTAAATCGTAATAAAATCAAATAGATAGTTCAGGAATGAAATTAAAAGATTAAGAAACAAAACCAAGAAAGAAACAAATTCTCTCTCTCTCAAAAAAGAATTCAGTTCATTGATTCAGAAAATAAATTTTAATTTTCATATTTTTATAATCGTTCAAATGACCAATGATTAATTACCTTATGGGCTCTTCTAACCAAATGAGAACGAATAACAAAATTACACTTTTATGTACGAGTATATATAATATTAATAATATCAATGGAACCCTTAATACTACAAAATTTACTACATAAAAACGTTCTAAGCGGTTAATGTAGTTATTAATGTTCCAACTCCTATTTGTTTTGGTTTTTTACAGGTGATAGTGAGGTTAATTTTACTCTAATTGATTAAATCTTGACATTTATTTATATATTAAATTAATTTTGTGAGCTTTGGGGATAAATTTGTAATAGTTTGTTTCAATTTGTAATTGTATAAGGATTGGAATGTTTTCATTATAATTCATCAGTTTTACTGTCATTCGTATAGTCTTTGTATAATTGATATGTTAAGACTCACCCATAAAGTCTAGAAATGCGTTTAAAATAATCATATAAATGGATTATAAACACAAATAAATAATATAAAGTTATAAAGACTATTAAGAGAATTTCAAACGGACGGGAGTTGTGAATCGTTATGTCCCAGTAGAGCAAACAACAGCATGAAAGATGGTGTGAGAAGCATTCCTTTATTTTTCACTGTCCTCCAGTGTATTCCACACAGTTCTTTCCAATAATTCCCGACTATGGTCACATATTTTACGATTGTGATGTCCAAGATGTCTGTGCGATTTTATAAATATTAAAATAAAGTTTTCGGTTGTTAACTGGAATCATCAAGCACACTCGGAAAAAAATAGGTAGCATACAATTTAGTTATCAAATAATCTTATTTGAAATCTAAATTACAGTCGGTCTGTCAGACATGAAAATATCGGATATTTTTGAAAGGATCTGAACGATAATTGGCGAATAAATGAGGAATCGTTTGGGGATTGAACTGGTTTCTAGAAAAGGACAATGGAAGGTTCCTAAAGTAGAGAAATGATGTACAAATGTTTGATATCTTTCATCGCCTGACGCAGTGCAGGACCTACTGTCACAATGGAATGGATAGGATACATAATTATGTTTAGGATTAAACTGTCCAGAGAGAATTATTATATTAATTTACAGTTGTGATTGTTTCAGCGGTGATCAGTTGGGTTTTGAGTTCTTAAAGCTTTGATTTGCCATTTGATGATAATAATGATGGAAATGAGTTTTTTTTGTCTAGATTTTGGGATCGCATTGGGGCTTTTAGATAATTTAAACACGTCGTAGGGTCGAATAGGTAAAGGGATATACGACATTGTTTATACTCTTAGAGGGTTACAGGGTAGCTCTGAGGTCATCGGAATCGGATAACAGTTCATGGTAAAAAGTTTACGTTAGATGACTGAAAGGTCCTCCTGATGAATGAAGGAGGAAGTATTCTGGGAATTTGGCATGGAATGATTGTGGAGTAAAGGGCTATGATTTTATCAATGATGTAATCAAGCTGGATAGTGTATAAGGTTATTGCCCCTAATCAACAATGGAAGAAGAAATTAAAAACTCGTCTGGTCTCAGTAGGTACTGGGTAATCAGTAGGCTAATTGATTGGTATGTGATGAGAGAATGGTGGAGTTTTGGAAATAAGCAGAGAAAGAAAAGTAAACCATCACGAGTTTTTGGTTTTTGAGTCTCACTGTTGGTGATTTCCATTGAAATCCACTTACGAGGAAATGGTGTTACAATGGAGTTCAGAAAGAAGGCAAAATGAGATTCGAAAATAGAGTTGTTAGGTGGTAAACACATTTCTACAAGTTGAGGCTCGCAGGAAATTCCGAGCAGTGAAGGGAACGAGGAGGAGATATAAAAACAGCAAATACCAACAAGTGAAGTTCCATCCTACTGGTCTGATCGACACGTTACTGCGATATTTGGAAGGATCTTTTAGCAGTTAGTCGTGTTTCAGTTGAATATGCAACGTCACTGTTTTTGTCATGGTGCAAGTACGTGTGGGCCATTTTTAACACCAATAGCACTCCAAAGCATGATAATTAGGGCTTTGTGAAATGATATAATCAATTACGAGGTCTTGGAATAAGGTGGAAAACAAGATTTGTGAGAGGTGGTGTGAAAGGAATTCAGAAATCTGTGAGGGATAAGTTAAGAAAGATGAGAATGCTGGAGTTTCAAGGAGGGGATGTACGTGTTGTAGGACATGGGGGGGGGGAGGAGCTAGGAATCCGAATTGACCTACGATTCCCTTGTATGATGTCTGAATAAGAAACAGTTGGTCACACATCTACAACAAGATTGTTTCTTAATTTCGATGTTTGCTCTGTATACAGACGGACTTGATGTTGGAGGTGGCTCTTCAAAATTTAGTAGCTTCAAAACCCTGTTATTTTTCAGGCTCAACGCACACTCAGCGAGAGATTAGTGCACTCCTCACGTAACTCGCTCTTATGCTGACCGACCCTAACTCGTCACTCATTTGGCTAAATTATGACAGTATTGTCTGCTGTGACTTCTGTCTGTTTAGGCACTCTACTATAACACAGGCCTAGGATGTGGTTTTTTCTTTCGCTTTGTCTCCTGAACGGGCTTCGCGGTTTTTTTTAACTCCTGTCGGTCGTTTTAAATTTACAATAAATAGTTGTAAATAAATGTAGGTCGCCTTCGTTGGTTATCTGTCTAGTTTTGGTTCCTTGGGCTGCTGACTCTTTGCTACGTTCAGCGAACGGTGGGTTTCTTTTTATTATATATATTTATTTAGGGATAGCTCTGTGCATATCAATATACTGACTAATCTATCTGATACGCAACTGTATCCGAACACCTAAGACTCTAAGGCAATAAATAAAAGATGTATCTTTTCTAAGGATACATATATCCGTTTATCTATTTACCCACAAACACCACTCTGTTATGCTCTAGTTTAATAATTAGAATATTTAAGCCTACTCCCTATCCTCTCAAAAATATTTAAGAAACTCCTCTTAAAACGTCTACTTCCAATTGTCGAATCCAAAAACCTTTTTCCTATACACCAGTTTGGCTTCCGTCAACAACATTCCACTACTCAACAAGGCCTTTGCGTCGTAGATTACATATCTTCAGCCATTGAAACCAAACAATGCTGCACTGCTGTATTTCTGGACACAGCTCAAGCTTTTGACAGGGTCTGGCACACAGGTTTGCTTTACAAGCTCAAAAGATATTTACCACAGACCCTATTCCTAATCCTACAGTCCTACCTTTCAAACCGCTTCTTCCAAGTCCGCTGTGGTTTAGAATATTCTAACTACTATCCCATTAAAGCAGGAGTTCCACAGGGCAGCGTCCTGGGTCCCATCCTCTGTAACCTATACACCGCTGATGTCCCCCCTACCCCCAATACCTTCTTGGCATCATTTGCAGATGACACTGCAGTCTTGTCATCCCACTCAGTCCCTGATATAGCATCCCAAAACCTTCAAAAACATCTCGATGAGATCGAGTACTGGTGCTACCAATGGCAAATCAAGGTCAATGAAGCAAAATGTTCCCACATAACTTTTACCCTCTGCCGCAAATCCTGTCCTCTAGTCTTTTTAAATTCGATTCCTCTCCCCGTGTCTGAGACAGTAAGGTATTTAGACTTCCATCTCGACAAACGACTGACCTGGAACCCACATCCGAGGCTAAAAAGACAAGAACTAAACAGACGCTTTGGACAACTGTACAGACTACTTCAAAGGACATCCAATCTCTCAATAGAAAATAAACTGCTTATTTACAAAGTTATACTTAAGCCAATCTAGACATACGGAATAGAGCTATGGGGGACAGCAAAAAAGTCGAACATCAAGCGCATCCAATCCTTTCAATCAAAAGTCCTGAGATCAATAGTAAATGCCCCTTATTATGTCAGCAACAAAACCCTTCATAACGATCTTAATATACCCTACATTCTTGAACTCATCCCTTCCAAATTCATGAAATTCCATGGTAACGTATCCAACCACCCTAATCCCATAGCACAGTCATTGCACTGCACCACTCATCCCTATAATCCTCCTCGGAGACTGAAACGGCAGTGGCCTCGTGACCTGCTATAAATGCGTGACAGTAGGAGTCCTGGCAATGGCCAGTTTCTCCAATCATGTCCTGAGTGACTGTGGCTCTCACGCTCTTTGTCAGACTCCACCGGCTCGTATCCGGTGACGCGGTGAACGGGGGAGCGAGGGGGGCTTCCCAAGATTTCGTTTCCTCGTTCGTATGTGAGGGAGGCAACAGCCATGTGGACTTGGGTGGCCCCTGGGCTGTTTGTAAATATTGTATGAATGTGTGAGCGAATGATTAATTGTAAATATGGTATGAATGAGAACATTTTTCTCAATTATTTATTGCCTATTAAGCATTAAGGCAGATTGTAATTTCATCTTAATAAAGTTGTTTAATATTAAAAAAAAAAAGAATATTTAATTTTCAGGGATGCCATCTAATTATTCAACTACTGACAGATTTAATTCCTCAAATCTTGAGCGTATTGTTGTACAAAATTATACCTTACTTAAATATTTAATTCACTTACTGTTGGTCCCAATGTATTCTAAACCCAAAGTAATTTACCTTAATAAGTTTCATCACACGTGGTGTGATCAGAATAAAAGGAATCCAGTAGTAAAATAGAATTTTATTGACAAAATGTTTTATTAATCAAAAACAACAAAATATTAAAATGTTTTAACGATGAATAACTGATTTTACTTTTAATCAAAATGATGAACAGATTACATATCTTTTACTAGCTATAAATAAAGCCTTAATGTCAAAGGCAAAAGTAACGCAGTCAAAGAACGGTAGACCTTCAGGCCCACCACCTCAGTTCTCCTCCGATCAGAGTGACTAAGCGAGTTCTGTTCACCTCAGAGCGAATAAGTGAGACCTCCTCACTTCAGAGACAGTTTCTAACTCTTGAACTCGCTTCGCGTATTTTTAAACGCCTTTTGGTCGTTCTAAATTGACAATAAATAGTTAAATATGAATAAATAAATGTATAATGTGAATATTACATATGTAGATAGCCTTCTAGACATTGGTTGTCCGTCTAGTTTTGGATTCATGGGCTCTGGCTCTGATGAGGTCGATTGGTATTGTAGAGGAATATGAAATATCCACTTTTAATTATTGCCCTTTTTTCAGTTTTGAAAACAGCCGACTACCACCCGGTACCACACGTTTCTGACGTTTAAAATGATGGCTACAACTATAATATAATAACAGCGATTGTACCCATTATTTTTCTTCCTAGCTCACAAGTTAATTTAAAATTGATTAATTAATAATTATTAGAAGTGTTTTTTGTATAGCCATTGTTTCTATTTTTGGCTGTAGGTGCTGCAGTGGCACGAAATAATTGGGCGAAAAGGGCGATTCTCAAATCGGTTCAGAAGATGGTTTTGGTTGGGGTGTCAAATCTCCTCCCTTTTAAGTGGAGGCTTAGTTGGAGGGGGAAAATGCCTGCGAGGTTTTTGTTTCACCGGTGTAGTGCCTTCAACTTAATATCATTACAATTTCTTAAGAATGAAAAATAAAAATGTTGAGAACGAAGAGAGGCGGTAAAATTTTTTAGTTTTTTTTAATAAGCAGCTAGGTGTTGACGAAGACAGGTCTAGTGATTCTTCTCAATAACATCAGTAGGCTACAATTAGTATAAGAGTGACTTTAACTAGTCCATGCGCAACTCTCCGGTTTCATAAAGGATATCTTTAGAAGAGGATAGGCTTATTGCTCAGATTCATTTTGCAGCCCGACAATCAAAATGGGTAGGGAGGATATTGAATAAATAAGCAGTAAACTCTATCTAGAAATTACTTAGAAATACTCAGGGCTCCTGGACGGAATAAGTGTGTATATATTGTATGAATGGAGATTGTACATAAGTAGATATGGATGAATGCCAATTAATAATGGTATAAAGTATAAGAAAATTGTGATTTTGTACTAAAGATCTTCTACATATTGTATTTACATGATCTAACAATCATTAAATAATAGTATCTTATAATACCATACATAAAACAAATATAAATGATCTAAAAGGGCTTACGGAATAAAGTCTGGAGGAAAAGCAATTATGCCCTCAAATAAAAAAAAAAACACAAGACATCAATTAAGACATGTTGAATAAGCTTGAATATAAAATAATTTTGGCTGGTATTCGTTTTGAAGCTAATAAATTTAACATTCCTACTCTGCCTAGAAAAAGGTGGTAACTTATGGATGACCCTATTTATCGCTCTATGTTGGAATATATAAAGGAGTTTGATCCGAACACGCAAACAATATTAGTAACATTCATGTAGTTAAAACACTATGTGTGTTAATAATGTACCAGATCAAAAAGTTGTTATTGAGAAAAATCCCCCACATAATCTATCTGCCGATATAAGGGAAAGTTTCGCCTACTACAAACTATGCTGTGCTGAAGGCCGGGAACTTATGGGGGTTGCAGGTAGGTGGCAATAGCCTTGCTACGAAAGTTATTATCCTCGGCAGGCCACATACTGACCGCGAGTGTTAGCCAACGATAAAGTCGCAACTTTACGATCGCTGAACTTCTCCGGGGCTTAGAAGCTGAGGAATCTGGAATAACTATCCTGTTTTCTGCTATTAATAATAGCTACTAACTATAACTAATATGGACTTTGAGGCCATGTAGTTTACCAGCCCAAAAAGAAAAAATGTTACAAAACAGCATAAACAATAGCGATTAAAGAAAATAAACCGTGGTTATAAAACAAAATGGTACCCTGCCAGAAAATGAGTAATGAAAAAAACCAAGCATGAAGGGATTGGCACTACTTGCATTGGGGTACTTGGTGATCACCTTTGGTCTAAGTGGCCTTTCTGTAACATCAGCACGCTGCAGTAGTGGAAATGGTCAAATTGATCTAAAATGTTGATGGATTATTTGTACAAAATATTCTAGCTGGAAGTATGTGAATAAGAATTAAACGTGAAAACCAATAGGCGTGTTATTTCTAAATTTGACATGTTCTCTCTGAATTTTAAGCTTTCTCAATTTACTGTATATTAGCTATTTAATTTTATGATTTTTTCTCTCCCTAAATTGCTCTTGTTTTCCTGACTATGAACTATGGAGTCACTGGCTCAATTCTCGACTTCTCCGGGTCTTCATGTGGGCCCGGCCGGGGTACGCTCAGTCTCCTTAGGAAAATTCATGAAGTCGAATAAAAAAGTACAAACCACACTAGCTACTAAGTGCCACCTACCAACATTGGTGACAACTTCGGTTGGCCTTATCTCTTTCATATGACGTTATGACTAAATGGAAAATGGATTAAATGAAAAATTATTTCGTTTATTTCAGAAATATCCTAATATTCTTTACATCCAACTATGATCGAATGATAAAAAATAGTCGAATAAGATTAGAAAAGAACAACTTTGGTATCTAAACGACATTGTGGGATTTAATAAACAAACCAATTAAGTTCCATACTTCTTCAGTAAAATATAAAGTGGAGATTTGCATATTTACTATGTCAACGTTGTTATTCATCCAAAATTATTCGGTTTCTAGTAACTTATATAGCTTTATATTTAACTGACATTATTAAATAAGCTCTACATTAATAGTAGCACCAGTAATGACTGCTGCCCTAGTTTAAAATTGTCCAGTTTAGTCTGTGAAATAAAACTCAAACATTAAAAAGTTATTGGAGTAGCCGTAATATGGTTCAGGTTATAACTATAACGCCTGGGATAACCGATGAAACTGATCTGGCAATGAAAAATAATTTATTAAAAATTACATATTTATTTATTTTTTAAAATTTTTTTATTCCGAGATTTCAAAATTTATTCATGCAATATTTTACTTCTTGTAAAAACTTGGTTATCTATTCACAAAAACAATTTATGTCAAAATAACTTAATTGTTTAATTCCTGGTTTGGTGACTAACCACCATCTGGCCTTAGTACCTCGAAAGTGATGAGTCTGGTACCCTTTTATCTAATGCTCAACACTCACACCTAACCGCTACAATGTGTTATTTTTTCTCCTTCTTTTAGTGTTTATTTTCTTATTGACTAAACATGAATTCTGTTTGTTTCATCCTTCTTTCTATTTCTCATTATATATTTATTGTTATACTACATTTCTTCTTGATTTTTTACTTTAAAATGATCAGCTGGCGATTCATTCAATTTCAATTGCAAAAAAAAAAATAATAATAATAATCTTTTCAAGATTCACTTCAATGCTTTCCTTATCGGATGAGTGAGTGTTAAGATGTTTCCAACACTGTTTTTATTACCTCCCAGTTAGGTTACATTTTTTATTTCATATTATGATCTAATATCTGATATATTGAAACCTACCTCATTTTTTACCATATCTCTTTTTACTTTATTTGATCAATTTAACTTAACTAATTTGGCAGGTCCATCATGAGATCTTTAATTCAAATTGTTTTATGTCTTTGACATAGGAATTTATCCCGATTGAATCGCCCGCTCTCAAGGCTAATGTTGTAGTTATTAATAAATTGAGAAACTAGGACTTGTGAAATATATTCAAATAAAATGGTTATAACAAATAATTATAATTAACATAGAGTACTGACAAAAGTATAAAAAAAGTATTCAATTCCTTTTAAATTAGGATAATTACTACTAATTACAAACATGAATTTGAGCTCAATTTCTTTTAATGGATCCATAATAAGAAACAATATTAATATCACCCAATCGATGATCTTTCTGTAATCCAATCAACGTTACTTTCTACTGTTGGTTCTTCAATAACCTGGTAACCGCCAACTCGGGAGCTTGCTAACTGCGTTCTTCTCGACGGCTTGGCGAAGACTGGTTTCCTGCTCATCCCCACTCCTAGGAGTATAAGGGAAAAAATGACCCTTACCATATGTGAGTTAAACTAGAGCACAGTCAATGAAGTGGGGAGGATCACCAGTTCTTTAAGGTGTATTTATACTAAACAGAAAAGGAAGTGACTTAATGTAAGATAATACGAACTTATTTTGAAATATTACATAAATCCTCTAACCTTAAGATTGAACCCGTACTCGTATGCATAAGAGGATTATTTTAGACAATGCTTCTTGGTTAAATTCAAATTTTAGATTTCGGATACACACCTCTATCCTTATTTGAAAAGACCAAAAATAGGCTATTTTTAGATTTTTGCTGCAACAAAGGATCTTATTTATTCGCAGTTATTGAATAAGTAATCAATCCCAGTTTTATTACGCCATAAAGGGGGCTCGAAACGACTCCCAGACCGTAAACCACCGACCTTTTATTAGATCTGTTCTGATGTCTATCCTCCCAGGGTAGCGGGGTATCTATTTGACAAAAGCCGGTTTACTGTCACCCAACGGCATTAAAACTTAATATAAAGGGAAAAAAATATAACAATAACAATGGTCCAAAATATCCTCCATGTATTTTGTTTAAAATTGTCTAAATATATAGTTCATTTTTTAAAAGTCAAAATAATTAAAAAAAAGAATATCATAATTTGAGGTAATTTGCTGGGTTATACATTGTAGCTGTTAGCGTGACTGCTTCATGATTGGTTCAAATCCTTGGATGTAAGATTAATTTCTGTTTATTTTTTATAAATGTGTGTGGGTGGCACATAATTGGGTTAGTATAATACTTATGGTTCACCTTTTAGCCCTAAAGGGAATATATATATATAATATGAGGAAATATTTTAAAGGTAATATATAACGAAAAATAATTAAACAAAGCAATATAACATAAGTTTCATACTCATGCATTGCAGTTGAATATAGTAAAAATAAAATTATTCCCTGTCAAGGAAAATATTATACACTAGAAATACGCATAATTGTTGAGTCAGTAAAGATTTCCCCCTTAGGGGTGGGTAGTAACAACCCTTATATAATGCACCCTTGGAGAACGATTATCAAGGGATGAAAACATAACATGTTTAAATACATCATAATTGGGATTTCACTGTGACTGTGATAATTTCATGGATGACAATATTGTTCTGTAATTTACTGAATAGTCTAAATGGAGCGGATGGACCTGATTCATTCCACCTTACTACGTCCACCTTAAAAACGATTCATTCCAACTTAAGTTTTTTTTTTTATGTAATCAGGATTGCCAGTTGGTTCAAATACAATACGTCAATACATCTGGTATTTCTAACACAAAAATGTTATCAGAATTTAATTCAAATTTGAATAAAATGTACTGACCAAAGATTAAAGGTTGGCTTTTTAAAAGATCTCTTAATAATACAATACATTGTACTGAAATTTTACCACATTTTAATTTGAGTTAAAATGAGAATTGTATATGAAATAAATAAGAAATAATGTAGGTTTAAAAAAAAAAATAATTTATAAGTTACCGTTTAATAACTCAGGTAGGTTTCTAACCTTTTTTACTTTTTTTTCAATTTATAAGTCTTCTTAAATCGTCCACCCTGAACCAAGTTACCAAGTTTTTGTTTGTTTGCGAGGTTAAAGTTTTGATCGGACGTTTCTCTAGGTGAGAACTATTTTTAGACCTGTAGAAATTTAGATTAAAATAAATAAAATATATTAAATATAATGTCATCTCAGTGAACTATTGTCCAAATTCCGACATTTAGAATCTGTAAAAAAAAATAATCTGAAATTTCACCTGGTGTTTCTATGTTTAAATTTAATGCAAAACATTAATTTTTTTTTCTTAGCTCTCTAATTATAAGATTAAGGATGAGGGAAAAATAAAGGGATATTTGGGTTGAGCTGATCCTTGTACTAGGAGTACCTGCTTGAAGGTGGTGTGAGGGAATTAAGGAGTGTAGGTTGATTGTTGCGGTACAGTGGTGAGAGTCCACTGGTGGCTGGGCCTAAAGTCCCTCTAGGCATGTAGTGCAGTCTTATTTAGTTGGATAGCAGTGATGGGTATAAAGAGAGAGAGAGAGAGAGAGAGAGAGAGAGAGAGAGAGAGAGAGAGAGAGAGAGAGAGAGAGAGAGAGAGAGAGAGAGAGAGAGAGAGAGAGAGAGAGAGAGAGAGAGAGAGAGAGAGAGAGAGAGAGAGAGAGAGAGAGAGAGAGAGAGAGAGAGAGAGAGAGAGAGAGAGAGAGAGAGAGAGAGAGAGAGAGAGAGAGAGAGAGAGAGAGAGAGAGAGAGAGAGAGAGAGAGAGAGAGAGAGAGAGAGAGAGAGAGAGAGAGAGAGAGAGAAACATTAATTTACATATTACATTACTCGATATTTTTGTTACTTACGGTGACTGTACACAAAGTGGGAGTAAAACTCCTAAGTGAGACCTATATGATATTATGGTTTCTTGATTTTTTTTTTTTCAATAAGAAGCATTTGATCTCTGTAACACATTTCACTTATCAAATGTTTGCCAAATAAATTGCCACTCAATAAAAGCTTACGTAATTTGTAGTTCATGTTTAAACCGTCCGTTCTGACTATGCTTTATCAGGATTTCTCGCACGAATTGAGGTGATCATTTTGTTAAGAAAAACTGCATCACAAGTTGAATGGAGGGGTACAGATGCTATTTTTGTTTCATATTCTAAGGATAAGTATTTTCTTCTTGTCTCCAACGGTAGTTCACCAGCCTCACTGAATCTTCTGACTATCAGGCTTATTCGAAAAGTTCCTAGATAGATGAACGGTAACTAGGGCTTTAGAAACATGGACTAAACCTTCATTTAATTATTTGCACCAACTGTCCGTGCGTTTCTTTAATTATTATACATTACAACGAGAATTTCGGGATATTCACTTTTTTAAGACACTACTAGGCAGTTGCTAAATAAACTTGTTCAGTCAAAGGGTTGCTGTATCGTGTAGACCAACGCTTCAATGGTGGTAATGCCTTCAGTTAGCAATGAAAACTAATTGTTCAACAATGCAAGCCAAGACTGCTGTTTCCACACGAAGATTAGCCGATACAATAGAGGCTTCAAATGTCTGCTTAGTCAAATTCATTTTGGAAAATAAACTTGTTTTATTCATTAGAACTTCTGTAAAATTCTAGTGATAATCAGTCGAGTAACAAACGAATTAAGCAATCAAAACCTCCTGCAACAACCTTCGTCATATTTCGCTGTCTAACACCCTACTGCTTGCGAATAAATTTAATTTCTAACCAATTCGTTAAAGTGTTAAGATAAGATTGAGCTACAAGGGTGGTTTTGAGTTAAGTAACAAAACGACCGGATGTATATAAAGCAGATTTAGCTTAAATTCATTCAACTCTCTCGATGTCAAAACAGATCCCGTGAAGTGTCCGTGAACAAATTTAAAAACAATTATAACTTGCCTGAATTACTTGTAGCTCAGTTGAAAACGGCGAGAAAATAGATTTTTAATTAGTTTACAACTCTTGAAATTGCTGTGGCGGAGGAAGGGGGCTTAGAGGAGATTAAATGTGAACTAGCCTCATCAAAGAATCCACAAGTTTTCCCTCTTAAGGCATTCTAATTGAACAATTAAAGTTTCAGCTGTCTATTTAATCAAATAACAGACAAATTGTAAATTTGTAAAATTAAAATTGAAAAAAAGTTATTCGGGAATACTTGACACTAGTGGCCTAAACGTTAAGGATAGCTCATAGGTTCATGTGTGAAACGACAGCAACTTAAACTGGACCAGAATTTTGAGGTAGGATTTCTGCACGTTAGTTCAATTTGACGACTCAATGATGCGAAAAAATACACCATCACTATAAAAAGCAGTAAAATACCATTAATAAATTGTTTAGTAATAAAAATATTGCTATTTTTCTATCAAATTGTGTCATGGCCTCAAATTATTTCCTGGTCAATGGCCTCCCTAGAATTGTGTTGGGCTGGAGATACTACAATTACGTAATGGAGCCAAAGCTGTTTTCAAAAGTCTATCGGAAAATATTTTTTGCATATATACAGATGATATTATGCATGAAAGTTTTAATTGATTGAGCTACCAACAATTAAATCAAACTTATAATCAAAAATATACATTTTCCTATCGTATTGGCAACGAACAAAAGATCTCGATGTCCTGGTTAATAATAATTAGCATTTCTTGGTCTTAAGAGGACATTTATTACAAACAGACATTAAAGCTGTCGATCTGAAATTAAACCCTTGATTGTGTGATGCCTCCCACTTCACTTGAAGTTCTTAATCAAAATAACACTTCGGCGTCCTCATTTTATTGCATTTTTTTATGTAAGACAACAATGACGTTCAGTAGTACCAAGTAAAATATTCAGAAGTACCAAAAAGTCCAACTGAACCTACGGGCTTTTAGACAATCAACACGAACAACGGCCATAATATGGTAACAAATAAAAGAATAAGGAATTAAGAAGCTAGCAATATGAATGACTAAATAACGAACCTCTGGGAAGAAAAGCTGCCACGAGCTGCATCCAAAATTAATATGAGCCGCTCTTACAAATGAGCCCTATTCAGCCCTGAGTACAGACCCTGGCGACCGTCGCTCTTCATATGGCCACTGGAGGCAACTAAGCTTGTTTTCACTGCTTTGAAAAATATATAGAGAAGCCACATCTTAGCCCGTGTGACCTTCGGATTTTCTCAGCAGATTACTGCAATAAATATTTATAAAAAATAACGCCAAGTTATTCAGGAGTTAGGGCTCTCCTCACCTCTCTGGTCTCTTAGCTAAGATTACACCATATTTATAAGAACTGAGAATAATTAAACCGGTTTAATAAAGTTATTTAGGCAGTAAATTCAACTGAACTGGTATACGCGTAAAATAGGCTACAAAATGGTCCCGTTAACCTACTAGTGCCCGAGGTACTTGGAGGAACTCCACCTGAGCCGTAGTAGAGGATACAAAAAAAATCTTTCGGACAGAGGCACACACACGCTCAGCTCTGTAAAGATATCCCCACATCCCAGCTGCAACGGTAGAGGAGGAATAACCTCCTTTATGTGTATAAATCCTACGAGAGCATACACAGAATAGAAAAAAAAAAATTTACGACAAAGTATCCTAAGAATTCAGGTAAGGTTCAGATGACTAAAAATAAATGCCACGTTAAATAAATAAAATAAAATTATTTATCTGCATTTAGTAAATCCACATATAAGAAAAAACAACAATACCCCAATACATAATAACCATTAAATTTAAATTAAAAAAAAGTGATGTACGAGCTAAATTTACAAAAGCAAAAGTAAGGAAGATGCCAGAGGCAAATATATATAGTAAACAACAAAATGAAAATAGAAATGCATGAAAATTGAATAAATCCTTATTACAGGAGGGTTTTGAAGGTTCGTAAGGATGAAAGAATGTTAGGAAATAGAGAATTCCAGAAGGCAGTGGAGCAAGTGAGGAAGTTACGATCGTTTGTTTGATGCTTTTTTGTGACCAGGAGCATAAAGGTCAAAGAGACGGGATGTTGTGTTTCGTGCAGTGGAGTGACAAATTTAACAGCAGAATATTGTGTATATAAGGAGTGATGGGGAGGTGAATGTATGGTTTGTGAATATTATGCACGGAAAGAAGGAAAGAGCCACCCTTAACTCGGTGAAGTGTCCTAAACACAAATCTAGCGAAAATATTCATGGTCACTTCAACTTATCTCTGAGTCCGACCGAGAAACCTCCATACGCCATACAGCCATAGCAATTTGAGGGAGCATGAGGGAGGATACAAAGAGTTAACGTGTAAGCTGAAGGAGCAGGTGGTGAGAGCGATAATAGTTTAAGGGTACCTATTGACCAACTGGAAATTTGGGAGATATGTAGGTTCCAGGAAATATTTTGGTAAATGAAAATCCCTTGATTCTAGTTGCGGAACAGAATTCAATAGTATGTTCATTAGGGGCAAAAGAAGAAAATTGGCAAAGGATCTGAGGAGGAAACAGGTGCATAAACCATTGCCTGAGTTTTGACCACGAATCTTATGTTATAAAGATGGCTGTTTCATGTCTTTTTTATACCAAATGTGACCAGCAAATAAATCGCATGCACCTAGTATGAAACAGACAGACAGAAACACGGGGGAACAAATAATGGTCTCCGGTTTAGGGTAGAAAAACGTAAACATGAAAAAAAGATGTTTGTACTCTAATGGAAAGTAGTTCCTCTCATAAAATACAAGTTTCATACTAGTAATGCCTACTTCCCACAACATAATTTTTTTTTCTGTTTGATCATAAAATCTAAATAGGGAATATATGATTTTTAAACAATTCATTAAATAGTGTAAGCGTGTCTGGCAATAATTATCGCTTTGTTTGAACACTGCTTTAAGGTTTAGTATACTTATAAAACCTCTTTTGTTTCGGAGAGTTTTCACTTAGTAAAACTTTTAAACATTAAATCACACTGATTGGAGGAAAGGGCATGAGAAGTCAGCCCATCTGAAGGGAATTTCGACTACTGATGTTGGTAGCAGTGATACAAACTAAAGCAATGCGTACATATAGTGGCTATATATCTGCCCCAAGGCAGTATGTATTCAACGGAATACATTAAAAAGAAGACTGGGTCTATTAGATTTTCTTCATTCATTATAGAATCTATTTTCTGTTTGAATAACCTACTGAACTGTACACTTTGAACGACACGAGACCGACCTTTTTACTTTTTTCTTGAAGCAATTTTCTTTCTTGCCCGTGCCAGCAAAAAATCCAGCCCTTGAAGTAAATTGGACGGAAGTTTCTTTTGTTTACAATCTCTAAAGGAGTAAAGGCTCTCTCTATACAAATATAACCCAATGACACTTATCAACTCTAACAAATCCTTTATCGTTTCAAATGGTTATATTTTTTTATTTCATAAAGCATTTAGCATTAGCGATGGTTAATATCTCCACTAACGAATCCAAAGTACCTGTCATTTTCCTATTGTTGATTATTTCATCATGAAAATGCAATAACTAGAAAGATAAAAAATAAATTAGGCCTGAAAAAAGGAGGTCAAATTTCCTTAAATTTCAAGCTTTCTCTGTTTAGAAGCTGTTTAAAATTTAATTAGTCAACAGTGGATACCACTCCTTCCACTCACCTGAGACTAAAATTGCCTTGAAATCGTTTTGAATATATTTAACATTTGAAATATATTTTAGCTGTATTATTATTATTTGTTCCGGCATTTGTGCACCGCGGCCTCACTGAGACCTATTGTGCGCCGTCCATGTCCCTGTCCTATATATGTGACAGGCCCACGGCCTTTGCAAATCTGAGGATACTGAATGGATCGATCAGTTCACATAGTTTGGGGTCTACAATGCGATCACTACCAAAGTGAAGGTATCGCCTTCTAGCTAAGTTATCACAGTCACATATTATATGACGTGCCGTTTCTCCCTCTTTCTTGCAGAATCTGCAGATTGGTGATCCCACTATCCCCAAATTAAAGAGGTGTTTATTTAACCGACAGTGACCTGTATAGAGTCCTGTCACACTTTTGAGTGTCCACCTGTCCATTGATAGAAGTGCTGAGCTTCTTCTCTTACAGGGTCCATTAAGAAACAGTTTCGAGTGTTCCTGTTTCTTAGTTTCTCTCCAAGAAAGTCTTGCCTTGTCCTCTAAAGCTAATTTTATACGCCTTTTAGCGTAGCTGAGGCTGATACCACATATGGGTTCAGGTGCAAGAGGTGTCTGTTCTGAGCCCACCCTTGCAAGGCCATCTGCCTTCTCATTGCCTGTGATGCCTGTGTGTCCTGGCACCCAGTCGATTCTAACCTTATTGGCTAGCGAGAGTGTGTTTAAGTTGTTTTTACACTCCTCAACCAAATAAGATCTGGTCGTATAGCTTCTCAGGGCGCCAATGGCTGCCTGGCTATCCGTGAAAATTGTGATCAGTCTGTTTCTTACACCCTCCCCAATTAAGGTTTGGGTACAGACATTGATCGCCATCACTTCGGCCTGAAAGACCGAGGTGTGTCTACCTAAAGGAATAGAAATCCCAGATTCTGGTTTATCTTTCCTCCATATGCCGGCCCCTGATCCGTTTTCTGTTAGTGAGCCGTCTGTGTAGCAATTAATCCCATTACACAGTTTATGTGGTTTGGTCTTTGTGTTTTCCGCACAGTACAAAACGTCTGTGTGTTTCTTAACTTGTAGGTCAGAGTGCATTGACAGCACCTCGTCCTCATCAATCCTTCTGAACAAGTTCCCATGCCCCATGCGAGTCATGACTTTGGATCTTGTTCCTGATTTCGCAAGTCTGTAAGCCACGTTCAAGGCTTGCGCTTCTACTTCTATGTGCAGTGGATTCAAGTTCAATAAGACTTCCATTGCAGCAGTAGGAGTTGTACTCATGGCACCAGTGATCATGAGACATGAAAGCCTCTGTAATTTGCCAAGCAAAGTTTTATTTTTACTAATACTACCTCTGTGCCACCACACCATAGAGGCATAGAGCACCATTGGTCTAACTGCTGCGGTATATAGCCAGAATAACATTCTGGGTTGTAGTCCCCAGGTCCTACCCACAGCCCTTTTACATGCATAGAGGCATCGAAGTGCCTTCATAGTAGTATTCCTGATGTGTTTAGACCAGTCCAATTTTCTATCCAGAGTAACCCCTAGATGCTTTACCTCACTACAAATGCTTACCTGTGTCCCCCCTATATAGGGTGGTCTAACTATAGCATTTCTTTTGTTAGTGAAGATACAGAGATTTATCTTCTGGGGATTGATTCCTAAACCATTCTTTTCACACCAATCCCTCAAAAGATCCATCGATGCGGAAAGCAACTCAGAAATGGTTTCTGAGAACTTGCCCCCTATGAGCACAGCAATGTCATCAGCATATCCCTGTGCGTAGAACCCTGCAGAGTTTAGGTTTGTTAACAATGAGTCAACGACCAAACACCACAGTAATGGAGATAACACCCCTCCCTGTGGACATCCTCCCACTGGCTTCATCCACAGTTTGGTTTGTCCCAATTGTGATTGTAAAATCCTATTCTCTAGCATGGTGTTTATCCAGCTAGAGGCTAAGGAACTAATCCCCTTTCTTTCTAAGGCTGATGCCATAGTGTTATAGGGTGTGCGATCAAAGGCACCTTCTATATCAACAAAGATGCCTGCCATTATTTCTTTATGAACTAGGGATCTCTCTATCCTGGAAACCAGGTGGTGGAGAGCAATTTCACAGGATTTTCCTGCCTGGTATGCGAATTGAGCGCTATGGAGCGGTCGTTCTACCAGTATTCCATCCCTAATATGTCTGTCTATGACCTTTTCCAAGGTCTTCATTAAAAATGAAGTCAGACATATTGGTCTGTAAGACTTGGGTTCGTCATAGGACTTTTTCCCGGGTTTTGGTATGTAACACACTTTTGCCATCCTCCAGCTTACTGGAATATAGCTCAGTGCCAAGCTTCCCCTTAACAAGGTAAGTATAAGGGGCCTAATTACTGGTAGGCCTTTTTGTAGCAAGGCTGGGAATATCCCATCAGTACCAGGTGATTTGAAAGGAGCAAAATAATTAATTGCCCACTCCACTCTTGCAGAATTGACAATTTTATTTGCTTCTGCCCAGTTACCCTTGCAACTAGTGTGTTCACAGTTGGTAGGGTCATTGTTAATCGTATCCATCAGTCCGCAGCCAGGAAAATGTGCGCGCGCCAGGGCACCGAGGGTTATTTTAGCTGTAAGTATTTATATAAAGAAAATGTTTTTTTTGTTTTTTTTCGGAATGGTTAACTAAACATGTCGAATCCCTGGTTCACATACCTTCCCGACTGGAACATCTCGTGACATCTGTATATATATATTATTAATCTGTATATTATATATTAGGCTCAACCCTTGGTAGACTCTCACTACCTTCCTGATTCCATCCGCCTTTTTAGGCATTCCACACCCTATATCCTTCTCATACATCCTTCAAATGGGGGACTCCCCTTAGTGAAAGGCACTCATTAGCCCAAAATAATTTTTCTTTATTTTTCCCACATCATATATAGTTTGAGAGCTGAGAAAAAAAAAAAAAAAAAAAAAATATTATATATATATTTTTTGAATCTATTTAAATAAATCTGAGAGCTAAGGGGAGGGAATACAAATATATCTATTTAAAAAAAATCCTTTTATTTTAAAAGATATTAGTTGGAAAAAAATCATATATATAAAATAATAAAAAAAAAAAGGGGTAATAAACGAGTTATTCAATTCTCCATTTGGACCAATACTTCTCTTATAAGAGCTAGCTGGGATAGTGTTAGAGAAAGGCAAAATATTTTAAGGTTATTGACTGCTCTGAAAATAAACCAAGGTATCTAATAATTTATACCTGACTAGCTGTTTCGCTCCAACCCGCCTCTACTGCGACACCTTTGTAAACAGAGCAGCTATTTTTCCTCTGTATTCGTTTTCTATTCCACAAAAAAAAAAAACAGAAATTAATAAGAAACAATAGTATTACATTTAAAAACTGTATGATGTAAGAAACCTCCATTTTCTCACTTATTATATTCGTTTTTTTTGGTTTTAATTGGTATTTGTTTAACTTATTGAGTTATTTTATTATAAGCTGGTTTGGTTACTTCAATTATTTAGATGACAAGTAGAAGAGGCCAAGGATTAAACAATTATCAATATTTGCCTCACCCCACAAAAAAAAAAAAATATCAGTTCAGTATACACTTTTAATTACAAAATAAAATTATGTTAACGGAAAAATTAAATTAAATTAAAGAAGTCAATTCATATTTTTTGATTATATTAAGAAAATTTGACGATAAGTAGATTGATCGGTAAACTCGTTTATTGAAAAATATTAATTTTTCAATGACCAATTATTAACCGTATAATGCGTCCATTTATTTAATTCCCACATATTTACTAAACGTTACATAGAAATATTTACTTAGAGATTATTTGAGTTTTTGCGCATGCGCTACCTTTTAGAACATCTCTGTACATCGCTCGTCATTCAAACACTATATACTACCGTCTATAGGCCATAGTTCAATTAAAAAATTGTTCCAGCAGGCAACTTGAGGGAGCTGGCCACGAGGGAGCCCTCAAGAGTGAGTAAATTGCTTATTATATTTAGAGTGAAGTGTGATAAGTGATATCGGATTGAGTAGTCGGCCATATTGCAACGCCTTACTCGACGTTCACTAACGATAGTTCTCTGAGCCATTCGGTCTAGTGGCTCAGAGCCAAGACCCGTGACTCGCCACTGGGAGTTGTGAGCTTGAATCCCACGGCGCTACGTACTTCTTTTCTACTAATAAAAAAACCGTTGTTATGATAAAATGAGATTTTATCAACAACTAATGTCTCAAAATAGGAAAAAAAGATCTAGATCACTAGGTCCAACTCCAACACCGTCGCCTGTAAAGCGAAAACCAAGAAGGTCGAATAGGAACGTACAAATGACCTCCTCTGCAGCTAGTTCCATGGAGAAGATACCTCCACAGGCCAGCACATCCAAAAAAGAAACAGCCTTAGAGTCCCCTTTTTTCACGCCAAACACCTTTGAGGCTTTGAAAAATATCCCAACAGAAGAAATGGAAGTCAACAAAACTCCAACACAGCCCAAACCGCCTGCTCTTTTTGTACGCAACATTAGCAACTTCAAATTACTATGCTCACAAATGAGCAAAATTGTTGGTACCGGAAAATATACGTGCCTCAATCGCTCTCGGGATACAAAAATTTCCCCAGACACTCCCGATACTTATCGAGCGATTGTTAAATATTTAGATGAAACCAATGCAATGTTTGATGACTCGGCCTGCACATATATTATGAAACCTTAGCATACAAGTAAAGAATGATCCAGGTTTTTCCCCATGTTTGATCAAAAAGTAACGAGCATTTTTATAATTTCGCGAGCGTTATGATTCCAATGTTGGTACACATGTCTCTAAAATACGCTGAAATTTGCAGCTGTTTTTAATGTTTACAGTTGTTAAGGTTATACGTGTTTTGGTGTTCTTGGCGATTTTTAGTTTCGAAAAAAATGGATCAAAGAATTTGTATTACATTTTGTCAAAAAAATTAAATAAAGTGCAGCAAAGTTTTTAAAATTTTGACAGTGGCTTTTGGTAAATCTACCATGAGTAAAGCAAGAGCTTATGAGTGGTATGGACGTTTCAAAGAGGGCCGTGAAGATGTTGGAGATGATGATCACCCTTGGCGCCCTAACACTCAATATACAACGACAACATCAAAGAAGTTAAGAAAATGATTCTGGACGATCGCAGAATTACTATTAGAGAGGTCACTGATGAAGTTAATATATCATAATTTGGGTCATGCCGAGCGATTTTTTCCGACATTTTAGGCATGACACGTGTGGAAGCTAAGTTCATTCCAAAATTGTTGAATTCCAAAAAACCAAAAAAAAAAAACATCGTATAGATATCGCCAAAGAATTGCTGATAAAGTAACCGAAAATCCAGAGATTGTTGAATGCATCATAACAGGCCACGAAACATGGGTATGACGTGGAAACCAAGGCGGAATCTTCGCAATGGAAGCAGCCTGTAGTTTGATGAAAAGTGAAGGTTCCTCTCACTGTTTTTTTCGATTTCAATGGCGTAGTGCAACACGAGTTCCTGCCAGAAGGTCGTACGGTCAATAAAGTATATTACTTGGATTTAATGAGTAATGAGCCGTTTACGTGAGGCAATCTGACAAAAAAGACCGGAATAGTGGCAAAACAATTCGTGGAAATTGCATCAAGATAACGCTCCCGCTCACACCTCTCTGATTTTTCGTAATTTTTTAGCAAGAAACAACACTGTTGTGGTAACTCAGCCACCATATTCGCCTGACATGGCTCCTTGCGACTTCTTTGTGTTCTTTGAAGTTGAAAAAGACCTTGAAAGGACGACGTTCTGACACCATTGATGACATAAAAGAAGAATCGCTGAAGGAGCTAAGAGTTATATTGAAAAGTGCTTCAAAGATTGGAAAAAGCGATGGTACAAGTTTATTATATATAAGGGGGTTTACTTTGAAGGGGACTAAATTTCTATCGATGAATATAAAAAAAATTGTTAAGGTAAACAATAATTCTCGTTATTCTTTGATCAATCCTCGTATATTAGGATTTGATTCTATTGAAGCCATGTTTCACAGATATTAATATTAGCCGGTCAAACATCTTTTTAGTGGCTTATAATAGTGTAATATACATAAATTACTAAAAGGGAATTTAAAAAATAAATAAGGTTATTTTGACTATGAGACAGTACACTGGTTAAACTAGACATTCCCTATAAGAACTGGAACATATCACAAGAATAAATCCATCAACTGCTTATGTAGTAAAATGGGCTTTTTTTTAAAATGGGGGTGCGAGGAAAATGAAAAGTGTAACGAAACAGGGATAATTAGTTAATATCATAGCATAGAAAAGGGGCTTCAAATAGAGGCTTCAAACATATAAAATACGGAATGGTGTTATGAAATATATCCAGGAGTTAATAAAACGGCCTAATCATTTTTGTGAATTGGTTTTGGCTTAATGGAAGCGCAACCCATGTGAAAAGTTAAAAAGTAATGAAATTAATGTCTTTATAACTGCTCCCATACTGGTGCTAACCAAGCTAGATATGTTACTTGTCACGTGTATGTTTTAAAAGAAGACTGTATGCTACTGATCACCACATTTGAGTAATCGAGCAGGAGTTGTGGGAGCAAAGCTCGCATTCGTGCTCCGGCGATGATTTAGTAGGTTACGGAATGAAATATATATTTGTATGTAGATATATATCATATTTATGTGTAGAACAAGACTAGCTTCGTGATACAAATTCATAAAATATTCCAAATTCCTAAACATCAAACATGGAATGTCAAGCATATCAAATTATACGCGAAATAACACTTGTATAATAACACTTGTATAAATAAAACACTTGTATATACTTAATAATGTTAATAAACAAAAGAAGAAAACTAAAATGATGACATTGAACTAACCAGTGGCTATAAAAAAATACTAATTGGCAAAAATTAAAAAAAAAAAAAAATGTTTGAGAAAGTTTTGTAAGATAATTAATTTATAAATGAGAAAAAAATGGTTTATAAAACAATGCCTAACTGGTCAAAAAAAAATCTAGGATTCCTATTTGACGGTGAAATAAATACCATAATATTTCCAAAGCCCTTTAACCTTCGATGACGTTACTATGATAATTTCGCCCTGAAAAAAGGCCCAAGCCGAGGCTAATGGACCATTAAGTCGTTAGTTCTTAAATTGCAGCCATTTAGTATGCATCGTTAAGTATAACTGGTGAGTGGCCAACATGGTCTTACTAAGTTGGTTCGTTCTACTATGGATGGCGGTGGTTACTGGAGTAAGGTAACATCAGGTGCTTGAAGCGGTATCTCGCTGCCATGCATGTTTTTGCATAATAATAATTACTTATTATTAACTGCCTAAAATAAAAACATTAAAACATCTGTCATAATTACCATAACAATGTGCTGAATGCATACATTTAAAGTACTTTGTTCAAACTACTATACATTGGCCAGCAAACTGTTTCATATTTCCTTGGATTTTAGTGCGAAATTAACGGTATAAGCAAAAGGTTTAAAATTTAATCTATGGGTTTTCAAGGAAAATATTTAAGAAAGATTCAAAATGATCATATGGAGTCGTAAAATACACAATTTATCAAAATTAATGAACAAATCGAAATCATAAAAATTTGGTTTGAAATTCAAAAGATCTAATTTCATCTCAAACCTTAAAGTTTCCTTAACTCAACTGTTCTTGTGAAATACAATCAAGCTACAAGAACAAGAAAACACCTAATAATAAATATACGACTGGTACTCTTTCGGTATGTCTGTCTTTATTTGTAATGTTACATAAATGAAGAAATGTGGGTTATTCCAGGCGTCTTCTGGAAAGTGAATTCAAATTGAGAACATTCTGTTACCAATTTCATCTCAAAAATAAACTTCATACATGATTTATCAATGTTGTTAAATATTTTAATTATCTAGCAGATTCAATAATACAACAATATTCTTATGAGTACCATATATATTATTATTTACTTTACTGTACGAAAGTAAATTTTCAAAAAATACCAATAATAGTCTCTTTTTATTTATTTCTTCATTTTATTACATAAGACTGAGAGACTACTTTTAAATTTATTTCAATATACATTACAATGCAAGTTAATGTGTATTGAATTACAATCTAAGAAAGGTTGGTAATAAGAACACGTAGAACGTTGTTACAAGACTCCTTTATTTATTCCAAGATACCTCTATCTATCGGTATTACATGTAAACATATATACAGATAACATATGTTTGGGGATTAAGGCTGGGCACTAGCGGCGCCTGGACTTAACTTGCAGATAAGTGTCTATTGGATTTTACTCAAAAGAATATTATGAAAATGTCTATTTAAATATAGAAACGTCGTGGCGTGAGTGAGTTCAGTTTATTGGGAATCGGTTTAATTTGATAAAAAAAAAAAAATTGTCACATTTTCAACATATGTATTTCTGGCTCGGGTCTTAATTACAAAGAAAGAAAAAAGAAAATGTTAGATACAATAAGTGTACAAAACATTTCATTATCAATAGATATTAATAAAATTTGGATACAAACAAACATTTAATAGTTTGTGAAATAGTACATATATAAAACTGTTAATCAGTTCGGAGTAGTTTTGATAACTAAGAATTATTCAGTGAGGATGATAAATCAAAATAGACGTGAGAAATTTTATAATATTAACGCGAACAAGTAATAAATAGTATTCGACCTTAGCCAATTTTTAGCCTTGGTCAAAGCGAATCAAATTCAGCTGTCAACATTTCCTATGATATCTTCAGGTGGTGACTATTAACGAGGATTAACCTTTCAACGGTTTCATGTGAGAAGTGGGTCATTTGCAAGGAAAAGTTGATATTTTTTCCGTTGGTACTTATAACTGATAAACCATAAGAACGTGTAGAAACGAAGCATATAGAATACGAACCGTAACTTATTACCTTTCATTTGGAGGTGTATATTTCTGTAACAGGGTTACATAAAGTTTGACTCTTCATTTTATTTTAATGAGATGCTTTTGTTTATTGCATTATTTTTATAAAAAAAAAAATTTAATTAGTATGGTTTTATGAATGCGCCATTGTGTGCTCATGGTGGCCTAATTTTAGTTACTAATTACGAGTCAAAAAAAAAATTTGATAGTTTCATTATCCATTGCATCGACCCAAGATACCAATACGAATCCCTCTAATTCCAACAGATTTAGAATCGAAGGTATATTTAATAGCAGTACTGCAAGCATCAAAGAAAGGTATCCTCCACCTGCACTATGCGATCCCTAAAGGCTTCTTATAATTTATAGAATAAAGATATAGCATTAAGTTATCCATGAAAATATAACACATTTTTGTTTTAAATATTAATAAAAACATATGAATGTATTTTATTCCACTCCAGCAAATATTTTTTCTTAAAGCAATCTGTTATTTCTTTTTTTGTTAGCCAGAATTAAATTACTTATTTGTACACCATTGCTATTCTTAGAAGAATAACAAGAGAAGACCCCTGGGGGCTTGTGTAGAAGGTTAGGCGGCAGGTAGGATATAAGGGTGCCAGCCCCTATTATCTTGATCTAAATAAAAACTTTCAAGTTGCTGTTCTGGATAATGAAGTTTCAGGACCGGAATTGACTTTGAATGGTTACCTGTATTGGATCTGTTAGTGCGATGCCGGATGTAGTGGTTAGTGACTTTTAAAACTAACTTTTTTAAAGTTATCTTATACTTCAAAATTTCATAATTATAGTTCAGTATGCATGATAAACTTAAGGAAACATTATACGGTCTATAAATATATAAAAGAAATGCATAAAAGTTATATTTTTGCACAGAAAGATGTAAAAAAGGCATACTGCTCTCTTTTTAAATATTATAGGAGTAAACAAAAGACAAATTCGTACTTCTTTATTGGGATACAATTAGAATCTGCCTTATTTGGCATATAATATAATGTCATATGTCGGGCACTCACTAGGGGGCTCAGCATACCTGACTAACCCCCAAAGTGGCGAGGAGACGCCCGCCGTGGTCTAGGCTCATTACAACCTCTTAGCCCCCGTCCGGCGAGCGCCCAGAAAGAGATAGAGCGGGCGGACCTATGGTCTTTCACCCTGGCCGCCAGCCTAATCGGCCGGGCAGCTTAATTCGCTTCGATCTGACTCCATAAGATATTTAGAAGGTGTGTGTGCCCCGACAAAGTACTTTGTTCAGGAGAAGAGGTACAGGGTAGGTTATAGGTAGTTTATGTGGTCTTGGAATGACCCCGAATTCACACTCGGTATCTAAGGGTAGGCGAAAACGTCCGGATCCCAAAGGCGAGTGTGAACCGGAGAAAGGCAGACTGGATTGCCATGGGAGTCCCTGCTGGTCTTATTTGCAGGGGCCAAGGCAACCGTCGTCCGCGAGGGAGAGGTCTCTCCCAAGGAGGTGCTAGATTTAGCGAGACAAAGGCAGAGATTCCCACTAGGAAGGTGTGGGGTCTGATAACGCCGGACTAAAACGTAGCGAGGTGAGGAGAGAGAGAGATGCAGAGGTTTTCATAAATCAGGAAGCCAAGTTTTTGAACATCATAGCAGCCACTAGGAATGTGTGAGGTCTGACTAAGCCGGGTTAAAACATAGCGGAAAGAGAGATGCAGAGGTAGCTGAATGAGAAGTCCGTGGTTTGAGTAGAGCAGTAAGCACCAGTGCAGAGAGAGAGAGAGAAGTCTTTAAGGTGCCCGTTGGTTTCCGAATGACTTCTGACTCAGATCGCGAGGCTTATATAGCCGGGTCGCTTTCACGCTACTTTCACTGACGTCATAATCTTTATTAATAACAAAAAAAGGACATATAGATAGGTATAATATGAGAAGAGGGGAACTTTTAATTATTTGTGATTAAGAGGTGGCCACAACATTATATATAATAAGTACTTGTATTAAATGTTCTCATTCATAACATATTTATTTAATTTTCATTCTCTCGCTTATTTGTACAGTATTTACAAACAGCCCAGAGACCTCTCAAATCCACATGGTTGTCACCTCCTTCGTATGCGAAAGTGGAAGTGACCTCCATCAGTGCTAGGGGATTAGAGTGGTTGGATAGGTAAGTATGGAATTTCATGAACTTGGAAGGGATGAGTTCAAGAATTTAAGGTGTACTAAGATCGTTCTGAAGGGTTTTGTTGCTGATATGGAGTCTTGGGAAGTCCTCCACGCTCCTGGGTCAGCCGCGTCAACGGAGACGAGCCAGTGGACGCTGACCAAGAACGCGAGAGCCACAGATGCTCGGGACATGATTGGAGAAACTGGCCGTTGCCAGGACTCCCACTGTCACGTATTTATAGCGAGGCAACTGCCGCTTTAGTTTTCAAGGAGGATTATAGGGATGAGTGGTACAATGTAATGACTGTGCTAAGGGATTAGGGTAGTTGGACAGGTTGCTGTGGTATTTCATGAACTTGGAAGGGATGCGATCAAGAATGTAGGGTATATTTAGATCGCAATGAAGGGTTTAGTTGCTGAAATAATAAGTTGCATGTACTATTGTTCTCAGGACTTTTGATTAAAAGGATTGGATACGCTTGATGTTAACTTTTTTGGTGTCGCTCGTAGCTCTATTCCGTATGTCCAGATTGGCTTAAGTATAACTTTGTATATTAGTAATTTACTTTCTATTGAGAGATGGGATGTCCTTCAAATCAGTCTGTATAGTTGTCCTGTTAGTTATGGTATTTTTAGCCTTGTGAGTGGGTTCCCTTTTGTCGAGATGGAAGCCTAACCGTACTGCGTCGGATACAGGAAGAGGAATGGAATTTCCCGAAAAAAAAACAGTGGGCAGGACTTGCGGCAGAGGGTAAAGGTAATGTGGGAACAGCTACAATAAATAACTAAGCGGCACTAGGATGGAGAGCTAGGTACCGCTGTCCTAAGTTAAGTATATAAAGTGGTGCTGTGTGGACGGATCAATGGAAGAAAGAAGAAGAAATTAATACAATATTATCTCTCCTTAAAGCAATCATGAAGGCTTTTCAAATTATACACATCTTTATTTTCGTTATTTTATTCATAATAAGTAATTTATATAAATTACTGATCCTCAAAAAATTGGGAAAAGTTTGTTAACTTAAACTGTGTTACTCTCCACTTAATGGCTATTTCTGAAATGTTTAGTAGAATAATGAGCTTGTTTAAGAAACTATGTCTCTGATTTTTTAGGGATTTGCTGATTTTTTCCAAAATTACAAACCCTTCATATGTATGTAGGTCTGTCTCCCTGTCTCCCTGTCTTATGATTGCAAGTCCTCTGTTTGACTTATAGATATGAAAATATTTTTAACTCCATAAAACATAATTAAGAATAATTAACTAATTTAATATTTGATAATAAAAACATATAGATCTAATTTCCAGATTAATTGTGTAGGGTATCATATTAAATATCTCACCATACTGACTACTGATATGTAATTTTTGTAACTAATTGATTGAAACTGTCAAATTGTGTAAAATCCTATTCCCTATTTTAACTCCCCAGTGTTTTGCAAAGAGAGATATCGATTTGATGTTTCAACAATGCTGAAAATAACAGTGATCCTGTAAAAAAAAAAGTAATTGTCATTAATCAGTTAACTACTGTGTTTTTTCCCTAGTATATACTGTAGTTTCAAATTAATGATATTGACTTATATTAAGAACATGTATAAAATGTTAGGGGTTTAGGGACTTTTAGTTTTGTATCATTTTTTTTAAATATTCACAATTAACTACTTTGGTCGGTGGGACAAGCTGATAGGTACCGTACCTATCAGTGGGGCGTGTTAGGAAACTGATTTATTAGACTGTTTTTCATGAGTGTGAGATACTGCACACTTACCTAACTTTATTAAACTATTTTTTTTAAATAAGATTAGTACTCACGTTTTGAAATTAGTATACTTCTGTGTTATTATTAAAAAATATGGATTTAATATTGATTATATTGGCTAAGTAAGTATAATAAAAAATGTACAAAAATGTGTTGAATTATCAGAAGCAAAAGAATAACACAAAATAATAAGCAACTCTTTATATAATAATAATAATAACGAGCAATAGATCTTATCGGTTATCAACTAATGCCAATCATAAATCGTAGACGAAAAATACCTTTATTCAATGTATTAACATTTATTCAACTTAATGATCACAAGATGATCATTTGCAATAAAAAACATATAAAAGTAAATTATTTTTTCATTATGGGAACGTTTAATTAGCTCATTTTATTATTTTCTTGAGCGACGGTTCTACTGCCAAGCTGTTTTTATGGGAAATTTTATTAGGGTGTAGGGTACTTCACAGTGCAGTTTTTGCAGTGGTGCATAAACATAGAGAGTGGCGTTGGCAAGCGAGAAATGGAGAGTTGGTGTAAAGCCCATGTTATACTGGCTGAATACTTTATAAGCTAAACGTGCCTGACTCAGTCTTCTATATACCTGAGAAAAAAAAACACGTCTATATATTAATACCTTACCCTTATGTCTACATGTAAACTAGTGTAAAATTGGATCTTAAATAGATCCACTTTTAGTGAATTTATTTAAAAATAGTATTAAATAATAAAGGCAGACTGAAAAATAGAACAAAATATTTAGAACAACTAT
Organism: Acanthosoma haemorrhoidale; assembly: GCA_930367205.1. Lineage (NCBI taxonomy): Eukaryota > Metazoa > Arthropoda > Insecta > Hemiptera > Acanthosomatidae > Acanthosoma > Acanthosoma haemorrhoidale. The sequence goes on from OV884011.1 coordinate 81,968,935, forward strand.
GAAACACCCACAAAATATATCCAAGACATTTAGGTCTAGAAAAACATTGAAGGCTAAACACATACCCACTGAGAAATGGAAAGTCGTGTTTGAGAAACTTTTTTTGGTTTTTTTTTTCTTTCAATACCTCTTTATTGAAAAATGTATATACAATGACAAAAATAAATAAATAAATTTGGAATTACAGCTGTCTCCTCGTGCTGCATTCGCTGATGCATTCGAAGGAGTGCATAAAATATAATACTTTCAGATTGTTGTTAATAAGTCCAATACACATACACTCACTAGGTGATGAGGCTCACCTTTAGCTTGCAACCGTGGAAAACACTAACACTAAAACCTAAACCTAGAACCTAAGACTAAAGCGTTCCAACCGTGACAGCGTCCTGCCATCGATGGGGGAACGGAGCGGTGGTTATCGTGTTATGTTTAACCGGGTTTGTCAAGTATTGCAAGGAGTCGAAAAATTTGATATGTCTACGTTGGATGAATTCATCCACCTTAGGCAGCTCAAAGATTTCGTGAAGCTCACTGTTGCTCCGCTGCTCGAATGAAGTACCTCTGACCACTTTCATTAGTGTACCGTTTTGGAATTGTTGGAGTCGCCGAGCTGTCGTATACGCCAGATAACGAAAAAGCGGTGCACCATACAGCAGAGTAGGCCTGAGTATAATCTTGTAGATCAGTAGCTTGAGACGCAGTGATAGATTGGGGGAAGTCAATAAGTGCGTAAGCCGGTAAGACTTCGTGCGTGTTTGCTTCAACTTCTTCGTAAAATGGTTACTAAGATGGATGTGTCTGTCCATTTTAATCCCCAGATATACTAGGTTGTTGGCTGGTGAATTTTCCTCCGTTCCTACTATGTAACTAGTAGGTAGTGGGCTTTTTCCCTTTTGGAAAGAGAAAATCACGCAGTCAGTCTTACCCGCGTTTACAGAGATATTGAGTCTCCCCAATCTCTCACTGATCTGGTTACAGGCTACTTCAGCCTGTCTTAGAGCTACCTTGGCACTCATGCTGCTACTGAACACCGCTATGTCATCTGCGAAAGCAATATCTGTGGTATTTGTAACGGGCTCCGACAATCTCAGACGTGTATGCGTTGAATAGTACAGGGGATAAGACGGCTCCTTGGGGCACTCCACAGGTCAGTGGCATAGCTTCGGATAAGCTATCACCCACCCACACCCCCAACGATCTGTTTTTCAGGAAGCTAGCCAGAATTGAATATAGTTGTTCCGGCAACGTCGTTACCTGAAGTCTAGTGGCGTATTTGCTTCGATTTTCTAACTGGAACCACGCTGGTAGCGCTATCCGGCATCCTGCCAAAGTGAGACCAGCGCAAATACAAATTCGAAAGATGAATCTTGGCAGAGGATCGAAAAGCGTTATCCCATGTGCGATTCTTACATCTTTATTTTTATCTTACTGATTACTGGTACCCATAGTAAGATGATTGAGTAAGCGAGTATACTGTATCACCAGAGGAAGGGCGGGAATGGAGAGAAAGGGCTGGTCACCGTAGAAAGTTGTTGCTTTACATATCAAGTCATAACTCACCGGTAATTAGATGCAGATGCAGATGCAGTAGATGATATTATTTGTCATTCATAAGGCAGGTAGAGGTTTAGATCATTCAGGACAAAACACCTCTGTGCAATCCAAGATCGAAAATCCCATTTAGGAAACTCAGTTTCCTGAAGTGTTATATTGTATTTACTCACGGCTCGGTTCATTCCTTTTCCAAACCGTCGATTCTCATCGCCATCCTTAAATATAAAATTTTATACAGTTCAAATCCTCAGTCCACTCTCGGAACACAAAATCCCATAATTTCTCTGACCTCAGATCAGTGTATACGTATGCATCGATGAAATAGGCAAACCTGAATAGGCTTATGTTGGACGTGGTAAAAACTAAGGCAATTTTTATTGACTCCAGTTTCCTCTTCAGAGCCTCTCCCGATTTTCTATATCAATCTGAATAATTCTTGAAGAGCACCCGAACACGTTTTTCTCCACAGTTCAAAACTTAGGGATAACCATTTACCAAACCCGGTAGGGTTAAGGTAATGACCGTTAATAAAATACGATTCGTATAGTGAGTATAATATTAACAGAACTCACTAAATAAAGCAAAATAATTTTGATCGTAGGAGGGAAACCAGAAAACAGGAAAAAGAGAAAACATAATTTGGATGGGTCCTATAGGACAGCATCCTAGGAACGTAAAAGAGAAAATAGAAGACATATTTTTGACTTTTTGCGGCTGATTGGTGGGGAAAATATTATATGTTCCGTTGTAAGATTGTATAACAAAAATAAAAATAATACTATGGTTCCTCTGGAGGGTATGAAACTACCTTGGTCAGGCACATAACGATTTTTGGAGAATGATATTGACTCACATTAAATACATCCTTAGAATCAATATGTCTAATAGAAGAAGAGAATAAACTTCAGAAATGCCGCAATCTTAAGTCCAAAATCTTTTCCAATAGCTCCCCAAGCCACAATTATCGATTTTACATCTAAGAACTATAATACCACTGGTTCTCACATCACGTTTCTGGTTTAACTGTCATTAAATATACAGTAAACTGTATTCCCCCTTATTATTATTGGAATCCTGGCGTCCTTGAAAGGTTTTATTAGCTTATCAGGAGGCTGATTAGTTAGTGTGAATACTTTAGAAAAGTTCATGATGCAATATAATAATTGGTTATCACCACACATTTTAGAATGGAAAAAAAAGCATCAAATGTTCCACTTCCAGATGTAGCGATCTGCTGTCTTTATTCAGCTTTATCCATGACCATCGCATCCTGCCCTCTGGTATGTTTCCCATGTACCAGCTAACTTTTCTCTTCTCCGACAATCTTCACACATGACCAAACCGTTTCAGATGTTGCTCACCAGTCTTTGCTATGACGGAAACAACCTATAACTCTACCCTTATTATCTCATCCCGAGGAGTATCTCCCCCAATTTTATCGTGAGTAATCTCATCGCTGCCGTTGTTATTCTGCCGAAGTGTTTCCCTGAGACTATTTATTCAATGAGGAAGTAATACAATTTTAGGTATGACTAGCTCGGTGTATCTTTTTATCTATATTAATGATTTGTGAATACCCTCCTGTGAAAGGAAATCTGTTCTACTTTCACGGCTACACGACTGATGTGCCCAGGTATTTTTTATTTCTGCTCATTTTAGCAATACTGTACATTTCTAACCAATAGGAATTTTTGGCTCATGGATGCATTTATTTTCATACATTTGTGCTATGTTAAATTCATCTTTGGGTAGTACAAGAACATGTTCAATGAGTATAACATTGCCAAATATTAATACTACTTGGTAATAAAAATTATATAAAAGGTAGGCAACTATAGTACATATAATAAATACGCTGTATAAAATGTTGATGAAATATTACCATGACAAATTATTGATTCAACATAATTTCAAGCGGTAAAAAAAAGAATAAAAAATAAAATTAATAAGTGAAGATATACGGTGACAACACAGATTTTATTATATTTTCATATTTTCTATAATGGTGCCATAATGAGCCATGAATGTGTCAGAGGTAGAAATGGCTCTGGTAAGTGTATTTGAACAGAGGTGCCATAGACAACAGCTGTAACCAGATACTGTTTGGAGGTGGGTGGGATTAGACACTGAAATATTCAGCATGGCAGATTCAGTCCCAAGCAGGGAACTAGACAGGCCTTATTGCTCTTTAATCATTCAGTGATCCGGGTTTACTATTAGTAACAGCAGGATTGAAACCATAAATGTCTAGAATATTTATTTCTGCAGGCAAAGGGGTGTATATATATAGAGAGAGAGATATTTGCCCCCCTCCCCCGAAAGTAAAGGCCCTACTTTCAAACAGGTAAGGGGTGATTGTCTTTTGCCTTTCTTCATCTACTATTTGTTAGTGATCGTAAAAATGATTCAATCGATCTAAATTTTGAATTCATTTTCTAAATAAATTACGTAGTTGGGAACTCATGAATTAATTGTGATGTTTTGTTAACTTTCTGTATTTTTGTTACATTTTTGAATTACCCTCTTTAATGTATCCTTATTCACAGCTCATACCAGAATATTGAGTTTTGAACAAATACTAAGCAGTGACCAGAGAAATCCTAAACGTTGCATAGAAAGATTAAACAAGTGGATTAGTTAAGAAATAAAGGCCACTTGTACATTATTTTTCATATTTTTTACCTCATATTCTGAAATAATTGTAACTAAGCTAGAAATTGGGTATTTAACATTATAACGCGTAACATACCTATTCCAATTACAATAATTCCTGTTTTCATATTATTTCAATAAAACCCTAAGGCCTGTCACTGGTTTAACAAATATAATTTCAAAGAATGTGCTGTGTAAATATCTCAATAATATATTGTGATATTTTGATGTTGCCTTTGAGATAAACTCGAAATTAGCGAGCGTAAAAGAACGTAAAAACGATCCGTGGTTCATGGCTGTGAGAGGATGAACGTTTTTGTTGCCGTTATATCTACTATTAATATTTATCATATAAATAATATCAAAAATTAAATATAAATATGAGAATAAATATATAAATATAAATATCCAGAACATCCTACTCAAGCAGCTGCCGAGGAAAGGAATCTCATTCATAACGAACGTGTTAAACTCCTGCTTCAGGCTGCACTATTTCCCCCAGAACTGGATGCACGCTGTAGTGGTCCCCCTTCTGAAACCAGCGAAAAGCGGTTATGAGCCATCTCATTACCGCCCCATCAGTCTGCTGACTCAACTCTCGAAGCTGTTCGAGAGAATCATCCACGTACATCTCTCCGGGCACTGCGAGTCACAAGAAGTCATCCCACCAGAGCAGACTGGTTTCAGCACAGGCTTAAGTGCGAACAAGAACCTGGTGAGATTGCAACACCACGTCGCATCGAACGTCCGGAGCAACAGAGCTACCGCTATGATTTCTCTGGACTGTTCGAAAGCTTTCGACTCTGTGGACCACTACATCCTACTCCAACGTCTGAGAGAATACGAATTCTCGGATCAGCTGCAGAACCTGATAAGATCCTACCTTACAGGCAGAACTTTTTCGGTTCGTATAGGCACTACTTCTACGACCCGAAGAAACTACACTGCCGGTGTCCCCCAAGGATCGGTGCTAGGCCCCCTGCTGTTCAACATTTACACCGCCCACATCGTAGGAGCCTCGTACCCCAACTGCGAGGTATCCGCGTATGCAGACGATATAGGTATTTACAGCACTAGCATCAATCCCTCTAGAGCCCTGAAATTTGCTGAGATCGCTAGTCAACGGATTTCCGAGAAACTCGATGCCGTCCACATTCAAGTCAACCCGGCCAAGACGCAAGGAATTATATTCAGTTACAAATCCAGAAAAAAGAAGCTCCCGAAATCCTTCGTCTTAGACGGCAAAGAGTGCACTGTAAGCAACAAGCTGTGCTACCTCGGGATTACCCTCGGTAGGCACTTGTCGTTCACAACGCATCTCGGCAAGAAATTAAAGAGTGTCAGGAAGAAATTTTTCAGCCTCGGACACCTACTTCACAGCCCGGCTTTGTCGGTACGCCTCAAGCTGCTGATATACCAGAGCGTCCTTAGACCTGCTTTGATGTATGGGACCCCTCTCTTTAAGTATCTGACTCCTAACACTCTCCAAACGCTCCAGCAATTTCAGAACAGAGTTCTCCGCACCTCCCTCAAACATACCCCGTTCGACCGAATGAAGGCAGACGAGATGCATAAAAAATTTGAAGTGCTCACCATTCAAGATTTTATCAAGAGAAGGCACATCAAATTTTTTGACTCACTCAGACATAGCCACAACCCACTATTCTCCGACCTTAAACCACCACCAATGCCCGTCAGATGGAAGCACTGCTGGACCGCCGAAGCCTGGAGGATGATCGACGTCATTGAACCCGATGACTGAACGAACTACACCCAGCCGAGATATCGAGGCCGATCTCCCGGCCGACTCAACCGAAGCTACAATGACCCCATCTACCTGTGTAAGAAGGGTCGACCTTCCGGCCGAGAGGCTGACTCATTTCAGGCCCCTGCCGGGGTGGGCCAGGCTTTGCCTGGCCGACTACAATCCATTGCCTAGGTGACCCTAGGCTCAACCCTTGGTAGACTCTCACTACCTTCCTGATTCCATCCGCCTTTTTAGGCATTCCACACCCTATATCCTTCTCATACATCCTTCAAATGGGGGACTCCCCTTAGTGAAAGGCACTCATTAGCCCAAAATAATTTTTCTTTATTTTTCCCACATCCTATTTTTATAAGTTTGAGAGCTAAGGAAAAAAAAAAAAAAAAAAAAAAAAATAAATATGTTAATATTGGATTTATTAACTTCAAAACTAGAAAAGTTAATAATAACCGGAACAACTGGCATTGGACAACCAGTTAAAAGATCAAGAAGGCAGCGGAAAGATACGAGGGAGAGGACACCGGTTAGCTCGCGCATTCAATTTGACCCACTCGGCACCAAGATGACAGCGAGGCGCATGCGAACCACGCGCTGGTATTATATTACGTACATGCTTAGATGTATATTCAATACATAAATCAATTTGTAAATAAACAATTTTCCTTTTGCCAGAATTCTTTGTTATATTAACAGAACCTCTATAAAACCTCAGGTATAAAAACCTATTTAATATAAACAATTAAAAGATAAAAAACGTAATAATATATCATAATATATAGTTAAGTGCTGACTCAGCTCCTTATCATAATGCTGACCACTGTCCTTTCCTATCCTATATATGATCTCCTCGCTTAGAGATAAGCAATCCCCTTCTGTGATTCCATTGAGTACATTCGTTTAGTAGCTTAGCCATTTAATTTTTTATTTCAACTTAGTGTAGTGTAAATCAAATAAAGTTCTTTTTAAAAAGTTCTACTGCTTTATAGTTGCTTTAATTGGCACCCTAACAGGAACCTGGGGGCATCTTAGACAACCGAGATTTTATTTCGATTATCGACAATCCATAGAACTCAACCGTCTTCACTCTACAAGAAGGACGTCACTGTGGGGCAAGGGCTCAACAAACCGACTTCAGAAGAGGAACTGCCGATATTTTCAAATAACCTACGCTCAGGTCAACAAACATTAGCAGCCAGCAGAGCTGTAAGAAGCCTTAGAAGGAACCTCTTAGGACGAAGAACTCTACACCAGGTGAAAACAACCTTGTATTAAATTAATTTTTATTTTTTTTATTGTTTTATATTATATATCTCGTTAGTAGACAGACTTAACTCGATTAGAAACATTAATAACGAAATAGAAATGGAACACGAAAAAATCAAAAACAGTGATTGCACATTCATTCCAATTTATAATGGAAAAACGGAAAACCTTATATTGTACATTAACAACGTAACTTACTTACTATCTAGATTTTGTCAAGCTGATAACCCGAATCGAGTAAGAAACGAAGAACTTATTCTTATGTGTGCTAAAACCAAATTTGAAGGGAACGCTAAAATCGCGACATTCGACAAACAGTTTAACTCAGTAATAGACCTACTCGAATTTCTTAGACGACACTACCAGGACAATCAATAAATTTGCCAATTAGCTCGAGAAATCTCCAACAAAAAACCCCGACACAATGAAAACTCAATCGAATACATCGAACGATTACAACAAAAAAGATGCGACCTATACTCGAGAAATTATACGGACCATGAAATACGAGACAAAGATCAAGAAATCGCGCGCTACGACAATGAGATTAGTCAGGAAGCAGTTAAGAACTTACACCCGACCGTAGCAATATTTCTACAACACATACGATACAAAACTTTAAATTACGTGTATAATATTCTAAGGAAAGAAGCCTCATTCGTGGTAGAACAAATATATGGGAACCAAATATTTAGTAAAGACGCAACAGAAGAAAAACCGAGACAACACTATAATAATAAACAATTTAATAAATCACAACAACAATACCGACAAAGACCACATAACAATTACCAGGGATATAAAGGCAATAACTTTAACCCTAACTTTCAACAATACAAACCACGGTATAATAATAATTATAATAATAACTACGCGCCACCCCAACAACAACAACAACAACAACAACAACAACAACAACAACAACAACAACAACAACAACAACAACAACAACAACAACAACAACAACAACAACAACAACAACAACAAACAAAAAACAACAACAACAACAACAACAACAACAACAACAGCAACAACAAATATACAATTACCAACATAATAATAATAACTACGCGCAATCCCAACAACAACAACAAAGATACAATCACCAACAACAGTGGAATCCGCAGGTGCAACATAACTATTTTAATCAACCGCAACAAAATCAAGTACAGAATCAACCGGTAATTAATCAAGCTTACTCACAGACAGTTTCAATGCGTACCGTTAGTGACAGAGCACATCACATTGAAAACGACAAGGACAAAATAATTCTAGAACTACAAGAAAGACTAGACCGCGTGGAAAACCATTTCTTAGACTCGGGACAGATACAAACCGATCCGCCTCCCTTAGGGGAGAAGGAACAATTTTAAATAATAATATTTTAAATAATAATAAAAACCCAGTTAATAATAATAAAAGTTTAAATAATCATAAAATAACAAAACAATCCACCTCCCTTATTGGAGCAGGACCCATCTTAAATAATAATAAAACAATCCACCTCCTTTAGAGGAGCAGGACCAATTTTAGAAAATAAGAATAAAAGAGACCAAACGTACTCGGAAAATAAATTAGAAAATAAGAAAAAAAGAGACCAAACGTACTCGGAAAATAAATTAGAAAATAAAAAAAAAAGAGACCAAATATACTCGGAAAATAGATACAAAACATATTCGGAAAATAGAGACCAAACATACACGGAAAATAGAGACCAAACATACTCGGAAAATGAAAGAGACCAAACATACTCGGAAAATAAATTAGGAAATAATAAACAAAATACGGTGAATAAACAATGCGAGGAACTGCATTATACAAATGACTTACCGTACATAATAGATTTTAAGAATAACAAGTGGTTGATAGATACGGGTGCGACAAAAAATTATATACACCCAGACATAGTAAAAAAACATAACTTTACATTAATAAAAAAAGAATTTTCTATCAAAACGCCAACGGGTTACGACGACGGTAATTCAAGTGTCAAGGTCAATATCAAAAATGCATTAGGTACAGACCAAATGATCGAATTCTTAGTTTATCCATTTTCTAATAGATTCGATATCCTATTATGTTTTGAAAGAATGAAGGATTTAAAGATGAATATAAATTGTACGGAAAATCACATAGTGATCGGAAACAATAAATTCAGATTTAAAGAATCGAAAAACGAAATAAACCTAATGGATAACGAAGAGTAAATAAAAAACATTCTAAGAACGGAACATTTACCAAAAGAGTTATCTAATAAATTAATAAAAATAATTTCAAATAATGGGGAGATAATAAAAAGGGAAAATGAGAAACTCCAAGCAACTAGTTTAATAAAGCACCGAATAAATACAAAAAACAATGACCCAATTTATACAAGAAATTATAGGTACCCCGAGCAATTTAAAAATCAGATAAAAGATGAAGTACAAAAATTGTTAAGGGATGGAATAATCAGAAAAAGCAATTCACCTTATAACTCGCCACTATGGATAGTGCCGAAAAAGATGGATGCTAGTGGAATTAAGAAAGTGAGAATGGTCATAGACTACTGCAAACTTAATTCAGAAACCACCAATGATAAATTCCCATTACCAAATATAGAAGATGTACTCAATAAACTTAAAGGAGCAAAATATTTTACGACAATAGATCTAAGGTTTCCACCAAATACCCATGGAAGAAGAATCGATACCTAAAACAGCTTTTAGCACAGACGACGGGCATTACGAATTCGTAAGGATGCCGTTTGGTTTATGTAACGCACCACCAACCTTTCAATGTATGATTAACATGGCTATAGAAAATTTACCTAGAACCATGGCGTATATTGACGATATAATAATCTATTCGAAAAACGTGGAAGAACACTTAAAAGACATGGAAAGGGTTCTACAAACATTAAAGAAAAACAATTTAAATATACAATTAGACAAAACAAAATTTTTTAAAACGGAACTAAAATTTTTAGGTTATACAGTGACACAAAACGGGTTAAAAACGGACCCAAATAAAATAAAAACTATTAGAGAATTTAAACAACCCAATGACGAAAAATCCCTTAGACGATTTTTAGGAATGACGGGATATTATAGGAAATTTATAAAGAACTACGCGAAAATAACTAGACCTCTTAGCGCAGCCATTAACTCAAAAAATTACAAATCCAAGGAATTTAAGGATAGTTTCCATTACTTAATTAAACAAATGACTAACACACCAATTCTACCTTACCCCAACTGGAACAAACAATTTATTTTAACTACAGACGCGAGTAATCAAGCCATAGGCGCATTACTCAGTCAAATAATTGATAACAGAGAACATCCGATAGCATTTGCTTCGAGAGTACTATCAAAAACGGAAGAAAACTATAGTACAATAGAAAAAGAACTATTATCTATAGAATACTTTACCCAACATTTTAAACCCTCCCTATATGGAACAACATTTTTATTACTTACAGACCACAAACCATTAACGTGGGTATTTACTATGAAAATGAAAACAGTAGAATCATGAAGTGGATCTGGAAGCTTCAAGAATTTGAGTTTGAAATTAAACACATTTCGGGAAAAACAAATCAAGTAGCGGACTGCTTATCCAGACGAAATGAAATAAACGCATTAGAAGACATGGAAGTAAATTTACACATACCAGAAGACAACACGTCAAAATACGAGGCCCTTATAGACCAATTATTAGACACTGAAGAATTAAATAATGACGAAACTTCAGATAATGATGAAATTTTAGAAACAATAGAGGATTTACCAATACTAACCAAGGAAGACTTAGAATAATTTAGCTTAATAACTCAACACTCACAAGACAGTAACAACAGACAAGTATGGCTAGTAGAAAAAGATAAATGCTTAAATGTGGAAAAAAATCAAATAATAATTAAATGCGGAGCAAATAGAGTCGCCTATGAAAAAATATTTGAGAAAAACCGTTACACTTTACACATTAACGACATTGAAAAAATAAACAAATTACTATTAGAAATACTGCAACCAAATAAAACATACGGAATCTATTGCCAAACAAACTTTGAAATTTTAAACGAAATTTATGAGGAATATTACAAACAAATACAGAAACTAATTGAAAGAGACTATAAAACAATATGACTTAAAAGGTACTTTTTAATATGTGAAGACATTACAGAATTAAGTGACCAACAACAGGCAATTTTAGATTATCATTATGGTAAAACATGTCATCGCGGAATTTTAGAAACATATGATAAATTAAAACGAACAATTTATTTTCCAAACATGAAGGATAAAATCACGGAAATCATAAATCAATGTGAAATTTGTAAATCAAACAAATATGATAGGAAACCAATTAAAAGCAAATTCTTAACGACACCATCTCCTAATAAACCATTTCAAGAAATTATGATAGATTTATTACAAATTGATAAAAAAGTAAGTTTTACAACTATTGACACCTTCTCAAAACGACGCAAGTAATTAATAATAAAAACGCATTAACTATCTGCCAAACTTTGGAACAATACATTAGCCTATACCCTATACCAGAGCGCGGACCATGGTAAAGAATTTAACAATATTTTAATTCAACAATTCTGCAAAAGCGACCAACATCGAAATTCATTATACTAGTAAAAATTATTCAAATTCTTTAGGCATACTAAACAAATGTTATGCCACTTTTAACAAAATAATGAGAATAAATATTAATAAAAATAAAAATATTAACTTTGAAAGAATTGTACAAACAAGCACGATAGCATATAATAATACTCTCAACCAAAATTTAAAACTAACTCCAAATGAAATCACATTCGGAAAAATAAAAGATACTTAAATGAAACTGACGAAATACAAGAAACACACGTTAATAATTATTTTCAAGAATTAAAAGATTTGCATAACACAGTTAAACAAAAGATTGAATACATTAAAGAACAAAGAACTGATAAATTAAATAAAAACCGTGAAGAACCTCCTGAGCTTAACTCAGAAGAATTGTTAAAACAGCTAGGATTAAACCCAAGAAGAACTTATTATATAATAAAATAAAAATAGGTAATACACACATAAACAACATCAAAAGACCTAATAAACAAAAGAAAAAATATTTTGTTACAGACGATGACAATAATACTGAAACTCATCTTGACCCAGGTCCTAGTCGCAACAGCACTTAATATAAAATATCTGACAAACAATGACGGAATATTGTAATATAAAATAAACAATATCATTACTACAACACTAGGATACTGATTGACGAAATTAATAAAATTAATAAAGTAATACACAAATACAGTAAATTTAGCATCTATGAAATAATCAAAGAATACAACAGTTTATTAATCAATCAAGAGAACTTAATAAAATTTCATTCAAAAAGACAAAAACGCGGAATAATAAACGGATTAGGCGAAGTAATTTCATGGGTCGCCGGAAACATGGACGCCAAAGACAAAGAACACTATGACTCCGTAATTGAAAAATTAGCACTAGCAGACAGACAGGCTAATATTAATGAACTAAACATTTTAAACACAAATAAATGAATCATCGACAAGTTTAATAGTGACATAGGACGAATAAATACAAACTTTAGAGAAACCCAATCTAATATGAGAACAGTAAATATAGAAGAAAAAGCCTACTCGTTTCTTACTCACATACAGCTATTAGAAAAAAGAATTTCCGAACTTATTCTAACAATGGAATTATGCAAGATTGGAATAATACATTCTAAATTATTAAATGATATCCTTAAAGGATTATCAAACAATGTAACGTTAATCTCTAATGACAATACTACTATCTGGGAGAATACAAAAATTTATTGTTCATACCAAAACTTCATTTCATGTAATTGTAAAGCTACCTATTCACGAACAATCCTATACAGGATACCTCATTGTACCCACACCTATTATTGTTAATAAAACTTATAAAGAAATAAACATTGTAAATAAATTAATTATTAAGAAAGATAATAATTATTATACAGGGAATTGTATCCTTGATTACTATTACTATTGTAAAAATTTAGAAATTATTAACAACAATTGTATAAATAATATTATTATAAATTCAACTATAAAGGGATGTACTCATAAAGAAATTTCAACTAACATTAGATTTAATGATTATTTAAAAGTTTATATTATTTTTAATCAAACTAAACTAACCAATTGTAATAACGAAAGTATATTCCTACCCAATATAGCATTAGTTAACACTACTAAAAAAGATTGTATATTAAACAAAACGTACACCCATAATTATAATTTAATTTCCTTGCCAATGTATAAATTCACAAATATAACCCAACTAAAAATTGAAACTATTAATCAAACTGTACCCCAATTTATTATTCAATAATAACAGAAAGGATTAACGAGGATTGTTCAAACAGGATATAGTTTATCAGTTACAAGGCTCTAGGCCAGGAGCCCAGATGGTGTACACAAATTTTGAAAAAATTGTAAAACCTTTTCTTTTTAAGTTATCACCAACAAAACATGATTTTGTGTTATAAAAACTACCCCAGGATTTTTTTCTCGACAGATTAATGTCTATTTCGAATTAAGCACAAAAAAAAACATACGCACCAAGTTTTAATCGACTATTCTTAAGATAAGAGGAATTTTTCATTTTTTTTGTAACACTGTGTCATGAGTGTATTTCTATGTTTTTTTTTCAATGACTTCAAGCTATAATTCGTTTACATATATTAAAAAAAATAAATTACATATGTTTAGTTCGTTATCGATGTTAACAAATTTAAGTTGGCGAAAAATAGTATGAAGTAAATAAAAAACGCAACTGGTAATAAATAATAAATAAATAAGGCAACATATTTTTGTATAAATAAGTAGTGGAATAAGGAATGGACGTTCTTTGCGCATATGACAGCTGTATATTCTGTATATAACAGTGCTGAGGATATGCAGTTCCGCAAGATCCACCAGAAAGCGCATTAAATATTTGGAGGCAACTCGGAGTGGCTGCTAAAATAAGTTACTTCTAATTTTACTGAGATTCCAGCAAAAGTTATAAATTCTGTCCATCAAGTCACGTACTGGATGCTAACTTATAGGGCCTGATTTGTACACAGTAAATCATGAAGCATAATCATGGAACTCCCTCTTATCATGGAGCACAGACCTATAGCCTCGTATTACGAAATATATATAATAATTGGTTTAGCAATATGGGCAGCAACTGGATAATCGGCCATTGCAGGTGGATTCAAGATGATCGCAAAACCATAGAAATAAATAGCCGGTTTGCAAATGTGCCTATCTGTTAATCAAAGGAACTGATAAATAGGCTACTTGCCTTAAAAAGAAAGTATTTCCTATTTTCCTAGCCTGAACAAAGAGAGATACCCACCATCTGGCACAGAGTGATTGTACTGTCCCTGTCAGGATACCATTCATGGTGTAGCTAACCAAATTCATAGTGAGGTGTTTGGCTAATGCCAGTGTTTTGAGTTCTAATAATTACGGTATCACGCTCTTAGATACTTCAAAAGTAGAACTAGGGTGCTGATAGAGTCTACCTAATAATGCTAATTTACGCGGAACTTTATTCAAAAAAACCACCAGCTTTGTCAAAATTCAAACTCAGCCCCTACGAAAACATTGAAGAACTGGCCTTTCTTTTCTACTATATCTCATGCAAACGTATTGTTTATCTATTTATTTGTAACAAAAATAACACATTTTGAACGTGTATGTGAAAAGTAGATCTGTGGCACTAAGGTGAAAAAATAGACAGATGAATGAACTCATTCTCTTCATTCTATTGTCTGCACGTGAAACAAACGACTGTGGATATCTTGAATGTGCTAAACAAAACTGAATTAATTGAAGTTCAAAGAATGATATGGCCAGAAATACACATACAAGTAAACTTACTTAGGGGTGTTTGTTCAAGTTGACTCAAATTTTAACACATGTAATCACGATAAAGCCTCTTGATTTTAAATAGAGGACAAATATAATCAGACATAGCAACGAGATCTTTATTTGATACCCTACTGAATATCATTGAAATATAATATTTATTTTTAAATAACCAATTAATAACATTTAATCATGTCTTATGGAGGTAAATATGTGTTTTATGTCGTCGGGTGATGAAATACAATCTCTAAATAAACTTTCATGTTTATTGGACAAGCAGGAGACACAATCACCAAGACAGACAAACACACACATAAAAACTTAAGGGTTTTTGATTTTATCAAAAAAATCAATGAAACCCTAAAATTGGCAAATGTTAATTAGTGTTGTTTTTTCTAATTGAGAGCAGATAGAACACAGATAACCCTCCTCGTATTTATATATTAAAATAGAAGAATGCTATTTTTTTAAATAAGTTCAGTCATATCTTTCCTCAGAGCAAAGATTAAATTAAAATTTATGATTGTGAGAACATGCATTAAAACTAGAACAACATGTTTCCCTGTCAATGATACATTGCCAACATTTTTTAATTACTCTTTTCTGTCAACAAGTATGCTAAAATGATAAATCATGTGTTTTTATATTAAAGTTCAAAATGGGTCTGAAAATATTCTTTTTGAATTTTCAAATAAGAGATAAGTTATTAAGAACTTCAGCTACCATCAAGAATATAACTTGTCTTCCAAAAGCACACAGAACCTTACTTTATTAAACATTGAATAGAAAATATAAATGGAATAATTACATAGTTCATTTTAATGGTAATTGTCCATATATATATATATCTGCATCAGGTCCTGATAACAAGAAAATAATAAAGGAGTAAAACATGATTGGTGATAATTATAAAAAAACCAAGTATTTTTCATTAAGGCTGATGAACACTCTTCTTAAGAAAGCCTTTAGTTCACATTCCTAACTTAGGTTCAACTTATTATTCTAAATACTCCATATTCCAATAGTAATTGTAATTGTCCACATACATTTTTAGTCACCATTTACAGAATAATAGCTGTTAATGTTTATTTAAGTAACTCTTCCTGGTGTTTCACAAGTCTATTTTGCAAGTCCCCTCATATTCTTGACAGTATGATTATTAATCATATTGGGTAGGGTATCAAATTAAAGATTCAGATTTTTTTATTAATAATATTTTTTAAAATCTGGTCTTTAATTTGATGCCTTACTCCGTAAGATAGGAAATTTTAACTCAACAGTGATTCTTTTAACTCACAAAAATTGCTAAGGATTGTAATTTTTGAAATGGCCATCTATGAAGGGAGTTAGTTGTCTACTGCTGACACCTTGTGGGGACATGTGGAACTTCTAAGGGTCAACCACTTCAGTGATTGACCACAATAAAGCATCAATTTATATATTACATGTTCTAAATAAATCACTTAAACTGTAATATTAATTGAAAAAAATGTTTACTGTTAAGCCAGTAAGTATAGTGGATTTAAGTCCCAGTTGCTGCAGTACACATTGATTGGAATAATTCCCCTGTGAGAGAAAGAATTTATTTCTTGGTATCTTAAGGAAAAGATTAAACATTTTCTTTGTTTCGGTCATTGGTAGCAACTTGAAGATAACATTGCCTATCTCTTAATGATTAGGAGAACTAATGTAAAGGCCGAAACCGAAATAAACTACAAAGGGTAAGGATATAAATACATATGTTTGCATAAAACAATAAATTTAAATAGTTGCAAAAGATCATTGATGCATAGCATTAATATTTTTCATTAAAGTATAGTAATACATAGGTAACTTCACTGATTGGAAATAAATCAAGCTTAATTTAAATGCAATAATAAATGCAACTACTTCACTTGACAGTCACGAAAAATGACATTTGTTTAATAAAGGCAAGGATGGCCCCCCCAATAGAAGTTTTATTGCTACTAGATATCATTTACTGTTTGATATTTCGATGCTATAAGATAGATAAAATACAAAACAAATAAACATGATTGTCTTTTCTCTCAATAGAAAACTTTAGAAGACATTTTTTCTGAGATCTGTATTGTCACTGAACTCTTAGCTGTTTAGATTGAGTATTTGATTTCATTTAAGTTTGTATCCATACCTGTTTACACTAAATCTTATATCAAAAAAATCTTTTGTATAATCTGATAATCACTATTTTCTGCCATCATTCTCTATTAATTAATATGATTGTGTTACAATTGTCATCAGCTCTAGGCAATGAGGTTATTTTTATTAATTTCAATGCAATTTTTTATTGTTTAATACAATTTTGAAGGAGTTGTGGGGAGTTTTCTTTCATATATTTTTTGAATCTAGAGCCAACATAATATTTCAAAACTTAAGGTTTATTCTGCTACATAAATAAAAAAAGTGAAATACCAGATAAAATTTACTGAAACAAGAAATCAGTAGCCTAATGTATATTTCTATAAACTAGCTATACAATATAATAACACATAATCTAGAGAACAAAATCTTTAATTTAATATCTTACTTAATATAATAGAAACCATATATATCTATACTCATACATTTTTAATTCTCTTACTCATGTTTTATGGAGGTGGTTGTAATGTTAATGTCTTTCCAATAACAAATAGGACCTTCTTGTAAAATTTTATGTCTCTTGCTTGATCAAGGACTTACCCATCAGACAGAGTACCAGAACATGCAGACTGATGGGTGGAAACAAGAATTTTTTTGGCTTGAAAAAAACATAAAATGAATTTGATATATATTTTTCTTAATAATAATTTTTTTACACTTTTGAACATGTGACTCCCATAATCTCCAGTTGTGTTGTTCCTCTGAGCTCACCCTTGACGACCAAGGACTTTGTCAGTATCAAGCCTCTTTGGCCAGACCCTCAAAACCTTGTAACATGTGTCACACTGGAAAAAGGGTGAAGTCAGATCTCTGTAATAAAAAATATTGGGGCCATAATTAACTAAAATTTAGCAAATAAAATTAATATATGTCCAGTATGTTTGTATATGTGCAATGTTTTACTAGATTGAGAAAATCTGGCCAAAGATGTTTGATATTAACAGATACAGTGGCTATTCAACCTACATTCAACACTAAAAATACACACAAGAAAATGTATATATACACCAGTAGTAGATATATACTACATGCAATACATCACATAACATATTTTAAACAATATTTAAATTTGAGTTAAGTACATAAAAGGGAGGGGATGAATTGACATATTTGGATGGGAATCTGGTGAGCAAATAAATGGATATTGTATAAATAAACAATTCTTACCTTATTATTGCAGTTATATGTTATATGTGACAATATAAAAAAAGGGTTATGAGGATATCAGGTTTCTAAAGGATATTTCTTCCTAGCCAGGATATTTCTGTACTCTAAAAGAGCAGAGACACTGGAGCAAACCTATACAACTAAATATAAGTTGTTTTATATTATTTATGTTACACTAATAATTATTAGTTGTTATATTTTAATTCTACTGATTTTATAATTATCAGTCAAAGATAAAAAAGATAGTGTCTTAGTCCTGATTTTGAATCCTGGGGAGTGCTTGGCCAAAGATTAGGAGGTAAGTTTGAATACCCACCTTGTCACTAATTGGTTTCTTTAACAAAAAAAAAATATTACAATTTCAGTAATTAATAAATTTCTCATTAAAAATTAGTTATCAATATAATAATGCGAATTGTCCCTGAAATGGGCATATGCTTACCCACACTTAATTATAGACAATATAACCAGGATGATATTCAGTTCAAGAAGTGGGAGATTAGAGCTATCAGGTTAAATCTAGTTAAAACACAGATGATCACTTAGCTTCTCGGTGGCAATTATACACCCTGTGTAATCTACAAAGCAGACCTACCTTGGAGAACCTCATCTTTGCAGTAATTAACTCCTTGTTCCTAAGCTTGATTGCATTGCTTGTGTGTTCTATATGAGCTTAAATTAAGTCAAATATTGTTTGAAAGAGGCTAAAATGATTAATTTAATATTTAAAATTATTAATTTAAATTTAATAATTAAATTAATGAAACTTAATTTTAAATTTCAATAGTATAGCTTGAATGTTTAAAATTAACACTGTTACATTTAAACCAACGAAACATTAGTATTGCATAACAAAATAGCAGCACAGGAAATCAATACCACGATTTACAAATGAAGCAGGAACCATAATTTTTGCCAACAAATATTCAAGATGTTTATCAAATAGATGTCATATTGCATTATCAACTTATGATCAATGTTGAATATTGCATATCACATTTATATATAGCTCATAGTTCTTCACTTGTAGTGTTTTTTTATTTTTTAATCATATCTGTATTAACGTTTTGCCAGTAGCTGGACCTAATAAGAGGTATCACTAGAGTATTTAATTATTTATTAAGGATATTAAAGATTTTTTGTCTATCTGCCACGACGCACCTTTCGTGAACGAAAAGTGGACTAAATTATCGATCTCCATGAAACATTGTGTTTTTTAATTTTCACAGTAATACCAATAAAAGGGCTTAATGTGTTCTGCCATTGGAGGCTACACCAAGAAGTCAGCCAGAGTCGCCCTTTGAAGCATGGGTGAAGTGATTGTTGGTTAGTATTTTATTAATTAAACCCTTACTTTATAACTGCATAGCCTAAGCCTCAATTAAATATCACACTCATTTTATTGATTTTAATTTTCACATATTTAATTAATTTAATGTAAGACAGGAAAGATGATATTTAAACTAAAATGAATAATATCGTAGGTATTTTTTGTAGATTGATTGGACCAAAAGAAATGTTGATTTTTTTGTGGACCTGCTTATTGACTTATCTGATTTTGACTTATACTCCTTTTACCAAACAATTCAGATATGTAAGAACACATATTTAACTGTTTTATAAATATGAAATGAAACAAATTATTGCTTGATGATTTACATTTTTTTAGTTAGATGCAGAACATGTACTAAGCAGAATTTATGGGTCGCAGCATAGAATTAAAATTACTATAATCTTAGTGAATAAATATTCATTGTGATTTAGAGTCAATCTATTAGGTTAGAACATATGAAATGTCAGTTCCTAGGGTATGAGGCTAATGAAAAAACAAAAAACATTAAAGTTATTGGTGATATGATACTATATTATTCAAAATAACTTGTGTTAGCTTCAATAATTTTTTTTTAATGCCCAACAAGGTTTTATCCCATGTTCAAAGAAGCTTTTTGGCTTTGGATCACTAAATTCAAGAAATGAAAATTTATTTTCATTTTGTTTTCGTATTGGAATACTTTGTTTATTAAAAATTTGTCAAACCCTCTGAAAAAATGATATTCAGTTGACAAGTCAGGTGTATATGGTAAACTTCTATTTTCAGATCTTGTAACTTTCTTAGAGTTAACTTATTATTAATTAGGCGATCAGTCAGATCTGTGGCACCCACTGGTCCATTTTCCCAATAGCATGAAGGTGTTGTATAACAGAATTATGGCTGATGTTTAAGTGTTTTGAAAGTGTTTAATACTTATCTGATGTGGATTGGCTTCTACTAAAGCCGTTTATCCATCATCATTGAGCTTTGTTTGAGCTCTGTCCTTCCACGAGATTCATTCTCGAAACTTGTATTGCCAGATTGAAACCTAGAGAACAACTGGTATATAGTTCTTTCATTCACTGTACCACCACCAAAAGGCATATTGATATTTTGAAAGGCTTTGGAAGGATTATGCTCAAGTTTAAATTCATATACAAATATAATTCGTGATTCCTCAGATTATATTGATAGTAAAAAATTACTCAAACACTTCACAGTAAACTGAAAGATAGGCATGAATTTAGAAAAGAAATGTCTACAGATTAATTTAATATCCATTGTGTTAGTGTTTGTAAACAAGAGATGGATTCTTACTTTAATGATTTCATCAAAATAGATAAATCTGACATTTCATCCATTCCAACCGTGTTTATATATTATATATATTTTTCCATGACTTTTTGTAGTCTAGTAATTCTGGAAAATAGATTACATATTTGTTTGAGGGACGTGTTTAGTTAAAAATAAAGCAAACATCAAAACCTGAACTGTGACGATATCTACTACATGCGATAACTACATCACATAACATATTTTAAACAATATTTAAATTTGAGTTAAGTACATAAAAGGGAGGGGATGAATTGACATATTTGGATGGGAATCTGGTGAGCCAATAAATGGATATTGTATAAATAAACAATTCTTACCTTATTATTGCAGTTATATGTGACAATATAAAAAAAGGGTTATGAGGATATCAGGTTTCTAAACGATATTTCTTCCTAGCCAGGATATTTCTGTCCTAGATATGTCTTCAAGAGGACTTCCTTTTTAAATTTTTAAATAGAAATAATGCATTGATTATTTATTCATTTTATTTATATGTTATTCATAATATGACAATAGAGAGGTTTTATTCTCAGGACCATTGTGGATTCAAAGAGGGCCACTATGCAAAATATCATTTCTTTAAAAATATAGTGGTTAAGGTTGCAAACACGATGTTAATGGTATTTCTATAACTGTGGTGAATAAGTGGTTAAGTCAATAATTCGAATTTTTCATGAGAGCAGTTTTAAAGTTTTGATGCCGTCCAAAAAAACCCTTTCAAAAATTATTCACATCGCGATATCTTCCCACTACCTTTGTTTTGGGCTAAAACGCTTATACACGATGTGTAAGTTATCTTTTAGAAACCAGTAGTAGACGTAATTCATTTTCTTATAAGCCGAGTTAACCACTTACTCACCGGAAGTACAGATTTAGCCATTGTTGTTTGAATAAAATCAAAACAGAAATTACATGTTGTCTAATAGGAAGTCGAGATCTTCACTTACAATTTTAAAAAAGTATATATTTTTAAATAAAAACTAATTAACCTATTGTGTAAATAGCTTAATTTTTCATGTCTTCCTCATAAGAAATGGAATCTCTGTGTAGAATTTAATGTCTTTAGCTTGAAGAGGGGACTTACAAAGACCTAAGATGGCCGAAACATGAGGACTTACGTTCTTGGAAAATCATGTGAAAATCTAAACACAACAAACATCTTACTCACTTGAGTGCTATGATGCGTATGTGATGCTAATCAAAAGTTTATAGATTCCCCACGTTTATGCGCCAATCAAGTCATACGACTTGACACTTGAAAGCCTTTCCTCATTAATGCTAAAACCTTATTCCGTGAAGCCAACAAGCTTCATTTAGCTGAATTCCCCAGTATAGAAGATATAGACAAATTAATTTTCATTGTAGAAAACTTGTGCCTGGAGTGGCACTTAAGGAATAACCTTCTTCCCTGACCCCTCATCTAAGTTTAATTTTTGTAAATTTTTTCTTCAAGTTGTCTATTTTTCCACCGTAACTATTTCATTTACCAGGTATGCTGACCAGCCCAAAGTTATAAAGGAACATATAACCTTAAATGTACCGGATGGTGTGTAATAGAAAGTAAAAAATACTTCTGAACCAGGAGGACCGTTGACAATTATTGTTTAACGATCTGTAAGGGTCAAGTGGCACTCTCCACTCTGCGGCAAATGTTCCATGGACCAGAAGCCCATTAGGGCCTCGGAGCTTCCTGGTTATTAGTCCATTTGCTGGCTAAATTGTTAGTGTGCTTGCCATTAAAGAATGGTTGGTTAAAACAACTTATAATAATGGCATCGATTAAAATTATCGAATTCTTCTTGAACGACTAATCTTGACTATAGTATTATATTTTTTAATAGGTGTTTTGCTTCGTCATATAGGCGATAAAGGTGTAACATCATTCCGGGAACCATCGAGCTCTGTTAACAGTTATGATATTAAATTCATTCCTTCCCCGCAGTCCAATGATTCAATTGTAGACCATTAACTGCAGAGACTAAGATTCGATTTCCGGCTTATGAAAATGGATTTTTTTTTTTTAGTAAGGAATGGGTCTAATAGGAGTGCATTATTGATTTTGATCAAAAACTTAAAGTATCTTTTTCTCAATAATTTAATAACTTTTAATAAAGTGAGGCCTAACTCATCTCCAAATCACGCAATTTTGTTTACAATTTTAACTGAATTCTGGCAAGAAAACTGATCTAATATCAAAAATGGACGATCTACTGGTATGAATCGGTGCCCAGATTGTTCAATTAGAGTGCACTGATGCATTGCGGATGAGGGTGATTTGTGTACACAAGTCGCGAGTTGGACTAGTCTATATGGAAAATTGCGGAAAGTAAGCAAGTATCAATAACTCATCAATAATGATGTGGAAAACGTGAGTAGCGGATCTAGTTTAGAAAAGCGAAATCACGGACTAGAAATCACATTAGCTTTGAGGAAAATACTTCCAGTGATCATCACCAAACAGATGGATGGTAGCTTCCGCATTATGAGCCACAATGAGCAATTAGGCAACATAACTTGTCACTTTGTAAAAATGATTTTTTAATTGTTTGCTAATGAGGATGACTATGAGCAAGAATCACAAGCGATTTTTCAGTAATCATAGATGCCCCTGATGTAACATAACGAATCATGAGAGGGACATAACGAATAAAAGAGAAAGAAAGGTCATTAAGGGGGTTCCTTTATAAGGGTTAATGGTTAGTGGTTAGCGTCATCGCGTCCTGAACTGTAGGTTGTAGGCTCACATCTACAGTAATTTTTTCGTTTATTTGCCGCTTCGTAAGTTGAAATTGATCTTCCTGTCTTATAAACAGTCCGCTTTTCAAGCACTTACTACCTCTACTACCTCTATGTGCAAACTCTTTAAACAAAAAATTTACCGTTGTTTTACAACGAATTGACTAAATCATAGACAAATAAATTAAGAGTTAAAAGAAGAACAAATTAACCAATTGCAGATTGGAGATTATTCGACTGCTTACTGGATGATTTGACTGCTAAACAAATGATCATCCAGTGTGTATTCCCGGTTGTTGAGTTTTTAAATTCGGTCGGGTTTATTTTAGCTAATATTATTTACAACTAATACCCTGAAGGTTGTTCATTTCTACTTTGTAAACGGTAAAAAAATATATTTAAAGAATTTCATTTCAGGAAATATAATAAATGTCACAGTTTTCTTTCTATGCTTTAAATTAGGTAAAATATCCTATGCCACGACTTGCAGCTCGTTGATATCTGTGGATATCGCAAGCTGCATTCACTTTAATCATGGTGTAGACCGCAAACATAATTTAAAAAAGAAAATGTAAGAAAGCCGGCATCTCTGCCACATGCCACACTAATACACGTTCGTTGACAATGATAAACTACTGGGATGAAATACAACAGATTTTATAATGATTTAAACCCAAAAAAGAAGAGAGAACTGCTTGTTAGTTGCTGATCTAAGAACTTACAAAGGTCTGATAGGACCGCTCGGTAGCGATGAGCGATTGTCGATAATGCCTTACAATTGGTTGTCCCGATTCTATCGACCTCCTAAAATTGATTAACCATCGTACTTCTTGGAGATTTCAAAACGCCATTTCAAAAACCTTAATTGTAAAATGTAACAATGTATTGCTGCTGGACTTTTCTTACTCTTTGGAGTTCCACCACAAACCACTACTGAAACCTTTAAAATACGCGTTTTTACTATATTTAGCTTTATGCGTTAGTGAATCCGTAACAATTAATAAATATTAAAATAAATAAAATTGTAACAGCATCGTTTTCTCTCTAAAAAAATATTTAACAAAGGTAAAGGACGTTTTTTTCTGATCGGTTGAATTTATGTTTTAAACCTACTCTTTAATTTATTACAAATAACTTAGTAATAATTGAAGACATAGTTTTATTATTTTTTTTGTAAACAGACTAGAATTTAAAAGATGTCCTTTTCGCTTTTAATTGTCTTTTTTATTTCACATTTTCTATTGCCAAGTTTAGTAAGAACTCATTAAAGAAAATTGTATTTTTAAGTTAGTAAAAATAAGTAATTACTTTAAAGAAAGATTGATATTATATGTGAGTTAGAAAAAAAAAGAAACTAGGGCCAAAGTAAAGAATTCACACGGAACATTTTAATTATTTAGTTGTAACGACCGGTAACTACATAAGATAAATCACCCTATACTCTATTGTATATATATTGTAAACAAATTTAAATAACATGAACAAAATATATTGTAAACAAATGTAAATAACATGAACAAAATATATTGTAAACAAATGTAAATAACATGAACAAAACATTGTAAATGTGTTAAGCAATAAAAAATGCAGGGTGCCAATTAGTTATATGAGCTGGGACACCAGCTGTAGTCAGGTATGAGCCCCCAGACCCTCGGAAAAACCCTGCCAGCCTCTGCCAGAGAACAAAGGAAACCCACATCATTGGTCACAACAATCCTAATGATGATTGGCTAAGGGCAAGGCTAGCTGGGTATTATAGCCGGGGGTCTGGCCCCTGTAAATTATTCTCCTGGCAACTACCGGCTCGTGGCTACCCCGCTTGAACTCTGAAAACCTGATTGCTTCTTTATGAAAAACCTCTGCATCTGTTCTCTCCTAACCTCGCTATGTTTTAGTCTGGCGTCGTCAGACCCCACACCTTCCTAGTGGGAATCTCTGCCTTCATCTTGCTAAAACTAGAGAGACCTCTCCATCGCGGATGACGGTTGCCGTGGCCCTGCACATTTTCCTAGCAGCACTCCTGTGGCAATCCAGTCTGCCTCTCTCCGGTTCACACTCGCCTTTGGGATCCGGACGGTTTTCGCCTACCCTCAGATAAAACCCCTATTTACCCTCAGAGTGTAAATTCGTGGTCATTCCAAGACCACATAAACTACCTATAAACCTACCCTGTACCTCTTCTCCTGAACATAGTGCACTGTCGGGCCCCATACCTATCAAAAAATGGAGTCAGATAGTAAAACCGTCAACCCTCACTTGTCACCAGGGCTAGGGTAACTAGGCACCCCCCTCGTGACGACCCGACATTAGTATTTAGTAATTTAAGTCAACGAAAGATTACTGTGAAACTGAATCGGTGGGAGGAGATTTTGGTAACGGGTGGGAGGAACTTCTTAAAAAGAGGACGCATAAAGCATAGATTATTTGAAAAAAAAAATTATCAATAGATAGTGACAATCGATAACCAGTCATCCCTAACTCTTGGTGACTTCTTGACTGGTAGTAAGATTGGAGGACCACGCGATGAAGACTGACCGCTACAGTAGAAACCATTAAACCTTAGTCAAGTTCATAGCATATGTTTCTTAATTTAAGGACATTGAAGAGTAAATAATGCTGTTTATTATAATGTATTAGTACTTTTAAATACACACAGGAAATAGACGACCAACTTTGTGTCAGTTGTGAATTAGTTCTCGCAGTTGAACCTGCCCCGTTCACATATCTCTCTTTTTCCAAGACATTCCCAAGGTCGTAGTTAGTCTAAAAACCATAATTCGGCCTCATATTCCTGGTAGGGTAGGTCATTGTCTCAGCATTCTCTTCCTCTTCAGCGCATTCCCTGAGGTAGGGCTCTGAGCGTTCTCACATCCGGAATGAATGGAAACCGGAACCGTGCTTGAGACAATCAAGAACAATGAGTGCTTGGCCTCTATTCGGTGAACCCTAGGTAGCTGTCATCTTTCTAAACTCTGTGGGAAGAGGATGAAATGTGAAAACAAATTAAACGATTAAAAAAAAGAAACTATTCCCTATAAATCAATATTTTTTAAAATTTTTATTTGGTCCGGATTCCACCTCAGAAGGAACTAAACAAAAAAAAATTAACAATAATTGTCTTTTTACTTAAATTTTTTTATCAACGAATCCCATCAGGTTGGGACTCAGCTATTGTCGGCATCAGGAGCGCTGAAAATGAAGTCGTTGTCTCAACAGGAACAACTAGAGAAGAAGTGGGGATAATCACCTGGAACTTCGTTTCGAGGTCCTTTTTCTTCAAGCAGAAACATGCATCTAAAACATGTACTGGGGAATATATTTATTTTTGTGGACAAGCAAATCTGGTTCAAGGGAGGGTTTCATAGAACTGAATGGATTTAATTTAATATAATTTTTGATGAGGGGGCTCGAGGAAAATTTGTTAATGATCAGGTAGGCATTTGGAAACTATAACTGTTTTTGGAACCTATTAGTTTGGACTTCGTTTCAAGCCCTTGCATTGTTAACACAACTCGTTCTCCATGTTTTAAAAGTTATATTGTTGCTTCAATCGATGAAATATTCGCATTGACGACTTTATGCTTATCCAGCTGGAACGACAAATAGGGCTGCGAGTAGAGTGGAGAAAGAAGAGTCTACACTTAAACCAGTTATTACCACTGAGTAGATCATATTTGATATATTTTCTCACTACCTTTTATTTGAAATGCCTATTAGTTTCAATAATCACGAAGACTCACTGTACTGAACCATTTCAAGATTTTTACAGTCTATTACGGAAAATATTCATCATCACTTCATTTTTACCTCCTTGTTGGGTCAAAAATTGTCGTTGAATATCCCGCAAGTGGGGAGGAGACGCCCGCCGCGGGCTAGGATCGTTACAACTAGCCGCCGTCCGGCAGCGCCAAGAAAGAGATAAGGCGGGTGGACCTGTGGTATTTCACCCTGGCTGCCGGCCTAGTTGGCGGGCAGCCTAATTCGTTTTGATTTGATTCCATAAGATCTTAAAAGGTGTGCCCCGACAAAGCACTATGCTCAGGAGAAGAGGAACAGGGTAAGTTAATAGATAGTTTATGTGGTCTTGGAATGACCACGAATTCACACTCAGTGTCTAAGGGGAGGCGAAAACCGTCCGGATCCCAAAGGCGATTGTGAACCAGAGAGAAGCAGACTGGATTGCCGTGGGTGACGCCACTAGGTAAAGTTTGTAGGGAAACGGCAACCGTCGTCCACGAAGGAGAGGTCTCTCCCAAGAAGGCAGAGATTCCCACTAGGAAGGTGTGGGGTCTGACAACGCCGGACTATAACAGTGAGGTTAGGAGAGAGAGAAGCAGAGGTAGTTGAATGAGAAGACCATGGTTTCAGTAGAGCAGCAAGCGCCAGTGCAGAGAGAGAGAGAGAGAGAGAGAGAGAGAGGTGGTCAAGGTGCCGGTTTGTTTCTTTCTATTTTCCGCTCGTAGATGTGGGGTTGATATAGGCAGGCCAGCCGTCGTGGGATGGCTCCCCACCTGCGGCTGTTTCCCCCACTAGCTTCTCTCCCCTCTCCACCTGACGTCATAAGCTTTATTTAACATATGGAAACAAAGATAGATATTTTTTGGCCCGAGCAGAGAGGAACTTGTAATTATTCGTAATTAAGAGGTGGCTACAACACTCGTTTTGTACGAAGGATGGAGAACGAACACTAGGATTCCACTATCAAGGGAAGATAAAAAATATTTGTTCTGAACCATGAGCCGTCTGCAATATAGCAATTTTAATAAATCATAAGCCAGAACGTAAAAGAAACCGATACTTAACAAGCCCGCACACACACTTTTTCATTACTTCAAAACTTATCGAACAACAATAACACTACCACCAATTATACAGAAGACAACGGTAACAATCCAAAAAAAAATTAGAATGACAGTCAAATTTATTTGTAGATCAGATATTTATCACAAATAGTTACAGATTCAAGATTTGCCAAATTTCCCTTTGAAACGAAACAATGTCTTAATAAAATTATCTATAACATCTATCTTCTAAAATGGCGAAAAAATAAGATATTTTACTTCGCTATCGAAAAACTTCTCTCAGCTTTTATACGATACGGTTACCGATGCCTATGTTTTAAATGAAATACACTCAAATTTTCTCTTCAATGAAGTTACAAGTGTAAATCTCACGTTTAAAAACAGTCAATCTCACGTTATACCATACATTTTGAAAATAACGAAGATTGTAAAAGATATTTCAACTAAATAGGTTATACAATTCAGTCATACAACTTTAGTGGAAGAGACTCAATCCAAATAAAATATGCTAGTCCTCAGAATTATAAAATAGTACTTCACTTAGTGAGGTACAATCAAGTGAAATTTGAAGTTGCTTGAAATTAGGCGCTAATTTTAAAGGTTGCTATAAATTCTGTAAAATGAGGCTTGACTAAACAAGTGACTGACAACTGAGACAAATAACGGTGCAAATCACACATCACCGCCTATAATGCTTTAGAATAACGGGTGCCTTAAAGACTCCTGCAAATAGCATCGGGGGGGGGGGGGATGAACAGAAGTCCATATGGATGGATGGTATGGAAGAAGCTATGGATGCTAGTGGATTTGTAAGCTATGGTAGGTCGGTGCACTGGAAAACGTTATAAGACGAATTGTTATAATTAAAATACCTAGTAGACTTATATATTTTAGTTAAACCATCTCGATGCAGTAAGATAGCAAATATATTTTGCTATACTTGGCAATATAGGTAAAAGAGTTATTGAAAGTGAATAAGTAAAATTTGATTTGGAATGCTAAACGGACCAGGTGTATATTGTGAAATATCTTTCAAAGCTCCTTATTGCTGTAGCAATAAATGTTTGATTCTACAAACTTACCACACACATTAGTAGCCCCAAAAGGTGGAGAGTGAAACGGCTCCATCACCATCAGCAACCTGCAGATGAGAGATAGCGGCCTCATTAGAAACCACAATAAGCCACGGTATCTGTAATTAAATCTCCAGCCATTCTCTTCTCTCCACAAAATATTTATAACCCTCAGAAATCCTTGGATCGACGGAGTGAAACTGGTTTATATACGTATACATCAGAGGTTCTTAGACAATCAACGTTTTCACAAAATTATAGGTTTATTGGAATAATCATATTTTTTATGCATCGACCAATCACAAAAATATTTGTTTTCATATTTTATTTAAATCTCCATTGTGTGAGGGATCGTTGATAAAGTAAAAACAAATATTTATTTATTCAAACAACTACAATGGCCAACATTACCAATGAGGATATGGAGTGACTAATATTACTTATGGAAATGGCTTATGCTCTAGCCTCAAGTTAATTGAGATGTATTTGATACACAACTGTATAATGTTTATAGAATGGCGAGGTTGGAATAGTAGGACTAGGAAAAGGTATGAGACAGATTATTATATTGAGCTCTACCACTACCATCACAAACAGCTGTAGTAGTAGTAATAGTGTTGGTGATGGTAGTGGTAGTGGTTTCATCTTTTCAGATATGTGCAATATAATTATGTAATATTTGATATTTTTAAGGGTGTTTATAGATTGAATAAATATCGCCAATGTGCCATTGATTAAAACAGTTAAAATAAATGATTGCCATCCTCAGCAAAACTTTATTTTTTCGCAGGTTATGCCCACTAGTCAGTCTTGTTAAATAATTTTTTTGCTACAGAAATTTCGAAAAAAAAAAACCCGTAAAAGAACAGTTAGTATTGTTACGCAGTAAAATAAAGTTTCTTTATTAGAAAAGCCTGCTTTACGGAGATGTGTCCATAGAAAACAGCAGGTGCTTCCATCACGAACATGCAGTACAGATAAGCACTATGTGCCTAGTAGACAACATACACATACATAAAGAAAATAACGAGCTTGGAAGACCGAGGATGGGGGCGGAAGTGGTATGGAGGGGGGACGGGTACCCTGGCCAGCTCAGTCGGTGTGCTTGCCTGCTACTGCTCGGGTCTCTTTGTTCTGTATGTCTGTGCAT
This sequence comes from Acanthosoma haemorrhoidale, assembly GCA_930367205.1. NCBI lineage: Eukaryota > Metazoa > Arthropoda > Insecta > Hemiptera > Acanthosomatidae > Acanthosoma > Acanthosoma haemorrhoidale. Next base: position 81,999,807 of record OV884011.1, read on the forward strand.
GTGTCTTCTATTCTCTTATCTCTTAGCTTCTTTTCTTCTTTACTACATCTCTTCTTCTCTCATGCCCTTTCTCATTTATGTATCTGTTACCTTTTTTATTACCGAAGAGGAACCACTTTCTTCTTTCTGTCTGTAACTTATCGTCGCATAGCTTCATCCAGCGAAGATAACAGTCAAACGAGGAGGCAATAAAAACTTAACACGCAAACAAATATTACCTTTTATTCTCATGCTATCCTTTGATGTATCAACATCCCATGTTGTGTTTACATATCCAAATATATATATATAGTGGACAGTAAGAAATGTAGACTGGAATTTTAGAAAAGGGTTTTAAAACCGCCATGAGAAAGTAAAATTTGAAAATAAGATTACCTATTATCTCAATAGACATGTGTTCGGTATTGGAAAAAATAAATATTTACCATCCTTTTAGCTATGAATAATCTTTCGTTCGTGGTTTAACAATACAGTGCATACAGTAAGCTTGATGATGTACCTCTGGGGATCGTTTTGCCATTTTGTACTTACGCTACGAAATAGAGATTTAAAGCGCAATCTGTGTAAAAAATGGGGTTCAAAATCCTTTTTTTGCATTGATTTTTCTAACACTTTGTTACAGCGAAAACATGTTTTTGTATAGGAAATGAAGTTTTACAAGAAAAAAAAAGTACAAAACGAAACAATGTAATCTAACCTCTAAACGAAAACATTGCTGATTAAATTTAATTTCGAAAGTCAGATTCCTGCGATATGTTTCAATTTTGGAAATTTTATTATTTGGAAGTATCTGTACATTGGATATTCTCCTATGTAATCTTTGGGGGTGACCTAAATCCTATTATGACATAGATTGACGATATTTATGCATAACGTGGGCCTTGTCAAGTTTTGAAATTGCCATCGGTCGAGGGTGGGGGTGTAGTGACGATTTATGGCGCTGAAGTGTAGACCGGGGACCAGTCCTAATTTCTTTGCAGAAATTCCACCCTACGTCAAACCCCTTGCCAGGGAAGGGCAGTTTTGTACATTTTAGTATAGTTTGCGGGCCCTCGTCAAACTTCGTTGCAATAATCTTCCAAAATATTCTAAACATAAATGAATTACTCTTCACCTCTGTCCACGCAAGGATACCTGGCCTCTCCATTTATTTTTTTATCGAACTGAATGTTTAACGACAAAAATACTTTTCCATCGATCAAAAAATAATGGTTATTATTGGGAGCTGAAGAAAAGGATGGGAAAAGTGAAGAAACAATAACAAGGGAAACTTAAATAACCACAGGTTCATGAACGATTGTGAAAAATCTACACGGTGAAAATACCCATTATTTTAGTGATTGTGTTATTGGTCACTGAAAATTGCCTTTTTAAAATTGAAATATTGACTAAAAATACTCTAAAGTTGAGACAAACGGCATTAAATAAAGTATTTCTATAGCTGTCTCCAAAAACTGCATGGTTATTTAATAGCTTCTTTGCAATCATTTGTTAAACCTTAAATGGGTTCAGTTAATAGATACTGGTCTGAAATTGATGAAGTTTTTTTTTTACATAATTCCCATTATTTCTCTTCTAAATGGTATCCTTGAGTTTGCTTTTGAATATTTTTAAAACTTCAGTACGGTTGGATAATTTTAGAGCCCTATCGTAGAGTTGACAGACGGACAAACGGCAGACTTGTGGCACATAGAGAGGTGTCCGTTGCTCCGTTTGGAATCAATGAAATACATCAAATCAATGTACTAATTATACTTACCCACTCAATATGGCCCTGCTTAAATGAAACGGTCGATCTATGGAACGAATTGAGAACAAAAGAGGAAAAATTGAATTTTGGCCACGTTGGGAATTGGACTATTTATTTTTCGGAATCGGGTTAGATTTAAACGAAACCGCTGGGGTTAATTGTTCCAAGAGTCGGACTGCCACGAAAGGAACTTCATAAGTACTGGGCTCCTGCGCTGGGAAGTTCTCCGTTTGCATTCAGCCTGGTTCGGTGGTCGGGAAAACTTCGCAATTAACTCGTGATTACAGCTGTAAATGGACCGAACACGGGAGTCCAATGCTGCCTCAACGACTAACTGAAAAAAATAACGGTGATAAAGGTTTAAAAATCTATTCGGTAAGGTCTAAACAAAATTTTCGCCCAGTAGTCTGCTCAATGGGGTTAAACAGAAGCGTTATAATGTGAATTAAAGTAATCGAAAGACGGAAATATATTGTCTCGCCCTGAAATATCAAAAAAAAATACAATTTAATAAAAATAATTTAGAAGTAATTAATTAAGGATGTGAAAAAATTATTTTTTAAAGGTAATATTGTTTTTGTCATCGTTAAAACATCATTACAGTTTTTCTCTTGAGTACATCTGATTAAACGGAATGTTACGCCCTTTAAGTTGATGCTTGTTTTCAGTACCAAAACATTTATTTAATTACTAACTAATTAAGTAATTGGTTTTAATTTTTTGGTTGCATAGAATTTATTTTTTTCTAAATTATTACGTCATGAGAAACCTCCTTGAGAAAACTGCGAATCATATTGCTGGAACATTTGAAAACATAAGGAATTATATTTTTGAAAAACCATTGAAACTCTTAAATCTATTTATAAAATTTTACAATACATCAAGCTTCACTATCCTAATAAAACCGTCTGTTACTTCTTTTTGGATTACTAAAATAGCTCAACATCATCTGAGCTGCCATGAAATCATGGGTAGTACTTAAGTTATTTTTAGCGGTAGTAATTTATCACGAATTATTTAATAATTTGTTTCTTCATTGTATTTTTACTGTAAAATAGATTTTGTACATCGTACACAGTCAGTTTTGCCTTCATAATCTCATAGTAATATGATATGTTAAAATAATTTGAGGTTATTCCGAAATAAATAAACTAAAATACACAATAAACCTTCTTTGTAGGAATAGCTTAGTTTTAGTAAACAAAATGACAGAAATAATGTAGACATAATTAATAGATACGCCAAGAAACACCTTTCGCATAGCCGTGATTCTGGGGAATAAATGGGTAAGCCTCAAAATGAGATACGCATTTTTTATGAACAAATATTTTGAAAGCCCTGAAAATATACGTTTTTAGGCTTACTTAGTTATTCCCAGGCTCCCAGGAGCCATAAGTCATCAAATAGAACACCCCTAGACGTAAAGTTTCAAAAATAATTATGGATAATCCGGATGGCCTTTGTAGTGAAAATGTATAATATTTGAGGTCTGATCAACTGTACATATATTCAGGACAATTTTCGGTCAATCCCTAGCTTTTTTTCCACATCGTTAAAATTCTAAATTTTACTTAGTGTACAATTCCATAAAAGATAGATAAAATATTCTCAGCGTGACCTTAAAATTAAGTTGCAAAAGAGGGGGAATCTCTGGCTAAATTCCAATAGTGCCAACCACTTTCATATTTATCACTCATGTTCTTATTAGTCTGGTCCATAAATAATGACGTGAGGATCTTCAATAAATGTTTAAAGTCAAATTTACATAGTTAATATATTTTTATTTATTGTTCGTTTTTAATAAAAAAATAATTAGTTGTTGATTATGCTCCAAAATATGCGGGTTCAGGGAATAAGTGATTAGGCAAGTCGACTAAGCAATAGTTATTTAGTTATTACGACAAGAACGAGATTAATGTACATACTTGGTTCGCTCCATGAACAAATAGGCATTATTGATTTTGTGTACATTAGGTCAATTATGGTGCAAAAGCAATTTTTCATCAGACAAACAATTTCCAAAAAAATATACAACTAAAAAATGTATCCCTGATAATATTTTTCAGTTATTTTTTAGTTACCTCCAAATTACTCTGAACGACTGAAATAATCCTGAGTTGTTCCGTTCTAAAATAAATATATACATAATTATTTATATACTAAATATATATTTTATTTCTGGCTGTGTTGTTCTTTAGATTGTTATATAAATTGTCCCTGTAAATGAGATGTAAAAGTTAATACAACACATCATCTAATGGAGTGATGATTGCATCTGATGGATCACTTGATTACTAGATATTACGACGAAACATATAAAAATAAAATATCTATTCCTGGTTGTAATCACTGACCTCTACTCATGTTTTTCCTCTGTCTCTAGTGCTGCGAGGAGCCTATACATATATATGTGTGTGTGTGTGTACGTTAAAGTGGGCAATCACACTTAAAAGTAAAAAAAAAATCATTGCTCGGTTTTGAGATTTAGTTAGATTTAGTATAAATGAGATACTGTACAACTTATCCCAATATTCTTTGGAAAGTTTAGTACGACATAAAAGTGCAGTCTGAACTGGACAGACTGAAAGAAGAGATAATATTTTAGTGGCCTAGCTAGAAGAACTTTCAAAACTTCTCTCAAAGAGACTTCTTTCAAACAGACAACTGGACATTTTCTTTCGTTTGCTCCACTGTAAAGTTGGTATATTCTGTAAAAATAAATAAATAGTACTGAATTTGAAAATTCCTGTTTGACAACACCACGTGTTACGTTGAATTTTTTTTTTTTTGGTTGGAATATACTATCAGAAAGTAGGTGAAAACAAAAATAAACGGGAAATATCTCGGTTTCACATACCAAGAGAAATCTGTTATACATCCAACCATGTGAATAGGGGTTTTCCGGTCAGTGGTTTTTCTTTAATTTTTTCACTTGAAGCATTTTAAACCGAAAATAAGTTTAAATTATAGATAATTTTGGTCTTTGGATCAACTAGCTGTTTCCCTTATTCTCTTCGTTTCACTCAGCCTAAAGAACTCTGTTTGTCCATACAGTTTTAAACCTCTATTTATTTTTACTACCTGCATATCATGATCTAACACCACGACTAGACCATAGATCATAAAAGCTGAGCACCTATCGACTGAAGACTTCACCCCCACCCATAAAACACCGTCATACACTGGCGCGTCACTCAGCTGATAAGATGAGACAGCTATAACAATAACAGATGACTACAAACTCGTATGAGAAGTTGACACTCCCCTATCGGAGATTCCACCCCCCCCCACCTCCAGCAGCTTAGGGACAGTTTACCTTTTGTGTAGTCTGTCCATTTCTTGGTGTTATTAATTATAGTCATGTCTTATACATGTTTCTGCAGTGTGCCTATCGCTTCATCCCTGATTAAGATTGAATTTTTTAGACAATGAAAGACAGGATGATTTGTTTAAATATTGGTCAATTAAAAAAAAATATATTGACAAAATACAAAAATTGTCTATTTGAGCTATCATCGCCTGGAAAAATCTCAAGACCGGTGATCATTTTTATTTTCACCTTCCTAACTATAAGTATGTTAATCTATATAAAAGGTGTAATTCTTGGCTTTTTAATAGAACAACAATTATTTAAAATAATAACGATTGAAATGACTAACACGTGTAAATGTTCAATGATTTTAAAAATACTACACATATAGGATTTTATCCATATTAGAGTTGGGCGTGTTGACTATACACCTAAACTATTGGTTAGAGCTTACATCACTTCCATATTAATCGAGATGTTCTTTCAAACAGATAAGAGGTGGGTGATTTTCAGCTTAATAACGGTATTAAGAAGCATGATGCTGTTATTAAGGAGAATCAACTTCAGAAAACTGTTCGGGCAGTTGCTATTTCGTCAGTGAACGCTATTACCCTATTATTATAAACAAGTGAGTGTCACAGTCCAATTTGCGTATATTTTGTCATGTCCTACTACAGTGAAAAGTGAGAACGAGAAAACAGCCATTAGCTACGGCAGACCATTTGAAGCTTGATTGTGGCAAAGAGACGTTACGAAGGAATACGCTAGACTGTCAAATCCGGATTAATATTGGCGGGGGGATCTGGATATGGGAGAGTAACAAGGATATATATGATATATAGAAAAACATGTTAGTAATTATACATTTATTTTATAAATTTAGAATAAAATTTCACATCAAAATCTTTTTTTTAAGTTGTTTTTTTTTGTCAACCTTTCCCGAGCCGCGATGTCTCGATAATGCCTTGTTAACATGACGTCAGTAGGAGTGGAATCTTGCTGTTATACAAATGTTAATGCTACCTTAAAAATAATGTGATAGAACTAGATGTATAGTTCTCATGATTAAATGGAATATTAAATCAACGATTTAATAAACATAAGTATAATGAATGAAATCCCTCTTGGGAGCAAATATGTGTTTCGTCAATGGTTCTTGAATCGTCACTGTCCGGCTCGTCATTTCGTCATCTGCTAACTCTTGTCTAACTTTGCATCTTGAGTGTCACTAATGTTTTTGCAGCCGTTTATACTTTTGAAAATAGCAGTTACTTTGCTATCAATGTGGTCATCTGTTGTCTCTGGGATACCATTGTACATTACAACATTTTTGAAACGTTGAAATTTTGACGTTGACCGATAAATTTGGAGTTTAAGGTTAGTTTAAACGTTTTTATTTACTGTTTGGCTATCCAAATACGGGAGAGGCCGGATATGGGTAGACTCTCCCATTGTTGTATGTTGAGTTGAACTTCAGTGGTCGGTATTTGCTGTGAATCACCTGCTTTTTCTTGCTCAAAGCTGACTTTTTTTTTGTTTACTTCATTGTTATTTCTCTTCTCCTTTCTACTTACTTATCACTTAATGTTATTCTCAGTGATATATGATTTTCATCATATGATGATAAATGACAATAAAAAGAAGCGGCTAAGGCCTGTAGGCACAACTCCAGGTTCGTTTCCACTGAAATAAAAATCATCCACATCAATAGAAGAGTATAGAGATTTTCGTTATCTAGAATAAATCTTTTTAACCGTCAAACTTTTCAGGCCACGACCCCTCGTACTAACAGACCTGTATGTAATATGTATATCAAATACAGATATGAAAAAATGAAATACAAAACAACAAAACCAACTCCGACTATTGTTAAAAATATCAAGGAAATTAAATTAAATATCAATAATTTAATCAATATTATTAAATTTATAATAACTTAATTAGTATAAATTAATTAAAACAATCATTAAGAATGAGTGGTCATTAAGAATTTACACCGACGAACTAGCAGACCTAGAGTTAAAAATAAGTTTGGTAACTAATGTCTGTAATGAGGGCAATGTACATATATCCCAATGATCTTATGATCTAAGACGAAATAGTAATAACTGAAAGTGGGTTCTGGAAACAATTTTTTAAGTATATACAATTACTCAAATAAAAGGTGCAACATATAAGTAGCTAAAGTTAATTATACACAAACAAACCAATACACAGCTACTAACGCAAACTAAGAATAATTTTAAAATACTGCTGTGGATATAATAGCAGAAACGATCTCGTTTGGGTATTTGCGATGCTTAACCTGTAATATACAGAAAACTGTAATAAGCAGAACCAGGTCGAAACTGCATTAACACTAAATGCTAACTTAACCCCAATACACAATATTTAAAACTAAACACTGAGTTTAACTCTGTTACTGTTGTTACTACACCTTCCAATGTAACTCTCCAAAACACCCTCTCACGTGGTTGACCTCGATAAAGACTAGTGCCCTTAGATTAAAGACTAAAGAGTAGTACTCCTCTCCAGCCATTAGGTGATAAAGATGGATTTTCATAATTTCAACCTCTTTGGTACAGTATCAAAGTTATTAATGTTGTATAAGCAAATCGTAATATTTTAAATAAAGCAAAAAACTATCTATATCATCGCTTTTAGTAACGCTTACTTCTGATGAAAATGAAATGTTGTAGTAGTTAGTAACCAATAAATACTTCATTAATTGCTAAATACTACATAGATTAAATAACGCTAATATTAACTTTCATTTGTCATTGGTAGTGCAGTTTTTAAACAAAGTCCGTAATGTTTGTACAGCAAAAGGCACTTCGAGATGAAACACCGGAGACAGAAAATAATAGTAGGAGACCAGAAACTGTGATGCGTGACAACACTGTTCTGTCCTTTACTCCTTTGAAGTTCTAATATTTCTCACATTGTTCTGTGAACTTCTGACATCTGTCAGCGTCGTGTTTGTCTCGTTAGCTTAAATGATCCTAATAAAACTAGGAGACTACTGATGTTTGCTAAAGTATCATGCCTGAAGAAGGAGGCTGTACTTTCGATGGATTTTGTGCATATACATCATGTAAAAATTATGAAAAATTAAATTTCCCAGAGCATATTTTTGCTTTTATATAATATATATATATATATATATATAATATTATTGTATGTTTTACATTTGAATGTTTTGAATATGTTCAGGTAAAAGTTTTATTATTATTAATCCTTTATTGTGCTAAAATTACAATCTGCCTTATGAGGCAATAAGTAATTAAGATAAATGCTCTCATTCATACCATATTTACAATTCATCATTCACTCGCTCATTCATAAAATATTTACAGACAGCCCAGAGGCCTCCCAAATCCACATGCGAAAGAGAAAGTGGAGTCTTGGGAAGTCCCCCACGCTCCTCCGTCAGCCGGGTCACCAGATACGAGCCAGTGGAGACTGAGCCAGAGCGCGAGAGCCACAGACGCTCAGGACATGATTGGAGAAACTGGCCATTGCCAGGGCTCCCACTGTAACGCGTTTATAGCAGGTCACGAGGCCACTGTAGTGCAATGACTGTGCTACAGGATTAGGGTGGTTGGAAAGGAAACTGTGGAATTTCATAAACTTGGAAGGGACGAGTTCAAGAATATAGGGTATATTAAAATCGTTTTAAAGGGTTTAATTGCCGACGTAATAAGGGGCATTTACTATTGTTCTCAGGACTTTTGATTGAAAGGATTGGATACGCTTGATGTTCGACTTTTTTGCTGTCCCCCATAGCTCTATTCCGTATGTCCAGATTGGCTTAGGTATAACTTTGTAGATTAGTAATTTATTTTCTATTGAGAGATGGGATGCCCTTTGAAGTAGTCTGTACAGTTGTCCAAAGCGTCTGTTTAGTTCTGGCCTTTTTAATCTCGTATGTGGGTTCCAGGTCAGTCGTTTGTCGAGATGGAAGCCTAAGTACCGTACTGTCTCGGATACAGGGAGAGGAATAGAATTAAAATAAACTAGTGGACAAGACTTGCGACAAAGCGTGAAGGTAATGTGGGAACATTTTGCTTCATTAACTTTGATCCGCCATTGGTTGCACCAATACTCGATCTCGTCAAGATGTTTTTGAAGGTTATGGGATGCTATGTCGGGGCCTGGGTGGGATGTCAAGACTGCAGTGTCATCTGCAAATGTGGCTCAGAAGGTATTGGGAGTAGAGGGGACATTAGCGGTGTATAGGTTATAGAGGATGGGACCCAGGACACTGCCCTGTGGAACTGTTTTATGGGATAGTAGTTAGAATATTCTAAACCACAGTGGGCTTGTAAAAAGCGGTTTGAAAGGTATGACTGTAGGATTAGGAAAAGGGTCTGTGGTAAATATCTTTTGAGCTTGTAGAGCAAACCTGCGTGCCAAACCCTGTCAAAAGCTTGAGCTATATCAAGAAAGGCAGCAGTGCAATACTGTTTGGTTTCAAGGGCTGAGGAGATGTGATCAACAACGCGAAGCAGGTAAAATTTAAATAACAAAATAAGACTTAAATTTTAAGTACTGATTTACTCATATAATTCAAAAGAGCAAAAGAAGAAAACAAATTGACTTCACATCAGGCTTATACACGCAATTTGTAGATAAGGAGGTTACAAAGTATCGACAGAAGCCATGTAGATTTTATAATAACTGATGGACTTCAACACCTTCCTTTATCATTTAATTGTCAAACAGTCAAAACCAGTAAATCCAACAAATAAATAGTACATTAAACTAGTCCTCTTCCTTAGCCTTGGAGTCAGCAGGGGGTTTTAACAGAGTTGAAATAATTTCTCATAAATTTAGGTTTATTAAATTTACAGATTCATCTTCTATTTCTAGGTCCTCGTTCTCTTCTTCTTCCATTACCCCTTCTATCTTTATCATCCCTTCTTCAACTTCCCGATGTATTTCTTTAAATTCTACTTGCTCTTTCTTTTGTTTTTTTCTAGATTCTCTTCATAGATAGATGTCAATATCTTTTCCTTCCATACGATGAAATGGGGATTTTGCACTTGACGATGCTTTGAGTCTCTCCTGGAATAGGATGTCTCTTGATCTAATTAATTTGTTATTTGAGAAAACTCGGTATCCGTTGTTCCCATTATATTCAATATGCACTGTGCAGGGTTTTTATCAAATTATCTTTTATTTTCTTTGGGTAAGGAATGGACCCAACATTTTGATCCTATAACTTAAATATTTTTGATTCCAGATTTACTATCCATAAAATGTTCAAATGAACGTTTTCCCTTTCCTTTTGACGGACCATTTTAGATTTTATTTATTAGATATATATTTATTAATAAATAGGTTGCTGAATTAATAATTTCTAGCCGAAGGTCCTTAGGTAGCGATACTTCTCCTAAAAGCATGGTCGTTCAGTCTCAACAATCCTGTGGTTTTCTCTCTTGGGACTGCCGTTTTTTTTATGGCGTCTATGGCAGAGCATACCTGATTTCAGTCTGCTGTAATTTGAGGAAGTTTTGTAACCTATTATTGCCACCTTTATCACACTAAATACACATCACTTTTTGACCTAGTATGTTTACTTCTGCTAAAAATTTCTTCAATTTTTTAAAGACTCCATCATTAGTTTTAATAAAATATACTTTTTGAAAAGTCGTATTTGAATACCAGAAAATATTTAAAATCACGTTTCGAAGGGATAAATGTACCACATATATCAGTGTTTATAACCTAACCAGTCTTAACAGCTCTTTTCCGACCGAGACTATGGAGCTTTTCCTTTTATAAAACCATCAGAGAGTTTACCATCAAGAGTAATGTCTAAATTGAGTTCACTTCACGTGCATGACGTTTATTCTGTTGTCTCATCCCTTCATGGTAAAGTTGCAATAAATTGTTACTTTCCGACTTATAACTCTAAGTTGTGGGTCATACCCCTAATGGCTAGGTTATAGAGACCACCACAACCTTTATGACTCCCTGGCAAAAGAGTTTTTTTACCTTATAATATTTTACAGATGACTGCAGTAGATTCTAATCTACAATGCGGGCAATGCGACCTTGAGCTGCTAAAAGCGAAAAAAAATTTCGTACGAGCCAGTGGAGGCTGAGCAAGAGCGTGAGAGCCACAGATGCGCAGGACATGATTGGAGAAACTGGCCAATGCAAGGAAAATGATATTAAGAAGGTGGTTTTAGACTCATGAATTCCCAATCAAGACAAGCAGTTCAAAATGTTCAGTTTTTTTGGTGTTGTCCTTAAGGAACTCTCGACATTTGTTTTTGGAGACTTTTAAGTCATGTCTAGTTGCATTTGATCATATTTAATTAATAATTGTTTGTTTGTTTTGTAGGGTTTCACCAAAATCCCTCATGTTTTTCAGTGTTCATGAATTGCCTCCCCTGTTTGAGATATAAACATAGAAATTTACAAGGAGGTCCAATATAAGATGGATACAAAAAATATAACCAAATGATTAAGTGTCATTAATTATTATTAATAAGTTGCTCGTAAGTAAATATATTTTTTTATGATTTCGAATGGTCAATAAAGTTTAAAATCTCCTAATTAATATGTAAGCTGTGTGTTTTTTTTTACAAAATATAATTTCAATAAAGTCTTTAACATCCTACCTACTATTTATGACAGATTTAACTCCACCAGTGGGTTTTTTTAGAGACATGGCTTTATGCATGACAGTTCCATTTGAGGGCCTAATGATTGGGGCTGCAAATGGAAATATCCCGATGAACTATCATGCAGTGGTAGGAAAAAATCAATTACAATTACCAACTAACAACTATAACTTTTTTTTTTTTAGGTTTTAAAACAATTTTTATTGAGATAAAATTACAATCTGCCTTTTTATTAGGCAATGAGTAATTGAGATAAATGTTATCATTCATACCATATTTACAATCCATCATTCACTCGCTCATTCATACAATATTTTCAAACAGCCCGGAGGCCCCCTAAGTCCACAAGGTTGTCACCTCCCTCTAATGTGAAGGAGGAAGCGGAGTCTTGGGGAGTCCCCCACGCTCCTACGTCGACCGCGTCACTGTATAAGAGCCAGCAGAGGCTGACCAAGAGTGTGAGAGCCACAGACGCTCAGGACATGATTAGAGAAACTGGCCATTGCCAGGACTCCCACTATCACTTAGTTATAGCAGGTCACGAGGCCACTGCCGTTTTAATCTCCGAGGAGGATTATAGGGGCGAGTGGTGCAGTGCAATGGCTGTGCTAGGGAATTAGGGTGGTTGGATCGTTCTCGTAACTATAACTAAATTAGTTAGTTGTGCCTCTACCTAAAAACAAATAATTTAGTTTTTTGATGAATTCGCTACTAATCTTAGCGACAACATATATTGAAAATAAACAGTCGTGAACATTATCTAACAATTAATAATTAGTTGTAGTTTTTCAATTAACCCCTAACCATTAACAATTTCTCTTCAATCTTGTGAAAAATTAAGAAAATGGTTTATTTTGGTGATTTTAGGGAATTTAAAAAAAAAAAAATTTATCTTTCCTTTTATTAGTTTTACAATGTATTTTTATGCATGAAAATTAATAGTTCGGTAAAAATAACAATTTTTCTGAAAAACAGACATTTATGAAAATTTTATTCTTTTTACTAACAATTTTTTTAATTAATTTTTTTATTTAAAAATTATATACTTTAGCTATGTAAGAACAGTTTAAAATTTTGAAAGATTGTGGAAAACAATAAATTAAAACTACAACTTGTGAGAGAAAAACGATTCAACTAATTTACTATTTAAAAACAGCAGTCACAAAATAATATTTAAAGAATAAAAATAGAGAAAAAGAATACTTATACAGAGTCTTGTTTTTTTTTTGTTTTTTTCGTGATGGAAGAAACTTTGGGTTTCTTTTTTTCTGGGAAACAATTCCGTCTTTTTTTTGCATTTTCTATTCAACCACCGTAATTTATAAGATGTAATTTTAAAGCAATCCAAAACCACAATGTTAAGCCTTGGGCAAACATTTACGAAATTATGAGATATTATAAGAACTACGTAATGAAACTGGAAGGACAGACGAAACATTAAAGATTCATTTTAACAGAAACAGGTTGTCATAACTTAAAATGTTTTTTTGACTGCGTATTAAAGAACAAAAGTTATATAAAAAAGAAATTAAAACTAGTTAAATGACTAGTTAAAAGCTAATCTTTTTTTATTTAAATAGAAATTCATTTTCTTTCAAAATCACCCTTATTCCGAAATTATGATCGGATAAGCAATTGGCTTTCGGCTATTATGACAAAGAACAACCTCTATACCGGCGTAAAGGATGGCAAAGTACTTTGTGTGCTCAAAAAAACTTTTTGGATTGTAGAGTAGGAATCGAGCTTGTCATAATCAAATGACCTACTACAAAAAGATTTTAAAATTTATATTTCGGCCATGGCACTCTTGGTTTAGCACCTGTGTTTCTTCACCAGCCCCTCCGAAATAAAAAACAATCAGCATACTTAATACAATCATTCCCTACGCCTTTCAAACTGGCATTGGTTGAATGGGCGCCACCCTCAACTTTGGTTGGCATCTCTATCAGTGCCGCGTACTTGAATAGTTGCAACAAACATCCATGGCAACAATAGTACAAGACGACCTCTTTTCTCAAAACTTGGACGAGAATGCCGCAACAGTGGCGATTTCCGTTGTAGATGATTCGATGTTAAAAAAACACTCTTGATGAGTTCCCCACTTCGTTCAAAATTTGTGTCCGAGATCACGAAAGTAGACAATAGTACTGCTTGTTTTAGTAGTAAATTTGTTGTTGGCTGAATATTACGCGCTTGTCATATGTCTGAGTTAACCTCGCTTTAATAGTAGCCACATTTGGTTTTTCGTCTGGTCAAATTCGGTCCATTGATTCATCCATAGAAAACTGGCAGTCAGTATGTCCATACAAATACTTATAAATCTCTTCCATCCTAGCTTTAATTTTTTCATCTTCAGAGCGACCTCTTGGGACCTAGCTTGGTAGTCCCTGAACCAAGAAGAAGTTTACATAACAGTCATGGTGGTAAAAAACAGCATTCACATTTAGGTCCCCTACAACGTCGATGCGACGTAAAACAGTATCCTCGCATTCATCTTCTTCAGTGTTACTTGTTTTAATATATCCATCAATTGTTGGAGAGCATTTACCTGGTCACTTTTAAAATCAAATCTCTTTCGAGATCAATTCTTCACGGGGATTGAATGTGACATGGAAGGTGAAGGTATAACACAAACTTAATCAACTTCAGTTTGTGTTATTGGGCTTTGAATTGATTAAGGTTTGGTACTGCAATATGTATGAGAAAACACTTTTTTCTTACCTTAAATATTTTCAGATTTGCCATCACCTCTTGTCACACTTGCCTTTCTCAAACCAATAATCCCTTTTTCACCAAACCAGCAGCCATCATCCTCTACTTCATCGTCTCTAATAAAACACTTTCCCGACATTATCGAAGAGTACACCGTTCAGAGAAAATAAATACTTGTAATCGGTACTAAAACTTTAACATTGACTTTTGCGAAGTTTAAAACCCAACTAAAGAAGAGGATCGAAAAATATGTGGGATGGTCAGCTACAATGGGATGGTCAATGGAAAGATGTTCAGCAACAATCGGTAGCATGGTTTGACGGGACTTTTCAGCTTATAAAGTTATGCACTATTTACAATACTTCAAGTATTATTGCTTCAAATATTATTTATTACTTCTAAACCATTGATGAAATTTAATTATTATTCATTAATTCAAGTTTTAGAGGTAAAAAAGTGATCTGTTTGACAATTTTAAACAAAAACTAACATTTCATTTCTTTCTATATCTTTTTAGGTGTTGAGGGTTTCGTCAACAATTTCACAAAAATTATCAATGCTGCCAGTAAAATTGTTTCCGCAACGCAAACAAAACTCTTCATTTTGTTATACGTAACATTCGCACATTCTTATTAATTCATAACTTGTAAATTACAACTAATTTAAATAATAATTTACTACAAACTACACTGGAAGGGTCGTGACGCGAACTCAGGACCAACCCAATAACCGTTTGGCTTTTCTACTTTACCAGCTCCCAGTTTCTAGCTTAACTATTTAATTGGGGCAATTCTAATTAATAATAACCAGATTCGTTATAACTAATATGGTATTGTAGGAACAATAGTTACTGGGCGCAGGTGAATGTATTTTTATTGGAGTTTCAATCAGATGCAGTTCATCACAAGAGAAAACAGCTTTACAGATTCTTAGGCGAATTAGTTTTCATTTCTCCTAAAACCAGGAACCTTATTGTCTTTTTTGCCAATAGAAATAGTCTTTATTAACGTTTAAATTTTATCTTTTTTTTTTTTCTAACTGCCTCCTCCTCCTCGACCTCCTCGAAATAAATGTAAATCTCATACTGGCCTCATCGGCTTCCGACTTAAAATAGAATAGAGAAAAAATCCCTCTATGATAACATTAATGTTCAGATGACAAATCAACATCTGGCAAATAAAAAGAACTATTACCTCATAATACAAAAAATAAAACAAAAACTAATGTAATAAAAATCTAAAATAAAGTGTGAACCTCTATAGAAATGATAATTTAATAATTATCAAACAAAAATAAAAATTGTTTAACTGATTTTAGCAAATAGTAGTGTAAAAGATCCACTTGTAAGAATAAAAATAAAATAAACAACAATTGTACGCAGAAGTCTGTACGCTAAGGAATTAAATAAAATTGATCCAAAAGAAAACAAGAAAGTTACATACAAACTTGAATCCAACATTGATCAATATATATTATAAACAGTTAAATAAAAACAATTAATAAATAATAAACTTAGTAGCGTTCATATTTTGTATTTCATGAAGAGAAGTTTTTCAAATAAATATATTTTTAATATTAACAAAATTTAACAAAATAAAACTTTATAAAGGTCTTCTTAAAACGAGGTAAGAGATGTAATGGGACTTTAATGCCCTCTTTGTTATTTATGGTTGATAAAACCTAGTTAAGGCTGTGAGAAGAATATTTTTGCATTTCATTTAAATAACTTGATTCAAGGCATAGTCTGCTTTCGTAGCAATAGTAGTTGAACAAATATATATATATTCTTTCTAGTTCATCTTCAATTACTGTTTTATTTAATGCACCCATGAAATCTAATATTAAAAAGGCATTGCTTTAATTGTTATTGTGAAAGAACATCATTTTATGATTGAACATTAAACTACTGATCAGTTGGAACGAATTTTAAATTATTGACTGAAGTCGTCGAACGAGACAGCTAAGTAACTAATCCTATGGAGGATCGACAAATTCTTGGGACAAATAATTACCAGTTTGGCCCCGATACCTTTAATCAAATCACCGTACATTATAATCAGTCGTAAATCGTTGGTATTAGTTGGCAATGTGAACATTTTAATCAATTAGTTCCTAATAATAAAAAATAGGTACCAGGAGGTACTAAAAACTCTGCTGTATGAGCTTTATCAATTAAAAAATTGTTTTTGCAAAAAACATTTATTATTATCAGTCATCAGAAGTTTTTATCTCGCAATTCTTCTCTGAGTTAGGGTTTTCTATATTCTCAATGTAAATAAAATGACCTATTTAAAACAATTCGTAGGCACGCACGTATTGATGCATGCGATCGTCATAATTATAAATTCCACCCTTTTCTAGATGTTATTATCAATAGATTTTATTATAATTATTAGAATTCTAATTCTCCTCAATGTATAATCTGTTCGGATTATTCTGTTCCATCCCAAAAACCAGAATGGAAGATCTTGGGTTTGACTCCTTTGATCACACCTAATAATTATTTATATAGCAATCTTCGTCTATGTTAACCTATTGTGGCTTCTGGGATGACCTTTTTTACCATTACCTAGGGTACCATACCACATGGCCAATTATTCTCCGTTTTATATTTTTTGAACACGGCCAAGGCTCCACAGTGTCAAAAAAGGAGTGTCAGAAAAGATTTTCTGCCCAAGGAAATTCTGACCGTCGGAGTGCGTAACCTGTCGTATCTCATTTGCCAGCTATCCTCCGGAAAAATGCATTTTTTTCGTTCATAGTCTGCTTTACTGATTCTTGGATTAAGCTCACGTGTCACTCTGGTAAGAGAACATATGAGCATACTGACCACTTTTGTTTTCAAGTGAGTTTCCTCTTACTTGAAAATTATATTACAAGTGCTGGCCGCAGCATCCATCGCTGCAGAAGTTTACATCTAAATAATTAAAGTTTCCTAATATTTTTACATCTGAACTGATGACTTTCAGTACAGAATGTCACATAATGTTCTCTGCTCAATGATAAAAAAATATTTATTTAATTATCATATTGTATACGGCACCAACCTTTGAATGCCTAAATGGTAAAAAGAATTGAGATTTCGTCTTTTTATTCTGTAATTTAAAAAAAATGGCTATGTCTTGATCCTTCTCTTTCTACAATCATTATTTATTTTATACATTATGTGGTGTAGAGGACGTCAGTTATTAGTTATAGTAATTAATTCGGGTGACCATCTCATGTGGAGTTCTATATCTGTTTAGTGTTTAGGTATTGTATGAAACTATCAATATTTACTATTTATTTTACCTGGAGGGGATACCTAGCTCAAATGGTGAACCAACTTTATTTTATTATTTTATCATAAGTTATGTGTAACATTTGCAGAGATATTGTTATAGTAATTGTTCTTAATAATTAATGGCTTTAACTATCGAAAGTGCTCTTATTAATTGAAATAGCTATTTAAGGGCACACAAAAGCTGTTTTTAATTCACTATCAAGGTTCAACTCACACCGACAAATAGTCCAAAAAATTCTTAGGTTATTTAATGCAAAATTTAGAGATTATTTAAATTAAGTTTTGACGTGAACTGATGCCATCTCTGGGGCCACTCAATATGACTTGCTGGATTGATGACTATGGACTTGTTTACTCGAAGGCTAGTGCACTCTTCAACATTCAAATAATGACGGCGAGTACAAGGCAAGAGAGAAGGTAGGCTCGTCTAGTCTAGAGGTAGGATACGACAGGGCGGGGACTGCAGGTAGAAGCTAATTGCGACAGAGACGTGTCTAAGCCTGATTTACTCAGTAGCTCTTGTAAGTCTGAGTGGAACTCTGCATTTACCTGTTATTCGGGAGGGCATTTACCTGTGGTTCTCTGCCGAATCTGATTGATGGGTAACTCCGGAGATATCCCCCTCACATACACTGTTAGAGATATTTATATTTTTATAGCACTTGGGCTGGATATAATGGACAAATTGGTCTGGTGGTTGCTGTCCACCGGTCGCTTAGACGTGTCCTTCATTGACCGGAGGCGTGGTTATCGGATTAATAATCGTGTCTATTTTCTATAATTCTTGTTTTTTTATGTGCACCTATTATTGCCCACTCATCGCCTGTGGCGTTTGCAGTGATCGTTAATACTTTACACATGGGGGCTAATTGCTTTATCTATTGTTGTAGTAAATACTTCCTTGGTACCTATATTTAAAAAACTCTTTCATAACTCTTCTCCCTATTCAACACCAAAGCAGACGTTTATTTACGCCGAAGTACTTGGCACTTCATCCTTTATCCTTACTTCCATAGAAATACAATACTACTCCTTCGTCGTAATCAAAATATCCTTCTGTGATTCAATTCTAGCTCCATTCGCTACGGCTAGCTATTTGATATTGAAAACAAACGGACAGCTGCAAAAAGTGCATACCAATATCAATATGTTAATTTTTATTACATTCATATCATATTATAGTACTAACGGTATTTTTTAATTTTGTATTCTGCAAATTTACATAGTGACGTGGTGCATACCCTATTGTGGGTCTGTGCGTGTGTTTGTTTTTGTTAAGATATTTAATTTTTATTTTTCAGGCAAGCTCTTGTTTTATTTTCGTCATATTGTTTTTGTACATTTTTTTCATTTTATATTTTTAATACCTTATAAATACTTATATTTATATATATTAAATTTGCTTTTCTTATTTAATTTTATTTGTAAGTTTCAGCAGTAACTGTACAAAGAACCCAATTTATGTTAAATAAATGTTCGTCCTTAGTCCCACGATAGTAAATATATATTATTAATATTATTATTATCTCTGGTAGGCTGGTGCTACAGGGGTATCTGTTTACCTGTGTATATCTGTAACCTCAATTACCTACTTATTAGTCCTGGTATTATGATGTTACGCCTTACAATGTAAAAAAAGTTAACTATACCGGATGTTTGGCTTTTTTCTACTTATGGACCGGTAAATTACCCTTGTAAATTACCTCTTTATCTTCCCTGATCGCTCTCGACTTTCGTGTTGAGTCCTTCGAGTCAGGGTTATGGTTAATGTCTTGCTTCGTATCCTCATCTCAGATACGTTACTCTAATATATGAAAATATATATTATGTTTATAATTATTTTAAAACAGATTAATTGTTACGTAAAAAGAATTTTCACATATTAAGAAAAAAAATGGTTATGAAATGGCCTGGCTGTGAAATGACGATTTACCCAAATTATTTCGTAAACTGGTTTCATTAAATTTAAAGATATAATGGAAAGTAACATAGAGTTATCGTGATGATTTAAAGTATAATAACTGCGAAACTTTATATTGCACTTCTTATATGCTGAACAAATTTTATGACTAAGCAGAAGAATCTGTTTTACTTTTTTTAGCAACAAAAAATGTTTGGTGGATCTAGTTAGGTAATCTAGAAGACCTTAGTAGGTATCTAGAAGAAAAAGAAATCAACTAATTCAATAGTAGAGGTGAAATATTTAAAAAATATTTATACGTTGAACACCCACGCTCCTAGAGCAGCCCTTTTCAAGTATCGGCGTACGTGTAACTTCAAAAGTGGTATTCTCGAAGGTAATATCAGAGATACAAGAAAAAGCTGCCAAGAGATAGCTGAGCTCTTGCCGAGAATATTGCTTTTACTCCCAACGATAAACGAGAACACGGAATTCCTTCGAAGTACATACTTTACCAACCATAAACTGTTACATTGCGAAGTAGCAGATTCCACTATGTAGCCAAATATACAATATGCAGCTCACGTTTGCGTTTGTTATTCTTGTGTAATCAACAAAGTTTATTATATTGTATTTCTTTTTACCAATGGTAGAACGTAATTAACTATACTATAGCCTTCAATAGAGTATTGAAGACAAATAGTTAAAATTATGCTTTAAATATGATTACTTTTTAAATTCATGAATCATATATATAGAATTCCTTATTTTAAACATTTTGCAACCATAAAAATTCATCTGCACCTGAAAAAATAGTTTGATAATTTTGAGGCCAATTAACGCAAAATTTAGATACGCAAATCAGCTTAGTTGCATTTTCAATGCGATTGAGTAACTTTATTTACATGGGACCTATTATTGTAAAATATAATAAGTTGAAAAGCAACAAAAATATGTACAGTATTTTACTAACGTACCTTAAATTTATCAATTCAATAACAATAATATTATCTACTTGTAACATGGTAACATGTATCCTAATATTCTGAGAATGTTATGTTCAATCCGCAGTATTAAGTACATATAATAGCAATGTAATATATATATATATATTTTTTTTCTTTCATAGCTCCTTTAAATTAATAGATAATTATATATAATAATAGAGCCTCTGGCGAATCTATTTACAAATTATGTTTGTATTGCCTGTAGCATCGCTACGTTATATACAGGTTTTGTTATTTTATAAAAATTATATAATGAATAAACAAGTATAATGATATACATTATACGTGACTGGACTAAACTGACTAATAAAGGTGATGTGGCTCACCTTTTTGATCAACCTTAAGACTAACTTACATACTAGTTCTTAACTTAATTTTTCCCCGACAGTCTGTTGCCGGTTGTCGGTCATAGTTTTAAACACTGCGTTTGTCAGGTGCTGCAACGAATCAAAAAACTTAATGTGTCTCCGGCGGATAAACTCACCCACCGAGGGCCCACCAAGCAACGGGTGCAGGTCAGCGTTCTTCAACCTCTCGAAAGAGTTATGCCGGACCACTTTTCACATGATCCCATTCTGGAAATGTTGGAGACATTTGGCTGTATTGTTAGTCCAGTGGGTAAATAGCGGGGCACCGTACAGCATAGCTGGCCGGAGGACACATTTATATATCATCAATTTGAGACAAAGCGACAAATTGGGTGAAAGTGTTATAGGTTAGCAAGTGCGATAGCCGGTAAGAGCTTCGTCGTACTTTTTCTATTTTATTACTAAAATGAGTAGAGAAATGGAGATGCGTTTAAGAGTTTGCAATGTAATATATGTATCTTGTATATGTAATATATCTATATGCAAACGAACTACTTCTTGGGAAGTTTAAACTAAAGGACTATATGCTATCCCCCCTGTCAATGACTTCCAAGGCCTGCTAGAACGTAGGTAAAGAGATTAGATGTTGACAAATATGCTGTATGCACAGCGATAGCGCAGAGTATCCGACTGAAGATTGGGTTTTTCCAGGCTTGAGACTATCCATCTTCTCGAGCTGATTGCATTTGCCACTTGAACTTTTCCAAACTTTCAATTAACTTCTTCCCACCTATCTTTTTTTTTCGATAACCATAAATCGATTGTTATAATCTGGTTTTCTACACTTTCAGCTTATACCGTTTTTTCTTTACCTCTTTTACCTTTCTTATTCATATTTCTTCAATATTCTTCAATCCCCCTGGCTAGAGATTGCTCTCTAGAAATAATCATTAGTATGATCTCAGTCTGATGTTCCCGATCATATTCAATACGTTAATTTTCGCTATTGCCCAGTTTGCTGGTTGTCATCATTCGTTAAGTGATTTCTTCAGAATCTTATGGTTTTTGTGAAATTTATCGCTAAGGCTAGGTAGAAATCTTGAATAAGTTCCTTAAAATTTTCTATGCATATGTCGGGTCGTCACTAGGGGGGTGCCTGGTTATCCTAGCCCCGGTGATAAAATGAGGATTGTTTGAGTTTACAACCTGGACAATCGTTTCGTGACGGCATTAATATCTGACTCCATTTTTTGATAGGTATGTGCCCCGACAGTGAACTATGTTCAGGAGAAGAGGTATAGGGTAGGTAGGTAGGTAGTTTGTGTGATCTTGGAATGACCACGAATTCACATTCGGTATCTGAGGGTAGGCGAAATCCGTCCGGATCCCAAAGGCAAGTGTGAACCGGAGAGAGGCAGACTGAATTGTCGTGGGAGACACTGCTTGGTAAGTTTTCAGGAGCACGAGAACCGTTGTCCACTAGGGAGAGGACTCTACCGAGGAGGTGCTAGATTTAGCGAGACGAAGGCAGATATTCCCACTAGGAAGGTGTGGGGTCTGATAACGCCGGACTAAAACGTAGCGAGGCGAGGAGAGAAAGAGATGTAGAGGTTTTTCATAAAGAAGCAGTCAAGTTTCAGAGTTTCTAGCAGGGTAGCCACGAGCCGGTAGTTGCCAGGAGAATGATATACAGGACCCAAATCGCCGGCCTCAATACCCAGCTGGCCTGGCCAGCAGCCAATAAGCATCCCCACTGTAGTGACCAATGATGTGGCTTTCCTTTGTTCCCTGACAGAGCCTGGAAGGGTCTCCCGGCGGTTGGGTCTATATACTTGCTACTGACAGCTGGCGTCCTAGCTCATATAACTAATGTGCACCTCGCATTTTTTATTGTTTAACACATTTACAATGATTTATGTTTTGGTCATGTTATTTACATTTGTTTACAATAGAGTATAGGGTGATTTATCTTATGTAGTTAGCGGTCGCTAAACAAGCTCCCCCAAATTAACCTATACTTGGTGAAGTTTGACAGTTGTTTTCTTTTTTTTTTTATTTCGTGTATATTTTTACCGTCGCGCTACCAAACTTCTTGTGCAGAGGTGGAGTGTTTCCTATCTGCTCTGAGTTGTCTGGTTAGGTATATTTTCGGCGGTGTCTAGCAAATAAGCTGGATTGACACGGTCTAGGAAAATGCGAGTCTACTTGTTATCTGCCATTATAACTACGGTTTCATTATTTCTGCTGACTACTAGGTGAGGCCCAGTATAAGCCGGTTCAAGGCTACGCCGGTGTTCTTTTTTTGTTTACAATGATTTATATTTTGGTCATGTTATTTACATTTGTTTACAATATATATATATACAATAGAGTATAGGGTGATTTATCTTATGTAGTTAGTGGTCGCTATAGCACATAAGGAGAATTTCTGTTACTATCATTTCTAAATTTAACCTAAATGACTAAAAGTAACTTGCATGAATGTCGTGGGTGTGTGTAACATAATAATGGTTTGAACCCTTAAAAGTGTTTTACTGGAATCCAATGATATGACATAAATAGTAGAGAGAAAAGATGTTTATACGTACGCGATACTTTCTCAAATAATAATTAATTAAAAGTTATTCGTTATGCTAGATTGTAATGTGTTTGTCGTTTATCGTTTGTAAACTTCTAGGTGAATTTCCCACCATTTTTGGTTTGAGAATTTGATACCTTGTCAAGGACCGGGGGGGGGGGCATTACTTATTTGTGTGCTGAGGTCGAGGACATAACTCATTAGGTATGCCTTCGGGCAGATGTCCATGTCCTTTTCACAGTCTTGGTTGATGTGTTTATATTTGTATATATATATATATATATATATATATATATATATATATATATAGACCAAGGTGTTCTATGAGACTATGATTAGACTAGAAGAGAGTCGTCTCGTCGTTTAGTGAGTGACCTGTTGATTGTTTTTTTGCACATCAAGATCGAGGCAGTACATATAAATTATTGACAATCCCAGTATTTTTGGTATCAATTATAGTGTGAATAAAGAACTATTCACGATAAAGAATCGTTATGTTCTTGCTCGTTATCGCTCGATCCTTACCCTCATAAAATTTTTTCCTATCTTGTTACATATACAGGTGTTTACTGTCTGCAGCCATAAAGGTTAGAGTCACCTTATTCATGCAGTCCACATTTTAGCTTCACCCGTAGTCACCAGATATTTCCTATTTATATTTTTATATATTTCCTATTTATGTTTGTTAGCAATAGGCCAACTGTCGTTCATTTGGCCTATTTTAAGTTTAGATTGTCCCCAAAACATACAACACCCAAGTTACTTATGTATGAATGAATGTTTGTCATTACCGAAAGTGTAAATATCATTAATCAATGCACGCTCACCGCGAGTATACATCGTTTTATTTTGGCCCCTGGAACATACTACAATAATATATATAAACTTTATTAAGATAAAATTACAATCTGCCTTCTTGGGCAATAATTGTGATAACTGTTCTCATTCATACCATATTTACAGTTTTCATTCACTCGCTCATTCATAAAGTATTTACAAACAGCCCAGAGAACTCCCAAATCCACATGGTTGTCACCTCCTTCGCATGTGAAAGAGGAAGTGGCCTCCATCAGGGCTAGGGGATTAGGGTGGTTGGATAGGTTAGTATGGAATTTCCATTAAAAACTAAACTGGACTAGCTGAGACTCATATGAATACGTGGGTCGTATGAGTCTGATATTAAATAGCGATTACGTTGACGAAATTTATTATCAAAATATTTAAAAAAAATTATACCGGTGAGTGTACGGAATGTTTCGTATTTTGTATATAAATTGCGTTCTTTTTAAATATCATTATTTCCAATTATTTTTACGTACTGTAACTAATGTACCCGTAATCATAAGGCTAGTTTTATAATAATTGAATATTTTTATGTTCTCCGCTATCATAAGAAGAAAAAAAGATACGAGATACGTTTCAAACTAAATAATATTCCATCATTTCGATCGAAAAATTAATATTGAAAAAATATATATACATTTCCTTAAATACATTACTCTTTCATTTCACTGTAATCATCTTCTGCAATATATTCCAATTTATTTAGTGCCTTTCATAATGGACCATCAAAAGGATTTTGCTTTCTCTTTATCGTTAGCCTATAATTAATGGCCTGGCAAGCAATAATTTATCTTCCATGAACTACCCCATTAACTGGAATCGTCTATTAGCAGCCTCTCTTTAATTTTTTTTAATAAACATTTATCTCTTTAATAGGGAAAAAAATATTGTACACACTTACAAATTATCCAATCCATGAGGTATCCGACACGTTGAACTCCTCTCCGACCAACATAATCATATTTTGAAAGATATGTTATTTTCATTCTCATAAAAGCCATTGGTAGAGTTGATGTAGGCGTAATAGCTCTGATAAGGTGGCAAAGCCAATTAAAACGGTCCACATTTAATAAAAGTAATAAACACCCAAAAGTTATAAATCGTGTAGATTTTACCCATACTTGTATTTTATATGGACGTATAATAAGTCCATGAATTTTTTACGGGTAAAATTTCTGGCTTGATGGGCGGATTAGGGTTGGGTTGTTAAGATTCAGTACAAATGGGCGTGTTTCTTATCTCTTGTATACAGAGGAAAAATAATGACCTAAACATGGAAAACATATTCATTAGAATTATGTTTTTTCATTTTGTTATCATTCTGTTGTTTTTTTTTATTCATATTGTCAATTAATCCAATATATAAAGGCATGAGATAAATGGTGACCTTTAATTTAAATTAACAATTTAAATATCCATGAACATTTTACTATACAATTCATTTTATTTTTGCTAATATTCTGTCAAATATCATTAGAAAAAAGTACTAATTAGGAAACCACAAACATTTTAAATGAAGACCCTACAAATTGGACAAAATCAAAATATTGCAGATTTATTTTGATAAAGAATTTCAAATTTCATTAAAATATATCAACCTTTAAATATTTAATTTACTCTGGTAGGTTAACTACAAGAGTATTAATGGTTACAATGATGTTGATATAATTTTTTATGTGGTTTGGTAACCACCAGACAATAAATGCACGTAAATAACATCTGGAAAAGTAAATTGTAAATATTGAATAAAACATATAATTGATTAAAATATATCTTTATATTTATGATTTTTTTTCTATGATAGGTAAACACTATGCAAAATAAACATTATGTATCATTAAATTATGCATTTATCCAACTAGTAGGATTATCTTTTAATTTATAATCAGGTTTAAACAAACACAGCGTGACACATTGGGATATAACTGCTTTTCATAGTGTGGTCTTATATAACAGATAAAGAGAAACCGATCTGCTAACACGTACATATCTATTGAAATAAATTATTATCATTCTATGAAGAAAATTGTACATTCGGTAAATATTAAAATAAATCGATGGTAAAGTATAATACCATTAGAAAAAAGGTTGAGTTTTAAAGTAAACCATTTCCCAACAATTCACTTCACCAGAGTAAAAAGAATAAATTATTTTCAACTCTGATGCAGTAACAAGATTAAGGACCTGAGCTAGATTTTGATCTTAAATAACTATAGTTAAGAAATGATCTCCGTAAGCAATCGTACCTTGGGAAGGTAAATAATATGTGACAAAGATCTTGAGTTTCTTTCCAATTGCAGATAGGCCATTGAGTTTGTGGGCTTATTCTTACTATTTCATTCTGCATTAGCAGTTTTATGAGCCCTTTTCCGAATAATATGAGTTGGGCTGTCAACTTCTTGAATTTAAATGGAACTCTAATAGTTAAGTAAGATGTTTCGGGAACTGATTGCCCTTCTAGTGGTTGCCGTATGCAGATTGTGAGACAAGGCCTCTGTCAATTTTAATGCGATATGGTCTGTTTAAGTCTTGGATTTTATTAATTCAGGGCTTGACTCTCTTAGAATACAGACAGCGCAATACGTCTCATTTTCTTATGGCATCAAGTAAGTTTTTGAATCATAAGTTCTCTAAGTTTAAATAGACAGGCTTTGAGATGGTCAGCCATTTCCAATACTTTGAAATTTAAAACTGCTTCAAAATCGCCCCGCTTATGAAAAGATTCTTTGTTGCCAAGAGATTTCCTGGGGTATTCCTAGAAAACATCAATAACCTTTCAAAGAAGTTACAGTGTATTTTTTCTAATCGTTCCACAGAACAGTATAGACTACAATAATGTATATTTTACGATGGTTCCATTAAGTTTCAACTTGGCTTTCCATTAAACTTGGCTTCCGGCACAGGTATCTATGACGGTTCTTATTTCTGCATTTCCTTTGGAATGATTTTCTAGACAGCTGCAGGAGCTTGCTGGTTCCATTTCATTTTTATTAAAAATTAAATTGTTTTTGTCTTTAGGCCATTGCATTACTGAACTTTTTTTTTTTTTTGTTACAACAAAATAAAACTAACACGGATAAATGATTTGGCTTCTACTTGTATTTTTTGGTAATAAATAATGGTGTTAGTCTTGACATGGTGTTCAAAAAGAATATTACAAAATAATTATTCAGAACACGGGTTTAATGTACCTTCCGGCTTTCCAGTATTATCATAATAATGATTATCGTTTTTATAAAATTATTATAAAAATTGATTGAACACGGTTAATTAATAAGAATTTGTTATATCAATCTTGAAATGTTTTTTATTTACTGATTATTATTTATTTTCACTACTATTACATATTATGTGTTGAATTTGAAAGGATAAAGGTGCATAGAACAAAAAGCGAAGCACTAATCCAATTCCTTTCTGTTTGGGCAGATGGTTTGTGAGTAGCTCTAGGAAAAAACAAACATGGAAGCCAAACGTCAACAAAGGCTTAGCCAACATCTAACTGGAAGCCAGGCTGAAATGGAATCCCAGAATACCCAGCCGGTAGCAGAGGGTGTGGAGGGTTTTTGTAAGCCCTGGATGTCCATGAATAGGTCTCAAGGCGTAGGGTGCCATTTTCGAGATAAATATACTCGAATGAGCTTTATCATTTGTATTGACGGGCCGTCCATTTATTGCCTTGGGTAAGATATGGATACCATCATCTTTCAAATGGATCGTGATGCCAAATGTTCTTATGTACTCCCTTACAAGGGAGTTAACATAAAATGACACAGAAAAATGCGCACTCACAATGATCAATATACTATGTAAGAGCCCTGATCTGCGTTTGTATTTATTATATTTAAAATATTATATGTAAATAGATATAATCACATAAAGGTGTGTCTATATGCAGGGGGTCCAAATCAATCGCTATATATCTAATCATTGCGTCAAAATGAGTAGTAAAGCCTTATCTCCCCTTCCACCACCCCTTATCTCCCCTACCACGTCCTTTGACTGTCTTACTGACTTATAATATCTATAATCATGTTTGAACTGAATACCTAGTCCCTTATGATCAGTTTTATTTTTTTATCTCAAATGGACAACATGACGTTTGTTGTTTTGGGCTATACAGAGGCTGGTTGTATGATTGATTTTCATGTTTTGCGTTATCATACTCAAGGTTCCGTTCTATCTTTAAATACCATTTTGTAGCACTAGAAGATAATTAAAATCAAATAAAATCACTGCATAGGCCGAGCCCGGTTTTGAAGAGTGAGAGTCTGACTTTTGGCTTTCTACTAAATTGGGTTAAGAAAAAAAAAACTACTATTTCAAAATGTTGAATATTACATGGGTAACATATGCAAAAACGCACAATTTTTCAAAATTGTTACCAAAAGTTGGTGAAATTCAACGATAATTTCTAAATTAGCTCATAATCTGAAAGAACTGATGGAAAGAAATCTTAACTAACTCTGCCTCTGATTCAAAGTTACAATACTTTAAACCACAAAATAAACATATCCTATAAATTAACCGAATGACCATAATGCGTCTACAATGCCATAATTCAAACACTTAAAAACACCGACAGATAAATTATAAAAATATCAAACTGGCACTTGTACACTACAGGAGAAATAAAATGAATGACATTTTACAAGCAGTTTGCCATATTCTCTTGATATTTCAGGGTGATGTTCTCTTACACTAGTCTCTGTCTGATTTTGGATTCTCCACAGTTGCTCCCTTGAGGCATGCTGCGGGCGCTCTACCCCACCTAGCCAAAGTTAAAACTTCAATTACATTCTGAAACAGGAAACATACTCGCTGTTCTATGGGCCGTTAGCCCGAAGAACACGTGATTTTATAACTAACATGGCCATTAAGAAAGGTAAAATTACATCTTGGCCACCTCTTCAATAGATTAAAAACGCTCCAGTAGCTGAAGCGTTACCAGAAAACAACGACTGTAAATATGTGCTCTTTTTTGTATGTAACAAAGACTGTGTTTCCAGTGCTACCTTTATATTTCTTCTTCCTATTTATAGCACCGTATTCAAACTTCCTTAACCATTAGGAAATATAAAAAAAATACATCTTCGACAGCTTTTGAGAGTTGTCACTAGGTAAAGCTTAACCTGATCCAGTAAATTTATTTAGAGTATTTACACAATATAAATAATCTTAAACTGAAATGAAATGCATCTAGTCAAAACAAAAAATACTAATATCATCTCTCTTGACAATGAATACTATACCATAGACCAAACAACGAAGACCAAAATATGACGATTAAAAAAAAATAATGGTGTAGTTCTGGTTATTTAGTACAGTTTATAATATAATAAATGTCCCAATGGTGGTGGGTGAGCGCGAAAAGGAGGGCAGTTGGTTTAAATTAGTGTTTTTTTTTTTTTTTAAATATCTCCCTAATGATTTAAGTACAAGATTATATCGAGTACACTGGATTTCCTATACAAATATTTTATTCATTTTTCCCGCTCAATCAAGGGTTTAGGAAATAGTGATGGTGAAAACAGGGCTCTTAACGAATAAGCTACCTGACAAAAATTGTGAAAATTCTTTTTTTCATAGCACGTAAACCTTTGACATAACAGAAAGTATGAGCTACGACATTTCTATAGGTGATTTTATGTACATACATTATGCTTTGACAAAAAAAGTTTTGCGAAAATCGCTAGTTTGCAAGATATTTGAGAAAACCCCCCAAAAATGCTTTTAAACCACGCCCCCTCCCCACGTGCTCCTTTATTAAAGGTTCACCATCATCGCGAAGGTGGTAGCTCGTAAAAATACAGGGCACAGACTTTTTCGCAATTATTTTGTAATCGTTATTAAATAAAACCGAACCAAGACAAGTTAATCGTAATGTTGAGATTAATAAAACAGAATAAGGAAAGAGGAAAATGCAATGGCACACTCTGACTCCAGTAAAAGACTGCTTTATTGTTGATGATAATGCTACAGGTATAGGATAATTGGTGGTTTACATCCCATGATTGTATTAATATTTGACATAGTCATCATGCCTCTGGCTTTAACTTATATATATATTTCTATTTTTGTTTTTGATTCCTGATTATCACGGCCAGTGAAAGTCGTTTTAAGGCCTCCGTTTGCACAATATCTCTGCAACGCCACTAATGCTTTTATTTTCTCTCTCTCTCTTTGCAGTAACTTGCCTTGCACAGTGAGAAACGGCCTGCCCACTAAACCGAGACCCCTCTGAAGTGCCATTACAGTCTTAAGTGCGCTAATGCTACTCATACATTTATTAGTGTTGTCCTAGTGTGTGGTTCGTTTGCACAGTTCTGGCTACATATTTCAAGATATTTCAGCTTTATTTTTAATTTATCATTGTCGGGTCGTCACTATAGCAGTGCCCGGTCACCCTAGCCCTGGTGACAAGTGAGGATTGTTTGAGTTTATAATCTGGACAATCGTTTCATGACTGGTTTACTATCTGACTCCATTTTTGATAGGTGCACTATGTGGTAGTTTATGTGGTCTTGGAATGACCACGAATTCACACTCGGTACCTGAGGGTAGGCGAAAACCGTCCGGATCCCAAAGGCGAGTGTGAACCGGAGAGAGGCAGACTGGATTGCAATGGGATACACTGCTGGTAAAATTTGCAGGGCCACGGCAACCGTCGTCCGCGAGGGAGAAATCTCTCCCAAGGAGGTGCTCGTTTTAGCGAGACGAAGGAAGAGATTCCCACTAGGAAGGTGTGAGGTCTGCCAAAGCCGGGTTAAAACATAGCGAGGTTAAGTGAGAGAAATGTATAGGTTTTTCATAATGAAGCAGTCAGGTTTTCAGAGTTCTGTTGGGATACCTGTGACTGACAGCTGGTGACCCATCTCATGTAACTACTTGGCCCCCGAATTTTTTATTGCTTAACAGATTTATAATGATTTATATTTTGTTCATGTTTTTTACATTTGTCTATAATACATTTAGTTCATGTTATTTACATTTATTTACAATATATATACAATAGAGTATAGGGTGATTTATCTTATGTAGTTAGCGGTCGCTACAATCATGTATGACTGAATAACTACTGAGCACTAAAGGAGATACTCTTCTTTATCACTTATACTTACTTATACACTTACTATTGATGGTCATGTGTAGGTACATATGCGAGTAAACAATAATTGTTTAGATGATTCGAAAGATTTGGAGTTTTTCCAATCAAAGAAAAAACACCACAGATTGCACTGTTTAAAATTTATAAGGATAAACTGATGCGATCCGGGTGAAATAAAAATTAATGTGAAACATGTCAGTGTTTGTTTCTTAACTGATTAGTTTCGCAATAAATTTCAAATTAAAAAAATCAGAAGCTATGTAAAATATAAAAATAAAAATAATAATTACACACAAAAAACAAAACACAGTTTGTATTAGTCATGGATTTATAATTAAATGGCACAAACGGGCCACAGAAATATTCTTTGTTCCATACAAAATTAAAACAGCTGATACATAGCTAACTAGATAAATTAACAGATGACTGATAAAAATTGACTGGAATTATGAAATCCTCCCAAACTTTTTTTGGGAGCCACCAAGAACAACTAATAAATATTTTATCTACTACCACTTCCTGGTCATTGTTAAAAATAAGATTTGTAGTGACCTGAATGATTTTAGGAGCAGTTAAATCAGACACTGGCAATATTAGCGACATTCCTAGTTCTTGAGAATGATAGTATAGTCTGAGAGTGTTAACCGGAGAGAGGCACACTGGATTGCAATGGGAGACACTGCTGGTAAAATTTGCAGGGCCACGGCAACCGTCGTCCGCGAGGGAGAGATCTCTCCCAAGGAGGTGCTAGTTTTAGCGAGACGAAGGCAGAGATTCCCACTAGGAAGGTGTGAGGTCTGCCAAAGCCGGGTTAAAACATAGCGAGGTTAGGTGAGAGAGATGTATAGGTTTTTCATAAAGAAGCAGTCAGGTTTTCAGAGTTCCAGCGGGAGCCACAAGCCAGTGAGTAGATGCCAGGAGTTGCCAGGAGAGAATGATTTACAGGGTCTAGGGGGCCGCCTTAAGTACCAGGCAATTATTGCCCTTATCCAATAGAGGTCGAGATTGGTGTTACCAATGGCATTCGACTTCATTGTCCTCTGGGAGGCTGGCAAGGGTTGCTTAGGGTCTGCAGTCGGTTCCCTCATCTGGTGAGGTACCTGTGACTGACAGCTGGTGACCCATCTCATGTAACTACTGTATTGCTTAACACATTTATAATGATTAATATTTTGTTCATGTTTTTTACATTTGCCTATAATACATTTAGTTCATGTTATTTACATTTGTTTACAATATATATACAATAGAGTCATGGATTTATAATTAAATGGCACAAACGGGCCACAGAAATATTCTTTGTTCCATACAAAATTAAAACAGCTGATACATAGCTAACTAGATAAATTAACAAATGACTGATAAAAATTGACTGGAATTATGAAATCCTCCCAAACTTTTTTTGGGAGCCACCAAGAACAACTAATAAATATTTTATCTACTACCACTTCCTGGTCATTGTTAAAAAGAAGATTTGTAGTGACCTGAATGATTTTAGGAGCAGTTAAATCAGACACTGGCAATATTAGCGACATTCCTAGTTCTTGAGAATGATAGTATAGTCTGAGAGTGTTAACCGGAGAGAGGCACACTGGATTGCAATGGGAGACACTGCTGGTAAAATTTGCAGGGCCACGGCAACCGTCGTCCGCGAGGGAGAGATCTCTCCCAAGGAGGTGCTAGTTTTAGCGAGACGAAGGCAGAGATTCCCACTAGGAAGGTGTGAGGTCTGCCAAAGCCGGGTTAAAACATAGCGAGGTTAGGTGAGAGAGATGTATAGGTTTTTCATAAAGAAGCAGTCAGGTTTTCAGAGTTCCAGCGGGAGCCACAAGCCAGTGAGTAGATGCCAGGAGTTGCCAGGAGAGAATGATTTACAGGGTCTAGGGGGCCGCCTTAAGTACCAGGCAATTATTGCCCTTATCCAATAGAGGTCGAGATTGGTGTTACCAATGGCATTCGACTTCATTGTCCTCTGGGAGGCTGGCAAGGGTTGCTTAGGGTCTGCAGTCGGTTCCCTCATCTGGTGAGGTACCTGTGACTGACAGCTGGTGACCCATCTCATGTAACTACTGTATTGCTTAACACATTTATAATGATTAATATTTTGTTCATGTTTTTTACATTTGCCTATAATACATTTAGTTCATGTTATTTACATTTGTTTACAATATATATACAATAGAGTCATGGATTTATAATTAAATGGCACAAACGGGCCACAGAAATATTCTTTGTTCCATACAAAATTAAAACAGCTGATACATAGCTAACTAGATAAATTAACAAATGACTGATAAAAATTGACTGGAATTATGAAATCCTCCCAAACTTTTTTTGGGAGCCACCAAGAACAACTAATAAATATTTTATCTACTACCACTTCCTGGTCATTGTTAAAAAGAAGATTTGTAGTGACCTGAATGATTTTAGGAGCAGTTAAATCAGACACTGGCAATATTAGCGACATTCCTAGTTCTTGAGAATGATAGTATAGTCTGAGAGTGTTAACCGGAGAGAGGCACACTGGATTGCAATGGGAGACACTGCTGGTAAAATTTGCAGGGCCACGGCAACCGTCGTCCGCGAGGGAGAGATCTCTCCCAAGGAGGTGCTAGTTTTAGCGAGACGAAGGCAGAGATTCCCACTAGGAAGGTGTGAGGTCTGCCAAAGCCGGGTTAAAACATAGCGAGGTTAGGTGAGAGAGATGTATAGGTTTTTCATAAAGAAGCAGTCAGGTTTTCAGAGTTCCAGCGGGAGCCACAAGCCAGTGAGTAGATGCCAGGAGTTGCCAGGAGAGAATGATTTACAGGGTCTAGGGGGCCGCCTTAAGTACCAGGCAATTATTGCCCTTATCCAATAGAGGTCGAGATTGGTGTTACCAATGGCATTCGACTTCATTGTCCTCTGGGAGGCTGGCAAGGGTTGCTTAGGGTCTGCAGTCGGTTCCCTCATCTGGTGAGGTACCTGTGACTGACAGCTGGTGACCCATCTCATGTAACTACTGTATTGCTTAACACATTTATAATGATTAATATTTTGTTCATGTTTTTTACATTTGCCTATAATACATTTAGTTCATGTTATTTACATTTGTTTACAATATATATACAATAGAGTCATGGATTTATAATTAAATGGCACAAACGGGCCACAGAAATATTCTTTGTTCCATACAAAATTAAAACAGCTGATACATAGCTAACTAGATAAATTAACAAATGACTGATAAAAATTGACTGGAATTATGAAATCCTCCCAAACTTTTTTTGGGAGCCACCAAGAACAACTAATAAATATTTTATCTACTACCACTTCCTGGTCATTGTTAAAAATAAGATTTGTAGTGACCTGAATGATTTTAGGAGCAGTTAAATCAGACACTGGCAATATTAGCGACATTCCTAGTTCTTGAGAATGATAGTATAGTCTGAGAGTGTTAACCGGAGAGAGGCACACTGGATTGCAATGGGAGACACTGCTGGTAAAATTTGCAGGGCCACGGCAACCGTCGTCCGCGAGGGAGAGATCTCTCCCAAGGAGGTGCTAGTTTTAGCGAGACGAAGGCAGAGATTCCCACTAGGAAGGTGTGAGGTCTGCCAAAGCCGGGTTAAAACATAGCGAGGTTAGGTGAGAGAGATGTATAGGTTTTTCATAAAGAAGCAGTCAGGTTTTCAGAGTTCCAGCGGGAGCCACAAGCCAGTGAGTAGATGCCAGGAGTTGCCAGGAGAGAATGATTTACAGGGTCTAGGGGGCCGCCTTAAGTACCAGGCAATTATTGCCCTTATCCAATAGAGGTCGAGATTGGTGTTACCAATGGCATTCGACTTCATTGTCCTCTGGGAGGCTGGCAAGGGTTGCTTAGGGTCTGCAGTCGGTTCCCTCATCTGGTGAGGTACCTGTGACTGACAGCTGGTGACCCATCTCATGTAACTACTGTATTGCTTAACACATTTATAATGATTAATATTTTGTTCATGTTTTTTACATTTGCCTATAATACATTTAGTTCATGTTATTTACATTTGTTTACAATATATATACAATAGAGTCATGGATTTATAATTAAATGGCACAAACGGGCCACAGAAATATTCTTTGTTCCATACAAAATTAAAACAGCTGATACATAGCTAACTAGATAAATTAACAGATGACTGATAAAAATTGACTGGAATTATGAAATCCTCCCAAACTTTTTTTGGGAGCCACCAAGAACAACTATTAAATATTTTATCTACTACCACTTCCTGGTCATTGTTAAAAAGAAGATTTGCAGTGACCTGAATGATTTTAGGAGTAGTTAAATCAGACACTGGCAATATTAGCGACATTCTTAGTTCTTGAGAATGATAGTATAGTCTGCTGAAGCGCTTGTGAAATTGTGGGAAGACCAAATTGAACGTTTATTTAGTTAATATAAAGCTACAAACAGTAATCAAACCATAATCTGAATGATTTCGACAAATACATTGTTTAGTACTTTTAATGGAAAATACCTAATATTTTTCATAATTAATCGATGGTAATTTTATATTTATTGCTGGTTATGATATAAAAAGACTATAAACATAATGACAGTAATTTGTTTTTAATTCTTGGGCCCCAAGGACTACAAGAACATAATTGCACGTTTTAATCCTATTTAATATAATATTGTAAACTTCTTGATAAACACCCGACTGCCTGTCTTAGTTAGTCGTAGCTCAGTTTTTTGTGCCTAGAAAGACGGTTTCTTATGAAGTTCTCATAATTTTATTAAATTAATGAAAACAACCATAAACAGTTCGAAAAACTATTCAAATTGAAAGGCAAGTTTCTTGATCAGCAAACCGCATGGTGTTGGTTGAAAAGTTCAATATTAGAGAGCCGTTCTTAGAAGTGCTGAGGGCCACTATCAGTGAGTACTAAGAATATTCTACATCAGGCAGTAAATCGAATCAAGACACACTTACAAGTACTCGTCTACCTTCTAAAATGTTGGTGGACAAGTTAACTCGCAATTAAGCCTGTTTGAGGCGCAGCCTTAGGAAGAGGGAAAAAAAAAAAAAGAAGTTCAGTCGCAATCTAAGGGTGAAAATGGCCAAAAAAATTCTGATAAAGTATTTTACTGAAGGATTGCTGTGTGCGATGAATAGTGGGCTTATTGTTAATTAACGATATAATAATAATAACAACTTAAAACACTTTAATAATAATAACAAATAATAATAATGACATTATAGGACTATTAATACAGGAGGGATGACTATAAGTCGGACTGGCACGGACTATAAATAAGTTGGAGGTTGAGATACGTGCTTTGAACATGGTTCTGAGAGATATAAATATAAATTGATATAAATTGTCTGCTTCATTTTACCTGCTCGCAAACATTACTTGTTCTCTTTCTTTCTTCGCTTGTAGGATCTGATTTCTGGAGAACGTGGTCGAGACCTCCTAGATCTCGGTAGGTCCTAGGTAGATACTTGAGCAAATGCTCGGTTTGTTCCTGATGAATTTTTCACTAACCCTGTGAATTATGCCGAACAGCTAGAATGAATGTAGGCAAAATAAACTCATAAAGACAACATACAGTCAGTACACAGTACAGTTTTTTTTTTCAACCGTTTTTGCACATTTTATTTTTCTATTTGAATTAACACTGTAAGCTTACGGATGAACACCCGAATGCTTTTTTCTTTTAGTTTAAAAAAAAAAACGAGCAACTGATAAAAAACCTTGAAAAACTATTCAAATAAAAAGTGAAGGATCTTGATCAGCGCACTGCACGTCGTTGGCGTGCTTTAAAGTCTTACACACCTTTGACTAGCTGCAAAGGAGTTCTGCTCAGCATGATGCCCGGTCACACACCTATCACCGTAAGACCGAAGAAAAGTTAGAAGAACGATCGGAGCCTACTACTGCCACACATGGTGGGGAATTGATTAAATGCCCGTTTAGAATCTGAATTGAAGGGTAGGAGGGTTTTTTAGCACCATCCGTTTTAGTATTCTCATAAATATGACGAAAATGTATTTATCAAAATATTTATTATATCGTTTTCAAGCCATGGGAAAGCGTATTCAAACAGTGGCGTTTAAAACATTTCCGTTAAGTAAAAACAGGATTTTAATAATCATTAGTAACATACCATAAACATATACCATCAGCTACATTCTTAGCGTTTCTTTGATCTACTTTTAACTATGACTATAGGTTATATATATATATATATATATGTAAAAATTATTTGTTTAATCTTGGTAACCCACCTGTGTATTAACATATACTTTAACACACACACACACACACATATATATAAGTATATGTATATATAAGTATAAGTATATATATATATATATATAAGTATAAGTATATATATATATATAAATATACAATAATTTACAAGGCTGGCTGGAAACATTTTGAAAATAAAACGAGCCTTGATAAAGAACACTACAATGAATGACTTGGCTGAACGATGGATCGCATTAATTAAAAGCAGAAATTAATTAAAACGGAAAACTTCAGAAATTATGTTTGTACTCTTTCTTTGCATTTTTTTTTTAAGTTATTTACATTTAATTTAAACTAGACCATCAAAAGTAAAAAAACAAAGTAAACCTAAGCTAATATTTCTGAGAATCTTTTGCCCTATCATTCTCAATAAAGGATTCAATGAATAATATTATTTTCACTACCAGCGATAAATGTTTCATTTTACAGATCCTCTTTGACCATTAATTACAGCTGTTGTTTTGTTTTCATGAAGCTTTTAAATGTTATCGCTTTATATCAGATCCTACAGGTGACGGAAGGAACTTAACAATAAACATTACTCGACCTGTCACTTGCAGTTATCGACCTTTCTTTGTACAGTTATCCCTCCCGTATTAATAATCATTACTGCTAACAAAGTCATTATTTTGAGTTTGTTTATTAAAGTGTTTTTAAGTATTTATTGTTATTATGGAAAAAAAAATCAACTGTATTCCAAAAAATTTAAAATCTTGAGAAGCAGCAGTAGAAATGACGTATTATTGCAGATTCAAATAGGTTTCTTTCGATCAATATATTAGCTTTTCACGTATTATTTTTAGTTTTTTCAATCAATAGGCGTTTTAAAGTAACGGGGATGGTTCAGCAAATTAACTAAGTATTTTTGATCAAAAACACACCTATGTCAACTGTGTAAACTTCCTGAATCATTCAAAACGCAAAGCCACTATTTATTGTTCTTTTTGTT
The DNA here is from genome assembly GCA_930367205.1 of Acanthosoma haemorrhoidale. Lineage (NCBI taxonomy): Eukaryota > Metazoa > Arthropoda > Insecta > Hemiptera > Acanthosomatidae > Acanthosoma > Acanthosoma haemorrhoidale. Next base: position 82,038,463 of record OV884011.1, read on the forward strand.
GTTTATAAGTATGTTTATATAATTGTATTATTTAAAAACAATTTAATCCATAATTATTGTATAACACAATTTAGTTGGTGAAAATATTAAATCAGAGATATATTTGGAAAGTTCTGCGCATGCCCTATTATATTCAAACACCTCTCTGTATCGTTCTTCATTTAAACATCTCATACTACTATTTATAGCCATACTTAAGCTCTAAAATTGTATCAGCAGGCAACCTACGTGAGCTGGTCACGAGTGAGCCCTCAAGCAGTGAGTAAATCACTTATTATATTTGTTTAGGAGTGTAATAGGTGATATCAAACCGAAAAGTCGGCCATATTGGACGACTGAAGCACTTGTCTCTGCCGGATTACAGATAATATCAAGCAATAGACGTAGTATCTAGATGATGGCTCCCGTAGCCGAGAGCCACCGGGTCCTCTGGCTGGGAAGTCGTGAGTTCGAATACCCACCACCACTACCTACTTTTTATCAATATTAAAATTAATGTAAATATTTATAATATGTAAAAATGCGATTTTATCAGCAATTAATGTCGCAAAATAAAAAAAAAAGATCTACGTCTTTCGGGCTACCTTCGACACCATCACCTGTTAAGCGAAACACAAATGATCAAATAGGAACGTACAAATAAACAATTCCTCTGCAGCTAGCTCAATGAAAGAGATACCGCCACTGGCCAGCACATCCAAATAAGAAACCACCGTAGTCCCCTTTCTTCACGCCTAACACCTTTGAGGCCTTAAAATATCTAAGCAGCAGACATGGAAGTAATAAAAACACCTACACAGCCCAAACCACCTGCAGTATTCGTCTGTAATATGAATAATTTTAAATTGCTATGTACTCAAATGAGTAAAATTGTAGGTACGGGAAAATATACATGCCTCAATCGGTCTCGGGACACGAAAATTTCACCGGACACTCCCGATACATATCGGGCCATTATCAAATATTTGGAAGTTACCATTGCCGACTTCCATACATATCAGCTGAAACATGAACGATCGTTACGAGTAGTGATCAGAAATCTGCACCTGACCACACCAGCTGATGAAATTAAAGACGAACTGTCAGCTCTCGGATTCAAAGTTCGCCAAATAACGAATGTTTTACGCAAGGACAGGCAATAAGAAGAATCAGTCAAAACGGCGTTACCTTTGTTCGTCGAAGATCTTGAGCCACGTCAGGCTTGGTGTGGAAAAAATCTACGAACTGACCCACCTGTATTACAGTAGAATACAGGTACCCTATCCACGACATCGTCCAGGTCTATAACTACCAGGGATATGGGCACACATAGTCACACAACTCCATTTCTCATCACATAGTTCCTTTGGTAGCACATGATTTCCTTCAATCCACTGCAGTGTCAATCACCACCCTCACTTTTCCCATTACTCTAGCATCAGTGTACTGCCCTCCCAATAAATCCATTTCCGATTCCCAATTCATCTCCTTTCTAGACTCCATCGGGCATCGTTTCCTTGTGGGTGGTGACTTTAACGCAAAGCATCAACACTGGGGCTCAAGACCCATAAATACACGAGGACGTGCTTTGCTGTCTGCACTCACACGGAGAAATTGCTCCACTATCTCTCCTGACACAGCCACCTATAGGCCATCTGATCCCAAGCAAAATCCTGATCTCCTTGACTATTTTTCTACAATAGTTTAGGAACACTAAACTATTCACTTACATGCCTCGACTACCTCTCCTCCGATCATATTCCTTTGATCCTAACCATTTCTCTATGACCTATTCACAAACTGTCTCCTCCTACATTTATTAGAGGCCTAGTTGATTGGGACCATTTCCGCCAGATTTTTACAGACTCCATAGACCTCTGTACCTCTGTATAAAGTACCTCTGAAAACATCCCAAGACCTAGACGATGCACACTGCATTATTAATACTAATTCTTTCTCTACTCTGATCCAGAGGTCGGCTTGGGAGGTATCGTCACCCCATCGTCATCCAAAAATTGACAATCATAATCGTTTACCTCAGCATCTCAAAGATCTAATCCAATCCAAACGCCACTCCAGAACGGTTTAGCAATGATCCTGAGATCATCCGAGGGATAACTCCCTGTGGAATGTAAGTAAAAAAACTGTTTCACGCCCACTCCGTCGTGATGGTGTGTCCTGGGTGACTTCGGATGGGGATAGGTCGGATAAATTCGCTCTGCATGTTTCCCGTACTTTCACACCTCACCTTTCTCATCAAAATAATACTCATGGCTCAACTGTGGAAGATTTCCTCACTTCACCTATACCTCTTTCACTTCCACCAAAAGCCGTTAATCCCTCTGAGGTCAAATACCTTCTGAAAAACTTAACTTACTGAAAATCTCCTGGATACGATCTCCTTACTCCTCAAATTCTCAAACAACTTTCTTCTAAAGCCATAATCTTCCTAACCTACATATATATCGCATTATCCAAACGACTTTCCTCTCCTCTGGAAACATACCATTATCGTCCTATTCACTAAACCCGGTAAACCACCCAATCACGCCTCATCTTACTGTCCAATTAGCCTACTCCCTATCCTCTCAAAAATAATTGAGAAACTTCTATTAAAACGTCTACTTTTAGTTCTTAGGGGACAGCAAAAAAGTCGAATATCAAGCGTATCCAATCCTTTCAATCAAAAGTCATGAGAACAATAGTAAATGCACCTTACTACGTCAGGTAGTAGATCGTTATATACCCTACATTCTTAAACTCATCCCTTTCAAGTTTTATAGTAGCCTTTCCAACCACCATAATCCCGTTTCACAGTCATTGCATTGCACCACTCATCCCTATAATCCTCCTCGGAGACTGAAACGCCAGTGGCCTCGTGACCTGCTATAAATGCGTGTCAGTGAGAGTCCTGGCAATGGCTAGTTTCTCCATCATGTCCTGAGGGTCGGTGGCTCTCGCCCTCTTCTTCAGCCTCCACTGGCTCGTATCCGGTGACGCGGCGGACGCAGGAGCGTGGGGGACTTCAAAAACTCCACTTCCTCTTTCTCATGTGAGGGAGGTGACAAACACGTGGATTTGGGAGGCCTCTGGGCTGTTTGTAAATATTGTGTGAGTGATGAATTGTAAATATGGCATGAATGAGAAAATTTATCACAATTACTTATTGCCTAATAAGGCAGATTGTAATTTAAAACAATAAAGAAGTTATATAAAGATGTAAGATATGTTTTGAAATGGGAGAGACAACTGATCCTAGGTTCAACAAGTTATTTAAATGATGATGATAAAACCAAACCTTTATTCAAATGGAGATAACCAACAATTGGACTCTGGTAACATATTTATAGAAGCTATTATTTACTTCTCAAGGGCAATTCAATATTTCAAAATTTAAGGTATCATAGACTCTTGGGCATGTTTATTTGCGGAGAGGTTAATAATCATTTGTAATATTCCATAAAAATATACCATTAGTTACATTCGTAGAGTTTCTTTGATCTACTTTTAACTATGATAATTGGTTAATTAAAAAAAGTGTGTATATAAAAATTATTTGTTTAATATTGGTAATCAATCTGTGTATTAACATTTACTTTAACACATTAACACATACATATATAAGTATACAATAATTTACAAAGTTGGCTGGAAACGTTTGTCTTAGGCGTATTTATTTGAGGACAGGTGTTGGTATAAACCCTGCAGACCTCTAAGGGGAATACCTTAAATTATATTCTCAAAGAAGCTATTCATGGAAACCAAGAGAACAAGTTGAGTTTAACAAACTCAACTTGCTCACTTTAAAGGAAAATAAACTTGGAGAATAACCATTAATAATGCAAAGCTTTCACTTTCACATGAATATTTCAGCGGACATTGACATGCGTTGCCTTTCTGATTGGCCGTAGGTTTATAAAGTTTTTTTTTGTGGTTTCTCGGTGAATCCTAGTAAACTTTTAAAATGTTCTACTCAAAATATCAAGATTTTTTTTTGAAAAGGTTGATTTGAATTATTTATAGCTGTAACTGGCAAAAAATGAGACAGTCAGAATCAGCTGTCAAATCATTGCAGATACTATTCGATTCCAGTGGTAATGGTAGAGATACGGCTTAGAAGGAAATTGCCAGGTCATTTAAAGCTAAGCACACCATTTCATACAGTATTTTTTTTTCAAAATTTTGTAGGGCTATTAATCCTCCAACCTTTTCATGTAGTTGGAGTTAAGAGATTCTTTAAGATTATTTCCATGGTTTATAAGCCTAGATTAAGTCTGTTTTGACATCAAAGTATCTTTCATTCCCTATAATTTTCTATTAGAATGAAGATATTTTATGGAAAAAAGCTGTCCTTAATATTCTGAAAGCTGATTCACATATCTTTTTTCCTCTTGATAAATGAAAAACATTAACTAGAACTGTTATTATTTAGATACATACTAGAACAATTCTCTATAAATATTCGAATTAAAAATATCAAATAGATGCCTCCAGAGCGTACAATGTGAGGATCAGTTGATAAATTAGCCTAATAGCATAATGTTGTCCTTACTGCTTAGACCTACGGACATGTAGGTAATCCTTTGCTGCTTGAACAAACAGCTGCATCAACTAAAGTACCATCGTACCTTTGTATCGGTTGATTCCATGTTAATAGCTAACTTCGTTTGAACTTATACTTCGAATTTAATTATAGAACAAACCTAAAAAACATTACGGTTTTAAATACATTTTAAATGGCCAATGAAATGTCATTTCCCTCCAAATATAATGCCGTTTTAGTGTTTATAATAATGTAAAACATAATATAGTTTTAGATTCGCCTGAGGATCTATAAATGTATATAATTATCTAAAAAAATATATTTTTTAAAATATGTTGGTAGAAGTTGTACGTTAAAAAAGGGACAAGACAATCGTCTTCAGTCTATTTGTGTCTTCAGCTGGTCGTAAAAGCAATCTAATCGATCTGACACTTTAGAGGTAGATATATTACGAAAAAACATCATAATGTAGTTCCCACGAATCCTTTTGTTTAAAAAAAGGCTTAGGTCATATATTAGAAGAAATATGTTTACGGGTGGTCTGAAAAGTTTCCGACCTAACAAAGCTTTTATTTCACTAGCTTTTATTTATTTTATTATCATCTTCATGTTGAGGTCGGAAACTTTTCAGACCACCTATGTATATAAGAAATATTTCGGGTTTTTTTCAATTGGGTTTCATTATTTATATTTTTTCTCACTTAATCATTATGTTAACTTTAGGAATATGAAAGATTTTACTCATAACCAAGTTAGATGGCTTTTTTTTTGTAGACTAGATGAAATAGAAATTAGTAAAATATATTATGTAAATATTAAAATGAATTTATTTCATTTAAATGGGGTTTTTAATGCTCATTTACTCTGTTTACAATGTTTTTAACTTGTTACTTGATCATATCATACGGTTTGACATGATCGGTCATACAATCAGTGCCATTCGTCTTTGAAATTACTTTACCGTAGTATTTTACATATAAGCTTTCTGATTTGAAGTATGATTCGTTTAGAAACATGGCAACAAAACAATTCTATAACAAAAGCAATAAACAAACCCATTCAGAGTTCCATAATAGTTTTTGAGGGCGGTTTCATGTCGGTAAAGTTAAATCTCTTCTCTGAGCTCACAAAACCTCCATAAAATTTTATCACTGCCGAGCCATTTAATTACATTACTTAGGGCATGGCAGCTTGTATCCGTGACAAAAATTGCGGAATGTACGATGGTTCTGCCCGGGAGAACCAATATATCTTACTTTTGCCATAACTAATTCAAAAAATCGCAGAATCAAATATTTCCTGCAAAAGGATCTGTTGGGAAATAAAACAAGAAATAAATAACCTTTAGAACATTATGTAGTAGTCACAGCTTGCGTAACTGCTTATTATCCGAACAATTCGTCTGATCGAAAATTGCCTAGATCAAACATCCTATAAAAACATGTCAGCAAGTCGCAGCTCCATGCATATTATAAGGAGAAAATGCGCTCGTTATTTTTGTTATTTGACAAGTTAAGTTCATTGAGTGGTTGAAAAAATATTTCCATAAAACCCATTGACTTATCACAAAAAATATTTTTCAATATGCCAAGTTGACGGGGTGGTAGAATAGGGGCTTTCTGTCTCATTTACATTTTCTTTTACATTAGGAAGACATTTCATTCTTTATTACAAAACATTGTAACAATAAAGTAGGATGTGACCAAATTACCTTATTATGTTTTGAAGGGATGCATACATACACCTTAGTAGTATAATCATATAGTATTGAATAGAAATATGTTTTCATGCTTCATGGAGATTGATTTTTTTTCCCTTATTTCATCAAGATGAATCACATTGTAAAATTTCACAAATTTGAACACAGGACTTGGAAAGACTTGTAGATTGACATACACATGAGGGAAAGTAGGCTTATGAAAAAGTAAAAAAAAAAAAATTAAATATAGGAAGGCTGACAATCTTTGGATCAAAAAGTTTATAATATAGGGAACAAATAAAGTCGGTAAAATAGTTATTATAATAAAATAATTGTATCATGGCGAGTGAAGAGTTCTAATATGAATGAATATATGAAAATGACTCCATAAACCTTAAATTCTAATATGATACAATTTTTGGCTTAATAGTCTACCTTAGAGCAGATTGGATATAGCTGAATGATATCAATGAAAGGCTTACGGGGTAATAAAGGTTCAATTTTGACCCCCTTCTTAAATGGTGGCCATTGAGACTAAAAGCCTTAAACGTAAAGCTTTGCGCTTAAAATGATTCAATTTGAAAGCGTTACTGTCGGCCCTCCTACTCTTGAACAGCCTATAATGGCCCATTTCAAGTCAGAAGGTGGTGATTTTCGGGCTTCGATATCGGACGACGATTTGATCTCAGGGCAAGGGCTATGGGGATGATTCGATTATATACCATAGATCAGCCATCGATTTCTGACTCATAGCCTAATCGTCCCATCTGACCTCGATATTAGTGGAACATTATCGGTCATTAATGAGGGGATTTACTCGCATTAGGTATTTTTTGTTCTTTTGATTTGGATGATAGATCACTGACATTCAGATTATTATTTTTCCGTTGTATTTTATTATCTTGTATTTTTTTTTTTTTTTTTAAATAGTAAAATTTTACCTGCCTATAATCTTGAACAGAATTTTAGAATACTCTTGAATACTCGTTTCATTGTTCTTTTTTACATTTAATAATATTCCGAATAAACCCTTACTTGGTATCGTCAGAAAAATCCACACAAGTCTCTCAGACCCCCTAACATTAGTGAATCAGGAGAAAAAGACCCAAAATTGGATTTTTTCAAGTTAATTAACTTTATGAAACAGAAAGTATATAATTTTTATAAATTCAGCAAATATAACAGCCAACATATGAAATTAAATAGTGAAATTGCACTTGAATCTTGCAAATTACTAAATAAGGTACTTCCTGGACTATAATTTGAATTTTAGACGGAACTTCTCTAGCTTTGGAGCACAAGAAAGAATCAGTAATAATCGCCAACCTACCAACAATAAAAATAACCTAAAATGGCCAGAAAACATACTAAAATAATAATGAGCGTTTGCGTTCTAATTTTACCATCCTTCTTGAATAAATTTAAGAATGTCAATCTTTTTCGCTTTTTGTTTGTAGCAGGGAACACTTACATTTATCACAAACTTGTTCTATGTGGTGAAGCCACATACAGTTCTCGCATTTGTAGCAGAAACAAATTGTTTTTATGTCTCGCTTTCTTGGGCAAATAGTACTCTCCTTTTGGATTTGGTGTGCTGCTGGAGTGAGGTCCTTCGTTCTTCGGCAATCTCTGTAAAGATTATCTCAATGATAGAGATTGATATAGAGAGAGAGATAGAGCATTACGAGCTTCAAACTTGGGACCTGGTAGATGAGTGCTCATGTTCAAATTTATCGAGAACGAGAGAACTTTTTAGCAGCGTTTCGATTAGGTCTTTTCCTTACGTAGTGGAAATGTAGGGGTCTGGCAACACCCTGTGGACTTTGAACGTTCCCTCCCATTCACTGAGCGACATCAGTCGCACAACTGCTATACGATTTGAAAAGGGGAGAGTTGAAATGAATAGGCAGGGTATTACAAACTAGTGGAATCACTAGATAAAATGTTCTGGAAATTCTAAGAAGATTCATTATACCCCCACGTTACCAGCTAAAGGTCAAGGATTTCTGTGACCTTAGTAGCTGGTGGTCGTAGTAATGAAATCTCTATGGTAGCTTATGTCATTTAAGTCAATATTGCAAATGTTATATTTCTATGAAATCATCATTTAAGTTCATTTAATAATAATAGTAATTCAGGAAGACCTCAGATCAAAAAAAAAAAACGAACACCCTCGAGGACAGATACATAGGTAGGTCAACGGCACCCGCCGTCCTCGAACAACGAAACCCTGGCTCCAGCCCGCTCACCACCCTTAATAAAAATAAGACCACATATAATAAAACGAAGACATCGCTACAATGAACCACTTCGTCGTGGAGGACGAAAAACAATACACAACCAAAACTCATTCCGCTTATATACCGCATTCTCACTCTTAAATAATTATTATCTAATCATTAACACATATTTATTACTTAATCCCTTACATCATACAGCCGGAAGTAATCCATCATAGCTCAAAACATTTAAAATCAAGGACAAGCCTATCCATCAATTCTGACCTCATTCGAGCATTTTATCGGGTAAATAGATCGTTCAACATATTAAATTATATTATTGAAGATAGTGTCTATTTTTCCTCTCACAATGGTCACGTGGAGGAAGGTGATATGGTTATATATAAAAAAATTAATTATAATCATTAAATGTGATGTAATGAAGTATTTTACTATGCATAGTTAATATTCTTGTTTTTGACAGTGTTCGACTGATATCTGTATGAGCTGAACTAGTTTACCTAATGTGAGCTAATGATGTGGTCAACTCAGTGGTCAGACTGTAGTGCTCAGTAACTAGATAATTTAGGAACATTTTTGAAAACGAATCACTAGCGAGAACGGCTGAATATTAATACAATCACAATTGATTCCATGTTATTTACCACAAATTGGACAATAATATCACTGAATCTTTAAGTTGAGCTGTCTCTATTTAAATGTGACAAAGTTTTTACCAGTGGTGGAGTTTATGACAAATGGGTATCCTTCTAATAGTAATTGTGATATGCACTAACATAAGACATAGTTAGACAGAAAGGCAGAATTTCCTCTCATCTGTCTTCATGTAAGAGGGAATCGATACTGAGTGCAAGAGGGGCAAAGTTCGCACTCGAGAAGAAATGTCCCACCGATGGCAGAAGGTAGGGTCCGATAGTCTTCACATCTGAGTGCTCTCGGGTCTTGTTTTATCGGAAATATTTATTCACATTTATTCGCTGTATTTCCACACTTCCTTTTCTCCGATAAGTTACTGGCGTCTTCTTATTCTACCGCCCGCAATATGCTATTTTAGTAACATACATGAAATAAGATTTACATAGCTCTTGAGTACGAGTATGAACTTTGTTTAAATGAAATAAATCGTCTGGTGAATTCGTTTCTTATTTGGGAGAGCATATTTTATTCCGAATAAAAAAAGGAATTTCATGACGGTAAGCACTAGTACAGGGCTCTTCCGTAGATAACCCACCCTTATGGTCTTTAGCTAGGCACTTAACGCCATTTAACAGGAACAAACAAAATATAATGACAAATAAACTTAGCGATGTGATACGTATTTCGACGGAATGAACAATATTTTTTGGTACGTTGTATGTTATCATTATTGCCGAGGCCGACTTGTACGTCCAAAAAAGGTGCTCGTAAGTGTGCCCTTTAGTCCACTAGGCGGCGGCTGTAATGACTAAAATGATCTGATATATTAGAGGTAAAACAAAACCCCTGTACTTATTAGTTATTGAAAGTATAATTCAAACCTGAAAAATTCGGCTATTATCTATAGTGTACCTATTAACGCTTCTATGATTTTCAAGAAACTATTTAGGATTTCCTGTTAGTACAGAAATAACGGCTAGTAATAAGTGGATTTAAAAAGTTAATAATATATTATAATAAAAAGGTAAACGGAAGAATTTTAATGTTATCCAAAAAAAAAGGTTTAGGAATCACAATAAAAATTATGCGTGTTATGACATGTTCAAGATAATTTAATAGACTTTTGGTACGTACTTTACTTACTGCATGTTTTTAAATTCATTAAATAGGCAATTTCGATTGACAAAAATGGTATAACAAATCAAATAAATTAGTTTTGATCGACAATCTTTCCTCCTTTTTCAACATTCAGGGTATTATTCACAAAGAAAAAATTAGTTCATTAGTGATGGTCAAAGATTTTAGTCAGAAAACTGCCCCAAGGTGCTCATCTATGAATTGGCTTGTTTTTTATGCCCATCTTTTTTAATTTAATTTAGTTAGAAGGTTGTGACGTTAGCTGATTCAAAAGTCACCTCAAACTCAAATACTTCGGTTTAAGTGAAGCCCATAGTGAACGTTTTCTATTCATTGTATAACGGTTCTATTCATTCCTCTATTTCTATTTATAAAGGTAGGCATTATTATGTCAATAGTAGAGCATTATTTGGTAATTTACTCCATTTATTAAATTGATTCTATTATTACAAATAATTCTGTTGTTACTAAACGAAAAAAAAACATACAATAAAATATAGGAACATCCTTAAGATTTAATCCTGAGCTTTCATGCACTCATGCATTCTTTTCATGCCAGCAAGCAAAAGAACCTTTAAGGGGAATAAAGTTATTATCTTTTGTTGCAATGCTTTCAGTAGACCCCTGGAGAAAATGTTAAGATAGTGTATGCTGTAGTCGTGGCACGTTTTCTTGGATTTCGTACGAAGAATTTGTCATAAAGTTAGTCTGAGTGTAGTAAACACATCGTTATAATGGAGAGTTATATCGCTACTGATATTAAGGCTTTCTATGGCTTTCTAGTTGAAATCCTAAGACACATTGTTACAAAAACATCGATTTATTGTACAATTGCTAGTTACCCCCCCCTCCTTTCTGATCTACACTCACTAGAGACTATTAACACGGCGTTGGATCTATCATTTGAGGCTCCTTTTGATTTTCGAAATTGTATGTGCGTAATGAAATATTATCTAGCTTATTTTCTTGTGGCTTGACCTCTTTGACATGTTCTACATAACGTAACAGATTTCATTGGGTTAGTTGCAGGTATTTTTTAAAGACGAAATGATGTTCTGGAGTTTCATATTTAGGTTTTCTGACTTTTTATTTAAGACTCCTATCAACCCAAACGGATCTTCTATGCAGTTATCAATCGTCCTCCTCAACTTCACTTTGATCGTGTCTTTGAATATGCCTTTTACAGCCTCGTCTATTTATTTACTCGTATAATTTTTGTTGGTGTCCTAGTGACTGATCGCCAAAGGAAATCGACAGAATAACGCTCTCTTGACATCTTTAATATTTTTTTTGAATATTTTTGTTGCCTTGTACTTTGTCAATCATCATACTAATATTTCAAATAACTGGATCGTACAGTTACTTTATCATGCAATCTAGATGGCGCTCTTCCCTATTCAAGAAATATCACATATCGTCACTTTGGACACCTATTTGCGAATTCCCTCAATTATATAACCTTTCAACGTGATCTGTGATGATTCAATGGGACCTTGTGCTTGAGGGATTTTGTTGATCATATAGTCCTGTTTCATTACAGCAGATGTTTATGTGTCCGAAAAACTCAATTTTCTGTTTTAAGTTAATATTTCACATTTAAAATTGTTTCTTTAATTTAGAAAAAGTTGGTGTGTAAAATATGTACTGTATGATGATTTATAATATGATATTCCGCTTATCGACTTAAGTCAAAGTAAGAGATATCAACTCAAAACTGGAAGTTAAATTCGTTGGACATCTCAACATCATCAATAAGGCCACAGACTTAAAATCCTTACGACCGACCCTCCTCACCATATGACGAACCTCATTATGCCAAAAACCTTTGCCCAATCCACGAGTATCTTTAGTACCTGACTAACCTCCTCCGCAAATTTATCTATAGTTCCATCATACCTTCCCTCGAGTAATGATGACCCTGAATTTAACTCGTCTCCACACAACGACATTGTTATTTTATTATAGACATCACCTTTCAATCGGCATTAAAAAAATGACTATCGTTCTATACCAATTTCTCCAACCTTTCGAATTTCATCGAAAGCATAGCTAAAACCCAATTTTTCTCCTTTTTGAAACCACCTTCAAGCCCCCTCTAATCTAGCTTTCGGTCAGGATTTGCCACCCATAATTGCTCTAACCAAAATCACTAAAGATCTAAAATACCCCAATGACCAACACCAAATAACCAACCTTATTCTATCAAAACTTTCATCGATCTCCTTTTTGTTATCTACCCTAAAGTATGAATATTTTATTTTAAGTTAAAGTCTACTAAGCATTTTTCTTTTAAAATACCGCTAGATGCCCAATCCAAACCTATCCAATATTCTAAAAATATTTCGAGATTGATAATTTAGTTGAACTGTGGTTTGCCGCCACATTATACAACTGAGTATGGAAAAGGGATTATAAACACAACTGAATAAAACGAATAAATTATGTTCATTTGGCGAATATGTTCATGACGCAGGATATGTATGTAAGACAATTATTAAAGGTGGGGTGAATAAACTGAAATCAGTTTCTCTGTAAACAAAGTTAGCAATTTTATTGACTATATACAGTTGTCCCTCGATAATCCGACACTTTTTAATCCGACGTACTCGGTAGTCCGACGCGCCGCCAGTAGGTCTTACCGGCTGTTTGTTTTGTAAACAATTCTTGGAACAATACATACAAGCCTGCACCGACATGAATCTCCCCCTCCGCTCTATACACTCATTTCGCAGGGACAGATCAGTACAGTACGCAGTTGTCGTGTAGATCGGACGTTCAGTATTACTGCTGACTGTATTTACTGTTTGCTTTGTGCGTGTAGTGACAGTTTAGAAATGGCAAGCACAAGTGTGAAACGTAAACATAAAACATTAAATTTATCTGAAAAATGGGAAATTATTAAACGAATAGACCGTGGTGAAACTCCGAGTGCAATATCTAAAGTGTATGACATCGGACGACCTACTGTCTACGATATTGTGAAAAATAGGGAAAAAATTGAAAAATTCATGAAGTCTGTTGAAGATGAACCCATGAACAGAAAAACTCTTAGGACTAGCGAGTTACCCGAGGTCGAAGACGCTCTTTTTATTTGGTTTAAACAGCAACGGAACCGGAATGCACCTATTTCAGGAGACATTTTGAAACAAAAAGCCCAGTTTTTTTACCAAGAAATAACAAAGAAAACTGACTTTCGCGCTAGTCACGGGTGGTTTGAAAACTTCAAGAAACGTCATGGTATAAGATTTATGCAGATGAGTGGCGAAAAAGTGTCTGCTAACGAATCTGAAATCCAGGAATTCATCGGAAAGTTGGACCCAAAAATCAATGAACTTGGCCTAGTTCCTGAACAAATTTATAACGCCGATGAAACCGGCTTAAATTGGCGTCAGCTCCCAACGAAAACATTTGTTACTGAAGAGGAAAAAAAAGTTTCTGGAAGAAAATTACAAAAAGAACGAATCACCCTGATGGTATGTGCGAATGCGTCAGGAACTCATAAGTTAAAACTGCTTGTTGTTGGTAAATCAAAGAACCCTCGTGCATTGAAAAATGTAAAGCTCGAATCTCTACCAGTAATCTACATGGCTCAAAGCCGTGCATGGGTCACCAAAGAAGTTTTTCATGATTGGTACACTAACAGCTTTATCCCACAAGTTAAGCAAGATTTAAGAAATAAGAAGTTACCAGTGAAAGCCCTTCTGTTGCTTGACAACGCACCCGGACACCCTGACAAGGATGAATTAAAAGTTAAAACTGCCAATGGGTACATTGAGGTAATGTACTTACCAAAAAACACGACCGCTTTGATCCAGCCAATGGACCAAAACGTCATAAAGACTCTCAAGGCACATTACAAAAACCGCCTTTTAATGGATGTTGTCAGTCAACCTAATGATGACATTGCAGCAATTTTGAAATCCTTCAACATTAAGGATGCAATTTTGAACGCCGCATTTGCTTGGCAGCAACTAAAAAGCACAACCCTGATAAAATCTTGGAAGAATATTTGGCCTAATAACCCACATCTTGCAACATGCAACTCTGCATCCAATGATTATGAATCTATTTTAGAGGCTGCACATGAAATTTGTAACGAAGTGGAAATTGCGCCAGCATCAATTGAAGAGTTCAAGAGATGGATTATTGAAGACAACCTTGCTACTGATGTGACAGACGCAGAAATAATCCAGGAAGTCGCAACAGTGGATGACGAAATGATCAAGGAGGCAGTGCCGGAGAAAAACTTCACTGTAAGCTGTGATGAAGCGTTATCAGCAACCAAAACTTTGCTTCGTTGGTGTGAAGAGAGAGAGAGTTAGATTTTTCAAACATTTTGATGTTAAAAGGGATTCAAGAACAAGCAATGACGGACTGCCTGCATAAGAAGAAGCAGAAGAAAATCACAGACTTTTTTAACGTGTAAATACATTTTTTTTTACATATGTACTGTACATTTAGAAAATCGCAGACTTTTTTAACGTGTAAATACATACATACTTTTTTTTACATATGTACAACTGTACATTTTATTTTACTTTCTTTCCGTATTTCTTTTACAAACTTATACATATATATGTATGTACTGCCATTTTGTAGCCTAGTTTTAATAAATTACATGTATGTATACTGTTTGGTACTTTTTATTAACTTCATTCAAAACTTGTTCAAATGCCTTGAGAAAAAAACATCTTTGATAATCCAACATTTTCGGTAATCCGACACGCCCCTGGTCCCTTACCTGTCGGATTATCGAGGGACAACTGTATTATATTATAACAATTATTAATATTGATTTACACAATCTTACCTGTAAACAAAGAAACGACAATTACAGTTTATAACTATCACACTCTATTTACAAGTTTGGTTACCTAACATAACCTTCTCTATCTGATTGCTGCTCCAATTGGTAGGGGCCAGTGGAAGCAGCGCGGCAAATTCAAATTAAAGAGAGAATACTTTCATTACATGTATTTTATAATTTCTTTATTGATATTTTGTGCATATGTTCTAGCCATTAACCCCTAAAATTTCTACGAACCATAATGCGATTTATAAATTATACTCTGATAGATCAAAGAACCATTGCTCTACCTCAACTGAAAACGGCGCAGACATTTTAGGAACCATAAATTCAACAACGCCTAATGCAGGGTTTTATGTTATCAACACCTCTACCGAAAATACTGTTTGATTAATGTTATATCTCGCCAAAATTACAGCCCAATGGCAGATAAACCATAAAATAGAATTAATGATGGCTTCAAATGAAGCTCGAGTTACAGTCTTTTGAATTGCATTTGACGCTAACGTCCTGTCACCACTTCAAGGAGTGTGTCGTCATATATCTTTCATTGGTAAAGTTTTTAGGTTAATTAATTTACCCGATTTCAGGGTTTAGATAAGTGAACAAATTAAAACATTCATTAATTATTAGCCATGTGTAGCATAGCGCTAAATATATGTAAATCACCCTACACTCGGGTTAGTAATGTATTATAATATAATGTAAATCTTGTAAGCTTCTTTGGAATAAATCAGGGTCGCGGCACGTGGTAGGAAGCAGGCAGACATACGGGCACCGACAGACGGCAATAAACCAAGAGAATTAGCCACCTGACTGCCATATAACCTAGGGCAAGGACACTTACCCCAATTAGAATAGACCTTCAGTCCCTTCTAGCAGCCATAAAAAACACACCCTTTTATCCCAACGGCCATATAACTAAGTGGTCACCTCCGTATCGTAAAACATACCCCTGTCAGCAACTGCACCTCTCACGAGGTAAGGGAAGATGGTATAAAAAGGCCAGGAAATAAGGGCTGACCCTACTCTCTCTCTGCTGTCCTATGAGTCGCCACGCTGTCTCACAGTCTTGAGACCACCTGACGCCTCAGACTACCACACTGCCGTGCCCCGTTTGAACTCTGAACCGGTATTATCTTTTAAGCTACCTCTGTACCTTTTTCTTTTTGAACACAGTGTCTTGTCGGGACACATTCCTATCAATAAATGGAGTCAGATATTAAATGCCGACATGGAACAATGGTCTATGTTATAAACTACATCAATCCGCACTTGTCACCAGGGCTAGAGTGATCAGGCACTCCCCTAGTGACGCCCCCGACACCATGTGAAGAGAATTTAAAAGCACCTGAAGCCATAACTTGAAGATGACATAAGATAAGTCTATGATAAATTTGGCCCCTAGAACTAGAGGTGGAACGGAGACGAACCAACTGACAGCTCTAGACTAGGTGAAAGACACAGTAGATCAAATCTTGAAGTCTTGAGAGGGGTAGAAATCTTGCTATGATCGAGTCGGCCGGGGATCGAGTGGTCTTCAGTGGCTTGGAATGTGATTGGTTAGTACCTATTGTTGTTTTGGGCTCGGAGGTTAGTATGTCAACTTGTCTCTCCACGCCTGCGGACTCGGTGTCTCATGGGACACTGTGTCAAATGCTCTGCGACCGGGAATGCCCGGAGCAACTCTATTCAATTCTGGCTAGCTTCCTGAACAACAGATTGATGTGGGTGCGGGTGGGTGATAGCTTCTCCAAAGCTGTGCCACTGACCTGTGGAGTACCCCAAGGAGCCGTCCTATCCCCAGTACTATTCAACGTATACACGTCTGAAATTGTCTGAGACATGTACAAAAATACCACAGTTACTGCTTTCGCGGATGACATAGTGGTGTACAGTAGCAGCATGAGTACCAAGGTCTACTAAGCTCTAAAACAGGCTGAAGTTGCCTGTAACCAGATCAGTGAGAGATTGGGGAGACTCAATATCTCTGTAAATGCGGGTAAGACTGACTGCGTAATTTTCTCTTTCCAAAAGGGAAAAAGACCGCTCCCTACTAGTTACATAGTAGGAACGGAAGAAAGTTCACCAGCCAACGACCTAGTATATCTGGGAATTAAAATGGACAGACATCTCCATTTTAGTAACCATTTTACAAAGAACTTGAAGCTAACACGCACGAGGTCTTACCGGCTTGCGCACTCATTGACTTCCCCCAATCTATCACTGCGTCTCAAGCTATTGGTATACAAGAGCATACTAAGGCCTACTCTGGATGTATGGTGCACCGCTATATCGTTATCTGACGTATACGACAGCTAAGAAACTCTGTATACTGATGAAAGTGGTCAGAGGTAATTCATTCGAGCAGCGAAGAAACAGTGAGCTGCATGAGATATTTGAGCTGCCTACGGTGGGTGAATTCATCCAGCGTAACATATCAAATTTTTCGACTCCTTACAGTATTTGACAAACCCGGTGCTTAACACTATAACCCCCGCTCCGTTCCCCCATCGATGGCAGGACGCTGTCGCGGCTGGAACGCTTTAGCATTAGGTTCTAGGTAAAGGTTTTAGTTTGTTTTGTTTAGTTTAGTTTGTTTTGTTTTGTTTTAGTGTTTTAGTGTTTAGTGTTTGGTGTCGGTGACAAACTTTTAACTACAACAAAATTTATTATATTATGCACTCCTCCAAATGCATCTATGAATGGCAGGAAGAGGAGAAATATGTAATTCAATTATTTTGTCACTTGTATTAATTTTTTTGAGGTTTAGAAATAAAAAACAAAACAAAAAAAAAAACGCCTGCGGACCAGCAGTGCTGTTTCAGACGGTTGGTGGGAACTTCAAATTTTTCGTGTATCTATGGTGCTTTCATCCTGTGATGTGTGTGTGCAAAAGTGAGGTGCGAAGGGGTCTGTTCTGAAACTGTTGGAGCTTTTGTAGTGTACTGTGAGTGATGTAGTGATACATCGGCGTCCCAAACAATAGAACCAGTCTTAGGACGCTTTGATTTATCAACAACTTGAGTCGTTCTGTTATAGCTGGGCTGAAAATTAGGCTAAAGAAAGTTTTTCTGACTTGCTTTAAGTTTTTGCTGAGATGAGTAGTGAAAGACAGATGTCTACCAAGGTTAATTCCTTGGTAGCAAATGTTGTTGCTCACTTTGCAGTCCTTTCCGCCAAAGAAAAAAGATTGTGGTAGCTTACTTGTTCCCGTTCTGTAAGAGAAAACGATCCTTTGTGTCTTTTCAGGGGTGACTTTTATGTGTAGGGCGTTTAGCTTCTCAGCGGTTGGCTCTGAGTTGGCTGACGCCCTCTGCATTTTTCAGTACTCTGGTGGGGTTGAGACTGGTGGTAAACACTTTTTTTGTTTTTTTTCCTTTCATAGCCCCTTTAAATTTACAGGTAATTATATATACTTATAGATCCTCAGGCAAATCTAATAAGTTCACTTGGCACGCGTTGGAATTTTTACTCAATAGGTAATATACATTTCTCAGTCGCAAGTGTTGGCATAAACGTAAATTGAATTCGTATAATTTTAAAAAAATCACTTTTCTTAATTAAGTCAACAAAATGAGCTTCAACTAATACTTATTTTTGTTACCACTGATGAGCTTATAAACCCCTGAAATGTTTACCTTAACTTTAAATACGAACTGTATGATCCTAGGGTTTTGAGTAATCTGTGGAATAATGATCAGAGTATATATTGATTTTGAGATATTAAAAGGGGGAATTTCCCTCACTCCCCTTCCCCCATACAACTGGGACTTGCTGATTATATCTTGATGAGATTAAAAAGTTTTCAAATGAGCTTCTTCTTTTTCAAACAGATGAAAAGTAGTTTACGAGATTCTATGGAGTCCTTATTGCGTTGTTTGGGTCCATACCTTCATTTCTTGGCACTCTTTACACTACGAATGTACTACATTTGAACATTTTTGGCACATTTGTACCACAGAACAGAAATCAATTGATAAACTGTTTCTGATCTGGATGAACATATCGCTTCTCCGGAGAAACAATGACGCAACTGCAGATTTTATTTATTTTTTAAATGAATACAACAGACAACAGTAAGAGAAAATGTTATTTTATCTGATGGAACAACAATTTACATTGCCATACATCATTGCCCATTCATTGTTTCAAGGCTATTCTTTTTTGTCTTCAAAATCGCAAGCATGCAATTGAAATTTGAAATTTTGATTTATGGAGAATTGTTTAATCGTCACTTGTGTTAATGTTCATCCGGAGAAGCGATGTGCTTAAAGATATTTCTCGTCAGAAATTCTAAAGAATCAAGTTCAACAGCCCCCAGATTGTAATAATCTTTGATAACATTGTAGTCTCAGTTACAGGCTAAGTATGTTTTAAAGTATCGCTGACAAAGAGGGACAAACTTTAAATACCCAGTTAAATTAGGAAATTTAAGGCGCCAGTTGGCCGTTAAATAGCTTCAACTTCTTGGACATTACTTAAAATGACACCTAATTAAACAGCAAGATTATCATATTTTTTGTAAAAGTTGTGAGTTAAAGCGTAAATAATTCACAGGCCCACGAGAAGAAGTTATACTTTTGAAGAGGCAAGGTAATATTAAATGTAAGGAACAAGGCTACTGTATGTAGGACGATTCTTTCTTAGGGTCGTTCAACTTTTCCTCCTCTTAAAAGTATTTTCTCTTAACAGTTAAAGTTACCTCTTACTGCTCCCTAATTAGGTCAAGTACAATTGATAAACTTTGTCCAGGCTAACTCTATTTCACACTTAACAAAAGTACTTATTACGTTAATTAAGGCTAATACGGTTCAAGGGGTGACCTCTGTGTTTCAATCTATTTTTTAAAGTAATTTATTGATTATAACTTCGGAATGGAGTTTTTTAAGCACTTTAGGTAATTAGCTACCGTGTGTAATACACACACATTCCTGTATAGAGGCAAGGAAAATCAAGCTATTTAATTTGTGTTTATTATTATAATTGTAAAGCAATAGGATAGTGTTTTTAATGACTTCTAATTCGTTGCCTTTATTATGGAGTGCAAAGGAATCCTTTAATATATTGACAACATGGTAGAAAAAAATCGCCTCTTTGCCTGTATGCATGTATTTAAATTAAAAAAAAATATTAACTTTATCCTAGGACATTATTCCACTGAGAATAATAAAAATTTCAATTGTCTCGGGACGCAAACTATGGGACACATATGGATACATATGTATTAAGTACAGGAAGGAGTACCATAGGATTTGGTGATCGATTTGGTCTCCACATGGATTGATTTCAATTTATTCACCTTGGCCCTTATTGGATTTCACGGAAATAAACAAGGAAAACTAGTTGATTTGATGTCTTTTGAAAAAAATTTAAAATGAATCTGAACTTCCAGACTATATTCCGTGACACCTAATATTGCATCAAACCTTATTTAGTGTTAGTTGAAAAAAATTAGTGGGAAGTTGTTAAGATTTTAAAAGTCTATTCTGTTCACTTCAACGCCAATCTACTGACTCTTAAGCTCAGCACAGGAACTGTTTAATATTTTAGATATTTGCAAATTGTTTAGGGGCCATATTTTTTATTTCGATATTGTATACTAGGTATAATTATTTCCAATTTTTTTTTCGCAATATAAGTACACTTTTTCATACCTTTTAATGTTTTTATTATTGACCTCAATTCATTGGAGCTCGTTCTAGAATTAATTGTATTTAAGTATCACAACCATAATACTTTTACTGTTATTAAAACTATTAGCTTCGGAGTGCAGTTGCTCAAAGGAAAGGTAGTAAGTGGCCTGAGTTGTTTGTCCTCTTGTATCTATTTAAAGCATGTTTCTTAAATTTCATTGCTTTATAAAAATAAATAAAATGTTTGACAAATAAAAAATTATTTTGGTATACATTTTAGATACCACCTAGGCGCTTTAGCGTGAATGTTTTTTCCGCAATGCTATCCAAAACTTTTGTCAAACCAGATTTTATACGGCAGTGAAATTTAAGAAACATGCTTTAAATAGATACAAGAGGATGGGACCGAGAGAGGGAATGACCCTGTCATTACTTAAGAACATATTCATATTTTCTCTCCGTACACACCTTTTGAAGGTATACAATAAAATATGAGTTACCGGATATTTGAAGAAATTGTAAATTGTCCGTGTTCTATAAAAAAATCAATCTTTAGCAACCGGTTGCATTCGTCCAATCCCCTTGGAAAGTTGAAATCCAAAACTCATCGGAAAGATATCAGTACCAACAATGTTGCGAACTGAATTGATCGATCTACAACAATGCGGATTACGTGGGATCAGATCAATGATTTATCATTCAAATAAGCTTAAATCGGAAATACAAGCTTTCTTCAGGAACGAACATTGGTTGCAGTGTTCTTTCAACTATAAAAAACGTATAGTAAGTCGTGAAGCAGGCCAGTAATGTAAAACAAATCTCATTTCCCATTTTTCTTTTCTGGTCGTCGGTATGTCCAATGATTCTTCAGCTACAGTGCTATTCCTTGGAGCGGCCCCCCACCATTATGTTAATAGTGGAAATATTCTTTATTGTTTAGTGTAATTTTTCTTCAATAACTTTAAAATAACCGATCACTATGCACGTCTTTTACTCAATACTAGGCGTAAACTAACCTTTCCCTCCTCAACGCCACCTTAATCACTCTCATTGGCCAATGGAGAGGTCACGTGTTCGGTATCTTAAATTAATAAAAATTAAAAATATCAGATGGTGGATGATGGAAAATAAAAAATCCAGAACATCTTAATATATTGATTAATTTATTAAGTTACGTTTAACTTACAGTAAGAAATACACATACGCTGACAACGTTTACTTTCAAGAAGTGTGCATCAATTACGCTTAGATGGACCAGTCACTTGAAAAATAAGCCAACCGTATGTCTGAAAACATCAAATATGTTTTAAATATTGAAAGATTTAAAATTTGAAGCCCATAAAAATATGGGAGGAAATCTTTGGTATTGACATATCTTTCCCTAATAAGAACCTAAACTGACAATTGAGCAAAGTTTAGAATAGAACCATAACTCAGCGATAAGAGCAGGAGTTGGAGTGTATTGAACAAACACCTTCCGTTACAATTCAGGAAATAATGAGTGGAAAGCTATCACTTAAAAGATACAGCTGACAAAAGTGGTTCCGAACCCAGATCACAACTTGGTTTATGATCGCTCAAATGGCTTTTAACTAAGAGCTTAACTACTTAGAGTAGTAGGATGGCAGAGAGAGTCCCCCGTTCAATTCATTTATCTATCTAGGCAGCTAGATCTAAATTTATGATCTAGTAACTTAATAAACCAATTCAATATTGGCATTAAACTCATAATGCCTACACAGGTTTTGAATCATCCCTCCGGGAAAATAGACGAATGTTTCGAACCAAGCAGCTCACTTGCCAGCCCTACTAAAGATAACTCGTCAACGGACGAATAAGGTGTTTTAGTTACTTTACACAATGGGCAAAGATAAATTAATTAAAAATGCCCAATTTTCATGAGTTGAATACGTCTTTAACTCTGCTTTTACTGGACGTAAACTAACCATTCCCTCCTCAACGCCACCTTAATCACACTCATTGGCCAATGGAGAGGTAACGTGTTCGGTATTTTAAATCAATAAAAATTACAAATATTAGATGGTGGATTATGGAAAATAAAAGATTCAGAACATCTTGATATATTGATTAATTTATTAAGTTACGTTTAACTTACATTAAGAAATACACGTACGCTGACAACGTAATTCTCTTAAGATTAATGCTACTGGCAATCTGAAGAAATTCTTGAACACATGATACATGCATTTTGAGTATTTTTCGAAATACAGTCAAAAACAATTTAAATATGTGTTAGCACGGTACAAGCCCTTGTCTAAAACTATATGTATAAAATTTAAATATTTAATTACAATATGACTAAATAAATGGTTGTCGTGTCGTCACGAGGGGGGTGCCTACTTACCCCTGGTGACGAAGTGAGGGTTGATTAGGCTATGACCTGTATAATCGTTTCATGTAGGTCTTACTATCTGACTCCATATTTGATAGGCATGTGCCCTGACAATGAACAATGTTCATGAAAAGAGGTATAGAGTAGGTAGTTTGTGTGGTCTTGGAATGACCATAAATGCACACTCGGTATCTGAGGGTAGACGAAATCCGTCCGGATCCCAAAGGCGAGTGTGAACCGGAGAGAGACAGACTGGATTGCCGTGGAAGACACTACTACTACTCGGTAAATTTGTAGGGCCACGACAACCGTTGTCCGCGAGGTTATCGTGAGTAGAGAATCCCACTAGGAAAGTGTGGGGTCTGACAAGGCCGGACTAAAACATAGCGAGGTTAGGAAGAGAGTTGCAGAGGTTTTCATAAATGAGAAGGCCAAGTCTTGAACATCAGTGCAGCCGCAAGTCATCAGTTAGCGAGTCGTTAGGAGAATGATTTACAGGCTGAGATCTGCCCCTATTTATAGTTAGTGGTGGGTCGTTAGGCCCAATCATCTGCTTCGTTATTGTATCCAATGCCAGTTCAGTTCGGTGACCCTTTGTCTGGGTAGCGCGGGTGAGGGTCCCCAGTGTCTAACTAATTGAATTGCAGCTGCGCTTTTTATTGTTTACAATGACTTATTTATGTTATTTACATTTGTTTAAATTAATTTACAATATATATATATATAATAGAGTATAGGGTGATTTATCTTATGTAGTTAGTGGTCGCTAAAGTGGGGTGTTTGGCTAACAGTTAATGCTAAAAATGTCAGAATAATTATTTGTACTTTTCAAGTGTTAGGGATGAACGAAGAAAGTGGTTTCTTGTGTAATAGACTGCTATATGTCGTACCTTCAGAAAAGAAGCTAAGAGCTGGGCGTATAGCTTTGCAGATACATCTTTATAACTTGTCTCTAATCCTCAGTGACGAACTAACCAACCTTCCAGATGAGCGGACAACAGCGGAGTGGTTCCTGGTGACGGTGGGATGGAGGGAGGACGGGACTACAAGCACCCGTGGTGCGTCATGTACGACCTGGTCGAGAGTGAAGCAGCTTCCGGGGAGCTACTGCTTCCGATCAGCCCGGAGCAGCCCAGGCCCCGTGTCAATTTTCCTCCAGGCATGGAGTCAAGGCGGCCATCAAGGTCTTTCAGCTTCAGTGCCAGGTGTCGGTCCTTGTCTGCATGGTCGGATATAAGCAGGTCCAGCTTCAGGCTCGATGAGAGGTGAGTCATCATAGTAGATAGCATTCTACTGGTTTGGCAATCAAATTTGGGACCTTCTGAAAATTTTGAAGTAGTACACATGATCTTGGGACATAAGTTCTTGCATCCTCTAAAAAAAAATAAAAACATAGATTTAAAAAAAAAAAAGTCGGTGTTGAATGAGTCCTAGGATAGTATAATTTTGTAGATGAATTTTTAATTGTTTGGCAAAGCAATAAAGTTTAATTTATTTTTAAAATATCTGCTTTTCAGGGGGGAGGGAAGCAACAAATTGAGTTAAAAATAGAAAATGTTATTTGCTGCTAAAAGCGAACTCTGCTAGACACATGGTAACTTAAAAAATCTGGTATAAATTTGGTTGTCTCGAAAATTATGCATTAAAGTTTTTTTTCAATAATGTTTTAAATGTGCTAGATTATAAAACGTGTTTTTTTTTTTTAATTTTATATATTTTTTAGCACGTTTTATTTTTAATGGTTATCAAATGTTAGCATTTGAACATTTTTTAAATTCATCTCTAGCCCATTATATCCATGATTAGCATCTAATTCCACTTAAGATCTCAAACTCTTTCTGTTAAAATGTTGAAGTCTGACTTAAAATCTGTCAGAAGGTACACTTCATATTTCGAGACCAGAGACATTTGCATGGGAAATGGGCAAAATTTACGAGAGTGAAAATGATATGATAAATGAGTAGTTAGCCATCAATTTAATTCAGTGATCAAAATGTTCTCGTAGCCGAAGCAAAACTCTTTTATGTTTTGTCTCTTTCTTTTGCTGCAGAGCACCGTCAGGCTTACAGGTAAGAACATCTCCTTATTTGTTATATTATTTGTGGATAACATATGAAATCTCATAATTTTCAAATACTACACATTTTAGGCAAACAATTACAAATTCCTATAATCGTAGCTTAAAAATTATCTAAAAACGACAGAGCAAGTCCACGTACCTTTTCAAAGTCGTTTTATTTAAGGTAACAACTACAAAGAGTTTTAAGCTGATAGCTTATTGAAATTGAGTACAGTTTAATTTAGTTACTTACAAGTTAGAGACTTGTTTAATGATGTAAAGCTTTACAAGAATCTTCCTTAATCCTAACAAATTACCTTAGCTTCTAGATACTTTCTATTATTTCATTGAATGTAATTTATAATTATTTCTGTTAAAAAATACTTTCAAACGTATTTAGTTTTATGTCTCAAAGAAAGAGTTATTAGGCTTTGTTTTGAATCTTTAAAGCTAGAACTCTATGTCTGCCTTGTTTAATACTTGTTTCCCGGATAACGCTAGAGAATAGGCCAGAATATGCCACGTTAAGCAACGACAAGCGTGTTCTTTACTTATACGAGTGACATGTACATGGATATGTGCACTCCTGGGTAAGATGAGACCTGTCCATCGAAAACGATATAAACCAATAATATAATAATTTCCAAAACGATGGGAATAAGTTTTAAATGCCTATTAAAAGTTACGCTGAACTTCATCTTAATCGTACTAAAAAATCTGATAAGGGAAATGACCAAGATGTTTTCCCTAAAACCATTTTAGGAAAATACTTTCAATCATTACGGTCTTGTATGAAACGCTGATTGGAGCTGTGATAAAATTTGAACGACGGGATATACTATTTTTAAGAACATAAAATGTCAATGGCCAACTGATCACTTATTCAAGGAAGAAGTTATGAGACCAAGTGCCATAACTGTTACAGTTATACCCAACATAAAACTGGGATCCATCAAGATGGAAGGTGGAAGGTTCACAGAAGCTGTTAAACATAAGCTAGCAGGGCTTTGAGCTTTAGTTGATCGTAAATTATCACGTGGAGATATACTAAATTGTAGCATTTGTGCGCTGCAAACTAATATAATTTTATTTTTCAGAGATCAATCTATTTTATTTTCATTGTTCTGTAACAAGTAGAGCTGCGCAGCTTAAATTAAATGTTATTATTATTTTAGGAATCATAGTTGAATTTTCCATTTGTGTTAAATTAAGGTATATGTAAAGCATTTTACAAATAAAGATATTTTTATTAGCAAATGTCCCTCGTTTTAAGTGATACATCGGATTCGTTTGATCCAAAAACCTGTTATCTGCCTCGTTATGTACGTATATTGCTGCTACATTAAATGCTTCAGACCCATTAACTAAAAACGCGCTTATTAATATTATTATTATTAGTAATAAATATTATGGTGGATTAGTTAGTATTACGATATAAGTTTTACAGTTTTAGTGCATTATGAAGCGTGTTATTCTTTATGGAATACTGAATAATCATAATTTCAAAACTACAAGAAGGGGTATTTCCTTCCAGATATTTTTTTGATTTTCGATTAGCATTGTCTCATGAAAGCGCAAACAGGCTACACCTAAAATAAATTTTTACAGCCAAAAACTATATGCAAAAAGGTTTTTGTAGCTTTTTACTTATTTGAAGAGTATTGACCTCATAAGCTGTAGATAAAACATTCCAATGGATTTTAAACAATTTTTCGACTGGCATAATTACTTTATATTTATATACAACGCTTTGTTATAATAAAATTACAATCTGCCTCATTGAGCAATAAGTAATTGTAGTAATGATCTCATTTAAACTACTATTTTCATTCACTCGCTAATTCATACAATATTTACAAACAGCCTAGAGACCTCCTGAGTTCACATGGTTGTCACCTCCCTCGCGTGTGAAGGAAGAAGCGGAGTCCCGGGATTACCACACGCTCCTCCGTCAGCCGCGTCACTCGATAAGAGCCAGCGGAAGATAAGAGCGCGAGAGCCACAGATGCTTAGGACATGATTGGAGAAACTGACCATTGCCAGGACTCCCACCGTCACGTATTTATAGCAGGACACGAGGCCACTGCCGTTTAAGTCTCTCAGGAGGATTATAGGGATTAGTAGTGCAGTGCAATGACTGTGCTAGAGATTAGGGTGTTTGGATAGGTTACTATGGAACTTTATGAGCTTGGAAGGGATGAGTTCAAGAATTTAGAGTATATTAAGATCATTATGAAGGGTTTTGTTATTGATGTAATAAGGGGCATTTACTATTGTTCTGAGGACTTTTGATTGAAAGTATTGGATGCGCTTGATGTTCGACTGTTTTGCTGCCCACATAGCTCTATTTTGTATGTCCAGGTTGGCTTAAGTATAACTTTGTAGATTAGTAATTTAGTTTCTATTGAGAGTCGAAGTAGTCTGTACAGTTGTCCAAAGCATCTGTTTAGTTCTTGTCTTTTTAGCCTCGTGTGTCGGTTCCATGTCAGTCTTTTGTCGTGATGGAAGCCTTAATACCGTATTGTCTCGGATACTGGGAGAGGAATGGAATTAAAAAAAACTAGTGGACAAGTCTTGCGACAAAGGGTGAAGGTAATGTGGGACTTGTGGCAGAGGGTAAAGGTGGGAACATTTTGCTTCATTGACTTTGATTCGCCATTGGTTGCACTAATACTCGATCTCATAAAGGTGTTTTTGAAGGTTTTGGGATGCTATATAGGGGTCTGGATGGGATGACAAGACTGCAGTGTCATCTGCAAATGATCAAAAGAAGGTATTGGTGGTGGAGGGGATATCAGCGGTGTATAGATTATAGAGGATGGGACCCAGGACGCTGTCCTGTGGAACTCCTGTTTTTATGGCATAGTAGTTAGAATATTCTAAACCACAGTGGACTTGGAAGAAGCGGTTTGAAAGGTAGGACTTTAGGATTAGGAAAAGGGTCTGTGGTAAATGTCTTTTGAGCTTGTAAAGCAAACCTGCATGCCAGACCCTGACAAAAGCTTCAGCTATGTCCTAAAAGGCAGCAGTACTGTTTGGTTTCAAGGGCTGAGGAAATGTGATTAACAACGTGAAGTTCTTATTGATTAAGGGAATGTCGTAAACGGAAACCAAACTGATGAGTAGGAAAAAGGTTTTTGGATACTACAATCGGAAGTAGACGTTTGAATAGGAGTTTCTCAAATATTTTTGAGAGGATAGGGAGTAGGCTAATTTGGCGGTAAGATGATGTGTCATTGGGTGGTTTACCGGGTTTGGCGAATAGGACTATAATGGAATGTTTCTAGAGGAGCGGAAAGTGGGTCGTTTGGATAATGCAATTGTTGTGGCCACCTCTTTATTATAATAATAAGTTACTCTTTTCTCGATCAGATCATATCATTTTCTCCATATGTTTTATAAATTAGCTTATGACGCCAGTCGGAGAGTAGGGGGCAAAGTAGAGGGGAGACAAACATAGGTGGGGAGTTATCCCCACCCTACTGGCTGCCCTCCTATATAAGCCCGAGCCCCTGAGTCAGAGCTCAGACAAGAAAGTACCGGGACCTGGAACACTTCTCTCTCTCTCTGCCTGCGGCTCTTCTCAAAACTATGGACTTCTCATTCAACTACCTTCTAATCTGCATCTTCCTCTCCTAACCTCGCTATGTTTTAACCCAGCTTTGTCAGACCTCACACCTTCCTAGTGAGATTCTCTGCCTTCTTCTCGCTAAAACTAGCACCTCCTTGGGAGAGACCTCTCCCTCGCGGACGACGGTTACCGTGGCCCTGCAAATTTTACCAGCAGTGTCTCCCATTGAAATCCAGTCTGCCTCTCTCCAATTCACACTCGCCTTTGGGGTCGGGACGGTTTTCGCTTAACCTTTGATACCGAGTGTAAATTCGTGGTCATTCCAAGACCACATAAACTACCTATAAACCTACCCTGTATCTCTTCTCCTGAACACAGTGCTTTGTCGGGGCACACACACCTCCTAAAGATCTTATGAAGTCACATCAAAGCGTAGGCTGCCCTGCCGACTAGGCCGTGGCCAGGGTGAAAAACCATAGGTCCACCCGCCTTATCTCTTTCTGGGCGTTCGCCGGACGGGGGCTAAGAGGTTGTAGCGATCCTAACCCGCGGCTGGCGTCTCCTCGCCACTTGGGGGATACCCAGGTATACTGAGTGTTGGGTCCCAACTATTTTTTTTATTTATTTTTTTTCCTCACGTAATTATAACGATTAATTTTATTTTATTTGTTAAAAGAAAAAAAACAAGATTGTAATATTTTATTGTATTGATAAGTATAATTAGGAATTAAGGGTGTTTACGTCTAAGCAAGTGATAAGGTGACCTCTAATGCGATCGGCAATTGTTTTGGCATGGCGGATCAACTCCGATCGTCATCTAATTACTGGCTCAGTTCCCTGAAAGTTGTGAACGAAGAAGGACGCTTGGAAATTTGTTGATTGATGTTGACCCCACATTCACCCTACTTCTTCATCGCTGACTTCACACCGGTTATCCACCACCCACCCACGCTCCCAATTGTTCGGAGAGTGAACATCGAGAAGAATTTCTTCTTCTCCACTTGGGATCTCCGGTAAGAGGTTATTTGCTAGTACACACACCAGTTATCTCCAGATTCAGCTCACATCATCCTTTTAATTGCAAAAATAGAAGACTATTGACTTTTGGTGATTGACACTGTTAAATTTAGTAAATATAGGATTTAATTAATTTTTATTTATACTAAAGCGTAAAGACATTTATATTTTTGTTATCTATGTTTCTTTCATTTTATTTTTAGATTACTAACCCCGTTACTAACATTACTTTTTTTTGTTTATGTATACGATCATTACATATGTATTGCCAGTTTATAATTTTAGTTTTTTTTGTATAATCTTTCCTCAATTATATTTTGTGTAAACAATCTTGTTTTTTGTTGTTTTTCTGGGAAAATGCAGGCATCCATTCTTGTACTTTTTTTCTGAATTTCACAGCCGGTAATTTGCAAGGGACAGAAGTTCGGCGACGTAATTTTACTAGCCCCTTCTTCCACATCTTTTGGTCCTCCGGGCCGGATATTGTGATTCAGAAAAAAGTAATTGTATTTACAACATTCCGTCTTGATCCTTTTATATAATCATCTTCCCACTCACAAGATTTGTTTATTTTAATTGGTATTTTATTTGTGTTTTGATAAATTCTGCCATCAACATGCCTCCTAAAGTTAACCACGATGATTCGGAAGAGCAAATGGATGCTCTTAGCGATGAATTCAATGATTTAGCTGATGATATTAATGAAACTAAGACCGTTGGGTTATCAATGGGAACTGACTCAGCCAAACAAACAATCTTTGCTGCTCGCATTTCTCGACTAGACAGTGCTTATGAGAAGTTTTCAGCGTGTTATTTGAACTTGAGAAGGGTAGTAAAAAGGTTGAAGAGGCCCTTAACAGAATACGAACTGGTTTATAAAGAAGTCCGTGCCAGCTATTACGAAGCGATAGCATTGGGTTTTTCTATTGCCCCTAAGGAATCTGAATCCACTGGAAATAGATCAGTGGTTGAAAGAGGCGAAGAATATTCGCAATTACGCCTTCCCACAATTAATATTTCTACTTTTTCAGGCAATATTTCAGATTGGCCTTCGTTTAAGGATACCTTTTCTTCCATGATTCATGATAATAGAGACTTGAATCCCATTCAAAAATTCCATTATTTGAAGTCCTCCCTAAAAGGTGGAGCCGCTCAAATTATCACGGCTATCAATGTCACTCTCGACGGCTACGATCAAGCTTGGGCAGCTTTAACTAAAAGGTATGACAGCCAACGATTACAAGCCACCCACCATCTGATGAATATATTCAATTTTCCACCACTTCAAAAATGTTCCCTCGCAACTCTTGATCACTTTTCGTCAGTAATTCTTGAAAGCGCTGCAGCCTTTAATAGATTGAACTTAGCTGATCCCGCAGGCTTTATATTGTACACGTTTGCCGTCAGGCTATTAGATGACAAAACTCGAGAGCGTTTCGAAAACGAATTTGGTTCCAGATCCGAAACTCCGACTTGGAAGGAATTTTCGGATTTTATCCACCAATTAATCATTCAGCTTCAAGCAAATACTATGACGTCAAATCAAAAAGCCACTCCAGCTAACAATGACTATAAATATACTCACCAGGCAAAAAAGGTGTTGATGTCTTCCGGAGCAGTCACAAAACAATTTAAATGCCCCGTCTGTATGGAGAATCATAGAATTTATGATTGTCCTAAGTTTCGATCACTCTCTCCCAGACAAAGATTTGAAAAAATCAAATTGTTAAACCGTTGCCTCAACTGTTTTGCTTCAGGTCATTCAGCTTCGAAATGCCCCTCTACCCATTGTTGCAAGCAGTGTCATTTACGGCACCATTCTCTTTTACATTTTTCGAAAGGTTCTGACACCCACTCCATATCAAATCGTTATCAAGGTCATTCCGTTTCTAGTGTACACTCATCACTGGGAACTCATTCATCTGAAAACTCTACAAGGAAATCTCACAATATACCCACACACTCCGAGTCTTCACAAATAACAACCAATAGTCCCAACCCCCCAGCCGTACAAACATCCGTGTTGTCGTCGGCTTCGACAGGACGAATAAATGTTCTTTTGGGTACGGCTCTATTAAAGATTAAAGACTCCTTTGGTTGTTTCCAGTTGGTGCGAGCTCTAATTGATAGTGGGTCTCAACGCTCCTTTATCACCTCACAATGTGCAAGGCGATTACGTTTGCCACTTATTCCAAATGATCATAATTTGGTTGGTTTCGGGAGCCATCCTATTTCTGGTTGTAAGCACCAAGTTTATTGCAGTATTTCTTCTACTAAGGTAGAATCGCCAGCGCATCACACATACGCAATTGTGATTGATTGTATTAGCAACGAGATGCCCTGCGAAATCATCATGGATACGGTAGTCCAACATTATCAACATTTAGATCTTGCAGATCCAATGTTCAATCAGCCAGGGCCCATAGAATTTCTTGTTGGTGCTGATCTATTTGGGGAAATCTTGGAAGGAGAGGTAGTAAAATCAGCTCATGGATTTCCCAATGCCATAAAAACCACACTTGGTTGGATTTTATTAGGACCCATTACAACGGCAAATCCATTTCTCTGCAGCACTACCTTGCTCGCTAATTCTACACCTTCATCTGAACTTCAGGAGTTAACTCAGGTGATGACTCGTTTTTGGGAAGTCGAGGAAATAAATGATGTTCCGAGAAGCAATCCACTTGATATAAAAAGTGAGGATCATTTTAAAAGGACTCACTCTCGAACACCCTCCGGTAGATACATGGTCCGTTTACCCTTTAAAACGCAACCTCTCAACTTAGAAAGCTCCAGGTTCATGGCCTTAAAACGTTTTAAAAACCTGGAAACGAAATTTGAACAAGAACCATCCCTAAAATTGGAATATGGAAAGGTTTTCGAAGAATATTTAAAAAAATATTATTTATCACCCAGTTCTCAAACGGGGAAATATTTTCTCCCGCACCACTGTGTATTAAAAAAGAGCACAAGTACTAAATTGCGTATAGTTTTTGATGGTTCGGCTACTACCGTTAATGGATCCCTCAATGACTACCTACTTTGTGGTCCTAAACTGCAACCTGAGATCACAGATGTATTGTTGAAATTTCGATTACCGCAAATAGTTATGACAGCCGATATCTGTCAAATGTATTTGCAGATTTTGATTGCCCCAGAGGATCGTTCCTATCTTCATTTATTTTTTAGAGCTGAAAGTTTCGATCACCTAGCCGAATTCGAATTTAATTGTTTACCGTTCGGACTTTCATGTTCTCCCTTTTTAGCAATTCGAGTAATACAACAACTCGTAGCAGATGATGGAAACAAGTTTCCTAATGCGTCTCGAGCATTGTTAGAGGAAATGTATGTTGACGATTTATTGACTGGTGCTGATACGTTGGAAGAGGCACAGACACTTCAAAGAGAACTCGTAGCCTTGATGAGTCGAGGAGGTTTTCAATTGAAAAAGTGGTGCAGCAATGCAACGGAGCTCTTAGAACCAGTTTTGGTGAATGAGCCGAAACCCATGATCTCCTTAGCTAGTCTGGAAGATAACGTGATAAAAATACTCGGAATGCAGTGGGATCCTCAACAGGATAATTTTACCTATCGAATACACTCAAGAGATTTGGTTTTAACTAAACGAGGCATCCTTTCAACTATTGCCAGGATGTATGATCCTTTAGGATATTGCGCCCCAGTTATCTTCAAAGCAAAGGCGATTCTTCAACTATTATGGTCAGAGAAACTCGATTGGGATGACCCAATTCCACCTGCTATTTCCAAGTCCTGGGAAATACTCTTTAAAGATCTGGCGCAATTAGAAGCTATTAAGATTCCCCGTGGTCTTAAACCACACTCCCCAGCAGAGATGTCTGTTGTGGGATTCGCTGACGCATCTTCTTTAGGTTATGCGGCAGTTCTCTACCTTCGTTCTCAGGATCAATTGGAAAGGGTAGACTCCCATCTGATGATCGCTAAAACCCGATTAGCTCCATTAAAAACCCTCTCAATTCCAAGGCTTGAACTATGCGCTGCTCTACTTCTTGTCAACCTTTTGCGATCTGTTCAACTCATTACACAACGATTAAAACCAACCTCTATTTTCTTGTTGTTGGATTCTTCCACCGTTTTATCGTGGTTAAATACACCTGTCCATCAACTGAAAACATTCGTGGCCAATCGAATAGTGAAAATTTTAGATAACTCTTTTCTCCCTAATTGGCATCACATTCATTCAGAAGATAATGCCGCCGACATTGCGTCTCGGGGAACTTCTCCATCAGACTTGGTCAATCATTCAGTTTGGTGAAAGGGACCTGACTGGATGAATAAACCATTGTCGGAATGGCCATTAACTAAGCCAACCAAATCATCGAATTGTTCAGACTTACCTGAGACAAAACCAGTTTGTACTATCTTGGCTACCACAACCAATGCATCGTCTTTATTTGAAGTTATTGAAAAATTCTCATCCTATTCCAAATTAATTAGGGTACTTGCATATGTCCAACGCTTTATCGTAAATTCTCGCCCTCATTCAACCAAGAGAAAAGGTCAATTAATCTTAGAGGAACTTCGTCAAGCTACTCACACCTTGGTGAAAATAGTTCAAAGACATCATTTCCTCTCTGTAAGCTCCAAACCTTCTCTTATAACATCGCTAAAATCATTATCCGTTTTTATTGATTCTCGTGGAGTGTACAGGGTGGGCGGTCGCCTCAGTAATGCCCCTATAAATTATGATGCTAAACATCCCATGTTGTTACCCTCTAAATCACATTTTGTGGAACTACTTGTCGACCACTACCATATTGTTTACTTACATGCTGGACATCAGCTCCTCCATTCAATACTACGTCATCATTATTGGATTATTTCAGCAAGACGTCTGATACGCACTCGAATTCACCGATGTTTGAAATGCCATCGCCTAAAAGTAAGACCTTACACACCTTACATGGGAACTTTGCCAATGTCAAGATTCGAGCAAGGCCGACCCTTTATGAATGTCGGGATTGATTTCGCTGGTCCATTCTCAATCCGTGAATCCTCTCGCCGTAAGGCTGCCCTCGGCAAAGCGTATGCCTGCTTATTTGTGTGCATGAGCACAAAGGCGTTGCACATTGAGATCGTGTCGCAATTGACAACAGTAGCTTTCTTAGCCTGTTTAGACAGATTTATAGCTCGACGAGGACTACCCAGCAGAATATTCTCCGATAATGGAACAAACTTTGTAGGAGCGTCACGACATTTAAAAGAGCTATACTCCTGGTGGAATACCTACTCCCTGAAAAAGGACATCGAAAACTACTTCGTCAATCGAGAAATGAAATGGAGTTTTATCCCTCCATTCGCACCTCATTTCGGTGGTTTGTGGGAGGCTGGTGTGAAGTCGTTTAAGTACCACCTTAGGAGAGTAATGGATTGCCAACCCCTTACATTTGAAGAACTCTCCACCATCGCAAATCGCATAGAAGCGATTTTGAATTCTCGACCCATGCATCCTATGTCATCATCACCAGAAGACTTGGATGTCTTGACGCCGGGTCACTTCCTGATTGGTGCCCCTCTAGTTGCTCTGCCAGAACCAGAGTCAATCGAGCCATCGCGCCATCCAATCTCGAGATGGAATCTCATTCATCGCTGCATAGGCAATATTTGGAAACAATGGCGACGGGACTACTTACATTGCCTACAACAACGTAGTAAATGGACTACTGAATCGGCAAATGTAAATATCGGCACACTTGTGCTTCTTATTGACCCTAATGTACCTCCCCTCAGTTGGCCTGTAGGGCGCATTAAAGAAGTTTTTCCTGGACAAGACGGGACTGTCAGGGTAGTAAAGGTGAAAACCTCTACAAACGAGTATACCCGTTCCGTTTCGCGCCTAGCTCCATTGTTACCTCCATAGTGTGTTAATCTACCTGGAAATTTTCTACGCAAATTTGGTGGGCGGTATGTTGGGTCCCAACTATTTTTTTTATTTATTTTTTTTCCTCACGTAATTATAACGATTAATTTTATTTTATTTGTTAAAAGAAAAAAAACAAGATTGTAATATTTTATTGTATTGATAAGTATAATTAGGAATTAAGGGTGTTTACGTCTAAGCAAGTGATAAGGTGACCTCTAATGCGATCGGCAATTGTTTCGGCATGGCGGATCAACTCCGATCGTCATCTAATTACTGGCTCAGTTCCCTGAAAGTTGTGAACGAAGAAGGACGCTTGGAAATTTGTTGATTGATGTTGACCCCACATTCACCCTACTTCTTCATCGCTGACTTCACACCGGTTATCCACCACCCACCCACGCTCCCAATTGTTCGGAGAGTGAACATCGAGAAGAATTTCTTCTTCTCCACTTGGGATCTCCGGTAAGAGGTTATTTGCTAGTACACACACCAGTTATCTCCAGATTCAGCTCACATCATCCTTTTAATTGCAAAAATAGAAGACTATTGACTTTTGGTGATTGACACTGTTAAATTTAGTAAATATAGGATTTAATTAATTTTTATTTATACTAAAGCGTAAAGACATTTATATTTTTGTTATCTATGTTTCTTTCATTTTATTTTTAGATTACTAACCCCGTTACTAACATTACTTTTTTTTGTTTATATATACGATCATTACATATGTATTGCCAGTTTATAATTTTAGTTTTTTTTGTATAATCTTTCCTCAATTATATTTTGTGTAAACAATCTTGTTTTTTGTTGTTTTTCTGGGAAAATGCAGGCATCCATTCTTGTACTTTTTTTCTGAATTTCACAGCCGGTAATTTGCAAGGGACAGAAGTTCGGCGACGTAATTTTACTAGCCCCTTCTTCCACACTGAGCCCCCCAGTGACACCAGACAGCAATTATATAGGTATAGTAGGTTTTTTTTTTTTTTTTTTTTTTTTCCCTTAGCTCCCAAACTTGCTGTATCTTTGCAAATTTATGATTTTTTTCCACATAAAGGCGCAGTTATTTAAAATTTAGAGGTTCACTTTAAAATGACCTCGTATATTTCAGGTTGGATTAGGTACTGCGCATAAATTTCTCTTAAGCACACAAACCTGTGCGAATGTCGAGCAGCTCCTGACGCTAGGACATAGGGGCGATATCCTCCTCTTTTAGATAACTTGCCTGGGAAGGCCAGTCCCGCTAACGAGATAATACTCGAGGGCCAGTTTAATTTACCCGGTTATCGTCTAGCTCTGGTCGCTGCAATACAATTAGAATTTATTACAATTAGACCGAATACATTAGGCCTTTATTTTCAAGTAGGAATATTATTTAATAGTACAAATATAATATATAACATCCCATGATTAGTCATTCAGCTATAAGTTTTAGGTCTTATATATGTGCAGTGGTCTCATTAACGGACAACGGGTGCCCGTTTGATAGAATTGCAGTATGTAGATGCCCCTCATATCCATAATTTGAAGTAATGTACGAGAGAGTTCACCCTTGGAAGATAAAATTAGTTTTGAAGCCAACTTTAGACTGTATGAAGTAACTTCAGCATCAGTTTTGACTTTTAATATATGAGAGATCTAAGTTAAGTTCCATAAATTATTAATTAAGTTGTTACTAGAATTTTGATTAAAATGTTAAATATGTCTCAATATATGATCCCTAGAGGGTATAAAGTGTTTTTAAATATACTTATTTATATATTTTTTTAACAGCTATTTCTTAATAGCTGTTTTAGCTAAGAATCCCTGCTCATCAGCAAAAGGCGGAAGTGGTTGGATTACGACCACCAACCAAATATTACCTGGATTTATATTTTTTGTACCTGTTGTTTTAGTCATAGTAAAGATTATTTGAACGGTATGCCCTAAACGCGTTATTTTGTGAGCTGGGATTTCTACAGTTTAATCATAAAGATAATTAATTATATTCAGGTTGTATGTATTTGAAATTTATCATGAGGTGGTCTTCTTTTAAGGTAAGTTAATATACTGATGTATTTCTGAGACGACCACGCTTAGGAGTATATTAGATAACTACTGTTTCATAATTTCATAGATTTCACCAGCTACCAGAACAAGAACTATTGAGTTTAAAAGTCTGTGCAATAAATTGAGAAGAGACAGTCCCAAGGACGGAAAATGCCCAAAGAACAAAGTACCTAACCATGAAATGGCTAAAACAACCTGACTAATCCGACCCAATATTTTCAGCAGCCAAACGATTCTTGATGAGGTGAAGGAATGAACATTTTAAAAGTTCCGGAAGTTTAATAGCTGAATGATGGGAGCGTTCAAACAAATTTTGAAAAAAACAACAACAAGAAAATGTCAACAAACTTGATACTAAACTTTATAGTGCTATAATATGACATCTTTTGAACAATCAATCGTCTTCGTCCCCGGTGGGAAAAAATAGATTTACTTCAGTATCACAAAAATTTTATTATGTCACGTAACAAAGATATTGATGCAAATGAAGATGGCAAGTGGTGCCGGAATATTGACAAGAGTGAAAATGCGTTTGTTTGATGTTGTGACTCGTTTTCCCCTCACATATAAATTGATTTTTCTTTATTTCTTTCTTCTTTATACAGTTTACTAAAAAATACTTGCGCATTGGTTTGCATTGAATAAAACCTACAATTTCGATATTTTCTAACGATTTGTTTTTCAAATTTTAATTTTTCAATATAATATTTATCTACTTAGTAAGCGCTTTAAACTTATCAATCCGAAAGTCAACAGTCACTACATCGCAAAAGGCAATCACCCAGTTTCCATCCAAAATTACTATTAAATTTTCAGAAACTTAAAATTGCAGAGATTACGATGCTAACCATGAAATCTTGATTTTTTGTTCTTTCAATATATAATTAAAACAATATGAAAAAACTCATCGGCATGACAATGTGGCATTGCTTTCTCTCGTCATGGTCGTCGCAATGGTTGGAACTGGTTTCGAAGCTATATGCCTTATCATTCCAGTGTATAAATGATATTTTTTGTTCGTGGTAAGTATTTGTACCTTGCCTAACTACATAATAGAACTACCATTGCTTGAAATCATTTCGTATGTAGGTTTATTCAAGAAGTCATTTAGTGAAAATTAAGTAATGAGTAAAACGTGTAAAGTCAATGAAAATAAAAAGGATGATAAATTTCTACTTATTAAAAGTTTCCGTCTTGGAGGGCTTCTCTTGTGCGTGAAACCACTAACGGAAGTACAATAAGATTCTCTTTTAGTCTAGAGATTTAAACCCAGAACCATCCCATTATAACTCGGACACAGTACATCTTATGAGACCCCTGCCAGTTCATAGGCAAGCTTATCTTCCTACAACCCTTCCCCTAGCTACTTTTACAACATACTCGTCGTTGTTTTGGTTTAGTGCCATTATGTACTCACACTTGAGGCTGATTGTCTGCAGACCCTTAACCGTTTCCATTTTGAGTGGAAACCCTAACCACATCACATTCGTTTCGTTTTGAAATGTAGATGATGATTGGGCTTCAGTAATGTTTCTATGATAGAAACTCAAACAGACGGTTAAGTACTAAATAACATTCCCTACTAATACCATTCATAGCTAATATTCCGTAAACAGACTCTTCTAATAACCAGAAAATTTTATTTATTTTCGTTTTTTCCTTACTGTTAAATTTATATTCAACTTAATATCTCATAACTGGACCCGAGCAATCATTTGGATCTATATAACCCCTACCAAGTAAATACGATTGCAAAACGTTCGCTTATACCTGCTATGCTTTCACGGTTTGTTTAAAATGCTCTATTTATAATGGCATCCCAAATATGTTTGCAAGGGATTTCCTCCCTTTTAATTTGGTTTTTAAATTGACTCCTTGGCAATAGTGGTATTGCTGTTTTCAGCCGTATGGAAAAAATATTTGATGATATTGTTAATAGCAAAACAGTATACTTAATAACTAGGTCGAAAAATATAACTCAATCCCTGAGTGTCTGATGGGTTTTTCGATAGGTAATGGTTGCTGTTATTGTGTATTATTCTTAACAAGGGTAGTAAAAATTGCCATGAGAAAAAAACAAAATAGTTTGGGCATATTTGTTGTCTTTAAAAGAGGTGTTGACCCTAAATATTATACGGCATATTATAGGTCATGTTTAATTTCGCAAGTGTACCGGTGCACCTGTGATAGATACTTATAGTTTCTGATTGGAAAATCAGTGTGGTTCTGATGCCTAGTCTCCTTAACGCATCTATACATTTGGCTCTGTATATCCTCCGATATTGTACGGGCTCCAAATTTAAAATCTTTCAAAACATATTAGATGTTTTTAGACATACAGTCGGCTTTTTTTTCAAGTGGCTGGTCCATCTAAGAGTAATTGATGCGCACTCCTTGAAAGCAAACGTTGTCAGCGTATTTGTATTTCTTACAGCAAATTAAACGTAACTTAATAAATTAATCAATATATTAAGATGTTCGGATTATTTATTTTCCATAATCCAAGAAATAGAGCTGTAGCTGAAGAATCATTGGACATAACGACGACCAGAAAAGTAAAATGGTATTTGTTTTACATTACTAGCCTTCTTAAGGAAAAACTCGGTATAGGAAGACCCTAGGTCTGAAGGAATTTGATTTCTCGGAACAGCTGCAGAACCTCATGACTTTGCCTCTCACAGGCAGAACTTTCTCGGTTCGTATAGGCACCACGTCTACCGCCAGAAGAAAATACACTGCCTGTGTCCCCCAAGGGTCAATACTAGGCCCTCTTCTGTTTAACATATACACCACCCACACCGGAGGAGCCTCGTACCCCAACTGAGAGGTGTCGGCGTACGTGGACGACATAGGTATATACAGCACCAGCTTCAATCCCACCAGAACACTGAAATTTGCAGAGGGTTCCAGCCAACTCATCGCTGAGAAGCTCAACGCCGTCAATATCAAGGTAATCCCAAGGTAAGTTGTTGGGCCAAGGTGAATAAATTGAAACCAATCCATGTGGAGACCAAATCTATTATCAAATCCTATAGTACTCCTTCCTGTACTTCATACATATGTATCCATATGTGTCCCATAGTTTTCGTCCCCAGACAATTGAAATTTTTATTATTCTCAGTGGAATAATGTGCTAGGATAAAGTTGTTTTTTTTGTTTGATTTCAGTTACATGCTTACCTGGCAAAGGACAATTTTTTTAAACGTGTTGTCTACTATAGTAAAGGACAACGATTCCTTCGCACTCCAAAATAAAAACAACGAATTAGATTTTTTGTTTTCCATAATCCACCATCTGATTATTATCCGAAAATCCACCAATTTTTATTAATTTAAAATACCGAAAACCTGACCTTTCCTTTGGTCAATGAGAGTGATTCAGGTGGCGTTGAGGAGGGAAAGGTTAGTTTACGCCTAGAATTGAGTAAAAGACGTACAAAGTGATCGGTTATTTTAAAGTCATTGGAAAAAAATTACACTAAACAATAAAGAATATTTCCATTAACATAACGGTAGGGGCCGCTCCAAGAAATAGCACTGTAGCTGAAGAATCATTGGACATAGCGACGACCAGAAAAGAAAAATGGGAAATGAGATTTGTTTTACATTACTGGCCTGCTTCACGACTTACTATACGTTTTTTATAGTTCAAAGAACACTGCAACCAATGTTCGTTCCTAAAGAAAGCTTGTATTTCCGATTCAAGATTATTTGAATGATAAATCATTGATCTGATCCCACGTAATCGCATTGTTGTGGGTCGATCAATTCAGTTCGCAACATTGTTGGTACTGATATCTTTCCGATGAGTTTTGGATTTCAGCTTTCCAAGGGGATTGGACGAATGGAACCGGGTGCTAAAGATTGATTATTTTACGGAATACGGACAACCTACAATTTCTTCAAATATCCGGTAACCCATATTTTATTGTTAACCTTCAAAAGGTGTGAACGGAGATCAAATATAAAGATTTTCTTAAGCAACGATAGGGCCATCCCCTCTCTAGGTCCCATCCTCTTGTATCTATTTAAAGCATGTTTCTTAAATTTCATTGCCGTATAAAATCTGGTTGGACAAAAGTTTTGCATAGCATTGCGGAGAAAAGATTCACGTTTATGTTATACAGAAATACTTTTTTTATTTGTCAAACCAGATTTTATACAACAAAGAAATTTAAAAAACATGCTTTAAATAGATACAAAAAGACAAACAACCCAGGCCACTTACTACCTTTCCTTTAAGCAACTACACTCCGAAGCTGGGATATTTATAAACAACTTTATTAAGATGAAATTACAATCTGCCTTAATACTTAATAGGCAATAAATAATTGAGATAAATGTATTCACACATACAATATTTACAATTCATCATTCACTTACACATTCATACAATATTTACAAACAGCCCAGGGGCCCCCAAGTCCACATAGTTGTTGCCTCCCTCACAAGCGAAAGAGGAAGCGGAGTCTTGGGAAGTCCCTCACGCACCCCCACAAGCCCGCCACCAAATACGAGCGAGGCCGACGAAGATTGCGAGAGCCACATACGCTCAGGACATGATAAAAGAAACTGGCCATTGCCAGGACTCCCACTGTTGCACATTTATAAGAGGTCACGAGGCTACTGCCGTTTCAGTCTCCGAGGAGGATTATAGGGATGAGTGGAGCAGTGCAATGACTGTGCTAGAAATTAGGGTGGTCGGATAGGTTACTATGGAACTTTATGAGCTTGGAAGGGAAGAGTTCAAGAGAGTATATTAAGATCATTATAAAGGGTTTTGTTGCTGACGTAATAGAGGACATTTACTGTTGTTCTGAGGACTTTTGATTGAAAGGATTGGATACGCTTGATGTTCGACTTTTTTGCTGTCCCCCATAGCTCTATTCTGTATGTCCAGGTTGACTTAAGTATAACTTTATAGATTAGTAATTTATTTTCTATTGAGAGTCGAAGTAGTCTGTACAGTTGTCCAAAGCGTCTGTTTAGTTCTTTTCGTTTTAGCCTCGTGTGTGGGTTCCATGTCAGTCTTTTGTCGTGATGGAAGCCTGAATACCGTATTGTCTAGGATACAGGGAGAGCAATGGAATTTAAAAAAACTAGCGGACTGGACTTGTCGCAGAGGGTAAAGGTTATGTGGGAACATTTTGCTTCATTGACCTTGATTTGCCATTGGTTGCACCAATACTTGATCTCATCAAGGTGTTTTTGAAGGTTTTGGGATGCTATATCAGTGTCTGAGTGGGATGACAAGACTGCAGTGCCATCTGCGAATGTTGCCAAGAAGGTATTGGGGGTAGAGGGGACATCAGCGGTGTATAGGTTATAGCGGATGGGACCCAGGACACTGCCTTGTGGAACTCCTGCTTTTATGGGATAGTAGTTAGAATATTCTAAACCACAGTGGAATTAGAAGAAGCGGTTTGAAAGGTAGGACTTTAGGATTTGGAAAAGGGTCAGTGGTAAATATTTTTTGAGCTTGTAAAGCAAACCTACGTGCCAAACCCTGTCAAAAGCTTGAGCTACGTCCAGAAATGCAGCAGTGCAATACTGTTTTGATTCAAGGGCTGAGGAAATGTGATCAACAACGCGAAGGCCTTGTTAAGTAATGGAATGTTCATGACGGAAGCCAAACTGGTGTATAGGAAAAAGGTTTTTGGATTCGACAATTGGAAGTAGACGTTTTAAGAGGAGTTTCTTAAATATTTTTGAGAGGATAGGGAGTAGGCTAATTGGACGGTAAGATGAGGCGTCATTGGGTGGTTCACCGGGTTTGGCGAATAAGACAATAATGGAATGTTTCCAGAGGAGAGAAAAGTGCGTCGTTCGGATAATGCAATTATATATATATAGGTTAGGAAGATTATAGCTTTATGAGGAATCTGTTTGAGAATTTGAGGAGTGAGAAGATCATATCCAGGGGATTTTCGGTAAGGTAAGTTTTTCAGAAGGTATTTGACCTCAGAGGGGTTAACGGCTTTTGGTGGAAGTGAGAGAGGTATAGGTGAAGTGAGGTAATCTTCTACAGTTGTGCTATGAGTATGGTTTTGATGAGAAAGGTGAGGTGTGAAAGTATGGGTAAGATGCAGAGCGAATTCCTCCAACCTATCCCCATGCGAAGCCGCCAAGGACCCATCATCACGACGGAGTGGGTGTGAAACAGGATGATACTTTAGGATTTTTTTAGTTACATTCTACAGGGAGTTATCCCTGGTAAAAAGAGAGGAGAGGTGGGAATTGAAGGAGTCGGAACGGAAGGACGCCAATTGCCGCTTTACCAATCTGCAGTACTGATTGTATGAGCGGCGATCAGCAGGATGTCGGGATCTTTGCCACACTGTTCTGGAATGGCGTTTGAATTGGATTAGGTCTTTGAGATGCTGAGGTAAACAATTTCGATTGCGAGTTTTCAGATGATGGAGGGGTGACGATGTCTCCCAAGCTGACCTCTGAACCAGAGTGGTGAAAGAGTGCACTAGTCTTGGTCTTGGGATGTTTTCAGGGACACTTTGAGGTCAACGAATTCTGTAAGGAACTGGCGGAAGTGGTCCCAATTGACTGGGCCCCTAATGAATAAAAGAGGAGGTAGTTTGTGAATTGGTCTTAGGGGAATGGTTAGTAATAAAGGGCTATGATTGGAGGAGAGGTCATCGAGGTGCGTGAGTGAATAGTTCAGTGTTCCTAAACTATTGTAGAAGAAG
Source organism: Acanthosoma haemorrhoidale (assembly GCA_930367205.1). NCBI lineage: Eukaryota > Metazoa > Arthropoda > Insecta > Hemiptera > Acanthosomatidae > Acanthosoma > Acanthosoma haemorrhoidale. The sequence goes on from OV884011.1 coordinate 82,082,788, forward strand.
AAGTCTAGGATATTTGGATTTTGGTTGGGTTCTGACGGCCAATAGGTGGCTGCGTCAGGAGTGATAGTGGAGCAATGTTTCCGTGTGCGTGCATACATCAAAGCACGTCCTCGTGTATTTATGGATCTTGACCCCCAGTGTTGGCGCTTCGCATTAAAGTCCCACCCACAAGGAAACAATGTCCGATGAAGTCTAGAAAGGAGATGAATTGGGAATCGGAAATGGATATATAGAAAGCTGGGATATTAATTCAACCATGCATATCATAGATAAATGAAAACGATTTTCCAGAAAATGCCTTTTAACGAAAGGCAGTAACCGAAAAATCTTTGACTTTACGGCGCTACAGCTATATCCAGCTACTACTACTGGCCAGTCTTGCGGGTCTGCCGAAACTCAAACACAGCAATTTTTTAGGCGTTGGCTTATTGATTAGATTGGATTGGGTTTATTTCGACGTAAAACATTATTGAACCCATCAATGCTGTTGTTTGTATATTTCAGCTGAATGCGGGAATAAGAAAAGTAAATGGAAGAGAGCAGAGCTACTTGGCACAGGCACCGGCACTCGGAAACGGCTGGAGGCCCAATCCCAAATGCTAGGTGGTGGTTATAAATAGTGTTTTATAGTGATGTAGTCCTGTTGATGTGATCATCAAACATATTGATCATATAAACTTACAATAGAAATATTTCAAGACATCATAGAGCTGTGACGAAGCTTTGAAGAACAAATTATTTCAAATTTTACACATTAATTATTTAGGGACGGTGTTAGGGGGCTGTAAGGATAGCAAATTGCACTCTTGGACAGCCTTACCTCGCTAGCATCAACTCTGGAATCTCGCCGTCTTCAATCCAACTCCATTATTTTTCTTAAAGAAAAATAACTGCTGAGCTGTATTATTAAAATTGAAAACCATTAGTTGAATAAACTATTTTAATTACAAAGGGGAATCTGAAAAATAACCCCGAATGCCCTTTTGACACTAATTTATTGATAACACCATTCCACCCAACCCATTCAATCTGGCAATTCTATAAATTATATCAGTTTAAGCCGATCACATAAACATAAAAAAAACAACCTATAAATCTATATAACATGCAAATATCCATATAAATAATAAATATAAATTAAAATTAAATCTTTCAATTATGACAAATACCTTAATTGCGCAATTAAATCAATACTAAAATACCCTGGGTAAAATTTAGTGACACACATTGGCGAACATGAAGAAGCACGCCGAGCTGTGGAGGCATCTTGTCGGCTAGCAGCACGTAGACGATGTTCCGCCTCGAGCTGCAATGGAGGAAAGGCATTCGTCGCATCCGATTCCATGGAGATACAGCGAAGCTCTTCCGTCTCGGTCAATTCCGTAATAATAAAAAAACCAGTGAAGCCCCCAGATTCCAAAGGAAGGGAGAAAACGCCCTCTAAACTGCCGATAACCGAACTTCTTCGGAAAATCAATCGTAAGTATTGCGATTGATGAGAAAAATGGAAAAATAATTTTCGCATGGGTTGCACTGGGGAACAAGACACCATACAGAATGAACGGGTGCGTGAATATCTGTGCTCACGATGACAGCCAATTGTCCACTGCTCTGTTAATACCCTTTGCACTCGTAAGTAGGCAAAGGTAAACACCGGTGTACCGGCTAAGCGTAAACAATACGAGATACACTCGCCTGACGCTAATTATATATAATTATACAATAAATAAATAATTAATAAATAAATAAACAATAAATAATTACAAAATAAACAAATTATAATGATATCACTCTTCATGATAACAATAATTGAGCGGCCGAAACAGACGGGATGGTCAGCTTTTCGTTCAAAATAGAGGAGAGTTTAGATTCTCACCTGAGGGAAAATATCAAACCTTATGTCCTGTAGCAATCTATACAAGGGCTGAATTCTGCTGGCAAATGCCCTAAATCTGGCCCCTTATATAGGCAGGTCAGAGGCTAGGCCTCACCCGCACCCCTAGAGAGCTTCAGCTGTTTCATGCTATAGTTTCCCCCTCTCTTAACTGACACTTAACGTTTTTGTTATTAAAACATACTTATATATTTTCTGTGCCGAAAAGAGAGGAACTTCCATTTATTCGTGGTGAAGAAGTTGACACTAGCGTCCTTAACACTTATTTAATTACTAATGCTATAATAATTATTAAAGAGGACTGACAATCTCATGCTTATGTCCGCTTTTAAGAATTTTTATATAGTAGTTTATACGGATAATTGGCTAGACCGGACATGTACAATAGTTTAAATACGAGGCGATATAAAACCTATCCAACTTCAATTCCTAGAACTTTTGATTAGTAACCTGTTTTGAGTGACCTTCTACAAACACGTGTTACAGATTTCCCCTTCAAACTCTAGTTAAGATGCCTCTTCAACTTCCAGATGTGATCCAGTAAATACTAACTTTCCAGAACTCCATTAACCGGAATTGCTTTTTCCACGACGTTGCAGTGGGCAGCCACTATGCAATGTTCAAAAGTGAGATTAGCTGGAACGTTTCCAGAAGACATCATAGATTGCAATTTCTTTATAAAAATATATTCACCGGTGCTCCTCAGGTCTACTACATCTAAGATATCGTACCAAATCTCTCTGTCGTTTCTAATTTTCGATGTCTTCGTTCAGCTGAAGCACAGTTTTACTTGTCAGATCACAGATTAAATTATCTAGGAAGTACAAAAACATCAGCGTGATAAAGAAAATGTTTCACTTTTTATGAATGATTTAGCAATATTTTCTACCGAACTCAAAGTGTGATATTTCTGAAAATATTCGTACATAATTGGCAGAAATACACTTGATTTTGGCAACTTCTCACTTGTGACAAAGCTGCTCTATATACGAAAATCTTCCTTAGTGTCGATAATTATTATCAAAAGTATAATAGACGTGTCAAAGGTAGGTTATGTTACCAATAAGGACAATTATAATAAGGACTGGAGATGTTTTTGAGATTAAATCCAAATTACCACTGGAAACTGATCCTTATTAGAAATTATTCTCTGGGAAAATGGATTAGCCAGATGCTAAAGAGTACGCTTCCTTTCCTTCACGTATTCATGTCTTTATATTATATACAAAAAATCTGAAAATATGAATTCCGAATTCCCTTCATATAGTTCATTTTTCTTTTTATATACATAACTAAGGCTGGTATATGGCAATGAAATAGGGACCATGTTTCCCTCGTATTCAGGGTTTCATCCTCAGCTAAATAACTTTCTGGCTTGACAGAATGAGAGAAGAGATAAAATCTCTTGGATGAATGTAGAAGGCACTGGACCATTGATGATGGAAGCTGACCTGGAGCCTGCCTAGGAGAGCAATATTGGCGTTGGTTATGGAAAACCACAGTGAGTTATACATTAGTAATGTACAACATCCCGTTACCAATTAATGTGATAACCATCTGTTGTGCCAACTTTACTACGGACAAATAGAGTTTACTCTCTTCAGGGGCCGGAAAACATCCACCTGCTTTTCCATATTTTTATATCAATAAACTGTCGGAGTCAGTATAGAGAGCAGGGACTAGTTCATAATCCCAACACTAGGGGCGCTGGGGTAGTGAACTCTGATTGGTCAAAATATTGGTCTTTATTGATTGTTTGGAATAGACTAGTCTCTCATTTGATGCGCGCATAAATATACCTGCCTATATATGATTCTAAACTTTCTTTATTAGTCGGAATCAGCCACTTGAAGTGAGCACTACCCTCTCTCTCTCTTTCAGTCCCTCACTCTCTTTTTTCTTACTCGTCTGCTATCATTCGGTGGAACGGGGTGTGCGTGAGGGAGGTACGGGGAACCCTGTTCTGTAATTGCTGGAGCGTTTTTAGAGTGTTAGGAGTTAGTTATTTGTACAGTGGGGTGCCGTACATTAGAGCCGGTCGTAGGACGCTCCGGTAAATCAGCAGCTTGAGGCGTACTGATAAAGCCGGCTGTAAAGTAGGTGGCCTAGGCTGTAGAACGTTTTCCTAACACTCTTTAACTTCTTGCTGAGATGTGTCGTGAACGACAAGTGTCTACCAAGGGTAATGCCCAGGTAGCATAATTTGTCAAGTACATCTATTCATATTAATGTTATCATTTTAGTAGGTAGACTTAATAAGATTGATCATGAGAGTTTTTGATTATTGACTAAGGATATCCTGAAAAAGCACTTTTTTTTATCTATCGACCATGGTGAACGAGAGGGGATAAAATTATCGATCCCGTTCTACAGTACCTAAGTGAGTAGTGGGTTAATGCTTGATTAATTTAACCCTTACTTTTACAGCTGTATAGTCTAAGCCCCATTTAAATATCATTTGCTTATTTTTTGTAGCCTAACATAGGTTTTCTCTGAAGAGCCTTAACTAAAATAAAAATATACCATTCATGCCATGACTTGTTATTTATACCATAAGTATGCTGAGTTTTTTTTATAGGATCGTCAAAGCATTCGGTGGCCTGAGTACAATATGCATACAGTGGTTCTACAAGAAGAATATACTTTCAATCGATAGGAGCCTACACTTCACAGAAGCTTCCCATCTATTGGGTGATGAATGATCCAAGAGGAAAATAAACCACGAAAAGAAAGTAAAATATCTCTGAGCCGATGAAGTGGCGCCCTATCTATCTGCCAGCCTTTGAACTTAGCTACTCTGATGTATATTGAATCGACCAGTTCTAGCCGTTCTTTATATTGTCTATTGATCTTGCACTCTATGCTACATGGGGTCATTTGGCGTTCCCATTGTTATCTGTTCTTCAGTATACTCATAAAGATAAAAACTATGGAAATAGGTGTTGAAAGGAACGCGTTATAAGAGCAATTAGCCTTAGCCTGAATTGCAGCACAGAGCATTTGCCAAGAGTTTGAAGCTTGACCGGTTAACAATATTTGATATTGTCTATCTATAGCATATTTAAGTATTACAATATCTCGGCGCTGAATTTTGAAATAAAATAACTCTGAATCATGAAACATTACAATAAAAAAAAAAGTATAAAGCTAATTAAAAATCTATTGACTTTTGGCTGACGTCATTTCGGTCCTTGAGTAATAGATACGCATATATATCGCACTGTATAGATATATTCGCACATATACTCCCACAATCAACTAGAAATAAAAAAAATGTAGTAACAAAATTAAGTGCTACGAGTTTACCAGTATGTTCTCAAGCATCGGACGAGTAATAGAAGTCATTATCAGAATGTTTCCAACGAAAGAGGGGGAATCTTAAGTGTATTTAATAAGAACACTTCTGAAATATTTTTTCTCAGGTGAGAATCTAAACACCCCTCTGTTTTGAACGAAAAGCTGACCATCCCGTCCCTAAACAATTTATGTGTAAAATTTGAAATAATTTGTTCTTCAAAGCTTCGTCACAGCTCTATGATGTCTTGAAATATTTCTATTGTAAGTTTATATGATAAATATGTTTGATAATCACATCAACAGGACTGCATCACTATAAAACACTATTTATAACCACCACCTTTGGGATTGGGCCTACAGCCGTTTCCGAGTGCCTCTGCCGAGTAGCTCTGCTCTAGTCCATTTACTTTCCTTACTCCCCCCATGAGCTGAAATATACAAACAACAGCATTGATGGTTTCAATAATGTTTTACGCCGAAATAAACCCAATCCAATCTAATCAACAAGCCAACGCCTAAAAAATTGCTGTGTTTGAGTTTCGGCAGACCCGCAAGACTGGCCGGCAGTGATAGCTGGATATAGCTGTAGCGCCGTAAAGTCCAAAGATTTTTGGTTACTGCCTTTCATTGACGGGCATTTTCTGGAAAATCGTTTTCATTTATCATCGATGTGCATGGTTGAATTAAATTTTGGAGATACTACTAAGATATTTTAATGCGTGAGAGGTATACACTTCAATGGCTATTAGTTCAAAGAACCTTGCTTGATGGCTATTTGCATTAGTACCCCTAAAGTTTCTGGAAATGGCATTTAAATCTAGATTAAATACTGTATTATAAATAATATTTCTAGAAATCATAAGATTATTTTTTGTTAGAAATAAACTAGGTAAGGGCAAGAACAATCAGTATTTTTAATTCTAAAAGTAACATTTTCTTGTATAAGTTGGTCTAATAATAAATAATGTAATAATAATAATAATGTAATGAATAAATAATATGTTTTTAAACTGAATTTACATCAAATCCGTTATTTTCAAAATTGTATAAAAAAGCATTAAAAGTGTAAATCGAAAATCACGATTGAAAATTAAAAGTATTAATTACTTAACAACATTGATTTCCTTAACGTTAAACTTAAAAATTTAAGATTATGGAGACAGTCAAAGGATTTTTAGTGATTTAGAACCTGACAACGAGTTCAGTTTCATTTATATTTACTCATTTTAAGTATAATTAATTAAAAACGATTTAATGAAGTTGCCAAGTGCATTATATAATAAATTATGTCGTTATTGATACGGTTATTATGTCAGATTGTGAATAGTGGTAGCTGACAGAAGCTGCTGAGCCTCATAAGGGGCATTTATGCATTAGCTAGGCAGCTGTAATATCGTCACTGCTCAGGCCGATACTGCCTAAGCTGGATTGACGCCTGTGGTCCCACGGACTGTCTGCTCTATCACTGTTCACGTCGGGTTCGCTCGTAAATTTTAATTGGGATTGTCCCATTAATGTAACGTTATTGAGTACTGTTAATGGATTTACCTTGTTCGAAATAGGTGTTCCTATGAGGGATTGTTACTCATCTTCACCACTGTGATATTCAAATCACTACGTATTCCTAGTATCTCCATGAAACAATGCCCTTGACGTTTCTTTCTATTATTTTATAGATAAATGATTTATATTTAAGTTTAAATTTGTTCGATATAACTTCAGAACTCATAAGGTAAACTATCAGGGGGTCATAAATTTTAATCCTATTTTTTTGGTTATGTTAGGTTGAAAAATATTTGACTTTTGTCCAAGCGTTCTTAACGACGCATCCTAGGAGCAGAAAAACTAAATTATTTTAAGTATAACTTAATATTTTTCATTGTAATTTCTGTCTTTTTTCTGTGAAAAAATTAAGGTTATCATACATCGTTTGTTTTATTTTTTACTTTTAACATAAAAGAACTTTAATCATACTTATTTGAAAGTTGAAAGAAAGTAAGTAAAACAAAAAAAATAAATGTTCATATTCGTTTTTAACAATCCTACACACGTATAAACACCAGTTTAACTGGGGTGATCATAAATATATATGTATATTTTCAGTTAATTTAGTGCCATTTATTTTTTTATTTTCTCAAAAAAATTTAGAATCTGGTTGCTAAAATCCTACTTTCTTTCAAGCGTAAAAATACTTGTGTAATTTTATTAAATGAATTCTATACATTAGATACACTATTTTGGATGATATTTATAATAACCTAACTAGTGCATATTCCCTTAAACTTCCTTCCCTTCTCTTAACCATATAGCATGTGTTTTTCAGACAATATTCGCAAGCACTTCACAAATACACACCCATGATTTTTTATGTTTTCCAGGTGTTTTATCGGGGTTATAAAAGCAACATTGAAGAATGATAACTTATTATTAAACATTGAATATCATTTTAAATAATGCTAAAAAATAATTTACTACTTACTGTACTAAGTCTGTATGGGTTTCGTACCTACTACAATTGAAATAGTGACTTAGCGAAAATGGCACCGAACAAGACTGTGTAACTATAGTATTACTCTACTCAACTATTATAATCTTTCATTTTTCTATATTTTTAATTTCTGGAATGGTAAAAATGCAAGTAATAATCCTTTTCACCATTAACCTCCCAAAGCATCACAGAAAAAAACTCTTTTAGACCTAATTTATCAGAAGAACGTGGTAAACATAAGCTTGTGTACTCATATTAAGATTAAACACACAGAAACAATTGTGAATAGTAATATCAAGCCCAGTTTTGAATATTGGTAAACAGAGTATTCTCATAACATCAACTCAATTATTGGTAACTGCAAAAGCTCCTGTTGGTTGACCATACGTATATTCGTAATCCTCACTATGCTGAAATAAAAATAATTGTATAAGACCTTAGATTGGAACGAATAACACATAGAAGGAAAAAACGATGCCACTTCATTGCATTTTTACCTCAAAGGTGAATTTTTTTTGAGAGAGAGAAGAAATAAAGAACGCAAATTAAGAACATAGATAAAAGTGAAAACACAGCTCAATCGTAATAAAGTATGAATTTTCAGGAAAAAAAATCAGAAGAATGAAACAAATTTACTTACATAGATTGTCCTGTGTACCCCACAAGGGAAATAATTCCCCCACGGCCGGGACTCAATAGGGCACCCTTTTCGAAGCGGAAACATAAGTGGAGAAACTCTACCCAGAATTTTTTATTTTTTTTATTTTTTTTAAAGCTCTCAAACTTATAAAAATAGGAATGTGGGAAAAATAAGGAAAATTATTTTTGGCTGAAAAGTGCCTTTCACTAAGGGGAGACCCCTATAACTTCTACCCAGAAGTACACCCGAATCCCTTACTTCTTGGAGTGGGGATAAAAAAAATGTTTATTTACGAACCTCTCAGAAACATATGACTAACGGAACGTTAAAAATTTAGGACATTGCTATTATTTACACAACAGCTTTTGTTTTAAAAACAAAACATCTAAATAGCAAGGTTGCTGATGTTAATTTAAAACGAACGATGTACTCTGTATACGAATAATCGCATTGATACGTTTATTAGGGTTGTTGAAAAGTAAAATGAACTCATTTGTTTGCCGAAAATTTCGATTTACTTACGATTCTTTAAACGTATCCTGGTTTTTGCGAATAGTCTATACCCATTAAATACAATTAGTAAAAACCAATTTTTTTTTATTTTTGACATAAAACAAACAAATCGGATGATGTATTATAACTTTATTTTACATCCAAAACAAAAAAGGAAATGTCAAAAAAAAATAAATAATTGTTGTCATGGCTCCTAGGGGCATTGGCAAGAACGCTTGGATACATTTCAAATATTTTTTGGCCCAGTTCCATGCAAACAAAGTTCCAATTAAATCGGTTACCCCAAGACCATAGCCCCCTTGTTAGTTAAAGCCACGAATTCTCTAAAACTAATATGGGCTGCGTTTGTTTTAAGAATAATGATAACTTATAATAGTTATGTACAAACACTAAACCATACATAAAGTACGCCATTCATATTAGTATTCCACTTCTAGTAGTCAAAATAAAGTAACTTTTAATCAAAGACAATCATGAGATTCAAAACAAACTTATATTAAATATTAATTTTGATTGTTAATTAAAAATTAAAATTAATTTAAAATAAATGTCTAATTCAACTTATACGATAAAATACGAAGTATGTTTTTAATCAGGAAGTATAATTTAACGTAACTAACGTCAGTAAATTTATTAATAAATAATGTTTACCTATTTTGCTTTGTGAGTCTGCCATATTCAAAAATAATGACAAAAAGCAATAAATTTGTGTTGCAATGGAATGATTTATTAGTTTTTAAAGGAAATTGGATATAATAAATAACCAATGAATTGGAGTTACATAATACTATACTGCTGTCCAAGACTAGCGATATTTTCGGTTGGACTGCTGCACACTGGTTCCTAACGACAAAATACGGGACAAAAGTCTGCAAAACAGTAAAGTTCGCCTCAAAAAAATTTTTTCACATTTTTAATGAAGGTATAGATTGCCCTTGATGTAAAACTGGTGATAAATTTTCCAAAAATAGCGCAAAAATAGTCCGAAAATAGACACAAAAAAAACTTTCACAAAAATCAAGCGTGACCCATGATTTCCAAAGTTTTTTTTTTTTACGCTGAATGCGATGGTGTTAGTTTACGCGACTTATTCAACAACCAAGAAAATATTAGGTATGTTTTCCACATAGTCATCATCGTTTTTAGTGTGAAAAAATGTATTGGTAAATAAATACATGTAGGTACCCTGCACATAAGCATAGGTAGGTCCTCACAATAAAACTATTACCCCGTTTAATGGCTATATTTGAAAAAAAAAAAAACATTATGAGTGAAGTAGTATATATATATATAATCCTTTATTGTGCTAAAATTACAATCTGCCTTTTATAAGGCAATAAGTAATTAAGATAAATGCTCTCATTCATACCATATTTACAGTTCATCATTCACTCGCTCATTCATACAATATTTACAGACAGCCCAGAGACCCCCCAAATCCACCGCGAAGAGAAAGCGGAGTCTTGGGAAGTCCCCCACGCTCCTCCGTCAGCCGCGTCACCGGATACTAGCCAGTGGAGGCTGACCAAGAGCGCGAGAGCCACAGACGCTCAGGACATGATTGGAGAAACTGGCCATTGCCAGGACTCCCACTGTCACGCGTTTATAGCAGGTCACGAGGCCACTGCCGTTTCAGTCTCCGAGGAGGATTATAGGGATGAGTGGCGCAATGCAATGACTGTGCTACAGGATTAGGGTGGTTGGCTACTGTGGAATTTCATAAACTTGGAAGGAATGAGTTCTAGAATGTAGGGTATGTTAAGGTCGTTATGAAGGGTTTTGTTGCTGACATAATAAGGGGCATTTACTATTGTTCTCAGGACTTTTGATTGAAAGGATTGGATTCCGTATGTCCAGATTGGTTTAAGTATAACTTTGTAGATTAGTAGTTTATTTTCTATTGAGAGATGGGATGTCCTTTGAAGTAGTCTGTACAGTTGTCCAAAGCGTCTGTTTAGTTCTTGTCTTTTTAGTCTCGTATGTGGGTTCCAGGTCAGTCGTTTGTCAAGATGGAAGCCTAAGTACCGTACTGTCTCGGATACAGGGAGAGGAATAGAATTAAAATAAACTAGTGGACAAGACTTGCGACAAAGGGTGAAGGTAATGTAGTGAAGTAGTAAAGTTGGTAAACATCAGTTTTCAATTCCGTCTCCGTACATAAATCCAGAGAGTTCGTGATTACTATAATGTTACTTAGATGAAAGTTTGTAAGGAGATTTTTAGCCTCTTCCTCAAGTTCAATTATTGGAGATTTTTGCCAATGTGGTCTCAATCTTGCAAGGAGTGGAGAACTATTACCCCGATTAGTGGCTATTAAAAAAAAAGTACTTATGGGCTGAAAAATAGTATATGAAAAAAGTTATTGAAAAATAATGTATATAAAATGATACCCACAGGCGGTAAAGTTGGTAAACATCAGTTTTCAATTTTGTCTTCGTCCAGAAATCCAGAGTCTTCGTGACTATGTGCTGGATGAAAGTTTGTGAGGAGATTTTCAGCCTCTTCCTCAAGTTTAATTGGAGATTTTTGCCAATTTGGTCTCAATCTTGAAAGGAGTGGATCAGAAGAAATAATTAAATTATGTATGATGTCTTCGCTTGTTGTGGTCCTCGATATTTTGCGGGAATGGTTCAGCCGAAAACGTTTAAAATCCTTGTTTTTATTTTCTTGAGCTTCCTCTGATATCCAACCAATCGGTAAAACAGTAGAATCCAGAATCGCTTTTCCGTGGATCAAAATTTTATGAAGAGAGGATGGCATGTAGTACCATTCATACAAAGAAACATATAGCTCTGCAGTTTCGTGGCAGTATTTTTCAAACTTGGAGGAGTCCACAGAAGCACCAGAAGAAATCACTTGAAGAATCACATAAAATTTGTGGATCAAGTTTTCGTTAATTTCGGTAATCTCAGCAACAGTTTTCCAATCTCTGAAAAAAACGTCGCGCGCTGTTTCCATCGTTGGTTGTACCAGATCCTTGTTTCGACACATCCACTAAAATACCAATTTTCTCTTTCAAGCTGTGCTGGGTATGTTCCTTTGTAGTTTTCATTCTACGCTTTTCGTCAGGTAATCTCGCACTCCATTTTTTGATTGGCAAGCGGTAAGCTATATGTAAAATACATTCCATCAATCGTATCTAAGCGTGAAGACTCGACAACCAATACTCTGTGCTGGCTTGATCGATAGGCATGGACTTTACTCTCTCAAGATTGTACATTTTTGATGGTTTGATACTGGCATACTTTGCCATCTATCATGGTTAACTGCAAGCTACGAACCGTTTCGTAGGTAGTGTTTTCGATCAATGTTATGGAAGGTTTCAAATTTTTGATTTCATCTTTTAAGTTCTCTACTTCTGCTATGATCTTTGTAGTGTCCTCTTTTTCGAACTCGAACTTAATAGGACGGCAAAATTTGTTAGAGGAATGGGAAGGATTGACCCAGCACGCACGGTGGATGCTGGTGCCGATGTCGCTAGTTTCAGACAACTTCAAAGGTACGAGAGATACCATGAACACAGAAGCGTCAGATATGTCAGAGGCACTGAAATTTTGCTTGTAGGTCCCTTGGCTGGAAGCTCCATCGCAGCCCCATTTTGAAATCAACATCAAATTTTTACCCTGAGGGAGATCAACAGCCATTTTTAATGAAATGAGCAACCTAGTGACGGTTTTGTCTAATAAGCTTTGAAGTGCTACACTTGCCTTTGTTTCAGAGACAAGTATATCCGGGTAGCAATCCTTTTTCGCTTGCAATAGAGCTTTATATGAAGGAAATACATTGCAACCTTTGCTTAAGACCTCTGATCGAATTCGGTTGTATTGGTATTTTGTTTGTATTGTTTCGACTAACAGAGCAAGGGCTTCTTCTTTTGATAGCGTATCACTTTCGTCCTTCTTCGGTTCGGTCCCGAACAAATTTGAAAGGCTTCCTACATTGCTCATAAGCTCTGAAATTTTTTTGAAAGATGTGTGAGCCCGTTTTTTGTCAAACTATACTTCATTGCATATTGATGTTCAGAAATTGAATATAACTCACTCAATTCCTTACCTTTGCGTTTGTTCGAACTCCGAATACGGCACTTTTATGGCATAAACCATGATTATTATCTTTAGAATGGTGGTAACAACTGAGTCAGAAGATCTACAAGGACTGGACCCACATTGGTATATTTCTTTCATTTTTAATAGCGAGTCAAATACTCAGAATGTAAATAAACAGACGCGTTTGTCTCCACTAATAAGGATCTAGAATCAAGGGTTGCACTCGGTCATACAGGGGATGCATGTCGTACATTACATTCTAAGTCAGTTATTAAACAACATTATTATCCTAAGGCTACCTGTTATTTAGGTTCTAATTATTTTTATGCTGATAAGTATGGTTAGGGTTTGGCACGCAGGTTTGCTCTACAAGCTCGAAAGATATTTACCACAGACCCTTTTCCTAGTCTTACAGTCCTACCTTTCAAACCGCTTCTTCCAAGTCCGCTGTGGTTTAGAATACTCTAACTACTATCCCATAAATGCAGGAGTTCCACAGGGCAGTGTCCCGGGCCCCATCCTCTATAACCTATACACCGCTGATGTCCCCTCTACTCCCAATACCTTCTTGGCCACATTTGCAGATGACACTGCAGTCTTGTCATCCCACCCAGACCCCGACATAGCATCCCATAACCTTCAAAAACACCTTGACGAGATCGAGTATTGGTGTAATCAATGGTGGATCAAAGTTAATGAAGCAAAATGTTCCCACATTACCTTCACCCTTTGTCGCAAGACTTGTCCACTAGTTCATTTTAATTCTATTCCTCTCCCTGTATTCGAGACAGTACGATACTTAGGCTTCCATCTCGACAAACGACTGACCTGGAACCCACATACGAGGCTAAAAATACAAGAACTAAACAGACGCTTTGGACAACTGTACAGACTACTTCAAAGGACATCCCATCTCTCAATAGAAAATAAACTACTTATTTACAAAGTTATACTTAAGCCAATCTGGACATACGGAATAGAGCTATGGGGGACAGCAAAAAAGTCGAACATCAAGCGTATCCAATCCTTTCAATCAAAAGTCCTGAGAACAATAGTAAATGCCCCTTATTATGTCAGCAACAAAACCCTTCATAACGACCTTAATATACCCTACATTCTAGAACTCATCCCTTCTAAGTTTATGAAATTTCACAGTAGCCTTTCCAACCACCCTAATCCTGTAGCACAGTCATTGCACTGCGCCACTCATCCATATAATCCTCCTCGGAGACTAAAACGGCAGTGGCCTCGTGACCTGCTATAAACGCGTGACAGCGGGGGACCTGGCAATGGCCAGTTACTCCAATCATGTCCTGAGCGTATGTGGCTCTCGCGCTCTTGGTCAGCCTCTAATGGCTAGTATCCGGTGACGCGGCTGACGGAGGAGCGGGGGACTTCCCAAGGCTCCGCTTTCTCTTCGCATGTGGATTTGGGAGGTCTCTGGGCTGTCTGTAAATATTGTATGAATGAGTGAGTGAATGATGAATTGTAAATATGGTATGAATGAGAGCGTTTATCGCAATTACTGATTGCCTTATAAAATGCAGATTGTAATTATAGCCCAATAAATAAAAAAGTAAAAAAATAGATAAGTATGGTTAAAGTGGCCTGCCGTATCAGTCTCCGAGGAGGATTATTGGGATGAGTGGAGCAGTGGAATTGATTGTGCTACGGGATTAGGGTGGTTAGATAGGTTACTATGGAATTTTATGAATTTGGAAGGGATAACTTTTTTTTTACTAATACGAAAAAAATATTTATTTATTAAAATGCCATTTTGTATATTCACTATGAATATCACCAATCAAACTTATCCATAGCCCTATTAGGTTGGTTTTATTTTATTTTTTATTAAGAATTAATGAGTTATTCCAGGAGTAAAGCTGCAGGTGGCAATATAATGCCTGTAGTACTGAATTATGCCTAAGGTAGGAAGGTCTGTGTGCGGTTATGAAAAAAATAAATTGGATGTTTGCTTCTGTTGTGGAGAGATAATAAATACAAGTATAGATAGAACCTCCTATAGAGGACTGTAACATCTTTCATAGACTCTACTACTTACACTAAATACATTGTTATTGGCTTCTCTTCTTTCAGTATTGATGATTGCTTGGCATTTCTTGATCTCATCACAACTTTCTTATCATCCATTTTTTATTTTCATCGCCCCATGCCTCTTGGTCCTTTTCTGTCTAGAGTCACTCATTTAGAGGTTTCTATTGCCCATCTATATCCATGTTTCCTTAAAGTGCGGTCAGGACGTAATGCATTTACGGAGTACTCGTGCCGAAATATTGAAGGAATAAGGGCACGGTCGACTAGGGACCAGTTCATTTTTCATGCGTAGCTGATATTTCTTGTGATCTTAGTTGTCTTTATTTGATAATTTGTTTCCCATTTAGGTGTGTATTGCGCATTCTTCCCTTTATGTTACTGTGTTCTGTTGCATTTTTCCTTCCTCTGAAGAGAGATATTCTACGGTAATTACATATGTCAAAATGATCCACGTTATTGGTCGATCCCCTGAAAATTTAAAAATGTATTAAAAATGCTCACTTCAATGCGTCCATAAACACATCTAATGCCGATTAGCCCCGAATCACATCAGCAATAATTAAATACCATTATAAATTGAAAATGTATCTCCGGTTAATAGCCAAATTATTTATGTCTGACACTTGCACATTTGCAATTTCCCAACCTAAAAGTAACTCAATGGCTTAACTAAAAGTACACGCTCGTGGTTTAATTTTTGCGATTCCATTAAAAACTTTATAACTGGACTATAGAGTTGAAGATCGTAATCTCCTAAATATCATTGCGATGGTAAAAATAAAACTAACTACTTGAAAAATGAAAAAAGTTACTAAATTAGCAATGCGAAAATAGATATATTTATATCATACGGAGTAGGGCATCAAATAAAAGATCATAACTTCCTAACTAATTATATGTTTAATTTATTGGGATTTCAATAGTTACTAAAAGTCATTGTCAACAAAATGCTCTCATTTTTAAAATAATTTTTTTAAGAACCAAAACCAATAATATGTATGAAGAAGGGTGATATTTTACTTGAAGCTTCTACATAAATTCTACTCACTCAATAGCCTCAAGATGCAAAATTAAAAGCAACTAAAAGAAAAATATTGGTAGGCTTTCATTTTTCAATCAAACATTGTAATAAAAAAAATTGCTGATATTTTAATAATTTCCTACCATATTCAGAAGATTATCTATTACAAATATAGAGTTCCTTATTAACGATATGAAATGCCTGTTAGGGAATTAGTGAAATAAAATTACAGTCTTAAAAGCTGTTATAAAATCTTAATCACTAGCACCATAGCGAAACCTTCATTTCAAATTTCAGGAGTAATGGTTATAAGAAACACACGTGTTTCTAGCAGAGTTTCTTGCACAGCAACTTCTCTCTACGTGATCTATTTACTAAAAGTAAAATGTACGACAATAAAAATTTTTTTTCATATAGCTTACTTTTTTTTATGCACCTCAATCAATATAAGTAATGTTTAAACCCACAATACGTAGGAAAATTTGGCTCATAAATTACATAATATCAGTAGGCTATTTCTTGATTGATACTTCTACAAAATGGAATTCCTTGGTCGTTGGAATATCAGCCGTGTTCAAACTTTACTCCGGATCCATCGAGTGTAGCAGCGGTCCAAATGGAAAAACAAAGTTACCCCTCTCACTTTCGAACTTATCGTATTCCATGGGGATTTTTCGCTGCGTCTCCCTACATTTATTCTGGATCCAACGGGTCTAACCTTTTCTTTGACTTATCTTGTGAGTTTCACATGCGGTTTGAGTTTCACTAGAACCCAACTTTAATTGATCCTGTTAATTAATCACCCTCGAATCCACTACTATTTGATTGTCCTTGTCAACCATGTTTGTTAGTTACAGATTAACGAAATGAATGACTGCTAGTAATAACCGACTATAATGATTGGTAATATTTCCGTATGTGTTGCTGAGGGATGAATAATTACTCATTCTTTTGATTAGAGAAAGACTGCAAATCTTGCTTTGGTCGGGTTATTGAAGAACTTACGAATAAACTAACCATTACCACTATGACGGTAAAAGGCTTTCAGTTATCCTAAATTATCTGCTTCATGTTACAAAATATAAGTGGGTAAAATAAAAATAAAACCTACTAACTCGATTAAACGAGTTTTTATTACAATGTGATAATCATAAATTTTTTGGCATATTGTAATACTAACTATATTCGTCACCTCATCTCTCCAGGCCCTATTGAATCGAACTTCTCTCCCTTTTACGTCATCGCAAATTTATTGGATTCTATGAAATTGAAGCATGTGTAAAACTAATCCTACAACATTTCCATCTCTAAAAGAATAAAAATATATCCGCCAGCTAGGTGGTAGCTCCATTTTTGTTAGTTACTGCATTCAGGAACAGTCTGAAACAGCAGTGTAAAACACGACTCTAGAGCATCAAAAACTGACCTGCCAACGAAGAAAGATGTGGATGAAAATTACAAGGCATTTTTTTTCTTTGTTCAATATTGGAAGGTTCTCAGTAGACGGGTAATTTTACCATTCCTAGGAGAACAGAAAACATCTGGAGAGTCAGAGGAAGAGGAAGACAACGAACGCAGTAGATTTCATTGTGGCTGTGAAAACGATAACATGTTTTTTTTTTTTTTTTTTTTTCTTAGCTCTCAAACTTATAAAATAGGATGTGGGAAAATTATTTTGGGCTAATGAGTGCCTTTCACTAAGGGGAGTCCCCCATTTGAAGGGTGTATGAGAAGGATATAGGGTGTGGAATGCCTGAAGGAGGCGGGTGGATTCGGGAAGGTAGTGAGAGTCTACCGAGGGTGGAGCCTAGGGGTACCTAGGCAATGGTTTGTAGTCGGCCAGGTCAAGCCTGGCCCGCCCCGGCAGGGGGCTGAAATAAGTCGGCCACTCGGCCGGAAGGTCTACCCTGCTTAAACAGGTAGATGGGGTCTTGTAGCTTCGGTTGAGTCGGCCGGGAGATCGGCCTCGATATCTCGGCTGGGTGTAGTTCGTTCAGTCATCGGGTTCAATGACGTCGATCATCCTCCAGGCTTCGGCGGTCCAGCAGTGCTTCCATCTGACGGGCATTGGTGGTGGTTGAAGGTCGGAGAATAGTGGTTTGTGGCTATGTCTGAGTGAGTCAAAAAATTTGATGTGCCTTCTCTTGATAAAATCTTGAATGGTCTCATTCAGGGGATGAGCTCGTCTCATCCCAATGGATGAGACGAGTCATGAGTCAATGGTCATGAGTCATGACGAGTCATGAGTCAATGGTCTCATCTCGTCTGCCTTCATTCGGTCGAACGGGGTATGTTTGAGGGAGGTGCGGAGAACTCTGTTCTGAAATTGCTGGAGCGTTTGGAGAGTGTTAGGAGTCAGATACTTGAAGAGAGGGGTCCCATACATCAAAGCAGGTCTTAGGACGCTCTGGTATATCAGCAGCTTGAGGCGTACCGATAAAGCCGGGCTGTGAAGTAGGTGTCCGAGGCTGAAGAATTTCTTCCTAACACTCTTTAATTTCTTGCCGAGATGAGTTGTGAACGACAAGTGCCTACCGAGGGTAATCCCGAGGTAGCACAGCTTGTTGCTTACAGAGCACTCTTTGCCGCCTAAGACGAAGGATTTCGGGAGCTTCTTTTTTCCGGATTTGTAACTGAATATAATTCCTTGCGTCTTGGCCGGGTTGACTTGAATGTGGACGGCATCGAGTTTCTCGGAGATCCGTTGACTAGCGCTCTCAGCGAATTTCAGGGCTCTGGAGGGATTGATGCTAGTGCTGTAAACACCTATATCGTCTGCATACGCGGATACCTCGCAGTTACGATAACATGAAGTGGAATTACTGTAAATGTATTAATAAGTTAATACTGTAAATATGGAATATGTTACTTTTAGTGAGAGAAGAGGATAGCATTTGGATAACTATAATACCTACACTTTTAAGTTTTATTAATTGCTTAGTTACTTGATTGTCTTTTTTGTTCTGCTGTTGCATTGTTCCTTTTTATATGTTTTAAATCAATATTATTATTATAGTCCTAAATTATCGCTTTTGCAGAATATTAACTAAATTAATGCAGAATAATTTTGACTTCGATTGACCACAAAACAAGATTTGAGGGAATATAATAAAATAGTTCGGATTATTTTGAGTACGACCACCTAAAAAAACAGTTCATTGAAAATAGATCTGCAGATGCAGACGAAATGCCTCAAGCTCTTCTTCCTTAGCTTGACTGACCGCACCAAAAGCCTGCTGATGCAAGATACGGTCCTGATAGAGCTGATTATTTATTACTCCTATAATTTTTAGCCATTCGTTTTTACTTACTTAAGGACTTTTTTACGAGTTTCTTCTATACTGTTTAGTTATTTTCTTTTTGTAAACGGGTCAGAAGAGAAGCCGCTAGGGAAAGGAGAACAAAAAGAAGAAATGATCCTGATTTATGTTAAGAATTTAAAACCTTTTTGTTTGTTTTACAACCATTCTACTATGTGGAATTTTCTTTTGTGTGCTAATATTTCATTAGAAATTTCAGAATAAGGCCAAAAACATAAAAACTCTCGACATTTTCAATCAAGCTTTCGAAAAATTATATTTTGTTCATCACGACTGCAATCTCCAGAATAAGAAAATAAAGTTACGTGTGTGTTTGGTCAGTAACTCCAAACAATGTTACCTAGGTGATTCGTATCATGTAATATTGTTTGGATTTAGAGACCAAACTAACACAGTAATTTTATTTTTTGTACTTGAGAGAAAAAGTCCTGATGAATAAAATATTATTTTTCAAAAATTTCTTGAGTTTTTAGGACCTTGGCAGTATCCAAGTGTTTAATCTATAAAGTGCAATTCAGAAAGTATCATTTTATAATTGAATATTTTATTTGTTTAAACTGTGACAAAAACAACCATATGAGTATTTAGTTACCTGATTGTGATAAATTAGAGCAGATAAATTAAGGATGTAACACTATGATACAAAAATACCGAAATGTGATCGAAAAGACAAGAAAATCATGTTTTCAATAACTAATTCTTGTTCTCCTCAATAACTAATATAATATTTTTAGTGTTACATCATAACTTATTCTAATAATATGTCATATAATTACAGTTTCTTAAGGTCTAATGTTCAAAATTTGTTGACTGATGTTGCCTTTCCCTTAACTTACGTTATTTCCGTAACCAATACTGACATTACCATAATATACCAAAATTTATTTTTGCAAAATTTAGGCAGATAATGGAAGAATATTTGGTCAAGATGTTGAGAAACTGAGAAAATTGACAGGGTGTCCTCAATACCATGAAACTTTTCAATAAAAAAATTCGTTTAAACTTAAACTGGCACATTTCCCTAGTAAGTAGGAATCGCCTAATTCAGAGTAATACGTAATTTATATCATAAACATAGATACTGGATTCAAAAATTAATTTTTTTTGCATTCCTAATAATGTTATGTAATTAATCACAACATTCAAGGCACGAACGAAAATAAATAATAACAAACTAGAATTGAATATAGATTTTATTGCATTGTTCGAACACAGTCGATTTTTGTGACATACGATATTCAAAAGAACGGGACTCACATTATGACTCAAATTTAAAATCATTGTGCAAATCATAATTCAAATTATGGAAATATGAAAATTTCTATATTATATTATTTATTTTAAAAAACAAATAATTGTGTACTAAAAAGAAAGAAAATTATTTGACCACAAACACCTCGAGTCCCCATTTTATATTGACAATGAAGATAGGTTTTTAGAATTCTGATATTTTTGCACCATTTTGATAAAATACCGTACCTCCTTTACATCCTTCAGAAGGACATAAATAAAAAAAATACCTTTCTACAAAAAAATATTTTTTAGCCAGCCCCTATTTCCAGTCAATTGGAGTCTGATATTTCGGCAGAGGCTTACAAATACATGGCCTGGCCCCACACAGACAAAGGAATCAGCTCAGGCATGTTGTTTTATTCAGTGGATCATGAGGTTCCATGCAAGAAGTTTAGATTGCTTCCCCATTTCATCATACAATATCAACCACATCAGTGGTTCCGCGTTTCTATTTCTCTCTCTCTCTCTCTCTCTCTCTCTCTCTCTCTCTCTTCTCTCTCTCTCTCTCTCTCTCTCTCTCTCTCTCTCTCTCTCTCTCTCTCTCTCTCTCTCTCTCTCTCTCTCTCTCTCTCTCTCTCTCTCTCTCTCTCTCTCTCTCTCTCTCTCTCTCTCTCTCTCTCTCTCTCTCTCTCTCTCTCTCTCTCTCTCTCTCTCTCTCTCTCCCCTATTAGTGGGAAAAAAAATGGATACCAAGACAATTATTGTATATGTAAAATTAAAATAAAGTAGTTTCATAAAGCTTGGTAACTGGTAGCTTGGGTGGAATAATGCTATATGGAAAGAAGCTGAGGTATGTATACGAAATAACAATCGGGTGATGCAATCCATCTCAGTGAAGGTATATGGTTTATTGGCTACCTCTCAACGATCTATGTCTGGATTTGATGGAACCTTCAGTAGACTGTGTAGGACCTAACTGCTACATGGAAAGCTGCAAATTCAGAAATACCAAGTCCGAAAATACCATCTCATAAAAGGTCATCGTTATTATAAAGTCTTCGCTAATTAACCAAGATTTTGATTTTAGTGTTAATGTAGTCAGGCGTTTATGTTTGTGATAGCTGTAAAGGACCAGACAGTACTGTTTCAATTGATGATCTCCACTCGGAGCCTGGAATTAGCCAATCATACCTTTCCAACAGACAGATATAAAAGGACAAATATCAAGCTTTATTTGAGCAGGGCGTAATCTAATAAGAGGATACAATCGAGCTAAGATCAAGAATATCCTGCACTGCTTTTATGTTATAAAATATTCAAATGAATGGCTCGATGTTAGGCAAATAAAATACTGTGTACAGTATCACACAGTTAAAGGCTTTTTATTATCTTACTAATTACTCTTTTTTGATTGATTTCCTTCAAGTTAATTGGATTATTTTTACTGGTATACACATTCAAAGTCAGCTTTCCTAGCACCTCCCATTTTTCGGTTCTGTATATGGTAATTTCTCTCCACCCCCCCTCTCTGTTTTATAAAAAAAAACATTGAGTTTTTTAGTTATTGTCTACTGTGTAACATGTACTACATTTTCTTAATAATCATTTAATGATAATTAATTTCATATAAACATTTATTTATTAATATTCTATTTACTGCACACTAATTAAATGCTTACTGAAACATTCTATTTTAAATCGGATTATTTCTCTAAGTATTTGCATCATCCGGGCCTCGGGTAGAACTACCGTACAAAATAACAACTGTGGTGCGTCTTCAAAGTCAACAATCTTTATTGCCATAAAATTACAATCTGCTTCGTCGTCGATCTAAAAAAATCACCGCTTGAATTAATTGCGACAGAAATTGCGTGGATAATAAAACGCGGATAGGATGCCATTTGCCCAGTTATGAGGAATTATTGCCGAGAATTCTGTATAAGTTTTCTCCTCTAATAAATTTACTGCTATCTTCGCGATAAGATTTGCATATGTGTGACCTGGACAACCGCTATGGAAGCTAAAGGTAAACCGATATCCTTTACAAATTACTGCCAATTCAATGGAACGTTACTCTAAGAACCCGCCTTTGCCTCACTGATCACACTTCACTTGTTGCAAACTTATTTTAAATATTATTAAAAATATTATTCCCTATAACCTAAATTCATACTTCTCTGAAGTATTTTTTTATAGAATCCCTTTTTAATATTAATTTAACAATTAAATTTTCACAAATGTTAATAAAATTATGATGTATTAAAAACTTTCATGGATTTGTGTACTCCTGATAACAATTTATAAGTACTACGTGTTGGAGAATTATAACTTGATTTTTTCAAGTTTTGTTACCCATAAGGTCATTGGGACCATCCGATGATATAAGCGTAGTTTTTATTTGAACTAGCTAATATTTAAATAAAAATTATATTTACAAGTACTTTTATATTCATACATAAACGTATTTGATGGTAAGTATTTAAATACATATGCATGATAGTTCAAAAAATTTATTTATTGAATAAATAAAATCAAACGTATTTAAATATTTAGATGGCTCTGCTCAAAATTATGTCTAATAAATCACATTTTCCAAGTGAACAGCACACGATAACTTATTTCGATATAAATTAAAACTAATGTGGGTTCACTAGCTATTCGGTAAATACTGAACTGAATAAGACATTTATTTTATAATTAGCCTTTCCATATAAGCCCAAAAGTATTTTAATCCACCTAACTAATAAAAGTTAGAAAGAATTAACGTGAATCTGACTCTTGTAATTCGCTAATAGCTTGGAATTCATCAGTTTTTCTATAAACAATACTCATCTTAGAGATATTGGTGGCCATTTAGTCCAAGCCATTTCTGTAGCTTAATCCCCGAGGGTGAGATATTACTATTCATTTATTCATTCTTGCATAACAGCCCTCAAATCGCCCCTCCGGGATTAATATCCTTCCCTTTAAAACCAAAAAACTCATTTCTCCAACTCGTTACAACTTAACTCCTTTCTCGGTTTCGACGTTAAAATAATATCCCATGGTGGTGCAAGATTGAATTAGAAATAGAGTAAAAATTGGTTTATGAATATATTTGGTAACGTTTGGTACATACTTTTCCCGATACAGCCAAAGGTTAGAAACATGGCCAAGTCAGGATTGAATACTGTATTCATCTCATAATTTACTGATATCATCTAGCCATCCAAATCATTCAGTTCGATCGCTTTCAAGTATCTCCCTTCCCGAGAAACCTCCTCAGAAATTGAAGCGGATGTGTCCCCGTGATATATCGTTTATAATTAGCCACTGGGAGTTCTGGTACTGGTCACTTTTCTCCGCTCATGTATTGAGTGCTTGTGGCTCTCACGCTCTCCTTTAGCCTCCACTGCTACGTATGTTATTCCATTTAATATTGTATTTTACTCTTTACTACGTATATTTTATGTTTTTTTGCACTTATTAATTGAAATTCGCAAATGAATTGTAAGGATAATCAGTACATAATACTTTAAAATCAAAGAATTGTATATGTACGCTAATTTCACAAAAACAAAATGTTATCAACATTAAATGGGAAGAAGCACTGTAGTATTATTTGTCTGCTGTGTTTGATAAAATGAGTATAGGTCATTAATATAGTATATACCTTTTATTGATTCTAATTATTTTTAAATTACATTTTAATTTAACTTCATGATTATCAATATGATTATATAACAATTAATTAGTAATATTAACCAAATTCGTAAAATATTCCATATTTTAGGAGATACATGACTTATACTATTTGTATCTACAATTGTTGACTTATATTCCTTTCACTAACAACTCCAGGCATAGTTTGTAGTTAGCCTCACAGAAGAACAAAAATCCCACGTGGCAAATTCAAGGTGTTTTTACAGCTATTTATATATATCCACTCAAATCCTGATAACTCAATGCTGGATCTATATTACAAACATTTACACTAGACTATTTTAACACGATAATGAAAATATTAATTAACGAAAACTTTATAAAACGATGGCCATTTTAGAGATGGTATTTTTGGACTTGGTATCACTGTATTTGCAGCTTTCTATGTAGCAGATAGGCCCTACACAGTCTACCGAAGGTTCCATCAATACAGACATAGGTCGCTTAGATGTAGCCAATAAGCCCTATCCTTCACTGAGGTGATCTGGTTGTAGGAGTAGGCGTAGGGGATCTCCCAAATCCTTACCTTCCTCCTATAGTTGGAAATGTGATAATACTACGCCATGGGGGATTACCGGACTATGTATACATTACTAAATGTAAGTTTGTAAATATAGTTTGCATACGATCATTTATCACAATTATCTATTGTCTTCCTTGGGCAGATCGTAATTTTCTTCAAATAAATATTTACTAAGTAGAGATTTTTACTGTTTCAGCACTATCCTCAAACACATAAGCCCGGAAATATTTGAAATTTTCAGAGCCCCACTATCTCTTAAATAATATAATACCTTTATCCTTTTAGATAGTTTTTGCGCATGCGCTACCTTTTAGAACATCTCTGTACATCGCTCGTCATTCAAACACTATATACTACCGTCTATAGGCCATAGTTCAATTAAAAAATTGTTCCAGCAGGCAACTTGAGGGAGCTGGCCACGAGGGAGCCCTCAAGAGTGAGTAAATTGCTTATTATATTTAGAGTGAAGTGAGAAAAGTGATATCGGATTGAGTAGTCGGCCATTTGCAACGCCCTACTCGACGTTCACTAACGATAGTTCTCTGAGCCATTCGGTCTAGTGGCTCAGAGCCAAGACCCGTGACTCGCCACTGGGAGTTGTGAGCTTGAATCCCACGGCGCTACGTACTTCTTTTCCGAATAAAAAAACCGTTGTTATGATAAAATGAGATTTTATCAACAACTAATGTCTCAAAATAGGAAAAAAAGATCTAGATCGCTAGGTCCAACTCCAACACCGTCGCCTGTAAAGCGAAAACCAAGAAGGTCGAATAGGAACGTACAAATGACCTCCTCTGCAGCTAGTTCCATGGAGGAGATACCTCCACAGGCCAGCACATCCAAAAAACAAACAGCCTTAGAGTCCCCTTTTTTCACGCCAAACACCTTTAAGGCTTTGAAAAATATCCCAACAGAAGAAATGGAAGTCAACAAAACTCCAACACAGCCCAAACCGCCTGCTCTTTTTGTACGCAACATTAGCAACTTCAAATTACTATGCTCACAAATGAGCAAAATTGTTGGTACCGGAAAATATACGTGCCTCAATCGCTCTCGGGATACAAAAATTTCCCCAGACACTCCCGATACTTATCGAGCGATTGTTAAATATTTAGATGAAACCAATGCAGACTACCACACCTACCAATTAAAGCAGGAACGATCACTCCGAGTGGTGATCAGAAATTTGCACCCGACCACACCAGCTGACGAAATAGAAGAAGAACTCTCAGCTCTCGGGTACAAGGTTCGCCAAATAACAAACGTGTTGCGCGAGGATAGGCAACAGGATAAAACAATAAAAACGGCATTGCCACTGTTCTTTGTTGATCTCGAGAGGACACCTGGAGTTGAGAAGATATACGATGTACTACACTAGGGTACAGGTTGAAAAACCGTATCCCAATCGCGATATCGTCCAGTGCCATAACTGTCAGGCGTATGGGCATACAAAATCTTACTGCCACCACCCTCCCAGGTGTGTTAAGTGCAGTGGGCAGCACAAAACCGAATTGTGCAAAAAGCCCCTTAAATCGCCTGCAGTATGCGTGCTTTGCCAACAAGGACATCCAGCCAACTACAAGGGCTGCGAGGCATACAGAACGCTGAAGTCCAGGACAGAACAACGTCGACAGCCAGAAGAGAAAAAACTTGCAGCAAGAAGCGGCCCAGCCAGAAATTTGAGGCCTTTTGTCTCTTTTGCCGATGCCGTTTGTAACAGAGAGCAGTCACAGGCACCGCCCACTCCCTGTCCACAAGATCACATTTCCCAGCATTCCATTCATCCCGTTAACCCTCAAGCTCAATCCCATCCTCAACCACACATCTCGCATATTCCTCCACCTTCAAGTTCTTCGGATCTTACTAGCCTATTAACCTCATTCCTTACAGAGTTCAGAACCCTAATTACCCCTCTCATTTCCCTTCTTACAAATCTTGTCTCCTACCTTATCCCCGTTAAACAAAATCCATAAGTGGATCCTTCCGACTCCTTATCCATTCTCCTTTGGAATGCAAATGGTGCTCGCACCCACACTAACGAACTGACAGCACTACTCCACGACAAAAACATCGACGTAGCTCTCATTACTGAAACAAGACTAACGAGTAAACGACCATTTACTGTTCGACAGTACAAGACTTATCGAACTGATCACCCAGATGGAACAGCTCATGCAGGTACCGCTGTCATTGTCCATAACTCCATATCCCACCACATAGTTCCTCTGGTGGCACATGATTTCCTTCAATCCACTGCAGTGTCAATCACCACCTTCACTTTTCCCCTTACACTAGCATCAGTGTTCTGCCCTCCCAATAAATCCATTTCCGACTCCCAATTCATCTCCTTTCTAGACTCCATAGGACATCGTTTCCTTGTGGGTGGGGACTTTAATGCGAAGCACTAACACTGGGGGTCAAGATCCACTAATACACGAGGACGTGCTTTGCTGTCTGCACTCACACGGAAACATTGCTCCACTATCACTCCTGACACAGCCACCTATTGGCCATCTGATCTCAACCGAAATCCTGATCTCCTTGACTTCTTTTTTTACAATAATTTAGGAACACTTAACTATTCACTCACGAGCCTCGATGACCTCTCCTCTGATCATAGTCCTTTATTATTAACCATTTCCCTAAGACCAATTCACAAACTGCCTCCTCCTTCATTTATTAGGGGCCCAGTTGACTGGGACCACTTCCGCCAGCTTCTTACGGAGTCCGTAAACCTCAAATTGTCCCTGAAAACATCCCAAGACCTAGAAGATGCAGTGCATTCTTTCACTACTCTGGTCCAGAGGTCGGCTTGGGAGGCATCGTCACCCCATCGTCACCCAAAAATCCATAATCATAATCGTTTACCTCAGCATCTCAAAGACCTAATCCAATCCAAACGCCGCTCCAGAACAGTGTGGCAAAGATCCCGACATCCTGCTGATCACCGCTCGTACAATCAGTACTGCCGATTGGTAAAGCGGCGATTGGCATCCTTCCGTTCCGATTCTTTCAATTCCTACCTCTCCTCTCTGTCTACCAGGGATAACTCGTTGTGGAATGTAACCAAAAAAATCCTAAAGTATCAACCTGTTTCACATCCACTCCACATGGGTCCTGGGCGGCTTCGGATGGGTATAGGTCGGAGGAATTTGCTCTGCATCTTACCCATACTTTCACACCTCACCTTTCTCATCAAAGCCATACACACAGCACAACTGTGGAAGATTTCCTCACTTCACCTATTCCTCTCTCTCTTCCACCAAAAGCCGTTAATCCCTCTGAGGTCAAATACCTTCTGAAAAACTTACCTTACCGAAAATCCCCTGGATATGATCTCCTTACTCCTCAAATTCTCAAACAGCTTCCTCCTAAAGCTATAATCTTTTTAACCTATATATACAATTGCATTATCCGAACGACGCACTTTCCTCTCCTCTGGAAACATTCCATTATTGTCCTATTCGCCAAACCCGGTAAACCACCCAATGAAGCCTCATCTTACCGTCCAATTAGCCTACTCCCTATCCTCTCAAAAATATTTGAGAAACTCCTACTAAAACGTCTACTTCCAATTGTTGAATCCAAAAACCTTTTTCCCACACACCAGTTTGGTTTCCGCCAACGACATTCCACTGCTCAACAAGGCCTTCGCGTTGTTGATCACATCTCCTCAGCCCTTGAAACCAAACAGTATTGCACTGCTGCCTTTCTCGATATAGCTCAAGCTTTTGACAGGGTTTGGCACGCAGGTTTGCTCTACAAGCTCAAAAGATATTTACCACAGACCCTTTTCCTAATCCTACAGTCCTACCTTTCAAACCGCTTCTTCCAAGTCCGCTGTGGTTTAGAATACTCTAACTACTATCCCATAAGTGCAGGAGTTCCACAGGGCAGTGTCCTGGGCCCCATCCTCTATAACCTATACACCGCTGATGTCCCCTCTACTCCCAATACCTTCTTGGCCACATTTGCAGATGATACTGCAGTCTTGTCATCCCACCCAGACCCCGACATAGCATCCCATAACCTTCAAAAACACCTTGACGAGATCGAGTATTGGTGCAATCAATGGCGGATCAAAGTTAATGAAGCAAAATGCTCCCACATTACCTTCACCCTTTGTCGCAAGTCTTGTCCACTAGTTTATTTTAATTCTATTCCTCTCCCTGTATCCGAGACAGTACGGTACTTAGGCTTCCATCTTGACAAACGACTGACCTGGAACCCACATACGAGACTAAAAAGACAAGAACTAAACAGACGCTTTGGACAACTGTACAGACTACTTCAAAGGACATCCCATCTCTCAATAGAAAATAAACTACTAATCTACAAAGTTATACTTAGACCAATCTGGACATACGGAATAGAGCTATGGGGGACAGCAAAAAAGTCGAACATCAAGCGTATCCAATCCTTTCAATCAAAAGTCCTGAGAACAATAGTAAATGCCCCTTATTATGTCAGCAACAAAACCCTTCATAACGACCTTAACATACCCTACATTCTAGAACTCATCCCTTCCAAGTTTATGAAATTCCACAGTAGCCTTTCCAACCACCCTAATCCTGTAGCACAGTCATTGCACTGCGCCACTCATCCCTATAATCCTCTTCGGAGACTGAAACGGCAGTGGCCTCGTGACCTGCTATAAACGCGTGACAGTGGGAGTCCTGGCAATGGCCAGTTTCTCCAATCATGTCCTGAGCGTCTGTGGCTCTCGCGCTCTTGGTCAGCCTCCACTGGCTAGTATCCGGTGACGCGGCTGACGGAGGAGCGTGGGGGACTTCCCAAAACTCCGCTTTCTCTTCGCGGTGGATTTGGGGGGTCTCTGGGCTGTCTGTAAATATTGTATGAATGAGCGAGTGAATGATGAACTGTAAATATGGTATGAATGAGAGCATTTATCTTAATTACTTATTGCCTTATAAAAGGCAGATTGTAATTTTAGCACAATAAAGGATTATATATATATATATATATATATATATATATATATATATATATATATATATATATATATATCCTTTTAGATCTTATTTAATATTTGGTTATATATCAGTTCCATAATTCATGTCTCGTATTCCTCAATTTTTAAAAATAGATAATAGTATGTTGTTAATAAATGTACATTTAGCTATGTAGCAGATTGGCCCTACACAGTCTACCGAAGGTTTCATCAAAAGTTAGTAAATGTACATTCCACCCACATACGAAACCATGTTCAGCTTGTTGTACCACCTTTTCTGTGCTTCCAATCAGTGTTTAACATCATCCTTTTTGAACAATTGTTGTTCATCCTCTCTAATTTTATAAGGGGACGGTCAGTCCTCTATAATATGTGTGAACAATTCAGCGAGAGACCGTAGGAAGTGTGAAATTTTCTTGTAAACGTATCATGCAGGGTAATCTAGCCAATTTCAAATTCTAATTAATTTAAATCAGTCAAGGTCTTTAAACGTGAATTTAACCAGAGGAACTTGCTAAGATAGTTCCGCTAGTAGAAATAATGTTACTGTATTATCCACATTTCAAGAAATCTAGGTTTCGAGAATTCTTCTAATAAATAATTTGTTCATTCAAAGATAAAGCATACTGGCTTTATTCAGACAGACAAAAGCAATTTAAATATTTTCTCAAGGACTAATTACCATACACATGATTTGGGGTTTCCCAACTTGGGACATACTGTTACATTTATGAATATTTAATATAAATAAGATCACAGAAGATAAAATTGTTAAAAATACCTCTAAATTACAAATTGATGTGATGAAAATAAGACATGGGTTACTCTGCTTCACTCTTGCCTCCATTTAAAACATTCTATAGTAAAATTATGCCATGCTACTAATGATACAACAATTATAGCAACAATGTGGAAAATCAAAGACGTGAATTATTTTTCATGAAAGAACATAACACTTAAGACCGACACCTTTTCCACAATTAGTAAGGAGAAAAGGATAGCTGAAATAATCCATACAGGGAAGAAAGAGCAAACTTTATGTAGAAAAGAAGACATGAGACAGGATCCATCCCAAGTGATGTAAAGAACAATATAGTTCGATAATAACCTCTGTGGTTGACTTGTTCTTAATTTAAAATAAACAACCCATTAAGTTCTATCTAAATATGTTCCAATTATTCTAGTTTTCATCCTGAATACCACACTATACAAAAAAAAACCGCTTCATTATTTGGATTATATTAAAATTGTACCAACAGGAATCTACCCAATATAAAAATCCTCTGACACCACCTGTTGGTGTTTAAGCAAACTAGCGAGTTGGAATTTTTTTTTAATATTAATAACAAAATTTTTTTGTTTAGTTCATACTGAAGACTGGTTACCAATGTAAGGAATAGTACTTTATTTTTTATAAAATGTTTTTAGTGGAAACTTCTTTATTGTGATGAAATTACAATCTACCTTATTAGGCAATAAGTAATTGTGATAGATGTTCTCATTCATACTACATATACAATTTTCATTCACGTGCTCATTCATACAGTATTTACAAACAGCCCAGAGATCTCCCAAATCCACATGGTTGTCACTTCCCTCGCATGCAAAAGAGAAAGCGGAGTCTTGGGAAGTCCCCCATGCTCCTCCGTCAGGCGCGTCACCAGATACGAGTCAGTGGAGGCTTACCAAGAGCGCGAGAGCAACATACGCTCAGGACATGATGTTGGAGAAACTGGCCATTGCCAGGACTCCCACTGTCCCGTATTTATAACAGGTCACGAGGCCACTGTCGTTTTAGTCTCCGAGGAGGATTATAGAGATGAGTGGTGCAGTGTGATGACTGTGTTAGGGAGGTTAAATAGGCTACTATGGAATTTCATGAACTTGGAATGGATGAGTTCAAGAATGTAAGGTATATTAATATCGTTATGAAGTGTTTTCTTAGTGATGTAATAAGGGGTTTTTTCTATTGTTCTCAGGACGTTTGATTGAAAGGATTGGATACGCTTGATGTTCGACTTTTTTTCTGTCCCCTATAGCTCTATTCCATATGTTCAGATTGGCTTAGGTATAACTTAGTTGGTTAGTATTTTCTTTTCTAATGAAAGATGGGATGTCCTTTAAAGTAGTCTGTACAGTTTTCCAAAGCGTCTGTTTAATTCTTGTATTTTTAGCTTCGTATGAGGGTTCCAGGTAAGCCGTTTGTCGATATGGAAGCCCAAGTACCATACTGTCTCGGATACAGGGAGAGGAATAGAATTAAAATAAACTAGTGGAAAAGACATGTGGCAGAGGGTGAAGGTAATGTGGAACATTTTGCTTACTCGATACTCGATCTCATTTAGGTGTTGTTAAAGGTTATTAAATGCTATATCGGGATTGCAAGACTGCAGTAACATCTGCAAATGCGGCCAAGAAGGTATTGGGGGTAGAGAAGACATCAGCGGTGTATAGGTTATAGAGAATGTGTTATAGCGTTTTAAAGGTAGGACTGTAGGGTTAGGAAAAGGGTCTGTGGTAAATATGTTTTGAGCTAGTAAAAAGAACCTGCGTGCCAGACCCTGTCAAAATCTTAAGCTAAGTCCAAAAAGGCAGCAGTACTGTTTCGTTCCAAGGGCTGAGGATATGTAATCAACAACGCGAAGGCCTTGTTGAGCAGGGGAATGTCGTAGACGGAAACCAAATTTACATCTTTTAAATTATATATTTTTATAAGCAATTATTTTAGTATACACTTTTTAGACTTGATGCCTTGCATAATGTTATTTTGATTATACAAATATTGGGATTGGAAAGAAATTGATTTTATTTAAAGTTCATCTTATAGATTCCGGTTAAGCATGAGTGTTATGTACAATCACTAGTTGACTGTTCTGGGAATAGGACAGATTTTTGAACTTTTTTCCACGACTCTATTGAGGTCTGGTTCCCGTAACTATTTTATTCTCATGTATCAACTATATAGTTATATATTATACTAATAGTAGTGTTATTATATGTAATAAAATATAACTACGTTATTATTATAATGTAAGACATGAAAGTTTATAAAATATCGATATGAACTAACACCACTTCTCCACTGGACTTCATATGGATCACCCCGCGTATCATGTTCCAATAAGATGCTCCTCATAACTACGGACATGTCTGGATCATATCGCCTACCACCAATTTCCCATTATATAGATATACGAAGAGCCTACATCATTACCTGCCTCAACCCAACTAGATACAATATCGACCCGTATCTCGTTTGTATTCGGGCTGCACCTCGAGAACTGAGGAGGTCGTGCTCGATGTGTCCTTTTGCCTTATTACTAGCTAAGGGCTCCAATTGGTTATGTTAGAATGATGTATATTAAGTAACAGAAAAACAAATTTATGTAAAATATCATGTAACAACTAATACTTTTCGTTGACTATAGATACGTTTTAGACGATGGTCAGCTATTACATATATAAAAATCAGGTGGGTGGAATGTTTTTCCTTTCAGTGTATATATAAAGAAACTAACAATAATTAAAGAAATTATCTCAGTGGGTAATTGTTATGGAGACTATAGGAGACCAATAGCAGCTGGATGCGCACTGGTATGATGAGTAATTTTGCAATATGAAATTAATTGGCTTACCTTAGTATCTGATTTTGCATAATTTATTAGGTCAGCATCTCTCAGCCGAATAGATCTGAACCAGCGAACTAAGTTTCTGAGTTCAACTATTCATCATATCCCTTCCTAAAGCTCTGGTTTTGAGATGCCAAATTTATAATTGGTTTCTAGCGAAATACAGTTTTCGTAAGAAAAAAAAATAGTCAGTTAATACATTTCTTGAAGAAAATCTATCTTAGCTTTTAAAAAATGTATAATTACTAAAGAAAATGAGTGAGAGAACAATGGATTTGTAACTAGGGTAATTTTTATTTTCAACATCACTTTAAATTTTCTATTACACCCAATGGTTGAAAAAATACAAAGTTTAAAAACTAAAAAAAAAAAGCTTGCCAATGGAATGGTTTGAAGTGAGAAGGCCGTCCGGGACCCTTAGCCTATTAAACTTTCTTACAGGTAGGACATACGTTATGGTAATTAGGAAGTTAAGACTGACCGTAAATCGTATAGACAAGATGTTCACAGGAAAGCGAAAATCCTAACAGTTATCGGAGCCAATCGCCAACCATATTAAAAAACCAACTTAAGTCGTGGAGTGGTACTTTCAGTTCTTTAATGTGGATGCGAACACCACTCGCATTCCAAAGGAGAATGGATAAGGAGTAAGAAGGATCCATTTACGGGTTGTGTTTAACGGGGATAAGGTAGTAGACAAGATTTGTAAGAGGGGAAATGAGAGGGGCAATTAGGGTTCTGAACTCTGTATGGAATGATGTTAATAGATGAGTGAGATCTGAAGAGCTTGAAGGTGGAGGAATATGTGAGATGTGTGGTTGAGGGTGGGATTGGGTTTGCTGGTTGGCAGGATGAACGGAATGCTGGCAAGAAGGATTGACAAGGAGTGGGCAGTGCCCATGACTACTCTGTTCCAAACTGCATCGGCAAAAGTGACCGAAGGCCTCAAATTTCTAGCTTGGCCGCTTCTTGAGCTGTCTGTGGCTGGATTATCTCCGTCTGGGCAACGACGTTGGTCGTTCCTGGACTTCAGCGTTCTGTAAGCCTCACAGTCCTTGTAGTTGGCCTTACTGCCAGAGCACGCATACTGCAGGCGATTTTAGGGTTTTTTTCACTATTAACTTTTGTCCTGACCACTGCACTCTACACACCTGGTAGGGTAGTGGCAGTAAGATTTTGTGTTCCCATATGCCTGACAATTATGGCACTAGACGATGTCGCGTTTGGGATACAGTTTTTCAACCCGTACTCTTGTGTAGTACAGGTGTGTTAGATCATAAATCCACTCCAGGTGTTCGCTCGAGATCGACAAAGAATGACGGTAACGCCCTTTTGATTGATTCATCTTATCCTGAACCATAAAAAAAATTATTACAAGTTGTATCTATCTGTCAAACAAGTCAAGGAACTATTTTTGGCCTTGAAGTATTATTTTATATTTTCATTAGGGGGTTTTCACTGTTCAATACATTATACTTTTTCTAACTTCTATTTTTGATTGAATATTAAATTTGAATACTTTCCGAATAATACTAAATCTTCGACTTGACTTCTTACAAGGAAAAGAAAACTTAATTTGCATCGAACGTGGAACTGGAAGCCATAAGACGATAAAGTGATGAATGCTACAGACGTCCAATTACTTATATATATTGCACCCCATCCCAAGTATATAGGGGATCATGGGCCAACCCGTTCAAGGCTTAAGCTTCAAACAGCCATTACAGGTCCTGCGCGAACCCATTTCCATTTTCTTATCGCAGTAAGCGATGAAGCCCATGTGCTTCAGGGAATCGGCTGCACTCTTGGGGAATCGAATCAATGTTGTATATTGCCAAGCCATAAGAGGGGGAATAGGGCTCAAGTTACAATAGAGCAATATGATAAAATCTACCTGATTTTTAAAAATAAACAATGTACTCCTTTGACCAATGTTAATCAGTTTTTTGTTTAAATATGATAACGAAACCTATCCGTGAAAAAAATACCAGCTTTTTTACTCCAGAGCTGTAAAATTGTTAATCTTTTTTAGATTAAACTTTTAATAGAAATTTTTCATACATTTCCTCATTATAGCTATTCTTCTAAAAAGCATTCAGAGTGCTCTATTGCGTATCAAATAGTAAATATATTATATCTGCAGCTCTGCTGCATGGTTTTTTTCAAGAACAGTGAATTTTAAAAGAAATGTCTTTCATGTGGGAATGAAGACATCAGTGAGGGAATTATTTTAGTTTTTAGTTAAATGAGGGAATAGAAAAAGGTGATAGAATTCTAATTTAATGGAGCAAGCACCTTAAATATTAAATTATCTACCGTTATAATATTTTTAATAAAACTAAAACAACTACTAAAAAATTTAAATTAATTTGAAAAACCTAAAAATATCTCTTGAATGAATGTGCATATATGGAAAAAAAATTTATTTATTTAATTTTTTTAATTAGATCGAGGGAAAACGCCAGTAAAACTACGGACCCGTTTAAAAACGTTTAGTGGCAACTCTAGACCGCACTGAACATGCCCAAGCATGTTCTGTCTTCCTCGACCCCATCTTTATATCCCTATCACCGTTCCCCTTCTACTTTACAGGGCCCCGCCCCCAGGGTAACCAAGCTACAAGAACATACCTGTATTTAGGGTATCCTCACTCCCAGTCACATCCTCTCCAGGGTCTCCCGACACATTATCGTGTTGGTACTCCCGGTGTCCACCAGGCACTGCATTCTGGACGCTACTCGAATAATTGGTAGACCGCTGTATGTACTGCTCACGCTTATTAGTGCGAGGTCGCCACTCCTCTGCCAATCTTTTCAGATTTCGCGTTCGTTCCTCTCTCCAGCCGCTTGTAGTTCGGGCACTGCTGCTCCCCCAGCCCGCTCCACTCCCTGGTTCCTTCCTCTCATTGTTGGTCTCGGACATTTTAGAGGTTTCTAAAGCCTCCAACTGCGGCCTCTCCCTCCTCCGCACCCCCTGAGCGTTTGTCGATTTCTTTTTCTTCGACGGCTCAAGTATGGGCACTGCTTGGCTACGTCCCCCTCCGTGCCACACTCGAAGCACCTAGTGCGTGGGCACTGTGCTGCCAAGTGTCCTATTTTCCCCCACTCGTAGCATTTTCTGCCCTCGCGTCTCCTGGGACCTGTCTCCCGCCGCCGTTGCCTCTCTTCCGCCGTACCCCGTCTCCTTTGTCCACCAGGCGACCGGTGTGGTTTTGGGCCTTCTCTACGATACCTTCTTCCAGCCTCTTCTTCATAGCCTGTAACTTCCTTTTCTCTGGAGCTAGTGTTCACCATCTCCTGGGCACATTCTAGGAAAGTGCGCTCAAATCTTTATAGAGACTTCAATGTTTTAGTAGAGTAATCTCTACTAATCATAATTTTATTTTTGAAAAAGAATCTTACAGATTCCATTGCTATAAAAGCCATGAAGGCGAGGGT
The DNA here is from genome assembly GCA_930367205.1 of Acanthosoma haemorrhoidale. NCBI lineage: Eukaryota > Metazoa > Arthropoda > Insecta > Hemiptera > Acanthosomatidae > Acanthosoma > Acanthosoma haemorrhoidale. The sequence continues at coordinate 82,119,558 of OV884011.1, forward strand.
ACAAAGATTCGCCTTATTTCATGATCGATATATACATTTCATACAGAGCTCTGAATCTTCAGAGGAATTTTTTTTACCCAGATTCTTCCACGCCCTTTAATACATTTCGATACCTTAAACAAAGAAGGAATCAATTTGAATATTATAACAATTAATAGTAGGACTGCTGATAGTTTGGTGTTCCAGTTTAAGGTTGAGTTATTCCAGCTGGATCGATGACTAAAAAATGTCGGTTTAGGGCTTAAATGTTAATTGATCACAAGCCGAAGCAAACACAAGCCAAAACTAAATCACGTTATAACGAAACAATTTCAGAGAGCATTGGAAACATACAGGCCTTATTTAAACGCGGCTATGTTTGGATGTGGAGTTGAAAAACGATTTCCCATTTCCCACCTACAGAACTTCGTCAGGAATGTGGATGTATTCTCACAGAGTGTGTTGGAGCAATAAAGGTAGCAATTGTATAAAAGAACCTGCCTAAACCCACGGATACAATCAGTTTATACTTCCATTTCAGCTTATAAATTTCCTGTTTACTTATTTATTTTCTTGAGTTTTCTGGATTCGCCTATTACTCTTGACTAGAAAGCTCGATATAAACAAAGCTAAATAACAAAATATTACAAACTATTAATGCGAATTTGTTAAAAAAAAAAATTAATACTATTACATATTATTTTAATACGAATGATTACTTTTCTTGTTTGAAAATGTACTTTATTATTTTTTTTAATGATAAGATATGTTCTTTGCTGGTAGATATAGCCTAACGGTAGAAACACCTGTGGTCCGTCGCACTGTGACATAAGTGGCAATGACAAAGCAGGTCACGGCTACGAACAAAGAAGAAAGACTAAGTACGAAGAAGTATCAAAATTAAACGGAAATTTTCTATCCACCAATAGTAGATTTTTTAAATCAAATGATTTCTTCCAACAATGTTGACTAGATATTGGGGAAAATTAATGAGACTATAATGTCTCCTGCCTCTATTGCTATTCCAACAACTAAATAATTATCGAAGCAGCCAATATCAGCATTTGTCTTGTCAATATTGTACAATATTACAATTATGCATTGCACTTGTAGACATGTATTGACGCCGTATCTGTGGAACAAATCATCTCTGTTCTATTACAATATCTACACTCCTCATCCAGGATCAAACAAGTATAATCTTCATTTCACAATTAATTGAATATATTTAATTATATAACCTTGAAATGGTTTCATAATTGCACTTTGATTATTGCCCAGTAATTTAATAGATATTTCTTGTTACAGGTATATATGAGAACGTCTAAAAACAACCTTAAGATACCTCTTACATGGTGATGTACTAATTTTAATTTATATTAAAAGTTCTCCAAACTTACAATTTTTTTTTCAATTTGTCTTCTTAAATAATAATACCTGAAAGCATTAGCACAATATTAAAAGCAATAATTTATTTATATGGAATATTGAATTTAGAAAGATTTATTTTGTATTATTGATAAAGAAGTATTTCAGTTTTAAACAAAGTAACACCAAAGATTCCGATAAATTATTAATAATAATCAATATAAACAATTATTTATTATTTAGTTTTGACCAGATGTTTGTTTAATTCAATGTTATTATACCCTTTTTAGTGCTTCAGAGCAAATGTTTTAATTCATCATCGGAAATCACTTTATTATTAGAGGAACCACCGTCTAAAATTCAAAAGGTAAACCTCACCCTATTTTTTTTTTATAACGTGATATATTGATTAGATTCTAGTTCTCAGAATACGCAAGTTTTGTCGATCGACTTTCGGTTGCAATATGGATTTAGGTTTGCTCTAAAACATCTGCACTTGCAGTCTTCATGCTGGCCTTAAAAGCGCAGCAGAATAAAAATTAATATAGTAATTATTATTATTAATAATATATATATATATATATAAATATGTTAAAGATTATGAACTCGCAATCTTTAAAAAAAAGAAAAAAGGTAGTTGAAATAGGCACGCATGAAAGTTGTCACAAGACTGCTTTATTCTCAGTAATAACCCTCTATATTTACAATCGGGATCTTTACATCCCGATAATTGGGAATTAAGGCTGTATATTAGCGCTGTACGTGTCTAAACTATATATATAAGTTAGAAATTCAAGTAAAATTCTTTAAACTGTTTCAAATTAAAGCAACGGGTTAGAGTATATCGATAAATGGTAAATTTTAATAATTTGAATAATATTAAATTGTAGTTTGTTAATTACGAAGTAATTAGGCAAATAATGTGTCTTTGACACAGCCCCTTGATTAGTGATGTATAATTATTGTTTTTGTTATTGTAATCACGCAAATTGATTAAAGCAGTCAATAAAATCATGTTCGCAAGTTCAACTCGACTCTTGTTTTACAAAGAGAAATCATATTTTGCATTTTTATTTGCTTTAAACCTTCCAATGATTATAAATCCATTCCAGGCTAAATTACACCGTCAAAATTGGTTAATTACATGTGTGCAAGCACTAGTCAGGAGTAATTTTACAGTATAACATCAAATGATGCAACATTATAAAAATTAGACAATGTAAAACTAATACAGTAACTTTGTTTCTGGCTTTCTATCGCAATCATACCTGTGACCTACCTGTGATAAATATTGGATAGTAGGATAACAAGAAATCAAGGATATGAGTATCAAAGAAGGGAGGATTAAATACTTCTGATGTCTGAGGACCACTAGAAAATAAACACTAAAATTTATTTTGTACTGAAACGACATAGCTTAGTTATTTTGGTGAACTTCTGAATAACTCTATCATAAAAATACCTGCCTAGCCTTGGAGAAAGGTAGGAATAAGGAAGTAGTATTGGTAATCCCGAGACAGTATAACCTTTTAGTGGTTTAATGAACTAGAATTACAGAAAATAAACAATAAATCAGATTAATGACAATTTTTTTTTAAATATTGAAGCTGTGGCCGTGGATACCAGCTGGCATGTACAGCATTAATTAGTGGTGCGTTTTAGAAAAACTATTGTGTTAGCATGAATAATTCAACGGAGACTAAAGATCTCTATAAAAGAGGAGCCATTAGTAACCAATCCTTGATTGTGTGATAATGCACACTTAAACCTTTATTCTATTGTTTTTATATTTTATCTTATTGTTTTTAATTTAATACTGTATCGCACTGACTGTTTCATTTGTTTTTTAGATTTGCGTATGAATATATTTCTTTGATTCATCGTAATACTTTGCATGTTGTTCTTAAGGTATAATATAATTGTATTATTTGTTTGTTTACCAGAATTGATTTTATTTATTTGTTCTTTATTATAATATTATTTTTACATTCTAATAGATGGCGGTAGTAAAAAAAAGGACAATCTTGAAACATTTACTTTAATTAATTCCTGAGGTTAAGCCTTAACACCGCTCTTATTCGTATACTCCCACTAAGCGCCAAACAATCTGCCTTAGGCACAGCCTGACACTCAGGTGGCTGAAGTCGCCCAAGAAATTCTCATGGCAATTTCGTTTCTTCACTCATTTAGAGACTCATCAGGGATCACAATCACAATCCACCCAAATAAAAGTTTTGTTGCGCATATCAATAGTATTCGGATTTAAGGGTTATTAGCTACACGGTATGCATTTTCTACAATAATATGATTATTTGATATAGCCAAAATATATATTCTAAGTCTAAAACACATCGCAGAAAGTTTTTTTTTTTTTAATTAAATTTAAATTTTTTGCTCTCTGAAAATTTTAATTTTCCCTTAACTGTCATTTGACATTTTCGGAAAGTGGATTTTTGTAGTTTGCAACGTTAAACAAACCACCACCAGTTAGTAGTTGCGACTGTACTATATGAAGTCTCAAAGGATTTGTTGAGGGTTGGCTTTCTGGGAATTTATTTTCAATTGGGGACCTCTAAATTTGATGTGGCTTGTTCCTGCTGGGGTAGATTAGTCTCCCTGCTGTATATAAAACGAACTTGAATTACCCGCCTCATTTGCTTTGATAAAATAATAAACGGATCTGCTTTATATATTCGATAATCAATAAAGCATTAGCAAATTGCATTGTTCATTACTCCGGAGCAAATCACGAGAAGCTTTTAAGAAATTACCATCGAAGGATCTGGTACATGAAAGTAACCTAAATTGACCAATTATATTTGTTACTGTTATTGTATTGAGGTTGGGAGGGGGGTGTACTTATTGTAAGGATGAAACAGGAAATATTTCTTCCATAACAGTCAGCAATTTGCAATCAATTTTAGGCGAGATTCCAGTTATTTGAGATTCGGTTTGGTAACGAAGGACATTGATAAATGTGTGAAAACTTTTCTCCTAATAGTTTGCATCAAAAATATATTCCCCTTAAAAAAGTAAATAGGGGTTCTCGTGAACTTAACCTACTCACTGTTGGAGGAGTGACAAATCACGTAGATCAAAAGCTAAGGATCTGTCAATAGTAATAAACTGCAAGAGTATTACTTGCAACTTGCAAGAGTATACACCGAGAAAAAAGTAATGTAGGTGAAACTACAGTCTTTAAGGGAGTTCAGCTCTAAAATTACACATCCCTGGTATTTTCCCTATTAACATTCTGCTGGAAACTGGTAGATTCTTCTCCTCTAACGGGTCAATTCAATAGAAGCAGGAATGCAATCACAAATATGTGCTCTTTATTACGTTAAATGAGAGAACGAACAGGAATACCAATCACTTGAATAAGAAATAAGTGAACCAATCTACACTCTAGATGATTTCCTGTTTATACAAGAAGAGATTAATCGGACACATGGTAACTTAAATCCAAATAACACCAGAAGACGGAATATCTAAAGAGGTATCCCTTTTCGGACAATTTATATCCAACTGCATTCCATTATAAATTATTTGTTCCTACTAAATAGATCCAGACATAAAAATCAAGCAAATACTGAGTTTAGATGCGTCTAATTTGTACCAGTAAATCTAATTCTACTTGAAAGAATAATGAGTCGTTTTTTATCCTTACAAAATATTGTTTCCGCGAAAATTTACTCCAGGCCCCACAGGTGCAATGATAAGAAAGATACTGTCACGCGTAGATTGCGTAATTTTTTCAAAGTAGCATTTATTTCAACAAATGTTCAAAGAGGATTCGATGCATGGTTATGAATAGGATTCGACGGTCCATAATTATGAAGAAACTCAAGAAAGAATAGTGTATTAGAAAGTTTAATTTATCTAACTGTAAAGGTTCTCTTAGGAACACTGTACATCTGATTTCCAAAAAAGTGTCTAGAGGATGTCCTGAATTTTGAAATCAGTATGGCTCAGTCCTGCGTCCCAAACTGCCTCAAAGGTGAGGTACGGTTGTGTTTGCAATTTCAATAGTTAATTGTTGACATAAAAATAGCTCTTGGTTTTATTTTGGCTTTGGCCGACACAATTAAGGTCATAATAAATGTTTAGAATTGAAAACTTCTGTTAGTTTGAAGGAAGCTAAAATATCTCGTGTTATCATCTCAATCGTCTACATAACTCAGAAATGGCCCCAACTTTTGGCATGCACACAAAGTAATGGTCAAATGTTTCCTGACACTGTGATTTTTTTATTGATTTTTTTTTTATTGGGCGTCAACAACAGATTCACAGAAGAACAGAACTCTGGTTCCTTCACATACTAATATTTAGCAAAGCTATAATAATTTGGCCAAACTAAACAAAAAAAACAGTGGTAGATTATTTCCTGGTAAGAAAACTTTCCCTGGTTCCCATCCTTACATGCTACCTTAACACATCCATATCAGCTATATAATTTATCACCATAATAATTTATTTATATAGAGTGACGTAAGTTATCCAACCAAAAGTAGGAAACAGTTAATGTCAACTTTATTGAGTAGTGCCCAATGTGAAAGTGGCCTTTTATTTTACAGCGCTGTACTCACCTCAGCAACATTCCTTGTTTCTTTCAGATTTGTTGTGGTCTTAAGGGAGTGGTAAGTGAATTGGACTTTCTCTTTGTTAGGACTTCTTAATGGACTCGATTCCATTTACTGTGGTATTTCACCCGTCCACCAGCTTTGGGAAAAAGGAAAGTAGTGTACTTTATACACTACCGTCATTTTCTTTAAGCTTTCATTATTTATCGACAGTAGAATCAGATAACCTAAGTCGACATAGCCAAAAGTCTCTTTATATTTTTGTAGTTATATTAGTCATCAAGCCACCTGAATATATATATCCATGACTCTGGGAATGAATAAGTAAGGCCAAAAACATACAAATGAGTTTAATATTTTATAAAATTAAATTAATTTAATATTTATTAGGAGGCCGAGGTTGATGAAAAATTATTAGGTTTTCATTAAGTTTATCCGTTGAAAAAGTTTTGACACATGAAATATGTCTACTGCGAAATGGGAAAATGTGTATCCTGGTATCTTATGAAGAATTCACAAAGAGTTTCATTTTATGTTAATTGTGAATAAGTAGTTTCACTAATAATTACCGTAGGTAGGTGATGTAATATATCTCCAGAAAGAGAAATTTTCTACAGAAAAATTACGATGGATGGGTCAAACGTTAGAATATGTTATCAATAAGAAAAATCGTACAAGGAAATAAAGATGTCTATCTAGAATGTAAGGTATTATTTACTCGAAGAGCTACGGATTAGCTGGCACGAATGCAAACCACTTTTTCTCTGTTCACATTTGAATCTCTTTATGTTATAATTATATAATTTCAATGAAAATGAACAAAGAATTTCCTTTATGTAGTTTATTAAAACATTACGCACGTATATATAATTGAGGCTGGTATACGGTACGCAAATAGGATATGTGTTGCCCCCACTTTCACGGCTTCTTCCCTAGCTAAAAACAACGAGGCACTTGATAGATATATGTAGATGTCATTGGACTATTGATGATGGAAGCTGAGCTGGATCCTGCCAAGGAGACCAATGTTGGTGTTTGTCAATAAAATACAATATTAGTTTATAGTGATTAAATCTATCATGCTTAATCAAAAATGTGGTTATTTTCATTTTGTAAATCAATAATGTGTTTTTTTTGTTTAATAAAATCGTGTTGTTCACGGTTCTTCACATACTGTATTTGTTTTATTTTTTCTCTAACACATTCCTTCCTCGCATGTGAATGAGGAAGTGGACTCTTGGGAAGTCCCACATGCTCCTCCGTCAGACGTGTCACTGGATACGTGCCATAGTAATGCTCTATCTCACCAGCTATTGGGACCTAATAAGACGTATCATTAGAGTCTTTAATTATATATTAAAAGCATTTGATGAATGATTTTTTTTATTTATCTGCTACGAAAAACGTTTTTTGAAGGTAGACAAAATTATCGATCCTGATCAAATATATTTTCATTTTGGTTTTATACATTTCCAAAGTATTAAAAAGGTTAAAAGTGTTCTGTTGCTGGTGGGTACACCAAGCGGTAAGCAAGCGCCATAACGCTCTTCAGAGAGTGGACTCTACAGTATGTAATTGAGTGCCGGTTAGTGCTGAATTAATATAATCACTTCTTTAAAACTGTATATCCTATAATAAATATTGCCCCAAATAAATACTGCACTGCAGTTATTGATTCAGTAGCCCCCCCCCACTATACACTTATACCCACCTCCTTTTTGTTTTATATTCTTTTGCACATAACTATTGCCACTAATTCTTACTAATTATGTTTAATTAATATTAATATTAAAAAAATGTATTATGATAAAGTTATAATCAGCCTTATTAGGCAATTAGTAATTGCGATAAATGGTCTCTTTCACATCATATTTACAATTTTCATTCATACAATATTTACAAACAGCCCAGAGAACTCCCATATCCCCATGGTTGTCACCTCCCTCGCATGCGAAATAGGAAGTGGATTCTTGCTAAGTCCCCCATGCTCCTCTATCAGACGCGTTACTGGATACTAGCCAGTGGAGACTGACGAAGAGCGCGAGAGCCTCATAAGCTCAGGACATGATTCGAGAAACTGGCCATTGCCAGGACTCCCATTGTCACGTATTTATAACAGGAAACGAGGCCACTTCCGTTTTAGTCTCCGAGGAGGATTATAGGGATGAGTGGTGCAGTGTAATGACTGTGCTATGGGATTAGGGTGGTTGCTAGGTTACTATGGAATTTCATGAACTTGGAAGCGATGAATGAGTTCAAGAATGTAGGGTATATTAAGATCGTTATGAAGGGTTTTGTTGCTGACGTAATAAGCGGCATTTACTATTGTTCTCAGGACTTTTGATTGAATGATGTTTCACTTTTTTTATGCCCCAGATTAGTAATTTATTCTCTATTGAGAGATGTGATGTCCTTCGAAGTAGTCTGTACATTTGTCCAAAGCGTCTGTTTAGTTCTTGTATTTATGGCCTCGTATGTGGGTTCCATGTCACCTTTTGTCAAGATGGAATTCATGTTTAATACTCACACTCTTTAGTTTTGATGAGGACCTGATGCATACATTTTTATTACAACCCAGTTATTGCTGTATGCAGTCCAATAAATACACTCATTTTTGCATCATTCCATAGTTACTCATTTATGATTATTGGCATTTGGTGAATGCAAGAGGTCCATGTACCAAAATTACTATTTGGTGTTACTATTTGGTGTTACTACATCCTACTATAGATATATCGATTAGGAATCCTTTTCCCGAGAAGTGTAGTTAGTTTAGTATCCACTTTGTACATTTTAAAATACCTCCAACTTTAATCCTAGATTAATTGATTTTTGGGAATGTTTATGAGCAAACAATATTCTCGGGCTATTGGTATATGCAATGCCAACTCGGTCCCTTGACCCTAAGGCCAGAAGTCACTCCCGTAGTAGACTCTGACGAAAAAATTCACGAATCTTTAGATTACTAGAATCAAAGATGGAAAGAAGGTCGTCAGTGCCTAAATATAAAGTAGCAACCATCGGAGGAGAAAGTGCTACATATATATTCAACGTAAAAAAATCACTGGACGAAAAAGCATATGCTACTTAAAGTTCAAAACAGTTATTATTACTGGAGCCATCTACACTCGCGGGACCATGCAGTTACTGCAGGAGCAGATTGTGGCTGAACATCTCATGTAATTACAGAGAGGGGTTGGTTGGCGGCGCTTGACTTGGGTTATCTTTCTACTTTGTAGTTTAAAATTAGTTATATAAGCACTGTCTATCTACTAATCGCTATTTTTTCCCTATGCGAAAACTCCGTTGTATAGCAAACATCATTCCACAACGGTTTTATTATTGACTTACCTGCTCCCCTTTTTTAATGCTTATAAACAAAAATGATAATTTTTTCTTATTAAAAACTTTGTGTTTGTCATAATATTCGTTATTATTGCTCACCATTACAAGTTTTACATTTAGATAGTATGTCAATTTAAGCGATACATAAGTTCAAATGATAAAATACTTATTCAGCCAAAATGTGTAAATTAGGAAATCATAAAATTTCTATACAGGACAGAGCCATAGAGTACATACATATTAATGAATGATTCATCTAGATAACTAAAAGTGGAATACTGAAGTCAAAATCAAAACTTTATTTCTGAAATTCTCTTATGAGAAAAAAACTATTTTTAGAGTACTTAGGTTTCTAGACTTGGTAGTGATTCAGTGACTTTTCAATTCCCCTTTATGTGGTGAACAAACATACTGTGAACGTCCACCAGAGAGTCAATATACCCGATTATGTCCCCTTAGTCCCCCAGGAAAACCTCTTTCTGACTCCCTGGACCTATCATTCACGACTCCCATTTTATTGATGATAAATAATGAATATTATTTTAAAACTAGCTTTTACCCTTAGCATAATCGCAAGGCTGTCACCCGATGAATCTGGCAAAAGAATAATAGAAAACAACTATGATGACAGTATAATCATACTTTTTAATTAATTTAAATAAGAAAAATAACAGAAATGGAACTTATCGGGGAACAATGTTATGTTAATTAATAGAAGATTTCTTGAAGAAGCCTTGGCATTAATCTTGAAGATCAAAACGGATTGTGGACGTTGTACATGACTACCCTAACCGCATAGATATTAAGATCTGTGATGGTATTTAGTAAATGTCTACTAGCCTTGCATTTATAGGTCATGATACTTGTTACTTGTTTCTGACAAACCAGAGAGCATCCACAGCTATGCCTAGTATTTTGTTGTGGAAATTTTAAAGCCTTTCACGTTTTGAACTACAGGTAGAGCCCCATTCTTCAGGAACGTACATGATGAAGAGTTTGGAAAATCAAGATAGCAGCATCCGATTTCCAGTACAAGTCCTTTGTATGATTGGGCGTAACATTCCTATTCTCGAATATGCTCTTCTAAGTTTTTTAATTATGTGACTCTACAATGTCAAATTATAATCTAGATAGACTCTTGGATCCCTTAATGGTTCATTATATCACTCCATAGCTCTCTCAGTTTAGTTGTTAAGAGATAGTTCATGTGCATTCGAGGTTCAGCGTTGGAAGAAACGTTTTTCTAAACAAAGGATGAAGAATAATTTTCCACTTGGAAAAGTTTTCTAGATTTTTCACTACAACCATTTATATAATATTTTATAATATTATAACAATAACTTATATATTATAACATACTATAACGAAATATTTCATTGTAATGTGTACATTGCACATTTTGCCAATCAACCTTGATCTTAACTATTATAATTTATTACTCGTGTGTGGACAATCAATGAAATGTATATATTAACAAGGATTTAACCTCATAATAAACGGCTGTATTTATTCTAGTACCAGAAGACGATCCATTTTTCTGAGTTGTTGAAAGTATTGGTGTTAAAAGCATTAACAATTTAAAGGTAGAAGTTTCTGAACAAAATCTCTTATATCCGGATTTAACGGATGGCTCACTTGGCTTAGCTCTTATTCCAGCACCATGGCTAATCCGATTTCCATCACCTTTTAGATTCTCGTTGATTCTAGATGACGTTCAAAAAGAGTTTTTCTTCGAGATTTATCCCTTCTCATTAGTCTTCAGCAATCAACAAAGACAATTGCCTTCTTAATTTAGCTATCATCATTTATTTTTTCTGTTTCAATCATCATATTTATTATTCAATATACCTACCACAATTTTATACCTAATCAAACGTTTTCAACGCGAAATAACCTAACATATAAAACCAAAACCAATTTAGGTAAAGCAATTATTTGGTATGGCTTAATTAGATCATCTTCAGACAGGAATACTACACGTGTCTTTTACTAACGAAACTATATGATTTTACGCCTGTTAACTTTTCCTTTTCGAGCAACATGAAGGTAAATGATCCAATGATCCACAAACGATTTTGAATAACATTATTTAAGTAATCAGTACCATGCCCGCTTTGTGTGGAAGAGTAATGAAAAATGTCTGTGTTCATTGGAGGGGTCATCGATGAATACGTTAAGCCAGTTGATTAATGAACTCCGCCGATTTGTATTAATGGCAAACGTGGTGAATGGTTTTGACACAACCTTAGCAGATCGCGGGACGTTTTGGGCTGCTTGTAACTGATGTTTCATCGCCACAAATTTGAACTCTTATTACCACCCATTGCTTTTCTACAGAATAGATAAATAGGCAAGATGTTAACAGATACTTTTCTGTATTTCTTTCTACAGGAAGTCCTTGATTTCAGTATAAATTCAAGAAATACATATTATAAATTAAATTCTAATAATATGTCATAGCCACAAAAAGTATAACGTTAACGATATAATTAGATATAAACATTGCAAATTTATTCTTTTGCCTTTCATTTTGCAACCAAAAAAAAAACATTAAATTATAACTATTAATAATGACAACTAGTTTCTTATAAGCCTTCCCGCTCAGATGGATCATAGTTACCGCTGATCTTGCCTATTTTTAGTTGACCATAGGTTATATGGAGAATTTCACCTAAATAACAAGAGGTTTTACTCGTAGTTTTGAGATTTATTTTTAGCCAAGCAAACGTAAATCAAATTAGCGAACCAATCTACATACCAAATGATTCAGCCCTCATGCCTGACCCCTCTCCTGGAAAAAAGAACTCCAAGAATCCTCTCTGACTACAGACTCTGCAGTTGACACCATGGGCAGTAGTGCAAAACGGATGAGATTTCACGTAGCATTGTAAAGCTTCAGTCTATTTAGACTATCATAAGCAATCTTAAGATTTACCAAGTGCTCCCTTTTGTCAGTAAAATCTTCTGGTGTAATCAAATGGAATCTTGATTTGTAATTTCATATTTATAGGTCAAATATAGTTCGACAGGGGGCCTAAAGAGCGAGATAGACAGACAGACATACTGGTGAAAATGTAAAAGAGATTTTTCCTGTTTTCGAAAAAAAAAAGAAAAAGGAAATACAACACTGGAAGGGGGACATAAACGGTCAAATCGGTGTCAGTAGGACGAGGCCCCGCCCACTCGGGCAGGGGACCAAATTTCACCGGTCTGGTATGTCCATCTCAATGGGCTTTTATAAACATTTTTTTCGATTTCGGAAAGAGTGTGAAGAACAGTATTGATGGTAGTCTTCAATGAAACTTCTCATACAAGCTCTGCCCTTACAACTGCACTTGTTAGTCCTTTCAGATAAAATCTTCATTTGTATTGCGGTGACTATTATGACAAATAAACTATCGCAGAATTAATTGTCAGAAGTGGACAAACAGTTAGAGGTGGAGACATACACAATCAGAACCCCGATGGAGATCTATTCTCCGATACCGGCGGCAGAGATACTGGCTACAATGGTGCTATCTACTGGTCACTGTTTGCAGCAGGTGTAGCAACACTTGTGGTCACTCCGGTGGAACCTCTGATTTTAGACAATGTATCGATGTCTGTTTGATTGGACAATCGCTTTAGACTATTTGAATCAAAACTGAGAGGCTGCGAACTGATATGTTTGTTGGAATGTGTACATTCATTTAATAATCGATAGCAATTACTAAAAAGTAACTAAATGTACACATTTGTGCGTGCCAAACTACTTACTGTAGAGACACAGTCCTGGTTTTAAGAATCTCTTAAAGATATTTTCCTGGAGGAGGATAGGTCTGATTAGAGACTATTAAGCCTTCTGAGGGTTAATGGGTAGCTACTTGAGTAATGAAATATCATGAAATTCACCAAGCCCCCTCTTAGATTGAAGCTGAAGTGGCCCTATGATCTTTGTAAATACTATTTAGCCACTGGGTCCTGACACTGGTAAGTTTTACCCTATTGTCCTGAATTAATGTATTTTAATATTGTTAGACTGAAAGAAGAAAGTAAATGTAAGCTTGTAAATATGGTATAAATGCCGTCTTTCGTAAATATGGTAAGAGTGCAATTTATTATCACAATTATCCATTGCCTTTCTAGGGCAGTAATTTTTACCAAGATAAAGATTTTTTATTAAAAAAAAAGTGTTGAAATAACAAAAAATAAGTATCTCTAAAGGTGGAGTCCCTAAGGAATTCAGTCGTCATAATAAATACGGCGCAGAGGTGTGGCAGAGATAGTAAGCTGACAAGGAGTCTGTGTGTCTGCCTACCAGGGCCAAACGGCCCTGGCGTCGCGACCGAGTAGAGCGGCTGAGGAGACTAGGAAAAAGAGTGGTTTTCCAGGGCGAAAAACCTTGGTTTTAAACATTACTTCCCCTTCCTAAAACATTACTTCCTCTTCCTACCGGAAGGAGGAGCCTAGCTTGAACGGGGTATATTTATGATGTCACACCTGCGCTGAGTACGTGCCCCTCGTCCCCTAAAGGACTGTTTATTGGCATGGCTTTTAGATTTTATGACCGCCGGAAAGTGACTGAAGGTCTGCTCGGGTCTGTTTTATTAGGGTCCGGTGGCTTACCCTCTCAGGTTTTATTGCTGTCCTTCAACCATCTGTTACTAGTTTCACGACTACCGACCTCTCTATGATTTATTACAAGAAGTTTACAAAGATTTGCATTTATATTATAATACATTAGTTGCACCTGAGTATAGGGTAATTTACATATATGGTTAGCGCTCGCTACAACGTATTATGAAGACGAGAGAAATATCGCGATCTCCATAAAGTATAATTGTTTCATTTATTTATGCTTGTTTAATTTATATAATCCTGGGAGGCGCGGTATCAGAGATAGCCGGATCAGGATTTATAATGGAAAACACAATGTTTAATTATACGGTTATAATTAATTATATAACAACAGCGTGGGTGAACAAGGAAGCGGGATCCCCTAACTGCACTGCTCTGTACATGACACCATCATAGATTTATTTTGACGGGGACCTTCCGTTAGATAGTTTCAGGGTGCTCCGCTATAAGCCTCTCTAGGCATAGTCCTTGCCTCCGCTCCTGCTGGATGGCTGTATCAGCCGCCCCTATATATATATATATATATATATATATATATATATATATATATTGTGCCCTGGGAACGTTGTTGAGGATGGAGTTGTACCCGAGTGGTGGGAATTTCATTATTCGTGAAAGGGGTTTATGACAAGTGGGATCCTGGGGGAGTTGGAGAAAAGGTGGCAAGACAGGTTGGTACACGGAAGACTAAAAGAAGATATCAGCATAATTAACGTATTGGACATATCAGGACACCTGGTGAAAGGAACTAACGAGGAAGTACAGATGTACAAGACTATGTTAAATCGTATATAATTGATACAGTGATATTAATATAGCTAAATCTGTGCTCATAGTAAATATAAATTTATCATATTAGTTCGCTGTATGTATTTCTTTATTGATTGGTTTATTTAGTTTTTCTATTTGATCACTAAAGTCGTATATAAGGAGAAGAACCGTTAAAATATGTAACTTTGATTGGGGTTATCGAATTAATGATGGCAACTTCATCAATGTGTAATATTCGTTTTGTGTTTGAAGCTATAATGACAAAAAAAAAACGATTATTAAATACAAAAGGCCATTAGGGCTGCATTAGCAATCTGTTTGCACATATTTTTAAGCAATGCGAAAATAATCCAATCCTAAATATGAAACACATCTGATAGTATCAGTAGTACGCCCGTAGGGGTTGAAAAGTGTTTTGAAATAAAATTAAAATACAATTTATTGGAGCGGAACGATTTATTGTCCGTTCCACCCCCACCCAGTCAATAACTAATGCAGGCAGTACAATAAAACAGACACTGACTATAAATTCTGCGAAATACATGTGAAACCGGAATAAATATGGAAGTGTAAAAACAACAAACCAGGCATAATAATATACGCTCATGTTTAAATTTATCGTATATGTTTGTATCTAATCTAGGAACAGCCGCAAATATCTCGACCTTTAGAATATAATAGTGTCAAATAAAAGTTTATTCTGGGGCAGAGTCCCCTATGAATAACATTAATCTCCAGATGACATATATTCACAATAAAAAGACATATTAAATCATAATAAAAAAAAAAAAGACAATGTAAAATAAAGTGTAAACCTCTACAGAAAGATAATAACAATTATAATATAAAATTTAAAAAACACACAGTTCCTTTGATTTCTGGTACATGACCGGTTAAGTATGTAAGCAATCTTGTTTCTGGCTAAATAGAGGTGGTAACGAAAATCCAAGTCGTGTGATGATGTATTACACAATTTGTGACTTTTTGTAATAAAAGTCGACTAAAACCCTAACACATATTACACATTATTAATTAGGATATTAAATTGGATGTTCTATTTAACATGATAGTTTATTGTTTATAACCAACCCTTCATTCTTTTTCAAAAAGAATACTTTTACCTTTCTGAACCATCTTTGAGGTAAGAAGTAAAATTTTAATGATCAATGTCATCCCCATGTAAGAAATCTGGGTTTCAATTATATTGCGACTATACGACATTTAATATTAATGACATTTGTAATGACTTTATGTAACTATATTTCACTTTAGCCACAACAAATAATAACTTTTTCAGATATATAGCGGTGAACACCGGGTTTTGATTTTGAAGAAAATCAAAGAAACTCTAAAAAAAGTCTACACAATTTCAAAGGTAGATGAAAATCACCTCATAGGCTGCATAAATTTTCGTTAAGCTACGATTGCGGGAAGTGTGAAAAAAGTAAAAATACAAAATACGGTTGGTCCCGTTTCCTTAACAACCTCTCTCCTTTCAGGTTTTAAAGAATTCTCTAGCCCCCAGCTCAGAGGCGATACAAGACTAAATACTATGTTATAAAACACATAGAGAACGTAAAAAATAAATAAATTATGAAAAATAGAATTTTATAGAGCAAATGATAGAAAGTACTTATTTAATAATTATTTTTTCGTAACAATTTAAACAATTTTTTTCCCAATTTGCAGTTGCTAAAGTGGTTTAACGAACAATATTAAACTAAAAGAAATCATGTTTTACTGAAACCATAAACATACAAGCGGTTTCGCTTTAATGAGACCGTGTTTAGTATGCTTTCAATCATCTGAATGAAGCAGAATATTAAATGTTAAATAGTTTCAGGGCTGTGACTTGAATAAAAAAACAAAAAAAAACAGAGACAAACGATGCAGTTAATAGACATATTTCACATATAATTTATTTTGCATGGTGGTGTAGCTCGGGGAAACACCCAAATCCTCGACTCCTTCCCCACAACCGGGGATCCCTGGGCTATGTACGAGTATATATGAATACATTGTATTAATGTAAATTGTAAATACGGTATGAATAAGAGAGTAAATGTAAATTGTTAGGCAATGTTTTTTCAAATAAAGATAAATAATAAATAAATAAAAATTCTTTTTACGTACTATCAGTGGTTCTATCTATATACCAACAACAACTTTATTATGATAAAATAAATGATCTCATTCATATGAATTTGCAATTTTCAATCACACGCTCATTCATACTATATATACAAACAGCCCAGAGGTCCCTAGGTCCCACAGAGGCCACCCAAGTCCACATGGTTGTCACCTCCCTCGCGTGCGAGGAGGAAGTGGAGTCTTGGGAATTCCCCCATGGTCCTACGTCAGCCGCGTCACTGGATGAGAGCCAGTAGAGGCTGACCAAGAGCAAGAGAGCCACAGACGATCAGGAAATGATTAGAGAAATTGGCTTTACCAGGACTACCACTGTCACTTATTTATAGCAGGTATCCATGGAGGATTATAGGGATGAGTGGTGCAGTGCAATGAGTGTGCTAGGGAATAAGGGTGCTTGGATAGGTTACCATAGAATATTATGAACTTGGCAGGGATGAGTTCAAGAATGTAGGGCATATGCAGATCATTATGAAGAGATTTATTCTGACGTAATAAGGGGCAATTACTATTGTTCTCAAAACTTTTGAATGAAAGGATTGGATGCGCTTGATGTTCGACTTTTTTGATATCCACCACAGCGCTATTCTATATATCCAGATTGGCTTGAGTATAACTTTGTAAATAAGTAGTTTATTTTCTATTGAGAGATGGGATGCCCTTCGAAGTGGTCTGTACAGTTGTCCATAGCGTCTGTTTAGTTTTTGTCTTATTAGCCTCGTGTATGGGTTCCATGTCAGTCTTTCATCAGGATGGAAGCCTAAATACTGTACTGTCTCAGACAAAGGGATAGGAATCAAATTTAAAAAGACTAGCGGACAGGACTTGAGGCAGTGGGTGAAGGTTATGTGGGAACATTTTGCTTCATTGACTTTGATTTGTCATTGGTTGCGCCAATACTCGATCTCATCAACGTGTTTTTAAAGGTTTTGGGATGCTATATCAGGGTCTGAATGGGTTGACAGGACTGCAGTGTCATCTGCAAATGTTGCCAACAAGGTATTGGTGGTGGAGGGGACATCAGCGGTGTATAGATTATAGAGGATGGAACCCAGGACCCTGCCCTGTGGAACTCCTGCTTTTATGGGATAGTATTTAGAATATTCCAAACCACAGAGGACTTGGAAGAAGCGGTTTGAAAGGTAGGACTGTAGGATTAGGAATAGGGTCTGCGGTAAATATCCTCTGATCTTGTAAAGCAAACCTGCGTGCCAGACCCTGTCAAAAGCTTGAGCTATACTAAAAAAGGCAGCAATGCAATACTGTTTGGATTCAAGGGCTGAAGAGATGCGATCAAC
The DNA here is from genome assembly GCA_930367205.1 of Acanthosoma haemorrhoidale. Taxonomy (NCBI): domain Eukaryota; kingdom Metazoa; phylum Arthropoda; class Insecta; order Hemiptera; family Acanthosomatidae; genus Acanthosoma; species Acanthosoma haemorrhoidale. The sequence goes on from OV884011.1 coordinate 82,137,664, forward strand.
AATGTGAAGGTCTTTTTGAGCAGTGGAATGTCGTTGGTGGAAACCAAACTGGTGCGTAGCATAAAGGTTTTTGGATTCAATAATTGGAAGTAGGCGTTTTAATAGGAGTTTTTCAAAAAAAATTTTGAGAGGATAGGGATTAGGCTAATTGGACGGTAAGATAAGGAGTCATTGGTTGGTTTACCGGGTTTGGAGATTAGGACTATATTGGAGTGTTTCCAGAGGGGAGGAAAGAAAGAAGCACTTGCGGGGGAGGAAAGGGCAATGCCTGTGACTGCTCTCTGTTTCGAACGGCATCAGCAAAAGGACTGAAGGCCTCAAATTTCGGGCGGGGGCACTTCTTGAGCTACCTGTGCCTGGCTCTTCTTCTTCTGGCCGACGACGTTGTTCGCTCCTAGAGTTCAGAATTCTCAAAGCCTCGCAGCCTTTATAGTTTGCTGGGTGGCCTTGCTGGCAGAGCACGCATACAGCAGGTGATTTTACGGGTGTTGTAGCCACCTCTTAATTACAAATAATTATAAGTTCCCCTTATAAGTTCTCGTGTCAGAAAATATGTACCTAGTTTTCATTATGTTTAATAAAGATTATGACGTCAGTCGGAGTGGGGGAGAAGCTGTTGAGGAGCCATCCCCACTACGGCTGGCCTGCTATATAAACAGCGCGTCCTCAGACGGACGCCAGAAAGAAACAAACCGGGACCTTGAACACTTCTCTCTCTCTCTCTCTCTCTCTCTCTCTCTCTCTCTCTCTCTCTCTCTCTCTCTCTCTCTCTCGCTCTCTCTCTCTCCGCACTGGCGCTTGCTGCTCTACTGAAACCATGATCTTCTCATTCAACTACCTCTGCATCTCTCTCTCCTAACCTCGCGTAATGTTTTAGTCAGGCGTTGTCAGATCCCACACCTTCCTAGTGGGAATCTCTGCCTTCGTCTCGCTAAAACTAGCACCTTCTTGGGAGAGGCCTCTCCCTCGCAGACGATGGTTGCCGTGGCCCTACAAACTTACCAGTAGCGTCTCTTACGGTATTCCAGTCTGTTTATCTCCTGTTCACACTCGCCTTTGGGATCCGGTCGATTTTTGCCTACCCTTAGACACCGAGTTTGAATTCGTGGTCATTCCAAGAACACATAAACTACTTATAGACCTCCCCTGTTCCTCTTCTCCTGAGCATAATGCTTTGACGGGGCACAATTCGCTTTTGTGCTGCCCACTGCACTTTACACACCTGGGAGGGTGGTAGCAGTATGATTTTGTGTGCCCATATGCCTGGCAATTATGGCATTGGACGATGTCTCTTTTCGGGTAAGGTTTTTTGACCTGTACTCTTGTGTAATACAAGTGGGTAAGCTCGTAGATTTTTTCCACGCCAGGTGTTCGCTCTAGATCCACAAATAACAAGGGCAGTGGTGTGTGTCTTAATACTTGCATCATCTTCTTGCCTTTCCTCTCGGAGCACATTGGTAATTTGGCGATCCTTGTATCCTAAACTTAAGAGCTCCTTTTCTATCTCCTCCGCTGGTGTAGTGGGATGCAGGTTTCTAATCACCACCCGTAGCGATCTTTCTACGTAGCTTTAGCTGGTAAGTATGGAAGTCGACCATGGTTCTATCTAGAGGGGTTGTTCGATATACTTAAACAATTCCATGTGGTTCGGCAGTTTTTATAGTCACTGATACAGAACACACAGACTAACAGACCGACAAGCATTCCATACTTCCCGGCAAGTCGAGCCTATTCCTTCGGGCTTGTTAATAGATATCAGTAGTCAATAATGTAGTTATACTGTTATAGCTGAAAATCATTAGTTGGACGGACACCAGTAAAGGAAGGGTTCATTGGAGAGTGGCTCAGTTTTAACAACCTGTTAGTGTAACCCAGTTACTGGCGTTCTTTGGATTGAAGAGGCCAGCCGTCACATTTGCTTTCTACAATAGGTAGAAGGACTTTCCACTTATGAACTGAAATTTCACAACAGTAGACTCCAGTCTTTAACAGCCACACACAAGGCAAGCTTGTCTTATATACTAATACAGCCCATATATTCTAAGCCTAAATCCTGTTAAATATGTTTGTTGAATATAGTGCCCTATAATGAACTATACTACATGTATAATCTATTTTTGAGTGCCTGGTTATATTTAGCCTTAATTTGGAATAATGGAAAGCACATACCTTATCTGTAATATATATAGGTTATATACTCCCGCACCAGGAAATAGGGATTTTCCTTTAAGCAATAGGAAAATAAAATGTATACACATGCATTTGTCAACAAAAATATTTAGAGGAATCACAAAAACTATCTTAAGATATATAGTATAATAATATAATAGTGTAATAGTAGTATAATAATATAATAGCATATAGTATGACTATATATATAGTTAACTACTAAAAGAGATGAGAATATGAACAACATTATATAGAAACCAAAACAGTTTGGTCACATAATTTGCACAGTCCAACACACACACAGATCTTTGGGCAATTCAGTGAAAGTGAAACTATAAATCATACTCAAACATTTCAGTGGTTATGTTTAAGAACAGGTTGCCGGTTTCTCAGCAACACTCGAGGTATTTGGCAAAATATGAAATGAATTTTTTAATCCATGATGTTATTATAAGTTTATACATTGAAAGGCTCAAGCGATTTACCGCATCGCTCCAATGAATTAGTGAACAATTACAAACTTATGAACGTATTAGTAATATTCCACATATTTGTTATACCATATTTGTATATACCAAAAATATTCTATTGATCTCTCACATATATTAAACTAAATTCATTAATGTTGGAAGATTCAATAAATCGTTTGATCCAAACACCAATTATAACTTTGCTAATCAAGACTTCTTAAAAAACTTTTGTTTGTTATAAATCACAATATGTATAATTATATATGGTTATAGCTGAGGGATTACTGACTACGTGAAGGAATCTACATTGTTCTTAAGACTAGGACAGTATATATATAATAATAGTAATGATAACATTATAGATATCACTGAAAGGTCGTGACATACAAATAAACAGAATGATAATAGTATAGATATTATTAAAAGGTCGTGGGGAAGAAAAATAAGTTATTGATAATTACAATAAGTTAAGAGATACAGTTATTAAGATGTTATTGACAAACGTATCATTTGTTGGTTATACGATTATACATATTACATAACTGCCGTTTAATGCCATTTAAATTAAATTAAATTTAAGTTAAATATAAATTCCTACCACCTGTGGGTATACTATACTATTTCATCCACCCCTTTTTTCACGATATTAAATCCAAGAGTTTTTTTGTGGTTACAACAGCGGAGTTATACTAGGTATTTGTTTTTTTGACGGTGAAAGGTTTTGTGGAGTGCCTTCCAGGTTTGTTTTTTTGTTTTGGAATCCTGTGTAAATTCCAAATCCTGACTATTCATACTGGGTTAGATCGATGGACGATTTACATCGCTGCTCTGATTTATAAAAAAAGATGCTATTTATGTATAACGTTTATACAGTCCACATTTTTTTCTTGTTTTCATTCTGGCCTGATTGGCCCATTTATTTACTTAATGAATTTCTTCAATTTAATGTTGTTTTTTTTGTTGTTGTTTCTATTATACTCTTTACTGATAGAAACCGCTGCCAATATGTACAACATCTATGCATAAACTCAATATAAAAGACACGATCCATCGATTACCATCAAGATCCAAATGGTCATAATTTCCAATTTCCACCACCAGCATACATACTGGAGTGACAACCAGATGGTAGACCATATTCTGGATTATTGTCCCTTAAGAATAACAAAAAGGTATGGATTCACAGGAAACAGATTTTTACGATGAGAAATACTAGTGCAAATTTTTAAAATTATACTTAACGAGTAACAATAGTCAAACGAGCTTACACCTCATGTTCTCTATAACCAATAATTATTTATATGCACACCATTGGGATCAGTTGCCACAGATAAAAATATTTATATTAAAAAATATATGCTAAATATTTCATGTGGTAGAAACAAACGAGGTTTAAAAAAACAAAAAAAATCTTATTCGAAATATAAAATTACTATAACAAATTTAAAAAAAATATTGCAATTTGCTATGATCGGATTTCAAGGGAGGCTATTCCATTGAATCCCTGCCTTGTACTTAAATATTTTTTCAAACCAATAACATTAATAACAATTTTTAAGGTTTCTCATTCACATATATATTGTGAAAATAGATGAAGTTGATTTATTCAGCAACATAACTTTGTTGATTTTATCATTGAGAGCCCATTGAGAAGTTCTTAGTCGAGAGCACACCCCCAGCCCGGCTTCATATCCATGGACGTATGTGTCCACGAATGGTCAGTCAAAGGAGCACGAGGTGTTGACATGGCAGTCTATCTGTTGCTACTGAATGGACTTGCTGCCCATTGGCGTTTACTGCGGTCCTGCGCTTGCGTACTGTCCACGAGCACACGTCATCGATCCCCTCTTCTCGGTCAGGGGTGGACCTATCGCTGATAACGGAGCTGATAAGGGCTGTTAATGGTGAAAGGGGGGGGGGGGGTGATATCGGCGTGCTATCAGTGACACTTCTGTTAGTGCCTCTGGCATGAGGGGGCTGATTGTGATCTCTAGAAATGTACGTGTTCTGAACGAAAATTTGTAATTGAGAAATACAGATCGCCTTTTCAAACTTTGAACAGTTTCATTTTTTATTGATAAAATTTCAAAAACTTTAAGTTAAAAATTATCTTAATAAGGCCCGTATGCTCGTGCCAAACGATCTGAGATGTGGATATCTTCAAGAAACTTTAAATAGCGTAAATAATATTAATAGTATAACTAAAATTATTGAATTGTTGCAGGGAGGAGATAAAATAAATTAATTCAGAAGACTAGATGGGCTTGGATGTTATGTGGGTTAGATGTTGATATTCCGAGCTATTAACTAATAAATGACTCTTCAAGAGTTTGTAGTATTTTTCTATTATTTTTAGCACCAAATATAGATACTATTTTTATTACAGGTGATTACATGTTTTCCCTTACTTATTCTAAACATAAAATAGATTACTATGCATAGTATAATATTATTTTTCGCGCAATCCCTTGTTCTTAGGCAGGTCCATTTACAATACACTTGGTATGAATCTTCGTTGAATACCTAGTGTTTAATCCCCCCCCCAATTCCCTTAAAAAATACCAAGTGGAATTCATAATCAAAAATGTAAGCTTCAGTGGCTTGTTGAATATGGGAGAATTCAATTTTTGGAATTATTTTTGACTAAAAACTTTTTTTATTGACTTGGAAATAATTTTCAATTCATCAGATCATCAATTAGAAACCTAATGTAAGATCTATTTTTCTAGGCCAAAAATACATAGTGTAAACCTCATAAAAAGTCATAAAAAAAACTAATGGAAAGAAGCTCTAACTCAAACAGACGAGGCATGATTCAAAATTAAAAATCCTGTCATGTCCTTTAACCAAGCATCAACAGGCAAATTTATCTCAATGATACTAAAGGAGGTATCTCACAGTAATCTCATCTCACAAAAGTATTTATACCCTTGTTTCGGTGTGACCATTCGCACTACTATGCAGTCGCATAGACAGATTTTTAACCTGGTCACTTATGACATTAATATACTCATTTCTTATTGCTTATGAACTTACCTGTCATACAGATTGTCCAAATTTTAATTTTAAAGCTTTAATGAAAAAAACTATGTTGGTTAAAACAGAAATCATTTTAAAAAGTTAGTTAGTTAGCAATAATTCTATCTTTATTGATCTCTTTAGTTGTTATGGAATTATTTTTATTACCATTCGTAATCAGAAACTATTTCACTAACACATTGAATTGATTTATAAATCACAGGTGGGGTGAATACAAGGGCAACAGCTCTTTTACACAGCAGAATTTTCCATTCAATCATGAGAAGAGATTATTTTCAAAACTTCTGAGAGGATCAGAAATAAGAATGTAGGATGAGGGACCATTTGGTGACTTAACAGGTTTTTAAAGAAGTACCACAATGGAAATTTTTAATCCCACCCAGACCCCGACATTGCATCCCATAACCTTCAAAAACACCTTGAGGAGATCAAGTATTGGTGCAACCAATGGCAAATCAAGGTCAATGAAGCAAAATGTTCCCAAATAACCTTTACCCTCTGCCGCAAGTCCTGTCCGCTATTCTTTTTATATTTGATTCTTATCCCTGTGTCTGAGACAGTACGGTATTTAGGCTTCCATCTCCACAAAAGATTGACATGGAACCCACACACGAGGCTAAAAAGACAAGAACTAAACAGACGCTTTGGACAAATGTACAGACTACTTCGGAGGACATCCCATCTCTCAATAGAAAGTAAACTACTTATTTACAAAGTTATACTTAACCCAATCTGGACATAGGGAAACTACTATCCCCTAAAAGTAGGAGTTCCACAGGGCAGTGTCCTGGGTCCCATCCTCTATTACCTGTACACCGCTGATGTTCTCTCTATGCTGTCTTGTCATCTCACCCAGGCCAATATAGCAACCCATAACCTTCAAAAACACATTGATGAGATCGAGTATTGGTGCAACCAATGGCGGATCAAAGTTAATGAAGCAAAACTAATTCCGTTCCTCTACCTGTATCCAAGATAGTACGGCTTCCATCTCAACAAACGGCTGACCTGGAACCCACATACAAAGCTAAAAAGACAAGAACTAAACTGGCACTTTGATGGACTACTTCAAAGGACATCCCATCTCTCAATAAAAAAGAAAATACTAATCTACTAAGTTTGTACTTAGGCCAATCTGGACATACAAAATAGAGCTATAGAGAACAGCAAAAAAGTCAAACATCAAGCGTATCCAATCCTTTTAATCAAAAGTCCTGAGAATAATAGTAAATGCCCCTTATTACTTCACCAACAAAAGACTTCATAATGATCTTAATATACCTTACATTCTTGAACTTATCCCTTCCAAGTTCATGAAATTCCATAGTAACCCATGCAACAACCCTAATCCCATTACACTGCACCACTCATCTCTATAATCTTCCTCGGAGACTAAAACGGCAATGGCCTCGTGACCTGCTATAAATAGGTGACAGTGGGAGTCCTGGCAATGGCCAGTTTCTTCAATCATGTCCTGAGCGTATGTGGATCTTACGCTTTTCGTCAACCTCTACTGGTTCGTATCCGGTGACGCCGTTGACGGAGGAGCGTTGGGGACTTCCCAAGACTCCGCGTCCTCTTTCGCATGCGAGGGAGGTCACAAATCTGTGGATTTAGGAGGTCTTTGGGCTGTTTGTAAATACTATATGAATGAGCGAGTGAATGAAAATTGTAAATATGTTATGAATGAGAACATTTATCACAATTACTTATTGCCTAATCAGGCAGATTGTAATTTCATCACAATAAAGAAGTCTCAATATAAAATTTAGATAAAACGGTTGGCTCCTGATCTTGATCCGACTTGACTTGTTTTTGTGGTAGGAAATAATAAGGGGTTCCCGGAAGGGTGATTTCGGATTTGCAGTACAAGACGCTCCTTGTTGAACAGTTGAACAAAAGGTGAGCCCATCACCTAGATATGTATTCATGTTATTTTCCTATTAACTTCAATCTGATTTTATGTAACCCAACCTCCTTCAAATGCACCTGCGCACAGCGGAAAGAGGAGAAAATTTGTCAATTATTTTGTTTATATATTTTTTTTTTCCTTCATAGCCGCTTTAAATTTCCAGATAATTATATATAATTATAGATCCTCAGGTGAATCATATTTTTATACATTGTATTTAAATTTAAAAGGGTTTAGGAAAAAAAAACGGGACGTTAAACAATATGGGAGGTTTTAGTTTCACCAGTAATGCATAAGATGTGATGCATACGGATATTGAGTTGTATTATCATTCATCATCATGACGTCTTGGTGAAATCTCATAGTTCATTAAAAAAAAATGATAAATACGAAGAAACGAGAAAAAAAAAAAACACAACTTAAATTATGTACCTGAGCTTTGAAAATCCTGATTAGTTTTGAAATCTATAGTTGATTCTTTAGCAATGCCGCACTAGAACGTCGGTGTTTTTGATCACAAAACAATTTATAATGTAGTTTTGTTATGATTTGTGTAGTATAAATCAAGTAGAGAAAATAACTGAGGCCTTACAACGGCTGGGCTCTGCCGGCTGTCTTCCTCGTAGTATGTGTGTCCGCGAAATCCATCCATTCTTTTGTTTCTCAGTCCTGAGAACGTAGTGGGTGAATTTTCGATTCCCATCGACCTGGGTTGTTTCAGTTTTTGAACGATTTCAAGCGACCTAGCAATTTATTTTGGCAGCGATGAAGGCTATCTTGATCTTGTTACCGACGGTCTTATTGAAATACGCTGTGCTGGAGATGGTAAGATGAGTCGGTGCACTGGTTTCAGCCAAGCACGTACGATCTCTTCGATGTAGCTTGGAGTTGACAGAGACATTGTATGACGATCCGTGTTTGTTTAAGATGTGTCCAAGCTTCCAACTCTAGCGTCTTACGGTTTCACATAGGCGTCTTCACCAATTCAAAGTTCTTTGGCGGTTTTGTCATGAAGGAACTTAGACCTATCTTCAGCTCGATCATTTCCTGCGCATAACAGAAGTCGAAAGAGATGCTGGTACTCCAGTTGGTGTTCTTGTTGACATCAGACGCTGAACGAGTCCATGATCTCTAAAGGTATGTTTCTCCATTCAAGAAGCTCAGCATTGAAATCTATTAGTCGAGCACGCACTTCTTGAGTAGGTTTACTAGCAATCTTGACGCTGGACTTTGGTTTCCCATTTCCTCAGCTGTTGTATGGCGCAGATTTTAAGTGTTTAAATTCATATGACTTGGCGAAAGTAGTGAATTTCCATCTAGCGGTGTTGCAAGTTGGGCACCAAATCCAAGTGAATTCCGTGGCGAGCGAAGTTGCACTTGGCAATGGTAGTTTTAGCCTTGGTGTTGGGAATTGCTCAATCTGGATGGAATTTCGTGCAATATCATCGGTCGTTTCGATTTTGCAGTAGCCACTTATTGACTAGTCAAGCTACACTTAATAACATCCCTGACTTTGCCCAGCTTGTTTTAGATGTAGGTTTCCAGTTGGATATGACCAGGTCTTTCAGGCATCATGCTCAGATTACTCACTATTCAGTTGGACTTATGTTCTGGATAGATTGGGATAAATACATTTCTTCAAGCAGTTGTCTTTCGGTAGCTCCGTCGGTGATCAAATCAATTTACAATGTAATCATTGGTTTAAAAAGTGATGGGGCTCACCCTATGAATCATAAAACTTAAAACTAACTTACTATCTAACAAACAAAATCTTAAAATAATTTTCTCCGACAGTCTGTTTCTGGGGTGGTGAGATGAAAGTGTTAAACACCGGATTTGGGAGGTGTTGCAACGAGTCGGATGAACTCACAAACCGTCGTCAAAGCAAGCATCAGGTGTAGGTCGACGTTATTTAACCCCTCATGGCTAGTATGCCTGAAAACTTTTCTCATTATTTTGTTCAGAAATTGTTTGAGACATTTAGCTGTATTGTCAGTCAAGTGAGTATATAGAGGGGCACCGTATAGTAGAGCTGACCGGAGGATATATTTATATATCATCAGTTTGGGTTGTAGACAGTGGCGTAACTATATCATCTGGGGCCCGTGGCAAATTCCTTTAATGGGGGCCCTATCGTTAAGCTTTATTATACTTACGAGTAGTTTAGTTACCCACAACAAAATTGGTATTATGGTATATATATTTTATTATTTTTATAAATAGGTACAATATTAAAACAATATTTGTGAGCTCGGGGCCACTTGGGCCGGGGCCCTCTTGGGTCGGGGGCCCGTGGCATTTTGCCAGCCCTGCCACCCTGTAGTTACGCCACTGGTTGTAGAGACAAGTTGGGAGAAGTCAATAAGTGCGAAAGCCGGTAAGAGTTTTGGCATACTTTTGCTATCTTGTTCCTAAAATGGGTAGGGAAATGTATATGGCTGTCCATTTGTATAACCACATAGTACGGAGTATGGAGAAGGCCGGGATTTTCTCTTATAATACTATAGTAGAATTTCGGTAAGGATGTTTTTCCTTTTTGGTGAGCGAAAATTACGAAGTTGGTATTTCATGCGTTTACATTGACGTTGAACTTACCCAGTTTGCCACTGATGACGTTACAAACTGACTCTCATCTCAGTAAGAGCTATTTTTGGACTCATGTTGCTGCTGTAAACCGCAATGTCGTGGACGAACTCACCTACCTATGGCACTTCAAGCAATGGCAATTACAAGACTTGACATGTACCTGTTGCTTTGTTGAAGAATTTTCATTCTGACTTGAAATAATTCCAATCGCCAGTCACAATTTCTTTCAAATTCATCTTTTTGGCGAAAGAAATGTGAGGATTCAACATCCTGAATGCTTAAATGTTTCTCAATCCATAAGCTTCTAAAACACTCCTAGAAGGCTTGAATTTCTAAAATGACACCTGACACCAAGTTTAGAGATGTTTTATCATTTTCACAGTTCTGATCAGGGGGAGTAAATGAAGGTGACAACACAGAGGCCCGTTTTATAGATAACAATGTACTACAGTCATCGATTTTAATGGGGGCCGATAGTCACAAAGAGATAGATCAAAATATTGATAATAACATAGTAACATAACAATTTGCTTTTTAATTCATCTATTTTGGATCGTGATTATTTAGAGCTTTAACAATAAAGAGAATTAAGTTTAATAACCAACACGAAACAACTTGAAGTAGCATTTATTGCATTAATAATGGGCTAGAAAGTTTGAAAGATCAGTTTTTATTGTGATTGAATTGCATAATACTGGCATAATACTTAAGTAGATGGTAAATTTTCACATGAATTTAATAGTTCCATAGAGTAAATTCAGTGTTTCTAATAGTAAAAAATCGTGAAAATTATTTGGTATTGTATGATCTAAGTTTATCTCTAAGTGAGGGCCAATAAAAATCACTAAAACTCTTTATTGAAAATTTCTCTATTTTTTTTCTTAAACAATATTAATTACAAGAACATTTTTTTTTAAATTAACATTCCAATGATTCACCCCCTTTTTACTGATTTTACTTATTTTATACTGAATTTCCTTAAAATTGATTTGTTCTAGCTATTTATCCAGCCAAAAATTCCAGGCCCCTGAAATCATGCATGTTCAAATATTTTATAGTTACATATATATATATACATATGACATATATATTAGTTAGATTGATTTTATAGAATCATCATAAAAACAATAAAGCATAAGTTTTATCTAACGTTAAAATAATAACTGATATTCTTTATTAAAAAAAAAAAGGTATTGCTGGACCTTTATGTTAGTACATAGTTTCACCCAAAGGTCGAAGCACCCGTTTGAACCACAGGTGGTTCTCTTGTCTGCCAACAGGTTGCGTAAGTAGCATCACTTTTGACTCATTTTCCGGAACTGATAATGTTCTATAATTTTTATTGTATTATTTAATTTGTCCTCTAAGCAAAAGTAAAATACTAGTTAAAATTAACAGTTTTTTTTTTTTAATTTAAGAAAGATTAGCATCGTTTAATCTAAATGCAAACTGTTTAAATGAACTTAAGCAAGTCCATTAGATATATAATTTAATTGAATTTACTAGGTCTGTCTGTGACACCATGGTTAATCGATACAATGCACACCTTGGTTATATATACTAGCATGTTTTTTTTGGTTGGTTGTGGGCTCTTATTTTAAAAGATAATGAGAAAAGTCAAATTTTCTTTATTCTCTAGTTGTGTTCATATAGTATTCATCAATATCATAAAAGAGGTTTATTGTCTTTCCACAACTGAAAACCTCTTCTTTATTGTAATAGTGCTTTTGGCATCCTTAACCTGTCATCTTCAGTTATCACTATAATAAAATAAATAGTCAAAAGATAAAAATTTTCACCTGCGCATATGGAGCCAAACTAATTACTATTATTATACGTAACAATGGTCACAGTCATTAATTAAAATATAAATTATATTCCACTAACAGTGCTTATTTTGCGCTTATTATTATTAGTGAACTCTGCTTATTTTGAAATTGTCAATCTAGTCTCCTACTATTAAAAATTCTTAAAGTTCATAAATACTCACCTATGTAGCAAATAATTAAACTTAAAAATCTATGAAACAATCCTTAAAACCATAAAAAATTACTAAAAAATTTTTTTCTTCACCAAGTTGACATAAAATTACAAAACCTACCTAAAAAACAACTATATACCAATCGTGTAGCTACTCACCTAATTGGTTATGTGGGAAATTTATATAACGCATTTAAAACAATTGCATATTTTTATCTATTTAACTAGGCCTAAGGGCTACTACATCCACGCTCCTCAGTTGATGACTGGCTTTGTCCAGAAGGTATGGAGGGGCGGGTTTCTTAGCATAGGGGTGTTTGCTATTTTTTCCTTTTTAATAATGTTTGATGGTTTTAATGGTTATTTCATAGCTTTTAATTTTGCTTTTTGAATTTTAATTATTTACTACATATTTAGTGTTTATGGATTTTTAATTGTAGTAGAATAGAAGAATTTCAAAGTAAGCTCAGTTCAGCACTATTAGTGGAATATTTTACTTAATGACTGTGACCATTGTTACGTATAATAATAGTAATTAGTTTGTCTCCATATGTGAAGGAGAAAGTTTTTATCACTTGACTTTCCATTTTATTGTAGAGATAACTGAAGATTACAGCTTAGAGCTGTCAGCAGCACTTTTACAATAAATAAGAGGTTATCAGACAATAAAGCTGTTTTATTATTATACCATTCCACAAGCCAGCAGTAATTTTTTATTTTCTATTAAGTATTTTATGTTAAAATTTTAAAAATAAAAATAGCAGCGTAGCTACTTGAAAAATATTGCAACCCCTTTTTTATTGTGGTATAGGTCCCACTATTATTCATAATTTTCAGGGATATGTTGGGTCAATCTAAATATTTTTATTTATGGCTGATTTTATTTGATTGAATACTGAACTCACAACTGACGCTGTAACAGAGGTTAAAAGAAATATTTTGATAAAACAAAAACAATGTATCGTGCTTGAAATTGATTTATCAATGAATTGTAACTGCAAAAAATCCTTTATTGTTACGTATCCCAACAAACATTACCTAAAAAAGGTTATATGTTTTATTAGTAATTTCTGCAAAAGAAAAAAAAAACTGGCAGGAACAAGACTTGAGGACCTCCCCAAAACCCCTGATATTCTGCTAGTATATTTTTTGCATTATCTATAATATCAGCTTATTCATAAAATAAGGTATGGATTGGCCTAACATAACCATCAGACAATTTAGTGGGACATTTAATTTAAGCTCTTATGGCATAAAAATCGAAAATAATATATTTAACATACAACTGGTTTTACCTTGTTTAGTTGCTTCACCCTAGAGTTTCTTAGTTGTCACTGCTGCCAACAGGTAGCGCTTGCTACCTCTCAGACACAATTTATTGCTTAAACTGACCTGCCTTGATAAAATGTATCATTTTTTAAACCATGCTTGCTATTTTAACTATAACCTGAAATACCTATATTAATCCACAGTAATTTAAGACATTTTGGCTACATTATTCAATTTGCATTGGTTACAAACTATTAATTACATGCACTATTCAGTAGACTTAATTTGAAAAACAACCTTAGACAATAGTTCAAATAATTCATTAGAAATATAAATTAAAAAGTTCTTAGAATAATACGCACTAGAAACAAACCTACATTTGAAAGTGTCTATTAAGCCATTAATCAAACTTTGTTCTACAATAGCAATGTAATGGCCAGTCCATATCAAAGCCATATATAGTATATTCGAATCTGATCTTCCATGTATATACATACATTTATTTTTCGAGGCTTGAAATAGAATATTGTATTGTACTGTAATTTTTCTCTATCTTTCATCTCTTTACAGAAGTTCGAGAGTGTCTTCCTATTCCCTCTTTCCTATTTTTCCTTTTAGCTTAACTATCTTTCTCTGTTCAGGTATCAAAATATGCTGACATTTTTCCAACTGATTTAATTAAGTAAAGGAAGGATTTAATTAATAAAATTCTTATAATATTAATTGGTTCATATATTTACAACTTAATGAGAACTACAAATACAAATGGTTTTATTTAAATTTATGAATTTTCTTAGTATTCAAGCATTTTCTTGTTTTTTATTGTGACGTTAAATAAATTCATCTGATACTTTAAGCTATAAAATAAAAACTTTGGTTGGCATATTTATTATTCTTGTAATAATTTAATTTAGACAAGCATTACTTGCACTGGGATTTTACATAAAGTAACCACTCCAAATTTCATATTTCGAACTTATTTAGTCTCCTACTTTTATAAGCAAATATATACATATTATTACGTTTTTTATTTATATTGTTTATATCTAAGTTTAATTTGAGGTTTATAGGTTCTTGCTAATATAAAAAGAAAACTCTGGCAAAAGGAAAATTGTTTTATTACACATTGATTCATGAATTTAATATAAAATTACAATGTTAAAAACTAAACTTAAAATTTACTTTAATATAATCGCGACTGGCCAGATTTACTAAATTACGTCCTTCGACGAATTCTTCTGGTTTCTTGGTAGCAGAGCGTGGTTGCCATATGCTACCTTGTCGTCTTTGTGCCACGAGGCCAGTACAGGTCCACTGCTAGCATTTTTTTTTTTTTTTTTTTTTCCGCTCTACCTGAGGCTGAGCCTCAAATGGGCTCACGTTACGTAGCCTGTGGTGCGCGTATTCCGGTGCAATGGGATTGTTGCACCGGTAAGCGCACCTTCGGTTATTCTGTTTTGTTCCATTTATTTCACAAAAAAAACCACATGATAATAAAAAAAAAAAAGAAAAAAAAAAAGGAAAGCACAAAACTAAAGTAAAGAGAAGAGAAACACCTCTACTAATATATTTCCAAATCCTAAACTAGCTTTTTTTTTTTTTCCCCTCTGTTTTTTTCTTCTTGTTCCTTTTTTTTCTTCTTGTTTTTTTCTTTTCCTTATAGCTAGTTACCTTATTACTATTTACATTTCTGGATCCGTGTTCTACCTAAACTATATATACATGAGGTGTGCATCCTCTATCCCGCTATAACTAAACTTATATCTAACCATATACTTCTCAGTCCTAACTATGTACATATTTACAGTGACTCCTCTGGAACCGCCGATACATCGTTGGCTTCGGGTGAGCCTTCCCGAAGACACGGCTGCTCACCCCGCGCCACCCCCCTGGATATAGTGAAGTGCCCGGAGCCTTGAACCCTTTTCCACTCCCCAACGAATCGAACGCGGTGTATCTCGCTTCGTCGTTCACCAGCGACGGTAGGTTGGACTCGCCCAGGCTGTACTCTCCTATCGAGCGGAGCAGCCGTGCTCTAGCCGGTTCCAGTGCATGACAAGAGAGCACGACATACTCCGCGGTATCGTTCTCTCCGCAATGAGGGCAGGACCTGTTTTCTGCCCTCTTGTATTCGTATAGCCTGGCACAGAATCCGCTGTGTCCTGTGAGCAATTGTTACACCCAGTAATCCGGGGAGACCCAACTTGACCTCAGACTGTCCTGGACTGAGGGGAAGTACTTCCTCAGGGTGCTCCCCTTGGTCGTGCCAGTCCACCTGGCGCCCCAGGCCTCTATTGTCCATTTCCCTATGAGGGCCTTCCTCCTCAATTCTTCTCCGTAGGGGAGGTGGAAGATCTTCAATATTCCCTCTCTTCATCTTCGACCTGATGAGGTGCTGCTCCAGGAGGACCAGATCTACTATACCTATACTATAGCCTATACCTCCAACGCGTCCTAAGACACCGTCCTATAGGACCTCGTGACCCTTATCAAAGCCGCTCTCTGTATCTTTTTCAGGGCGTGCGGCTTGCCCTTGTTCAGGTGAGCCGACCATGACTGCGAAGCGTACCTAATGATTCCCATGATGATTGCTTGGTAGAGGGTTCTTGAAACTGGGAACCTGACTCCCCACATCGCTCCCCCTATCCTCGCGAAGGAGTTACTTACTGCGACAACCCTGTCTCCAAGGTATTCGATGTGGGGAGAAAGGCTTAATCTTTTCCCCAGTCTCACCCCCAGGGACGTTACTTCTTCTGGTTTCTTGGTAGCAGAGCGTGGTTGCCATATGCTTCGTTGTCGTCTTTGTGCCACGAGGTCAGTACAGGTCCACTTCATCTCTTCAAAACTTCCTGTCTCGTGGGTGGGTCAAAATAAAAGAGTGTTTACCGCGGTCTCGTCGTTCTTACACCTTTCCGCTGCGTTCTTGATTTTTAACTTTCTTATTTTCCAATGCCAGTTGTCTGAGACATTATTAACTTTTCCTATTTTAAAGTTAACAAATCCAATATTAAAATATTTGTTTTGTTTATTTTTTCTTAGCTCTCAAACTTATAAAAATAGGATGTGGGAAAAATAAAGGAAAATTATTTTGGGCTTATGGGTGCCTATCACTAAGGGGAGTCCCCCATTTGAAGGACGTATGAGAAGGATATAGGGTGTGGAATGCCTAAAGGAGGCGGGTGGAATCGGGAAGGTAGTGAGAGTCTACCGAGGGTGGAGCCTAGGGGTACCTAGGCCATGGTTTGTTGTCGGCCTCTCGGCCGGAAGGTCGACCCTGCTTAAACAGGTAGATGGGATCTTGTAGCTTCGGTTGAGTCGGCCTCGATCTCTCGGCTGGGTGTAGATTTTCAGTCTCCGTCAGGGGGCTAGGGTTTAATCACGTCCATCTGTCTCCAGGCTTCGGCGGTCCAGCAGTGCTTCCATCGGACGGGCATTGGTGGTGGTTGAAGGTTGGAGAATAGTGGGTTGTGGCTGTGTCGGAGTGAGTCGAAAAATTTGATGTGCCTTCTCTTGATAAAATCTTGAATGGTGAGCACTTCAAATTTTTTATGCATCTCGTCTGCCTTTATTCGGTCAAACGGGGTATGTTTGAGGGAGGTGCGGAGAACTCTGTTCTGAAATTGCTGGAGCGTTTTGAGAGTGTTAGGAGTCAGATACTTGAAGAGAGGGGTCCCATACATCAAAGCAGGTCTTAGGACGCTCTGGTATATCAGCAGCTTGAGGCGTGCCGATAAAGCCGGGCTGTGAAGTAGGTGTCCGAGGCTGAGGAATTTCTTCCTAACACTCTTTAACTTCTTGCCGAGATGTGTTGTGAACGACAAGTGTCTACCGAGGGTAATCCCAAGGTAGCATAGTATTTATGTTTTAGTCTTGATTTTATTTATATGATAACTATTAATTAATATTAGATATAACGGTAACAAATAATGTTAATTCCTACATAGCCATGATCCACTGGTCGTTTATCGCTCATTTACGCCCGCTAATTTCGAGTTTATATCAAAGGCAACATCACAAACTCACATCTTAATATCACAACATTATATAGTATATATAAGTTAAAGCCAGAGGCAAGTTTATGTTGTAAACTAATATGATCATGGGATGTAAACAACTATGTAGGTCGGATTACTAGAGGCAATAAAGCAGTCTCTTTACAGAAGTTCGAGAGTGTCTTTCTATTCCCTCTTTCCTATTTTTCCTTTTAGCTTAACCGCCGATGATTAACTTATATATATTATTAGGTTTTTTATATATTTTAATTATATTTTTTTATATATAATTTATAACTTATATTTACTTTATATTTAACTTTTACTTTTTCTTAAGGTTCTGTTAATAAAAATAGGATAATTCTGGCAAAAGGAACAATTGTTTATATACACATTGATTTAAATATTGAATATACATTTAAACTACGTACGTAATAAAGTAACATTATTAAAAAAACTAAATTTAAAATTGTACCTTATTACTAAACGCGAGACTGGCCAGTTTTTCTTTGTGATGCTTCTTTTTCATTCTTCTTTTTATTCTTTGTGATCTTTGTGGTGTAGCGTGGTCTAGATAGCGTCTTCTATGTTGTAGCGTGGGTTGCTACACCTCGTGGTGATCATGGTCTGGTCTCGTTGCCGGGTCGGATGCAAGTGCATGGGAGCCGGCTTTTACCTAGCTCTCGTCTCCCGGGGCCCTTATGGAAGAGTGCCCTGCTCTTAGCGTTGTTCTCTCTCCTCCTTTCCGCTGCCTTCTTGACCTCTTGACCTCTTTGGTTGTCCAATCCTCTTTGTCTCATATATGATTACTTTTCTTGTTTTGAAGTTAATAAATTAAAATATTTATATTTAATTATTGATATTATTTATATTATACATATTAATGGTAGGCACAGCGCAACGAATAGTGTTAAAACATTCATGAATCATGATCCACGGGTCGTATATTGTTCATGTACACTCGCTAATTTCGAGTTTATCTCAAAAACATCATAAAAAATCACAACATCAAAATATCACAACAATATAGAATCAATTTATTGGACCAAGAGTTATCATATATATATTAAATATTATCTATTATGATAATAAATAGTTATATAATCAAAATTATCGTATAAAGGTTGTTACAATATATAAACTATGATGTGCTTCTTTATTACCCATATGATTAACTTTTAGTAATATGAAATGTAATTGTTTGCTCATGTACACAAAGAAAAGAAATAATGCTGTAATTTCGATCGCACTTTGGTATGGTAATTACAGTATGGGAGGTGATTAATCAGACATTGTAAAGCAATTGATACCAGTAAGGTATCCATTATGAAGGAAATGTATTCTGAATATGTAGGATTTAGTATATGACATCACAAACACTAATATATGTAGTGCACATTTCTCACTTATTTTTGGTATTCATATTCTATTTGCTGAGACTTATCTGAAGTTCTTTTATAGACCAATCCAAACAATCCAACATAACTATCTAAACAGACAGTAACAAATTTTCTGCCGATAGTTGCTTTAGGCACAGCAGAAGTTGTAAGGCCGACAGGGAACTTTTCAACTATCCTCAACATCTAATCTGAGTTGAGTAGTGAATCTGCACCCTTGCAAAAATTTATAAATTGTTCAAGGAATTGAGAGATTTAATAAAACTTTCTAATCTACAATTCCAGCTACATTTATAGGTTTTATTGGGTTAATATAATATATAATTTTTCATACAAGAAAAAGACCAATGCATTTTTCATAAACATTATTAGCCGATATGTAGTTATACAAAATAATTAATTATTAAAGCCAGTTATACAAAATTATGAAAATACAGGTGGCTTAAATGTAAATAAATTCTTGTATTGTATAGTAACATAAGGGATTCAGTGTACCGAAATTAATGAATATTAAAATAGGTTATTAATATATATTTATTAAATTTAGCATAAGAAGTATCAAAAATTATGCAAATATTAAAATTTCGACATACAAAACCATGTAATATACACTTTTAAAATTACATGACAACATTTTGAAATTTAACCCGTACTCCCCCAATTTTAACCCCATTACTATATTCTATACAAATACTGTGTAGTCTCCTACAAACAAAATTTAGGTTTTGCCTTCTACTGCTATCAAATCCTATCAGATCCAGAGATGTTAGCTTCAGAAACCTACTGTGGGGGTCGAGTTCTACATATTTACTTCTTTATCTACAATAAGATGATTGTAAGATTTACGTGAAATTCAGCCAAAACACTCAATGAAACCTTATAGCTAAAGTGGGATAATCGTTTCTGTATAGCTACTACTAACCATAAAGGATCCTTTAAAGTAAAGAGAAAAAAAGTTAATATAAGAGAAACGCCAGTTAAACTTTGCTCTGAAGTGCTGCAGTAATTCATATTGCAAACTGGTAGAAATAGCAATGAGCACTACAATGATTTTTATTTTTAAAACATATCTTCTGCAATATTTAATTAGGGTTTAGCCTATTTAGTTGTAAGAGTAAGGTTTTATCTGAATGCTCTGAAGGGTGTCGTGACACCAGCAGACCACTTCCTGGGCACCAGGCTCAAAACACATTCAGTTCTTATTATTATTAATATTTTTATGCTCTGGAAATGAATAATAAAAATTAAATAAATATATTTATTTAATATTTTTATGCTCTGGAAATGAATAATAAAAATTAAATAAATATATTTGATCGGGTTTGATAAGTTTGTTTAGCTTACGTTCATGTAAAGGATATTGTGGCTGGGGAAACAGACCCCATTTATTTGCAGTATACCAGCCTTAATTACATATATAAAAAGAAAAATGAACTGAATGAATTAAATTCCAGTGCATATTTCCAGAATTTACATACAGATTTCTATTAAATTTTTTAATTATAACATAAAGATATACATACGAGAAGAAAGGAAAGCAAAGCATTTTAGTAGCATCTGGCTAGTTAATCCGTTTGTCCCAGGGAATATTTTTTAATAACGGTCTGTTGCCAGTGACAAATTGGATTTAATATTTATATGGATAGACTCCAGTCCAAACTTAAAAAATGTTACTAATTCTAACTTTTAACATTTCCATTGTACTTTAAAAATAATCCTTTACTAAGTTAAGATTACACCAGCTACCAACAGTAATTATTAATGAAACTGAAAATTCACAATGAACATAAAATAAAAATCAATAATTCTTCATAAGATATTGTTCTGCCAAAAACCACAAAGTTTATAGACATCGGAAGTGTCTAGTCCTCCATTAATAAGCACTACCTTTCTCCTTAAACAGCCTTATATTAAATGATTACCACTCAAGTAGCTTCTATTTGTAATATTAAGATAAGCGAATGCATTTTATATTGTATTAATTTTTTATTTTTGCAGCCTTTAATATCATATTGCGAAGTTTCTACTCAACAAGCACGTACAAATAAAATTAGTAAATAATAACATAATTATTGATTTATTCAAAGTCCAAGTACAAATGCAAAAAACTGACTCAATCCCAATTTTATTATTTACAAATCCAAAATCACAACGTCCTAATAAAATTTTATGGGAAATAAAAATTGTGTTGAACAAATATTCACGATATTATCCAGCAGATCATTTACAGTACTAAAACGTAAATGTCCAAATTAGTAGTTAATTACCAACATTTATCTGCCCATACCAAAAGGGCCGAGTTTCAATAATGTAACCTTCATTGACAGAATAATTTATATTCCTAACCAAAATTAACCTAATCCAGCAAATATAACTATCAGCTTGTAACACAGAACACAATCTTAATATATCTACAGACTAACTAATTGTTTCTATAACCAAAATACTATTGAATATTCTGGTCGCCATGAGTCACGGTGTTTGGTTAGCGCTACTACACTTTACTATGCTTCATGTACTAGGACTACAAGGCCTTGATGACCTCTCGGTTTTACGTATGTAAAGAACAAAAAAACAAACAAATAATACTGATTTTCTTCGACCACCAGATCCCACAAAACCTAAAACTAATATTGTATTGAAATACTATCTATACACTAATTACCATAATCTGCATGCATAGTTTCTGAACAACAAGAGACGCTATCCATCTTCCATTGTGCCAAGAACTCAAATCTGGTAAAGTTTTGATATTTTAGTCAGTGGCGCTTTGTTCCCTTGAAGACAGGTGAGTCTTTTTAATTATTACAAGTGAGGCTCTCCCCCTTAACTGGGACGTGCGTCGCACGGACCTTTGTAGGGCATGGAAAGCAGTAGGGACCCCAAAGGTGATAAGTTTCATCATCCAAAGAGAGTATGCCGAAAGCGTACTCTACCACAAGCCCCCGGAGTAAGTACCTCCAATTCCTTCACCCCCCTAAACTCGAAAGCTCAGTCCGAGGCCAGCACATCCGCCGCCCCTGTTGCCCCCAAATCACCACCCCCCCTAATATTAGGGCGGATTAACAGCTACGACCTCACGAGGTTACTAGCTGATAATAACGTTAAGAACTTTAAAATAGTACAGACACACCAGAACACAAAAGTGCTCTGCCACAGCGTGCATGACCAACAGCAAACAATTGCTGCAATTAGGGAATCAAAAATCCCCTTTCATACGTTCGCCCCCCGTGGTACTAAGCCCAACAAGAAGTACTTGCTACACGGTTTCGATCTCTCTCACCCGATTGAGGAGATAAAAGCCCACATTAATAGCGTGGGTAGCAATATAATCGATGTATATCGATTGAGGCGCTCTGACCAAAATGGCGGGAAGACGGAGATCGAGCCGATTCTCGTAATCGGCGACCATACTCTCAAGGCGGAGAACTTAAAGCAACTCCGTCATATAAATAATGTGCTCTTTAGAGTGAGCACCTTTCACGACAAAAGAGGCATTCCGATGTGCCTTAACTGTCAGGAATACGGCCATACAAGACGGTACTGCTTCAAGCAGGCCAAATGCGTGAGGTGCAGCCAACCTCACGACATAAAAGACTGCCCCAGGGACGCTTCAATTCCTCTCAAATGCACCAATTGCAGGGGAAATCATGTCGCGTCGTACCGACAGTGCCCGTACAGGATTAAACTCCTAGAGACTGCAGAAATCAAGAAACAGGCACAGAATTTCACAGCCGGGCCGAGAAAAGCCACATTTATGACTGCCCCCCCACCACCACGACAGACTGCCTCCTATGCGCAGATGGCGTCAGGTAACACCAGGGCTCCGGAAGTAGCACTCCCAGCACCTCTACCTCAGCCCGCTAACAACAATGATGCTATGATAAGTATGATGAGTGCTATGCTCACTACCATGAACAATCTCGCCGCACTGGTAGAGCGGCTATTAACACAGTCTGACCGGGTATCCAAATGATGGGTCATAGTATATTAAATTACAACGTTTGCGGCCTTCGGCCCAAACAAGCTGACGTAGAGACACTTCTACGGTGCCATTCACCAGACGTCGCTGTCCTGACAGACACCCGACTGAAGAAGATTAATTTCTGCCGATTCGCGGGATATACCGCCTACCGCCACGACACTGAGACCATCTCTGGAGGAGTAGCAGTGTTAGTGAGGAACGGAGTGCCCTGTAGGAGACTACCCCCACCCGTGACCCTAGGCCCCTCCCACTACATCGTAACGCTCCAGTTACGGCTCACAAAAAACATGATAGTGTCAGGAGTCTACAGAAGACCGAGAGCCAATTGCGACTCTGACAAGCTCCTGCTCACTACAATAGCTCAGGACCGAAGACACGCCATCGTGGGTGACCTAAATGCGAACCACAGTTGGTGGAGCAGTACGAGGGCTAACGCCCTCGGCCGTTACATCACAAAGACACCATTTACGGTCATCCACCCAGGATTGCCAACCTTCCGTCACTTCGTGAACCCCGACAGGACCTCCACGCCCGATCTACTCCTGACTCAACAGCCACACCGAGTCACTGGGTGCTCCGCCTTGGACTTTACCACCTCCGACCATCGGCCTGTGCTCTATGAACTAGAAGGCGACATGCCAGAGCCGCCTGCTTCTAGATACAGGTACGATGAGGCCAAGTGGGACCTCTACAAGCATCTCATCAAGACCGAATTGCCCACAATTGCGCCCCTGAGACACACTTGGGACATAGATTACGCTGTCTATCAGCTACAGGACGTCATCGATCGAGCTGCCGATGCATCGATCCCGACATTTTCTCCGAAGCCCCCTTCTCTGAGAAAACCTCCGGATCACATCCTACAACTGATTAGACAGCGTAATAACATCAAGAACAGGTGGTTTAGGACCAAAAACAGGGACCTAAAACCGGTTTTAAATGCTCTCACAAACCAAGTTAAGTCCCTGATGGCCCAGTGGAAAAATTCGATTTGGGAAGATCGCCTCACCAGTCTCCACGGTGACCACAAGCAATTGTGGAAGCTTGTGAAGACCTGCAGGTCCAAAAAGAACGGTGTAAGGCTGGCCGTAAACGGGCAGTTCATTCCCACCACCGAGCAAGCGGACATCTTGGCGGCCCATT
The DNA here is from genome assembly GCA_930367205.1 of Acanthosoma haemorrhoidale. Taxonomy (NCBI): domain Eukaryota; kingdom Metazoa; phylum Arthropoda; class Insecta; order Hemiptera; family Acanthosomatidae; genus Acanthosoma; species Acanthosoma haemorrhoidale. The sequence continues at coordinate 82,161,606 of OV884011.1, forward strand.
ATGAGGAAGTCAGTCGTGGCCAGGGACAGCCAATAAGAGCCCTCGACCCTCCCTCCCCCACCCTCCCCACCACAACCGAAATCTACACCTCACACCGGCAATGCGCTGCATTCATTCGAAGAACGACCGGCAAGAAGGCCCCAGGTCAGGATTCCATCCAGAACATCCTGCTCAAGCAGCTGCCGAGGAAAGGAATCTCATTCATAACGAACGTGTTGAACTCCTGCTTCAGGCTGCACTATTTCCCCCAGAACTGGAAGCACGCTGTAGTGGTCCCCCTTCTGAAACCAGCGAAAAGCGGTTATGAGCCATCTCATTACCGACCCATCAGTCTGCTGACTCAACTCTCGAAGCTGTTCGAAAGAATCATCAACGTACATCTCTCAGGGCACTGCGAGTCACACGAAGTCATCCCTCCAGAGCAGACTGGTTTCAGCACAGGCTTAAGTGCGAACAATAACCTGGTGAGATTGCAACACCACGTCGCATCGAACGTCCGGAGCAACAGAGCTACCGCTATGATTTCACTGGACTGTTCGAAAGCTTTCGACTCTGTCGACCACTACATCCTACTCCAACGTCTGAGGGAATATGAATTCTCGGATCAGCTGCAGAACCTGATGAGATCCTATCTTACAGGCAGAACTTTTTCGGTTCGTATAGGCACTACGTCTACGACCCGAAGAAATTACACTGCCGGTGTCCCCCAAGGATCGGTGCTAGGCCCCCTGCTGTTCAACATTTACACCGCCCACATCGTAGGAGCCTCGTACCCCAACTGCGAGGTATCGGCTTATGCAGACGACATTGGTGTTTACAGCACTAGCATCAATCCCACCAGAGCCCTGAAATTCGCTGAGAGCGCCAGTCAACAGATCGCCGAGAAACTCGATGCCGTCCACATTAAAGTCAACCCGGCCAAGACGCAAGGAATTATATTCAGCTATAAATCCGGAAAAAAGAAGCTCCCGAAATCCTTCGTCTTAGACGGCAAAGAGTGCCATGTAAGCAACAAGCTATGCTACCTTGGGATCACCCTCGGTAGACACTTGTCGTTCACAACACATCTCGGCAAGAAGTTAAAGAGTGTTAGGAAGAAATTCTTCAGCCTCGGACACCTACTTCACAGCCCGGCTTTATCGGTACGCCTCAAGCTGCTGATATACCAGAGCGTCCTAAGACCTGCTTTGATGTATGGGACCCCTCTCTTCAAGTATCTGACTCCTAACACTCTCAAAACGCTCCAGCAATTTCAGAACAGAGTTCTCCGCACCTCCCTCAAACATACCCCGTTCGACCGAATGAAGGCAGACGAGATGCATAAAAAATTTGAAGTGCTCACCATTCAAGATTTCATCAAGAGAAGACACATCAAATTTTTTGACTCACTCCGACACAGCCACAACCCACTATTCTCCGACCTTCAACCACCACCAATGCCCGTCAGATGGAAGCACTGCTGGACCGCTGAAGCCTGGAGACAGATGGACGTGATCGAACCTTAGCCCCCTGACGGAGACTGAAGATCAACACCCAGCCAAGAGATCGAGGCCGATCTCCGAAGCTACAAGACCCCATCTACCTGTTTAAGCAGGGTCGACCTTCCGGCCGAGAGGCCGACTTATTTCAGGCCCCTGCCGGGGCTGGCCAGGCTTGACCTGGCCGACTACAAACCCTTGCCTAGGTACCCCTCTCACTACCTTCCTGATTCCACCCGCCTTCTTTAGGCGTTCCACACCCTATATCCTTCTCATACATCCTTCAAATGGGGGACTCCCCTTAGTGAAAGGCACTCATTAGCCCAAAATAATTTTCCCACATCCTATTTTATAAGTTTGAGAGCTAAGGAAAAAAAAAAAAAAAAAAAAAAAAAAAAAAAAAAAAAAAAAAAAAAAAAAAAAATTACCATAAATATATATACTATATATATATTCAAAAATCTCTAAAGTTTAAAAATTGGGTTAAACGCAATAATGTCTGAGGAAACGCAAGTCTCCCGTTGTTTGCGAATCTCCTACTAGTCGTATAGGGTTCAAAAACTTTTTTTACCTATCGTTCAATATTAAATTTCTATTTTAAGTTTTATTATATAAATTAGTCGGCTTATTTAATGGCATTTTTCACGAAGAACAACACAATGAATAAGTCCATAAGTCAGAAACTATTCAAGGAAAAATAATCATGCTAATTTTCAGTTACTTTAAAAAAAAATCTCTATTTCCAGCTCTGCTTCACGGCTGCTATACATGGATACAACAGATAAAATACTAATAACACTAAAAAAAATATGATACTTCATGAATTTCACTTTAATAAAATATTCTATTGTCTCAATTTGTAAGTCTTCGTGATGTTGTTTATTTTTGAAGTGCCAGGGAGCATTCACGTCCATCCTTAGAAAATTTTGCAGCCTTTAGAGCTTTGAACTACAGGCCAAGTCCATTACTTCACAACCGTACATGATCAGTGGTCTAAGGGTGGAACGGATGATTAAAATGGCAATATCCCGTTCCAGGTGCGATTTCCTATTCATAATGAGATATAAAATGCCTTGGTAAGCTTATTATTTATGCCTCTTTCATGTAAAACGGCGATCTAGATGGACTCTCATGTATCTTACAGCTTTATTTTAGTCATTCCAAGTTATGGTTTCATTGTTGAGTTAGCTCAAGGGATGAGAAAATTTTTGAACACATTTGTGGCGGTTAAAAATAATATTCCACTTGATAAAGTATCCTTCCAAATCGTCCTGACTGGTCTGTAGCTTCTTCTAGCTATGTATTCATGGCTGTCAACAGTCAACATGGCTGTTTATGTTGTAGGTGAATGAAACATGCCATATAAGTTGAATAAAAGTGTTGGCAGAATAAATCTCGGTCGATTATCTGCATTATTACATCTGGCTGAAGAGAAATGAATTAAGAATTTGAAATAGGTAAAGAGGGACATAATTTTTTTTTCTTGTACAGAAGCCAAGTGTGCCAGAATTTCTTCAACGTCTGCCGGAAGTTGAGGAATGTGGCAATTGAAAGTTTTTTCATCTTAAAACCGTGTACAATGTACTCGTCAATGTTGATAGTGAAGTTGAATGCTCTTACTGAAATCCTAACTAGAAATCAGATTTAAATAGAGATGAGCTACTTTTTCATTATTAATTTCAGCAACATGCCTAAAATTGTTAATATTCTTTTCGATTTATAGCTTTGTATTTCTAGTGATGTTTACCTGGCTTCAAAACCACGATTCCTTAACCGTGTTCCCATTTTTTGGAAAGTGACCAGAAAGCATGTAACAATTGAATATGTTTGTTAATCAGCGGAAACTTTTTTTTGGTAGATATTTTATTGGCAGGGCAAGGATTAATTAGGTCATGGCCTCATTTTTTTATAAGTTCCTGTAATTCATTGGGTAAGTAAACACCAAAACCTGAACACATAAAATAGTTAACTCTAAATATTCTTCAATTTTGTTTTCTATCTAAGTGGTATTATGTTTATTTGCATTCGAGGTGAGAAACACATCATTTAGTGGTTGGTGAAAGCATTAGCTTTGTCTTAATCACTAGTAAGCAATAAACCATTTGCTAGTATACGTGGAATTTGCCAGTTATTTTTTTTTAATAAGGGTTTAGTAGTTTTCCAAAGCGCGTGATGTTTGGTCAGTTTGAATTTGTCTCTATCCCTTTTAACTTCCATCTTTAACGAGTTCCACATACGTTTATATAAAGGGTTCCTACCCCTCCATCCACAGACCTCTTAGTTTATTTTTTCTTTTATTTTGTCCCATATTTTTTTCGAAACACTCTTAGAGGGTCTATCATTCTTAAACAAATGTTTCATAGTTACCTCTTCTAGACATACAATGATCAGCTGCGTGAACTGGTCCACGGATTCCTCGATAGAATCATTTGACACTAGCTATTTACGACTGTTTATTCTACTCGTCAATCTAATTTGGCAGTGATTCGAGAAACTGTTTTTGCTTTTAAGATCTCCTAAATCTATTTCGTGTCGATTCGATGAAACAGATTTCTATTTATGATTCCTAAACATCATTGTTGAAATATAACACCATTTACTGTAAAATCCATTTAACTCATTGGGATATCTTGTAACCTCCTTAATTATTGGTTGTATGTATGAGGGTTATGCCGTCATGGAGTCATGGAGTTTAACGTATGCTCTTGTTAATTAAATGGTAGATGTCAGTTCTTTAAGTGTTTGGCTTTTTTTTTTATTATTATTCAGAATTTACCTGAACAATAAGTAATTAGTGTAGCTAGTAATTTAAACATGTTTACGGTTACTGGTTCGAGGTTCGTTACATTTGTAATTATATGCTGCTCAAACAAAATAATATTTTTCATAATTGTTGCTGCACCACCATAAGTTGTTGAAAATTTTCTATTTCAACAGTTTTTTATTCTGATACACTGAATTTAATTATTTCCGAAAACTGGTTTTCGGATATGCATGTAGTTCGTTCCTTTGGCTGGTAATGCCTCCTAAAAGCTTATGAATTTAGCAGTTTTAATATTCGAAACTCATTTGTCAAAAATTTATTTAAACTGACAATAATAAGTTGTACTTGCGTGAAACGATAACATTCAATCAAAAGAGATATTAACGTCATCTGTATATATTATGTACCATGCCAAAACAGGACGAGGCTAGTGAAGTCCAATATGTTATCGTTTGAGGTAAACAAGCTTTAACGGTATAAAATAAGATTTTAGTGATGAAAGAAAGGAAGTTGTCGTAATAAGGTTCAACGTTATGGACGTTTACCGGATTTTTAGCTGCTACGTTGAAGTTAAAGTTATTTTATTTTGTATTCCTTAGTATTGTGGATAGCTTTTGAAACTTGCTAAATGGTCCTTATGACAGTTAACATAAAAGTATCAGTGACCTTTAGTGGACATTTGAAGAAGTGGGGATTTTCTTTACAATTTACGCGTCTTGGATCTAGACGACAGTAATTTTTAGCATGACCACTCTGATGAAAATTTCTGCACATGGGAATGTCACCGTTTTCATATGTTGGTTCAACATATACAACTCCGTGATAAAAATTATTTAACGAAAATATATTTTTTGCTTTTTGGTTATTAAATTAATAGATGTCAGTTCTTTAAGTGTTTGGCTTTTTTTTTTATTATTATTCAGAATTTACCTGAACAATAAGTAATTAGTGTAGCCGGATTTTTTTGGTTATTAACTAGCGTCACGAAGCAAAGCGGTGTAGGTATTTGTTCCTTGTTTAATATTCGTGAAACGAGGACCACAAGGAGTTTTCATGAACTAATATGTCCCTAACTTCGTCCTCAGTGAATGAGTAGGGAACACTTCTTAATACCACTGAATTATTTTAATTTTTTGCTAATGTAAATGTATAATATTGCATTTTTTCTCGATAAAAATAACTTTTAATGATTCCAAAGTCCTTTTGTGATGAATGGGTCCATGTTTAACGGGGTTAAGTCAATTGATAAATATTTGAATTCTGAACACAAATTGGTCGAATTTCAGTACCTCAAAATTTTTGTTTGGATAGACTAATACTGGAATTATAAACTTAAAAGTCAGGCTCAGCTTTAAATAATGTGGAGTAATTTCAAATATTTCCCAATGTTTTTCTCTGATGAAATATTTTATGGTGTGACAGTGAAACGCCCGAAAAAGTTTGGGTATGAAAACGAATGATTTGGAACCGAACCATTCCATAAAATATCGTCTTAGCTCGATAATTAAGAATAGTCAAAGCTCAAAACTAAACCATGTACAGCTTTGCCAGGCATAGTTATCATCTATCGTGTCATGAAAACACAATCTCTCCTCAAACCACTGATAATTTTCAAATTATAGTCATCCAATTTGAGTGAAACAACTCATATTGAAAAATAAATTACCTAGAAATCTAATAAATCTAATTGGTGTACGCAAAATTATTGGTTCTTATTGACCATATTTTGGCCTGATGCAAATCACTCATAAAATTATATAGCCAGCAGTTATAGGAGGCAAGTCCACGCCCAGCGCGTCTTGTAGCGGAGCGCTCTAAAACTATCTAAAGGAAAGGCCTCACCCAGGTCATTCTGTAGTGATGACTGGTGCATTACAGTTAAAAGTATTGAGGTATACCTCTTAATATATATACATATATATTTAATTTTATTAAGATAAAATTACAATCTGCCTTTTACAATTCATCATTCACTCGCTCATTCATACAATATATACAAACAGCCCAGAGGCCCCCCAAGTTCACAAGGTTGTCACCTCCCTCGCATGCAAAGGAGGAAGCGGAGTCTTGATGAGTCCCCCACGCTCCTCCGTCAGCCGCGTCACCGGGTACTAGCCAGTGGAGGCTGATATATATGTAAGACAATTATTGAAGGTGGGGTGAATAAACTGAAATCAGTTTCTCTGTAAACAAAGTTAGCAATTTTATTCTCTATATATTATATTATAACAATTATTAATATTGATTTACACAATCTTACCTGTAAACAAAGAAACGACAATTACAGTTTAGAACTATCACTTCTCTATTCACACTCTATTTACAACTTTGGTTACCTAACATAACCTTCTCTATCTGATAGCGCTGCTCCATCTGGTGGCAGCCAGTGGAAGCAGCGCGGCAAATTCAAATTTAAAGAGAGAACTCTTTCATTACATATATATATATATGTATATAATTTATATGAGGAAACAGGAAACCCACCAGGGTTCAGACGTTTATACCCTCTTATTAAAACCCCTATCTTCTCGTTATCCAATTGTCCCCAACGTTAATATCATCTATATTTTATAGATATTCTATATCTTATCCATTCACTGTCTGAGATCAGGCATTATTAGAACTAATTAAAACTTTAAAATAAAGGATTTTTGATCCGTAAGAGAACGAAAGGAATAATAATATTTTTGTTACACCTCATAGGGCATACTTCCCCAGTCTGTAGATCTGTGTTTATTTACAAAAAACGTGAATAGCTCCAACCCTTAAAAAAAGGTATCTTCATCAATTTTTGGTGAAGCCAACGATCCGTCAATTCCCAAAGTTAAATGAAAGAACAATTTATTGCTGCTCATTAATATGTTTAAGGTTTTTCTCTCTTATTAACAATACTAGATGCAGGCACAAATTATTGAAATGCCTTCAATAAAATACCCGTTTACATTTTCACGCATAAACATTGTGGAATAATAACTAACTATTTAAAGTTATAGTGCATGGATTACGTAAGTACTGAATTACATTTAATTTCAACTGTTGCAGGAAACTGCGACTTTACTAATTATCGTTACGTGCCCTATACTTGCAGTAAGGGGACCCGATGTGACGTCACCCAGCAGAATGTAACACCATTGAGTAGAGCTGCCGCTGCTCATTAATTAAGAGAATCTTGAGTGTTACATTGTCCTTAGAGCATTTGGACTCTCCAAATCTTAGTTTAGGTGTTCGGTTTCGGGTTTCCTGCATACGAACAAGTGGATATTTTAGTTTCAAGTCTTAATCATATTTTAGTTATAGTTAAGATGAGCTTTGGTACCTTGAAACAAAGTGTAATTAGCCCATGGAACATAAAATGAAACAAATTAATTCTCTCTCTCATTCACAATTTGATCCCAAGTACAGTGATTTATTGTTATTTTCATTTCAAAAACGATTACTTCGTTAATATTGTCAAAAACTTTTTTAAAGATTTTGTGAGAGAAATAAGGTGTTGTGATTTCATTTTATTCAAAACCCAGCTGAGAATATGTGCAGAGAGAAAAAAAATTTATTTTTTGTCTATTTCAATAACTACTTCTCTTGTATCTGGCATTACAATTTAATAATTTAAACAAACTAAATAAATAATAATCATTCCTGCGAAAGCATCAATATAGGTGGAGATCGTTTAGGACCATAAAAAATAAATAATTTGTAGTAGATTGTATCAATGTCATTGTATCAATACATCTTTGAAATACTCTGGGAATATTCACCTTCCCGGGTTATAGTACAAGGATTTCAAAAACACTTAAGTTAATAAATAATAATATTGGAAACTAAAAAAAATTAAAAAAAAAACAACACTCCTGTGAATTGTTTTGTTTGTAATTATTTTCTATACATGTAAATGTATTTTTCTAGTTCTGAATTGTATTCTATGCCTCAGAACCTGGCCGAGAAATTGGCCAAGATGCCTCAGGCAAAATTCGCCTTATTATGTCATATAAATAAAAAAATGTATTAAGGAGAGACTTCATACTTTTTTTTGAAAAATGAATTCTAAAAAAATTAAGTTATCAAACTACCTGTGATTCTGTTTGAGTGTTACTCTGAATTTTGTTTAAAATAAGTTTAAGAAAATATAACTTTATTGTAGTATATATATAAAAATATATTGGACAATTTATATAATGATAACGGTATATATTTTGTGGTTTTATATCCTCTAAGGAAGCCATTATCCCGGACAGTCTTGAATTAGTAATAGAGGGAAACAATCAACAGGAAAAAGTGAACTATTCTACTAATTTGTGGTAAGATTTCTCCGCCAGTAGGAATGCCTATGCTGTTTAAGGCGTCCCATTTTACCGAAATGCCCCAATTTCCTGGCTTGCTCACACCTTACAGGCCTGCGGATATTGCATGGGCAAATTGCTATCTGCCTCCTGTCCAGGCAGTATTAGGCCCCTGTGTCATCTTCTATTTACTATCCGCGGTCGCTACTCCCAGTGACCACTACAACTGAAAAGAAAGTTTTTAATGATTTCTCTTATTGTTAATTGTTAATTTATATAAAATGTTTTTTAATTATTGCCGAGACATATTATTTCTTATTCAGAGATATTATTTATCGCAGACGCGGCCATTCCCAATCATATTTCATTGCACGAAATGCATCCTTGATTGCTATTACCTTTTTTTAATTACTGTGCTACGTACTGTCAGTGCTAATGTATTTTGAGATACATGTATGCAATGTATGCGAATATATTTAAAATGTATCTACTAGGTTAATAAATCAAACTCTGAGCTTATACCATTGCCGTATTGTTTTAATAAAAATAAGATTGCTGAATACGGATTCGATTTAATCCTGTCCCAACTAATTCTAATCCAAAGGTTATTTATCTACTGCTGGTCAATGGAAGAGATTCAGTAAACCAAATTAACAATATGATTTAATGCGCCCGTTGCTTGGTGGGCCGTCAGCAGGTGAGTTCATCCACCGGAGACTCATTACGTTTTTCAACTCGTTGCAGCCCTTAAGAAACCCAGTGATTAACACTATGACCCCACAGCCATTCCCACATCGATGACATCAGACTGTCGGGGAAAATTAGGTTACGATTTAGTTTAAGTTTTTATTGTTATATGTAAGTTAGTTTTAAGTATACGATAAATGAGGTGAGCCCCATAACTTTTAAAGATGTTCAATAAAATAATGTATAATGTGCATCATTATACTTTTGTACAACTGCAAATCATATAATGTGATGAATATAATGACCTTTTGTAAATAGATTCATTTGTAGAATTTATATTGAATTCTGTAGTAATTTTGTATCAAGGGGAAATGGAAAAACAAAAATGCATTTATATGTTTTTTATTCATATGACCAAAGTTCTTAAATGAGATAAAATATAATGAATTATAATTATAGGTAGTTACATGGACTTAAAAACTAAATTCTATTAAAAACCCGTCTATGCTCACTGTCGGGGGCGTCACTAGGGGAGTGCCTAATCACTCTAGCCCTGGTGACAAGTGCGGATTGTTGTAGTTAATAACATGGACCATGTTCCATGTCGGCGTTAATATCTGACTCCATTTTATTGATAGGGATGTGTCCCGACAATACACTGTGTTCAGGAGAAGAGGTTCAGAGGTTCATAAAGAATAAGACCAGTTTTCAGAGTTCGGGCGGGAGATCGGCAGCGTAATAGTACAAGTCGTCAGAGGGTCTGCTAGAGGCTGTGAGACGAGGTGCCGGCGCAGAGGTGTGGCAGAGAAATTAGGCTGACGAGGAGTCTGTGTGTCGGCCTTCCAGGGCCAAGCGGCCCTGGGGTCGCGACCGAGTAGAGCGGCTGAGGAGACTAGGAAAAAAGAGGAAAAAAGAGTGGTTTTCCAGGGCGAAACCCCTTGGTTTTAAACATTACTTCCCCTTGCTACCGGAAGGAGGAGCCTAGCTTGAACGAGGTATGTTTATGATGTCACACCTGCGCTGAGTACGTGCCCCTCGTCCCCTAAAGGACTGTTTATTGGCATGGCTTTTAAATTTTATGACCGCCGGAAAGTGACTGAAGGTCTGCTTGGGTCTGTTTTATTAGGGTCCGGTGGCTTACCCTCTCAGGTTTTATTGCTGTCCTTCGACCCTCTGTTACTTGTTTCAGGACTACCGACCTCTCTATGATTTATTACAAGAAGTTTACAAAGATTTGCATTTATATTATATTACATTAGTTGCACCAGAGTATAGGGTGATTTACATATGTGGTTAGCGCTCGCCACACTCACAAATACATCGGTCTCTTTATTGGAGAACAACATGTCTGAACCAACCACCCCGGACCATCTTCTACTCTCTTAACCTGCCTCGTCCCTGATCCGCTGGTTCCAAAAAAAAAAAAGAGATTTTCACCCTATCTCTAAGTTGAAAACTCGTTTTCCTAGTCATAGCCTATGAGGAGCAGTCTTCTCTTTGAACTATTTTTTCAACTCTGTGGGATAATCGTTTCTGAAATTTAAAATCAGATTTTCTAAAGTGGAAAAATCAGAGCTATAAATCTAAAATATTTTGTGCGGGTGCTACCAAAACGGACCTGTTTAATGTTTAGTTTCGATTTTAAAAAATGCATAAAAAAGACGAATTATTTGCTTGAGTAGATGTCAAACCTTTTCCTTCGGAAAAGACAGTAATAGTAGCCCATTGAACTTAAAATATGATAATTATTGGGAAATGTACAATATATAGTCACTGCATAGTTACTTCAATATATACGCACTTCAATTAACTGATGCTACAAGACCAGTACGTAGTTAATTGTGTCTCAATAAGAGAGACGGTTCTCTCTTTCGTTTAATGTTGTACTTATTGCAATATAAACCTACTATAAACTAAGACGTGCTTATTATATGTTAAAAAACATTTTATTATTAGTTAATAGCGCGAATCTTTTAGAAAAATATAGTATTTTTTACCAACTGTTTGTATCGCATAGTTAAGTTGGCTTCAAGTGAAGACGTATGCTGTAATTCACAGAGATAGACAAACTGTACATTTCATGACATATTTTGCTTATTTTACGTTTTAACTACGAAAAAAGGCGTACTCAAAATTTGTCTTTACCATTTGGAGAATTTATTGTTTCTCTTGGGCTTCATTTCAAAAGGTACGCGTCATTCACAAGCGAATCACTGAGAGCGGCTTTGATATGCCGGGTAAAGAGAAGCAGACTGAATCAGATCCAAGCTGACGTGGAAACCCCTTGGGAAGTCGTATATAAATATTTTATTTTATATATGTATATTAATACTTAAATAATCTTGAATCTCCAATCTTATTTAGTGTTACAGCAACAATAGCACACTATCAGAACAAAATAATAGTTACTTTAGTATTTGTATGGAAAAAGAAATGTATTGAGAAATGTTAAAGAATCGGACATGGGGAAAAACTGTGCAGACGTTTAACCTGGATTAACTGATAAAATATAAAGATATGGATTTTCAATTCGAGCTGCCTGACTTTAGACATTCCATTAACGCTTACAGTACGGAAATCAAATTAGCGTTAATTTATTCAAATCTAAGTCTAATTTTATTAAAAATGTATGATTTAAAATATCAGTTCCTTAACTGCGGCTGAGAACACTTGTTCTGATAATGAAATTATAAAGTATCTAGGGTTCAAGTTCAATGGAAAAGTATTATCTGGCAAAAGCGAGATTTAAATAAACAATAAATAATAAACAAAATCTAAATAAGCTTATAGCATAACGTTATTGTAACCTGATCATCAAAAATATATCGTCAATGATTGCTAATTTCTCTCTCCCATTTACTTAAGCTATGCGCAGGTATTGGTTACATGTGAGCGAACACATCCATCAAGAGGACCCTCAAAGCGACCATTAGCTTTTCAGCGTACCATCATTCTGTAAATGACATGATGTATGATGTATGCTCCAAGATACTTCAGAGGTTTTAGATTGTTATTCTGTGAATGGAAAGCAGCCCTGCTTTTTTGGCCTATTTCACAAATGCTTAAGTTAAACAATATGAATTATTTCACTACGAGGCTACTTGTGCCCAGCGACCGAATCCAAGATTATTGATGAGCTTAAAGGCACACGACATCAAGTATATAACGCAATCCAAACAAGGTAAATCCAACCCGACATTATGTGGCAAGGAGAGAAAACCACAAGTGGTTGGAATCTTAACCTCATGGAGAGAGGTTTTGGTCGCCACTGAGAAAGCTTATTATTTTTGTGTAGCATTGTTGTAGATTGTGGTTAAATGTTGTAGATATTAATTGTTAACTTTTTTAGATAAGTTTGTTTATAAAATGTGACTCGATCCACTGTAATTTACGAGCTTTGTGTATTTAATGGGCAAGTAATGTTGTGTTTTAAAACATAAATTAACATTTAATTTTATTGCGAATTAATGTTTTTTAAGTGTACTTTATGGTCGCATAAGGGTTTCGTTAACACTCTGTGAATTTGAGTTGACTTGTGAAGTTCAATTCTTCCCCTTGCTCCCATTAGTAGAATATGGGGCCAGTATCCTTTTTAGTTATTGGTTGGTTCAATTTACCAGGTATCAGAGTTTCCATTTGATACGCTGACATTATTGCCTTCAAAGGTACATTAACTTTCTTTAGTTTATTCACTTAGATGGATGTCCAGATAATAGATCCAATAATTTGGCACTAGACCTAGAATGTGAACAAATCAGTATGAACGAAAGGAATATATATTAATAGAAAAAATAAAACATCTATAAAAAATGCATTTCCTTATATAACAAAAAAATCTGTAAAAAATCTTCTGCTGTAAAACAATATTTTGTTACTGCATTATGATTTGATTCTAGCGTCACGATACCAAAGCGGACCAGTTCATTATTTTGGAAAATGCGGATGCATCTCAACAAATTATCAAGGCTAGCCAAGTCTACTATAATTGCATCACCACGTACGTCCAAAGGAATATCCTAGAAGACACCACAGAGATTCCTCATTTAAAAATTAAAGAATAAGCAAAGAAAGAAGGAAACCAAAAAAAGAAGAAGAACAACAGTGTTTAATAGATTAATTAGCACACTGTATCACAGGGATTAAACAATTTTAAACAATATTAAAGTAAAGTATTTCTCTTCTCTGTCTTTTATTACTTTCCAATAACTTAATAAATAAATACATTATCTTAAATTTTATTCAAAACATTTATATAAAGTGGTTACATTTTTGCATCCCAGGTTGATAGTTAGTATTGTGCGAATACTTTTTTTATGTATTTCTTTAGCCAAACCTTACTTCGAACGTGGGAGTAGCCAGTAATACAAATTGAAAACATTAAATGACTTTTTTTTAAAAATCCCTAGATAAAATAAACTTCTTATTTACAAAATTATACTTAAGCCAATCTGGACATACAGCATAGAGCTATGGGGGACAGCAAAAAAGTCGAACATCAAGCGCATCCAATCCTTTCAATCAAAAGTCCTGAGAACATAGTAAATGCTCCTAATTACGTCAGCAACTAAACCCTTCATAATGATCTGCATATACCCTACATTCTTGATCGCATCCCTTCCAAGTTCGTGAAATACCACAGCAACCTGTCCAACTACCCTAATCCCCTAGCACACTAGTCATTACACTGTACCACTCATCTCTATAACCCTCCTTGAAAACTAAAGCGGCAGTTGCCTCACTATAAATACGTGACAGTGGGAGTCCTTGCAATGGCCAGTTTCTCTAATCATGTCCTGAGCGTCTGTGGCTCATGCGCTCTTGGCCAGCCTCCGCTGGCTCTTATCCAGTGACGCGGCTAATGTAGGAGCGTGGGGGACTCCTCAAGACCCCGCACGCGAGGGAGGTGACAGCCATGTGGACTTGGGGGGCCTCTAGGCTGTTTGTATATATAGTATGGCGAGTATAGTATATTATAGGCGAGTGAATGAACCTTTTAAATTGGTATGAATGAGATAATTTATCACAATTACTTATAGCCCAATCAGGTACATTGTAATTTTATTTTAATAAAGTCGTTGAGGGAAAAAAAAATCCCTAGGACACTTACAACGGTGCAGATGTACATGCGAAATTATAAAAAACATCAAATAACGTGAAAGGTGTTAAATAACTTAAATAAAACTGTTCCAAAAAAGCTGTATGCTAGGCTTGAACTATCATTAATTATCATTAGAGCTTCTCTTTCCGTGGAATAAGAAAGGGTCACCTTTCTGAAATAATTAAATTTTTGGACAAGGCTAGAAAAGCTTTTTCCTCTCCACTCCAGTTGATCCGAGACTAAGGGATTAGGACAAATAAGGCTGTCTGCTAAGTAGGATCCTTGAGATGGGCGACTTAGCAGAACACGGTCTCAACGAGCCCTGGCCGATAAGTGAGTGAGAGGATGTTTTAGCAACGATCTTATTTACTCACTGTGTATATTTACATATATATTACAGTTTCGTATAATAATATATAATATAATACATAATACAGAAATAAACTTGGGCCAGAAAATAAATATACGTAATGTTCGGTTGGATACTTCTATGCAGGAGGAATATAACAGATGTGTATGTAGCGAATACGACATATAAACTTGTACGAGAGGAAACAAAGTGACATCATGGGTGAATAACCACATGTGGCCTTTAGATACACTTGGTTTAGGGTTACATATAATAAAAACAAAAAAGAAGGAATGAAGAAATAAAGAAAATGGAAAAAAAAATAAAGGGCCTTTTGTTTGAGGAAATGTTATTAAAGCTATTGTCATGCCTGTTCGCTTTAAGGAAACGAGCAGAAAATATAAAAGACCTCTTCAGTCAAAGCAGGTGAGTGTACTGTCAATGGTTTTAACCAGACGTCCCCCCACTCCTTCTGTAGGTACATAGCTGTCTCAAAGCTTCTATTATAAGAGATTTTTTTTTGTTATCTTTTGTATACTGTAAACAGTTGAGCGATGTTCTTCACCCTTAACTTTTTGATACAGGAAAAAAGTAAATGAGGGACATGGTTGAAAATTCTACAAAATGCTTTTAAAAATGTATATTTTTCATTGGCGTTTTCTTTTATTAATTTTAATTCTTTATTATTACATAATAAATATTAAATATAATTTTAGGTTCGTAAGCAAGCACGCGTAATGACTTCAATGTTGAATAATTAAAATGATTAGAACGGTACGGAAATAAATGAATGAATATAATTTCATTCGGGGGCATCAATGATTAAATAGTAATCTGCTTATCTTAGGACAAAAAATGGACCGAATAAATATAGAGCCAATTAATTGCTTGCGTGTTTTACCATTATCAGTAATAATAATAAGTCGCAAACTGCGAAGGGATTAAATAACTAGGGTTCCCCCTAAAAATTTCTCCACAAAAAGGTGGTCAAGGGTCAGCTTAGTGAGGGAGGATAATCAGCTACTTGAATAAACTTGCCGATTGAATAAACCGCTTTCATGAGAGCGTTATATGTTCACCTTCTATTATAGTTGTTTTACAGTCACGGATTTTTAATTTTATACTATTTATTAAATTTTTAATCATATATATGTAAGTTTGAACGTTACCGCCAAACTTCGGCACATATGTTAGGTGTATTTACAGAGGGCGATAGTATCAAATGACGCTCCGAGCTGTAACCTGGTGAATAGCTGTACTCTTGTTAAGACAATGACCAACGCTGATTATCGACAATTGCATTGATTCAGGTTAGTTTTAAGTTTTATTTGTTTATTGTAATATTTTTAGCGCAAGCTAATGTGTACATATGTTAGGTGTCTCTCTACAGAGGGAGTGAGTTTGGAAGAAGGCTCCAAACTGTTAACCTTCTGAATAGCTGTACTCTTGTTAAGACAATTATCAACGCTTATTATCGACAATTGTATTGATTCAGGTTAGTTTTAAGTTTTATTTGTTTATTGTAATATTTGTAGCGCGAGACATATGTACACATTTGATATGTTTAATATTACAATTCTAAAGTACATCTGCTTGTTTTTGATTTATAACCTGACAACCTTCACTTCCTTTAAGTTTCTGAATTCGAAACATACAAATCAATACAATGGAGACAAAGGCGAAATTTCATTTCATCTCAGAAGCTGGTGAAGATTTTAAAAGTACTCTAGTGAAAGTTACGACGATTCAGCTGGTTGGCCAAACGGAATGTTTTATATTTCCAAAAGATAAACAGTCTAGCGCTCAGCATAAACAACTTTTCGATACTACAGTAGTGAAGAATGAGGTTAAAAGTTTGAAAATTTCGCAATATAGTGATGACATTGACTGAAGAGCTCCGTGAGATTTATTTGGATGTAAAAGGAAATTTAGAATTTTACGATGAATATTAAGAAGAGGTTATACCTAACACAAACAACGTTACAACAGGTACCATAGAAAAACATACGCGTTCTCTGGTAAAAGATATAGTTATTGAAAAATTTAACGGTGAAAATTTAAATGCTAATGTATGGCTAAATTTATTCGTTCAGGAGTATTCTAGAGTGGGGATACTCAAGACAAATATGCAGAAGCTATAAGATTATTCTTAGAAAAGTCTGCATTAGATTGGTATGATGTTGTATAATGAAACAAAACTCAATGTTTAATTGGGAAGCTTGGAATAATTCCTTTATTGAAACCTTCTCAGCACAGTCCTGGACCGATATAGCATATGCATATAATTTTAAGTATTTAAATAGTTCCCTGTTAGAATATGCATTAAAGAAAAGAAGTTTATTGTTAGAAATAGATGAAAGTATCTCACTAAATACTCAAATTAATCTGATTGTATTTAACTTACCAAATTTTATACAAAATAAATTAGAAAGAAAGTCTATTGTAAGCATGGAAAATTTAATAGCAAAATTAAAACAATTTGGTAAGTTAAATGAAAGAAAAAAAGAGAAAGAAACACAAGAATGTTCAAGCGAGAAAATACCATGTACAATATGTGAAAAATTAGGTTTTCAAAATAGATTTAATTTAGAAATTTTGTGTCGTTTAAAAGATAAACAATTGAAAAAAATAAAAAATGAGAATATTAAGATTACAAATAATGGAGAAGTTCAAGATATGAAAGCAAACTCTGAAGGGGCGAAAAACGAGTAGTCATTACACTTATTAAAATAAAAACTCTATCTAATCAAAATCCAGCTATTGGACTTTATGACTCTAGATCTAATATTTCTTTGATAAATTATGAATTTTTAAATAATAATAAAGTCTAATAAAGTAATAAAGTAACAGGAGTCACAAAAACAGAGGGTACTGTTGTATTAAGAATTAAAATTGGTAATATGGAAGAAAATTTTCAGTTTTTTATTGTGAAAAGTATTAATTTTAAAGATGATTTTCTATTAGGATTAGATTTAATAAAACAATTCAAACTATGTCAAGATGAAAACTTAATAATAACACAAAAAGAGATAACAAAACAAAAAGATCGGCAAATTAACAAGACTGAAATATCAGATATAAACAAGATAGAAAATATAATACAAAAAAATAATAAAATTTTTGCAAAGCCAAAATTTGACATAGGAAAAATAAAAGGTTATGAAGCAACATTAAAATTAATAGAAAATAGGTATATTTCGAAGAAACCATACAGATGCTCATTTCAAGACAAAATGGAAATCGAAAAGCAAGTTGATGAATTATTAAAAGCTAGTTTAATTGAAGAATCAAACAGCCCTTATGAAGCTCCTGTCACTATGGTATTTAAGAATGAAGAAGGAAAAAGATCACGCTTTTGTATTGACTTTAAGGAACTAAATAAAATAATTGTGCCAGAAAGTCAACCGTTTCCTAGGATTGATGATATGACAGTACGCGCCAGAAACTGCAAAAAAATTTCAAAATTGGATGTAAATTTAGCGTTGTGGTCGATACCAGTGCGCGAAAAGGATAAATATAAATTTGCTTTCGTAACCCATCATGGTCATTGGCAATGGAATTGCTTGCTATATGGTTTAAAGTCTGCTGCGGCTATATTCCAAAGAGTCTTGTCAAGTGTGATTAGAAGAAATAACCTAGATAAGTTTGCTGTAAACTACATAGATGATGTACTGATTCATTCGAAGAATTATGAGGATCATGTAAAGCATGTAGAATTAGTGTTAAAAGCAGTACATGAACAAGGATTTAAATTAAATGAATCAAAGTGTCAGTTTGTACAAAACAAGATAACTTATCTGGGTCATGAAATAGGAAATAATTATATAAAACCAATGAATGACAATCTCACAGCAATTAAAATGTTTCCTGTACCTCAAACAAAGAAACAGGTTAGACAGTTTTTAGGAAAACTAAACTTCTATTTGGAGTATATACCAAAACATACTATTTTGCTAGATCCCTTAAGAAATTTATTAGGAAAAATGTAGATTTTCACTGGTCAAAACAATGTAAAGATTGTTTCGAGACAACAAAAAAATACTTATGCTCAGCTCCTGCGCTAGCAATATTTGATCCAGAATCTCCAACATACATATTCACTGATGCAAGTATTGAAGGAGTTTGAGCAATTCTAAAACAACCACAAGAAGACAAATCTCTAACGTCACTATTTTTCTTTTCAAAAAAACTGACAAACGCTCAGAAAACAAAAAAAGCAATATTTATAGAATGTTTAGCTAATAAAGAAGCTATACTTTACTGGCAATATTATCTGATAGGAAAAAAAATTGTGGTATTTACAGACCACAGACCATTAGAGAATTTCAATGTGAAGAAAAGTAATGATCCAGAACTACTACAAATTTTAAACTATATCTCACAATTTGACTTTGAGATTGTAACCCAGGTAAAGAAAATCTGGAGGCAGATTGTCTATCCAGAAATCCAGTTTTAGAATCCAATGAAGAAACAGATGATAACTCTGCGATTAAAACATCAAATTTATTTAAACTGGAAGATTTAAAAGAAAATCAAAAGCTAATAAAATTGGATGACAAATGCATAATTAAAGATAATATAATTTACAAAATACTGAATAAGAGTGAGAAAATATGGATAACAGAAGAATTTGGTATTTCATTTATTGAAAGTGTACATAAAGATCAAGGTCATACAGGAACGAAACAATTATTCTTAACAATAAGTCGCAAATTTTATTTTAAAAATATGTATAAACATATAGGAAAGACTTGCAGATCTTGTGAAACATGTATTAAAATTAAGTCAAGAATAGGTTGCTTTAAGGCTCCCTTATTTCAACTTGGTCCAGCAAAAGAACCATTAGAAATGGTATCTTTAGATACAATAGAAGGATTTAAAGGGAATAAAACTACAACAAAATATCTACACTTGGTAGCAGATCATTTCACAAGATACGCATATATCGGCACTTCGAAAACACAAATAGCAAAAGATTTTATTAATCTAATCAAGAAAGTAGAAAAAGCTGGAAATATATAAACATTATTAACAGATCAATATCCTGGTATAAATTCAGCACAATTTAAACAATATGTAAATAAACAAAAGATAACACTTACAGCAGTAGATTGCGCATTTTCTAATGAATTAAACAAAAGGACAAATCAAACACTAGTTAACAGAATAAGGTGCGAAATTCATGAAAATAGAGATAAATCGTGGCCAATAGTAGCAGAAAAGTGAATCAAGGAATATAATAACACGAGACATAGTTCTACTGGGTTTACCCCCAATTACTTACTAACTAAAATAGATGCATCATTTGTACCAGATGAACTAAATGAAAATAATATTACAAATTTAGAAAATAATAGGGAAATAGCTTATAAAAACTAAGCAAGTGTTCGATTTATAACCTGACAACCTCCACTTCCTTTAAGTTTCTAAATTCAAAACTTACATATATATACATAAACGTGCAGCAATAAAACAGACAGACTTTGTAAAATAAATTCGATTTCATTAGTGTCTGATATTCAATCTCAATCTACTGCCTGTGGTAATCGATGGGCCGAAAAGATGATTAAGAAGGAAAAAAGGGGATAATAATGGAGGATTAGAAGCTTCTGATATATGAAAAATACTCTTTCTCTTTACTGAGAGTACAGGTGCTGCTCTGATGAATGTCTGGATAGCTCTTTGATTCGTCAATTTTCTATTTCCTAGCGGGTATGTTGCTAGTATCAATATTACTGAAAAAAAAAAATATGATGCATTGTGTACATGTGTGTGTTTGTGCAATGTGTACATTTTACTATTTTTCTCTTAACCTCCCCTTACATTAAAATTTAGGGCTTACATTGGGCGTAATTGTGCATTGAAAGCCGATCTTTTAAAAATATTTTCTGGGCAGCATTGAACAGAACATGAAAAAAAATCCTTTCAATATCCGCTTTGATGAATTAATTAAAGAGCGGAATTGATAAAAAGACTAATAAGATCACGAATAATCAATATTCGGAATCTATAAATGAAACCGTCAACCAGCACGATCCGCCTTTCCAACTTTTGGACATATTCGAACCAGGTATCTTGGAAAGAGGATCCTATCTCTCCTACGGAGAAATCCTTAGTGGGATCCCTAGTTACGTCAATTCCTTCGTAGTTAGCGACTTATTAATATTATTGATAATGTTAAAGCCCACAAGTAATTGGTTATTATTAATAATATATATATTATTATATATATAAGATAATCTTCGGCGGTTAAGATTTGATAAAAAGGGAAACTACACATATAGGATCATGGGTTGCTTACATCCCATGATTGTATTTATTTACAATACGGTCATACTCCTGACTTTAGCTAATATATATATAAGTTGAAGCCAGAGGCAAGTTTATGTTGTAAACTAATACGATCATGGGAGGTAAACAACCCATGATCCTATGTAGGTAGGATTACTAAAGAGAATAAAGTAGTCTCTTTACAGAAGTTCGAGAGTGTAGTTCTTTTCCTTCTTTCCTATTCTTTCTTAAAGCTTAACCTCCGACAATTAACTGGTCGCGAAACCCGGGAACCTAGTACGGTGGAGCGAAAAGTAATAATTTTCTTTTCTTTATTTTTTTTTCGTTCTTTCGCCTCACGTTTTTTTTCCCTCTCAATAAAATTCCATAGGGAGTGTTTACGACCCCCGGTGCTTAGTGCAGCAACAGATATACCGCAGTTACCTCAAACGACCATGGCAGCGGCTCACGCGAATACATTGGCGTGGATGAAGATCCAGGCGATTACGGCTCAGGACATGAGGAAGTCGATTTCGGATCTGGAAAGATTCGCAGGTGAGACCGGGGAGCTAAATCATTTTCTTAAAGGAGGTGACTGGCTGCTTACGTGGATAGAAGGGAAACGGTCGGAGGACCTGATAACGGAAGGGGACGCAGAATCGCTGAAGGAAGCTCTGGTGTGAAGAGTGAAGCGGAGTGTCCTGAACATGATCCAGGCCGACGAGGAGACCTCGTGGAACGTAGTGAAGGAGCGGCTGAAGAAAGCGTTTGGTGGGGGAAGATGGACCCCGGAAGAGGACATTTTTAAACTCTCCAGGAAAACGAAGAGACACCAGCAGACGAACGGGCAGTACGCCGGAACGATGCTGGCAAGATACAACAATATCACGGAGAAGATGCGGGAGACAGTAAGTGCTGCGGAAGTAGAAGCCAGGATGGCGTTCTTATCAACTATCCTGAAAGTACAGCTAGCGAAGGAAACTGGAAGAAAGGAGGGGTTACCGAGAGAATGCACATTTCTGGAATCTGCCCAAGAAATGGTGGACACCAGTGCCAGAGAGGAAGACACCACAGTTGGCGAGGAAGAAACAGGTTGGAGAAGAGTGCCGTATAGAAGGCCAAAAACCATGCCCATCGCATGGAAGAAGAAGATTAATGACGGGGGAAAGGAGCCGAGGAAATGTGGGGCGCTCGACAAGGTGAAACGACAGGAAGTGCTATGAGTGTGGGAAAGCAGGACATTTGGTAGCACAGTGCCCACGCACTAGGTGGTGCGGAAGGGCATGTAGCCAGGCAGTGCCCGTATATGAGCCGACGCAGAGACGGGAACAGACCTGAACCGATGGAGATAAACGCTCAGAAGATGCGGAAGAAGGAGAAGCCGCAGCCAGAATCGTCAGGGACCTCGGAAACTTTCGAGACAGAAGAAGAGAGGGAATAACCAGGAAACCGAATTGGCTGGAGAAGAGGCAGTGCTCGGAGGACCACTCGACGACAAACATCAGAAGAGAGGGGAGAACGTGATATCTGAGCAGAGTGGTGGCGGAGAGGCGACCGCACGATTAAACAACAGTGTGAAAGTCGTATATAGCGGTCTGCCTATAATCAGAGTCGTGAGGGGAGTGAAGTGTCTAGTGGATACTGGGAGTACCAACACTCTAATGTGTCGGGAGACACTAGAGAGGATGTGTGGAGGAGAGAGGATGCCCCAAATACAGGTATGCTCTTGTAACTTGATCACCCTGGGGGGCTCCTGTAATGTCGAAGGGGAGGCAGTAATAGGGCTAAATAGATGGGAACGCGATGAGGAGAGTTTAAGAGTTCACGTGGTAGAAAAGATGCCCCGGGAATATGGAGGGATAATAGGGTGCGATTTGCTAGGTAAAGTAGGAGCAAAGGTTAGGAACGAAAAGGGGCGATGGGACATTCGAATAGGTAAGGTAAGGTATAGGTGCCTCGGACTAGGGAGAGAAGTAGGGCGAGATGGGGAGGCGTTAGTAGGAGCGCTAAGGCAAGCAGAAGATTGGAAAGGGGAGCTTAAGAGAAAATACATAGATATTTTCTTTAAGGAAGGCGAGCAATTGGGGCTCACAGGTAGAACTGTACACGAGATTCCGCTCAAGCAAGACAGGGTGTGCTATGTGAAGGAGCGCAGGTATCCGCAGGCTCTGAGGCACCACATTCGTGAGAAGCTAGACAACCTTAAGAAGCACGGGATTATAGTGGACAGTACATCGCCATATAACAGCCCCCTGTGGGTGGTCAAGAAAAAGAATGAGGAAGGTGGGGGCCCAGACAAATATAGAGTCGTAGTGGACTACAGAAAACTTAATGAGAATACGGTGGATGAAAAATATCCAATCCCCAGGTTCGACGACATTTTGGACAGGCTGGGTGGGGCGAGGATATTTAGCACTCTGGATCTTAAAGCGGGGTATCACCAGATTTAAATGCACCCTAGAGACCGACACACGACAGCATTAACGTTTGAGAGAGGCCACTATGAGTTTACGAGGATGCCATTTGGCCTGAAGAATGCACCCATTACGTTCTAGTGGCTCATGGATGAGTTTCTACAAGGGATAGACGAGTTCATATGCCAAATATATATGGATGACCTCTTGATATTTAGTGCGACCGAGGCACAACATGCGGATCACCTGCGGATGGTCTTCGATCGCGTGAGGCAATTTGACTTGAAATTGTCAGACAAAACGTCACGTCTAGGCTAAGAGGCTATCAATTTTTTGGGGCATACGATCTCTAAGGATACGACCTAATGCCGGGAAGGTGGCAGCGATTCAGAAGATGGTGGTTCCGTCGGACGTTATAGGGATCCGGCGCCTGCTGGGTACGCTTAACTATTACAGGATATTTGTCCCCGAAATGGCGGCTTGTTTGGTACCCCTAAACATTGTCCTGAAGAAAGGTCAGAAGGTGGTCATCTCCCCAGATATTTAGGCGAATTTTCGGGAGTGCATGGATCGTCTCGAGGAACACCCGGTTCTGGAATTTCCCGACTTCACGAAGCAGTTCACAATCACGACGGATGCCAGTGAATACGCCTTGGGAGCGGCTCTGTCACAGGTGGGGGGCACAGGGGACCGTCCCGTAGCGTATGCCAGTAGGCGCCTCAC
The DNA here is from genome assembly GCA_930367205.1 of Acanthosoma haemorrhoidale. Classification (NCBI taxonomy): domain Eukaryota; kingdom Metazoa; phylum Arthropoda; class Insecta; order Hemiptera; family Acanthosomatidae; genus Acanthosoma; species Acanthosoma haemorrhoidale. The sequence goes on from OV884011.1 coordinate 82,185,666, forward strand.
TGAGGCGGAAAGTAGGTATAGCGCGCTAGAGCGGGAATTATTAGGGATAGTCTGGGCGATAGACCATTTCCGGCCCTACGTGTTCGGGAGAAGGTTCCGGGTGCACACTGACCACAGACCGTTACAGTGGGTCGGTAAATTAAAAGAGTCGTCGGCGAGGGTCATTTGTTGGAAGGAGTTCCTCAGCCAATACAACTTGGAGGTAATATATAAGCCCGGTAAGAAAAACGTCGTGGCGGACTGGCTATCCTGGGCAATGGTGGTCAACGTACTCGACCAAGATCAGGGGCAATCCTCCCGGGACGGAAGGCAGTTCTTGCGAGAATGGACGCCGGAGAGGGAAGAAGACCAACTGGAACCAGGGTCTACGGATTTGGTACCGTCAGAAGGAGGAGGGAGCTCAACGGACGACAGGTCTGCGGACATGGAAGAACGGGTAGAAATTATCAATGATAAGCGCCGGCAGATAGTCTGGAAGACGAAGACCTTCGGCCCCATGAAAATAGCACAATGGGTCGACCACGACTATATGGTCGGCTCCAGGGATGAACAATGACCAAATTAGTTGTGCCCTTAATGATGCTTCCACACCTGGGAAGACCCATTTTCTTTACGTCGGGAACGCAACTATATGGGAAAAAATTAGGCGTCTTTGGAGGGCGCAGCAGATCGGGGTTGACCAAACATTTCTTCGGTGTACCGTGATGATAGAGACCATCGCGGATGAGCCAATGCCGAAGGAGATCACGCTAGCGTACCATCAGGGCAAAACAAACCACAGGGGAGAACAAGAGACGGCTCAGGCGTTGAGGCGGAAGTATTTCTGGTGGGGGATGCGAAAGACAATCCAGGAAACACTAGCTGCGTGCGAAGTTTGTCACCGTACCAAATATGACAGGCACCCACCGACCGGGCAACAAGTCGAGACTCCCACGGCGCCAACACCGCTCACTGATCTTCAAGTTGATACCTTCACTTGGTGAAGACACAAGTGGGTCACCGTGGTTGACCTCTTTAGCAAAACGGCTATGGCATACCCTATTCAGGAAAACTCATCGGAAGCAGTACTAGGCGCGCTGAGGCGGTGGTTCCAATTTTACAGCGTCCCAGATCGGATAGCGTCGGACGGTGGAAAGGAGTTCGATAACGCCGACGTGCGGGAAGAGATGATGGCTCTGGACGTGATGTGGCACACCAATACCCCAGGGCATCCAAAGAGCCGAGGAAGAATTGAGCGTCTCCACAGTACCTTGGGCGATCATCTCCACGTCTACAATGCCGACAAAGGGTTGGAGCCGGCAGAGGCAATGCTTAGGGTGGTCATTGCGTAGAACCATTCTGTTTACACGACCACCGGGTTTTCACCCTTCTAAATCCTTTTGGGACTTCGTGGGCGTCGCCGGGACACGAGTAGAACGGTGGTGGGAGACGAGACGTCCACACAACTCACCACCAACTGCGTGGAACTGGGGAAATTAGGGGGGGTGTACGCAAAAATTACCGCGGAAAAATCCAGGGGGGTGTTGAGGTAGAACACGGGCGTCAAACCACAAGAAGGGTGCATCGCGATAGGCACTACGTTGTATCGTAAGATCGGTTCCAATAGGATTAAGTAGGTGTCCCGTTTTGAGGGTCCCTTCCGGGTGATCACGATTCGCGAACACAATTTGGTGACCATCCAAAGTGTTCATGAACCCGCGAAGAGGAGAACTGTCCATCTCGAGCAGTTAAAGCTTCCAGTGGGGAAGCCATCCAAATAGGAAATTGACTCTAATTGTCTCACTCCTGCACACATCTCTTTTGGTTTTTGGTGGCCTTTTCGGTATGGTAGACCCGGAGATGATCCCCAAGGGTACTGTGGAGACGCCTAATTCCACCCCTGCTCTTTGGGTGCCCTGGGGTGTTGACATGCCATCTGACATCCAGCAACTTCATCTGCTCTCTTATGTCGGCGTTGTCAAATTCCCTGCCACCATCTGATGCTATTCGATCGGGGACACCATAAAATTGAAACCACCTGCGCAGTGCTCCTAATACGGCCTCTGACTACTTTTCGCGGATGGGGTATGCTATGGCCACCTTACTGAATAGATCAACGACGGTTACCCACTTGTGGCCCTTCTAAGTAAAAGTGTCCGGTTGCAGGTCGGTCAGGGGTGTCTGTGCCGTGGGGGTCTCTTCTTGTGGTCCTATAGGTGGGTGCCGATCGTGCGATGACAGATCTCGCACACTCCTACCGTCTCTTGGATGGTTTTGCGCATTCCCCACCAGAAATACCAGCGCTTCAATGCCTGCGCTGTTTCCTGGTCCCCCCGATGATTCGTTCTACCTTGGTGGTATGCAAGCGTTATTTCTTTTTTCATGGTATCATCCGTGACCGTTTCCACCATCATCGTGCATCGCACGAACGTCCGGTCAATCCCAATCCGCTCCGCTCGCCATAACCTCTTAATTTTCTCCCAAATGGTCCCTTTCCCTACATAGATATAGTGTGTTTTCCCCGGCTTGGAAGCTTCATTGAGTAGGTGGCAGATTTGGTCCAGTTTTACTCCCGGCTGCGACCAGATGGATATTGTTGTGGATCTGTTGTAATCGCTGCAAGCAATCTTCGTCAGTCCCGCTGTTCGCGTCTTCCAGATTATCTGACGACGTTTATCGTTGACTATTTCCTGTAGCTCTTCCATCTCCGCGTATCTGTCACCTCCCGAGCTCCCTCCTCCTTTCGACTGCCCATCCTTCCCGGAACCAGATTCTCTTTGCTCACCCTCCTCCTCTGGCGTCCATTCCCGGAGTTTAACTTCCAATAATCGATAACTACCCTGTATTTCTCCGTCTCGTCCCCAGGTCTATTTTTCTTCCTCACTGCCCATAGAGGAATGTTATATGGCGAAGTGCTATTAATTATAATCCCTTGCCGTTTGAGACTCCCTAGCTCCTCTCTAATATGCCTACGTAGCACCTGTGGATATCGTCTCTCTTTCACGTATGTCACGCGTTCTTTCTTTAACTGGATCTCGTGGACCGTCTTCCCAGTCGCTCCTAGCGTGTTTCCTTTACGTAAAAAATATCCTCAAACTCCCTCTGTAGGCCTTCCCTCCAGCCCTCTATTTTATTAACCGCCCCTATCCGCGCTCTTCCGTCCCATATAGTCCATTGACATTTATATTCCACTTTCCCCAACTTAATGTTGCATTTTTCTACCGTGGTCTCACGCGTAACCCAAAGAGAATTTTGAACGGCACGAATCCCATGGTGGTGGGAATCAAGTGGTTATACGCCGAAACCACCATACGCATCGCAACATTTGCTGACAGCCCCTTATCGACCTGGTATACCCGCAGGTGATTGCTGAGGGTGCTATGCAGGCGCTTCACGTTTTATCTACTTTTGGGATGTCCCGGGGTATTAATATGCCACACCACGTCTCTATTTTTCATCTGACCACGAACTTTGACGTCGTCGAACTCTCTCCCACCATCCAACGAAATACGCTCGGGGATGCGATAAAACTGGAAGTTGACGGCTTGTAGAATAGCGTCCGACGATATATCCCGCACTTCATATACTATAGTCACCTTACTAAATCTGTCGATGGTAGTGGCCCGTTTAAATCCACGTCACGTAAAAGTGTCGATTTGTGTGTTGATCTGCCGTGGGTGTCTCTTCCTGTCATCCCTGTGGTGGATGGCGTCCAATCTGGTCTTCAGGCAATTGTCGCAAGCCCCTATGATCTCCTGAATAGCTTACCGCAACCCCCACCAGAAGTATCTCCGCTATAGCGCCTGAGTTGTCTCTTGCACGCCACGGTGATTCGTCATCCCGTGGTGAGACGTGAGTGTGACCTCCCGCAGGTGCTCCGCGTCATGCAACGTCTGAAGCGCCGACAAGCACGGGATAAACGTGCGGTCAATTCCTAATAGCTTGCTTTGTCATAATTTTCTCCCAAATCGTCGCGTTACCGACGAATAGGTGGTATGTTTTCCCCGGTTCGGAGGCATCCTTTAGTGTCCGGCAGATTTGCTCTCGCCTCACTCCCGGCTGCGACCAAATTGTCTGCCGCCGTCATCAGGCCTGAAGTTTTTGTCTTCCAGATTATTTGGTGACGTTTGTCATTAATAATCCCATCAGACATTTCCATGCCTCGTGGGTTTTCTCCAACAGACTCTTCCGATGAGGGGCTATCCCTCACACCGCCATCTTCCCACAGATTGGTACTCCCTGCTTCTCCTGGCGTCCACTCCTCAAGGAATTGTCGACTATCCCCTGACGTCTCACCGTCCTCAATGGCATTCGTCATAATGGCACGTGACAGCCAGTTGGCCACGACATTATCCTTTCCTGGCTTATACACAATCTCCATGTTATATTGTGACAGGAACTCCTCCCACCGTGTCACGTTTTTGGTTGATTCCTTTAATTTCCCCACTTATTGCATCGGTCTGTGATCGATGTCTACCTTAAATTTTCTCCAAGTACGTATGGCCGGAAGTTACCAATGGCCCAGATGATACCCAGACGTTTCCGTTCAAGGGCACTGTACCTCGCCTCCGTGTCAGTCAACCGTATGCTCGCATATGCCACCGGCCTCTCCTGTCGATTCCCTCCTGGGACAATACCACTCCCAAGGCGTTCTCACTTGCGTCCGTTGTGAGAGTAAACGCCTCCTCGAAATTTGGAAACGCCAAGATAGGTGCTTCTTGCAACTGTTCCATACATTTCCGGATATTTTTCTCAATGAGTGGCGTGCTTATCACTTGCGCCCCTTTGCGTTACAAATTGCTAATAGGGACCTAGAATTCCGAAATATCTGGCACAAATCGGCGATAACTTAGCGTCTCCAAAAACCGCCGAATGCCTTTAACGTCTTTTGGCACCACCATTATCAAGATCTCGTCTATTCCCATGGAGTCCGGTTCGACTCCCTCCCGAGATATGGTATGTCCCAGAAAACTAATGGTACCCTGACTCAGGGATGACGTGTCTATCGATTCTAGCCCGAATATCTGTAACCTCTTAAAACACTCCGAAGGTGCTCTAAATGTTCCGATTCGGTAGTGCTAAAGATTAAGAGGTCGTCCATATAGATCTGGCAGATTTCCTCATCAATTTCCCTCAGGAGTTCATCCAATAGCCACTGGAATGTTATTGGGGCGTTTTTTAAACCGAATGGCATCCTTGTATACTCGTAATGACCTCGTTCAAATGAATGAAAACGCCGACTTATGCTGATCATTGGCTTTTAGTCTAATCTGATGATATACCTCTTTCAGATCTAACGTACTGAAGATTTTCGCTCCACTCAGCCTATGCAGTATATCTTCGGAGAGTGGAATCGAATATTTCTCGTCTACAATGTTCTCATCGAGCTTTCCAAAGTCCATCATTATTCTGTATCGTCCCCTTCCTCACCTGGTCTATTTTTTATCTTCACCGTCCACAGGGGACTATTGTACGGCTATTTTTGAAAATCCCTTGACGCTTTAATTCTTCGATTTCCCTCCAGATGTTGACGAAGTGCTTGGGATATCGCCTTTCTTTAGCATATGTTACGCGCTCAACTATTAGCGGTATCTCATGCTCTGTCTTTCCCGTTGCCCCTAACAGATCTCCCTCTACGAAAATTCGTCACGCAAGCTCTCCCTCCAGTTCTTCTACTTTCTTTACCAATTTGTGCCTTTCCACCCCGTGCTATCCCCTAAATCCGATACGTTAAATCCTCTAACCTAATCCTCCAGTTCTTCTTTTCGTTCCATCGTTCCAGTCCTACAACCACCTCCCCCATCACTTCGCAGAGTCCCCCCGAAGCAAGTAAATTACAATCACATACCTTGATATGGTGTGTAGTCGCTCCTCTACACAGCCTCTTTACTAGCACTACGCGACACTATTGGTGCTACCAGTGTCTATTAAGCAACTATCCACCCTTCTGGAACTCAATAATTGGCAACTTGTATATCCCTTTCCACACCGTATTAAATGTTAGGATGCGGTCGCCTCTCTGCTTCCAATCTCCTAAGGCTTCTACGCGCCACTTCGATCTACACGATGTATTCTTCTGCTTCTCCTCTTATCCACTCCTGTGGATCCCTGGCTCGTCTCCCTCAGTCTTCGACGTTCCCGAAGAATTATCAGTCGACGATCCTGTGTCTCTGGGTGTTGTTCTACCCCTCTCGCGAACCTCTTTGGTGTTGACCTCGTCATCTCGGATACGCAATTCCTCTTCCCTTGTGCTGGTGTAGATAATAGACGGGCTCTCTTAGTACTCCACCTTCCGTCATCTGTTCTTCTCCGTGTATCAATCAAAATTGGGCCACAACAAAATTTCCCTAGACAGCGTTCCTTATTTCCTCACTATATCCACGACTCCCGGGTTTCGGTGCCAGTTACCGTTCTTGAGAATTAAAATTAAAAAAATATCGAGAAAGAGGTAATATAAATGATGAGATCAAACGTTTGTACAAGACTGCTTTATTCGTAGTTATTAATTCTATAAATATAAAATCGGGATCGCAGACTTTCTCAATGAATATACAATCTGTTGATGATTAAAAGGTAGATTTTAGTTGAGTAATTTCATTGCGATCGTGGTGTTATGTAACTGGGAAAATAAAAAAAATAAACAATTTGCAGTGCACACATATAAAAATAAGAGATAGCTCTTCGAATGAACTGGTATATGATCAGCGTTAAATAAATTCATATTCTGTAGAAAAAATTCTTACAAAAAAAATATACATTTGACTTAATAAAAGCTATTTTCTAAATTCATTTAATTTATTTTATAGTAAATTATAGCCAACTTTTTAAAAATCGTTGTTAGGACAAGTGTCTAAAAGAAACTGGTAGACAAAAGCAAATTAACATTGAAAAAAGTTTGTCAAGCTGATAGGGTGGTACAGTAGCGTTGAAGAAAATGTAACCTCAGACCCTGTGTCAAAAATGTAAAAGCTTGAATTAAATGAACTTGTTGATATTCACAATCAATAACGGTCACCCTTCGTCCGGAGAGCGTTAAATGTGCATGACGTTGACGTGATTGGAAGTTGTTTAACTGTTTTGAGTCCGCATGTTCAAAACTTAAGCTGTCAAACTTCTGTGAAGAAACATGTTTGTGACGTATCGCGGTTTACCTTCCAAACCATCATAAAATTAACTCTGAAACTGTTACGACATCCCTCCAATAAACTCCAGTAGCACAGTGCCTCAGACCGAATCTTATTAAACGGTAATTCTTGCTTAGGTTCAATATCTTCTTTTTGACCTGGGGATACCAATCTAGGGGCTGTCTGGTGATTCCTAAGAGAATGGACCATACATTTTCATTTTCTGAGTTTGATTAACTACTTGACTAGTTTAAAGTGATGCATTGGTGGTTTATTTTGCTGCCAGGCTCGGAGACCTTATTTAACCAATTTGACTAAAATTCCCATGGAAAAACAAACAACAAAAACATTTTATTACAGGTCAGCGGGCCACCGAAGGGAGGAGGGTCAGGCACCCCCCTGACACTACCCACTACACTACCCAAGGTCTAGATTAGAAGGTCTAAGTTTATATAAGCCTGCTTTGTTACCTAGTATCACTGGTATTCCCTTTTGCAATTATTTTCTTAAAATTTGATATGTAAACCAAATATCAAGGGGTTAAAACATATTTAAAATTTCAATTCTCACAATTTAAACACGTTATTTAGATTATTTTATGAGTTGGTTGGCTTAAATAATACTTTTTGTCTTTCAAAAATGAAAACTGTTAAAAAATTACTTTAGATAAAATAAATTTGCTTCTTGCCGTATTATATTCTTGCCGTAAGGGGTGGACATCTCCTTAATTAATTTGAAATTTTGATTATGTGATATTTTATTTTATGTTAACATTTTTTTATTAATTACTTAATGGAGTTCTGCGCCTGCGCTAAACTTTAACGAACCGTATTCGTGTCGCTCTGCAAACAAACTGTATTCGTTACTGTTCATAGCAAGTGTTTCTTTTTTGTTTTGTTTTTTTCTTTCAAAACCTCTTTATTGATAATATATATACAATGACAATAATAAATAAACAAAAGGAAGTGTTTAGGTCGTAGAACTGTTTTAACAGAATATTGGGTGAACTGTTCATGAGGGAGCTATCTACAGGTGAGTCGATTGTGAAGCTGAGGACTGTATTCGCTCAGTGTATGATGGTCATTTCATACAGAAGGCGGCCATACTGAGAGGCTGTAATAGATCATCTGTGCTAGTGATAAGAGTGTGGTGGCCGGCCTGCCATGTTATGTTACAGACAACCTATACTGTGGCCTTCGATAACATATTTTTTATTTATAAAACATATTTAAAAATTCTGAAAAATATAGTTGATAATGAGACATGCGTTTCTATCAACAAGTGATGTCCGAAAACCAAAAAAAAACGCTCAAGGTCTCTGGGACCAACCAACACCTACTCCGTCGCCTAATCAAACGAAAGCCACGACAATCTAACATAAATGTGCCTGTAAATTCGTCAGCACCCAGCAAGCAGCCCAATAAAAGAAATATCACCACCACAACAACCTAGCACATCAAAACAAACAACAATCCATAAGACTCCATTGCTCACGCCCAACAGTTATGAGGTGTTGATAAATATTGAAGTCGAGGACATGGACTCTACTCAAACACCCACACAGCCCCAAGCCACCTGCGATATTTGTACATTATATTAGTAATTTTAAATTGCTATGTACTCAAATGAGTAAAATCGTAGGTACAGGAAAATACACGTGCCTCAATCGGTCTCGGGACACGGAAATTTCTCCGGACACTCACGGTACATATTCAGCTATAGTTGAATATTTGGTAGAAACCAAGGCTGACCTCTATACTTACCAGTTAAAGCAGGAAAGATCGCTACTATAAGATCGCCCTCCCAATAAATCCATTACCGATTCCCAAATCATTTCCTTTCTAGACTCCATCGGACATGGTTTCCTTGCGAGTGGGGACTTTAAAACGAAGCACTAACATTAGTGGTCAAGATCCAAGAACATACGAGGACGTGCTTTGCTGTCTGCACTCACAGGGGAACATTGCTCCACTATCCCTCCTGACACAACCACCTACTGGCCATCAAATCCCAACCGAAATCCAGATCGTCTTGACTTTTTCTTCTACAATAGTTTAGAAACACTAAACTATTCACTCGCACGTTTCAAAGACCTCTTCTCCGATCATAGTCCTTTATTATTAACCCTTTCCCTAGGGCCAATTTCAAAAACTGGATCCTTCTTCATTTATATTAGGGGCCAATTGACTGGGACCACTTCCACCAGCTTCTTGCAAATTCTTTAGACCTCAAAGTGTCCCTTAAAACATCCCAAGACCTAGACTATGAAGAGGATTTTTTCAGTACTCTGGTCCAGAGGCATCTAGAGGATCTAATTCAATCCAAACACCACTCGAGAACAGTGTGGCAATGATCCTGGCATCCTGCTGATCGCCGCTCTTACTATCAGTAATCCAGAATCCCCTGAATATGATCTCCTTGCTCCTAAAATTCTCAAACAACTTCCTCCTAAAGCCATTAAATTCCTAACCTACATATCTAATTGTATTATCCGAATGACACACTTTCCTCTCCTCTGGAAACATTTCATTATTGTCCTATTCGTCAAACCCGGTAAACCACCCAATGACGCCTCATCTTACCGTCCAATTAGCCTACTCCATATCCTCTCAAATATATCTCGGAAACTCCTGTTGAAACGTCTTGTTGCAATTGTTGAATCAATGCAGTTTGGTTTCCGTCAACGACATTCCACTGCTCAACAAATCCTTCGCGCATCGAGTGTTGATCACATCTCCTTAGCCCTTGACACCAAACAGTATTCCAATGCTGCCTTTATTGATATAGCTCAACGTTTTGACAGGGTTTGGCACGCAGGTTTGCTCTACAAGCTCAAAAGATATTTACCACAGACCCTTTTCCTAATCCTACGGTCCTACCTTTCAAACCGCTTCTTCCAAGTTCGCTGTGGTTTAGAATATTCTAATTCTATCCCATGAAAGCAGGAGTTCAACAGGGCAGTGTCCTAGGTCCCATCCTCTATAACCTATACACAGCTGATGTCCCCTCTACCACTAACACCTTCTCGGCGACATTGGCATATGGCACTTCAGTCTTGTCATCCTACCCAGACCCCGCTATAGCATCCCATAACCTTCAAAAACACCTTGAGATCGAGTATTGGTGCAACCAATAGCGGATAAAAATGTTCCCACATTACCTTCCCCCTCAGTTGCAAGTCTTGTCTACTAGTTTATTTTAATTCTATCCCTCTCCCTGTATCCGAGACAGTACGGTACTTAGCCTTCCATCTTGACAAACGACTGACCTGCAACCCACATACGAGGCTAAAAAGACAGGAACTAAACAGACGCTTTAGACAACTGTACAGACTACTTCAAAGGATATCCCATCTCTCAATAGAAAAAAAAAGTACTAATCTACAAAGTTATACTAAAGGCAATCTGGAGATACGGAATAGAGCTATGGGGGACAGTAAAAAAAAATCCAACATCAAGCGTGTCTAATCCTTTTAATCAAAAGTCCTGAGAACAATAGTAAATGCCCCTTGTTACGTCCGGAACAAAACCCTTCATAACGGTATTAATATACCTTACATTCTCGAACACATCCCTTCCAAGTTCATGAATTTCCATAGTATTCTATCCAACCACCTTAGTCCCCTAGCGCAGTCATTGCTTTGTACCTAAGCCTCCTTGGAGACTGAAACCTCGGTGGCCTCATGATCTGCTATGAATGCGTGACAGTGGAAGCCCTGGCAATGACCAGTTTCTCCAACCATGACCTGAACGTCTGTGTCTGGTATTCGGTGACCCGGCTGACGGAGAAGCTTGGGGGTCTTCCCAAGACTCCACTTCCTCTTTCGCATGCTACGGAGGTGACAAACATGTAGATTTGGGAGGTCTTTAGGCTGTTTGTTAATATGGTATGAATAAGAACATTTATCTCAATTACTTATTGCCTAATAAGGCAGATTGTGATTTTAGCACAAATAAGAATGTTATATAATAAAATCACTTAATATGTATACTTATAATAATAATAAATAATAAACTTTCCCCCAAAATTTTAGCTCAGTTTTCTGTTAAGATTATTGCTGACAATATAAAAAGAGTGGATACCGTATTACCTAAGACTCCCCTCCTCATAGTCAATCATCCAGGATACCCAATAACTCTTCAATGGACTCACTCGCTAGGCTTCCCATCCCTTTTCATTGAGTCCTTTGGATTTGATTAGGTTTCCTTCTGTTCCCTAGTTCATTTCCCCTGTGTATTGGTCCTCTTCCAGAAATTCGACGTCCTGTTACGTCCGTTGAACAACCTCTAACAAAAAAGTGAAGCGTAATAAGTAAAGGTTACAGAAAATAAAATGATAAAGAATAATACTGCTGGCTGAAAGTTAATTAACCCTGTGACATTTAATTTATTACATCAGGACGTTTTTTTAGAAGCTGGCTCATTTCATTGAAGTTTTTGCCGTTCGTTTCCTTAGTTCTCTACCGACTCCATTGGCATTCTATTAGGTTTAAAAATTATTATTACCACTGTATTCCGAGTGAAAAATATGTTGAGGAAATGGAAATAGTGGTAGCATCAAAAGGTCTACAAGAGGTTTACTCACCGCACCAAAATAAATACGGACTAGAGACATTTGTCGACAATATTTTCAGTTTTATTGTAACGACGAAATATTAGATTGATATGATATTCTGATCAAGTCTACATTCTAATTACCACATACTCGGCTTTCGTGGCAAATCGGTCAAAATGTCATTGTTACTTGGAACGCCAAAAGCAGGTTCATTCATTACGAAGTAAGAAGCTTTTTCACTCATATTTATGAGCGACTTTGTCAATTTCAAAATTAATAAATGACATTTATTTTCTTGGGCAGCTCACTTCATGCATAAATATAATACGAGTAAGAGTGTATGCAGCATATCTTTTTAAATTAAATAATACAAAAAATTCAAATTCTACATTTTTAAATAACTAAGGAACTATATTATTTTTTTTCTTATGGAAGCGTTGCTGGATAATACATAAATTAATCATTTTTAGGGGAAACATAATCGAATTTAATACAATATCCAAAACGAATTTGGTATGTTTTGAGTACGCGTTAAAAAAATATTGATTTAAATAATACAGTCGATCCGTACGACATTTGAGGCTCGCACGAAGCCATATTGTATTATTTTAAACATCGACGGTTAATGATTAGTTATTAATTATTCAACAGCAACATGTTTTACAATCAGCAACATTTGTATGCTCGTTAAATGACTTTCTCATTACGGGTATCAGCTATGATCAGCTAGATGTTGGTGACGCCGGGTGCCTTTGCCTAGCGCGATCTCCCATGATCTTGCTTGGAACTTTACAAAAACATGTATGCCTGTTTATACAGACAGGGCATATAGACAGGGTAAAAGAGCATTTTATTATACATAAAACCAATAAATTATTGAGAGAGTAACGGATAATTATCACCACCCAATTTAGTTTAGATAGATCTTGCTTAGGTGGAAGCATGTGAGGGCTGAAAGTGGAGGTTTTTTTTCATCATAATTTTTTCTCTTGAACTCCTCAGATTGTTAGATTGAGAGTCTTTCTTTTAACTAACCTCGAGTTCCAGAGAAAGAAAGTACCCTGCTCAAAATTATAAATAAAAGGAAGAATGCGTGATGCCTTCTTCGGCAAGGGCAGATTAGTCGGTAGGGGGAGGGGCTCGCTACATCGCTTGCGCGAAATTCAATGGTCTCAAATTTTTCATTTTCAAATTTCCTACAACTTCTGCATATAAAATATATTCATAAAGTCGACCGTTTCTCTAGTATTGAAACTTTTTTATTGATATAAAATTACAATATGACTCATTGGGAAATAAGTAAGTGTGATAAATGTTCTCATTCGTACCATATTTACATTTTTCATTCACTTGCTCATTCATACAGTATTTACAAACAGCCCCGAGACCTCCCAAATCCACATAGAGGTAATAACCCTCGCATGCGAAAAAGAATTGGAGTCCACGAGACAGTGGAGGCTGACCAAGAGCGCGAGAGCCTATAAAACGAACAACTGTTTCTCTATAAAACGCACTAAAAAGTAAATATATCCGCTCTCGAAGATCTTTCTCCTAGATAAACATGATTCGCGCAAAATAGTTCCTTGAATCGGTTCGTTTAACAACCTCTCCACGATTGAGTAACAGGAAATGAAGCCTTCTGATTCTCATATTTTATTACGAGACATAGAGAAATTTTTTGATTATAAATAGTGAATCCATACAATATTGACCAATGGCGAGCTAAGGAAGTTAAGCTAGTAAGAACCAGGTAACTAACAGAGACAAATAATAAATGCTATAATCACTTTCGAGGAACGTAATTTATTGGCTTATTAGTTCTATACTTTGTTCGCTACTTACATTACAGCAATATCCCTGCATGCATTTGCACAACTCAATACTGAAGAGGTTATTTTTTTGGCAGGAGCAGCTTTCAGGTTTGAACTTTTGTCATTTTTTGGGGAATATGCATTACCTTGAGTTTTAGATATCCAAAATTTGAATAATTTACGTAATAAACAGTGCGTTTTGTGCATGTTCCATTGTTCGGGCGCCACGCTTACGCAGTGCAGTCTAAGGATGACAGGCATTTAAATGGCTTTGGGGATATTAAATCTAATAGCCACCTACTCGCAGAAATATCTCTGGTGCAGCTTGACTGGAGAGATCCTCCATTTACATAACAGGTAGGTTCAGGCCTCCTCTAGCTCTTTGAATTTTAGGGGAGGGTTCACTGTCATTTCCAAACGTAGAAAATGCCCGATGAATACCCGAGTGATGAGTAGGCTTTCAGGTAGTCGGAGCTAAGTTACGGCTCTTCTATCTTACTTGAGCCCTGCAGTTTATAGCAGGTCTTAGGTTGGGTCTTCCGGAGATCTTTGCGAAAATACGGATATAGAGTTATTTAATCAGCTAAAATTTATTTCCAATACTTACGAAGAAGTCACTACCGCCTGACGGGATACTTGTTGTTGGGCCAGACAAATATCATTAGCTAGGAGAGGGGTCTGTTCCCTAAGACCGTAATTTTGACTTTGACGACTTGATATTATTATCATCATTTGAATTTGATAAACTAGAGCCATTCCATCAACAACAACAACAGGTTTTAGTGAATCAGAAAAAACAACTTCTATTTCGTATTTAACGGAACTGAAGACTTTTGGTAAAGACTTTTGTTCCAAATAAGTATTAAGAAATCTTAATTAATCATGAGAGCTATAGGTCAAACAGAAGGACGTGGCATTACTCTTGGGATTAGCTAACATACGGTTTATTTATAGAATGTGGTCTTTTTTTTGTGGCTTGAAAAATTTTCTATAATTTTGACAAAAGAACTTTGTCATGAACTTGAAAACAGGCAAAAGATCTCAGTCGCACGTAGTTCCAGAGAAAAAGAATAATTATTACCCGATACTCTCTCCATAATTTATTGGTTTTGAATGCAGTAAAAATTATTACACTAAGATCTTTTACATAATAAAGTTGTGGAAAATTAAAAAAATAAACAATTTGAAACCAATTGCATTTCCCCAAAACCAATAGTTGCCAAGATATAAACACGTAAGCGATTTAGCGCCCCCTTACCTTCCCGACTTAATTGCCCCTTGCCGACGCCACACTGTAGTCTCAAAACTGTAAAAGTCAAAACCTCAATTTTCAACGTGTTCAGGAAATAAAAATTTACTATGATTTTTATAACTGCTATAACGTTTTAAAAAAAAAGGGAAAAATTATTTATTATTCAGAACTACAATATTTACAACAATAATACAATGTGCTGTACTGAGTATGATAGGAAATTAGTTTTAATTACCAAGAAAAAACATTATTATTGGTACGTTGTAATTTACTGGCTGGTTTTCAGCACAATCAGGGCATTCAATCAAACTAATATGCCAAATATAATCCGTCTTTGTAATCCCCGGAACGGGTTATTATTGCAAAATACGATTTTAATCTTTATTTAGTATTACATTTATAAAATAAAAATGAAAACTGCCAATGATTAACAAGAGCGATGAGATCTCTAATTTGAAACTCTACTCTAATACATTAAAAATAATTTTAACACCTAAAAGATATTTTTTTTATACTAAAACATTATTAATATGTGTTAGTATTAAAAAATCTACAAACACATTTGAGAAAAATAAATATATATATATAAACCTCAAAGTTAATATGTTCTTTGGGACTCCATTTTATAAATCATGGTTTCATAATTAGGAGATGGTGTTCCTGCTTAATAAGCAATCAAAATGAGTATCTATAACTCGAGATCTGTACTTTGATTTTATGATATTCATTATTGAAAACAATTAATTATACAAGTATGTGGAATAGAAACTTTTTATCTTGTATTGCTCATTTTCAAAAATGTAAATCTGGTTATATATAGTTTTTTTTCTGAATTCCTGGTTTGATAAGTTGGATTAAAGGACAATGTCGAAAATCAAAAATATCTTGCTGTATTTATTCTGTACTTACTGAAACAAACTTTGGAATGCCTTTTACCCGTACCTTTACTTAACAAGTAAAATGACTAATAAAAAGGGTGACTATTTGCACGATGATATTTAAATGTTAAATATAACAGTTAAATGTAACTGGCCTTGAAGTAATTCAATGATGATAAGAAATGCTAAACAGTCATTTTCGGAACATGTACGTCTATACTTCTCTAATTGCAAATAAATATCAAATTAAAAAACAAAACAATGTTTATGTAACATTTTATTAAAAACTTTAATATTTTTTACGGCGTCGTACTAACTAGCTTACCCAATATAATAAAAATTGTTTATAATTTTTAATAATTAATTAGTATGTCAGGGACGTTTGAAATGGTGGAGGGGAAAAAGAAAGGTTTTGAGGGGAGAACATGGACAAAAGGTAGGTGGAGTGATAGCACAGAGAAGTTCCCACGATCGAAAAAACGATCTTGTTTTTTGCCTGAATAGCTATCCTAATAATAACCCAAATTATGCTTTATGGGGTTGAAAATGTATGATGTTCTCGGTCATTTCATGTTTTAGGTCTAACAAGGGCTTTGCATTCGGCATTACTGACATACAGGGAGATAGACATCAAGACAAACAGATAAGTTTGTTTGTTTTCAAGGAAAAATTAGGGGTTTCTGATTTAAAAAACAAAACAACAACACCCTAAGTAATAATATCTCTTCCCTGGTCGCATAGGGTTCATAGATAATAAAACGGTAAGTAAATTAGCCTCAAAAACAATAAATTTAGTTTCATTAGCAAGAAAAATGGTGGGCAGTAAGATATAACTCCAGGAATTGAAATCCTTTGTTTAATCCTGAGACCCTTTCAATGAATAACCTAGGCGTGATGGTGTAGTTTTGACGGGGTGATAATTGGAAAATAGAGCTTACACATGACCATCTGACTTCATGGAAGAACATTTACTGAACATTAACTGACCAATCGCTTTGTAAATGAGTTATATCACTAATAAGACAATTTTAATCTTTACATATATCTGCACCACTCTGCAGGAGCTAATTTAGAGCTTTATGTTTTAGGGATATGGCTATCAGGGAGAGTTTATGGAAAGGTGTAGAGAGATATTGAATAAATGAACTCAATGATTGAAGAAATATCAAGTGCAAGAAAAGCCGTTTAAATAATAATTCTGGAGCCACACTGTACAAACATTTTTCAACGCTAAACACATCGCCGGGTGGGAATGACCAATACATCAGTGATTATTGCATCAAGGAATTTCTGAATTTCTCTTTATCACCCAAGCCTTAAAACAAACTGCCTGCTGACAATCGGTCAATATTTCTAAAATATAGATGCGGTCGTAAATAATCAATCGGGTCCTCGGTCAATGTTTGTTTCCATTTATGTATTCTTGGAATAAAAGTTCTTGAAGTGTCGTTGGCAGACCACTTTTTATTACACATTCATTGTTTTTGTTTGACTTAAAGAAAATTTATCTAGCAATGTTTTTTGCATTTTTTGGGGGATAGGGGGGGGGGTGGGTCATGTCTATAACTTATTGTGTATGAGAAAACATTCCATAAAATATAACGACAATAAGCTAGTATTTATTTAATATTATGTGTATTATTATGTGGTTATAAAGAGGATCTGAGCTTTAGGAACTGAACATTTATGTTTATGGAAAACTAACTGGTAAAGTTATCTCTGCTGAAATCCATAAATACTTTCTAGAATATCTCCATGTTTGTATACCTTGCCACCTCACCAGACCGGAAAAGATTTTATTTCAGACCATTTCAGACAACCGAGATTTTATTTCGATTATCGACAATCCAACCGTCTTCACTCTACAAGAAGGACGTCACTGTGGGGCAAGGGCTCAACAAACCGACTTCAGAAGAGGAACTGCCGATATTTTTCAAATATCCTACGCTCAGGTCAAGAAACATTGGCAACCAACAGAGCTGTAAGAAGCCTTAGAAGGAACCTCTTAGGACGAAGAACTCTACACCAGGTGAAAACAATCTTGTATTAAATGAATTTTTATTTTTTTTATTGTTTTATATTATATATGTCGTTAGTAGACAGACTTAACTCGATTAAAAACATTAATAACGAAATAGAAATGGAACACGAAAAAATTAAAAATAGTGATTGCACATTCATTCCGGTTTACAATGGGAAAACAGAAAATCTAATACTATACATAAATAACGTAACTTACTTATTAGCAAGATTTTGTCAAGCTGATAATCCAAATAGAGTAAGAATGAAGAGCTTTTTCTTATGTGTGCGAAAACAAAACTAGAAGGGAACGCTAAAATCGCGACATTTCACAAACAATTTAACTCAGTAATAGACTTAATTGAATTTCTTAGACGACATTACCAGGACAATCGGTCCATTTGCCAATTAGCACGGGAAATCTCCGATACGAAACCCAGACATAATGAAAACCCAATTGAATACATTGAACGACTACAACTAATAAGATGCGACTTATACTCGAGAATTTACACAGACAACGAAATACGAGACAAAGATCAGGAAATCGCGCGTTACGACAGTGACATTAGTCAAGAAGCCGTTAAAAACTTACATCCGACTATAGCAATATTTTTACAATATACAATACAGAACTTTAAATGACGTTTATAATATTCTAAGGAAAGAAGCCTCATTCGTGGTAGAGCAAGTACACGGGGACCAAATATTCAATAAAGACGTGAACAAAGAAAAACCTAGACAGCAACATTATAACAATAAACAATTTAAAAGACCACAGCAACAATGCCAATAAAGACCACATAATGATTACCAGGGGTATAAGGGCAATAACTTTAACCCTAATTACCAACAACAACAACGACGACGACGACGATACAATTACCAATAACAGTGGAATCCGCAGGCACAACATAACTATTTTAATCAACCGCAACAAAATCAAGTACAGAATCAACCGGTAATTAATCAAGCTTACCCACAGACAGTTTCAATGCGTACCGTTAGTGACAGAGCACATCACATTGAAGACGATAAAGACAAAATAATTCTAGCACTACAAGAGAGACTAGACCGCATGGAAAACCATTTTTTTAGACTCGGGACAAATACAAACCGATCCGCCTCCCTTAGAGGAGAAGGGATAATTTTAAATAATAATAAAACAATCTACCTCCCTTATAGGAGCAGGACCAATCTTAAATAATAATAAAATAACAAAACAATCCACCTCCTTTAGAGGAGCAGGACCAATTTTAGAAAATGAAAATAAAAGAGACCAAACATACTCGGAAAATAAAAGAGACCAAACATGCTCGGAAAATAAATTAGGAAATAATAAACAAAATACGGTGAATTAACAATGCGAAGAACTGCTTTATACAAATGACTTACCATACATAATAGACTTCAAAAACAACAAATGGTTGATAGATACGTGTGCTACAAAAAAACTACATACACCCAGACATAGTAAAAAAACATAAATTTAAACTAATAAAAAAAGAGTTTTCTATTAACGGGTACAACGATGGTAATTCAAGCATTATAGTAAATATTAAAAATGTATTGGGTATAGACCAACTGACTGGATTTTTAGTTTACCCATTTTCCAATAGGTTCAACATCTTGTTAGGTTTCGAAACAATGAGGAATTTAAAAATGAATATAAATTGTACGGAAAATCACATAGTGATCGGAGACAATATATTCAAATTTAAAGACTCAAAAAACGAAATAAACGTAATGGATAACGAACGGGAAATAAAAAATGCATTAAGAACAGAACACATAACGAAAGAATTATCTAATAAACTAGTAAAAATAATTTCCGACAGTGAGGAGATAATAAAAAAGGAAAACGAGAAACTCCAAGCAATCAATTTAATAAAGCACCGAATAAATACCAAAAATAATGACCCAATTTATACAAGAAATTATCGGTACCCCGAGCAATTTAAAAATCAGATAAAAGATGAAGTACAAAAATTGTTAAGGGATGGAATAATCAGAAAAAGCTATTCACCTTATAGCTCGCCACTATGGATAGTGCCGAAAAAGATGGATGCTAGTGGAATTAAGAAAGTGAGAATGGTCATAGACTACTGCAAACTTAATTTAGAAACCATCAATGATAAATTCCCCTTACCAAATATAGAAGATGTACTGAATAAACTTAAAGGAGCCAAATATTTTACGACCATCGATCTAACGTCAGGGTTTCATCAAATACCAATGGATGAAGAATCAATTTCAAAAACAGCCTTTAGCACAGACGACGGGCATTATGAATTCATAAAAATGCCGTTTGGTTTGTGTAACGCATCACCTACATTTCAAAGGATGATCAATATGGCAATTGAAAATTCACCAAGAACTATGGCGTATATCGATGATATCATAATTTATTCTAAAATCGAGGAGGAACATTTAGAAGACATTGAAAGGGTGTTACAAACACTAAAAAGAAATAATTTAAGTATACAATTAGATAAGACCGAATTTTTTAAAACGGAACTAAATTTTTTAGGTTATATAGTAACACAAAACGGGTTGAAAACGGACCCAAATAAAATAAAAACCATTTCAGAATTTAAACAACCCAATGGAAAAAAATCCCTTAGACGATTTTTAGGAATGACGGGATATTATAGGAAATTTATGAAATACTACGCGATAACTAACTCTCAGCGCAGCCATTAACTCAAAAAATTACTAATCCAAGGAATTTGAGGATAGTTTCCATTACTTAATTAAACAAATGACTAACACACCGATTCTAGCTTACCCCGACTGGAACAAACAATTTATTTTAACTACAGACGCAAGTAATCAAGCCATAGGCGCAGTACTCAGTCAAATAAATGACAACAGAGAACATCCGATAGCATTTGCTTCGAGAGTACTATCAAAAACGGAAGAAAACTATAGTACAATAGAAAAAGAACTATTATCTATAGTATACTTTACCCAACATTTTAAACCCTCCCTATACGGAACAAAATTTCATTACTTACAGACTACAAACCATTAACGTGGGTATTTACTATGAAAAATGAAAACAGTAGAATTATGAAATGGATCTGGAAGCTTTAAGAATTTGAATTTGAAATTAAACACATTTCGGGAAAAACAAATCAAGCAGCGGACTGCTTGTCCAGACGAAATGAATTTTTTTTTTTTTTCATAACCCCTTTATTCATTTTTGTATATTAAATGTTTCAGGGGCCCGATAGGTCAAGTATTTATAATTCCGGATGGTATCTCTGTAGAGAGACACCTAACATATGTACACATTAGCTTGCGCTAAAAATATTATAATAAACGAGTAAAACTTTAAACTAACCTGAATCAATACAATTGTCGATAATAACAAATAATTATAATTATATAGAGTGCTGACAAAAAGTATAAAAAAAATATTCAATTCCTTTGCAGCGGACTGCTTGTCCAGACGAAATGAAATAAATGCCTTGGAAGACATAGAAGTAAATTTACACATACCAGAAGACAATACGTCAGAATACGAGGCCCTTATAGACCAATTATTAGATAAAACTGACAGTGAAGAATTAAATAATGACGAAACTTTAGAAGCAACAGAGGAATTACCAATACTAACTAACGAAGACTTAGAAAGTCTAATAACTCAACACTCACAAGACAGTAATAACAAACAAGTATGGTTAGTAGAAAATGACAAATGCATAAACGTTGAAAAAAATCAAATAATAGTTAAACGCGGAGCAAATAAAGTAACTTATGAGAAAATATTTGAAAAACATAGGTACACTATTTTAATAAATAATATTGAATTAATAAATGAACTATTATTAGAATTCTTAGATTCTAATAAAACATATGGAATTTATTGCCAAACAAATTTTGAAACTTTAAATGAAATTTACGAGGACTATTACAAACAAATACAAAAACTAATAGAAAAAGACTATAGAACAATAAGACTTTTTGTTATGTGAGGACATTACAGAATTAAGTGACATGTCACCGCGGAATTTTAGAAACATGCGATAAACTAAAACGAAAAATTTACTTTCCTAACATGAAAGATAAAATAACCGAATTAATAAATAAATGTGAAGCCTGCAAAGTAACTAAATATGACAGGAAACCAATAAAAAGCAAATTTGTAACAACTCCTACACCTGACAAACCATTTCAAGAAATCATGATTGACTTAATATTTTATGACAAAAAAATCATATTTACATCCATTGACACATTTTCCAAAAGACTATACACACAAATATTAAATAACAAAAATTCTTTAACTATTTGCCAATTTTTAGAAGAATACATAAGTTTATATCCAATTCCAGAAAGAATTATATCTGATCATGGTAAAGAATTTAACAACATATTAATACAACAATTACGCAAAGCAACTAATATCGAAATTCATTATACCAACAAAAACTATTCAAATTCCTTAGGCATACTAAACAAATGTCATACCACTTTTAATGAAATAATGAGAATAAACATCAATCAAAACAAAAATAACAAAGATGAAAGAATCGTACAAACTAGTACTATAGCATACAATAACACTTTAAATCAAAATTTAAAATTAACTCCAAATGAAATAACGTTCGGAAAAACAAAAGACTCGTATGACACACAAGACATACAAGAAGTACATGTTAATAACTATTTTCAACAACTAAAAGACTTACATACGGAAGTAAGACAAAAAATAGAATTCATCAAAGAAACTCGAAATAAAAAACTCAATCAAAATCGTGAGGAACCTCCTGAGCTTAACTCGGAAGAATTTGTTAAAACACCTAGAATCAAACCAAAAAAGAATTTATCATACAATAAAATAAAAATAGGCAACACGCACATAAACAACATTAAAAGACCTAATAAACAAAGAAAAAAATATTTTGTTACAGACAATGACAATGACACTCATATTGATCCAGGTCCTAGCACTAGCAAACAAACAAACTAATATTAACAAACTAAATATTTTTAATACAAAGAAATCATCGACAAATTTAATTATGACATAGGACGAATCAATACAAATTTTAGAAAAACCCTATCTAACATGAGAACAGTAAAAATAGAAGAAAAAGCCTATTCGTTTCTTACTCATATGCAGCTATTAGAAAAAAAGATTTCTGAACTCATTTTAACAATGGAATTTTGCAAGATTGGAATAATACATTCTGAATTATTAAATGATATCCTTAAAGGAATATCAAACAATGTAACGTTAATAACAATACTATTATCTGGGAAAATACAAAAATTTATTGTTCATACCAAAACACTTCATTTCATGTAATTCTGAAGCTACCTGTTCACGAACAATCCTATACAGGATATCTCATTGTACCCACACCTATTATTGTTAATAAAACTTATAAGAAATAAACATTGTAAATAAATACAGGGAATTGTATCCTTGAATACTATTACTATTGTAAAAATTTAGAAATTATTAACAAATTGTATAAATAATATTATTATAAATTCTACTATGAAGGGATGTACTCATAAAGAAATTTCAACTAACATTAGATTTAATGATTATTTAAAAGTTTATATTATTTTTAATCAAACTAAACTAACCAATTGTAATAACGAAAGTATATTTATACCCAACATAGCGTTAGTTAATACTACTGAAAAAGATTGTATTCTAAACAAGACATATACCCATAATTATAATTTAGTATTTTTACCAATGTATAAATTCATGAATATAACCCAACTAACAAATATTGAAACTATTAACCAAACTGTACCCCAATTTATTGAAATAGAAGACACCTTCGATTTTCCTTTTGTGCATGGAGGTATTATAATTAATTTAGCCATAATACGTTGTACTGTAGGAATTATTATCTATCATAAATGTAAAAAGAAATTCCAAGAACCTACTCCTACAACACCCTCTTTTATACCATTATTACCCATGACTAATCCTTACAAAATCTTTACTCCTAGCGATCCCATTCCCAGAGTAATGTCGGAGGAGTTAAATGCTGACACAGTTCACTATCGCATTGCTGACCACTGCCCTTTCCTATCCTATATATGAGCTCCTCGCTTAGAGATAAGCAATCCCCTTCTGTGATTCCATTCGAGTACATTCATTAAGTAGCTTAGCCATTTAATATTTTATTTCAAACTTTGTGTAGTGTAAATCAAATAGAGTTCTTTTTAAAAAGATCTACTGCTTTGTAACTGCTTAAATTATATATCTTTAAAGTAAGACCACTTTGTAATAATGTTCAAGTAAACATACTCAGATCAATATTAATATGCTGACAATTAATTATATTCACGTTAATAGAATTTAACAATACGAAATTAAAATGGTGCCAATCGAGATCTCATTCAGACTGCTCGAACTTTAATAGTCAGTCTTACTCCCCATACAGCATTTTATTGGATAAAAATAAATAAACTGATCTTTTTAACATATTAAATTAAATGTTTTAATAATAAAATCCTTTTCTGCTCTCAAAGGTATTTGATGTTGATTGATGGAATGCCTGCTGGATTTATAAAATGTTATATACAGATTTTTAGTTGACATTTGAGAGACAACAAAACAAACAGAAAACGAACCTAGATTACAAAATAAAAAAAACTGCAGTATTTAATTAAAATTTATATGATTTCAAAACATAATATTTTACTTATTGTTGTGTTTGTACTGTATGATGTCTTCGGTTTTCTGGATGTTGAATATGCTGACAGAGCCCAAGCTGAAGGTCATTACAGTCTATGGGGTGATGTGTATTACATCAGTGTCCAATCTTGATTCCCTGTGTCCATGCTTCAAGTGTCAAGAGTGCCTCCTCAAGTTTTTTTTTTTTTTTTTTCATAACCCCTTTATTCATTTTTGTATATTAAATGTTTCAGGGGCCCGATAGGTCAAGTATTTATAATTCCGGATGGTATCTCTGTAGAGAGACACCTAACATATGTACACATTAGCTTGCGCTAAAAATATTATAATAAACGAGTAAAACTTTAAACTAACCTGAATCAATACAATTGTCGATAATAACAAATAATTATAATTATATAGAGTGCTGACAAAAAGTATAAAAAAAATATTCAATTCCTTTTAAAATAGGATAGTTACTACTAATTACAAAAAACATGAAATTTGAGCTCAATTTCTTTTAATGGATCCATAATAAAAACAGTATTATTATCACCCAATCGATGATCTTCGTGTAATCCAATCAACGTTACTTTCTGCTGTTGGTTGTTCTCCTCTCTTCCTGTATGGTACCGCCAATTAGGGAGCTTGCTAAGTCCGCTCTTCTAGACGGTTGTGCCAAGACTGGTCTCCCGCTCATCGCCACTCCTAGGAGTATAAAGAAAAAAAATGGCCCTTACCATACGTGAGGGTCATGATCTTCATTCTCAAATATCATGAATGTTACAATTGCCTTCCCTTATAAATAAAAAAAATTTGATGACAAATTTTTTTTTCATATGGATCCACAAATATTTTGTTGCTGCGTTCGATTTGTTGAATTGGTTGTTTATAACGGGTGTTGAAATTTTACAAAGTTTATAATAATAATTGTTCAAATTTTGCAAGGTTTTAAATTGCTTGAAGAGCGTACAAGTTGTTTGTAAAAATTTTTTACTTAACTAAATTATTATGTAATTAGTATGGATTAGTTCGAAGGTACATTGTTTTATGGAACATAACGCGGTTAGGAAAACATTTGTTGAAAAGACGGTTGAGTGTGATTAGTAATACATATTGGTTTTTAATTAAAATAATAGACAATTCTACTGGTAATTAGTAACAATAGAGAAAAATTGTTGTGTGTGTTTTGAATATTTTACCTGAGTGAAAAGATAGGGACGTCGTTGCCGCGTATAAAATAATATTAAATCAATTAATTAAATGGACTTAAGCATTCAAGGAATATTTACGATCTGTGAATAGATTAAGTGATAATAAAATCAGAAGCTTCACTTGCCGATAATTCCATAGACTTTACTAGGTTCAATATTTCTAATAATAGTTTTGTTTTGTTTGCATAACCTTTCTAAAGTGTATGTGTCATCCGATCAGTATTATTTTCATTTAATAATAAATTTGAAGATTGGAATTTGAGATTCCAATTTCTTCATATCCAAAACTTTATTTTGAATTATTTTTAATTTTCTCACCTTATCGCTGGTTGTCTGCTGATGGTCTGTAATTTGATCTTGCAATGAAATCACTTCCCCTTTGTTAATATTTGCTGTATCTTCTAATTCTGAAAATTTATTTTCCAACAAACTCATATTATTCTCATATTCAAGCTTTATTAGATCATGTTGACGTGAGGTACACTCATCATTGTTATCTGCAATCTTCTGTTCATATTCCAATGAAGTCATTTTCTCTTCATTATCCTTAATTGAATATAAGCTAAGATCTGTCTGACAATCAACATCAACTAGTTGTGACTTTGTTACAATTGTTTTTTCATAATCTGACGTATTTTTCAATAGAATGATTTCTTCTTTTAATTTTGAATTTACATTATCATTTCCTTGGAGTGTTCTTTCCTCACAATTTTGTAATTGTCTATCTAATTTATCGTTTACATCCGTGTAACATTGTTCGATTTTAGCCGATATTTCCGATTTTAGTTCTTCCCTTAATTGATCAAACTTCCCGCTCAACTCTTTTTGTTCTTTATTATTTTCTTTAAGTGCGTTTGGTAGACTGTTTAATTTTTCGATTAATTCTTTATGATTTTCTTTAAGTGCGTTAGATTGACTGTTTAATTGGGCAAGGATTAGTTGTAACATCATTGTCGTAGTGTCTTTATTCGGATTTACTGCGGGTTCAAGGTTTGGGTTCCCTTTAGAGGCTGCGTTTAACCCAACCGTGGGTAGTATACCTGAATCTAACCCGGACATATTTGTGTTTGTGTGTGTACAACAAATGTGAAATTATGAGAAAAATATAAATTGTTAGTGGTTAGTTCTAGTTATTATCCTAACATGCAATACCTCACAATTCCTTTGGTTTCTTTAGAATTTTTTAAGTTAATCCCGGAGCGGCCCCCATTAAAACCTACCTCATTTTTTACCATTTCTATATCTACTTTATTTGATCAATTTACCTTAACTAATTTGGCAGGTCCGTCATGAGATCATTAATTCAAATGGTTTTATGTCTTTGACATAAGAATTTATCCCGATTGAATCGCCCGATCTCAAGGCTAATGTTGTAGTTATTAATAAATTGAGAAACTAGGAATTGTGAAATATATTCAAATAAAATGGTTATAACAAATAATTATAATTATATAGTGCTGATAAAAAGTATAAAAAAAATATTCAATTCCTTTTAAAATAGGATAATTTCTACTAATTACAAAAAACATGAAATTTGAGGTCAATTTCTTTTAATGGATCCATAATAAAAACAATATTAATATCACCCAATCGATGATCTTCCTGTAATCCAATCAACGTTACTTTCTGCTGTTGGTTCTTCTCCTCTCTTCCTGTATGGTACCGCCAATTCGGGAGCTTGCTAAGTCCGCTCTTCTAGACGGTTGTGCCAAGACTTGTCTCCCGCTTATCCCCACTCCTAGGAGTATAAGGAAAAAAAATGGCCCTTACCATATGTGAGGGTCATGATCTTCATTCCCAAATATCATGAATGTTACAATATAAAACAAAAACAAATTCTAGCTCTGGCTGGATACCACGTTCTTTTAAAAGAAAAGAAAGAAAAGCTTTATTATGAAGTACAATCAAAACACTGGTATATACAAATATTAAGAGTTACGTTACTACGTACTGGGTGGAATGTCTAGGGTCGAGTGGGGTAGGCAGGAATATAGTTCTGTTCAAGCTATTTCTACTTATTCTTAGCATTATAAAACTGATGTTAAAAAAAATATGATTGTTAAACAACAAATCGTATTTTTAAGCACTGACAGGTTGACAGAACAGCTAAGAGGTTGAAACATATTTCAGTTAACATTATTAGAACAAGTTGATTAGATTGTCGTATTTCAAGGTTAAAGACATTGGAAGCAATTAGACATCAGCTGAAGATCAGATTATACCTTATATTATCTTTCTTCTCTCCCTGAAGGTATTATATAAACCGTATTTGTTACTGAAAAGTCAACCCATAATTGGCATCACTCAGTTAAAGGATTCGTTGCTACAACGGAAAAGTTGTGGAAACGATTTTAATGAGGTATTGAAACTATAGATTAGAATTACATAAAAGTTATTGAATGTCTAGATCTCTAATTGGATGCCCCACTTAATATGATTTTTTTTAGTTTGCTATTAGCAAGTAATCATATAATAAACTATCATTATTTTCTGACTTAAGATTCTGTTTATTTTTATCATTTTCGGATTATTATATGGAAGTACTCTTTACCCATGGTACGATATTACCGTAAGTGCGATTCCAGCTCCGGCTCGTTAAACTATCATCTTCTTGGAAGTGGACGGCTGCTCTTTTCGAGCCCTACAAACGAAACTCTTCCAGGGGTCCAGTCTACCTCTTTCCAATTCACAAACCCCTTTGGGATCCGCATGGTATTTGCCTACCCTTAAATTATGGATGTGAATTCGTGGACATTCCAAGACCACCAAACTGCAAGATGATACCTTCCTGCACCTCTTTTTTCTGAATACCGTGCACTATGGGGGCACACCTTCCAAAGATCCTATTGAGCCAGATAAAAACAAATACAAATAAACTGTACACTGACTAGGGCGCCAGCAAGGGGTCCAAGATCCCATCTCATTGTTTTGTTCACCAGACTTTAGTTAGGCCAACTAGGCCTCCACTGAGGGCGTGCCCGATCCTCCCCTCCAAAAAAAAAAAATTTACTATGCTCAAATTTTATGAGTTAACAGACAGAGGTATATAGTTTTCTTTTACATCCCATCTTTTTTAAAATATCCTATTGTTAGTGATACTAGTCCAATAACATATACCGTTGTATCAATAAAATTATCCTTGGATTAACCAAGTCAAGTGTACCTGTGATCCTTTGATGCCACCGTCTCAAACGAGGATAGGTTCAGAGCTTTTCCTCATCGATAACTTTATCCCTGTTAGAGCTATACATACCCAAGCTCCCTTAATAACCAATTCCTTGTATAAAGTTTCAAAGGCACGTCTGAAAGTTTCAAGGCTTATTCCCACTTCTGAAAAAAGACATCATCCGCTGCCACCGTAGTGTGTATTGTGAAATTTATTCTAGGGATCACTCAATGGAAAAGCTGTCAGTATTATTGAAAAAATATTTGCGTTTTGAAATAACCTTATATACAAGTGTACATGTGACTATTACTGGGTCAGATGCTACATTAAATATAAATATATTTATACAGTATATATATATATATGTATATTTATCTATATGTATATTAGATATACAGCATACATATATCTTTAAAATAAACAGTGTTTTATGTGTATATATATATATATATATACTTTATAGTTTCCAATATTTTGAGCAGCGACTCTTTCCAATTTTGAATGAACTTCAGTACCTAAATATGCAATATTATCAAAAAAAATACTTGTCTCTAACAAAACACAAAATAACCCTAGTCGTTCATTTATTTTCATTTTATTACACAAACGGGACTCTCCTCTTTGGTAATTATGAGTTGATGTGATTTTGAAAAACCTAGTTGTAGAATATTAATGGTAAAACTGCTTTTGTAATTCCTCTTTTTTTTTTTTTTTTTTTTTTTTTTTTAGTATTATAATTCCTTTATTGTGCAATAATTACAATCTGCCTTTTATAAGGCAAAAAGTAATTAAGATATATGCTCTCATTCATACAATATTTACAGTTCATCATTCACTCGCTCATTCATACAATATTTACAGTTCATCATTCACTCGCTCATTCATACAATATTTACAGTTCATCATTCACTCGCTCATTCATACAATGTTTACAGACAGCCCAGAGACCCCCCAAATCCACCGCAAAGAGAAAGCGGAGTCTTGGGAAGTCCCCCAAGCTCCTCCGTCAGCCGCGTCACCGGATACTAGCCAGTGGAGGCTGACCAAGAACGCGAGAGCCACAGACACTCAGGACATGATTGGAGAGACTGGCCATTGCCAGGACTCCCACTGTCACGCGTTTATAGCAGGTCACGAGGCCACTGCCGTTTCAGCCTCCGAGGAGGATTATAGGGATGAGTGGCGCAGTGCATTGACTGTGCTACAGGATTAGGGTGGTTGGAAAGGCTACTGTGGAATTTCGTAAACTTGGAAGGGATGAGTTCTAGAATGTAGGGTATATTAAGGTCGTTATAAAGGGTTTTGTTGCTGACATAATAAGGGGCATTTACTATTGTTCTCAGGACTTTTGATTGAAAGGATTGGATACGCTTGATGTTCGACTTTTTTGCTGTCCCCCATAGCTCTATTCCGTATGTCCAGATTGGTTTGAGTATAACTTTGTAGATTAGTAGTTTATTTTCTATTGAGAGATGGGATGTCCTTTGAAGTAGTCTGTACAGTTGTCCAAAGCGTCTGTTTAGTTCTTGTCTTTTTAGTCTCGTATGTGGGTTCCAGGTCAGTCGTTTGTCAAGATGGAAGCCTAAGTACCGTACTGTCTCGGATACAGGAAGAGGAATAGAATTAAAATAAACTAGTGGACCAGACTTGCGACAAAGGGTGAAGGTAATGTGGGAGCATTTTGATCCATTAACTTTGATCCGCCATTGATTGCACGAATACTCGATCTCGTCAAGGTGTTTTTGAAGGTTAAGGGATGCTATGTCAGGGTCTGGATGGGATGACAAGACTGCAGTGCCATCTGCAAATGTGTCCAAGAAGGTATTGGGAGTAGAGGGGACATCAGCGGTGTATAGGTTATAGAGGATGGGGCCTAGGACACTGCCCTGTGGAACTCCTGCACTTATGGGATAGCAGTTAGAGTATTCTAAACCACAGCGGACTTGGAAGAAGCGGTTTGAAAGGTAGGACTGTTGGATTAGGAAAAGGGTCTGTGGTAAATATCTTTTGAGCTTGTAGAGCAAACCTGCGTGCCAAACCCTGTCAAAAGCTTGAGCTATATCGAGAAAGGCAGCAGTGCAATACTGTTTGGTTTCAAGGGCGGAGGAGATGTGTTTAACAACGCGAAAGCCTTGTTGAGCAGTGGAATGTCGTTGGGGGAAACCAAACTGGTGTGTGGGAAAAAGGTTTTTGGATTCAACAATGGGAAGTAGACGTTTTATTAGGAGTTTCTCAAATATTTTTGAGAGGATAGGGAGTAGGCTAATTGGACGATAAGATGAGGCGTCATTGGGTGGTTTACCGGGTTTGGCGAATAGGACAATAATGGAATGTTTCCAGAGGAGAGGAAATTGCGTCGTTCGGATTATGCAATTATATATGTAGGTTAGGAAGATTATGGCTTTAGGAGGAAGTTGTTTGAGAATTTGAGGAGTAAGGAGATCATATCCAGGGGATTTTCGGTAAGGTAAGTTTTTCAGAAGGTATTTAACCTCAGAGGGGTTAGCGGCTTTTGGTGGAAGAGAGAGAGGAATATGTGAAGTGAGGAAATCTTCCACAGTTGTGCTGTGAGTATGGCTTTGATGAGAAAGGTGAGGTGTGAAAGTATGGGTAAGATGCAGAGCAAATTCCTCCGACCTATCCCCATCCGAAGCCGCCCAGGACCCATCATCACGATGGAGTGGGTGTGAAACAGGTTGATACTTTAGGATTTTTTGGGTTACGTTCCACAAGGAGTTATCCCTGGTGGACAGAGAGGAGAGGTAGGAATTGAAAGAATCAGAGCGGAAGGATGCCAATCGCCGCTTTACCAATCGGCAGTACTGATTGTACGTGCGACGATCAATAGGATTCCGGGATCTTTGCCACACTGTTCTAGAGCGGCGTTTGGATTGGATTAGATCTTTGAGATGCTGAGGTAAACGATTATGATTGTGGATTTTTGTGTGACGATGGGGCGACGATGCCTCCCAAGCCGACCTCTGGACCAGAGTAGTGAAAGAATGCACTGCATCGTCTAGGTCTTGGGATGTTTTCAGGGATAATTTGAGGTTTACGGACTCTGTAAGAAGCTGACGAAAGTGGTCCCAGTCAACTGGGCCCCTAATAAATGAAGGAGAAGGCAGTTTGTGAATTGGTCTTAGGGAAATGGTTAATAATAAAGGGCTATGATCGGAGGAAAGGTCATGTAGGCGCTTGAGTGAATAGTTTAGTGTTCCTAAACTATTGTAAAAAAAGAAGTCAAGGAGATCAGGATTTCGGTTGGGATTTGATGGCCAATAGGTGGCAGTGTCAGGAGTGATAGTGGAGCAATGTTTCCGTGTGAGTGCAGACAGCAAAGCGCGTCCTCGTGTATTTGTCGATCTTGACCCCCAGTGTTGGTGCTTCGCATTAA
Source organism: Acanthosoma haemorrhoidale (assembly GCA_930367205.1). Lineage (NCBI taxonomy): Eukaryota > Metazoa > Arthropoda > Insecta > Hemiptera > Acanthosomatidae > Acanthosoma > Acanthosoma haemorrhoidale. The sequence goes on from OV884011.1 coordinate 82,217,709, forward strand.
AGTCCCCACCCACAAGGAAACGATGTCCGATGGAGTCTAGAAAGGAGATGAATTGGGAGTCGGAAATGGATTTATTGGGAGGGCAGTACGTTGATGCAAGTGTAAGAGGAAAAGTGAAGGTGGTGATTGACACTGCAGTGGATTGAAGGAAATCATGTGATACCAAAGGAACTATGTGGTGGGATATGGAGTTATGGACAATGACAGCGGTACCTGCATGAGCTGTTCCATCTGGGTGATCAGTACGATAAGTCTGGTTGGTACTGTCGAACGGTAAATGGTCGTTTGCTCGAAAGTCTTGTTTCAGTAATAAGAGCTACGTCGATCTTCTTGTCATGGAGTAGTGCTGTCAGTTCGTTAGTGTGGGTGCAAACACCATTCGCATTCCAAAGGAGAATGGATAAGGAGTCAGAAGGATCCACTTATGGATTTTGTTTAACGGGGATAAGGTAGGAGACAAGATTTGTAAGAAGGGAAATGAGAGGGGTAATTAGGGTTCTGAATTCTGTAAGGAATGATGTTGATAGGCTAGTGAGATCTGAAGAACTTGGAGGTGAAGGAATATGCGAGATGTGTGGTTGAGGATGGGATTGGGTTTGCTGGTTGGCGGGATGAGCGGAATGCTGGGGAAGAGATACTTGCGGGCGAGAAGTGGGCAGTCCCTGTGACTGCTCTCTGTTCCGAACGGCATCAGCAAAAGAGACTGAAGGCCTCAAATTTCTGGTGGGGGCGCTTCTTGAGCTACCTGTTACTGGCTTCTCTTCTTCTGGCCGGCGACGTTGCTCGCTCCTGGACTTGAGGATTCTATAGGCCTCACAGCCCTTGTAGTTGGCCTGATGGTCTTGCTGGCAGAGCACGCATACAGCAGGCGATTTCAGGGGCTTTTTGCACAATTCGTTTTTGTGCTGCCCACTACACTTTACACACCGAGGAGGGTGGTGGCAATACGATTTTGTGTGCCCATATGCCTGGCAATTATGGCATTGGACGATGTCTCTATTGGGGTAAGGTTTTTCGACCTGTATTCTTGTGTAATACAGGGTTGTTAAGTCATAAATTTTCTCCACGCCAGGTGTCCGCTCGAGATCTACAAAAAATAACGGTAATGCCGTTTTGGTGGATTCGTTTTGTTGTCTGTCCTTACGTAAAACGTTGGTTATTTGCCGAACTTTGAATCCCAGAGCTGATAGTTCGTCTTCAATTTCATCAGCTGGTGTGGTCGGGTGCAGATTTCTTATCACTACTCGAAGCGATCGTTTTTGTTTCAACTGATATGTATGGAAGTCTGCATTGGTTTCTTCCAAATACTTAATGATCGCTCGATAAGTATCCGGAGTGTCTGGGGAAATTTTTGTATCCCGAGAGCAATTGAGGCACGTATATTTTCCGGTACCTACAACTTTGCTCATTTGTGAGCATAATAGTTTGAAATTGCTAATATTCCTTACGAATATAGCAGGCGGCTTGGGCTGTGTTAGTGTTTGAATAACTTCCATGTCGTCAGGTTGGCTATTTCTCAGTACCTCGAAGCTATTCGGTGTGAAGAATGGAGATTCTGCTACAGTTTCTTCTTTTGAAGTGCTGGCAAGTGGTGGTAGATCTTCCATAGAGCTGGCAGCAGATGAGTTTATAGGGATGTTCCTATTTGAGCGTCTGGGTTTTCGCTTTACTGGCGACGTTGGCGGAGTTGGACCTAAGGACCTAGATCGTTTCTTTTTATTTTGTGATATTAGCTGCTGATAAAATCTCATTTTGTCATTAGCTAAGATTTTTGTTAGTTAAAAAAAAATAAATAAATAAATAAAATAAAATACGTAGCGCCGGTGGGATTCCAGTGGCGGTCACCGGTCTTGGATCTGAGCCACCTATCAGGTCTGGCTCAGAACGGCTATGTATCGTGAACGACGGCTGATGCCTCAGTCAAGATGGCCGACTACTCTGTCCGATGTCACTATTATTTGCACTTCACACCAATGTACTAGCGATCTACTCACTTATTGAGGGCTCCCTCGTGGCCACCTCACTTAAGTTGCCAGTTGACACAATCCCAAAGCCGAAAAGGGTCTATAAACGGTAGTTATCGGTATTGTTTTGGAGAGCGATAGTTGTACGTGGTTGTTAATAGTAGCGCATGCGCAGAAACTTGTAATTCCTCTAGTAAAATATGTTGCTTTGTGAATGGGCTATAAGACATACACACTTTATATAGCCTCCTGTTTAATATGGTTTTATTTTAATTTATCAATTTTATAAATTTACAATTTTATAATTTAGTTTCTAATTGTAAAATTTGTTTTCAGGTAAGTACTCTTTGATTGACTTCCACATTAAGGACTTACAAGAACCCCAGGTTTCAGCAATGTGAGTAACATAGTACTAACTAGGTCTGTTCACCCGAGACCGTATTTTGGGTAAGGTCAGGGGTGTAGAATATTTAACAGGTCACAAATTTAAAATTATGGAAAGCAGTAATAAATTGAATTATTCAGTAAAAATAGTTTCACTGACAAAACAGTAGTTTACATAATAAACATAAAATAAAACGACTATCCATGGATCCATAGCACAAAGAAATTTGACTATAAACTAAGGATGGTGCAAATATCTTACTAATATAACTTTTAAATAACCAGTAAATGGATATTAATAAAAGTGAAATTTAAGAAACATAAAATAAGTCCAAACCAAGTAGCTTTTAATATGTAACAGCATAGTGCATTTTACTAAAACCAAAAATAAATGAGTTTTAAGTGACATAAAATGATTGTGATGGGCAGTCCCTAAGGAATACCGAATAAGGGGTATCTAACGTAGTACATATATTTCCAGGCGTTTCGATTCTTTAACATCCGGTCACATCTTCTATGACCTGATCCCATCTTTTTCGTGAGTTGGATAATTTTTGAGCATTATAAAGTCAATTTAAACCAAAAATGCATTCTACAGTGTCTAAAAATGGCTAAACATAGTTTGAGGGACAAAACGTATTTAGTTTCACAGATCATGACCAAGTTACTTAATCTGGCCAAAATACGAATTTAAACTACATTCAATCCTAGTAAAGGTTCACTCTGCTCAAATTAAAAAAAAATTCTGTTGAGTTTGAACATACTTAAACGTTTTAGCAACGGACAGCGAGGATCTCACTATATAGTAGGTTTCATGCACGATATAATATATTTGACTTTAATATGTATTAAAAGGTTTATGCATTTATCAAACAGTGCTGAAAATACTGTTTGTATGGTAAGGTTCACTGTTCACGTTCATTAATGTACACTTTTACAGTTGTTGTTCTTAACCATATGTGTAATTACCATATTTTAACAATACAGTAACACTTAACAGTTCAAACTTAAAATATTTCTTCAGGCAGGCAGATTAAGATCTTTCTATGCTTATATTATATTATAAATACTTCTATTACTGAATTACATTCTTCAGAAGCTAAGTTTCAACCATGCTATACGAATATGCAGCTCAAAATTAATATAGGTAAACTAAAATAAACCCTCAAATGGTAGGGATAGGTAGAGACAGATTGACCCTAGTCAGGTATATTGGTGCTATGCTTGTAAGCCCCCAGGATCATCCCCGATCAAACTTCAGAAACCCACCCTTCTTTCAAGTTTAAGTCTAGCTGTCAACAAATCGGTTTTACTCAGGTAAGGGGCATTCCTAACCTATTTGCACATTCAACTTCGGACTACGATCATGAAACTGAACAATACAAGGGAGGTACTTCCTAAACAGTCACCATATAGAAAAGTACGAAAGAGCTGTAACTGGTATGACAAAAGTGACATTATAGGGTGTCCCAGAATAAACGCAAGATTTGAATTTGCCGTCATTTGTCTAGTAAAGTGCTGGCAACCCTAAAAAAAAACAATTTGACAGCTGACAGTTTAGGGTTAGTAAAAATGGAGCGTTACACGATAAAACAACGTGTCTTTATTGTTGAACATTATCTAAAAAAAAATGAAAGTTTGGTGGCCACAGTTTCATCTTGATGGCTTTGTTAATAGGGAAAATTGTCGTATTTGGGGTTCGGAGAACCCACATGTAATTGTCGAAAAACAAATGCATCCACAACGTGTCACTGTTTGTTGTGGATTTTGGGTTGGAGGCATCATTGGACCATACTATTTTAAAAATGAGGCTGGTCAAGCAGTGACTTTTACTGGTGCTCGATATTGCGATATGATAACACTGTTATTTGTGCCGAAATTGGATGATATTGATGTGGCCAATATGTGGTTTCAACAAGATAGTGTCACATGCCATACAGCCCATGAAAAAATTCAAATACTGCATGAGACATTTCCATGTCGTGTGCTCTCTCGTTTCGGTGAATTGGCCCCCTAGATCGTGTGATTTAACACCTTTAGATTTATTTTTATGGGGTTATTTAAAGTCAAAGGTGTATGTCAACAAGCCCACATCCACCCCTACATTAAAATAGGAAATTCAACGCAGCATCAACGAAATTTAACCACATATATGACAAATGGTCATGGAAAATTTCGACAAAAGAATCCGTGTGTGCCAGCAAAGTTTTGCAATCCAAAGTGGAGGCCATTTGCCCGATGTATTATTCCATAAATAACCCTATCCTATTTACTTTATAATTCAATAAAAAAATAACAATAAAAATATTAAAAACTGTGTTTTCTATTTAAATCAAATCTTGCGTTAATTCTGGGACACCCTTTAGATAGAAAGGGGGAAAAATTCTGTAAAAAAAGAGTCATAAATTTTTATGTGGAGAATGACTAATTTCTTTATGCCTTTAATGTTACGATGACGACAAAATAGTGTGATATTTTTCTATTCTATATATTTTATAATTTCATGCACTTATTTATGTTTTCTTTTGTGATTTGTGATTTTTATTATTAAAAACGAGTCTGGGATAGAAAAAAATATAGATTATGATAATTATTTATTCATTTTCTTATTATTTACATGTCTTTTTATATTGTGTACCTACATATAAAACTTGTTATAACCCAGTTTTTTTATATTTTGTATTTTATTATATATATTTTTTATAAATTGTGATAGTGACAGTGTATAAAAAATAAAATAAAAGTATCTACATTTAAATATCCTTAATTATTTATTATTATAATTTATTATTATTAATTTATTTTTTAATTATAAGGGTTTAAACAATTGTTTTTATGAACTACAGTTATTTTAGTAATAATTATTCTATACTAAATTTTTTTAGTTTTTTTCCCCAAAAGCGTACCAAATTTTACAAAAATTATAAATAATTATTTTTGGGCAAGATCCAACCTCACCCAAGCGTTTCAACATTAAGACTTTCCAATACAGGGTTAAGTCCATACATGTACTTGGTATGAAAGCCAATAATGCGATATGATAGTAAGTTTTAAAGTATTGCATTTCGATATTTATTATAAACCTCGAAAGCATGTAGATTTAATTAATAAATTTAAGTAGAATAAGGACAGTCGATTTTTGTTTATTCAATCGATGATCCTTGTCATGCTGACACGCAAAATCTCACATTTTGGTTCACCATATTTACAGCACAAGGAGCACACGATGTGGCCTCTAAACCTCGGCCTGGCATCTATATAGCCACACTTTCACAAAGTCAGCCCACTTGGAAGATAAGAAGGAACCAGGTCGGATCCAGTATATTCTAGACTGGGGTCTCTGCCAATCTTTTAGCTCAAGTTCCTGTCTCGCCTCCTGTGGTGTCTATCTCGTAAAGTGTTTGTTATGTAAGTAATAGGATCAGGCCTTCTGCTCCATTATAGGGATAACAAACTAATAATAAACGAAAAATAATTAGTTCAACCCAAATTACCCTTATAATTTTAATGGTGTGGTAATTTACTTAAAATAAATCTTAATAACGAATATATAAGCTAAATTGATAAGTTTTATTTTTATTAAGTTGGGCTCACCTTCGGGTTACACCGAGATAAGTCTGAACTTTCCATGATTCTCCATAGTTCCCTTCTTGAAATTTTATTTCTTAAAGGGAATGTACTACTGTATTACTGTAAAACGTTGTGTAGCGACCGCTAACCACATAAGACTCTACTCTATTGTATATATTGTATGTTGTAAATTAAATTAAACAAGTGTAAATTATATTACCATACTACAAAGTCATATCAGTGTAAATATTGTAAACAGTAAATGTCGTAGTTGTAGACGAGTTCACAGCAGCTATGGGTCTCTAGCCAGGTATCCAGGCCTAGTTTCCTGGGCCCTGATCTGGCCTCTTCCGAGCCTTGCCGGGTATCCAGCAGCCAGGCATGCAATGCGATTGGCCAAAATAAAACCCCAGCTCATTGGCTATGACTCAGGTACTTGCAGCTGGACTGATGTTCCAAGATATTTCCTTCTCATTTATGAAGCCTATGACGCTTCTATCCTATCCTTGCTATGCTTTAGTCCGGGGTTGTCAGACCCTACACTTTCCTAGTGGAATTCTCTGCCTTCGTCTCGCTAAAGCTAGCTCATCCTTGGAAGGAATCCCTTCCACGCGGACGATGGTCTCTGGGGCCCTTCAAGCTGTATCTAGTAGCGTCTCTTTCAGCAATTCATTCTTAGTAATTGTCGGGTCATCACGAGGGAGGTGCCTAGTTACCGCAGACCTGGTGACGAAGTGAGGGTTGATTAAGTTTATAAGCTGGACAATTGTTTCATGGTGGTCTTACTATCTGACTCTATTTTTGATAGGTATGTGCCCCGACAATGCACTATGTTCAGGAGAAGAGGTATAGGGTAGGTGGTGTAGGTAGTTTGTGTGATCTTGGAATGACTACGAACTCACACTCGGTATTTGAGGGTATGCGAAATCCATCCGGATCCCAAAGGCGAGTGTGAACCGGAGAGAGGCAGACTGAATTGCCGTGGGGAACACTGCTTGGTGAGCTTGCAGGGCCACGACAACCGTTGTCCACTAGGGATAGGTCTCTCCCAAGGAGGTGCTAGATTTAGCGAGACAAAGGCAGAGATTCCCACTAGGAAGGTGTGGGGTCTGACAATGCCGGACTAAAACGTAGTTAAGTGAGGAGAGAGATATGCAGAGGTTTTTATAAAGAAGAAGCCAAGTTTCAGAGTTTAAAGCAGAGCAGCCATGAGCCAGATAGTTCCTAGGAGAATGATATACAGGCCCCAAACCACCGGTCTTAAATACCCCATGGCTTCGTCAGTAGCCAATCAGCACTGTTTTTGTAGCACCCAATGCCCGCTGAGTATGTTATGTATTACCTGAGTATTACCATATTTACAATGATTTATATTTTGGTAATGTTATTTAAATTTGTTTACAATATATATACAATAGAGTATAGGGTTATCTAATGTAGTTAGTGGTCGCTACAGTAATCCTTAGGTAATCCCTTATCTAATTCCTTTGATACCGAGTTTGAATTCGTGGTCATTCCAAACTATCTATAATACCTACTCTGTACCTCTTCTCCTGAACATAGTGCATTGTCGGGGCACATAACTATATAACATAACTATCAGATATGGAGTCAGATAGCTCAGTAATATGACCCTTCAATCATCATAATCATAATGAATCATTCAGATTATAGCCTATTCAATACATACTATTTATATTAAATTAAATATTTATACCAAAAATATATTTTTATAGCAACTGGGCCCCCCTCGTGAAGACCCGACACGCTGCTTTATTTATAAAACATTTTTAATTTTCAATTCTTAAATTCACGACTGCATTAGAACATTATACAGATAGATACTTTCACGACGTGGTATCACTCGTTGATGAATGAGGAGACTTTGGATAAAGGTTCTTCTTAATTTTTAACAATTAGATATCTTCAAACTTAGCATCAACAATATAGGGGAGGCACAACTGGATGACCTCTGCCTTAACCGTATACATGACATTTTATCATATCTACAGTAGGTTTCCTGTTTGAGAAGTTAGTCGCAATTGTGAGTCAGTAACAACGTTAAAAAAAATAAATTAAAGACACCCATTAGTTCCTGTGACCAATTCAAGCTGAAAATGTGGAAATCCTAATTCAACCCTCATGAGATTAAAATTGCCGGGACGTTTGAGTATATGTCTGGCATATCAATAGTATGGGAGTAGGAAAAAAGATGCGCACAATATTCAAGTAAAAAAACCTTATTTATTTCCTTAAATTTTTATATTTTATTAAGTAGTTCACTTTTGTTGATTGGGATTTTATTTCTTAGCTTAAATCAATTTTTATTTGAGCGTTAAGAAGCTATAATGTATGTTGGAATACCAAAAAAAAAACAGTGCGGATTCTTAAAAAGATGTTTCGTACAGGGTAAATTTATTCCATACATTTCATAATCATATTTATATTAAAATTGACCATAACTCAAAACATACTTTCGAGCTAGGAACACAAAAAAGTGAGTATTAAGCCTCCATGTAACTATCCCCAACAGTAAACATAATCTGAATTAATAAATATGGATGCAAATAAAAGGCTATTAAATATTCAAACTTAACGTATAAAACATTAGGGTAGTTTGCAATTACATATATCATTATTTAAACAGTACTTATTGACTTTATGTCTCCATTTTTATTGTATTTTTCTGAAAGTAATGTTTTCGTTCCAACCAAGCAATGAAATGAGGCCAGGCTATGTTATGTAGATTTAACTCATTTCAGTAGTTAAACCCTGTGACATATTCATGCTAACATAAACAAAACGTTTGCTATTAAACAATTATAAAATAAAAAAAATAATTAAAGCGCAACAGCTCGGAGAAGTTAAGAGACTGACCGAGGTTATTAGGTTATGTTGATGACAATAGAAAGCTATATCCAAACTTAACTTATAAAAAATTAGGGTAGCTTTTCTACTGCAAATATATTTATTTAAGCAGTAATTGATGACAGCATCCTGTTGGGTTGGAAGTTGACACCGAATCGATCCAGTCCATATACCGTCCACCCGACTTAATGAGCTTCAAATTAAACAACGCAGATCTGTCACTGAATATTGAAGTTCGATGTTCACTGCAATATAATCTATTGGCGATGACTGCATGGGGTATTATCCATGCAACTTGATCTGCTCTCTTGAAAAATTCATAGGGTTATTAACTTTTTCTTATAGATTTTAACCTACTAAAACTGGGGAAAATACTTAAAAATTCCGTGACGTCAACTTTTTTTAATAAACCAAAATTTAAAGATTCGGTTAACGTAATTATATATAGCTCAATATCTAGTATTCTTATTTTTATTTTAAACTCATGACTACGGATGATTGACTTCCCGCATTGATTTATAAATGATCATGACCAAACAGGTTTAATTAGGTTACAGGGAATGCTGAGGAATCTTTCTAGGTTCACAATGTTTTGACGTGCTGCCTAGGTTACTAGAAATAAATATAAACAAGCCTGATGTCAGTTTAGATCATGTTTGAACAAGCTAACCAACTTAAGTATATCGGCTGCTAAGTAAAACCACATCAGGAACTCATATGTTACTCTTCTCGTGATTTTATTTCTGGATTATCGCTTCAAGAAGTTGTGTAATTTCTCTGGACAACTTTTGTTGTATTTTTGGTAAATACACGATAACAATCAGCAAAGAAACATAGCCAAGAAAGTTAATTTTGCTTACTGCAAATTTCACCTTCGAATCGGACGAATTTAGCTCAGATTTTTCTATTGGTCAGGGGCCTCAACTTTTTTATCAGAGTGAGCTCGATGACCTAATTAGCAATTAAGGCCTTTACAAAGATTTATTGTAATTTTGCATTAAAATAATCAAGTGCTCCTAACTTTTTCGTTGGAAAAAAACATTAGAAGAAAGGCTAAGTACTTAAAAAATAGAAACATATATAAACTTAAAATTCAGCTTCAATGCAAATAACATACTATATGTACTTAGGTTAAAAGAAAAACTTCATAATTCCGTGCTGACGCAACTGAGTGGTCAGATAATGGTGGACGCTTAATACTATGGGGTGTGCATACACGTCCTCTTAAGGCTTTGGCTATGGATTTCGATAATGCAATTTGAACCAATATTTGTTACTCTAGTAATCAATATTCAGTTTGAGGACGAGGAACGAAAATATTTGTAGGAAGCTTTTCTTTTAAGTTATAATACGGGTGGACAAATGTTGCCTTCATGGAACGCATCTTAGCTTGTAGAAATTGTTGTAATATTGTAAGGAAATCTAGTTGTAAATAGCGGTTTAGGAGTACCATTCCCCCTATTTTTGTCCCCATTTTTAATGCAAAAATACGGTTGCCGGAAGTGGTGTTTTTGTTCACATGACAACTCTATCAAAACAATATTAGACTCATTTCAGGACTTAAACTTTAGCTACTAAACATAAATTATAATATAGGAAAAAAACAGAAAGCAGCGCAACAGCTCCGAAGAGTTATAACTGACCGAGGTTATTGGTAGAGCTTTTGTTAGAACTACTTTGGGGTTAGAACAACCTATTGCCTCTGAGACTTTACTTTGCTTGTATTGAGTCGATTAGCTACTTCTTTATTCAAGTAGCTTTATCTTTCAGCTGACGAAGCTCAGTGAACCCTGATGACACTGATATTCCTTACATAAAATATTCTTGTGGAGTTTAAGGGAATTTAACCTAGGTCTCCGTAGTTATTACCTAGGTTTATTACCCACTATGCTACAGTGACAGCTAAACTTGTATTCATGCTTCAATAACATAGAAATTTTGAAAAAAAAATATAAGCAGATTTTATACGAAGTTACTTCTCACTAGATTACTAGTTACTTCTCACATAACTAGTGAGATATAAGTTTCTTTATCATGAACTCAACGATACTCAGTTTTCTAATTTCTATGAGGTGATGTGTTTGAGGCTGCTCGCCCACACACTGTGTACCTTGTGGACGGCTTCAGGCCTTGTACCACCCCCGATAACCAGTTCTGTCTGGTAGGTACCAGAGCGGCCGGAAAGCTTGCGGCCAGCAGGGCAGAATATTGATGATATCTCTTGTAGTTCGACAGTCACAGCACGATCGATATTGTGCCACAGCTCAGGGCCGAGCGCTGCTTTCTATTGTATGAAAATTGAAGACATGCAATTAATAAGGATAAAATTAAGTGGACTGACTTATATTGACTATTCAGGATGGATACGGTTTGCCGGACGGTCAAATGGCACGCTCCGAACGGGAAATACTGATATTTAGGATATTTCTTATCGCATAGCATCCTTTTGAAATTCGTACAATGAATAAATTTTAAAAATAACATCGTCTGACCTATATGCAGGATCTTATGCAAGGGTTTTTGTTGCGTAAAGGTTTATGTAACGTATTTTTATCTTTCATCTGAGTATGCTTAATTGTTTTCTTACTTACTCGCTCGACCTTGGCAAATCCCTACAATAACACGTTACTGACGCTATATTTAACAGATAGTTGTGTAAACAGTAGCTGCTGGCTAGTTTCCTTCATCCGTGTATATTTTTCTATCTGAGAATCACATGTGTAGATGAGAAGAGCTAGTTTCTTAAAATTAATTTGTTTATTATCGGTCCACTGTGTGGCAGGACGGTTTAACACAAATTATTTTCTTCTTTTTCATGACCTGCGCAAGACTCACAAATGATACTAGCTATCTTATCATATTCAATTAGTTAGTTCGTTGTGGTTTTTTCTTTATTTAGGGTTTTTTTGCACCACAAATTGTCTGAATTGTGTTTAAGAAGTAAAGGTGGTCTTGGTTTGGGCCACTCACCAAGATGTGAGAATTTAAATAGAAAGAAAAAAATGACCTGTACTTTTGTTAAAATACCTCGTTTTATTTTCTATGCCTATAAATAACTATAATATAAATATTAAATATAAAATAAAATAAATATAATAAAAACCTACGGAAATTGCCGGCTACAGTAATAGAATTAAAAAATTTTTAATTAAAAATACTTTTTTTTTGAGTTCTTGTTCATAGGAAAAGCCAGTAATTTAAATCTAGATTTTGAGAGTTCTTTGAGATTTCAGTGGATAAAGTTGAGAACTAAGAGGAATTTGAACTTTTAAGTTTACTTTCTTGCAATCCGCCAGTCTATTTCAACCGAAACAAACTGAGCGTACACTGTAGGGTATGATTAACTCTCCCAACTACAGGTGAAGAAAATTACACTAAATACTGGGTGGGGTACTTTTGGACCCCACCTAATTTTGTGGTGATTCTTGCTTTTTGTCTTGATTTAATTGTTCCAATCTCATTAATATTCATAAATTAATAGAATTAAGGCGATATTAATGAGAAACCAAAACTATACAAAGTATGTTTACACTATTGGATACGGCTAATTTATTGAATTAGGGCATGTACTGCAATAAACTAGAGTAAAATTAGCTGTACGATTTTAAACAACGTAATTTCTGGAAACATTGCAAGATAAATTAGTAAATAAAATCTTAAGTAAATTAATTTTCAAAGGCACAAAATACCAAGTGCTTTTTGTGAAAAGAAAATCGCCATAATACGCGTGATGTAAATTTTCTCATACCGACAACATGGACTAAAGGATCAGTAAAATGTAATTTCATAATATATATTTCAAATATTTCTGCGTTTTTAAGAAAATTGCATAACAAAGAAAAGACCGGGGTCTTCACTTGGTATTAGGAGGTGTCGGGTTGCCACTAGGGGAGTGCCTAATCACTATAGCCCTGGTGACAAGTGCGGTAGTTTATAACATTGACCATTGTTCCATGTCAGCGTTTAATATCTGACTCCATTTATGATAGGTATGTGTACCGACAATACACTATGTTCAAGAGAAGAGGTGCGGAGGTTTCATAAATAATAAGACCAGTTTTCAGAGTTCGGGCGGGAGACCGGCAGCATCATAGGTACAAGTCGGCAGAGGGTCTGCAAGGAGGCTGAAAGGCGAGGTGACAGACGCAGAGGCGCTGAGGAGAGAGTGGGTGACGAGGAGTCTAATAGACTGACTCCCAGGGCCAAGTAAAGCGACACCGAGTAACTGCGGATGAAGAGAGATAGAGAGTAGAAGACTGAGTTCCCGGGCCAGTGGCCCAGGCGTAAAGCATCACCGAGTGGAAGCGGGTACGAGAGTAGTGGACTGAGTGGGGTTTTGGGCTAGAAGCCCCTGGATTAAATAGTACTTTCCCCTTCCTGACGGAAGGTGGAGTCGGTCTGAAAGGGGTATGTTTATGATGGCACACCTGCACCTCTGTCACAAGGCGCGTGACTGGAGACAAGGGTTGTTTAGTTTACAACTGTTTATGGCATGCTAGGGACTCACCCATTTAGGTGACCACCGGGAGGTGACAATTGGTCTAACAGGGTCTGTTTTATTACGGCCAGGTGGCGTTTAGGCCAGTGTACCTGCTGTTACCTGACTTGTTTTACGACTGCCGACCCCTGCGTTCTTTATTGGTAGACTTTCACCATGATTTACATTGTATTATAATATATTATATATGCACCAGAGTATAGGGTGATTTACTTATGTAGTTAGCGGTCGCTACAGGAGGGATAACATGATTTTGAAAAAAAACGGAGATAGTGGAATATGTGTTGCCCACTATCGTGTCCTTTGAACCTAAATAAAAGTGGAACCTCTCCTTTCAATATCTGTGATCATATGTTTCTATTACATTTACCTAGTGTATGTATGGCTCCTACTCCTACGAAAATATCCTACGTGGTATTTTTACCTTTGCAGTAATGATACTCCTTTTGACGCTGGGTGATCACTGGCCTCTCGTGAAATTGTGAGGTTTGTTACGCAACATTAAAAACATACCAATGTGCATGTTAGTAGAAGGTGCTATAATAATTATATAGGAATATAATTCCTGCGAATAATTATCTTGTATATTTGTTTAGATTGTTTTAGCTGATTGTCAGTTAAGAGTTGTCACATAATTAAGATAGGGTCTAAGTCTTAGTATGTGACCAGGTTGATAGATTGAAGCAAATGTGCCAAAACAATTTGAATATTTGTACGACATAGTTTTATACCCTTATTATATTAATTAGTTAGTTTAGTTATAATTGGGTCTTGGGGTCTCGTTTCTCATTGCCTACTTATGAAAATCTGTACCACTGATTCAGCAAACTAAAATGTGATAAGGAATGAACAATGAAAGGCGTACTTCTACTCCAAAACAGACTAGAGTTTATTTTGTCTAAAAGAGAAATTAATCAGTGGTCAATGTTTCAAAGCTAGACAATTACATAAAAGTCCTTATCGGTTGCATAACTAGGAAAAAATAAAAGGTGAAAAGGAATCGAGGATCGTTGCAGAAGTGTCAGGAAAACAAAACGAGGTCGTTATGTCGGGCGACTGAACATTTTATTCTGTTTGCTATCCGTGGCTAACAAGGGACTGTCCCGGCTGGAGTGTGTCTTGTGGCATCATTAGTGCACTCTCTGTATGAGTGTGTGTGTGTGTGTTTATGGGCGCACGCGCGAGCTGTTTGGGTGATGGTGTTTGTCGGCTTATTGCGACTGAGAGTCCTGCCCTTAAGCCCGTTTGCTCTGTTCAGCGGTCAATAGGACAGCTGTTTATAAAGCGTAGATGCATCGATCTGGATAATACTGCAGTCTACAAAGTCAATGGTTTCATACGTAGAGTATAAAGTTAAAAGAAAACCAAAGTAAGGGGCGAACCAAAACTATGAAACGTTGTGGATCTTAATCGACAAGAGTACATAGCTTATAAGTAACTACACTTTTGATAATGTATAGTTTCCAAAATGACGGTATATGCTCTAGTTGAGGAGTTAATTTGGCGGTATAAAATAAAACGATGGAAGAATACAACTGTTATGCTTTGTAAAATTACTTGACCAACTTCATTGCATAATGATCTAGCTTGATCTCTTAACTGTGATGATCATCGGGTAGGAAGGATGTTTTTGGAAGCAATGAACAGATAAATTAAGGGAGGATTATAAAATTCACATTTCTAAAAACCTCACTCTAATATCTATATCACAATAAAATCTAACGCCCAGAGAGTAAACCGTGTATTGCTTTGGCAAAGGAACTATAAGGTCAACAAAGAGAGGTCAAAACCTAGTGGAAGAAAATGAGCTTGATAGTGTCTAGACCTTTAAACTCTTATGTAAAAAATTCTTAGATATTGTAATTAAAACATTGTTTTAATGTTTTTAAAATTCTACCAAAATCATGGCTAACATCTGGTCTGTATGACATTCAATGTAACAAGATATGTTAAGAACGGGCATTGAAATGATTTAAAATTTGTATTTCCGGATCAGATTATAAATACTGAGACCAACTGTAGGCTCAAGAGGGTCATACATAAGGAAACGATATTTTATGAGAACGTGAATGAATTTCTTGTACTCACTAGGTTCAAACGACTAGGCATTCTAAATGCGAGCCAATAAACATCGCTAAAGCTGCAGCAATACCCATATTAAGCTTCATCAGGTATATCAAAAGTCTTAGTTTTTTTACAGATTATGATTTAAGACTTATGATTTCATCAAAAGGATGGTCAAAGGAAACCAACGTTTCATAATAAAATTTTATAAATATTTATTTACTGATCCAGAAATGTAATACTAGAACGAAAAATGTTTTTACTTTAGATATTTAGAGATAAATACAGTTTGTTATTGTTAAGAAGTAGGTATAGTCATAATCATTCCTCGATATCAGGATTATTTAGAGGCCAAATGCTTTGATTACAAATACCTGGGCGTGGCTAACGAAATCACCAGGCGATCAAAGGCTCACCGTGGATGTATGCACGTTCGTCCAAAATAGTTTCTGATCTCTTTATTGGACTATTGGTCAAAATATTTGCTCAGTAATGTGAGAAAGAGATGCTATTTTTGAGCTCTTTAGATTAGTCCCTTTCCTCGAAGGTGGGATGAACAGACGAAGCCCCTTATTTTAGGATTTTTTCTCTTTCAAATAAAAAAACCTTATTTTTTCGCATGTGTTTCAAACAAAACGACAAGGCCGCACCTACCTAGAGCGCCTATGCAAAAACACTTATAATCATAAAGCACTGGCTGCTAACGATTAGAGCCAAATTCTCTCTTAGCGAAAACGAATCACGAACCCCAACCTTTTTGCCAAATTCATTCGACAACGTCTGAGAGTAACAGCCCAAAATTAAATGCATTTGTACTACGCGAATACGGCTTCATTTGCGATACGGCTATGAAGATCGTCTAAGCAAAGTAGGTCAGCTGTAAATCGCGATGGTTCTGCTCAATTCTTTTTTTTATGCTTGGAAAATATTTCTTTGACGATTCGTGGTCAATACCAGTCAGTGCCCGGGTTAATTATCCGGTTTAGCTACATTCATTCATGGACAAAGAAAGTTTTAAAGACTCGCTGTATGAGCAAACAAAGAATCATGCAAAGCAAATAGGGCGTGTTGGTGAATCTGACAAAATTATAAGCCAGTTCTGGATTATTTTATGAAGCATTTTTCGATGACCATTCGGGCTGTGTATTACTGCATCCGGACAATAAAGAAAATATGCTACTCTTCCTTAAAGAGAAGAGACGTTTGAGATTACTGCGAATCCATTTATATTACACTGGAATTTTCCAGAAAAAAAGATTTTTAGGAGTCATCGACTTATTATTATATGATAATGCTTGGTTAAAGTTGGGTAAATTGAGTTTCCATGGAGATAGTATAAGATATTTTACTACCAGGGAAGGGGCGGGGGAGTATAGCAGGTATGTATTGAGAATGCTGGAGATTCTCGTAATCATTTTAGGTAATAAATAAAAAATCAGAATTTACTGATATGCACAGTTTTTAAATATTTTTTTCAATTACGTCATACTATTATGTAAAATTTTACTTAAATAACAATAAGAATGTTTACTTACTTATTGCTTTGTGTTTATATCTCTATTTTGTATAAAATAGTTTTTTTCCGTCTTACGTTTTATTATACTACCTATATTAAAAACAGAACTCGTGTATAAACCATCTTTGTAATTAATTTTTAATATTTTTCCTTTAACTTACTCCATGGATGTATAGAGAATACGGGTTATTTAGCGTGTCTTCGTCTTACGATTTATCATATAAGAGAAAAGGGTAGACTAAAAAAAAAAAAGTGTTTCATTTTTAAAAATTGAAATACACATATTTGCCAAGAAATCGGTAAGCGTTTAATCCTTTTAATTAATCCCAGATACACTGGGGAGCCAAAAAATCAAACAAAGATACCAATCAAACCAAGACAGAATTTTCGCTGGAGAACGACAGTAGGCCTGAAATACACTGGCCTATGAATCCCACACGTACATACCCTGAGTTAAGGCTCTGTACAGACAATTCCATCAACAACTATGTGAACACTTGAATCCTCACCTTGGACTAGTTACGCAAGATCTGAGGAAAAAGTGATACCTATTGTAATTAATATTTATTTATCCATCATCTCATTCAGTAGACGTGTTATTTTTTTCAGTATAAAGTTGGAAATAAATAAATATAACAAAAAATAATGAGTAGATTATTAATTAAAGGTGCTGATCAGTAATGTGTATTATATTCAGGGCTACAGTTGCATTTATTAAATTACATAAATGACATGTTTTTTTGTGGTCGTAGTGTCAAATCTACTGAAGTATGAATCAATGCGATTTGTTGAAAAACTGCTTTTGGATATGAATCAAAATAAAAATAATTCAACAAACATTAGATCGAATAAGGGGAAGTTATTAGAAAGATTATTTAAATCTTTAATTGGACGATGGTACTTATATAACTATTTGTTCCTGTAGTGAAATTGAGCACTAGTTCTTCCTACTGTTTCGAAATTAGACTTGGATATATAAGCTGTTTTGATGTTTTATAATACTGAAATACTTTCTCAGGTAAATCCTAGACTTCTTGTGGATCAGATGTGAATAAGAGTAGTTTTCACTGAGCTATGACTCATATACCAGCATAACTGTCATGTTAATAAATTCTACTATTTATAATTTACGCAAGCTTTGTAATATTTTAGAGTACATGTAAATAAATTAAGAAACCTTTGAACTCATAAACAAAAAAGAAGGGTGAACCTGTGTTTTTGACCGAATATGGGTTAATCCGGGTATTGAAGAAGTTCATTATTTTGACATGGATCACACAGGGTACATCGCTTTGCCATGAAGACGTGAAGCCTACCTACAGACTCATCAAAGTTTTCATGAAACCGTCCTCTGCAGATGACGCCTACCTATCTCTCACAGAAGACATTCCCGGTGTTTGTGTAGGATAATTAATTATAAATACTGATGGAACATGGAATTAGTGATCTCATGTATAAATTATAAATTCTGGCGCAGTTTGGAATTAATGGGCTCTTGGTGGTTGTTTTTTAAACTATAGTGAATGGGGTTTCAATTAAACATCTTAAACTATGATAAAGTATATGTTGGGTGTTGCACGGACCATAATTACCAATCATTTTAACATCCATGACAAAACCTCTATTCGTTTGATCACAATTGACTTAAATCTTTTGCTATATTAATTCTAATAAAATTAATTTTAATTAATACAGAATTCTATTAATGGTGACTGTCTATTGATCCAGATGTAAATTTATGACTAAATCTCAGAAAAAATAGACAATTAGGGGTAACGATGATTATACAATCGATTGATTGATTGTTATTGACCAGATTATTTTTTTTAACATACACATTTAAAAACAGTTTCTGTAATGCATTCCATTGATTAATACTCGGTTTTTAACTACGAAGAGTAATAATTAGTATTCCACTTTAAAAAACATTTTAATTAGTCTTATTCTAAGTGTTTAATGTTTTGTTGATTTTTTTTTTTAATTAGAGACCCTCATGTTTTCAACTTTTTATCTGTGATGCAGTATTAAGTAGGATATCAAATTAAATACCTCGTCACCATGGTTAGTCATTTGAATTTTTATTTTTAAACAGACTGAAACTCAGGCTGTGACTAATATTGATTGAGAGCGACGATGGCTCGTTCAGCAATTCTTAAAGTGGACTACTTGAATATCCAACGATTTTCGTTCCAGCGAATCGGATATAGGATTAGACGCTCCTGAGACGCTGTTTTCTCTCTCCCCCCCGCACTAGTTCATTCTTAATAAATTTATTAGTAGGAAAATAAAAATCATTTTTGATATTCATAGCCGATGACGAAAAGGTTTACAAAAACAATAAGTAACGCTTCATATAATTATTAATCTAAAAAAAATAATTATAAACAGGTCTAGTGAGATGTTTACCGTAATTAATTCAAAAAGAAATGCAGAAGGAGTAATTATTTAATTTTACTTATTGCTTCGTTGCTAGTAATTTTAATAACGAATAATAATAGGCTTTTCAATAAAACGTTGATAAGAAATAGCCATTCATGGAAAGTTTAATAAGGTAATAATTTCCCAATTAACTAACACTATTTTCAAGGCCAGTTCCTACTTATATTGCTTTAAACCATGACTCCCTATTTCAAGATCCGTTGTAGAGTCTTCAATCAACTTCCCTGCTCAAAATACAGAACAGGACAACATACACAGGTGGTCTGAAAAGTTTCCGACCTCAACATGAAGATGATTATAAAATAAATAAAAGCTAGTGAAATAAAAGCTTTGTTAGGTCGGAAACTTTTCAGCCCAACCGTAGCTGGTGCAATGGGAA
Source organism: Acanthosoma haemorrhoidale (assembly GCA_930367205.1). Lineage (NCBI taxonomy): Eukaryota > Metazoa > Arthropoda > Insecta > Hemiptera > Acanthosomatidae > Acanthosoma > Acanthosoma haemorrhoidale. Next base: position 82,237,391 of record OV884011.1, read on the forward strand.
TTCTAAACAATTTTTGTAATCATGTAATCCTATGAACTTTTTTTTGTAACCTGTGGTGTATGAATATTACAGGACCGACCATATTGTTGAATCGATACGTTATAAATTGTGACGAGCCAATAGAATTTGTTGCCAAACGTTATACCAAATATAATCCAAGATAACAGACAATTAGTCAGGAGGTTTATTCCGGCAAAGGAAGTTGGGAAAGTAGGGTGTGTTTAATAATGGATTTAGTAGGTCCTGCAGACCTATAGCAATTTTAAAAGAAAATATATCAAAACGTCCGGTCTAATATATAGTGGCGTGAAACCACACTGTCAAAATTAAATGCATAAATTATTTACTCCTTTCACTACCGGGAAGAGATACTGTGCTATTAAATAATTTACCAATTTTATTAAGTAATTTATCAAAAATTAAAACTAGGTTTAGAATGTTAATGAAATGTTTACAATAAACAACTCTCAGACAACTTAAAAACTATGTTCTATGAACTGGCTAAGTCTTCTGTATGCTTAGTCACATGGCTAGCCATTCTGTATGGTACATTTCATGGTTCGAATTCTTGGAGAGTGGGCTTGTCGACGTCAGCAGTCGGATTAACCTTCCTAGTCTTACCAGGAAGGAGGTATGCTCTTTACGACTAAATATATTATTTGGCAAGTTATTGTCTGCAGCGGAAATAAGTTGGGGGTGAGAAGAGTTTCATATATAATGCCATTAATTACCTTTCATTGGATTACTTTTATATCAGTGCAATAGGAGAACTTAATGAAACAATGCGAAATATCGGGCCTATAAAAAAAGCCATAATACCTCCTTTTTTTCATTTCGTCGGCTAATAAAATTGAATCTCAATATAATTTTTATGATTTTAGATCACATTGGGGACTAAAAATAAACAAGGCGGTTAAAAAGACACATAGGTGAAAACAGAATGGTTACTGGTTTTGAAAAAAATTTAAATAAAATAAACTAAAAAAACTGAATCCCCACTGACATCACAGCCCGCAAAAATAGCAAACAAACGCCTAATCATGTAATGTTTTTGTGATCACTCATATTAGCTGGATTACTTGTGGGGGGGACGGCAGGAATATTTGAAAAAGGATTAATTCTCGAGAGCTAAAGGATTATAGCATTACTCATATTTCTGATATAAAGATCTCAACTTGGTAATACCAGCTTGTAAAATTACCTTTGTTGTACCTTCCGGTAATTCCTGCGATTGAATATAACTGTCAAACCTGACATAAGTTTTGTCATACTCTTATTTGAAATTTGCAAATACTGGGACACTGTAGCAGAACAGTGACCTTGAAGTTTGGTAGGGGGTGCCAGCGATATGGTGGGCACCAGTGCACCTCCTGAAAAAGTACTATCAATTACCATCGCAGGCAACAATACAACTACTGGCATCAGCCAGTTGGTCCTGTCAGTAGGCTTAATAACTCCAGAGATGGAGTAAGGGTCTTTTCGCCCACCAACGATGGCCACGAGAAAATCTTAGCTCTGTTAAAATATAAGCTATCACATACACGCTCTACGAAGTGGAGAAAACTGCCGCATAATAGGAGTCGATGCCGACGAGGACTAAGAATAAAACAATCAGCTTTTAACAATAAGGGGTTAGGAAAGAAAATACGCAGTAGGCATATCAATTTTTTCAACTCGATGCAGTTTCTAACCGACCCGTGTTTATCAACACGATATCCCAGCCTCCGTTCCCTTATTTGCCAAATATGAGGTGGTCGAAGCGGGGACACTCTTTCTATCAATTAGTTTGCAAGATACTTGTAGGTTTTTATTGCTGTAATCCGAAAGTCTGCTCCATCATCTGGTCATGGAAGCAATTATTGAGGAAAGAATAAAATTAATTGTTTAGTTATTTTATCTTTAATCAGATTTTTGATAGTTTTGTAAGATCTGTTTAAGATACATGGTGGTATTGCAGTATGAGTCCTTTTTTGGTATTTTCACCTAGATGCTTAAATTGGACATTGGACTAACTTGCATCCCTGAACTGTAAACTGCTCTCAAATCATACCCTTTTTGTTTACATAATTCTTCTCCTCTTTACTTCTTTACCCTCTGGATTTAATCATAGAGGCGTCCACACCTATGTGTATATCCTGGTGGATACTCCTGACTTGACATTCATTAATAATGTACTTTACATGAGAAGTTGTAACCACTATTTAATGTTGGTTTTTAATTTTCTATCTACTTTGATATATATTTTGCCTTCTATATTATCTGATAAAGTAAAATAAATGGGATTTTACAATGGGTTTTTGTGTTCTTTGAACACAGAGCCTTCTCTGTTATATTTTAATTTTTTTTTATTGGGGCTAATTTTCATAGAGTTATACACTTTTGGAGATATGGCATTATTCAACTCTCTTGACACGATATGCGTGAGTATTCGTATAGAATTACGTGTTGCTGAATATGCGTTTAATTAATTCAAGTTCATTTTTACAATTATTTTCAACGGATGAAGTTACTTTGTAATGGATTTTACTAACTTTTACAAGTTTTCTCGGTAGTTTATATGAAATTTATTTTATTGGTTTCAATACAGTTGAATTCAAACAATATTTCGCTGATATGCCTACAATTCTCCCCCAATATTCTCTGTACCCAATCTTTGTTATTATGTTAGATTAAATATAATTATTAGACCATATACCACATAATTATTCATAGCTGGCTGGTAAATCATTGATATGTAGGTAGTTATCGCTAATTAATACTGAATAAATTACTCTCTACTCAATTAAATCAAGTATATCAAAATATTGTTAGCAAATCGAGTATACAGAAAGAGGTGTTGTTACCAATATCTATATAATATTATGCTATAGAATTATTATGCCTATATATATATATATATAATATAAAGTTAATGATCGTCAACGAAAACGTGAAGAAAAAGGAAAGGGGTTGAATGTAGTTACAGAACGAGAGTTGTCACAAGACTGTTTTTATTCGAGCCTTTTAAAGCCTCTCTAAATACATTCGGGATGTTTACATCCCGATGACTTAAGGATTAGGCTGGCTGCCTACGACGTCCGAACCTTAACTTCCCCCTGCCAGTTTACGCATATCTCTTTGTAAACTCCAAGGTCCGGCGCACGCAGCACACAGCCTGTAATCCCTTACATCACGTTTACGGTCTAATATATTCATAGTCCACACAAAACAACAGAACACAAAGAAAAGAGATAATACAGAAATAAAACAAGAATAATAATAAAATATAATACATTCACCCTTGACCCGGTGGCTGCCAGGTGAAAAAAAAAAAAAATGGAACATATCCACAATATAAATAATGGATACAAAAACTCTCTCTGAGCTTCACATGTGAAGCATATGATTCCAGATCAGTTGCTCCGTGTTGGATCGAGGGCACACCATCTTACGCACATTCAACACCCTCCCCCCTGTGGTGGGAGTTTAAACTGTTCAATGTGAACGGTTCGCCTCTTCTTTGGGGTGGTCATACTCTCGATGGTCACGAGATTATGTTCCCGAATTATGATGACCTTAAAGTGCCCCTCATACCGAACAAGTTCCTTACTACGATTTGATACGACTGTTCTGTACACAACGGTCCCAATCTATATAGCTCCTATGCGATCCCGCACCTTCAAAGGTGCCCGTGCCACGCGCTTGGATTTTTCGCGCATAATCGTATCGTGTACTTTGTACCACATCTTTCCGAGCTGTATGTGGGTGTTATGGAGCTGTGCCACCATTCCCTCATCCGCCACCGTCTCTGGCCAGTTCCTCGGTCTCACTCGTAATCCAAACAAAATTTCGAAGGGTGCTAACCCCGTCGTGGCGTATATCGAGTGGTTGTATGCCGCTACCACCGTGGGCATCGCTACGTTCGCCGACAGGCCTTTGTCCACCTGGTACACGCGTAAGTGGTCGCTGAGGGTGCTGTGTAACCTTTCGATGGTTCCCCTGCTCTTGGGATGCCCGGGGGTATTAAAATGCTATGCCACATCCCGTGTTTGCATTTCGGCTCTCACGGTTGCATTGTCAAACTCCCGTCCCCCGTCCGACGAGATCCTCTCCGGTACGCCGTAGAATTGAAACCATGTGTTAAGTAAGGGCTTGTAATATGGAATCTGATGACTTGTCCCCCACCGCATAGACTATAGCCACTTTGCTAAATGGGTCGATGATAGTGACCCACTTAAAACCCCGCCACGTGAAGGTGTCCACTTGAATCTCCGCCAATGGTGCTTCTGCCGTGGGTGATTCTTCCTGGAGTCCCTGCGGGGGATGTCTATCATATTTCGTCTTCCTGCAAACTTCGCATGCTCCGATTACCTCCTGCATAGTCCGCTGAATCCCCCACCAAAAATAGCGCCTTCGTAGTGCTTGTGCCGTCTCCTGCCCACCGCGGTGGTTGGTTTTCTCTTGGTGATAAGCCAGTGTTACCTCGCGTTGCTGTTCCTCGTCCCGCAGGGTTTGGACCACGGAAAGACACCGAATGAACGAGCGATCCACCCCCAACAGCTCTTTCTGCCACAGCTTTTTATTTTTTTACCACACAGTCGTGTTGCCCACGAATAAATGGTGTGTTTTGCCAGGTTTGGACACGTCCTTGAGAGCCTGACAAATTTGATCTCCTCGAACTCCCGGTGGTGACCAAATCGTCGCGATCTGACTCCTGCCATACGTACTATGGAGTATTTTCAGAGCACCTGATGTTTGAGTTTTCCAAATGATCTGCCTTCGCTTATCATTGATAATTTCATCCGTCGTCTCCATATCACGCGGTCTCTCCCCTATAGACTCGTCTGATAATGAATCCGCACTCCTGTCACTATCTTCCCTCGTGCTGCTCCTGCCCGCTTCTCCAGGCGTCCATTCCCCAATAAATTGCCTCATACCGCCCGATGTTTCCCCTTCTTCTATGGCTTTTACCATAATAGCACGCGACAGCCAATCTGTCACGACGTTGTCTTTGCCTGGCTTATATACGATATCCAGATTGTATTGCGCTAAGAATTCCTTCCACCTCGTTACCCTTGAGGAGGATTCTTTGAGTTTTCCGACCCATTGAAGAGGTCGGTGATCCGTATGTATTCGAAACATTCTAACAAATACATACGGATGGAAGTGCCCAATGGCCCACACTATCCCGTGGTTCTCGTTCCAGAGCGCTGTACCGCGCTTCCGTGTCCGTCAGGCGTCTGCTCGCGTAAGCCACCGGTCTTTCCCCGTCCCCACCTTCCTGTAACAATACTGCCCCCAAGGCATAGTCGCTTGCGTCGGTGGTGATCGTGAAATCCTTCTCGAAGTTAGGGAAAGCCAAAATCGGCGCCTCCTGAAAACGTGCCAAGCATTTGCGGATATTCTGCTCTATGAGCGGCGTGATCATTATCCGTGCTCCTTTCCGTAATAAGTTATTAATGGGTACCATATATTCTGCCATGTCCGGCACGAAACGGTGGTAGTAATTGAGCGTGCCCAGTAATCTCTGAATCCCTTTTATGTCTTTTGGCACCTCCATTTTCTGGATCACTTCTACTTTCGTCGAGTCTGGTTGAACCCCTTTCTGTGAGATTGTGTGCCCTAAAAAACTAATCTGCTCCTGCCCCAGTGACGATTTGTCTATTGACAGTTTCAACCCGAAATCTCTTAATCTCCTAAATACGTTCCAGAGGTGTTGAATATGTTCCGATTCCGTTCGGCTGAAGATCAGCAGGTCATCCATGTAAATTTGGCACAGGTTTTCGTCTATTCCTCTCAGAAGTTCGTCCATGAGACGCTGAAAGGTTATTGAAGCATTTTTGAGACCGAACGGCATTCTCGTGAACTCAAAATGCCCTCTTTCAAACGAGAACGCCGTTTTATGTTGGACATGCGCAGCTAGCTTGATCTGATGGTACCCTGCTTTTAGGTCTAATGTGCTAAAAATTTTCGCACCATTGAGTCTGTCTAGGATGTCTTCGAACCGCGGTATTGGATATTTTTCGTCCAGGGTATTGTCGTTAAGGTTCCAAAAATCCACCACCTTTCGGTATTTTTCCTCACTTCCTCCCGGTCGACTTTTCTTTTTCACTGCCCACAAAGGGCTACTATACGGAGACGTGCTATCTCTGATGATACCTTGGCGCTTGAGATCCTCGATCTCCTTTCTAATGTGTTGTCTGAGCGCTTGCGGATACCGCCTCTCCTTCACATACGTCAACCGCTCTACTTTTAACGGGATATCATGTAGCGTTTTCCCCGTTGCTCCTATCGTGTCCCCTTCAGCGAAAAAAATATCCCTAAACTCGCTCCGTAGACTCTACCTCCAATCCTCCACTCTCTTAACCACTCCTATTTGCTCCGTTTCGCCCCTTACGCCCCCCCCCCGGCTTCGATAGGTTCGCTTCCCTATTTTGATCCTCCAGTTCTCACCCTCGTTTTCGATGCGCGCGCCTACTTTTCCCAGTAAACACACCCCACTATTATCTGGTATTCCCACGGCATGTCTTCCACGACGTGTACTTTTATGTCACCCATTACTTTCGCCCATTCGTCCAGCCCCACGACCGCTTCTCCCATTACTTCGCAGGGTCCCCCAAGAGTAAGTAATTTACACTTACATACCTTGATCTGGTGTGCCCTCTCTCCTCCACGCAACTTCTCTAACGCACCACGAGACATTATTGTATTGGTGCTGCCAGTATCAATGAGGCACCTCTTCCCCTTCACGAACTATATAATTGGCAACCCACACATCCTTTCCCGCACTGTATTGCACCTTAGGATGCGGTCGCCTGTTTGCTGCCACTCTCCTCAGGCCTCCATACGCCGCTCCCATCTGCGCGAGGGATTCTTCTGCCACTCTCGTTCTCTGCTCCCGCTGTACTTCGACTCCTCTCCGTCTGTCTCCGACGTCCCTGACGACTCGTTGCCCGATCCAGCTTCTCTTGGTGTCGCGCTCCGCCTCTCCCGGATTTCCTGGTTATTTACCTCCATTGGTTCTTCTCTGTGAAATTCCTTTCTACGAAACACGTATGGACATTGTCTTGCTATGTGTCCTTCTTCCCCACACTCAAAGCACTTAGTGCGAGGGCACTGAGCTACCAGATGGCCAGTCTTTCCACAGCCATGACACATCTTCTTTCCGAGTTGCGTACCTAGGCCTCGTCACTCCCAATCTTCTCTCTCCTGTCGCTCCCCTGTCTCTACCGGCAAACGGCGTTTCCTGTCTCTTCCTCACCGATTTTGGGGATCCTGTTTCTCCTATACGGGATCCGGCTCCAACCGTTGTCATCTTCGTTCATTTTCATTTCTTCCTCTCTTGCGCTAGCATCTATCATTGCCTGGGCGCATTCTAGGAACGATCGCTCATTAGGGAACCCTTCCTTCCTTCCCGTCTCCTTCGCTAATTGCACCTTTAAGATCGTAGACAGGAACCCCAACCGGCCCTCCACTTCCTCGGCGCTAGTTGTCTCCCTCATTTTCTCATTTATTTTATTGTAGCGGACTACCAGGACTGCAGCATACTGTCCACTAATTTGTCTCGGAGATTTCGTTTCTTGAAACATTTGGAAGATATCCTTTTCTGGGGTCCATCATCCCCCCCCCATATGCTTTCTTCAGTCTCGTCTTTACTATCTCCCATGGGGTTTCCTCGTCTGCCTGTATCAGGTTCAGCACCTTCCTTTTTACCCTGCATACCAGGTCAACCTTTATTGACTTAGTGTCACCAGGGTCCAGTAGCCCTTCGTCCATCTTGGCTTGTATCCTCTCCATAATTCTATCCCCGCCTTTGAGAAAATGATTTAACTCCCCCATTTCCCCAGAAAATTTTTCGAGGCCTAAGATCATTTTCCTCATGTCCTGCGACGTCACTGCCCACACCTTCATCCATGCCAGCAAGTTCGCATGGGCTTCTGCCATGGTTTCTTTAGGTAACTGTGGAACTTCAAACGCTGCCGGCCGCAAGTCCACCATTACTTCCTTTAATTAAATTACGCGAAAGCGAATGAGAAGGAAAAAAAAACAAAAGCCATCTAGCTCGTTAATGACTCGAACCCACTCCGCTCCTTGGTTTCGACACCAGTTAATGATCGTCAACGAAAACGTGAAGAAAAAGGAAAGAGGTTGAATGTAGTTACAGAATGAGAGTTGTCACAAGACTGTTTTTATTTGAGCCTTTTAAAGCCCCTCTAAATACATTCGGGATGTTTACATCCCAATGACTTAAGGATTAGGCTGGCTGCCTACGACGTCCGAACCTTAACTTATATATATATTGAAACCTACCTCATTTTTTTACCATTTCTTTTTGGTTCTTTATTTGATCAATTTACCTTAACTAATTTGGCAAGTCCGTCATGAGATCTTTATTTCAAATTGATTTATGTCTTTGACGTAGGAATTTATCCCGATTGAATCGCCCGATCTCAAGGCTAATGTTGTAGTTATTAATAAATTGAGAAACTAGGAATTGTGAAATATATTCAAATAAAATGGTTATAACAAATAATTATAATTATATAGAGTGCTGACAAAAAGTATAAAAAAATATTCAATTCCTTTTAAATTAGGATATTTACTACTAATTACAAAAACATGAAATTTGAGCTCAATTTCTTTTAATGGATCCATAATAAAAACAATATTAATATCACCCAATCGATGATCTTCTTGTAATCCAATCAACGTTACTTTCTGCTGTTGGTTCTTCTCCTCTCTTCCTGTCCGCCAATTCGGGAGCTTGCTAGGCCCGCTCTTCTAGACGGTTGGACTAAGACTGCCCTTTTATCTCATCCCCACTTCTAGGAGCATAAAGGAAGATGCTTACCAGATGTCAGGGTTCCTGGCCATGATATTCTCAAATATCATGAATGTTACAATATATATAATGTAGATAGATTTAATCCAGCGCTGTCAGCCTTCATGGCCTTCCCGGTGGAGCTCCCAGCCTTTGTCCCACTAAATTAGCATATCGTAGAAAGGGATTCCTTCTATGCAGTCAACGATCTCTGGGGCCCTACAACTTATCCGAGTCGTGTTCCCTCGGCGGATTAGCCCACCGGTTCACACTTTCCTTTGGGATCCGGACTGCTTTCGCCTACCCTCAGATACCGAGTGTGAACCTGTGGTCATTATAAGGCCACTTAATCTACCTAAAAACCAAACCTGTACCTCTTCTCCGGGACTTTGTGCACTATTAGGAAACACACCGCTCAGAAATGTAGTCAGATAGTTCAGTAATGGAACCCACCTCAAAACGGTTGTCCAGGTCATAGACCAGTTAAATCTCTCTGCCACCATGGCTAGGTCAACTAGACCTCCTCGTGACGACCCGACATCAGTCTTTAAAATATATGCCCAAAATCCTTTATATAAGATGAATTCTTTTCTTGGGAAAGATGCTATGGCAAATAGAAATAATAACCGACGATAAAAATGAATAAAGATATATTATCTTATCTAACATAAGTATGTATTTCTTTTCCTGGAATGGCTAAAAACATATCCTTACCGAGCTCATTCAATACCTTGCTTCTCATACAGGAACTAGTATATTTTTGAGTTAAACATCAGTGTAAACCTCGGGGAGACCGTCTGCGTAATCTTATTCCTCCAAAAGAGTAAATTTGCCTTACCAAAATCTTATACTACTACTATACTATAGGTGGAAGAGAACTCACCGGCTTTCTCAATGTACTATATGGGTATAAAAATGGATAGACATCTCCTTTTCTCTACCCATTTTAGTAACAAAATAGAAAAAGTACGACACAGGTCTCACCGGCTTTCGCACTAAATTCACCCAACTTGTCACTTCGTCTCAAACTCATGATACATAGATGTGTCCTCCAGTCAGCTCTGATGAACGGTTCTCCACTGTATATTCACTTGATTGACAATACAGCTAAAAGTCTTTATAAATTTTAGAATGGGATCATGATTAAAGTAGTGAAAAAGAGCTCTCTCGAGAGGTTAAAGAACGCCGACCTGCACCAGTTGCTTGGTGCACCGTTGGAGGGCGAGTTCATCCACTGGAGATAGCTATTTGTTTTGTGACTCGTTGACATTTAGCAAATCCAGTATTTAACACTATGACCCAACCACCCTTCCCGTATCGATGGAATCAGACTATCGGGGAGGATTTCGTTGTTAGATGTAAGTTATTATTAAGTCTATGATTCATAAGGTGAGCCCCATCACTTTTAAACATGTTTCGAAAATGAATGTATAATGTGCATTATATTTTTGTAAAAATGTCAATGTAAAATTATTAGAAACTGTATAAAATGTAGCCAAGGTACAGGAAAATCTACTGATTCTATAATTTATAATAACAAGGGCATATGAAAAAAACTATTTACAGCATATTTTTGTATTAGATTGAATTCGAATACAAAAGAATAACTATATAATGCATAAAATATATGAAAAATCTTTGTATCTGAAAAAAAAACATAATACAATCATTCCGGAGCAGCTTGGTTCTTTCATTCAATTTCACGTTTTCCAACACGTAAATTACGAAAGTATACCTTTAATGTAAAATTTTGTTAATTTTAGTTGAACAGCATTCTGGGGTCTTGAATGTAAACAAAAATTTTTCATGATATATAGGGTAGTATGAATATCCTTTTTTATAATACGATTTCCACCAATATATGAAATAATCCATAAAGGAAATTAATAGAAAAAAATAGATCACTCAAGGCAATGAAATTAAGAAAAATCAATGGCTTACAATTGCATGCCAATTTCTAAAATTAAATTACGAATAAACACAAAAATGAAGGTTAATTAGTTTAAAAAAATTGTTGTTTTTTTTGTTTCTTAAAATTTGTATTCAGTACCTAAATGTAAATGTACGTTAAACATTACTTTTTCAAAATATAAACACCTAAAGTAAAAATTGAATCAAATTATAGAAATATATTAGATATGCAGAGGGGTAATTGTTTTTTGTTTCCATTATATTTTACAATAACGGAAATTAACCTTATGCTAAATAGAATTAAATTCTTTGACGGATCCAGGTAGTTTTCCAGAAACAGTTGACAAATTACTGCATCACCACTACCTGCTTGTCAAGAAATATGTTCCCAAACAAAGACAGTTCTCTGGAATTCCTTCGAGCATGGACAAGAAATGGAAAATGTTCTCCATTTCATTGTCAGGGTTTCACTGTTTGATTCAATATCGGAAACCCTGATGTTTTCACCTTATGTCTTTCAGCACAGGTGGGTTCCTTGTTTATCCTATAAACATGACATTATATTTTGAGATTTTATTTAATTACGTGACAACATAACTAAGCTAATTAAGTAACTGACAATTTTTTCCACCATACAGAATAGGTATTAAATTGTTAACCTCATAGTCATGATTAATAATAAGAGTTTTTTTAGTCTGGAAATACACAGAGGTTTTATTCAAAACCGGTAGTTATTACATTTTCCCTCATGATTCTGTTCTAGTCAGTTTGACTTATACGATATATAATTTCACAGAGAAATATATGTATCTATTATAGATTATTTACTTGCTAGAACGTTGTTTAATTAGAATGTCATCTCAGTTAATAAATAAAAAATAATAAAAATCAACGCTCAATGTATTTATCACAGGCTTTTTTTTTTTGATGACTAAAGAAGACAGATCAGACATGTTTTTCAAAATATTGTGGAGGTAGGGAATAATTTATTATTCAAATATTATCAATTCACAACCGGCACCAACTCGACAGTAAAAATAAATTAAAGTAAAAAATACACAATAATCTAAAGCTGGAATAATGAAAAAAAAACTGAACATTTGAAATATTCTTGTGACGTTTGCTCCCTTTAAGGGTACACTGTCTCAGTTATGTCTTCGTCGTCATCTTCACTCCTCCCTATTTTGTATCTTTTTCTCTAAGACTCCTAGCCCTGGGGGGGGTCTTTCATAGGCAATGCTTTTCGGAAATTACGGTGGACACAAAGTACCCACCGGCCTCGTGTTTAGCTGGGGAACATCACCCCCCCCCCCCATGAATTATGAATACAGGGCAGCAGGTCAACGCAATCGTGTTGGAAATATTTTCGTATTAGTTTTATTTACTAACTTGATGGTAATAAAATTACATTTGTTGATACAGAAGTCCATTTAGTTTCAACAAATTATTCTGTAAAAGACACCATTAGATAATAAATAAAAGTATTGATGAAGGTAAGTAGCTTCGGGTTTAGGAATTATATTATTATATTTCAAGATTTATTACTCATCAATCATGATTCATGGGCTATCTTAACAGAGAGACGAACAATAAACATACAAACGAAATACGATGACTGTACCGTTTCTCTCACTTCTTGGTCGGCAATCGCCTAGGGGTAGGGGTTCAGTAAGTACTTTCTCCTTCATGGTTATTCCTCAGCTGCTGTGATAAGAGGTCACGTGTGGGCTGTGAAGAGATTCTTATCTTTACTGTTATACCAACGTCTTGTTGTCAAAGCCGGCAGGGGTCGGAGGTGTAAACGTCCCTGCTGTATTCTTCGTAGAAGTAAAAGGAAAAAAAATAACATAACGTAACTTAGTTACGGAATCTAAAGGGTGAGGATCTACTTTCAAACGGATATGGAATTTTTTTTTTATTTGTTTATATGCTCTACAATGGCTACTTTTTAATTGCTGAAATAGTAATATTGAAAGAGTAAGTTTACTAAATAAAATCAAGTGTAGTTTATTAAAAAACACAAAGTAACTAGTGGTCTGTGGGACCATAAGTGTCACCAAGAACTCTACGTAACTTCCAGCAAGCAGACAGGACTATAAGATACCGGCGCTCTTCAGGGTATACATAGGCAGAAAATTCAAATTCTTCAATAATTCTGCTAATTTGTTTTGTTTTTTCAACAATAAAATACATTCAAACAGTACAGCTTTTGTCTTTCCACAAATTTTATTTATTTTCCAAATTGCACTTTCGGCAAATGAATTGATTACTAATTTATCATCAATAATCACCCTTATTTTTTTTTTTATATGGTTGCTTTCATTATTAGTATCATTGAGGATTACAACCTTCACAGTATCCATATTCTAGGAGGTACTCCTCGGATTGCCTGTCATCTTCAGTCATCTAATTGATTGTGTGGGAAACTTAAAAACATTTCAAACCATTAATATAATTTTTGACTTTAAACTGTCTGCCACATTTAAGTCGAATAATACATAGCGTGGATGTGTCAGATGTAGATTGAAGTTAAAAGTGATATTAACTGTTTGAAATGACCTGATTAGCCCGCACAATCAATTAGATAACCAAAGATGAGAGCTCAGAACTGTCGAAAGCGCTATTACTGAATAAATAAGATTCGCAGAAATACTAAAAGCTGTACTATTTTATTGTACCTTTCCACAATCTGGCATTAATTATTTAATAAAATACATGTTACAAATAAACATAATCAATAGAACAGACAAAACACCATAATAAGTTCCCATCATGATAAACAAAAGAAACTTTTATATTTTGGCATTTATCGATATTATTCTTGATGACACTATTTTGTACTTTTATGAGAGCTTAAATTTTTCCCATCTTTGGATATCACAGCCCCGGATCTGATGTATTTTTGTAATAATGACTAGGAAAAAATTGGATAAGAAATACCATATAACTTTTCCTCTCTCTGATAGAGATTGGTTTTTTTCTAATGACACTTTATTTATTTTGAGATAGTTACTGAACGAAAAACACAAATTTTTAACAAGAGAGCTTCTGGTCTCTCCAATTTTTTATTTTTGTTTATACAATCGAAAACGAACAGACCTCTTTATGATTTATCGCCAATTTATTTATTTATTTATATTATTCTAACACCACATACTAAATTGACGCAATGTTTAATAAAAATCTAAAATGGTAGAGGTATATTATATTTAAATTTAACTTCGTTAACTCTAGAAATCAATTACAGGCCTAACTTGTAAACAAAGTTTCTTTTACAGAACGCGCTGAGAAAGTACATTTCTTTCTACATTAAATCAAGTAATTTTCTGCAAAGAGAGGATTTGTAAACATAGGCAGGAATGTTAACCCTTTTCCCTGAGTAAGTGGAAAATATAGAGCACATTATTAATTTAATAAATTCTTAAATACTACAAGATGGAAGAGGTTTGATCATCAAATAGTAATGATGAATTTTATAATTTTACGGGCGTTATGATTCCGATGTTAATTTTTTTTTGTTTATCATGTTGGCACAAATATTTCTGAAATACAATGTTTACTTTTTTAGTAGCAGCCGCTAAGGTTATACGTGTTTTGGTGTTCACGGCGATTTTTAGTTAAAAAAAAAAAAGGTATCAAAGAATTTCAATACAAATTCTTTGATTTTGTACAACAAATGAAATAAAGAGCAGCAAAGTTTTTAAAATGCTGACAGTGGATTTTGGTGAAGCAAGAGTTTATGAGTGGTATTCAACGTTTCAAAGAGGGCCGTGAAGATGATGATCGCACTGGGCGTCCTAACACTTAAATAAACGACAACATCGAATAAGAAAATGATTCTGGGCAATAATTATTACTATTAGAGAGGTTGCAAATGAAGTTAATAAATATATTATTTAGATCAAGCCTAGCCATTTTTCCGAAGTTTTGGACATGAAATGTGTGGCAGCAAAGTTCGTTCCAAACTGTTTGAATTTCGACCAAAAAAAATATCGCCCAAGAAACAAAGGTTCTCGTTACTTTTTGTTCAAACCTAGTATAATAGACAACGTAAGGATGCTCAGAGTTCTATAGGGTTGAAAGAGGCAAATTATTACGAAAATCTGAGTGGTATTGTGAGAATTACGATTATAAGGACCAAAACCACTGTTGAGAAAGGCAGACTGTATGCTTCACCCGAGTAACAGAGCCTTGTTCAAGATAAGTGAAGTCAACACTTACCATGGATTTATGTATTTAAATATTTAGTAAAATTGTCTACTAAACAAGTTTATTATCTGCGGGCCATTTTCACCGTTAAAAAGTACTCTAAATATGTGGTATTTTCAAGGACGAGAAAGTTAACAACATGTAGAAAATGTGCAAATAATCTTCTTAAACTTAATTAATCAATCTTTGTTACGATGTTTCAGACTGAAATCAGTCCTTCCTTATGAAAGGAATATCTTCAGAATATGTAGAGTACAATACTTCCAAAAAGGTACTTTTTGTAATAAAAGTAGTGTGATTCTACTGAAATATTTTTTCTAAGAAATCGTGTTCGTATCGTATTAGCGACGATCATCCGATTCAAGCATCGCATGGACAAAATATTATGTAACAAAGGAAAAGTCAACATCCGATGACTTTTTTTTTATATATATAATATTCTATATTGTGCTAAAATTACAATCTGCCTTATTAGGCGATAAGTAATTGAGATAAATGTTCTCATTTATACCATATTTACAATTCATCATTCACTCGCTCATTCATACAATATTTAGAAGCACCCCAGAGGCCTCCCATGTCCACAAGTTTGTCACCTCCCTCTACTACCGCAACCTTCGACACATATTTTTTATTTATACAAAAATATTTAAAAATTTAGAAAAATATTGTAGATGATGAAACATGCGTTTTTATCAACAAGTAATGTCCGAAAATAAAAAAAACGGTCAAGGTCTCTGGGACCAATACCTACTCCGTCGCCTGTTAAACGTAAGCCACGGCGATGTAATAGAAATGTTGTGCCTGTAAATTCTTCAGCACGTAGCAGCTCTATGGAAGAATTACCGCCACCACAACCAAGCACATCAAAACAACAAACAAATGTTGAGCTCTCATTTTTCACGCCCAACAGTTATGAGGTGTTGAAGGAGAGGACATGGACTCTACTCAAATTCCCACACAGCCTAAGCCACCTGCGATATTTGTACGTAACATTAGTAATTTTAAATTGGTATGTACTCAAATTAGTAAAATCGTAGGTACGGGCAAATACACGTGCCTCAATCGGTCTCGAGACACGAAAATTTCTCCGTACACTGCAGATACATATCGAGCGATAGTTAAATACTTGGAAAAAACCAAGGCTGACTTCTATTCTTACCAGTTAAAGCAGGAAAGATCGCTACGAGTAGTAGCTCTCCGATAATTATAGACAGCATATGTAGTATTAAAAAGAAAATAGACTAAACTTTGGATGCGTTAAACGTTAATACTATTCTAAGGTTTATTAGAAATTCAACCCCAACTGGATTGGTAATTTAATCCGCAACCATTTACACACTATTTTACAAAATAATACTTCTTTAAATGAATTAAAAATCACTAAAAATAGATGCAATAAATAAATTACTATACCACCTGTTTGGAAAAAACATTGTTATATTGTGCCAGGGTGGTTATTTAGATTAGAAAATAAAGAAATACATTGTATAGGCCTTCTTTGTGTAAAGGTGCTCAAAAACAAGTGTGTGTAATATCAATTATTTTTAAATATCAAAGCAATAAGAAAATTGTAATTTTTTCATGGATATTTGTCTGGGATTCCATGAATCATGGAGCAGTGTATCCATATGTGTGCTTATTTATCAGCATTGTTCACAAACGACTTAGATTTTTTTCGTTTCGAGTATTTAATTTTAAATAATAAGCGTTTATCTTATTTTCTTTATAATATTGTTACTTGGCCAGATTTAGCAGTATTTTTACTACAGTACAATTAAGAATATGAATTATTATATTATAGTATGTTATCATTCTTTATCAAAGCCATACGGACATAAATACAATAAGTCAGAAGCGGCAGTGGGGATGCGACCCCCCACCAGGCTTACATCCCCTCCAAACCGCCCTGGTAGTCAGTCTGCTTCGCGCCCTTCACCAGTCAGTACCAGGTACACCCAACACACACAGATTTCATGTCGTAACAATATTTAATCTTATGTACGGCATGGTTAGTATATACCCCTATTTTTATTTTATTTTCTTCTAGTTACAATTTAAGTTTTGTATTTTTTATTTTAATCGTTCTTGCTTTTTTTTTTTTTTTAATTTAGCAAACTTTGTATGTTCATGTGTAAAGTTTTTTTTTTTATTCTTCACTTCACTCGTTCACTGTTTTTTTTTTTGTGTTGTTATCCTGGCACATTGGTGTTTTAGTGTTCTCTGTGTTGTGTGTTAAATGTTGAGATACGTATTAAATGTATTCAATATCAAGTGTAAAATTATAAATACAAACAAAGAAATAAAATAGTGCCGATGTTTGCTATGAACCTGTGATGGATATCCACTTTTCCAGCGGAGGATACCTGCGTCTAAAGTACGCTTGATTGACACAGTCCAAACGACACTACTCCTTGATTAGACAAAAAGGAGGAGGATTTCTAAAGGATTTGAATTTTATGTCATTGCATTCATACGGGTCACTAACAAAGATATTTCCGCCTATATTAGACTTTATATTAACACAATATCAGGGAAAAAATGTATATACCCAAAAAAATAATCCTTTTGCATTGACCAAAATGAACAGTCAGATACCACGACCCAGGAAAGGACTGACTCGCCACTAGCATATTAAAATGGATTGGCCAAGCTAACAAACCATGTTTCATAATTTTCCAATGATTTATCGTTTCAAATAAACTAAAATATAATTCGTTCACTAGTAACATCTAAACGGTTGGTCATTTCACGTGTACGGTAGATGAAATACAACTCAATATAGAATTTAATAACTGTTTCAGCCCTGTGCCCATAAAATATATTGAAACTGACAAAGTTAACTACATATGGTAGTATTTTATGAAAGATATCCATTTAATTAATGCTTCTGTACATTACAAACATGAAAAGTTTATATCCCTAGATAATTGGTTTTCTTTCTACTTATTTAGAAAATTTTTAAGCAACATTATTATGTCAAAAATGGGTTACATTTAATCTTATGAAAGTTTTCATATGATTTTTTTTTATAAATAAAATAGTTGATAAACCTAGTTTCTACATCTTTCCGCTTACTACAGTAAAATATTGTATGCTTATTATTGTACGATCTGATATTTTAATTATCACTTTTTCTTCAATTTTCACAATGATTTATTGGGCCCCTTTCAATTTTATTATTACTAAGTTGGCTTCGACTGCCTTTCTGTGATTACTTCAATATTCGCGGCTGTTTTTAACTAAGCAAAAATGTATTTTGCTAAAAATAAGGGTGTTTTAAAATTATTTTTTATAATTATATAAATGAGTTGCAAGTTTCAGCAAAATAGATGACATGAACACTGCAGCTCTGAAATAATATTTAATGGTAGTTTTTTTGCAGTCTCTGAAGGATTTCTATTCATTCAAGAAGTTTAAAGGTAAATGATTGCTCACATTTGTCTTGCAAAGTTCATACACCTAAATAGTGTTTTCTTTTAGAACATTTCATAATTGTATTGCAATATTCATACCAAGAAAATATTATTAACAATTGTGCTACGCAAAAGAACTAATATGTAAAAACAAACAAACTACGCAATCATTTTATATACTTATCTCTAACCACAAAAATATATGATTTCAAAAAAAATAAATACAATCAAATCTAATAACGGTCATCAGAATGTACAAAATCCCATTTACTTTCTTATGTAAACAATATCTGTAGCACACAAGTATACATCAATTTTGTTTGCAAGCATGAAGGTGAAAAGGCTACTAAAACTTGATGGACTTTGGATAGGCGTTACGAGGGTGTTTAAAATGCCATTGTTTCCTTAAGTATACTTTAAAAACAACTTAAAGACACTTTGGCTCTAAAGACCTGATTTTTTTCTCTTTCATGTGGTTCACTGAACTCTTCCCGAGCTTTTAACGCAAGTGATGATGGGCAGACAACGTTGATAAAGAATGATGGCTTCTTGATGATTGGAGGGTGATGAATTTGCTGTCAGCAATGTCTTCCTCCTTATGTTGACCCCTTAGAACTAACTTATTTAGTCATTGCTAATTTCATAGAGCTCTTTTCCTGAACCACCGATCCACCAACTATAATGTGGTCGGTTAATCAGACATCATTGTTGCAAAAATGTACCAGAGGAGTCAAAATAATAACCTATTAATAATTGCTAGACCAAAAAGAGAGGCTGCTTTCAAAAGTTTGAGGAGTTATCGTCTTTCGTCTGTCGGTCTGTGTTTACCACGACAGTTAAAGTGAACTCGGCCCCGAATCTATCAACTGGACAGCTTCTCCCGAGTCCCTTTTCAATTTAAATACGTTGATTGAGAATATACATGTTTTTGAAAGATCGTATGTGACATGCAGCATGTACTTATAAAACATTAAGACAAGAGAAGAACCTATGTATGTCATATGTCACGACGAAGTAGGTGGTGGCCAACTGTTACACATAGGGTGCGTGTGGCCGTTAGCTGCCTAAAACTCACTCAGGGGCCATTTCTCGGAGTCTTCACAAGTTACTGCGGCGTGGGACGTCATAGTGTGAATTTTGAATTGTTCCTCCCGAACCCTTTACCTATACCACTATTTATTGACAATAACTACCATAAATGACGGTTTCATCTATTCCCAAATGTTTGAATTTATTAATTAACTGTTCATTAACCAGCAACCAGTACCTTACACTTATGTCAGTGGCAAACCAAATAGTATTTTCGTTTTCAGATTCTTTGTCCTTTCTTATTCATCGTCTTAATATATTTGATTCTTCTCGTAGCCTTTTTAATTGGATACATTTTAACTACTCAGCCATTATTAATTTAGATCTGAATCTATCGCATTTCAATAATTGTAAGAGACAGGCAAAATATGGAAAGACGTTTACGTTTTTCAAAAACCGGATTCTCCTGCATTTGTCTGCCTCTTCAGTCAATTGTGGGCCCTCTGCTCGAATTATAGTTATGACATTATTTGTGGCGGTTCCTCCTCATGACATGGAAAATTCTAACAATATCATAAAAAATAAATGTTGTCATTGGCATCAACTGTAATTAAGAATAAGATGTCAAAGTAACCTCAATCGAGGTCTCAAAATCTCGTAGTCGTTAATATATAGGTCATGGTAAATAATCAAAACTTTACATCTTAATAATTAGAGAAACAGACCAAATTTTTTTTTCATAGTTTCCACTATTTTGAGTAAATAGCTAATCACTTATTTCGAGGTTGCCTGAGCAAAAAATTGTAAATTTTAAACGGATTTGAATTATTGTCTGTATGACTGGTGTGATGGCAGAGGAAAGGTGACTAAGAGTGGCTTGGCTAAGTGCTCCCCTTCGCATTTTACTCTGATAAAAAATACGTATGACCTCTCTTCTGACGACCAGCCGCTCTACACAGTGAGTGCACATGAACGTATTATCTTGCTACGGACTGTTCCGTTGTCCGTACTCCTGCCAAGCCCCTCCCCCCCCCCCCCCCGTCCTTCTTCACTTGATGAATGTCTGGTATGGACAGTCAAGGCAGCAAACGGACCAGGTATTTTATCGCTTTCTCCCGCGAACTCCCCTTATCCGAGATTTATGCACCACCAACTTCCTATACAAGTACAGCTGTGGGCCGTCTCGATCCGTTATTAATGGCGACGAAGAACGATGTATCTCGCCTGCTCTAGCAGTTCTCGTTTTATTCATGATGAATATGATGAGTGAGAAAATATTCCTGTTTGACAATAACGTGTACATTTCAAAACATAAATTTTAATCGGGTTGATGCATTGATTCCTCGCAAATTCTCGAGTAGAATAATTTTTAAATATACGAAAAGATTCCTCCCTGTAAGGTGAGATTCACCCCCTCCCCCAAATTTGTTCATCTAGAGAATTTTTTTATTTTTTTTCTTGTCCCCTTCTTAAAAAATATAGATCTACATACGGATCTATTTACAATTGCCTCATCATATTTCCTGTAGCCTGGCTATGTATTTTAACAATGTAAAAAGACAATAGTGTTTATTAGCTATATATTAACAAAAAATACAGGCCTGGTCTTTTAGAATAAATGAATATGATGGATTCGTGAGATGTCTACGCATACTGGCGAATAAGAGATAGCTACACATCTGTCGTTTGTGTATGCTTGTAATGTCAAAATGCACCATTTTTGGAAATAACTTTAGCTTAGAAAAAAAAATTTGTATGAAATGCAAACGGAAAAAATGTAACAGCTAAAAAATATAAGATTAGTTAATTAAGTTACATTTACTAATTTTTTTTTTCATAACCCCTTTATTTATTAACATATTTACAAATAGATAAACAAAATTCAATGCATGCGCAGATGCATTCAAAGGAGGGTAGAATTACAACACAATATCTTTATGAAGTTAAAAGCTCAAATAACATATGTACAAGACCAGGCGATGGGGCTCACCTTCGGTTTACAATGTAGTAAACTAAAACCTAAAACTAGAACCTAAGACTAAAGCGTTCCTGCCTCGACTGCGTCTTGCCATCGATGGGGGACTAAACTGTAGTGCTTAATAAGCTTAACAAAATTAAACTTTCCATGCTAATCTTCTTGTTCTAAACTCTACATAAGATTATATTAATTCATACTCTAGGAATAAAATGATCACTTCACGATAAATATAAATAGAATAACTTTAAATTCCCGTAATAAAATGGCAGTTTAGTGGAAAAATTACGATTGAAAAATGGTACAAATATACCAATTAAAAGAATTGCTCCTTATTGCTTGAGCATCACCTTACTTCAAAAACATGTCACACCACAAAGATTTGAAGATTTTACAATACATAAAGGGACAATGTGTGCAAGGCTATAAAACAAACGCCACTAACTTAACACAAAGAAGGTTAAAAATAAGCTTGATGAGCAATATCCGTCAATATGTTATTATAGCTGTCACATTCCTTCTATTACAAACATCCTAACAAAAGTACTTATTATATTAACACTTTTGCTGAGTGCAAAATTATGCTAAAGTGGCTAATACTCTCTTTTATTAACTAAAATAAATTTTAAAAGACTGACCATCCTGCCCACGTATCTCTTGGCTTCTCTCAAATACTGAATTCAGGAATAATCGTGTCCTGAATTCACGTTACTTTCTAGCGCCTTGTTCTTGTATCCTATTAACAATCTGCTAAGGAGGAAAAGTAAATTATTAGTATACTACTAAAATATGTATCAGAATTACATGTCTTATTAACTTTCCTAATGTAACGAATATTATGATTTATTTATCAAGTTGAATTTAATTCATACCGCATCCCTGACGGCTTTTCAAGAGATAAAAATATCGCGGTTACAAAATTGTGACTTAAAAAATTAACTTTACCGTCTCTACAGAATATTTGCCTCATTAAATATAATCTGACTCTCCAGGTCTTATAGGGATGAATTATTCTACAAAATGTAAAGGGGAACGTTTAATGAATAATCTGGCAGAAACTGCTTTACTATTAGCAACGTCTCAGCTATCCAGTTGATCCTTAATGTCAGACCTGTTAAGATTGCAAGCTGTGCAGTAACTATAGGGTATGGGCACAAAGCTATAACCACCTCTGCCCTTAAGGTAGTTTGATGCGACCCTTATTGCGCAGGGGAGCTTTAGTAGATAGTTTGCCACAGGGAAGTTTTATGACTTACTGTAGTATGGCGTTTTAAGGAAGTCTGTGAATGCAATATTAGTTTTATCAATTATTGGTCCCTCATGAAACACAAAAGAATATTAAGGGACAGTAAAGTGTATAGGTATTTGTCTCTCTGCCCTAGCCTTTATATAAAATTTAATAAATAGAGGCCCGGAAGACCCATTTTGTTCAGGAGTCCTCTAATATCGAAGCCAAATACAAGATTGTCTTAATGAGAGAAGAAGGGTATGTGTGATTTAGAAATGGAAAAAATGGACAGCAGATTTCTTATAGAACTCTAATTTAAAAAAGAAGAGCAAAAAACTTTAAATTAAACTAAAATTTTAGGTGATTTGGATTGTTAAAGAGTCTAATCATAAATTATTAAAGGGCATTAATTTTCAAGGAAAATAATTATTAAATATTACGTTATTATGCTAACCATGAAATATACGATAAAGAACGATGAAGACAAGCGGAAAAACATTATTATCATGATTTTGCTGCAAAAAAAGGGATGGCTGAAAACTTCAAATATTTCCCAATCAAACAGGTTAAATTTTTTAAAGTCGATTTCTCTATTTTATATGTTCTATAATTTTTAATTTACAGCAAGTTAAATGGAACAGGCGCTTCACGAAGAACAGCTTAGAACAAAACCGAATGTCCTCAATCTACTTTGCTTGACGCCAACGATAAACAGTTCATTTATTATAGGGGGTTCAACGCCAGCTAAAGTAGATTTTGGACCCTCGGCAAACAATGGGGAATTTATTAAAATATATTACCATATCGTTGGACAAGCCAACCACAGGACATATTCTGAATATCAAATCTTATCGAGTGAAAGCTAAGTATGTAATTATTATGAAAGGTTACCTGCTGAAACAGGTGTCTCACTTTCGTGTTCGGAGTTTGAATTGAAATTGAATTTAGCTGGTTCACTACAGGCACAAAGGAGATCAAATGTTTGATTCTCCCTAGTCTAGTCATTCCCATGACTAATTTTTTTCAATGGTAACTCAAGTTTATTTCTAAAGTTTAATTAATTAAATCTAGTTTTAGGCCAACACAAGCATTTAATTAACGTAGGAGTTTACTGGGAGATAGACCATAAGCCAACAGACAAAGACTATGCCTTAAAAAAATTACATGGAGTTCCTATTCCTGCATGTGCATTATATGCATGGTCAACGAAAAAAATCGTAAAAATGATTTAAATAATCTCAAATTCCAAATTTATATTCCACAACATCTCGAATTAGCTATAGTAAAATAACGCGTTGAAAATTAGGAGTATAACTAAATTAAACTGTTAATAGTCGGCTCTGAGTTATCTAAGATATAAAATGTTTATTGTTTCCCTGTATAAAAGAAAAAATGAGGGATTGTCATCATATTATTTATTCACAATTTATTTTGGTTAAATAAGAAAATTTCAGTGACCATGCTAGTTTAAAAAATAGAATTAAGTGCTTTAGATTAATCCCAAGATATTTTTTCACCGTCCTTTTAAAGTTCTATATCTCAGAACAGTGTTTCGTCACTGATTAATTTCATATGAAACCATATTACAAATATATGAACCATATTACAAAAAGTATAATCTAGTTGATAATCGATATTTATAGTTGAAAAAACTATTGTATTCACAACGAAATTGTGATGTTACAGATATTTAAATAAGTATATTTCATATAAATTTGGTGGTTAAACCTATACAACCCTTTTGTGAAAATTAAATAAACTTGAGATGTGAATGTTAAATCATGAATTTTGGAAATATATACAAGTTAACTGTGTAGATAATAAGGAAAAGTCATATTGACTCGGATTCATATCTGAGGGGAGAAGATATGTTCAGTGTCAATGACTCATGGAAAATGAACGATTAATGTAACCAAGATATAGCAAATAGAAAACTGTCAAGAGAATTGTAGCCTCAGTAGCTACGACGAATTTGGCAAGATCTTCGATGTTAATTTCATTGATATTAGGAAATGAACATAAAATTTGTTAAAATATATTTTACGCACTTTAAAAAAAAAAAAATCTCATTCCTGGTAGGGAAAGAGGAGATTTAGCCTCAGACCATCTAAGCTTTTTTTATTACTTCCAATATTGAGGTGCTCCTAATGGCTGATGACACGTTCCCACCCAATAAACTAACAAGATTATCATAAATCACCTATACGCCGAGTTAGGGTGGCTCTACCCTCCTTCCGTGCACAATATTTTCTAGGTTCATTCCTTTTTTTAAACATTCATTCGCGTCACCCACCCCCTCTTATGTATAAAATATTTTATAATTCAAACCATTCCCGGAACACAATATCCCGTTTCTAACCTTTATACTTCTGCCCACAAAACTACAGGATACGATCGGGCCTTCGGTTCTCGCAGTACTAGCCTAAGGAATTCACCAACTCCTAATATCCGCCATGTTTCGTCCCTACGAGTCTTCGAAGCTCTTCTATTTCAACACCTTCTCACCATCTAAAGACACGCTCGTTAGTCTTGGTACGATTCACTCATTCATTAAATTATATTTCCAGACTTGCATTTTTGTATTAATTATTTTTATGTGATTTTTCACTATACATAGTTGGGTACCAGTTTGTATCTCACTTTCTTGTTTTCTTGTGTATTAGTTTGATTGCTTATTTATTTATTTTTTTTGGTCTCTTATGGGAAGATCCCATGGGCTTTATTTACCAAAAGCAGTTAAAGAATTTTTATTTTTGTGTTATAATTATTATTATCATTCCTGCAGAGGTTTACACTTCATTTTACCTTTATTTTATTTTTCAGATCTGACTTTACCCTGGAATACTTTTTTTTTCATTCTATTCCATTTTAAACGATTTGTAATGGAATAAGCCTTTACCATTTTAGCCAACTATTTAATAACAGAACTAAGTAATTGAAAATCAATTTAAATCGTGAATTTTGCAAAAAATACGATTAAAGAAACAAAAAATCGCTAAAACATGCCTAACTGATTTTCAACGATTGACTGACTAAAACACAATGGCGGGGAAAGTTAAAAGGTCCGTATGATGAAGTGTCAGTTTGTCAAATCAGTTTTGTTCTTTTGTGAGACAAAGAATCGGCGGAGCTTGTGATGTACCAGTCCAATCATAACCGCTCATGAACCTCAACAATAAAAAACGAGCTTCGTTACGCCTGAAGCATGAGTTTGAAATTATCCTATACCAGGCATCCTATAATTGTCATTTGGGTAGTAATAGAAGTACGGTTCTCATTAACGAGTGGTAGGAAGCTCATACAAAGGTGTTTGGCTGACTTAAGCCAATTACTTGACGCATACTGGTAGCAGCCAATATAATATATTCATAGTATGTGGTTATTTATCTCAACAACAAATCTGGATTTTTTCACCATCGGAGTATCAGCTCTTTACAAAATTATAATATCACCAATAATACTGCCTAATATCAAAAAAAGATCACCTGATCACACTTTAAACGATATTATCTTGGAATAGTGACTAGAATAGTAAATTAGTTCGTAACTAACGGATTAATTATATGATTTCAACTGTAGCTAGCTGATGAATATTATTCTTACAGAACTTTAACTGTCATATTATCGTTTGTCACAAGGCACCTATTAATCTGGTGGTCAATGAGCAGCCCTCCATATACTGTACCATATTTATATTTTCTTTAAGATCTGAAACAGTTATTACCAATTTGTCGTCGATCCAAATCAGTGGAATACCTTTTCTAATCAAGTCGTAGTCCAATTAATCAGCATCGCTTACAAATCATGATTTACAGTTTTGCGTTGGTTGTACTTGTTGAGCTGTTTGATCTGGTTCTGGCAAAAGGAAGTATTAAATGTTGCTCTCATCCTTGGGCGAGCAAGTCAATTTTCCAATATTATCTTCATTATACTGTTTCTTATTGTATTTGAAGATTCATTAACTTTAGAAAACGATCTCCGATTTTGAGTTTTCTAGCAATAGGTAGATTTTCTTGATTTCATGCTAATCCTCAAAAATCGATAGTTTTTTAAAGGAACAGTTCTATATTCTGAGGTTTTGGTTTTTCTATATTATTTCTAGCTTGTTCAATTAATTGGTAATTAAAAATTATACGCGTCTCGTTTTTTCTCCAGATCCCTATCTTATTGTGTATCGGTTGAGTTCACCGTGTTTAATAACAACTATTTATACTATTATCTTTTAATTAATACGATCAATTTTAAAGTGATTTTAATCCATTCCGACTCGTCGAAGCCTAAGTACTGGCTGGTATGATATTTTACGACCCATGTAATTTTCCAAAGAACCAGACCAAGATTGTTGGCAGTAATAAATCTCTCTAAGAAACGATTGTTTGGGGGGTTCTTATGCGGTGTGGGGGTTTGCGCAACTGCTTTATAATATTAACCCGCAGCAGAACCATCATATTAACACAGCAGACCTCGCTAGGAAAAGTAAGACAAGAACTCGCGCGTGAGACTTCCTCCCACATATCTAATTCTTGTTATTTTCATCAGATAATGAACTTTTAAATGCCAAATAAAATTATTATATTATTTTTAAAAAGATAAATGGATAAATAGACTGATTTCATAAACTAATAAAAAATGTGTTATTAAAAAAAAACACAAGTTTTGCGCATGCGCTATTATCAACACCTCTCTATTTCGTTCTTCCTTTAAACACCATATACTACCGTTTATATGCCGTACTTCAGTTATAAAATTGTCTCAGCAGGCAGCTTACGTGAGCTAGCCACGAGGGAGCCCTCAAGAAGTGAGTGAATCACTTGTTGTATTTGTGCAGAAGTGTAATAAGTAATATCAAACCGAGAAGTTGGCCATATTGGACGGCCCTGGCACTTGCCTCTGCCGGATCAGAGGAAGACGAAACTTAAACATGAACACAGGGGATAATCATGTAATCACTGCTAAACAGAAGCCCAATCTCCCCACTAACTCTCCTCCTAAATTACTAGTGACTCACGGTTCTAGTTCTCCCAGTTTAAACGTTCATGGTTCAAAACCTTAAATGGAAAGTGAATTTTTTTTAATTTTCATGAATTGAAGTGAGGGTTTCGGATAGAATAGCTTTGAATTGGAGTACATAAGGATGGAAATAATTACTCAAACAATAGTTGTTTTTCTAAACTTTAAATTAGTGTAACTGACATTGCCCTATCATGCCATTTCATCCTTCCAATCGTAAATATTTTAATAAGTCGCTATTAACCGTGGAATAATATTTCCAAGTATTGACACATTTCACTTCAATCATTCAATATCCCTGCTATCGATTGATCCAAATAAAATATGAACTTAAGTCTCTTCTTTAGTGTTTTCTATTCCATGCTGTGTTTTCCAGAATATGTAGTTAAACTATGTTGTATTTATCGAATACCCACCAATATACCATAAATACTAGACGAATAAACATTTCGTATGACTTTCTAAGCATGGAATACTGCCAAATAGGTATTAGTATAGTATGCAGCGTGTGGGCCTATGCCTCATTGATTTTGAGTGCTGCTGATTAAAGTTTGAGAAACGTACTTTAGCTCACTAGTGCTCCTTGTCAGATTTTACGCTTCCAGCTGTATAAATTTGTCTCAAAATAGCCCATTTTACTGATTATTGTATAATAGTCTTAAAGCCTGCTATATGATTCAGGTTATGGCAGAGATGGAAGAAAAACACTTTATATAGAATTTGGTAGCTTTTATATTCAATACTGCTTCCATAGATGATCTTGCATTAAAAATTATGTTCTTAAATAAATTTTAATTTTAATTTATTACGTTACTGAATATCAAATAAATACAAAACTAACGACTTTACATAAATACAAAAATAATTTAAGGATGGAAATGAGACTCTAGATAAGGAGTAAAGCCCACTGAAATATAATGACTTCTATGTTCTTTTTATTTTTTTTTCAGAAATTATAAACTGTTGATTATGAGGTTTTCAATAATTAAATTAGTAAAAAAAAATCAAATCAAAACACAAATAGTATTTTTTTTCTTTTAATTAATTAATCATTTGAGAAAATAAGGCTAAGTCCCTTATGTTTCGATACTCTTGTCTATATGAGATGTTTAAAAATGCATCAATTGTTCATGAGCAATGCAAAAAGATTTTAGTCAGCAAAGAAATTAAATTGTCTATATAATTACAAAGAAAGCTACACTTATGATAGTTAGATGAACTAGTTTTAATTCGGAATTTACACCAAATTTCAATCCATAGAAAACCGCATAGAACGCCCCATGAGACCAGACGATCTGACTGTGTTGTTGATGAAAGACTCGACGAAAGCTCTCCCCTTTTGAAGTATAATACTCTCAGTAATATCTCAAGGAGCCTCCATTCCTTTGAGGTTCAGCTACACTTTCCAACTTGATTCAAAGGTTGTGTTGCCTTTGGTGGGCCAAGCATTTCATTAAGGGTACTTTACCAGTGTGAGCAGTTTCATATTGCAGAAGCTTATAGGGTAATTTTCAAAGGCAGGTTATCATGTGCTTAAAGTTCATAAAAACAACAAGAAAAAAAATTCTGGGAACATTTTTAAACGTTTCGTTTGAAAAAAATTAGTTATCTCGGAAAGAATTCTGATTTGTTTTTTTCTCAAAACCCTTCATTCGATATACACAGAGAAAGTTACAGACTCCACAGTATGGAATTTTTACACAAATGCACATCGTGCTAATTATATTTATTGTAGAAGTTTACTATGGCTGGCTGATGTACAGATTACAAAAGTTGTGAAAATAGAAAGTGATAGAGCTCCCTTAAAGAATGAGTTGTGCTAGTACTAACCTAAATCTAACTAACTTAACCTAGTTTCCCCGGAGACCCTGTTGCCATCCATACGGGAATGGGGAATGACCCCACATTGTGTTAAACACCGGTTTTGTCTGGTGCTGCAAAGAGTCAAAAAACTTGATTTGTCTTCGGTGGATGAACTCACGCACCAACGCCACATCAAGCAGCGCATACCGGCGTTCTTTAACCTCAGGAGTGAATATATGTCTGATCTCTTATTCACTGCTCATTTTTTATTACTGCACTTAGACTAATTTGAATAGAATACATTGTTGCTGTGTTATTCCAATGCCAATTAATTTGACTTGTCAGTTAGTATATGTGAACAAAAATTCAGAACACGTACACATAGTGTTGCTTTGCACAACCTAATCAATTGGGTCACTGTAAACTTTTCACCTTTTAATCGTGCTCAAATTAGAATATAGGTGTGTATTACATGGATATAAATCCGAATAATGGGATAAAGGTTAGCATATACTATAAATTATATTATAATAATACCGTAGCGTTATCCCCGATTTACTTTAAGGGATTAGTAGTATATTTCATTTCGTATGGTTAACAAGTGGAAGAGACCGACACAGGGCCCGGTCCTGACATAGCTACCATAATGCTTTTCATATTGCATAAAACACAGCCGAGGGATCCTGGTACAACATACACAAACATTACATCTAACACTACTACTGTGCAGGTTTTCTCTATTATATTTACAAATGGAAGAAAATATATAATTCATTAGTCAAGTAGCAAATATTTGTAGCTGATTGATTATCAGTACTTATACTCGTAGTATTGGTAGAAAAATGGATTTGATCTTCTATTAAATATCATCGATTAAATTTTTCCCATTTTTTAGGCATAAATGAAATTTCGGGCTTTGCATGTATGTAGACGTGGGTGACCACTAACTAACCCATTCACCTTGCGCCACGATTTCGTGTATGCATGGTTGATAGATGCACTTATGCACTGGGCTTAAATATACTAAAACCCTTTCATTTATGAACAGCAGAGAAGTATTGTAGCAGACCGCAGAAAAAACTGTTATCTTCCTATAATGCTCACACAAGTTAATAACTGTTTTGAGTTGCTACAGTATAAAAACCAATGTTAGGTTTGACGGGTAAAGATTATTAGTTTGAGAAGCTTCGATAAGTTCCCTGTCGTTCATTAAAATATGCTTGGGTAAAAACAAAAAATGACAACATCATAGAATGGAGCTATTGAAAATTTTTAGGTTAAATAAACGGGTTTGGCTTACCAAAGCACTGTTTCAAACGCGTTTTAATTATTACCGGTAGAAGAACAAACAACTTTTTCACGAGCTAAGGGCTTATAATTTACTTTGCTTGCATCCTCCACAGCAGATTCTGTTGAATTATAGGTAGAGGAGGATCTGCACTCTAATCTGGGCAATGCTCTTGGTGTAGCTATTCTTGAGTAGATGCAGTAGAGCTTAGGAGGGGTACGGTCAAGATTAGCGTTTGAGCTCAATATCCTTAGGAAATATTTTTTATTTGTACATCATTTATTTAGTTCATATATTTCCATTTTCATTAATTCCGAAATTCTCAAATATATAAGTATTGACTTGTGTATGTATGTACCAGCGCTTTAGGTAGCTATACCGAATTGTTCTGAACTACATATTAAGAATATAAATGAGAACATTGAAGACGAGATGCCTTGAATAATTAGGAACAAAGTGTTATGTACTCGTACTTTTCGTAGCCACGTTTAGCACACAAAGATGATTTTTGTTATTATTTATGAGTTTAATTATTATAAATACATACCATATGCATATAACAATTCGCGACGACGAGGGGATGTTATCCTTGTTTCTAAAAATTGATAATTATTAATAAAAATTGATTTATACCAAACAATGGCTACCGAACCCAACAACTAGGGCTGCTACTCAAGAAATCAAGTTTCATTCACCTGACAAACAAAATAAATCTTGCCGTCCTCTCTCCAACGATCAACAGCATAACCGCAATGGTAGCGTACCTTCCAACCCCAAAAAGGATCATTAAGCTGAACCATCGATCTATTCGGGGTGTGGTAAACATCACTGGTGTATACACTGTCCTTATAAGCACTCGCAAGAAAGTCATAAGCTTGGGCAAATTGTGGCAGTTTCCCGATGCTCTAACGCATCTTCATGTCAGAGCAACAGAACACACCAAACCTTTGAGGTATGTAATGAAGAAAGGATAATTCGAAAGCCCCCTTATTTCCAGCAGTTTGAGAGCTCCATTAATCGAATTAGTTCAGAAGAAACACATGCTTCTCATCCACTTCTAGTGGCAGTCACCATCAACGATAGGAAAATTCAGAGAAGTCACATTTTGTAATCGCACGTTTTTCTTTGTACGTGAAAAAGACTGGCAGCATTTTTGGCCATGAGAGGCTTTAACACTTTTTTTTATTTAGTCGAGCCAATTTAGTATCATTTCAACTTTCACCACTCAAAATCTCTGTTATCTCCTCAAATGTTGAAAATTACCAGGATGACGTTTTCCATAACTTTAGAGACTTATTCAGCGAAAAATCAGGTACTCTAGTTGGCTCACTTGTGAACTTCACGAGGTTATTACGAGACTATTACCAACCGAATTTTGCTTGATCCAGGCGCTTATGCAACTGATATCAATAAGAAAATAGAATATGGATTCTATAAGCAAATTCAAACTTCACAATGGCCTCGCCCAACCCACATCCTAACGAAAGGTAACTAAATGAGAATAATTGAGGATTACAAAGGTAAACTTAATCATCGACTAGTTGTTGATGAATACTCTACTCCTCGCATGGACGACGTTTTCCCTAAAATTAATTGGTGGACTCTAATTCTCAAAGCAGCCCTTTCCTCACATAAGTCACTGAAGTTGCCCATCAAGATGGTCCTAAAACTGTTCAATTGATGCACGGTATTAGGGACCAGAAATACATTAGTCAACCAGAAAATGTTGAGATAAAACTGAATGCAGATGTTTCTTACTGTAAGTTATATAAATTTATATTTGCATAATCCTGTGGTACTTACCTCTTTTTGCAGCCCCTTGCCTATGGCTTAATAAAGGACAAAAGAGTTTATCCTGAAGAAGTTATGTTTAAATCAAGTTTCCTTCAGATTTTAACATGGTAAAATTACAATATATAATTTATGAAGAATTAAATAAGCCTTTTGAAGAGAGTTGTGAAATATTCCTTTGTTTAACGGGCAGGACTAATTGAACTGGAAAACTATAATGCTTAAGTTTTTGCAGCATCAGACATACAAAGTGATGGTGGAACGAGATGAAAGAGAGATTGATAAAGCTTTTGAATGGAAGTAAGTTGTATATTAAAGCAACAAATTACATCAGAAGCAGCATGATCAACAAACAGCTTGAGTATGTAAGTATATTGGATTCAGCTTTTCAAATAATGAAACGATTTGAGAAGAAGTATTTAAGAAAGTATGCTCAACAACTTTTTTGTATAAATTACATTGAAAGGATAAAATTGAGTAACTATTCAGATTTCGAAGATTGAAGATTTTGAACTCAGAGGATTATAAAAAATCCTTAGTGACAACAACTTGGTGCGATTGTCATCAAGAAAAAATTAACTATATGTTAAATGTTTTACCACTTTATTATACTTATATTAGAGATTCGATTGATGTGTTACCTGAGAGGGACAGAACAGTGGACTGATCAAAAAAAAAAAAAAAGGAAAACTGCTTTAAATTTTGTAAGCCAGGGCATTTGAAAAGGGACTGTTAGTTTGGATCTAATCGATGTCGCAGCTCATATTATCGTGGTCGTGGTTCCTCGAACAATCGCTAACGAGATAAATCTAAAAAATGGCTAAAAAACAACAACAAGATTCAGTAGAAAATAATAAAAAAATCAAAAAGTTGGAAAAATAAAATAAAATAATGCCATACAAATTATAGGAAATGGGAAACCAAGAGTAGCAAAAATAACAATGAAGAAGGAGAAAAAATACAAAGGGTAGGTCGTGAGAAGTTAAAAAATATAATACAACAAGAGAATCAGGCTATACTTGAGAAAGAAGAACAATGGTTCAAGTTTCAAGTACCAAAGAACTTGAAGAATACATAAGGATGTAAAAGAAAAGGAGAGGCAGTATCGAGAGATGTTTCACACAGAGACATTTGGAATGTAAGAAGGGGAAGAGGAAAGCTTGTGGAAAGATACAGAACTTTTGAAACGGAAATTATTAAAACGGCTCAAGAGAAAATAAGTGAATAATAAGTTTATGGATAAATTAAAGGAAAACAATAAAGCACATAAAAATATAAAAACATATACTCACAACAAATTAATAGTGATGTAAACAGAAGAATAAATGGGAGGTGTGCTAGTTATGTACTTTATGTAGTTATTAGTATGATCTGGTTCCTAGCTCTATGCGTATTCCCAAGGCTGTACCCCCAATGGATCTGGATACATTCAATATGGAGGTATCACCCCTAGAAACGTTTCTTGTATTTTTCTGTCATCATGTGATACGGTCATGTAAATAAAAGTATTTGGAAGATTTAAACCCACATTCCTCCTATAAATTCCTCTAGAATTTAACACTAACTATGTCATATTGAACGAATTTTATTGCCTTTTTAGGTACTTGAGAATGGTTTTATGACCGACTATCATTGTATAATTAATTGTGGGTAGACCAGAGAGAGGTGCATATGTATTAATAATATATTATTTGCCTTGGTAGTAAATAAATACATTTTCCGGTAATTGTTAAAGCTTGTTAAGTAAGGGGTGGACGGAGGTAGTGAGGATAAAGACTCGTCCTTAGGAGTAGCTACTAAGCACCAGTTCCCCGTCCTTGCCAAGAGTGTACACAACAGATCAAAGTACATGTATCGAACTAATATCCACTGATTAGTTATACAATTTATTTGTACATTTTGTTATACATATATTTAAATATCTCACCGATTTCAGCAAGAATTCTGCTCAGTACATAGCAGAAAATGATCGTGAATGGGTGATATTATCCCCTACTACGACCGAATCTTATTTAATGTCAGACTCACCTGAAATTTCACTGAAATAATATTTGAAAATGTTATAATTCAAATTCAGTTAAATATCTTACGACAAATATTATGAAGACTCTATACCTCGTAGATATTATCCCTACAAAACCAGCTACATTCTTGGACTGCGCCTATTTACACTGGATTTGACATTAAAGCAGGTGTCACTAAAAAAAACACCGTGAGAGCGAGCGCTAGTACTAGACCTAGAATACTTTCTCTGATTAAAACAATATTTCTCTATAAATATCACAGATACATCCAATATTACATAGTAAATCTCCAAACTCATGGGCAACACGCCCAAGCTAATAACAATAATGCTTAGAATGAATTAAGTATGTAAGTTGGTTTTTATAACTGATTTTATTAATCTGTAAAGATTTACAATAGCATTAGAATTATAAGCATCAAACAATTTAACAATATAAATATACCTGTAAAGATTAATTAAATTAAACGTTATTTACCAGGTATTCTAGTGAATAGTCACAACACAAACAATTAACATAAGTCTTATCTAGAAAGTAACCTTCACACACCAAACACAGGTTTAAACGCTTTTCCGTGGAATTGTTGTTACTTCACTGCTCCGCCCCTACAGTGCTTTTAAAAGTAAGTAATTAGCAAATTGATAATTGAACATCAAAAGTGCCATGCTAAAGGGAATCGCCTTTAAGAAACCGAGACCCTGGCTGGAAGCTGATAACATTATTCGATGGTGTCCAATACGGAGAGAGATACCTAGACTAATTATTTTC
The DNA here is from genome assembly GCA_930367205.1 of Acanthosoma haemorrhoidale. Classification (NCBI taxonomy): domain Eukaryota; kingdom Metazoa; phylum Arthropoda; class Insecta; order Hemiptera; family Acanthosomatidae; genus Acanthosoma; species Acanthosoma haemorrhoidale. The sequence continues at coordinate 82,272,643 of OV884011.1, forward strand.
GGAATGGGGCAAGGTCAGATTAATTGATACTGAAAGCGTTCGTTAGCGCCTCTTTCGATGAGACTATACCAAAGGCACTGGTGGGGTTTGAGTCCTCTCTTCTTTGACCTCTTGATTAGGGACAAATATTTACGGCGTGGAGGTGCTTTGTCTGGGGAGTAGGAATTTTTTTGTTAGTCGTTTGGGTTTTAGTAGTTCAAACATACAAGCGGAACCAATAGTTTATTAAAATCATTAGATCTAGTCTAAGAATAGTAGCTTTATAATCTTTATATGAAGCTGAAAATATTATTATATTATATTATTATTATATATATACTTCAAACTACGCAAAGTATACTCTTGAAACATTTAAAAAATATAAAATAAATGCAGTATTTCAACATGCCAGTGGGTCTTAGGCTGCAAATGTTTGCTACCAACAGCAACTTCTGAGTTTATGAGTTTTTCTTACGAAATTTTACGAATAATGCTCAGATTTCTAGAGAGAGGGAGAAGTAGTATTATTTCTAGTTTTTTATTTAGTGACATATGTCCTTTACAAGTCATGTAATTTCAAAAATATTTTGTGAGTAATAAACCCATTTCGATGTCTACTTCAATGATTAGCTATCAACTTTTTTTATATGCATTTTATAGTTTCAGAGGAGAGTTGAGGAATCTGAGGATTCGATAGATGTCGTATTTTGTATATTAATTTCGTTTATTTAAATACACTAACATATATATCTATATATTTATAAATTCACAATGGTCTTACCTGTGGCTGGCTCCTTGAGCAGCCTGCATCTCTACTATGTACACTATTAAACCCTTTATACCTTCAAAACAGAAATTAGTCATGAGATCTAGTGTCCTCTTTGGATTACCTCAGTGTTCATCAAGCTCAAATCAGTGTTCAAAGATATCTCTAGAATTATACTTCTCGCTCACTTTATCTTTGTTGCTAACTCCATAATTTATCACCTTCTACCTTCTAACGACATGCCTTGTATTGTACGTCAGGAGTACGCCGCTGTTGATCACCTCCCTGGCTACAAGACGCCCTCGAGTAATGTTTATGCTCTTAGAACTTGAGAATATGTACATATGTGTCAGTATTAATAAATATATAACTCTTTCTGGTATGCTCACCATTTAGCATGTTCTGATATGAACGCTTGCGGTGACTAAACAACCATTCTCCTTATCAGACATTATGGTTCCTATTCATAACCGATTAGAGCTGTTATTGAACAGTTTGACAACACGGAGTTAGTTATGATGGAGACACCATTTCATTTTTCACTCTAATTTTAATTTTTATACTTTTATAACATATTTGATTAACTTATTTATAAATTATTAAGGACCACCTTTAAATGGTTACTATAACCACCACTCGTATTACTGTATCATAAATTGTGGGTATATCTTTTATTATAAACAGCCCACAACCAGCCTTCTAACATAATATGTATCGGCAAGCGTTATAACGCAAAACTTCGATAATATAGTCAAATTATTAACTGTGGTAAAAATTACGTGACGATTTCACGATGAAGAAGGAAAGTTTTTCAACCCCGTTTGATGTCTTTACTTCAGTTGCAAGATATCGCTTTCTGGCGAGCTACAAGTCCCTTTGGGATATTTGCGACACACATGAGGGCTGCAACCCCCAAAGTCCACGGCAGGAGACACATCTCAGAGCTGTCCCTTCCATCCAGCCTGCAAATAGAAGGTAGTCCTCTCCAGTATCCTTTGTGTGGACATGTCACTAAAAATACGTGTTAAAACACGGTGGATAGTATTAAACCATTTTATTTCTTTTGAGCTGGCTAAACTATCACAACAATTATAAGTTTAAAAGAAAATTCTTATTTTTTCAATGATTTATTCGGTAACAAAAATAAGGGGTTCCGTCCAATCATCCAGAATGAGCTACCACGCATATTAACCATTACACTCCGGTAGAAATCGAAGCCGAAATTTTTAAAATTATTCTCACATCTCCATTTTAAATCCCCCCTCGTAAGACATTCGTTGCTAGTATAAAAAGGTGTATTGAAAAACGTAAATGTAGGGTTTTCAATGTACTGTGCATACTAGGAAATAAAATTAACAGTTCAAACTGTGTTCAAAATAATTTTACAGGTGACTATGACCCTTGTGGTTGACATGCCCCCCCCCAAAAAAAAAACTTTCTTAGATATGGTTGAATTAAGTAAAATAAATTAATTTCGTTTCAGACCAGTCAACGACATAACAAAGGCTCAAACATCCCCCTGTTCAATAACAGATTAAAATCAACATGTTGTCCTACTGTTCAGTCATATTAAATAAACAATAGTTAAAACACCGAGCAGTCAGAAGATAATCTTATTTTTTTGTTAAATTAAGTTAGTTTAAATGTGCTCCTCTCTCTGGTCTATTCACACTTCATACTGATCATGCATCGCACTGATACAAGCGCTTTTGGCTGCTATGCCACTATTTTCAAGATCTAAAAAAGGCAATGCTATCGCGTTCAATATGATACGTCATGATAGAAATAATATAGAATATTGAAAAACATCAGAACGAATGTACTAGTCATCATATAATTAAATACAAATTGAACGAACATTTTTTTCGAACTATTAACTAAACAAAGCAAAAAAACAGAAACATCGAACAAATCAATTAGTTAATCGAGTTAAACGTAACACATAACAAACGATTATTGATGCAGTGCCCATCAGTAGTTTTGCTTACTATCTGATAAGTAAACACCGCTTGATAAACTGATAAGCCTTTAGATTTTTAAGGTTCTAATTGCATAATAAACGAAATGCATAATAAACCTTTTAAATACTAATTTAAATATAATATAATATATGTTACCCCTATAAAAATGGCCAATGTTAAATGACACCATTATCTAATCTCTAATCATAACGAACTTTAATGCATTTAATATCCAAAATTCTCATAAACACACAATTTTCTTAATGTAATCAAATATTTGAGGTGTGAAAAAATTTATTAGAATTCTTTTTTTGGATAAATGGTGCGATGGATAGAAAGTATTGCCCGTGATTTGAAAAATGATCATTAGTTATTTCGTAGAAAAAAAAAAATCAAGTAATCTTGCGATCAGTTAATCAATCTAGACACGCTGAAAGGCTAAATAACTTTGACGGATAATCAGTCAAGTGTTGCTCAACGAAGTTTGGAAACCATTTGAAAAAATGTTTACATTGAGCAACAGTTTGTCAGTAATTTGCCCTGAACGTCAAATTTCATTGGTGTTTTGGACTTTCTTATTCATCGTAGCTGTGAAACGAGCTGTAGAATTTAGGAATCAACTTGTTCCACCACTACACAATCATGAAAGACGATTGATTATCTTTCAGGATGTTTCGTCTGTCAGAGTGTCAGGTATGTTAACTTAAGCTGAACAACTGCGCGTTAATAGATTTTTAGGTTATTTATAGCTAAAGGAAAAACATTTTTGACATGGTTACTGATTTCGTGTTTAGTGGGGAACTGAAAAGCTTTCAAGGATTTTTAGACTATTTTTATGTCTAAAAGCATGCATTACCTTAAAAAAACATACCTTGCTTTCTTGGTTAATCATTCCCTATTTATTTGTTGAACTAAAGATATCAGAAGGTTGAAAAACTCCACAATTATTTTACAGTGGTATGAGGTAACAAACATTTTATCGGCTAAAGAGGAGCCCATAAGATCTGCTCAGGACTGACAACAGTAATCCTCCGTTAAATGGAACAGCCTAACCCTGCTGTCAAATATAAAGACCTCTACCCAACAATATGGCAGAGGTCATTAATGCCTGGTTAAATTAATGACCTCTATATAATGACTCTCCTTTCTGGGGAAGAATAATGGACTCTGCGGAAAGTGAGCAATTTTCTTCTCACTTGGCTTGGCCACCTGCTTCTGTCTCCCCAACTACTTACTTGTCTAGAGTTAGTGTGTCAATAAATGTCATATGTGATGTACGTGGGGTTGACTTGGTTTCAGTGTTTGTATGCATGTGTAAAAACATATTTATGTGCTTGACAGTTTGACAGTCATCCGAATGTATTTCTATTAACAGCTGAAAAGGTGAACCTGAACGATTTCCGCCCCAATCGTGAATGGAAAAATGGGGAGTGGAGGGTCACAAGTTGGTTGAACAAATCGGAAATTGAAAATTATGAATAACGATTATCCAATGAGGACCTGTATAATAAAGGATGTAATTTTAACAAGGTGTTCAATAAGATTATACCTCCCCCCTAAAAGCAGTATTTTTTTTTCTTCATCACCAAATTCTAAAATACTAGGAAAAATCTTAATTCTCTCGTTAGCATAAATTTTAATAAAAAAAGATAAAAAATAACATTAATGAGAGACCTACCCTTACACCCTCCTGACCGATAAGGCCCGTCGTTTGAAATTGTTATGTTGGTGGGAAGATACTTCTCTCAATGATACGCATTTATGTTATAATCATCACCATATATTGTTCATGGGTTATGGCCTAATCCATTTATATGTTCACTATCTATTTGAACCGTTCCATATTGTTTCTGAAAATTGTGTGTTTAATTCTAACTGTTTTAAATGTGCCCATTCTACCCTGGATCGGTCTGCAACCAATTAACTATGAATTAATGGATTTATTACTTGTGCGAGTAAAATACTTGACTTTTTGAAAATGTAGATAATTATATTGACTTTTTAATAAAGGTATACAATTTTTCACATTAGATAGAATACGAACTACAAGAGTCACATTTGTAAAGCATAGTAAATATTTATTCGTAGAATATCTGTGATTCTTTACCATAGTGTTTCTTTTATGACATTTCATTCACTCCTCTTAACTTCTTTTGAATTCATGAGCAGTGATGCTACTTTTTATGACCAATATCCAGAAAACATAAACGGAAACCAAACGTTTCAACAATCTAACGAGTAAACTGATGACGTCTGCAAGCCAGAAATAACCCGCTTCAATTGGTCTGCTCCTAGCGAGCGGTAAATAGACATTTCTTCTCACGAATTGCAAACATTGTTCGAGAATAGAACAAGGTAAACGGGCGATCGGTGGTAGCATGTGATGGGATTAGGCAAAGATTTTTGAAAACGTAAAGCAAATTATACTATGCATGTAGCATATTATGTTGGTAGTGGAGTTGTGAATTGAGGTTTCAAGATATAAAATTCAAAAGCCTTTTTAAATAAAACAAATAGCGTATTGAAATGTATGTGGTTTATCACTGTATAAAAAAATTCTGAACTTGGGGCATTATTTAATTCTTAATTAAAGGCATATAAAAAATTGAATATAGTTTAGTTGGATTTATTTTATTTCCAATAACGCAAGGGTGTATATGCAATCCAACGCGTGACAATTGTATCACCTGTCTTTCTCGATGTTTTTTTGTACCTTTTCGCCTGATAAAGTTCTTAAAAATGTGCCAATCTATATAAATTGTTAAAAGTGTACTTAAAATCTTGATATCCACCGGTTAGAATGTTATCACAGTAAATACCTGAAACATTAATAACAATTAATTGTTTTAGATACTTACCGTGAATAATTTCAAATGCACTTATCTAACTTTGGAGGTTTGACAAGTCCCGGCTAAGCTGATATTTAATATTGAATGTTATTATTTCTTCTAATGTTTAAGAACACGTTATTTTCGGTGGGTTTCAGTTAATAAAAATATAAAATATAGTATAATAACATAAAAACATTAAATAGATAATTGACTTTTTTTTCAAATATTAAAATAAAAGAGCACTGGCGATGAGAACGAGTTCTCACGTGGAACCGCAAATAATTGGACGTGTTAGAGAAATTTCTTTCGAATATATATGATACTAAGATAAATTCCAACAAAACACAGAAACCCAATCGAGGGTGAGTGATCACTAAAATGACCGAAACCCTCGTTCATTGTTTGAACAATTTTTTTTAAATTTTTTTTTCATAATCATTCATCCAATATTTTCAAATTATTCAATATTTTAGCGGAATAGAGCTATGAGGGACCGCAAAAAAAGTCGAACATTAGGTGTATCCAATCCCTTCAATCAACAGTCCTGAGAACAATAGTAAATGCCCCTTATTACGCCAGCAACAAAACCCTTCATAACAATATGAATATACCTTACATTCTTAAACTCAACCCCTCAGTCATTACACTGTGCCACACATCCGTGTAACCCTCCGTACGATCAGATTTACTTATTAATTATTTTGCCAATAAGGCAGATTGTAATTTTAACATAATACTATATATACTATATAACTACATAATAATAATAACATAATAATAATAACATAATAATAATAAAAAATAAATAATTCAAATCTCTTCCCAAAAATGTAATAAAATAAAGTTGATGCAAATCGTTGCAAAATTTCGATTATACATAAATATTCCCTTTATTTTTCCCTTATCTATATCATTAAAAATATGAGAGCTAAGGGAAAAAAAAAAAAAATTATACATAAATGTAAAAATACCTCAAGTAAGGCTGCATGTAACTGGTCTATATATATCATTGTTATAAAATATTTCCAAGCAACACGAGATAATTTTTTTTCCGTCCCAAGTGTCCACTGGAGCTAACTCAAGCTGGAGCTAGCAGAGTCCACTTCTCTCTGAGCCACTTCCGACCTTCCCCTCTTTCCAGTCTACTGGATACCTTTTATGTCTGGAAGGCCATCTCTCCTTTCTTCTTTAGCTCCTCTACTGTGACCACGTTGGGACCTGTACAGATTTTATTACTACAGACCCGATAATAAAACGATCTTTTCTATTCCCACTCATTGTTTTGTAACATATATTAAGTTTGTAACAAGGGGATATGAAACAAAAAAAAAAGATAGTTATATTACTTTTAATAATTTAGGGTGATACAACCATTCATAATGTTATTCAATGAGTAGGAATAGATTAGATTGTTTTAATATCCGGTATATAGTAATAAACTTGTGGAGTTCCTCAAGGAGCGGTTTTGTCTCCGATTCGTTTTAGCATGTACATGTCTGACATTTTTTGGAAAAACTACAAGAAAGCTGCAGTGATGGCTTTTGCCGGCGTCATTGTCGTTTATAGGAGCAGCATGAGTGCACAAAGAGTTTTTGCATAGGCCGAGTCAGTTTGTCACGGAATCAGTAAAAGACTGTGTAAGTTTAACATGAGTGTGGACGTCGGGAAGACCGATTGCGTAATCTACTCCTTCTAAAAGAGGGAAAAATCCTTTCCAAAGCCCTATACAATAGGAGAGTAAGAGAACTCACTACCTTTCTCAATCGACTATATAGGTATAAAAATGGATAGGCATCTCCATTTCTCTACCCATTTTAGTAACAAAATAGAAAACGTACGACACAGGTCTTATCGGCATTCGCACTTTTCATCTAGTCGACTTTTACCCAACTTGTTGCTTCGTCTCAAACTGATGATCTATAAATTAGCGTTCCAGCCAGTTATGCCGTACGGTGCCCTACTCACTCGACTGATAATACAGCTAAAAGTATCCAGGAATTTCAGAATAGGATCATGAAAAAAGTGGTCAGATATACCTCTCTCGAGAGGTTAAAAAACGCTGACCTGTGCCAGTTGCTTGGTGTGCCCTCACAACAAACCACATCAAACTTTTTTTTTTAGTCGTTGCAGCTCCTAACAATCCCAGTGTTTAACACTACGGCCGTACCACCCTTCCTACCTCGAAGGCAACAGAGTGGTTAAGAATTTGTTGTTATATATGCGTTAGTCTATGATTCATAAGGTGAACCCCAGTAAGGTTTAGACAATGAATGTATAATGTACATTATACTTTTGTAACAATCACAAATGGCAATGTAAAATTATTAAAAATTGTATAAAATGTAACCAAGCTGCATGACAAGGGCATGTGGAGATAAAACAAAATTATATTATTTTTTTTATATATGGCTGGTTCCGTTTTCGGATGGGTATACCTAAGCATAATCCACCAATATCGGACATATAGCAAGTATTTTATAGTAAGTATTATACCAAGTTTTATAGCATATATTTGGTGAGTAGCCATAAGATTGATGCGCTATCGAGTTTTTCTTTTGTTGTCGATTTGTTTTTGTATTAAACATAAAATAGACGGTGTATTGCTGATTTAATACGTTCAACATGCAGTTTAGCACTTTTTTCTAAATAGGTTTTTTTTTTTTTTTTTTTTAAGAAATGATTTTGTTTACCTCCATAAGCCCAATCGATGTTTTTATCATGTGACTTTTTTATTTTATCAGCCAAGGCTTACAAGTGTCGAAAATGTTATTGTTTCATAAAATATTTTGTGTAGAGATCAAGGCGTTTTATTTAACTACTTTCTAGTTTTTAGATTATTCACTTTGTGTCAAGGTGATTAAATTCTTGATTTTAGCTTTGTTTTCATTATTTGATTTCTGAATTTATTAGCACCGTCAAACGGGGTGACGTCTGCCCATGGGGTGAGTCATCAGTATAGTTTTTTGACGAAGAGGCAACTTATGACCCCGAACAAGTTCCTGTATTGTTTTATTTTCTTTATAGACGATACAGGAACTTCGTTGGAGTCAAAAGTTACCTCTTTGGTAGGAAACTTTCCTTACAACTCTTACCCCATTTGTACGAATTTTATTATTACTCCATTAACTTGTCTTTTTCTACTAACTTAAAATTAAAAATGAGTTCAAAACAGCGTAGATAGAAATACTCGTGGCCCTAAAGAGGCATGCCAGTTATCTTTTGAATGACTCCAGTATTCTAAGAACGGCTTTCGTAACATAAACATTTCTATAAGCCAAGCGTATATTTTATCAAGCTTGTTATTTTAAAACATAACATTCAGAGAATTGTTTAACCAATAACAAATGTAGTTTGGTGCTGAATGTTATGAAATGTATATCACATAATACCATTTCATCATAGATTGTTTAGTTATTATATTTTTCTATATTTTAATAAAAGATCTGTCCGAAATCTATTAAGGGCGTATAAACAGACTTAGAACGTATTAACAATAATTCCTATTGTGGAAAAACACTTTTGCTGTTTTGTTCAGTATAGAAACCTATCGATAATCGGCCTATCTTTCCCAGACAAAGGTTCTTAGCCAAGATAAACAACAAATGATTAACCAACGATGAAATCACCTATGCCATTATTTGGCATGATATGTCTCAAATCCTTCTCCAGAATATGCTCTAAATTTCTAAAGTGGGACACAAAAGGACCAAGTGACTCCAACTTTTTAAGACTTTCATCACTTTCACCTCACCGAGTGAGTGCAGCCTTCATGAGGTTTTCCTGCTCAGACTCCTTTATCCTTCAGTTTCGTGTCTACTGCAAGTTAGTCCTCAGCGGCGACCGAGATCCTAAACATTTCTCTTTCTCTTTTTATATTTGTAACGCAGTCAATAGTGTACAAGATCCTCCGAGATAAGTTAATAAAGAGAATTGTATTGCTTTAAGAAAGTATAGAAGAATCACGGACGAATACATAGAAAGAAAATGGACACAAATATACAGGAAAAAAACGATAAAGATTATTACCAATTTTGAGATTGTAATAATTAGTATGTAATTTGGCTCTGGTTTGAATAGACGACTGTTATAGGTTTGCGAAAAAATAACAACGATTACACAGTGGTAAAAATGGATAATGTAACGGTGCGAAAATGTTAACCATCGTTCAGATTGTTATATTGGCTTTAATGTACATTTAAATGGATTTTAAACACGATTCCAAAGCCCATTTTGGTTGTGAAACGTTGAACTATAGAATACAACACATCATATTCTTGTAATGTTTCAAATTCCCATAACCTAATATAACGGTTGTGTCCAGAACCTACAAAACGTGATACAAAAACAATCTACCTTGGCATACGGTAGATAAAACGTTTTACGAAAATTTGGAAGATATGAAGTTTGTAGTTAAGAGACTTCTGACTTGCATAAATGGTTCATTGAAAATTACCAACAAATGTGCAAACAAAGAAAGTGGCTCTGGGGGGGGGGGATTGGAAATTTGTAAAATACAGTAAGCTTTATTAACCCTCTGATGGTAAGGTAAGGGTTGAATCCGTCCCATCATGTAGCATTTCCGTTGTTAATGTGTAAGGTGGAGAGGCGTGACTTCAGGAGTCCATGGCCTCAGTCTTCCTTTATCCAAATTAGAGCTTACATCACTCAGGTAAGTGAAATACCCTCTCCACACATTGCTGACTTTTTTTAGTGCCAGGGCTAGGTTTAATGCGACCCACCTTACAGCTAACGCTGCAAATTAGATATTTGTTGAAGGAGATATTTGTTATTAATTAAGTACTTTTTGTATATACCAGTACCTTCCTAAATAACTGGCAAATTAATTTTTACCAATCCTGAACATTTTTTCGTAGAACAACGACAAAAGCAAGAGGCAGATTCATTCAAACTTCAAAAGTGTCAAATTGGATAAAGAAATTTCGGATAAGAAAGAAGTTTCATTAAACGTCTTGGCTTATTAATCGGTTCGTTCAAATATTTATAAAACACTACCTTCTAGCATTGTTACCTAAATAACTGGACCAAAAGCTTCATGACTCACAGATGAACTATAGATATGTTGGCTTTTTATTACTGATCAAATTATTGACAAAATTCTACAGTATACAAATCAACATATCCTAAAATCTAATAATTGCAAAATAATTGTAAATCTAAGCAGTAGATTATATTAACTACTAACACATTAGAGCTAATAGCACTTATAGGATAATTTTTATTGGCCGGAGTTTCAAAAACTGCACTTTAAATGCCGAAGACTTTTTTTTCACCCTTATTCGCGGCTACCTACTTTTCGGGCGATTATGAGATTATATAACAACTTTTATAAAATTTGAGATTTTATAACAAGGAAACTTGTTATAAAATCTTACTAGTGGGATAGCTGGACAAAAATTGTACCAATTACTGCATGCCATTCCAATATATCACAGTTGATGAGTCTCTTCTAAGTTTTAGTGGCTGCGGTCCTTTCAAAATTCTTTTTCCTAATGATAAATATGGTTTGAAAATTATTTCAGTTTGTGACGTTCAGTTTTTTTTTGGGTGGTATTCCCTACGTTGAAAAGAAATTTCAAGCAATAAAGGTGGTTTGTCATTGATAATATGATAAGCCTGACCCAATCGATGAATGGATTAAATAGGAACATTTCCACAAATAATCAGTTTTTATCTTACTTCCTAACTATAGAATTACGAAAAATAAAGCTGTATTTTATACTGTTGTAAAACTGTTTTGTATACCACGGTGATACAATGTTGGTACTGTTTTCATTTTTATTTCATATTTGCATTTTGCATGGGAGGTGAATGACGTGTCCAAGGAACCAGAAATAGTTTTGTTGATTCATGATTATTTATACAGTTTTACTTTTTGTTTTCTGTGTTTACTTTTACTGTACTTTTCGAAATGTGCTCATAGTTTTACTTTATTACTTCGTTTTTTTATAATTTGCTTCACTTATTTTATTTGTCTAATGACTTAACGATTGTGTTAATGGTAACTAAATCTAATGTGGATAACTTTTATCTCTTTGAGACTGAAAAACAAAATAAAGAATTAAATATTTATTTTAGTGCCATTTATTACCATTTTATAGATTTTAACCATTTGAGCTCTCCGAATAAGCAGAAAATAGCATGGGGCCTGATCCGGCTTGACCTTACCGAGTATGTAATAAGACTACACTTTGACATTAGAGGATTAAGTAAAGCACTTACCAAAAAATGCCACAAAGGTAAAATATAAACATAATTGGTTAATTTGGCATCTTTCACAAAATGAAACTTTTAGGTTAAAAACAGAAAAATAATTTTACGGGAGCTCCATTCAAGGGAAACTGTTAAGAAAAAAAAATTTATAATATTGTATCTGTACACTTGAAAAGCTAAGTTTTGTGAGTTTATGAGCACAGTTTTGCATTTCGTTGGCAACGAAATACGATACTACGATATTTCCTCTTCATAGACACTATTTGTTTTATCACACTTAAAGATGAATTAAAGAAAAATCACATTTTATCCTCCGGCCAGCTCTGCTGTATGGTGCCCCGCTATTTACCCACTTGACTGACAGTACAGCCAAATGTCTCCATCACTTCCAGAATGGAATCATGCGAAAAGCGGTCCGACATACCTCTTTCGAGAGGTTGAAGAACGCTGACCTGCACCCGTTTGCTTGGTGTGCCGTCGGTGGGTGAGTTCATCCGCCGGAGACACATTAAGTTTTTTGACTCGTTGCAGCACCTGACAAACCCAGTGTTTAACACTATGACCCCACCACCCCTCCCGCAACGATGGCAACAGACTGTCGGGGAAAAATTAGGATAAGAATTAGTATGTAAGTTAGTTTTAAGGATGATCAAAAAGGTGAGCCCCATCACCTTTATTAGTCAGTTTAGTCCAGTCACGTATAATGTATATCATTGTACTTGTTTATTGATTATATAATTTCTATAAAATAACAAAACCTGTATATAATGTAGTGATGCTACAGGAAATACAAAATAATTTGTAAATAGATTCACCTGAGGATCAATAATTTTATATAATTATCTTGAAATTTAAAGGGGCTATGAAAGAAAAAAAAAAAAAAATCACATTTTAGTAACTAATCCATTTATACATGTTAACATACGTAACGTTTCAGAAATGAGGAAATACATATAATTAGCACGATGCGCATTTATGTAAAGATTGTGTATTGTGGAATCTGCAACTCCCTCTGCGTATATTGAATAAAGGGTTTTGAAACAAATAAAAAAGCAGTTACCCCCCATCCCCATTCCCTTATCGATGACAATAGGCTGTCCGGGAAAAGTTGAGTTAGTTAGTTAGATTAATGTTCGTACTAGCACATCTCATTCTTAAGTTGAGCCATATCACTTTATATGCACACATGCCTTGTATTCTGTACATCAGCCAACCCTAGACATTTTTTTTTTTTTTTTTTTTTTTTTTCCTAAGCTCTCTAGTTAGAAATTTAGGATGAGGGAAAAATATAGAATATTTAGGCTAGAAAAATTCTTTAAATCTCACACATTTTATAAAATGTAGCTACGCTACAGTAAATATAAATAGCATGATGGACATGTATGTAAAGATTCCGGATTGTTGAATCTGAAACATACTCTGTATTCATTAAATAAAGGGTTCAAGCATTTAAATATTGTTTATCAATGTACGGATGATAATATTCCTGATATTTTAGAACATGCAGCTACATCATCTAAACATTACTTCCTCATTTCATAACAATGTTAAATCTTATTACTCGTTACTCTTTGTCCCTTTGTTTAAATTTTAACCGAATGCCTCATTATGAAAACAATTTAAGTTTTTTCTTTATGAAGAACACAATTTCGATCACTATACCAACGTGTCCAACAAAAAAAAGACTATTTTCTTGACGATTGAGGATGCAAAGTAGGAAAAACTAACACTAATTGAAACAGTATTTCATTCTGACCTTTTAGCGGGTAATTGGTTTTGGCAGAAAACTTCGGAGAGGCCCTGCTTGCAAATCGGTAACCTGCCAGAACTCGATAAAGAAAACGTCACATTGAATTACCTGGTCTCCGACCTGGAAAATGAGGCTGGATTTAAAATTCTGGACAGGGCCAATAGATGAAGGATTCTACTAATGGCCAATTAGGAGAAAAGGGACGTAAAACAAAGTCTATTTTATAATCTAATTGCTAGTAATAATATTTCAATATATGGTTTGCTTTAAATTTAACGAATATAATCCTGCACTTTTAAATTAGTTGAACATTTAATTTATGTATATAAGCTGACTGAGATCTAAGTTTCTGTCACGGCGCTTGCGATTAAATCGCCATCATCTTTAGAATCCAATGATCCCCATCTTCTTCCGGTGATAGACATCGGTTGGAGTAAACAATTGTTTCGTAAAATAATATATTAATATTTTAATGAAGACGTAAAAAAATAACGTCTGTTTAGCGAGAAACAAAAAGGAGGCAGCAGTATGGTAAATACGAAAAGAAGCTTTAAAATTAGTGAGCCGAGCTGTGAAAGTATGTTTGCTAAAGATATATATTTATAAACGATTTTTTATACAGTCATAATCTGTACAATAATTAGTATGTAATCAATTATTAGCAGCTTTACATAAATTGTTATACTTTGCGTAGTGAAACCTTTCAGGTTTGTAATATAGTGCTCTTAATAAACTAAATTATTTAAACCAATTACTGACATGGCAACTGATCGCTTTTAACTCGTAAAACTTGGATAAGTATTAGAAACGGCGTTACCGATTATTGCTTACACTCAAGCCTTACAATCGTATAGTCAATATGTGTTCACTAGGCTCTATTGATTGACAACTCTGGGTGAAAACCGTCAATAATTTACGGCAGCAACAGTTCAGTGAGGTCAAAAGATCAATAACTACCTCTAAGAATGACTATAGGAAAGGCAGATAGATTGTTTAGACCTGCTTGCTGAATGCTGGTGGCTCGATACAAATTATGTTTATAAAAATTCTGACCCACTTGAATTAGTAGCTAGCAAACAATATGCTGTTACCAACGCTAAAAATACATACTAACAAAATTTCGGTATGTATAGAAATATCTTTTATAGAACCCTTTGAGTTTGCTGACTGAAAATGAGTATATTTTGATACCATGGAATGAAAATTAAATACCGAATAATTATATAATAAAATTGTAATGACAAAAAAGGAAAAAAATAACGTGTGGTTAGCGAGAAACAAAAAGGAGGCAGCTATATGGTTAATACAAAACATGGCTGAAAGAGCTTACCTCAGGATTGGGGAAAGGTATTATTGCTAAAGAATCAGGTAAAGGTTTGTATTGTTGTATGCTAATCAATAAAATGGTCGCTCAGATCCTAGATCTACTTTCCAAACTAAATCCATTTGTTATCTGTTAATAGACCCAAATAACGCACTATACGCTAAAAACTACTACATAAATAAATATTATGAATATCTAGCACGTTCATTCCTTAGATCAATTTAAGCCGATATCTCAACGAATAATCCAAGAACTATTTAATATTATTTGAATTTGAAAACGTTCTCTCCTAACGACTATATTTTTTTTTTTTTTTTTTTTTTTCAATAACAACTTTATTATGATGAAATTACAATCTGCCTACTTAATAGGCAATAAATAATTGAGATAAGTGTTTTCATTTATACCATATTTACAATTCATCATTCGTTCGCACATTCATACAATATTTACAAACAGCCCAGGGGCCCCCCAAGTCCACACGGTTGTTGCCTCCCTCGCAAGCGAAAGAGGAAGCGGAGTCTCGGGAAATCCCCCACGCTCCCCACCAGCCACGTCACCGGATACGAGCCAGCAGAGGCTGACGAAGAGCGCGAGAGCCACATACGCTCAGGACATGATTGGAGAAACTGGCCATTGCCAGGACTCCCACTGTGCGCATTTATAGTAGGTCACGAGGCCACTGCCGTTTCAGTCTCCGGGGAGGATTATAGGGATGAGTGGAGCAGTGCAATGACTCCTAACGACTATATCTGAAAGAGTGGAACACGTCGTGGAGTTTCAGGATGGTGAGAGTAAATTAACGGGTAGGCAAATAAAGAACCAGCTTAACGTACCTAAAAAAAAATACCTCAGCACAATATACCAACTTTGAACATTTATTGCCACCTTTTCAATTTATTTCATGCATACACACATTTTCATGTAGATTTCCAATAACACTTTGAAGTGATATTCGAAAATATTTTGTATCTTCATTAAAAATAATATTTCATGAAATTTCCTCCAACTTTTTGGAGTGATAATGTCAATTTTACTTCATTTCACATCATCTGAGTTTATGTGGGAATTATACGCTGACATAAATTATGATCCTTACCTGCTCGGCGTCAGACTCTGAGAAAACGTGGGCAATTAATACTGTTCTAGCTTAAGTCATCAAACTATCGATTAATAAACTCGATATCACTTTGATGCACTGAAAACAGCCCTATCGCATCAAAATAGCCCAATAATGATTGACTATTAGTTCAACGTCGAGCTCATTCGATTCGTGTAGTATAGTATTATACCTATGATTTAATGACACATTCAGCCATTTAAACATGTGGGCATGAATCTCTTACACGCTTCTTGAAAAATACTAGTTCAGAATTATTATCAAAATCCTGCTTCAAACGACTACTTCTGCCTCTTCAATAAACTGACGCACAAATATTAGTAACAAAGTGCATTATCTAATGAATATTTATTAGTGTTACAGAAACATTCGATCTTCATACCGTACAGTACATCTTTAAATAGCGGTGCACTTTTGGTCAAGGAACAGTAGGTTTCTCAGTCAGTCTGTTTGAGCATCCAGGAAGGTTTGAGAGCTGGGTTGTAATTGATAGTAATTGAGCCAGTAGCTTTGCACTAAAGTTTAGTCGTCTGTGGGCTGTTGATAACGCCGTTTCAATTCATCTGCTAGGCTGTTGACTAGATTGGCGAAAATTATTGTATTATTTGTATGAATATTAGGTGCTGTACCCCAGTCTTCAAATGATCATAAGGAATTTAAAATTTATAGCATGAATTAAAATTTTAATTTAAGGTTGAACAATTTTAAGGTATCTTTTTATCAATATCTAAAATTCCATAGCATATTACATCCTAATCATATTTTTTGTTTTGAATATTTATTCCAGATCAACTGCCTATAAAAATTAACAAATTTCATTTCTAATTGATTAAATCACCTTGAGTCTGCCCACAGTTTCTGTTTTAATCAGTTATCAAGTTTTAACCCAGGCCAACAAATAGATCAAAGCAATTTTTTTTTGCTCGTCATTCCAAAAATTGTTATTTACAGAGCACCACCATCGGCAGCATTCGATTTTTGTAGAATCTAAAATACTCAATCATAACTGAATTACAACTACAGTTTGGTAAGAAGAATATCATGTAAAATATACTTAGTTATTTATTAAAAATAAGGCGAATATGTAAGAATACAACAAATATTGAAAAAGTTTATTGTTCAAGATTAGTCAGATAATCGAATGTGGGAGTTATATATGCTGTTTGGAACAATTAAACGAAAACCACACTAATATCCTGAAATTGTTTTAAAACGATGTGGGGTATTGGGAACGAAAAAACAATCAAGGTCTCATTTTTCTTTGGTTTTACAGTTAAGATTTTTATGTTCCAGCTGGGGCCCCTCGCCTGTCGCTAAAAACAATCCCTCATCCGAGCGGCAGGGTTCAATAGAAATTGAATAACGGGGAGGGATAGTGTATCTTTTTAGGGGCTAGAACTATCTAGAATAATGTTAATAATTAACAATGCTTTGCATTAGTAAAATTAAATGAGAAATGCAATAATTTATACATTTTAGCATAAAAGAAATTGAAATGAAAACTCCTCTGAATTCCCTTTGTCGCCTGATAACTAATATTTTCTGTCTGCCTCGTCTACTACTTCATCACTTACTTCATCATATTTGTCCTGTGAATCATTATTTATTAGTTAAGGTTTACATTTTACTTTCACCTCTCGCCCACATACCTTGTAAATACTGAGATGAGATCACAGACTAACGCCACTGGCCTTAACAGAATTCTAGTTACGTTTATAAAAATATGTGGTTCAGTTATTCTGTCTGTGTATATTATATGATATTCACAAAAAAAAATACAATTAACAAACTACAATTATCGTGAAACAAAACCTAAAAATGGCACAAAAATAATGATTTTCATTCTTAGCAGTGGTTTGCTGAATTGGGTGGTCGACGCTTGTTCTTGTAACAACTGTGTACTCACTTTTTTTTTTGTCGCATTTGATTTAATTTGTTGAGCATAATCAGTGTTACCAATTTTAACCGGTCTATAGTAGCAGCACATAACTATCTTCCTAAATCCATTTATTAGTGTTTCCAACACAATTGCACTGATTAGTCATAAATCTGTTCATCATTTTCTCCTCTGAGTTATTAGCGTTTGCTTAAATTCAAGAGGATCTAGCTCAAAGCACCTGAGTAGTACCTAGTATTATTAGTAGTAGTATTATATTATAGTATTATAGTAGTATTATAGTATTAGTAGTAGTAGTACCTGGGCAAACAAGAATCTATTTAGGGTAAATGCAGCCCACACCAACTGCCGATTTAGTTTGGCCCTTAATGGTCATCCTATAACTTTCTTCATCATTAAAAACTTAAGGATTCTTAATGATCAAACCCTTCTGTGACCAACTCTTCCTACCCCACCGATGGTCAAAGGGTACTATTTATCTATTTTATCGCTCTTACGATTTCCTTCTTCAGACTCTTGTCATATCCATACTTACTCCATCATTTCACCTGATACGTATGGCAGTGCAGTATTTGGGGATCTTTCAGTGGTACTTGTGCATAAGTTGAAGTAAATCTAGAACTGTTAATTTGTCTTCGGGAGTCTATGGCATTGTCATCTCGACAACAAGTTGGAGGGGGGGGGGTCCCTCTTCTTCCTTGGTTTATGCATTTTCCATGCGGTCAATTCACATCACCCTGCTTATATATACAATTTCTTAGGAGTCTTACAAATTATAATTATTAAGTCTCATAGTTTCTTCTTCAAGTCAGAATTTCATGAGAGAATAATCCAAATTACTCTATCAATATACCCAATCCCGTTAATAACTTTACTGACGGCATTAACCAATCATGGAGTGAGGAATCGCGATTCATCGCCAGTATCGACACATAGATTTGAAAACATATCTGTGGTTTATTTCTATGGCTCTACCATTTATATCGACGAACTATGTACTTAGAAAATTCATGGCAATCAGCCTATTTTATCATTCAAACTAAACAATGGATGACTGAATCCTAGTTAAATACCTTTTGCCTTCCGCTAGTAAGTTGAGCGGTGGCTGAAAAGCATATTATTGATCTTGACTGACTAATGCTATACTGGTTTCCAATCCCGGGAAAAGTCCTTCAAAGAACTTGTCTGAATTGGGGTCCACTCGCCCACTCCTTTTTCGTTCTGAACCCTTGGGTCAAGGATTTTTCCTCAGTGAGGTATCCATTGACCATATTTTGGATAATATTGTTTCTGCTTAGGTCACCTATATATAATAAATTCCCGAAAAATCCTATTCCGTATCCTCAAGTCACGTAATTGGGGAGTAAATTATAACTTTTTAAGAATTATAGAAAAAAAAAAAAGGGAAAATAAAATAAGTTATGAGTTAGTGGTGGTATATCTTTAAAGGTTTTTAGTTGTAAATATCACACTGCTTGTAATAATTATTAGCCAAAAGAAAATATTCTCATATGGTTGGGGCTTACCCAAGGACCTCCATAATAATGGGTAGGTGTTGGTATATTGTGCTACAATATTTTAGTACAGTAACGGAGCAAGCTTTGCATGCGTAAATGTCTTGCCAATCTAAACTCTCAAGTAAATTTCTTCCCTTCCCAGTAAATTTTTGTCAGACTGATTTTTTCTAAAGATTTGCTACCAAATCAAATTGATCTCTCTTTGTCAACAGCTAACCTTTTAAATATATATTATTCTGAGTGTGGGTCATTAGGTTCTTATGCATGTATTCTACCATAGCAGAATGTTTATTGCTACTGCATTAAGCCAACTATGAAATATTGAACGTATATTCCACAACACCCTGAATGACGTTTTATGTACGCATGACAAGACACAAGAAAAAAAAAAAAAAAAAAGCTAAACGTGAAAAAGTCAATGAGTATTTTCAAGTAATAATCTTTCTCATTTCACAACTAGGAAGTCAGGCAACCTAAAAAGGTCTTAATACTTGTCATGGCTTTTTAAGGCTAGGGTTAGCGAGACAAAAATGTAGTTAAATTTGACTATGTTAAAAATAAACTTTTATAGCCAATAATTGATTTTCGCAATTAAAATGAAATTCCTGAATCTAGATCTAAAAAGGAGCCAATTAACGGATTTATGTCTAAGAATACTGTAAGTATGCAATCAGTTTGGTGAACGCGAGGGTTTTATTCTTCGCCGATATGACTGAGTAGTGTCTATGGCGCATATCGCCAAATCGACCATTAATAACTAATGAGATAAGTCAATCCATTATTGTGTGGAACGATAGAGTGGCTGATCCATGACCCGAAGGTCTCCCAATGAAAACTCTCTCATGTAATCTGTAAAGCCTGGACCCAATGATGGTGAGGCTCTAAAGCTAACAGTTGCACAGTAGGCAGCCCACACTATTTGCTTGCTCTGGACACTGGTCACTAACAACAGTAAACAGTAGCACACGTGTGTTGAATGTCAGCTCGCTTGCTTTGTGCCATATGTTTGCTGAACAGGTAATAATGATCAATAGATTGTATCAGAAATTCACTCTGTTTTAATTTTAAATTAAAATGCAATACATTCCATTAATGGAATTATAAAATAGATAATAATTTACTGATTAGTAAAATCATTTATTTTCGATATATACATATACATATGCCTGTAAATAATCTACTGTAATTAGCTTTTAAAATATTATCTGTAACTTGATAAGAAATTGCTATAATATTAAACATTGGATAATACTGATCCAGTAGAAGCTCAGGAATAACTGTCTAAATAGGTAACATATTGATGAAAATATTTTTTTTGGGGGGGGGGGGGGGGGAGGGGGGGGGGTTAGTATATTTCATAACTATAAGTTACCTGTCTATCGTGAAAAACGCCCTGTTAAGGCTTTCTCTAAAATAATTGATAATATAGAGTTTAGGCTTTTCAAAGCTATGTATGTTCCCAATCAATGTATTGCAATAATTACACCAATGTATGTGCAAAACCTATATAGTAGACTGTATCCGTTTTATCGTTTGTTACATTTTTAAGAATGATGAAGATGATGAAGACCACCCTCTAATAAACGGAACCCTAGGAAAACACGTCAAATGCGGTACATAGGGGATATATCTATTATATAAATTAATTTCTTATTGAGTTTTAGTGACGGTTACGGAGTAAAACATTTAAAAAATGGTTTTGCCTCCTCACAAATGTTACGTTTTGTTAGAGTGCTTTCTACTGACAAACTATCATCATCTGTGCTTTAATACTCAATTTAAATGAAATAGAATAAATATTATTATGATAAACTTTATTGAAATAAAATTACAATCTGCCTTAATACTTAATAGGCAATAAGTAATTGAGATAAATGTTCTCACTCATACCATATTTACAATTCATCATTCACTCGCACATTCATACAATATTTACAAACAGCCCAGGGGCCTCCCAAGTCCACATGGTTGTTACCTCCCTCGCATGCGAAAGAGGAAGCGGCGTCTTGGGAAGTCCCCCACGATCCTCCGCCAATGTCACCGGATACGAGCCAATGGAGGCTGACGAAGAGCGCGAGAGCCACATACGCTCAGGACATGATTGGAGAAACTGGCCATTGCTAGGTCTCCCACTGTCACGCATTTATAGCAGGTCACGAGGCCACTGCCGTTTCAGTCTCCGAGGAGGATTATAGGGACGAGTGGAGCAGTGCTATGGCTGTGCTAAGGGATAGGGTGGTTGGATAGGTTACTATGGAATTTCATGAATTTGGAAGGGATTAGTTCAAGAATTTAGGGGATATTAATATCGTTATAATAAATATTAAAAAATAAATGCAGCAATCAAAGAAGGGTTGTTATTTGTACTGTGTAGACCGCTGAAGTCAGTGTTAATGACCATCCTACTTTGACTGCTGTATTCATTTTACTGTTTTCCAATTGATGTAGGCTTCGCCGAAATATAAAACTTTAGGGGGAGACAAAACAAGAGATTGCAAAATCGCTGGTTTTCTAATGTTTGATTTTCCGTAGATCGGTGACCATATAGTTTATAGTTGATAGCAGATCGAGAATTTGTATATCATGTTAACTACGAACTAAGGTAATTTATTACACAGACGTTTTGTACCATACCTGAATCAATCCAGATTTTTTTTTTTATTTTAACAATATTAAACTAGTTAGTTAACGTGGCAATTGTAATAGTTATGGTCTTTAGCGCAGTATTTTCTGTTTCTGTTTTCCTTCATATGAATAAGCGGAAATTTTATTTTTACCAATCAATTAATTGTATTTCAATCCTTAGTCTTGAGACGCTCTGGCATCTATACGTAATGAACACATGACACATAAAATTAAATAAGGTAATTCTCTCGTAAATATTTTGTTTCTAGTGACTATCATTCACTTATTATACGGATTGATTTATTTACTTATATATGACAAATATTTTTATCGATTCTCTCTCTCTCTCTCTCTCTCTCTCTCTCTCTCTCTCTCTCTCTCTCTCTCTCTCTCTCTCTCTCTCTCTCTCTCTCTCTCTCTCTCTCTCTCTCTCTCTCTCTCTCCCTCCCTCTCTATCTCTCCCTCCCTCTCTATCTCTCCCTCCCTCTCTATCTCTCCCTCCCTCTCTATCTTTCCCTCCCTCTCTCTCCCTCTCTCTCTCTCTCTATCTCTCCCTCCCTCTTTATCTCTCCCCCCCTCTCTCTCTCTCTCTCTCTCTCTCTCTCTCTCTCTCTCTCTCTCTCTCTCTCTCTCTCTCTCTCTCTCTCTCACTCACTCTCTCTCACTCTCAAATTAAAAACAAACTAACTGCATTAGAGGAATTAAACATAATACACGCTAAAGGAGAGAACTAGCTGAAAAAGAGAAGTTGATAAAATGGACAGGCAACAAGCACTAAACAGTGCCACCCTATTAGACTTTGGAGGGTCACTGTTATTAAAGGCAGGTAATTTATCGTCTAATCCTGGCCAGGGCATTCATCAACTCCACTGCTTCTCTTCTGTTTGTCTCTCTTTCACCAGTGGTATTTTCTTTGTGTATTTATTTTTTTCAGATAGGGGTTGCTGGCAACTTCGTGCATATTTTAGACTAGGTTGTTCCGAAGTTATATTAAAAATCACCAAGAGACTTGTTCCAATCAATTATGATCATACATTATGTAATGTATGAAATTACCTATTCCTCTTTGGGTTGTATATCCTCCTAGTGTGATACACCTTCTTACACAAAATAAGGCAGCATATACGGAATAATTTATAACAATTAATAAGTTGTAATGAAAATATACGTTATGCTAAGTGCAAGTTGACACATGAACCTCGCAGGTGCATACTCCATTTTTCTGGGTTTTTTTCCGGTGTTCTACTGAGTTTCAATTTTTTTTAAATAAAAAATTATACTGAACTTATATTAATAAACTTTGTGACATCTCCAGGCCTAGATAAATCTTCACGTCATCATTCCGAAATAAAAATGATAGAGTTTAGACTGCAATGTATAACACTTAAAAAAGGCGTCGCATTCACCTCAGAGTTGGAAATTTTGTTTTGAGAGAAGGTGTGAAGGATTATAGAAATCACTGGATCGTAATAAAACAAAATACCCGAATAAAATTAGCCGGAGGTTCAAAGACAATTTTTCGGTTTGCAATACAGCGATGCAGGATGTAAATTACCAAAGTTACTTTTATAGCTTGTTTATAATATTTTATAGTCTCTATAAAACAAGGTGTTTTATGAAGGCTAGAAAAAAAAATTATAGATTATTCACAACCTATAAAAATTGATTATTTCGATCAGCACTTCCCAAGTTACTTCTTTCACAAGAATTTCAATTGAAATAAATACTATTTAGGAGCCTAGTACCATATGTTTTTCTTTTACAAATATTATGTGCATAAGGCCTGCATTGCGTACATCACACGACTATTTTATATTCCCAAAAATGTATAAAATTCACCTTTCCTACACTGTGCAATTTTGGTCAATAGATTAAAATTGTAGGACCTATACCATTTTAAGTAACTAACAGAATATAACCCGTTCAATTAAATTGTATAATTTTTATAATAATAATAAATTATATTTGTAAATTTACACTATATGGTCTACCCAAGTGGTTTTATACTGATGTACGTGCATTCAGCGGCAATTCAGTTTCAATCATCTTATAATTAAATTAATAGAATAAGATATACAATTTTACAGATAAAGGTAAAAGTTTAATTAATGTTACTTGTTGGTAACAGATCAGACTGCATTAGAGCAGGTGACATTTAACGTCCACATTTATTATTATTTTTTAAACTTTTATTTTCTGTCCTATCTATTATTTATTTATAAGATACTTTAACATGGTTTTAGCCACCGAAAGCCCTTGTGTCATTATAAAGTAAATTCTGGGCAGAGTAGAAAGAGGTATTGGTTTATGACTATTTTTATTTGGTCAGGACTGAATATTATATTACGTACGGTACTAAACATTTTATACATCATATACGTAAGTGAATAAAATCCAAAATCCATATAAACCTGGCTTCACTAGGTCTGCGAAGGGTTATTAAATAAACAATGGAGCTTCACCAGCCTTCATACCGGCGGTCAACTCAATAGGGCTTGATTAACTTTAGTTCCCTCTCCGACTATTGATGTCTGCGATAACCAGCCCTGGAAATCATTCCTAATATGATGAAAATCGTCTATGTGTGTTAATTAGTGTAATTTAGTAGCATACTGTCAATTAGAATGAAAATAATTTGCTAAACAAATATACTCCATTTGACTAACAACTGCGCTGCAGATCAACTTTCATGTTGATTAATCATTATCAAAAAAAAACTTAGTGCTTAGACATGCAAAACCACTGAATTCTAATGTAACATGTCAAGAAGTGACTACCTAAGTTACTTATAGGTAGATTCTACATGCTTGGGTGATTACGACTGTAGCATTCCGCCTCCTTATTCATCACGCTTCTTTCAGTAATCCCTTTCCGCGTGAATCATCTCAATCTCCTCATGTCACTAGTGGTATCTGAAATATTTGATCCACCAATACTGCTTGTAAAGAGGCTCTTTTCCAACCTGTGATTAGTGTTGGGAGCCAATGTTACATGTTACTTCTTCTTCTTCTTCTTCTCTTATAAACTATATTCTGAGGGAAAGTACTGTAATTTTTTCAGTTCTTCGAACCTTTTGAATTAATTGACTGAATCAGTGTTCCATTGGCTGTAAAATAACCCAAGACCAGCAATTCATTTTTTTAGATCAGGTGTACGATTTGAACTCCCGGTTACAAATTTCTCAGAGCAATTAAAAATATATCAGTGTTCTGGTAATACTCAGAACGACTGAAATAAACATTAAACAGCCTCGTTGAAAAGCTAAAATGATTTCAGGCATATAAGGTATATTTTGGAGGCAAGTAATAATGGACATTGGGTCATATAGAGGAATATTAGACGACTTAACGAAGAAGAAGAAACATTGAGTGCAGAAACGAAATTTCTGAACATAAAGTGCAGAAACGAAAAAGGCACTGAAAAAAACACTTATTACGGAACAAAATGGTTGGATAGGCTACGATGGAATTTTATGAACTTGGAAGGGATGAGTTCAAGAATGTAGCGTATTTTAAGATCGTTATGAAGGGTTTTGTTGCTGACGTAATAAGGGGCATTCACTAGACTTTTGATTTAAAGGATTGGATTCGCTTGATGTTCGACTTTTGCAGTCCCCCATAGCTCTATTCCGTATGTTTAGATTGGCTTAAGTATAACTTTATAGATTAGTAATTTATTTTCTTTTGAGTGATGGGATGTCCTTTGAAGTAATCTGTACAGTTGTCCAGAGCGTCTGTTTAGATCTTGTTTTTTTAGCCTCCTATATGGGTTCGAGGTCAGTCGTTTGTCGAGGTGGAAGCCTAAGTACCGTACTGTATCGGATACAGGAATAGAATTAAAATAAGGAATAAAAAATTATTTTGTTAATGCTATGGTTTAAATTTTATTTTTATGCTGTAAGGATAAAGGCTCCTACCTCCTTCAACATGAAGAGATGTTAGTTTTCATGGTTATTAGTTGGATTAAATATTTACAAAGAGTGTAATGGAATCGATCCAGAATTCTATATTAAGGATACCAGTGCACTAATGACCACTACAGGTACCTGAGTTAGTCTTTAATACTCAATTATGGTTGAGGGACGATGGCGTGCGTCATTGAATCCCAAACGTGTTTGTCTGGTTATTTAAATTGATGAAGTCGGAAGTGTCAGGGTGGCATTGCACACTCAATGGGTGGAGACAACTGTTGAGTGTTCCGATTGTTAGATTCCTCAACAGTTCGAGATTCGGGCAAGATAGCCCACCAATGTTGAGTCATGACATCTGTGAAATCAAAATTATTACAAAGGTAGAGAAAAAATGAATAAATCCGAGCTGGAGCAATGCATTATTCATGAGTAGTCCGAGTCGAGAACACAGAAACTACAACTTTATCACAGCCCCGAACTTGTTTTCGTACAAGGCACGTCTGCGAGTTATCTGTTCTATCTAATCTTTTCTTTTGTTGGCTCAGCTCTGATGTATGAGCGTAAACTCTGATGTGACGGCTTTCTTGTGAGTTATGAAACCTTACCCAACTCGGCACCTCCACACTGTTGTCCAGATGACTATACCGGCCTTCGAGGGAACTCCGTTATTCGAATCTCCACTCAACTAAAGAAGTAATCAATGAGAGGTCAGATTGAGTATGATCGAGGAGATTCAATAGCTGCCGGATCAGACAGGGAAGTAAGTTTTAAATTCAGAATACGGTAAGGTATCGAACTTTTTCTCAATATTGAATATACCAATACCCACAGGTCAGAGGTGTTGCCGATTTTTCTTTTTTATTTCAACCGAAGATTTGAATAAGAAAATAAAATTGAAATTATGCGAAGTTAAGCTATTAAAAAATAGCTCTCTGGAGACTGCTATGCAGTTAACCTCCCATCAAATGGACTATTTTTTATTATCAGACTATAAAAAGACTACAGGTATTTACTTTTATTTTTACATTTGTCGACGTTTCAGTCGTACGTCTGACAGTATCTTCGGTGCTGAGAATGCTATAATTTCTTTAAAAACGTCGTTCATACTTATCTACCCAATCAGGTAATTCCCAATATATATAATTTCTTTTAAAAAATGAGAAAAATATTTCTAGCCAACAAGAAACCCAACTCGGTTAATGCTATCCCCCAAGTAATTAGTACTGGATAATTATACTCGGTTCGGTAGGAATGTTTTTCTTCATTGCAAGTATTAAAAAGAAGTTTTTTATAACTTGTAGTAACGGTGGAGCATTTATTTTTTGTTTTAATTATATCATTTATAATCTTGAAGGTGCCTGAATAGGCGAAACGTCACCTGATGTTTGATGAAATGAAAATATAGCTTATTTGATCCTTTTTATTTGAGTATAAGCAATCATAAATTTATTTGTTAGCATATAACCTTAGATATTTTTGTCAAAAACGTTTACTTCGGTTGTACGTTTAACTATTCATATGAGATTTCATGAATTTATTGCTTAAACCACGCTAGAGAATTTAAAGTGCAGTCCGGTGACCGTTAGAGCCTTTGGTTTTTTTTTTTTAGCTAAGGCTTCTCCATTGTCTATTGTCACATTTATTTACTATCACAATTTATATTCTTGAAGGCAGATTTGTTCACAAAATATCGATGGGGTAACAAAACATATTTAACATTTTTTAATTTACTTTATCGAAAAAATTGATTAGATTATTTTATATGGGTTGTAGCTGGGATATATCACACATCGAAAATCAAAACTGATCAATGTAAATTGGCTTCAAGACTTTTTACTTGGTCTTTGATGAACCTATTTCAAATTAAGGATATGAGAGGGATCTATATATATATATCAGCCTGATATCTGCTGACAATGAAACTAAAATAAACGTTTCATAAAGATTGTTTGTAAAATATGGAAAATTGTATTTTAGCAGCAATGGTTATAGAAAGGAAAACAAAAGAATTGAATAATACATTAATCAATAATAAACTCAACAAAAAAGGTATTTAATTTGTTCTGGGCTCTCCTAACAAACTTTATTGCTGCTTGCAGTGGTTACGAAACTGAACTAAAAAATTAAATTGGAACCTGCCACGCAACAGTGAGAAGAATAACAAACGACCTAGTGAAAGGGTAGAAAGTTTATTCGGTGAAGAGGTCGCCACAAAGAATATTAAACAGACACCGGTTTCTGAACAGTCGTCTTTGCTACGGTGCCTGGGACAACAGAGGTGACAGTGCACCCGGGAGGTATCAAAGCACGGATGGTTAGGATTTAGTCGACATAAAATCCTGTGTTTGTGTAGAAATAGGGCACTACTTTCAGACAGGTGGCCCCTAAATGTTAGAAACTGAGGTACGTGTAGTTTGCCTGTCTTTCTGTGAGCACATGATTAAAAATTATCTCTTTAAAAAATATGAACATCATCTTATAACAATCAATTTGCAGTTAGTTAGATCTTCTTTCAACTCTGTATTCCACCCTCTATATTATAGAAACCTACATTAGTATTTGAGTTCTCTTACACAGTTTATCACTGTCGTGCTATTGTATAGTTTCGGTGGTATATCGTTGGAAGAGGTTGACAGCCTACTTCTACATAGAAGTGATATATCATCACAAGCGTTACGTCCCAACTTTATTACTATTAATTCCGAATACTATTACGTTACTATTACAAAACTTATATAATATTTCATAGCATGTTAATTTGATTCCAGCATAAATCATATCTCCTATTAATAAGATATTCATTTAATAGCATCTAATTTGCATTCGTCATTTATTGCACGGTTCAAAAAAGTGGTATATACCCACACGCAATGTATAACTCCCCCCCCCCTATAATACGTGTGTTGTAATTAATTTAAATTATAAAGGTTTGATACGAGTTGTTTTTTTCAACCCCTCATGAAATATTATTGTTTGGATTCCTAATGATTTCGACAATAAATTGTCATGTTCTTGAATGTAATGAATTCCCAAGCAGCACTTGATTTAATATTCACTCTACCTTAGTATAGTCCTCTATAAATAATAACTAATAAGTCTGACAATAATAACTTCTTTATTGTGCTAAAATTACAATCTACCTTATCAGGCAATAAATAATTAAGATAAATGCTCACATTTATACTATATTTACAATTCATCATACACTCGCTCCTTCATACGATATTTACAGACAGCCATGAGGCCTCCAAAATCGACATGTTTCTCACCTTCCTCGCATACGGAAGAGAAAGCGGAGTCTTGGGAAGTCCCCCACGCTCCTACGAGCCAGTGGAGGCTGACCAAGAGCACGAGAGCCACAGACGCTCAGGACATGATTGGAGAAACTGGCAATTGCCAGGACTCCCACAGTCAAGTAATTATAGCAGGTCACGAGCCCACTGCCATTTCAGTCTCTGAGGAGGATTATAGGGGGGATCACTGCTGCAGTGCCATGACTGTGCTACGGGATTAGGGTGGTTGGATAGGCTACTATGGAATTTCATAATCTTGGAAGGGATGAGTTAAAGAATGTAGGGAATATTAAGATCTTTATGAAGGGTTTTGTTGCTGACCTAATAAGAGGCATTTACTATTGTTCTAAGGACTTTTGATTGAAAGGATTGGATGCTCTTGATGTTCGACTTTTTTGCTATCCCCCATAGCCTATTCCGTATGTCCAGATTGGCCTAAGTATAACTTTGTAGATTAGTAGTTTATTTTCTATTAAAAGATGGGATGTCCTTTGAAGCATTATTTACAGCTGTCCAAAGCGTTTGTTTAGCTCTTGTCATTTTAGCCTCATACGTGGGTTTCAGGTCAGTCATTTGTTGAGATGAAAGCCTAAGCACCGTGCTGTCTTGGATAGAGGAAGAGGAATATAATTAAAATAAACTGGTGGCTAAGATTTGCGCCAGAGGGGGAAGGTAATGTGGGAAACTTTTGCTTCATTAACTTTCATCTGCCATTGGTTGCACCAATACTCGGTCTCATCAAGGTGTTTTTGAAGGTTAAGGGATGCTATATCGGGGTCTGGGTGGGATGAAAAGGCTGCAGTGTCACCTGCAAATGTAGGTATTGGGGGTGGAGGGGACATCGGTGGTGTATTGGTTATAGAGGATGGGACCCACGACACTGCCCTGTGGAACTCCTGGGGTAAGATGAAGAGTCATTACTTGGTTTCCGGGTTTGGTGAATAGGGCAATAATGGAATTTTTCCAGGAGAGGAAAGTGCATCGTTCGGATAATGCAATTATATATGTAGGTTAGGAAGATTATGGCTTTAGGAGGAAGTTGTTTGAGATTTTGAGGAGTAAGGAGACTATATACAAGGGATTTTCGGTAAGGTACGTTTTTCAGAAGGTATTTGACCTCAGAGGGGTTAACAGCTTTTGGTGGAAGAGAGAGAGGAATAGGTGAAGTGAGGAAATATTCAACAGTTTGGCTGTGGTATGGTATTGGTATGAGAACTTCATCCGGCCTATCCCAATCCGAAGCCGGCCAGGACCCATCATCACGAGGGAGTGGGTTTAAAACAGGATGATACTATAGGGTTTTTTAAGCCACATTCAGAGAGTTTCGACTAGTAGACAGAGACGAGAGGTAGAAATTGAAGACATCGGAAATAAAGGATCCCAATAGCCGCTTTACCAATCTGCAGTACTAATTGTAAGAGCTGCGATCAGCAGGATGCCGGGATCTTTGCCACACTGTTCTGGAGCGGCGTTTGGATTAGATTAGATCTTTGAGATGCTGAGGTAAACGATTATGATTGTGAATTTTTGGCTGACAATTGGGCGATGATGCCTCCCAAGCCTCTGGATCAGAGTAGTGAAATAATGCACTGCATCGTCTAGGTCTTGGGATTATTTTGAGGACACTTTGGGTCTACAAATCTGTAAGAAGCTGGCGGAAGTGGCCCCGGTCAACTGGGTCCCTAATAAATGAAGGAGGAGGTAGTTTGTGAATCGGTCTTAGGTAAATGGTTAATATTAAAGGACTATGATCAGATCAGAGGTCATCGAGGCGCGTTAGTGAATAGTTTAGTGTTCCTAAACTATTGTAGAAGAAAACGTCAAGGACATCTGGATTTCGGTTGGGATCTGATGGCCAATAGGTTGTGTCAGGATAGATTGTGGAGCAATGTTCTGTGTGAGTGCAGACAGCAAAGCACGTCCTCGTGTATTCGTGGATCTTGAGCACCAACATTGGGGGGTGCTTCGCATTAAAGTCCCCACCCACAAGGAAACGAAGTCTGAGTGAGTCTAGAAAGGAGATTAATTGGGAATCGGAAATGGATTTATTGGGAGGGCAGTACACTGATGCTAGAGTGAGGGGAATAGTGGAGGTGCTGATTGACACTGTAGTGGAATGAAGGAAAACATGTGTTAGCAAAGGAACTATGTGATGGGAAATGGAGTTAAGGACAATGGCAGCGGTCCCTGCATGAGCTCTTCCATCTGGGTGATCAGTTCGATAAGTCTGTTACTTTCGAGCGGTAAATGGTCGTATACTCGTAATAAGAGTAATAAGAGCTACGTCGATGTTCTTGCCGTGCAGTAGTGCTGTCAGTTCGTTAGTGTGGGTGCGAACACCATTCGCATTCCAAAAAAAAATGGATAAGGAGACGAATGGATCCACTTATGGATTTTGTTTAACGGGATAAGGTGGGAGACAAGATTTGTATAAAAGGAAATGAGAGTGGTAATTAAGGTTCTGAACTCTCTTAGGAATGATGGTAATAGGCTAGTGAGATCTGAAGAGCTTCAAGGTGGAGGAATAGGCGAGATGTGTGGTTGAGGATGGGATTGGGTTTGTTGGTTGACGGGATGAACGGAATGCTGGGGAAGAGGAAATTGCGGACGATTAGTGGGCAGTGCCTGTGACTGCTCTCTGTTCCGAATCACATAAGCAAAAGAGACTGAAGGCCTCAAATTTCTGGCTGGGCCGCTTTTTGTTAATGGTGTCTCTTCTGGGCGATGACGTTGTTTGCTCCAGGACTTTCTGTAAGCCTCGCAGCCCTTGTAGTTGGCCAGATGACCTTGCCAACAGAGCAAGCATACAGGGGCTTTTTGCACAATTCACAATTGTATTGCCCAATGCTTTTTACACACCTAGGAGGGTGGTGGCAGTACAATTTCATGTGCCCATATGCCTGGCAATTATTGCATTCGACGAGGTCACGTTTGGGGTAAGGTTTTTTTACCTGTACTCTTGTGTAATATAGATGGGTTAGTTCGTAGATTTTTTCTGCTCCTCGTGCTCGCTCTAAATCGAGAAAGAACAAAGGTAGCGGTGTTTTGATCTCTTTGTCTTGTTGCCTATCCTCACTGAGAACGTTCGTTACTTGCCGAACTTTGAATCATAGAGCTGAGAGTTCGTTTTCAATTTCATGATCTTTCCTACTTTAACTAATAAGTATGGAAGTCTGCCTCGTTCACGTTGTTGCCTTATGTGTGTCCTTATCTAGAATCCACGAGAACCACGTGCAGATACTGGCCAATATGGCCGACTTCTCTGTATGTTATAATCTATATTGAGAAAACAACAATTTATTAAGATAAAATTACAATCTGCCTTTTATTAGGCAATGAGTAATTGAGATAAGTGTCATCATTCATACCATATTTACAATCCATCATTCACTCGCTCATTTATACAATATTTACAAACAGCCCAGAGGCCCCCCAAGTCCACATGGTTGTCACCTCCCTCGCATGCGAAGGAGGAAGCGGAGTCTTGGGGAGTCCCCCACGCCCCTACTTCAGCCGCGTCACTGGATAAGAGCCAGCGGAGGCTGACCAAGAGCGCGAGAGCCACAGACGCTCAGGACATGATTGGAGAAACTGGCCATTGCCAGGACTCCCACTGTCACTTATTTATAGCAGGTCACGAGGATGTTATAATCTAAAACACACACTGAGGGTGTATGTTAAGTAAACACTCACTTACATAGGGCTCCCTTGTGCTTACACAATTTTCCATCTGAGACAGTTTTAAAACGTAATGAGAGTCCATGTCTATACTGTTGTAATTGTTGTTAATATGAAGAGCTGAAATAGACATGTGTTGTAATGATAGCGCTTGCGCAGAAAAACTACTCTGTAAAGAAATTGAAATTTTCCAGATTTATTACAATTAAGCAATAAGAAGTCATAATGAAATAAGACCTATTTATTTTATTTACTCCGTTTTCGTCAATATTTTCCATTTTATGAGCAGTGATTCCATGTAATATTATTAGTTAGTAGTAATAACCCCTTAATGGCTTAAGAGAGAATCTTTACAGGGTTTTTGTTGATTAACACGCTGGGATCTAATAAAATGACAAGGAATGTTTTTAAATAATATTTTTCAGCATCAATCGTTCACATTACAACCACCACAGCTTCATTTTCAAAAATTCTAACTTAAATAATAATGTTCAGTCTCATTTAAACCAATTAGTTAAGTATTATAATAAGGGACGTGGGTTCAAACTTAGCGTAGAAAAAAAAAATGTATTTAGTTTCAAATTGGCTTATATATCTATTGGTTCCCCCTTTTTTTTTATATATCAGGAATGAACCGGAAAAGAAATACGTTTATTATTTCAAAATTTATTGAACTTATAGATATTACAATTCCAAGGATTGTAAAAATTTCAATAGTGTCATAACTCGGTCAGAAAATCTAAGCTGGATTCACGGCGGAAGCGGTCCAACATTAGCCCTCAACTTAGTTCGACCTTAATCTAGAGATTGTTGACTTTGGTGATCCGACTGCTACTAATTAAGGTCGATTATTATTAACGTATCTTAGTAGTTGATTGATTATATTTGTTTTCACTCGTAATGTTTTCACGTGATTTTAAATATTTTGGTTTGTCATTATTAACCATTCAGTAGAATAAAATGCAATTCTCGCTTCGAATCGTCAAAGTCCAAATATCTTGAACCAACAACCCGAGGTTACGGCTGAAGGAAAATACGAAATAATTGATATCAATTCTACCCTATCATTTTTATTAACGATTATTTTTGGTCACCCTATTGGCTGGACAATGAAGTCACTCTTTCATATAACTAACTTGCTTAGAAACAAGACACTAAAATAAATTGGGATATTTGGCACTATAGTAGTAAATATAATCCATGGATGGCTCCAGTTTTTTTCTGCATTCATATATCACAAGATTGATTTTCTTGGACTAAAATGTTCTTACATACAATACGAACCTATTATTGTTTTTTAAAAATAGATTGATAAACAAAATACCGATTTCAATTGAAGACTGAACATCAATAATGGTCTGGCTAATCATATAACAGGACATCAATGAAAGTTCCAAAAATTTGATTTTAAGTTATTCAATTTTTTTTGTTTTCCCAAATAACCTGAACCAATTATTTTTATTTATTATCTAGGGTAATTTATAGTACCATTACAATTTCTGTTTTCCAATTTCCTTCTTCTTATGAATGAAATGTTATTTTTTACCTAGAAAAACGAAGAACGTTCTAAGCTACACACCTTCATCAGTAATAACGAAGTAACTGCCAATTTAATAAATCTCATGCCTTTTCGATATTTTTTTTAAATGAGCAACATTGTATAATTGTATTATCAAGTGATTAAAAACAAAACCATTTTAATTGATTAATAAAAAAACAATTTGGTAATTTAGAACCTTAAAAATTGAGTAGAACCTTGCAGGTGCTCTGTCTGCTCTCTTTGCTTCAAGTGCATTTAACATTGTTATAGTTTTTCAACTCTTATTTAACTACATTAGAAGATATTTTGTTGTCTCGTGTTTATGTATGAATCGGCTGCTTGTTTGAAAACAAATAAAACCTCAGGTTCGAGAAATAGTAACCACAAAGGGGTATTCTTTAAAAGTCTAACGAGGTCCTTTGAAACATGACCCTTTTCAACCTTTTAAGTTTCTCGATCTAAGTAAGATCTCAGTCACATGACAAAAATATATGGTGGGATACAAAAATTTAGGGTTTATCTCATCATAATTGGCCAAAATCGTCAAATAAATCCTGCTATAATACGTATAAAGCAATTCCATTACCTCCTCTGCCACTCGTACCCTCGTGCCACAAAAACATGAGTCCCTTCTTATGTTATGGTTTTCTTCTTATGGCTTCCCAGACACAGTGGTACTGACGGTATAGTTCTGGTTGACGATGTCCAAAAAGCTGCAGGCTGGGTGGTTCAGGAACAAAGAGTCTTGGTCCACTAAACATTATGGGTTAGTCAAAAGACAACAAGTTAGAAATATGAAATCACTTGTTTCTCGAAGATAGAAGAATTATAAATAACCTGACCGGAAGCTAAGATTTTATTGGGACCCCTAACTTGAGGCCTCATCACCTCACCCACGAACCTCAGATGCCTTGGAGTCCTCCACCAATGTTCCACTACTTGAACGGAGGGAAGCTCATCGTTGTCCACATCCTCACCAACTCCCTTACTTCCTATTAGCATTGGTGATGCAGTCTGTGGTAGCACTCTTTGATCGTAAATATATAAATAATTATTGAATATTCATGTATCATGTTATAATTGGTAAACCAAGTCGTCACAAACGAAGTAGGTCAACGAGACCTAAAAACAAATAAATTAATAATGTCATATTGTCTATCATAAAGCAGACAATCGGTATTCTCATTTTACTACCTGCTAATATAAATATGATCTCATCAGTAAAAACTTTTAATTAAAGGAAATCGGTTCAGATTTATTTGTAGTCAATTAAGTGATATTTAAATTTGCTGTATGTCAACTTCCAGGTAAAGAATAACTTCAATGAAATTATTTTAAGTTGGTACATTTTACACATTTCCTGGTGTCCGGATCATGACAGCTGAATCCATATGTACCATTTAATTTTCCTATTACATCAATCGTTCAAGGCCACAGCCATCCTCGTATTTTCTGATTAAATCCACACCTCATACACTGAAAAATGTTAATATATGTTGAATGTCCATTAATCAGGAACTCAAGATCATTGATTAAATAACTTACATCGAACGGTACCATGTGACAAATTAATGAAATTTAATGGCATTTCATAGAACTGGATCTACGATCAAACAGACAATATAACTATAAAATCAGGAGAAAATATAACTTCTAGAATTTCTAGCTGTGAATAGAACATAAAAGAAAGGAAAACGCCACTGTGCTATCCTACCTACTGTGCTAGCCTATAATTTGAGGGGCCAATGTCTGTTCATGTCGTTAGCGGGAATAATCCAATAAAGCTCCTTTCATTTTCTTGGCTTTATACCTTTTGGGCGGTTAATGTTTAATCCTCAGCAGTCAGGTCGATGCTTTATTAATATTGCACAGTGCATCGTAGTCTCCTTTATGGCCAAAAGTAAGGACCTCTTATGAGAAACGGAAGAAAATATAGGCTATTACCCAGTACTAAATATTCTTCTTATCTTACACAGAGCCGTTACGTTCCATCAATTCATTAACACTTTATTCACAGTCACTGTTTTTATATATGTATGGGCTATTATGTCGTGTGCCTTACGTAGTAAGGGTCAAGGTAATTAAATCCCACGCAGTTATTCTAGACTAAAATACCTCACATAGAGGTAGTGATTTTAAACCATGCGTGTAATTGAAATAGTACAGCAATGTTGAAAATTGGAGGTAGTTAGATATCATAGTACAAGCAAGGAATGAATCAAAAGTGTCAACGGCGCTCGGGAGACTGAGTTTGACTTCGGAACTGGTTGGGATGAAGACGATATATTTTTGATATGAAAGCGGAAATCTACACTGCACTACAGTGATGCTCTTATAACCCACACACCATAGATTAACCGGATCCTTAAAAACTAAGCTAAGAATACCAATAATTGAATCACCATTCTGAAGAAGGGACCGAATCCAAAACTAGAGTTATTAGGAAATCAAAAAAACTTTTTTTTTGTAATTTACTTTTTTTAGGTGACATTTGTATGATATAGTTCATACACTATATCAACTAAAATTAAAAGCTTATTAGTTCATTATTTAATAATTAAGGATTTATTAATAGTGATAAATATATTTTTATTAAATATATTTAATGAACTTTATTAAAAGTGATGGATTTCACCTTATTTATCATAGACTTAAAACTAATAAATATAACAAAATAAAGAAAAGATTATTCAGATTTTATCACGTATTCAATTGATTATAAATACTTAATATGTATTTTGATATCTAGAAGATAATTGTTTTGTTTTGAAACTTTTTTTTTTTGTAAAATTTAGGCCACCAGTTCTTGAAATCAGTACATTATCCGAGGCCTCTGTAGTACAATCGTCTCTTTCTGAAAGTTTAAAACGAATAAATTGACTTTTTGTGATCGTGAATTCCCATGATTATTTCTTATATTCTACGAGGGTGGTCTGAAAAGTTTCCGACCAAACAAAGCTTTTATTTTAGCTTTTATTTCACTAGCTTTTATTTATTTTATTATCATCTTCATGTTGAGGTTGGAAACTTTTTAGACCACCTCTGTATTTACCAATTACAAAATGTACGTCACATTCAAAATGAGTGAGCTCTCCCCTAAGTAGTGGAGAATTTACATAAATCGACCGATGACTAATAAAGCCATAAATAATCTCATTAGGGCCCTGTCGTGATTTTCTCTACACAATCATCACTAAAGACGTGTATCTCTTATGTCAGAACTCATGTTTTGTACTTTCGGCCATATCAAGATTCACAATTCGTTTAGCCCAACGAAGAATTCATCAATATTGGTTCTCATGTACCTAGAAAACATAAATCTCAGTGTGCGAGGTTGAAAAATGTTTTGAACATAAATTTTAAGTGATGAAAATTTCTTGCATACAGTTAAATTATATTGCACCAGCTTCGTATTTTTGAGCGAATAAAGCACTTATATCTCCATTTTTTTTAAAAAAATTGTTTGCTCAAAATTTTTTTTCAGCAGCAGTTTCTCTTTCTGTTACATTATTTAGATTAGGAGATTTAATTTGAACGACCAATCAGTTTGAAGAAGGGGACGAGTCCCTATTTCTTTTCGTTTTTCAGACTCATAAAAAATTCCCGGTTTATTCAAGCCTATTGGGTATAGGTCTTCGGTCCCTTCTCACAACTGATAGATCATCTCAAAGCTATCTCATAAATATTATGATATAAACCTAAAATTTATCACCCAACCTTTCGCTTCGTCTCAAATTGAAGATATATAAATGTGTCCTCCGGCCAGCTCTGCTGTACGGTGCCCCGCTATTTACTCACTTGACTGACAATACAGCCAAATATCTCCAACATTTCCAGAATGGGATCATGCGAAAAGCGGTCCGACATTCCTCTCGAGAGAGGTTGAAGAACGCTGACCTGCACCCGTTGCTTGGTGTGCCGTCGGTGGGTGAGTTCATCCGCCGGAGACACATCAAGTTTTTTG
The DNA here is from genome assembly GCA_930367205.1 of Acanthosoma haemorrhoidale. Lineage (NCBI taxonomy): Eukaryota > Metazoa > Arthropoda > Insecta > Hemiptera > Acanthosomatidae > Acanthosoma > Acanthosoma haemorrhoidale. The sequence continues at coordinate 82,311,029 of OV884011.1, forward strand.
ACTCGTTGCAGCACCTAACCAACCCAGTGTTTAACACTATGACCCCACCACCCCTCCCGCATCGATGGCAACAGACTGTCGGGGAAAAATTAGGTTAAGAATTAGTATGTAGGTTAGTTTTAAGGTTGATCAAAAAGGTGAGCCCCATCACTTTTATTAGTAAGTTTAGTCCAGTCACGATAATGTGTATCATTATACTTGTTTATTTCTTATATAATTTTTATATAACAAAACCTGTATATAATGTAGCAATGCTACAGGAAATACAAAAATAATTTGTAAATAGATTCGCCTGAGGATCTATAATTATCTGTAAATTTAAAGGGGCTATGAAAGAAAAAAAACCCTAAAATCTATGGATGTGAAACAAAAAAAAAACACCGGAAATCTATGATTCATAAGGAGAGCCCCATCACTTTTAAATATGTTTAGGTAGTCAATGTTTGCCAAATTACACTTTGACTACTGTGTTATGAGCATTACACTTTTGTAACAATCACAAATAGAAATGTAAAATTACTAAAAATTGTACAAAATGTAGCCAAGCTACATGACATATAATGACCTATTGTACATAGATTAATTTATGTATTTTTTACTGATTTCAAGAATTTATAATGACAAGGAGAAAAATCGATTTTTTGGAACTTGTTTCCTTCTTCAAAATTACAATTCAATTATACATATGAAATTAGAAAGGATGCACTAGAAACTACAGTGCATGGAAGGTCATACTGGAAACAAAGTGCGCTTAGAAAATCGAACGCGCTCCATTTCGAGCCCTAACCGTTTTTTATTTTTTCGGTGAGCTAGTGTTTGTGAAGTTAATTTTTTTCGGTAGGCCGGCGAAAGGATGTTTTGATATCGTTAATAATTGATTGTTTCAAAAACAATATACTCACTAAACACCTACAGGAAACATATATTCAGAATAACCATATAATGAATAGTTATTACATTAAATATGTTAATTCTCATTCAACGCTTGAAATCACATAAAAATTATTATAACATATTATTATGGATATTAGTATCACCTAAAAATATAATTTGTGTTCCTACTAAATAACGCTGTATTAAAAATAATTGACTCTACGAGAATTATAAAAGGTGTGAAAAGGGAATGGCTTACGTTTTTATTTGGTTGCATATATGTTCACTAATATTCATTTTTAAGATGGAAAAGACAATATGATAGATGCATTAGATGCCGTTGTATGGGACTGTAATGTTTAATAATTAAAGTTAATTGTAGATTATTACCTTTTGAAACGTTTGAATTATCCAAAATAACATTTACCCAATGATTGCTGATGAAAGAGCTCAACGATTTTAATTTATCAGCGTGTAAATTCTTTGGTTGGTAAGGTTTCGTAATATTTTTGTTTTTCAATTCGGCACCCCTTGGCTGAATAAATTGGTGGTGGCGAAGGAGGGGAGACAGCCTCACAATCTAATCAGCCTCATCGGCAGTGGGCCATGAATATGGAGCCTATATTTCCAGCAGTCCGGGGGGGGGGGGGGCTGCCTCAGTCATGCTGCCATTTACAATTCTCCCGTGGTGTTTTTTTTTACAATTTGCCGGTTCTTAGATCCTGATTAGAAATTTAGTGCATGAATAAAACATTGTTTACATTCAGAACATCAAATCAGTTTATATAATTGCTACAAAGAAAAATAAAGGTTCATTGCTTATGAAGGGCACTGTTTTATGGATCTACGAGGTCATATATAACTGTCTGTATGTACTAGTATTTTAAAAGAATTTAAACAATTCGAGCTGAAGAACTAACTAAATGTCCTTTAGACATCATAGCAGTATTTATTAAAATTGACTTACTCCCGTGGCATTACGGTCCTGAAAGCACCTTGGACACTCGCACAAGGTCTGTCCCGACCTGTTTATTCCCTATGATAGCTGTCCTTTTCTACGTCCTGAAACCATCTCAATCTTGGTTTACGTATAACGTTTTCTACCGATGCTGTCTTCGTATAGCTTTTCTATTATAATTCATCAAGGGAATCCTCATGGTATTTCCTAACTGTTCAAGTCGATTTAACCAATTAGTCCAAATTTGGGTTCATCCTCTGATTCATCCGCTAACATTTATCTCCCCAGAGAAAAGCTTCATTTCCAGGCAATGAACACCTTTTCTCTGGTTAGTTTAATTCCATAGTATGTTATAATTTATTAATTTTGATTTCAAATTATACCTAATAGGAGAAAACTTCTTTATTTTAATATGATTAGATAAAAGCGGTGTAACATCACAATTTTTTTTATAAAATCGGGTTCAGTTGAATCATTTATAAACTGTATTAGCTCATAGACCGCAATCTTCCACTATTTTGTTAGGTATTTAAAAAAAAAAAAAGAAGAGAAATGTTTATTTAAAGAAACTTTTGGTTATCAATTTAATTAAAGAAAAATTAAGTTATGTCTTTTAGGTTGAAATTGGCAATTGCAGAAGTGATTGAAACTAAAAATCGATGGACAAATACTATCGTCTAAAAGTGAAGGAGTACCCTTGGGTCGACTGACTTAATAAATTACTTTGGGAGATGGAGGTCTAATCTTCAAAGATGGTAGAACTTTAGGGCTCTCCTTTTCCTCTAAGGTCATTCGTTACCTCTAAATAGATGTCTCCAGCTTCTAACAGAAGTACTTTTTAAAATCAAAATTAGATCTTAAATAAGTATCGTTTTACTTAATTATATGTAATGTACTGAGATATCTCTTATTCAATATATAAAGAGATATATGATATATAATATTTGACTTGTTGAACCATGGATCAGTAGTTTGTATATTTGTTTTTACTAAATACAATTTCTCATTTCGATGCATTTTTCGAAATGACTGAAAAGGAATAAAAAAAATTAAAACCAAAGAAATAATCGACTATTTTGAAAATCAAGAACGGCTTTGTTTCATGTTTATCTTGTCCCTAAACTACCATTTTAATCATAACCTAATTAATACATTTTAAAAAACATACCATTTAAATTTTACATTGGTTGAAACAATTATTAGGCAGGTATCATACATACAAGCATAAACATAGACAAAAACTGCACAAAGATGAATTACAATCATCGCGTACTTTGAAAATGGAGCTCTCATTTTATGTATTTCAATTATTTCACAAAAGCTATTGCAGTTATACGATTTTTCGTAAGTGCATTTAAAACTAAATAAATGTTTTCCATAACTTTCCTTTTTCATATATTTCTCTCATTCAGATATTTTCAAATGTTATAGGATGTGTATCCGCTAGCTGAGTTGTATTAAGTGTTAGGAAATTAAAGCATGCAAATATAAAAAAAATAGACAATATAAAACTAATTCGTTTACCATAGGATCTCAGGATTTAGTGGAATCTCTTATCTGTGGCTATCATGAGATGATAAGGGAGCAAGGAGATGATCACTAATGGTGGGATAGTCGCTTTATGTCTGAAAACTACTCTAATAACTAGCCATAAACACTAAAGCTTACCTTGTATTCGGAACACAACATTGCTTGAGCAAATTTGTAAATCCCTCTGTTTCGTCTGGTCTTTTTTGGCTGAGAGGCCAAGGTCTGACAAAACAGCACGACACTCTGCACAGATAATTTCACAGATGACAGTCCTCATAAAATATATGGGTCTGTGGCCTTACAAATAATAATAAGCCACCATAGGCTTATTCATATTATATGGGTAATACAGTAGTTCGTCGCAAGAGTTTTATTTTAAACAACCACCCCCCTTTCCCGAGGGCCTGATAAACCGATAACGGTGATAGGATCCATATCGACTGGCTAAAACTCCACTCTGATCCAGTGGGCCTATTCCAGACACGTCTCCAGCTCCCAGCAGGACACGTGTAAACGGTGGACTCCAGCCAGGCACCTCGACTACTCAATACTGGGCCATTCAACCCTCTACCTTTTTATTCACAGGGGAAGCTATTCCCATACGAATTTTTTTTAATACTTCAGCCCTGGAAGTGCGAAAACATTCAATTATTATAACTTAGTTTTAAGTTGATATTTATTGCAAAATTGGTATTAGTGCATTTACTATTTACTCACGCTTCAGTTACTTATATTGATATTTTTACTTCAATCTTCGTATATAATTTTTAACAATTAATTACTGAAATATCAAGCGAGTACAATTTCAAGTTTGTTATAAGTCGATCAGGGTTCGCATGAATACTGCGACGTCGATTTTGTCACGAGCTATTGTTGTTTTCTAATTACACTCCCTCACCAATTAATTCCATTACTAATGCCTAGTAATTACTTCTTGTGGTGTTCAAGCATTGTGACACTCGTTGATATTACTTTTATTAATCGTGATAAATATATCCACTCACAAACATAAAATAAAAAAATAAGCAGCTGGTACATTGATTCATACGTTGAGCACCATCACCTTTACACATTTGTCTAGTACTAGAAAATGTTCAATGCGCATTACATTACAAAATATTAATAATATTCAGTAATAAAAATAATATAAATAGTAGGCAATTACATTACGTATAAATACACTTTATAACGTAAATAGTCACAATCTATATTTGAAATCTATAGTTTTATAACGATGGGGTATTAAAAAAAACTATGATACAATGATGTTTCAGATTATATCTGATTATGATCTGGCAGTTATGGTCATACACTGGTTGTTCCTTCGCTATACTTGACGTGATCCATTTACCGTGCTAGCAGCTGTCGCTGACTCGGATCTTTGATAGTGTCACGGAAGTACTATATATTTAGTTGTTGCGTAAAGTTATCTAACGTGCATGGGCTCTTTAGTCATGTGGCGTAGTATTAATGATTGATTAGCCCGTAGAATGTTTGACACATGCAGGCACATATAGGTCTCACAGCGAGTTATGTACGGTATGTTTGTTATTTAGTAATAGTGGATCTGTCCTTTCATCCAAATCCTATTGTGAACTCCTTATCCTTACAATCCTGTTCGTCATCTACAACGGTGATCATTCCCATTAATGTTCTGAGTGTCTGTGGCTACTTTTCTCTGTTTCTGGTCTTCACCTCAGAGTGAAACGGTTGGAGAGGGAGCCTCCCTGCTTCCATCCTTCCACATAAAAGCCAGTGGAAATACCTTGGGAGTGAATGGCTCCTAAACAGTATGTGTATGTATGTATTGTATGCATATTGGCACAAATGGAAATTGTAATTTTTTCCAAAAATTCTCTTATTACTAAGTAATAATCGAGTGTATTCAAATATGTAATTGTTATTACAACTTGTAATTTGCCTAGTAATACTGCTTCATTAATAACAGATCTCATATTTTTATGTGATGTCATATTGTTTTGACCTGTCATAACAGTGGTGCAAGATATGTCAGGATTATAAAGAACCATTTTTAGGTACAATTATATTGTGTTTATTTTGTGCTACGGGATTAGGGTGGACTAATGATTTTAAAAATATAATGAAGTAGTTTCGTCCAAAAATACTGATTATGTTTTTCACAATTATTTAAGAATGTAAGGTACATTCCAAGGTCATTTCTTCACTTTCTATGTATTTTATTTCGAAAGAAAACAAATATAGTCGGGAAAATTAATCGAAAATGCTTAACCGAATGCGAAAATGAAAAGCCGATCCTTTGGTTAACAAGTAGTACCTATTTCTGTTTGTTGTATGTGCAAATGTAATAGGTATAAATAGAACCCACCAGAATTTTTGAAATCACAATAACATCACGGAACCCTCCTGTCGACCATAAACGAAGAACCTGTAACTCACCAAGACAATTGTCAGGCTCTAACAGTCTGTTCCGCAAGATTGCGCAGTATTGCAAGTTTAGTGAGTCTGTAGCCCCGTGATACCGGAATGCGTTAGTGTCAATAAAATACCCGATAATGGAATCAAATGGTCACAGTTATTAATAATGAAACTAAACTAACTTAGCTCTCTGACCGAGGGTTATTGAAAAGTGAAAATAATCGCCAAGGTAAACCGAACAAAAAATTATGCATTTCTTACGTAGTTTTAGATAACTAATAAATTATTTACTAAAGTACATAAACTTTCATCAAAAACATTTTTTTTTTTTTTATTTTGTTAATATTATAAAGGAAACCTCTGGTGGAAGCCTTTGAGAATCTATATTGTGAAAATATAGCCCAATTTTCTCAAAATAGTTCATTTCTAACCTCAAAGATTTTTACATTTTTTCCCCAATCTCCCAATCAGGCTGTCTTGATAAGATTTATTTCAATATTTTTGCTCTTTACAATTAATTCATTACATTGAGAACTAGCTCATTTCAGTGATTGATATGACCTAAAAAATTAAACGAACACGGTAGTGTTATAATAACTGTTCGCGTGCTAGCTCACAATTTGAAATAAATGAAACAACAAAAAAAAGTTAGATACAAGACAAAATTAATTCGCTTACCTCAACTGAGGATCTACCGTAATCTTCTACCTGTGGTAATCATTAGATATAAGGGTGTCTAGGGAGAAGGGAGTGAATATCAAGTAGGATAAGCCGCTTCCGATGTCTGAAATAAACACTAATGGTTAACTTGTACTTAGATAACATATATGTTCAAGCTGGCTCTGGCTTAACAGTGACGGGTCAACAGTAAAAATACCTGAAAAAGCCGTCCTACCCTACATAGAAAAGATTTTCACCGAACACTATCTCTCTCAAACCAACTTGCCTCTAACAGATACATTTAGTTTGTTCCGAAATATTTCGTTACAATGAACATGGCGGTGGTCTAAGCATATTATTTATTATGATATAAATAAATAAACAGAATTATAACAGTAGTATTAACCTAGTGCCTTTATGTCGCGAGTATATTATGAGTCATAAAGATTTTACTACACCTCTCTTACCGTATAGCCTTAAAAAAAACAAGAGTGGAGTCGTTATATGGCTCCTATATGACGGCACGACGGTTATGAAATAAAAGGGTTTGCTCCTCAAGGTGAAATTTAATCTAATGTAACCTTCAAAAGGTAGGACGAACTGAGCCTAATAGAATTTGAAGAGGGAGGCTCGTGTGGTGGTGCACGATTGCCAACGAGACCCTAGCAGTATGTTTTCCACAAGTGTCTCTCTTCTCCTGCTTTTAAACCAACTACTAACTTCTAATGTTAAACATAGCTCATAAGTTATCTGCTGAATCTACCACCATTTGATGTTAGAACGAGTCAACTTGGTTTTCGTAAGGACGTAAACAGTAGCTGAACCCAAAATGAAGTAGTTCTGACATATGAGCAGTGGTCGTAAAAATGATTAAAACGATCAAAAGAGAAAATAAACAAAATTTTGAGGGCCGGAAAATAAAATATAATTCCAGAAGCGTATTTAACTAGGTTCTTTTTGCTCAATATTTATGATTTGTAGATTTTTCTGTGGTCATATAAAATGGAAAATATGGTTATAATGCCACATGTGGTTGTCATTTTATGATATACAAAATTATTATCTTTGCAACGTATTTTTTTTTAGAGGACTTGCGCTTTTATTTTAAAAATTTATAATAATTTCGCCTTACAGCCTCTATCCAATATGTAAAGAAGCAAGCGTGCCATATCTCTGATTTTTTGTAACTGTGAAGATGTTTGCAACACATATGGTTCGAATTATATCAGAAAGTTACAATAGTATCAATCACCCTCCAAACTTGAGTTTCTTTCTCAGTGCAACAATCAATGGAAAGATATAGTTTTGAATAGAAGAACAAATGGTTGTTTTTTTTTTCAAGGAAACATTCTTCGTTGCCTTTACTTGTTAACATTTGGGCTATACAAGGACCGGTAATGTTCATTTGAAATTTTAATTTTAATTTTAGTATTGCATTATTTTCAAGGAACTCTCTATATTAGTAAAACCTATGTAACCTATGTTGGTAGCCATTTTTATACACCTTAGCACTGAAATAAAACTACTACAAGGTATAATACTATTATTATTATCTTACTTATCATTAATTACCTTTTATTATTTCGTTATGCGAAGACTTTTTACATACAATATAAAATACATAAAGTACGAATTAATGAAATTTTAATAGAGCTTAAATTTCACGGTCTAGAAGAACTTGTGACTTAAGTTAAAAAACATTTAATTAGTTTAGAAAACCAACAAGTTTCAAAGTAAATTAAAATAAGTTCTATATATTTGAGTTCAATCCACCCAATCCAGCCAGTTCATCTGAAATGCTCGTTATAGACAGATGTCAGCTGACTACTCTATACCTTATTGCACTTACAATAAACCATATTTTAATAATATTTTGATATAAAATTAAAATTAATAAAATAAACTTGTTGTGCCTTTTGTAACATACCGTAGGACAACAATCACATTTTGTCCCCTTCTAATTTTCTTTTAGACATTAAATAATAAATCTTTTGCGTGAGTTAATTAACAATGTACGTTGATTTACGAGTCATTGTTTTGATTATTTATGGTGAAAAATTTAGGTGTAGTTCAGTAAAACTACACACATTAAAAACATACTTAAATGACAGTGAATTAATTATCCCTTTTTTTTACAAGCTATAACTAAAAGCACATACATATTTTTTTTTAAATGTAGGTAAAATGTCACGTCCTACTTTCCAAATACCATCAATTTACCCGTTTCCAAAAATTGAAAGAAACAAAGTTGTTTTTGGAAATCAGGAATGGGATTCTGAATTGAATTGGTCACCAATTCCACACCATAGAAAAATATACGTCCAGCAATGGGGGGGGCAGCAAAAATTTTGCCCATTAGTTAAGTGAGTGATCTTTTCTCGCAGAAATAAAATAAATATTAGGTACCCTTTAAGCAAACACAGGTCGCCAGTTGAGTGTTCAATGACCTGGGAATTCAAAGATAACTCAACCAATTAGAACTTTGCAACTGTTTAACTCTTCTTCTCTGTCTAACTTTTTTTCCTTTACTCCTCTTTATTTGTACGCCTACGAATATTTAAACCTTTAAATATAAAGTTGAAAATAACTCCTATAACAAACAGCAAATCTTCCATATGTATTTTAAAATAAAACTCTAGAATTAATTTTGGTCAATTTTAGATAAAACACTAGAATTTGGTCAAAACCACAAATCGATCCCGGTCAAATATTTTTTTGGTCTCAGGATATAATTGGCAAAATGGTAGTAAGCTGGCAAATACTTAATTTCCAAACCAATATGGAGATATGACCTTTCGTCTGGCTGTTCATTTGTGCTTCGCAAATAGAATATACTCGTTTGAAACTTTTAAAGGCGTACTCAACAGCACAAGAATACACCCAGTGGTATATAGATGAAAAAATAATTATGATATTTACTGTCCGATTAAATCCGTTATCATTAACAACTTGATTAAGTCTCAACCTTCATAATTAAAAAGTTCTTATTTTTGACACATCCATAGTTCATGAAGTGTCCATAAATATCAATCATCATAAGTACACGATAATAAGTAATGAAGCTAGGAAACGTATTCTGATTATTGATATAAGGGGACTATTATTTCACCGTATCACAATGAAATTATATAATTTTATTCATTTTGTGTAATTGTTTGCCTGTTGTACGTGGAGCGTAAATTGGTAAAAATCATTTTTACCAGGAATTCAGTTGGTTGAACCTTACCTGAATGGAGAGTTCTATTCTGACAAATCCTTACAAAAGCTGCGATGCACTAAAAGACCTGAGCCGGCACATTGTAGAGGAGTGGCTGCATGAGAGCCCTAAAAGGCAGCCTCTGACAAAGGCCTTAGATAGTGGATCTGACCTTTTGGCCTCCTGCTGATGCAGTGTAAGGGTTAGTGTAGCGTAGGGAATTTTCAGTACACTCCTTCTTATCGCAGTTGTATAACGTCTATGAGGTAATCTGCGTGTCATACGAATGAATTTTTATTCGTTGAATTGATATGTCAATTAAAATCAATATTATTGATACGTGTTCTTCTGATGTGTCTTAAACCATTTACATCGACTTCCCTAACGAGAAATTCCAATTGACTCTAGCCATTTTTAACGGCTGATAACTCTACCATTAAAAACCTCCCCCTAGGTAAATCGAGATGGGACTGTTTGAAAATAATGCGTACCTTTTTTCAAAATATATTGATTTACTTGGTACAGTTTAATCAAATGTTTGTGATTCCTAACATGAGTTTCAGCTCTTCAATTGATAAAGAAATGAGGGAGTTTCCCTTTTAGAATTGTATGGCTAGACAATCCTATTGGTACTTATATGGACTGTTCCATGGTTTTAGCTAAACAAGAGCTAAAAATGAATAGATGATCTTCAGTATCTAATTGTACGGTGGCTAGTATTCCATTACTTTAACACTTGCTTTTACAATTTTATAGCCTAGACCCAAATTATATATTGTAGATTAACTAAATTAAATAAAATTAATTCGTGCCGAACTAGTATTGAAACGGTAGTAGAAGTGATTACATTATTCATATCATCAGTAAAGCAGTTGAAGATCTGACGTCACAGTAAACCCTGAAGATTGGAGGAAGCACTAATTGGAAACGCCTCGATTACAGATTGATTGTGGTATTTACTTAACGTTTGTTACCTAAGCTGTTCGGTTAATGGAACTAATACTCTATTATTAGCTTCATGGCAGCTGGCAACAAGATTGATTTCATCCATTTGCAGAGCTTATTCCACTAGCAGCCAGGCTGAACTTGTGCTTTTAATGTCTCTAACCTACTTTATAATTGCTTTAAAAACGAACAAAAATCTATTTTTTTATCAAATGAAAACTTTAATTATTATTTTAATATTTATTCCATAGCGTACTTGGCATAAACATGTTAGGCCACAAGGCAAGAGCCTTCTTGTGAAACTAGGAGGTTTGATAACAGATATTTAAATATAACCCTAATAATAATAACCCTTAAAATAATAATGTTCCGTTCACTGCTTTTAACGAAATCTGATATTTATTTACAGTAATGATGGTTATGATTTCCATTAACTAATTTTTATCAATCTTTGCTAGTGGGACTAGCCCATAATGAATTATCTACAAAAACGTTTGCACATAGTCTAGTAAATTTCACAAGCGAAATGCCGTAAACAAATCAATTACTACGAATAAAACAAAACTTGTTGCTATAATAATAAACTGACTAATTGAAAATATTTCATTTGAAATTATAGATACATGGAAAGTCAACATTTTATTTCCTTTAAAATAAAACAGTATTGTAATAAAAATAAAAAATCATAATTATTTTAATACAGTTATATAAAAATTGTATGGAAAAATGTTTTAGTATTTAGTAAACAAATATTAGAATACAGTTCAATTACATTTAAAATTATAAACATATATGTGCATATACCCGTGACTTGCTATAAATAAGTGACTGTGGGAGTCCTGGCTACGGCCAGTTTCTGCGATCATGTCCTGAGGGTCTGTGGTTCTCACGCTCTTAACGTGGCTGACGCGGAGGAGTGTGAGGGACTTCCCAAGACTCCGCTTCCTCTTTCACATGCAAGGGAGGTGACAACCATGTGGATTTGCGAGGTCTCTGGGCTGTTTGTAAATACTGTATGAATGAGCGAGTGAATGAAAATTGTAAATATGGTATGAATGAGAACATTTAACACAATTACTTTTGCCCAATAAGGCAGATTGTAAACGTATCATAATCAAGTATGTTTATAAGCTGATTAAGTTTTATTATTAATATCTCAGATAAAAAAGAAGAATCCATTTGTTTTTCTGAAATTCCTTAAAATTGATTCCTGAGCCTGAGAGTCGTGAGACGTTTGTTTACAAACGTTTTGTTAGAACCTGCTTAATACAATATGGGTCACATTCTGTTTCGTTTAATTTCATTAAACAAAAAAAAAAGACAACTAATGGATGAATGAAGTAGGAATTAGGTCAAGAAAGCCGATTTCATTCTTCTTAATGTTATTTAACGTGTATTGCTTTTATTTTTCAGTCAATACATAATTCTACGTAATAAATGAATGGTTTCTTTCAGTTATTTAGAGCATCAATTGCTATTGAAAATCCCCATAAAATCAGAATTTGAAAACATTAACTGTTACTGAGCTGCTTATTATTCATTAATTCGTGTTACGATGAAGCATGGGCATCTTTTTCATCTCCACTGGAGTGTGCATATTGCTAATCCAGCCTTGTATCCGAAGACGCTATGAAGATAGGGGATACGAAGTTAACGAACTAAGCCTCGCTAAGAGGTCAAGAGGCGCCCTGAGATCCCCCCCCCCTTCACTAATTAGGTAGTGTGCAGCTCCGTCTTGTCCGACCTGGACCCATGATACAATGGCCAATACTACTGCACCACCAGATTTGTGTTTCTACTCACCAAAATTAAACTAGTAGAAAATTAGTAGTAAAATTAGTAATGAAGAAAAAATAAAACATATTGCATATAAAATAAATATACTCATTCCCTGCAGTTTTAAGTGTAGTAAAGAGTAAGGTGATAAAGGATACCGTTAATAAATAGGTAGCTGTAGATTTTACGAAACTCAGTTGATTCCACATCCTCAATTAAAACAATAACACAATAATATGTATTACAATAGTTTTGTAAATATAATATTAAAATATTAAATAAAATTACAAACCCTTCTAATGTACTTGTTTCAAAGTAATTACTCACGTTCTGGCTAATCAATCTTTGAATTACTTAACAAAACTTTATTTGCCTAATTCCAAAATATAAATTATACTATATAGATGTATTGCTGATTAATTATTATCTCAACACAGTTCTAATAAACTTATTCAGGCTCCAAAGAGAAACAAGTCACTTGACTAATAATTATACAGTTTATATAGCAGCTTGATTAAATAACTCTTTATACTATCTTCAGGTACTGAAAAAGGCATGAATATTAATTCATTTAAATTCTTTATATTTTCTTACTAGGAAAAATAAAAATCATGAGTGACTGACAGGATCCGCTATTTTAATTATACCTTCTTTTTAATTAGAAATATGGTCTTAACTGGAGATAGATAAAATAAATGCATTGAATAAACAAATATTGGGCAAATCCCTTTAAACTGAAAATTAATAGGAATGAAATTATTTTAACACCTTGTTCAATTATTATACATATTTTTTTTTCTATCTTTCTTCAAAGCTATAATTTGGGGGCTCAGAGACGATAATCTATTTATTTTTTTATATATTTTACTTGGGGGAGATCTGAGTGTAATTAAAATAAAGAATAGAAAAGCTCTCGAAATAATTAAACAAATAGGAAATCGATTCCAGTGCCAAGGGTGGAAATCAAAACCCAAGCAGTTATTTTATTTTACAATATATAAATATAAGATAATATATTTTTCAAAAAGAGTCCTAGTTTAAGAAGTGAGATACTAGAGCATACTTGAAGCAGCGTTTGCTTGTTTTGGCAGATTTAAATTATTTTAAACCGTTATTATTTTTGATTGTATCAAGGATGAAAAAAATATATGATGGAAGGTAATCATAAAAATATAATTGAAAGCAATTTCACGGATGGCGTTTAATCCATCAGGTTGTCAGCTATAATCCACGGCAGTGGAAACTGTCCGATTGTCTCCTTGTCAGTGGCCACTCTCTTTAATATAGCCGCTCCTTCTTTCCATCTTTTCATTTTCTCCATCATAACAGTGTTTATTTTTTTTTTACAATGAAGGAAGAAGGTTGACCCAAGTGCAAAAATCAATTAATGACACCGACATTAACTCTAAAGGTGAACTGTTCGATATTTAATAACAGAGAAGTTTACTTCAAGCTAATATAATTACTCATGAACCGGCCTCACTGAGTGTTTTACTGGAAAGTTTGTAATGCCTATTTTTGTGATAATTTTTCATAAACGCTTGTTGAGTTTACATCGACACAGTCCAGTGATACATGGCATCCTTGTCCACATACCCATACATCAGCACTATGCCTTAATGATCACTCAAAAAAAACAAATGGATGTTTTAGCGTTAGTTTAGGAGTGATTTTTCAATATGAAATTAACCGATCCAAAAATAAAAAATTAAGACACTGTAAAATTAATTTGCATACCTTTATATCGGAGGCTGAATTTCCTTCATGTGGTAACCATCAGATATAAAGCTGTTTAGGAAGCAAGAGGGTTGTTGAGGATTGTTCCTGATATGAAGAAGATAATCAGCCGCTTCTGGTGTCTGACAGCCACACTAAAATACTTCTAGGAGTACTATTACAACGTTTGCAGCGGCTGGCAAGGTCTGAAGTGACTCTACAGGTCCTGGAATGAAGAGAAAAGGCCTATGTAAAACAGGTGTACCCAGGCGGTATTGCCCCAGTAATCAGATTTATGCCGGTGGGTACCTGCCAAGTCGTACAACAATCTATACACAAAAAAAAAACACCTCCATAAAATCCTTCTACGTCTAATATATGAGTTTAGTTTGGTTCTAAAAACATCGTTGCAATATATGGCTGTGGCCTAAACCACGGTGAGATGACAATAATTTTGTTGTGTCCTAAACACTTGTCATTGGTGATTCTTTCTCCAACAAACCAAGTCATGGTATGTTCCGACTTCTTTGTGTCACTTCTCTACATCTATATGTCTCACTTTTTCCTATTTCTTTCTTGAAATATTTATTTGGTCTATTATACAAAGATTAAAAACTGATGATATATATATATGTACTAAGGAATGTACTCAGCCTTGTAGAAAGAATGTCGTTTCCGTGTATTAACCAACTCCCGATAGCTCTTCTTTTGCTAGCCAAGAACGAACCTACCTGCAATTCAGCGTGAATCAGTTGATTTCTGAACTCTTAATAAAATGTAACTGTGTATTATATTATTCATAACCCCACTGTATCTAACGCTGCGTTTGTATATGCAAATATGTTCTGGTAAGCAATCCAGGACATGGCTCTGCAATACAAGAAATTTCAAGATCTTATTTCGTAGCTGATTATCAAGAATGCTCCTGTTTTAAGTGCTAGAAACGCTATTGAACAGTATCCTTCGTGTTTTTTTCATCAAACACAACTAAGGCTAAATTGTAACAGGCAATTTTCTTGTACTAATGAGACTTTTGAATATGTGCACAGGCTCTAAATTTGGCAACTTCAAATGAATGGTTGCTAACTAACTGCTGGGCTACTATGCAGTCATTCGTTATCCTCCTCCTTTCCCCAACCCCTAAACATGTTTCACTAGAGGCACATTAGCCTTGACTCCACACTACTTTCCCTGCCCTACAGTTGATATATTCACCGTGCATCCTCCAGTATTCCTTCCTTAGTCCAGCCACGTCGTTAGGGAAATCTCCTGAGATCCCTTGAGTGTGCTCAAGCCAGCAGTCTCGTCACCGTTCTCCATATATACTACACAAGAAGCTGCCGTGTTCATTCCTCATAAAACGGACGTATAACTTTTTGTTCATATGTCTTTTGCATGTTTTTTTTAATTAAGAATAAGAGTTAATTAGTTGAAAATAATATTCCAAAACGTATTCTATATCATCTTAGTAGGTGACACAAAATTCTCCTTGCAAAAAAGAAAGTTTTGTAACAGGTATTTAAATATAGAACTGCTCAAGCATTCAGTTCATTTTACTTACTCCTTTATTGAAATCGGTCAATATGTTTATAGTATTCTATAAATCTGAAATTCAAGACATCAGTAGTAGCAACCAAGAAAAAATAATCTTTGTCGTTAATATTTCTGATAATTTGTTTTTTTTGTTACAAAAATGCGTGACATAACGGTACGAAGTTTCAATTTTTTATAAGTAAATTACATCCAATGAAAAAATAATAGTCTATAACAATACATGCAATAATAGTCTTATTTTTAGTGACCACGTCATAGAACGCCTTTTGGAAAAGATTCCTTTCAAAAATAAAGGCTATATAAAGTACCTATAGTATAGAAGTATAGAATAAGGTATTAGTCCCCCCTTTATAGGAAAGAGATATTATTCTAAACAATATATATTACAATACTGAAAAATTACATATGCTAATAATTGAAGACAGATAGAGAGAAGGAAGTAAAAAGAAGTATACCTAAATATGTGCGTTGAGGTTTGAAGAAGCATTTGACAGAAAGAAATCATAGTGACACAATCGTTTTGAACTATCCCTTCGGTTTGAGATTCATCACATAAAGATTATTAACAATAAAAGAAGCGTTTACGGTCTATTAGGACCTCACCGAGTTCCTGGCCGAAACAGAAAGCTCGCAGTCAGACCTCACAGATTTTTGGCACCTCAGGTGCCTTATCCGTGGAACCAGGACAGTCTTCCACTCCTAGACCGGAAACTCCATTTTTCCATGGCTCTGCTGGAAGTCACATCTAACTAAGTTATGGATACCACCCCTGCCTGCTCTCAAAACACCTAAGCCACCTCCAACATACGTCAACAATACTACAAATTTTAAAAGTACGTACAATCAATTAAAAAAAATAGAGAGCATGCTCCTAGGGGTACGTGATAGGAATCTTTACTATATGTCCCCTGAAGAATTAGAAGCTCAAGGGTACAAAGCAAGGCAAGTAGTCAATGTCTCAAGAGAGAACAAATACTTAGAAACGCCCACGAAAACTCAACTAACATCGTTTAGAAAAAACTCAACTTAAAAAAAAACTCCAGGCGAAAAAACCATATCCCATAAGGTGTAACATAGTGACAGAATTGCCAGGAATATTTTTATAGTCGTTGTAACAAACTAGGTGTGAGAAATGTGGAGACCTGCTCGTGAGAGAGCTCTTCTAGAAGCCTTGCCAATAATCTTTCGCTGTATGTTCCTTGTGTCAGCAAGACCACCCGGGAAATTACAAGGACTGTGGGGTCAAAAAAGTACATCCTACTATTCTTCTTGGTGATCGCAATCGCACAAACTGCCAACATTATTGCTGGAAGAAAACATTGAAATTACACGACTGACTACTAACAGATCCCTCAAAACCACATAGTACCATGACTACCGACAAGAGCACACTCATGAAATATCACAAGCTGGTACTGCTATCGTCATCCATCATTCCCTTTCCCATAACGTTGTCCCCATGATTACCCTACAAGAGGTGTCAATCCGCACATTTTCCTTCTCTCTCGCCACGTAATTGCCAATGTATTTTCAACCTAAAAAGTCCATTTCAAACTCGCAATTAACCTCATCTCTTAACCTTATTGGACATAAGTTCCTTATAGAGAATTGAATGCAACGCGTCATCAGTAGGGCTCAAGACCTTCTAAATCCCGAGGGCGTGTTTTGTTATATACAATTTTAACCACGAACTACACAACTCTCTTTCCCCATACTCATACAAAATTTGCCAACACATCCCTATCTATAATATTAATGTCAACATGCTTGATTTCTTCATCCACCATGGATTAGGGATGATTGCCCACTTCACGCCTCTAGTCCAGTGCTTCTGCCGATAATGACAATGTCCTTTTAGTACCAGCCCTTAATATTGATCTAGGCAAACACGTATTGAAGGGTTATCCACGAGTTAGCTAGCGCTCTTTGTTTGACGGTTAACTTTGAATATCCCCCTCAATTTGGTCTATAGATTACCAACGTATAACTGGACACAATAAATTAATATGAGCAATAAATAAAGAATAGAACAACAACACTATTTCCAAATTAAATTCAAGCAGCAATTATTCAATGGAATGTTGTTTTTGTTAAACCAGAATTGCACAATTGTAAAGGTTCCAAGTAATGTTTTAAATAAAAAGATATCGATACAATATTTATTCTGTCATACTAACAATTCCAATTAATGTTATTGTTTGATGGTCAGTTCTTTCTGTGTATTTAAATTTTTCTTGTTACCCTATTAACATTTCCCTGACAAAATTAGTAAACTATACATTGGTTTTTAAGCACATAATACTAATATTAAATTTATTTTTGTTAAGTTAATGAATACATTTAACGAACGTACATGTCAACTAATAATAACTAATAACACATGCACGAATATCAGAACACGTTGCGATAATATTTTGACACATTGAGGGCATATTTTTATAAAGAGGTATGAGCCAACTATTTATGTATCAGATCTAATTTACATAATGTCGGAAAAGAATGACATCGTACCCATCGTTTTACAAATATGTACAGCCAAACGAATGCATGTTTCTCTTTCCTTTTAATTAATAAATTAATCCCATATTTATAATTCATTTGAAGCAATGTTCATTAACAATTTACATTTGTGATAATTAAGGTACATCATTGATGTTTTTAAGACGATTGTATAGTCACAAAAAAACCGATTTTTATTTAGTCCCTTATCAACGTATTTAAGCTCTTCATTTCCTTATGAAGGCTCAATACTAATCTATTTTTGGACGATTTGTAGATATAAAGATACTTTTGACAAGGATTATAGTTACCTGCTCTCAAATCGGTTGGAATTTCGGCTGTCCCTGGATTGATTGGATTATCGATAAACGCTTATCTTGCTGGCATCAACTACCAAGTAGCTTGAGTCACGTCAGTCCATGATGTGAAGGGATCGTTATCTTTTTGAATAGTTAATGCTGAATAATTTTAGAACAGTGTCGATATAAAAATATCACTATAATTTGTTGACTAATTAAAGATGAGATTTCGTTCAATAATCGAACCAGATACATACTCAATTGTAGATTAAGTGGATAGCATTTCATTGTGTGGAAGTTTAGTAATTTTGAACGTTATCTCAGTGATCCTAAGCAATAATTAAAGAAGTTGATTGCAGTGTTTTACGTTTTAACAGTAAGCAGCACCAGTCTCAACAGTCAGTTTCAAGATGGGCAAACAAAGTCAACATTTTTCTTTCTAATTTTGTAAGCAATTAAGAATTTTATCTACATTTAGAAGTTACTTTTTATTAATTAGCTTGTAGCTATTATTTTTGTCGTAACTATGTATGAAGAGCAAATGATTTCACGCGATTTATTTTTACCCTTTTATTTGTTTTTATTCTTGCTTTTTTTCTATTCGGTCTTTTATTCATTTATTCACTGTTACATATTAATTTTTTTTTTCTTTTTTTACAAAAATTTTTCATTGGTAGGCACTAATATCTAAGGTGGGCACCACCTCACCCCCAATATTGTTTATGCGGTTATAACGAATCGTCATAAATCTAACTTAAAGATGCAGATACTTTCTGATTTCTTTCTTTTTGAATAACCCATTAAGCGATTGAAAACCCTCCTCCTTGTTACTCTGTAGAGTATAACTCTTGTTTGGTTAGTAATTATTGATTAGGACTATATTGATAATAGGGCAAAATTCCGGATACCGTTTTATGCCCTAGCCATCTATACACACAAGTTTTAGTTATTCACTTTGCTAGACATTTATCTTTATTTTTACTGTTCAATATATCAAATGATTCCTATCAACCAAATAATTGTTAAAGTCCCCACCCACAAGGAAACAATGTCCGATGGAGTCTGGAAAGGAGATGAATTGGGAATCGGAAATGGATTTATGCTTAAAATAAGTAATTTTTGATGGAGGTTGGCATTCTTTTATTTTATAAATTCATAACTTCCTAGCAGTATGATTACCCAAAATAAATAAATGAATGATCCAGTGATAATGTGTAGTTTACTGCGATGAACGATGCCTACTACTTTCACGACAAATACTCACGCTTAAATTCAATGACTTGATATTGAGTATTCTTAACTATTTTTCTTGATATATATTTAGCCCACTTTAAATGTAGCTCCTGAATAATGTAGTCAGTTTTGAGGTTTATTGTGCCTAAACTATGAATTTTAATTTTTGCAATTGTTGTTTGTTGGAAAGTAATGGGTGGCTAAGTGTTGAAATCTAGACAGCAATTGCTGAGTGTTGACATTCCCTGATCATCTTTAATTTGGGAATGTACCTAATTAATGAATATTATGAATTCAAGTGTGTTTATTACTGTACTTTGACACTTATACCTACCTTTCTACCTCCTGACAACCAGTTATTACATTTTAACTATTACTTATTTGTAAAGGCACCTCACAGTTTTGATCGTAAAACCTTAGACCATACGCTTGATTGAACCCTTAGTTAATAGCAACACTTTTATTGAATAACGACGCACCTAACATATAGGGGTAGAATAATACTGTTGGAGTTATACCGGAATAATTTAATAAACCCTCAGCCCTTAGGCCCTTAGTCAAATGAAACAGAAGGTGTAAAGGGCCGGTCCGGTAATTAAACTTCAATGGCCCTCAGATTAGTCTAATTATGCGGAAGGCGTCTATGATTTCACAAAGTAATTTAAGGTTAGGATCTGTTAAATTGAAAACGAAAATTTTCAAAGGGAACTTCAGATCTGGCTCCTTGTTTTCCCTAGAGGTTGAATAAAATAATGAATGAGGGTTGCCAAATATGTTAGCATTATGAAATGTGCTCATTTGAGCAAAATATTGAATGTAAGTATATCTGTTGACATTGTAATAGAGAATATATCTCATTTTAAGGCAAGTGCAGTAATCCTTAGAACGACTATTAAAATTTACCATCCCAAATGTATTGTATATCCATTCAATTACCTGCTGAATAACCTTTCAGAAATATCATTAAGGGTGCTTGGAATTGAATTCTGATGGCTCGGGTCTGGAGCACAAGACTCCTAATTATTAGCAAGAATATGATGCAAGAGAAGACGCAGGCCTTTATTTATTTAAAATTACCAAACTTATTCATATTCAACTTCTAATTTTTATGCTGACATAACTTTTAATGTCTTAAATCTCCGGCTAAATATTATCATAAATGTTACTTTTGTGCATAAATGGTAATTCAGAAGCGTGATAATCCACAATAGACAGGCGATATGCAGTATTGACCAGAGATATCGAATTAGTGATGTAGTAGTTGGGCGCTTGTATTGTCCTCAAACAGTAATTGCATCCAATATTCTCGCATACATGATCTGTGGTTCAGACGTTACAGGATATTAAATTCATTAGAATTAAAATACTATAAACCTCATAAATAATCAATCATTGTTTTGTCAGATTAAATGTTAATATCCAAAGTATTTTATGATAATATTTATTTTTTGTGATAAGATAATTTGAATGTTATTTCCTACTTTAATTCTACTTTAATGCTTAACTATATTTTGCTTGAAAATATTCTCAGTTAAGCATTTTTATTACATTGTCAGTATTATAATAATTTTTTATTTGTCTGCAATAATTATTAGATATTTAAGTTCTTTCAACTTCATACGTAATCTGCTAGATATGGTTGGATGGATTAGGTTAGTATTTTCACTAGAATTATAGTAGTTATAGTTTCACATTTTTTCTCACTTAAACAGGATTACTCCATCAGTACGGTCCAGAAAAAGCAAGTTATGAATACATTCCCACCAATATGTTGTTTCCTTCATCCACAGTTCCATAATTAGATCCTACACCAATAATTTTAAGTAACAATTTATTTACTGTAGTATTTGCTGTGTTAGTTACTGTAGCGACCTAGGATCTGAACTAATTATCTATATAAATGCTGAAACACCAATTATATATTTAAATACCTCAGAATCACTGTAAAAAATACAGTGCAACATGCATACAGTGTCAGTTCTCCACAGCAAAAAATAAGTGGACAACTGTCTTTCATTACTCAGTGATCATCGATGTCACCGACAAAGCCACACTAAGTATAGGTGGGATAATAAGTGGTACAGTACCAGAAACCATCAAGCCAAGGTGGTTGTGAATTTCCTCCCAACGAAAACTCTTCTTACTGAGGAGCAACCATCGAAGAACCTTGCCAGCCACTATGCTGGGGACATCACTACTAGGACAGGTGCCTACCACCCTTTATCACCTTCTCTGCTGGAAACGGAACACAACATGTTCGTGTTTCCAAAGCAGGTTGAAGCAATTCTTCACCTGTGTCAAGGGAAACCGGACGCCATTGCACTACCTAATACAAACGATTCGGTGAGGAGAGGGATAGCACAACTCGGAAACCTGCACAATATTTGAATCAGGTTCAGTGGAAAACAAGCCATCTATTTCCCACTACTTAACGCACCCATAAGTGGAGATCTCTACCCACTAATTATTTTGAGTGATCCTAAAGCTTACTGTATGGGCGACATCCTTTCACCAGAGCAGACTGGATTTGAATCCAGCCTTAGCACCGAACATCTCCTTGTGAAACTATAGTCAGAAGCTATCCACAACCTCGAAAGAAGCGATCTATCGAATGGAAATTCCGAATCTGACTACAAAAACAAGAAAGAAGAAAAATAAAACTCCTCGTTGAGACCCCCTCGCAATAGCTACGTCCTAGGGAAAGTACCTGTTTAAGACACGGAAACCGCATGGCAAATGTTAGTTTTGTTAAGATCTATTTAACTACCTCACTACGTATACGCCATGTATTGAGGTGGGCGATAAAACAAAATCTTTCTTCTAATGTAAACTACAACAATACGGAAGTCATGGCCATCGCCCTAAATCTGAGCAGTCAACCACCGATATTTTCTGTGGTTGTCTTCAGAGAGAAAAGGGGTAGACTCGAATGCCACCCACGGGCGCCAGGAGTTCCAGCACAGCGTGTTAGGAGGCAAAGGTGCGTGAGACGCCTCTGGCCAATACCCTCGCGATACGGTTGCGTTGAAGTGTATGAATTGCCTGGGCCCACATGTGGGATTTCTCCGAGACTGCCCCTGGAAACTAAAGCTGCTGAAAATATGAGCAGCCTAGGAGACCAAACCAGATGGCAGAAGAGTTACTGTTAACTATCACCAGTTGAAGAGGACCCCGCCAAGACGTTAACGTTTGAGCAAAAAGGATCCCATATCTTCACCACCGGCATATTATCGTGCATACTGAGCAGCGCCGCCTCCTCGGAACGGCCTCAGACTGGATAGAGGTCTTTACGACTAATTAGCAACTGGTGGCCCCAGGCGCTAGTGGACCGGAGCCCTGTCTGCCTATACGCCCACCTCATATCAACAGACTTCCAGACAGACTAGTTCATAGTTAGTTTGGAAATAAGCTTTAGTTCCCGCTTTGGAACTCAAAAGTGAGCTGGAATCACCTGGTCCTATGTTCGTAAAATACCGTATATCGTATATATTCGTATTATTGTCAAATCGTTTTAGTAAACTTTAAGTTTCTCCTTAAAATATATTTGATGATGACAAGGCGTGAGCGTGTACATGTTTTGGTTTTGTATTTGTTCCAATAAATATTTTAAGGTACAAAACAACAATAAAAACAGACGATTCATTCAAGTTACAGCTCGCCTTTGAACTAGTAGTTACAGCTGCGCTTATATATCCAACTTCTTATTATTTATGAAGACCTCTGCACCTACCTCCTTCTTCACCCGCTAAACATAATGTCGGAACTGGTAGCCTAGGAAAGCAGTGGTCCTAATGGAGTTCCAGGCTTCTGCCCACTAAACTAGCATATGTTTATAAGGGACCCCTTATATGCAGATGACTGCTTCTAATTACCTCTTTCCGTATCACACTCCCCACCCAACCTACAAAAGAATAAGAGTGAAAATTCATACACTACATGTTAAGGGGCAGTAAAAGGAACATATCAACTGTCTCTATCAACAGTCTATCTCGTTCAAATAATGTTCCCTACCAGGCAATTACCCAGTATTTATTTATTATGAAATGAATAAATTTCTATCTGAATCTATGGTGTGAAATTAGATTCATTTTATATGCAATTAATTAAAAAAATAATCACACATAATATATAGAGCACTTATTAAGTTAAAAAGTAAAATATTTTACAAATTCTATTCCCTACAATATTATTTTTATCTCTTGTCACACTCCGTTCGGAACCGGCTGTAAATAGACTGTCGGGTCGTCACGAGGGGGGTGCCTAGTTACCCTAGCCCTGGTGACGAAGTGAGGATTGATTAAGTTTATGACCTGGACAATCGTTTCACGACGGTCATACTATCTGACTCCAATTTTGATAGATATGTGCCCCGACAATGCACTATGTTCAGGAGAAGAGGTATAGGGTAGGTAGTGTAGGTAGTTTGTGTGGTCTTGGAATGACCACGAATTCACACTCGGTATGTGAGGGTAGGCGAAATCCGTCTGGATCCCAAAGGCGAGATGCAGACTCAATCGCCGTGGGAAACACTGCTTAGTGAGCTTGCAGGGCCACGACAACCGTTGTCCACTAGGTAGAGGTCTCTCCCAAGGAGGTGCTAGATTTAGCAAGACGAAGGCAGAGATTCCCACTAGGAAGGTGTGGGGTCTAATAGCGCTGGACTAAAACGTAGTGAGGTGAGGAGAGAGAGATGCAGAGGTTTTCATAAATCAGGAAGCCAAGTTTTTGAACATCAGAGCAGCCACAAGCCAGTCAGCCAGTTGTCAGGAGAATGATATACAGGCCCAAACCGCTAGTCTTAAATACCCAGCTGGCTTTGTCAGTAGCCAATCAGCTTTGGCTTTATTGTAACCAATGCCAATCATATAACTAATTGGCCCGCAGCTGCATGTTTATTGTTTACCACTTTACAATGATTTATATTTTGGTAATGTTATTTAAATTTGTTTAAATCAATTTACAATATATATACAATATAGTATAGGGTGATTTATCTTATGAAGTTAGCGGCTACATAGACATAAATGACATCTTTAGTGTCATTATTCTTCTCACTCACAACTATTGATTGGACACTAACATCAGCCGTTTTGATTATTTTCTCTTTTTCCCACTCTTCTTAGAGGTGCTGGGCCTCTCTTACCCCCTTAGAACCTTTGTGAAGACTCTAAATCATTTGCATATTAGGTTTGGAGGGAATTTCTCTAGGTATTCTAGAGTTATCCTGGAACATACAAATTAAAAAAAATATCTCCTGGGGACATCGTGAACATATTGATTTATTTATTAATAAAATATAAATGAAAAACGTCAGATTTTATTAGTGGTTATATCACGACAGGCTGTAGCCGATGCCACTGGAATTGGCTGGAGAAGGAGATTTTTTCCCCTCATGGAGCCAGCAGACTGGAGAAAAAAAGATTTGCCTCGGACCCTGCCTTTATGGGGAGAGGGGGTCGTTGCCTCTTCTGCTCTCGTAAAGTGGCTCTTCCACTGACGGCCACCTTTTTGGATATGTCAGCTCCCGAGGCCAGGGTTTGACAGCCAATAAACACCGTCTTGCCTGAAACTGAACTATAGCATTTTAAAGGAAAATACTTTTTACGGGTTTTCTTATTTCTTTTTATTCATCCATTGCATCTAATATGACATATGTTTCTTTTAACCCAATCTTTCAATTGTCGAAGCTAAATTTAAAATTTATTTCAAGATCTTTATTTGAAAAATTCCAATATGATTGTAGGGCGTTAATAATTACATCATATGTGTTTTTTTGAAAAGTTAGAATTTTTGAGTTGTGACGTTATTGTAGCGTGCGATATATAACATTAGTTTTTATAGCCGTTCAAATAAACAAGTTTTTTTTCAGTAATGGAAATTAAATTCGTGATGACTTTTTAAAATGTTGAATACTTTTATTAATTCTTTATATATGCAATCGAAAATGATCTGCATCGTAAGGGAAAATTAGTGGATTGTCATAAGTTGAATTATGTTTACAAGATTGATAGCTATATATTTTAATATTTTGTATGGAGACGCACTGCTAGATATCTTTTACCCACCATCGAGGTAAGCAATCCATTATCATGATATAACAGAGGTCAGTGTCATTCGCCGGTTGCAGTTGAAGACAAACGGATATAACTAAATACATAGCATGCCAAAAATATACGATAGGCATAGTAAATTACTTTATGGGTTTCTTAAATACTTAAAATAAATTAAATGATTTCCAAAGTGATTCATGACTCTGTTGAACAAAAATCCTTTTTTACAACAGCAAATCACATTAAATCATATTTTCAAAAATAAAACGAAATGTAATTATGTAAAATATTGGCAAAAAGAACCGTTTCAAATCGGCTCGTTATACGATTTAATATATGTGAGTATATCATTACCCCCCATACATCTTTTGTAGAAATATTTTGCATCAGAGTCTTTGAAGTGCTCTTAACTACTTATGCGGAGTATTTAAAATCTTCTTAGTTGTGTATTTACAAAGCTTAAACCTATAAACACAGGACCATTTTGTTTACGTTTATTTTACATCACTAATAGGCATATCCTGATGAATTGTAGATCATACATTAAAATAATAATATTTTTTCCCAGGTATTAAACGAATATAGCATCCCAATTAATCATCTGTTCCAGCAATCATCGTTGCCACAAATTTAGTAGCATAACTTTATTACAAATTTTATCTACAGTTTTTTCAACGTTTTAGTAGTAAAATATGTTATACTCTTACGACAGAAAAGATTATCGAAAGCTTCTTTCTATTTTTTCTTGGCAGAATAATGCTATATTTATTTACTGTTATAAAAAATCTTCTTTTATGTAATTTTGAACATTAAAAATTTTATTGATTCCTCCTCAATTATGTCAAAGACTACTTTTTTTTGGATATTAATGGAAGAATATTAAAAACAACTAATTAAAATCTTCTTTAATATAAGTTTACTCTAGTTTATTTGAATCAATTACTCTAATAATAGCTATTCAAAGTTGTCATTCACTATTATTATGAGCTAATAACATAAAGTCCTCCTTGACCATCTACAATCCTATTACCATCCCTCCCATAACACTTAAGTCGGAATCAATCAGACTTTGGCAAAACGAAAAGTTCTATATCGCCTTAGCAAGTAAGTAGAAGTAGCAGGTACTTCTGCAGAAGTAGCAGGTACTTCTGCAGAAGTAGGCAATTAGCCACTAACTCCCAGACAACACAAGTCTTCACAACTCCTTGTGGTCTCATAAACTTTTAAAAAGGTTTGTTTCTAAAGAGCACCATTATTGGCTGATTCGATAATGGAGGTCTCAGGAAGTTAAGGCACTTGTTCGTGAATTCAATAAAAGGTTTGATTTGTATTTATGTCATTATCTGTGTTAAATTGAATAAGGGAGAATGCAAACTTTTGTCTTCGAAATCCTTTGTCTTCTTGGTATTTGACCCATCTTGTCATTTTTGACTGGTAGAAATAAACTGTTTCAATACTATTCTTCAAACAGAGCCACTTGAATATTCATGTTTGTATCAATATTAATATTAATATTAGTTTCTAGCTAATCATTTTTCGATTTGTTTCCTTCTGTTGATAGGGTTAAATCAAAAATACTTCATAAAACCTATTTGATTTGACTCTAGTTTAACATTATACAGAGAAATAAGAAACCATTATTCACAATTTAATTTAATATTCAACTTGTAACAAAATAGTTATTACATATACAGTACCCTTCCCATCTTATCGTATTAGCTATGGCATAATGATATATGTATATACGTTTAGTTATTATATCGTTTGGATCGTGCCAAGCGATTTTTTGCTGACGTTTTAGGCATGAAACGTGTGGCAGCAAAGTTTGTTCTAAAATTGTTGAATTTTTACCAAAAAAAACATCCCATGGATATCACCTAAGAATATACCAACAATCCAGGGTTTGTTAAATGCATCATAATAGATGACGAAATGGATATATGGGTATGACGTGGAAATCAAGGTGTAATCTTCGCAATGGAAGCGGCTGAAGCGATAAAACATAAAAAAAATTCAACAAATTTGGTCAAAAGTGAAGGTTACTGTATTTGTTTTCAATTTCAATAACGTAGTGCATCATGCGTTCCTGCCAAAAGGTCTTATGGTCAATAAAGTATACTACTTTGAAGTAATACGACCGGAATCGTGCCAAAACGATCCGTGGAAATTGCATCACAATAACGCTGCCGCCCACACCTCACAGATTGTTCGTAATTTTTTACACAACATTGTTTCAAAATTTGTCAGCCACTGTATTCCCCGGAAATGGCTCCCTGCAACTTCTTTTTGTTCCGGATATTGAAAAAAACCTTGAAAGAGCGACGTTTTGACACCTTTAATGAGATAAAATAAGAATCGCTGAAGGAGCTAAAAGCTATATCAAAAAGTGAGTTTGAAAAGTAACTTTAAGATAGGAAAACGCACTTGTACAAGTGTATTGTATCTGAGGGGGATTAGTTTGAAGAGGAAAAAATTGCTATCAACGAATAAATTTTAATATCAAACCTCGTTTATGGTATGGCAGGAACAATAAAATAAAAACCTACACAAGAAAGAAAAAAAACTACAAAATCTATATTCAAAAATTAAATAAAATCTTTGTTACTTTGTTTTTTTGGATGCCCAAACTATATTTAAGTTATTTCGGACTTGGATTGTGGAATCAAATCTAAATGGAACATATAATTTTGATTTATGAAATCATGTTTAATTGTTTAATGTATGTATCTTTGGTTACCAATTTCTCGAATTAGTGTATTTTCAGAAGCTATTGCTTTATTGAAATAAGGTTCACTTTGAGAAAAGACAAATTCTTGATTTGTGGGGAGATGTAAGTCATTGAGCAAATTGTTTTTTGTTGTCGAGTGTGTTGGTTTATGATAGACATTCTTAGGCTATCGGTTTTTTTATAGTTCACTGTTGATGGTTTTCCAAAGGAAGCTCCATGCTGGTGAAGCATAGGCTGGCTGTGACAGATCGGATGACTGATTTGGGTACACGTTTGTGTCTGGGACAGCAGGGATTTTCGTTAGAATCCGGGAATAGTTGATATACTCTGTGAAGTTTAGCGATCTATATAGGAGAATTATAAAAATACAAGTAAACATTCTTGAAAACATGATAAAATATTATAATAAGAGCTTTCAATAGTGAATCAGTTATTTTTATTGCTTAGAATATAGAACTAGGGCGTTGTTTTACGATATCCCTATACTCCTTTTGCTAGGTTTGTACTTCTAGTTATAAAAACTAATGAATTTCGTAACATGAAAATAAAGAACAGTTTAGGAGAGATAGTTGGGCGCAGTTCAATAAAAACTCTTGAAAAAGTATAATAACTTAAAAACAACCAGTAAAAGTTAAAAAATATTTTTTTTAATTTTAACAACAACTTTATTATGATAAAATTACAATATGCCTCATTGGACTTTAAGTAATTGTCACAAATGATCTCATTCATACCAATTTACAATTTCCATTCACTTGCTCATTCATATTGTATATACAAACAGCCCAGAGACCCTCCAAGCCCACATGGTTGTCACCTCCCTAGCGTGCGAAGGAGGAAGTGGAGTCTTGGGAAGTCTTTTGGAATATATTTGAATTTATTTTTTCGATAACGTTTTTACTTTGCCTTTCATTAAAGCATAAAAAAAAAGAAAGTTTTATACCTGAAATAGCTTCTATGCAGTGATCTGGATATACAATAAACGGGTAAACTAAACAATAGTAAATAACGGGCATTTACTATTGTTTAGTTACGTCAGCAACCAAACCCTTCATAATGATCATAATATACCCTACATTCTCATCCCTTCCAAGTTCATAAAATTCCATATTAACCTATCCAACCACCCTTATTCCCCTAGCACTCATCCCTACTATGCTCTTCCTCGAAGACTAAAACGGCTGTGGCCTCGTGGCCTGCTATAAATACGTGACAGTGGGAGTCCTGGCAATGGCCAGTTTCTCCAATCATGTCCTGAGCGCCTGTGGCTCTCACGATATTGGTCAGCCTCCGCTGGCTCTTATCCAGTGACGCGGCTGACGGAGGAGCGTGGGGGACTTTCCAAGACTCCGCTTCCTCTTTCCCATGCGAGGGAGGTGTCAATCATGTGGACTTAGGAGGTCTCTGGGCTATTTGTAAATGCTGTATGAATGAGGAAGTGAATGAAAATTGTAAATATGGTATGAATGAGATCATTTATCACAATTACTTATTGCCCAATGAGGCAGATTGCAATTTTATCATAATAAAGTTGTTAAAGTATTTGCTCTAAGTGTAGTGGAATATACTTTTGAAATTTTCGAAGGATTGATTTTTAGTACTATCCTAGCACATACAGACAGACAGAAGAATGACGATTCTGTACCTGAAAAAAAGTATAGCGTCTTCCTCCTGACTCATAAATTACAATAAAATGAAAAAATAGTCATTAAAATGGTGCATTGACCATTTATTCACTTTAAGAAGGCACCCTTAACAGTAAATATATACATAAAGCATATACATAATATATACATTGTAACATTCATGATATTGAGAATATCAGGGTCAAAAGACCCCCCAGCCCCCGACCCCGGCCCCACCGTAAATCTGGGGGACATTACAACACAGATGTTGCAACAGGCCCTTGCCCAATTAAACAGTCAATCAAACGCACTTAAAGAAAATAATAAAGAACAAAAAGAGTTGAGCGGGAAGTTTGATCACTTAAGGGAAGAACGAAAATCGGAAATATCGGCTAAAGCCGAACAATGTTCCACGGATGTAAACGATAAATTAGATAGACAGTTACAGATTTGTGAGGAGAAAATACTGCAAGGAAATGATAATTTAAATTCAAAATTAAATGAAGAAATCAATAAAAGCGACCAGGAAATTCTTGGAGTCCAAACATCAATTTCGAACCTCAACGATAAATTAGACCGAGAAGTCGAGAGGATCAATAGCCAATATAATTATTTTCGTACCGATTTCGATAGCAAAATAATGTCAATGCAACAGGAAATTTCATTGATTCCCAGGAAAATCGAAGACGGCATAAAAACAGTTGGGAAGCAAATTCAACCGAGAGGACCGGATAAGCATGCCCTACCCCGTTTCGAAGGAACTCAGCTAAGACATCCGCCCATGTCGGAATACGTGGAACCCTCTCCAGATCAGTCAGTTACCCAATATATAAAAAGGGACTTTGACGACAAATTTTATTTCGAAAGTTTTAATAACGATTTACCACAAAGTTTTATAAAAAATTTAACTCAAGCTTAATATCTGTACGGCAAATACCGAGATCTTCATACTTTTGTCTCGCAACACTTGAAAGGTTTTGCCCTCGATTGGTTTATTACACAAAAACCTTTTATAGATAATTTTCAGGATTTTATAGAAACATTTAATAAACAATTCCACGGCAACAGCTATGACACCCTCGTAGCTAGGGAGTTCGACTCGAAAAGGTACGCAGATTTTGAACACATGAATCCAACTACGTATTTTGCAAAACTAGTTGCTCGTGCCCAAGAATGCATCCGACCTTACGATGAAAGTTATTTATGCGACCACCTGTGTTATCATTTTGGACCAACGGTCGAGCTAAGCGTCAAAATTCAAGGAATCGCCACGTGTTCATCATTTTTATCACTATTAATGAATTTTGGAGAGGATTTCATTCGATCCGAAATTAGGCGAGAAAGTAGTAAAACTAAAAATTTCAATTTGTATAGACCAGAAAATAAACGAATGCCTCCAGAATACCAACAACGAAATACCAGTAAATCAAAGGGTAAACCAACGACATATTATCCTCCTCCGAACAGTTACAATAGGAATAATAATAATTTAGGGTCCAACCGAATAAATTATGGCCAAAACCCCAGATACAATCAAAATTACAACCAAGGAAATTATTCCAACTATCCGAAACAGATGTACGGGAATCAAAACCGGGAACCATCTCGACAACAAGATCCGCAAAATCATCCCAAAATGGGGAATAAAGAGAAGGAACATTTTGTTAGAACCATGCAGATATTCCAAGACCGATTGGACGAGATATTCGTAACGGACCCTCCGGAAAGTGAAGAAGAAGAAACGATTGAAAACAAGAGCGAACAAATAAATATCTTGCAAAGCAAAGTTAACGATTACGAGAAAATGATGTATAATTACAAAGAAGAAATCATTCTATTGAAAAATACGTCAGATTATGGAAAAACAATTTTACCAAAATCACAACTAGTTGATGTTGATTGTCAGACAGATCTTAGCTTATATTCAATTAAGGATAATGAAGAGAAAATGACTTCGTCGGAATATGAACAGAAGATTGCAGATAACAATGATGAGTGTAACTCACGTCAACATGATCTAATAAAGCTTGACTATGAGAATAATATGAGTTTGTTGGAAAATAAATTTTCAGAATTAAAAGATACAGCGAATATTAAGAAAGGAGAAGTGATTTCATTGAAAGATCAAATTACAGAGTATCAGCAGACAACCAGCGATAACGTGAAAAAATTAAAAATAATTCAAAATAAAGTTTTGGATATGAAGAAATTGGAATCTCAAATTCCAACTCATCTTGATGAAATTCCTTTTTGCGTGTTTGATTTGAACATTAAAATTAATGAATGGAAGGAATTTAAAAATGATATAGGGATGTTTTTTGTTCGATACAATATGACTTCAAAAAAAGAAAAAAAAATTATAGTTTTCTTTTATTATTTTCATTTACTAATGAAAATAATACTGATCGGATGACACATAAACTTTAGAAAGTTTATAGAAACAAAAACAAAACTATTATTAGAAATATTGACCCTGGTAAAGTCTATGGAATTATCAGCAAGTGAAGCTTCTGATTTCATTATCACTTAATCTATAAAACAAATCGTAAATATTCCTTGAATGCTTAAGTCCATTATAATTAATTTTATAGCAAGGAAATAAAATGAGCTCATACAATTTTATACACAACAACGACCTCCCTATCTTTTCGTAACATTTATAATTTTTTATAAACACTATCTTATCACTCAGGTAAAATATTCAAATCACACACACACACACACACAACAAATTTTCTCTATTGTTACTAATTACCAGTAGAATTGTCTAGTATTTTAATTAAAAACCAATATGTATTACTAATCACACTCAACCGTTTTTTCAACAAATGTTTTCCAAATCGCGTTATGTTCCATAAAACAATGTACCTTCGAACTAATCCATACTAATTACCATAATAATTTAGTTAATAAAAAAAAAAATAATAAATAAAAAATTAAAACAACTTGTACGCTCTTCAAGCAATTTAAAACCTTGCAAAATTTGAACTATTATTATTATAAACTTTGTAAAATGTCAACACCCGTTATAAACAAACAATTCAACAAATCGAACGCAGCAACAAAAGATTGTGGATCCACTTAGAAAATTTTCATAAATTTTTTTTATTTATAAGGGAAGGCAATTGTAACATTCATGATATTGAGAATATCATGACCAGCAACCCTCCCACCTTGTCCAGCATCTGCCCTTTAGCTCTTAGGAGTGGGGATGAGATAAAATGTCAGTCTTAGCCTAACAGCCAGAGAGCGAACCAGAGCAAGCTCCCGATTTGGCGGTCACCAACAGAAGAAGAAGAGAAGAAGAAGGAGAATAGATCAAAAGTAACGTTGATTGGATTATACGGAGATCATCGATTGGGTGATATTGATATTGTTTTTTTTTTATTATGGATCCATTAAGAGAGATTGAGCTCAATTTTCATGTTTTTTTTTTTGTAATTAGTAGTAACTATCCTTGTTCAAAAGGAATTGAATATTTTTTTATATAATTAATGTCAGCACTCTATATAATTATAATTATTTGTTATAACCATTTTATTTATATATATTTCACAATTCCCAGTTTCTCAATTTATTAATAACTATAACATTAGCCTTGAGATCGGGCGATTCAATCGGGATAATTTCCTATGTCAAAGACATAAAAACAATTTGAATTAAAGATCTCATGACGGACCTACCAAATTAGTTAAGGTAAATTGATCTAATAAATTAGGAAAAGAAATGGTAAAAAATGAGGTAGGTTACAACATATATGTATAAAGCATCATCTAACCCTACTTGATTTTTGTTTTGCGGTTCGATGACATGGCAGGCCATAGATTCTCATGGCGGTTGCCATGTGGTTAGTTTACTGGTGTCACTGGTCACCCTATAGTCGGGGTTCACCGCCATCTACCCTAACAAGGATATATAGGCGAAATAACACAACTGCATAAGGAGAATTTCCTGAAACTCTTACTCCATCCATTTTTAGATGATGTTCAACACTTGTATAGCTCTTATATACCATACATATTTGTACAACACACACGTATGCTTGAATATTTAAAATTTGTAAAATACCAGTGTAAAAGGTGCACACTCCTGTAAATTGAAGGAATGTTTAATATTATACTAGTTATGCAGTTATTAGCATTGCGCTTGTGTTAATATATTATTCATGACTTAAAAAAAAAATATTAAACTCTTTCCAGTGAATGGTTTTCAATATCTGTAAATAAATTCTAACATTTCTTCTCACTTTTAAAATTTTAAATTTTTAAGTGTCCAATAATATTATTCACAAATACAAAATTATGAATGGTGTGTCAGGGTTTTTACTAGCATCTCCCAATATTTCAGGATATGAAAGTTTACAACTTTAAATGAAATAGTTAATATGACGACGGGGTGTAAAAGTTATAATCCAACTTTTGGAAAATTTTGTCACGAAATTGGTTTGTCGATTTCAACAGGATTAATTAAAACTCTTATATATTTTCTGTTATGCTTTTGTATTCTGAAGATTGTGAGAACTATGATGTCTCTAGATACATGAATTTTTTGACAATGGAGCTGAATGATGACCCGATGACATTAAACTTACTGCAAACTTTAAACAAACTAACATTTATATCTGGTTATCAAAAACAATGTGAAATAATTTGTCCCGAAGCCGTGACAAACTAGTTAATAAAATGTTAAGTGTTGTGGTTTAAGTGAGTAATGTTTAAAAAAAGCCGTTTGTTTTTTATTGTACTGTCAATGTTATGGTTTGAGATTTTGGGTGGAAGTTTGAGTCAAGTATCTAACAACGCGTTGGGATACCTAAAAACAGTACAAATCGCATTACAGTAATCACGAGAGGTTTGTCAATTAAATATTAAATAAGTAAATATTCGATGTTACCAAAGAACTATTTTCTCTTGATACATCACCTTTCCTTTTAAATTGATTTACTTATACTTTATATTTACGTTTTGGCTAGAGTGGAAGAATTATTCCTGAATACTGTGTGTGGCTGAATTTTGTCATCTGCCATAAACCTCGATGGAATTCTTAATTGGCTAGGAATTAAAGTTAATCCTTTAATTAAGCACGGGAAGTTGTTCGCACAGACTGCAGTATTTGAACTGGGTCTTGCTCTTCTACGCAACGTGCGCCAATAATTTTGTGTGGACTGGAACACGATATTTATTAAAACACTATTCATGATATATATCTATTTAT
Organism: Acanthosoma haemorrhoidale; assembly: GCA_930367205.1. NCBI lineage: Eukaryota > Metazoa > Arthropoda > Insecta > Hemiptera > Acanthosomatidae > Acanthosoma > Acanthosoma haemorrhoidale. The sequence continues at coordinate 82,346,282 of OV884011.1, forward strand.
CACCAATACCGCATGAATTCGATCGATTTCGGTATTTGTTTTATATGATTAATTTTTCAGTTTAATTTCTTTAACACAACAACGTAACATTTTTTTTCCACTGGACTGTATTAATGCTCGTGACTACTTTTACTAAAACTATTATTAACTAATGTTGGATCAACTTTCAATTATATATTCCTATGCTTAAATTATCCCGGTTCATAAAAGAGGCCTTTTTAACTTATAACTATTTATCTTTTACTTATAACTTATATCTATTTAACATATCTATATATGTAAGAACTTTCCATTGATAGCACTGTTTTGGTGTTTTATCGTGAACTAATGCTAATAATAATCAACGATCTGCTTTGAATGATTCATTGTAAATTTTGTTGTTTAGAAAGGGATCCTGTGAATATATATAATATATATGTTTTATATATACATATTTAATAAAATGGCAATAAAAAGACTGTGGGAGAAAATTCAATATAAGAAGAGGGTACAACTTCCCAATGTAGATCAAACCTAACTTCAGGGCGCTAGTATTTAAAGTTAGAATTTAGCCTTAAAATTAATACAGACCACCAAAATTTAGGGATTTTCTAGACAAAAAAAAGAAGAAGAATATTAATCACCTATGATATCTATAAATTCCTGGCTCTTCAATAACCCAAGCACAGCTATAGTTTATTGATACTGTAGTTCTTGGACTCCTTTTCACTCCTGCTTCGCCAAAAGAAGTGTTCAAGAATTAATTCAGAAGGCATATTTTCTTCTATTAGTATTTTGAGTCTCCAATATTTTCTCACAAACCCGTGCGTTCTATAGTATGTTCATTAGATGTTTTGTCCAATTCCCGAAAACCCATTTCTACTGTTATCGATATATTTCTCTCTCTCCCATTTATCTTCCATTCACCATTCTGATTTTCTAACTAATAATACTCATACCTTCAGAATAAATAGTCGATTTTAGATAGTTGAATCCATCCTGAATTTTATTTCTAACCTACCTAACATCATCGGAGCTATACCTCAGTTCTATCTTAAGGTAAAAAAACTATTAATTTTAGTGTAAATTAACAAAATTATCACAAGATGTCAGAAATGTCTGAATAGATGATAATTATACTATTTCCGATGTAAAGACATTCTGCTGTTAATGTTTAGACATTAGTGACAAGGTTAAATGGCTTTACAATGGCATAACTGAGGTACATCAGAGTCCAGATGGCCCCAACATTGGCCTCAGTTAGCAGCTCAGGCAGTTGGCCTGTCACTTAAGGCGAAGAGCTGGCTGCCCTCGACAGAGAAACTTCAAGGATCGATAGCGCAGTTCTCCAGCCACTGGAAGATCTATCTGTTCCGCTTCTCCAAGGCTAAAGGCTAGGTCCAAGTCTAGATAACTGTCTAATCGACCATGGGTATCTGCGGTCTCCCCGCTAATATTCCCACGATAACTCATGGGTTCTGACATACTATGGATGCTTGCTGTGATTTAAATAGCAAGTGTGTATCTTCTGTTCGATTTTCCCAGTTCCGATGCGTTATTTCAAAATGTATTTTACCATTCTAAAAAACTATGGCGTTTAAAATGTAATAACTAATCATTTTGACTACAGTATTCATATTATATTAGAAACAAAAGGCCAGGCGACCATCCTCAGTTGATGTTTCACCTATTACTTCGTCCTCAGGACTACAATTTAGAACTAGAAAATATAAATGTTTTACACATGTAGAAGAACAATTATATGCAAAAACATAATTTAATAATTAATAATATTGGAAACAATAAAAAAATGTATATCAACACCCAAGTGAATAATATCTTTTCAAATTTTCGTAATCCATTGTTATATAAACCGATTCGGTATATTTTTAATAATCCGTTGATATAAATTCCAATTTGGTATATTTTTACAAACCTATTGGTATATATACCATATATTTCCTGTTTCCAATTTTTAAGATTAATTAATTATGTAAATTAAAATTTAATTAATTTTTAAAAAAACTATACCCCAAAAATACGTCTCTTTATGATCCCTATTTTTTCTGCCATTAACGCTTGCTCAGTGTCATTTTAGCATTTCAAGTAATGATTTAATATTCTTACGTTTAAAAGAACAGAAACCGTGCAGTTATCGTTATTCAGACTGATTACATTATTTTTTTTCGGTCACCGTTTTAGATATTTGCCAATGTCACTGTTTTTTTTAGGTGAATTTCTAGAAAACAAGACAGTCCAAAAGAAAAAATTAATTCCCTTATTATTAGTCCCTTGATATTATTACAGACAATTTTTGTGGCATAGATCCCACTGTTACTAATTGTTACCCAAAAATAATAATAGTCATAATTAATCAAAATATAATAACCAGGGTTCAAACACTGAATTTCACCAAGAGTTCGTCGGACTCTCTACCACACTAGTAATTGGTAGACAATTTTTATTTATTATTGATTATTTATTATTTCGTTTGCATCTTGTTTAAATTATTATGTTTCAACACTGTCTATAATTTATTGGTTTGTATTGTTCTCTTTCGTTTTGTTTTTTCTTAAATTTTTTGTCGTAATGAATTTTTAAAGGGTCATGTATATAAATAACGAGTTTGATATATAAACAATATGGAAAAAGGTGCACAATGTACGAGTGTGTATATCCGACAGATAAAAAAAAAAAATAATTTTGGTTTACATTATGAAATTTAAGTTGTATTAAATTATAAAAGTGATATCAATTTAAATAGAGGGAACTGAATCATTGAATGACTATAATAATCGTGTCGATTATAAACAGGAATTGGGTAAATAAAGTTATTTTTGCTTCGGTGATATTGTTTACCGACCATCTATAATATTGCATTATTCTTGCACCCCTCCTGAAATACTTCACAGTGTGGATTGTGAAATAGCAATCCTTTGTTCCGAACCTCAGAGAAGGGAAAATAGGCTTGATGGTAAGTTACAGCTGCTGTAAAGGAGATTTTCTGGTTGAGTATCCTATAGCTCTCACCACTTCACTAATATTTTTCATATTTTTATGCGTTTTGGTCAAGATTTGTGGTTTTCTGCAAAAACCTGTCTTTTAGCTTTTTCCTTAGCCAAGGTACTAATCTATCCCTTACTATCTATCACTCATCATTTAAAAACGATCCAGTTAATAAGCGACCTGAATTATTCTTTTTATTTATATACATGTGTCGGCTCGTCACGAGGGGGGTGCCTAGTTACCCTAGCCCTGGTGACGAAGTGAGGGTTGATTAGGCTTATGACCTGGACAATCGTTTCACGTCGGTCTTACTATCTGATTCCACATTTGATATGTGCCCCGGCAATGCACTATGTTCAGGAGAAGGGGTATAGGGTAGGTAGTTGTGTGGTCTTAGAATGACCACGAATTCACACTCGGTATCTGAGGATAGGCGAAATCCGTCCGGATCCCAAAGGCGAGTGTGAACCGGAGAGAGGCAGACTGGATTGCCGTGGGAGACACTGCTAGAAAAATCGCATGGCCCCGACAACCGTTGTCCGCGAGGGATAGGTCTCTCCCAAGGAGGTGCTAGATTTAGCGAGGCGAAGGCAGAAAATCCCACTAGGAGAGTGTGGAGTCTGACAAGGCCGGACTAAAACAGCGAGGTTAGGAAGAGAGAGGTCCAGAGGGTTTCATAAATGAGAATGCCAAGTTCTTGAACATCAGTGCAGCCGCAAGTCATCAGTAGCTAGTCGTCGGGAGAATGAATTACAGCCTCAAACCATAGGTCCTATATACTTTAATTAATTAATAATTAATTTACAATATATATACAATAGAGTATAGGGTGGTTTATCTTATGTAGTTAGCGGTCGCTACTGCATGATTAAATATTACATAACTTATTTTTCTTTTACTGGCATAAATTAAGTATTTAATCTTATTTTCATTATATTGACAGATGAAAATATGTATATTTTGGGGTATTCTTGCTTTCATCGGGTTATTCTGTGGAGCTTTCCTAGAAAACGAAAGGAATTTTTTGATTTCGTTTTTATCTGACAGTAACAATCTGGCCAGAGGCATCGGAGTACTTACTCCATGACACCATATGGTGTCGGAAGCATTTTACACATTTAGGAATGCTTTCAAACCCTATTCCTATTTTCAAAACTGACACTATGACGCCGTAGAAGTTTCAAGCTCTTGTAACCAGGCTCGTTTGACTGAACCTTGAAAATGATCTCATTTGCCCTAAGAAAAATATATAGTAACAAAAAAAATTTAACACTCGTAAGATTTACAGCATACGACGGTATTTGATTTATAACAAATATTAAGGAACAGACTGAAAAGGGACCATCCCATCTTTCCTTCTTCCTATGTGACGGTAAGGCTGCCCGAGTGATCTGATATGCTGAATCCATTATGAAATATTCCTGCATAAACCTACTCTGTAATTTTGGTTAAAACCGGTTTGTCGGTTTTTTTTTTTTTCACTTGAAAATCACATTTTTCTTCGTATTTTAAATAAGTAGTTATTCCTATTTTTACATATCATTCATTTCTTTGTGGAAACATCTTAATTTTGGGTCAGTCATCTCCATGATTATGATAAAAAAACATCTCAATCCTTATTAGCTTCTAATTATAGGTTTTAGTTGGCTTAAAAAAAAAAATTGATTTTATTGTCGTATGCCTTTTGTTCCCTTAAAATAAATATTATAATGTCACCAGTTTTAGTTGTCTTTACACTAAAACCTCAGGTCGATTTCATACTCGCAAATATAAATAGGTGACTAGCATCCTTTGTTGAAGTGGAGCTTGGCCCTTCGGCCTCGTTGAGATGCAACGAATACAATTTCTTCACAGTAAACTGGACGTTTCATTCCGCCTTAGTTGTGCTGTTATGAGGTCAAGTTCCTTCCCCTAGCAATGATTCTTGCTTCGTACCCAGAAGAAACTGAGAAAATAATTATACTTTGACTCGGAAAGATTCTTTTCCCCTCAAGGAGCGAAGAAATGCCGTGCCATTAAGGGCGTATTTCTTTAATGGGCCTGAATCAGTGAGGCGTAGCTTCTGCAATAGGCTGTAGAAACTTTTCCGTCGAGAACATTCACTAGTTTGAGCAAGCCAATTATGTATTTCGCGTGAACGATCATGGCCTTTTTTTTATTAGCGCATTACTTTTAACAAGTTTTTATTTTCTATTTTTATCAATTGGCGAATTGGTCACTGAAACTACTCTTTTCATACACATATGTGGGAATATCTTTAGTTGAAAAATTATGATTTCCTCTTGAAGCTTTATTTACTGAAGCGAAAGAATTCATTATATATTTATCATTATAATATACTTATGTAAAAACTTTCATAATTTAAATATAAATAAATAAAAAATGGATTAAAAAAATTCCTTTGAATGGAAATTGGATGGAAAGTTGTTATTATCCATATGGTTTCTGTTTCTAGAATCCAGGAAGTTATCCTAGTCCTAAATAAAAAGAAATAAATTTAAAATAAAACTAAGTTTTACACATTTTTAGTCTCAAATTAATACAAATTAACCTAAAGGCTTGCAGCTTACTTAGCTCGGTGTGCTGTTGAACACATCTTAAAAATTGATCATTTTCGAGACTGGTATGGTGGATATGGTTGTCTCTTAGTACTTTTTTTTTTTTTTATCCCGAAACCGGAAATTTTCGCCTTTGAAGCATTTTGACAAAGAATACGTTTAGTGTCAGGCAAACCGTCAGAGAACGTCAGTAACACGGGAATCCTTTGGACAAGCAGGTCACGTTTTATATATATATTGTGGCATTCATGATATTTGAGTATAAATACCATGAACCCTCACCAATGGTAGGCAGCCTTTTTCCCTAATATTATTACTTACTAATACTACTATTGAACACTGACTGAGTGGGGATGAGCTGAAGACGGTAGTCTTAGCACAGCCGTCAAAAAGAACTCCACTGGCAAGCTCCTGAATTGGCGGTAACCAAATTATTGAAAATTGAAGAATTCATAGTAGAAAGCAGGCGTTTGTTAAATTATTGATTGAAACTGAGAGGGGAAAAGAAGGTGATTTTTTATTGAATACCATGGTGTGTTGAGCCAGACGGGCGGACAAAGTTGTACGTGGGTGTCATCAACATTTGTTTACTATTATGGATGCGTTCATAAAAAAAAGAAAAGAAATGAGCTCAATTTTGTAATATTGTGTATATATTTGTAGCTAGCATGATTTAAAACGATTTGAAATATTTTTTATATTGTCAATATTCTATATTGTTGATTATAATTATTTGTCATAACCATTTTTATTTGAATATATTTCACAATTCATGGTTCTCAATTTTGGTAGTAACCTTAGCATTGGCCTTGAGATCGGGCAATTCAAACGGGATACGTTTCTATGGCAAAGACATAAAACGGCTTGAATCAAAGATCTCATGACGGACCTGCCAAATTAGTTAAATTGAATTAATTAAGTAAAGTAAAGAGCGATGGTACAATAAGGTAGGTTTCGATATATACAAATTAATCCCCGGCGGTTAAGATTTGATAAGAAGAGAAAGAGGGAAACGAACTGACACTCTAGGGCCCAAGAGAATGACTAACTTTGTTATTCCGACAATCCTATACATATAGGATCATGAGTTGCTTACATCCCATGATCGTATTTATTTGCAATACAGCCATACTCCTGACTTTAACTCCCTCCTACCAGTTTCCGACCATCCGTCGGGAACTTAATAAAAATCATAATGATGACATACTATTTATAACTAGAATGAATGTACACAACTCATGAAACATAAAGATTCCGTACTCACAGGAAACAGTCCAGCAAAACCTTACAGGCCTAAGAAACCAATATTATTATAATAATAAAAAATATATACATAACCTGATAAACATATAGGATCATGGGTTGTTTACATCACATGATCGCATTTATTTACAATACAGTCATACTCCTGACTTTAACTTAGATATACATGTATATATGTATAGAAGGGGTATATGCACATACATAGAATAAGGTGGTATGAAATGGGACCTTTATTCCGTACCTTTCTCGTGAGTTTATTGAAACCACTTTTAGGGGGGTAAATAGTGAAGGGTTATTCCATACTTTGGCGTGATTCATTTACGTGGCAGCTACAAATCATCTAAATACACTTTAGCCTTCTTGTCATGTATATCATCGATGCTGATACATATTATTAACATCACCTTACCATTATTACTCTTTACAATATATTCAGCACGATCATTGACATCAGAAGTGGTTTGTGGTTCGGTCTCTTCGACATCAGTAAGTAAAATAATATTTAGTAAAACCTGTATGTGAGCCCATCACTAATACACAGTATTTGTATCCCTTCTGTATTGTAACTACTATGGTAAAAGTCATTGATTATAACTGTAATATAACTTGATTTCCATAATTATTATTTTATTTTTTGTGATTGGCTTTTAATTTCAGTGCTTTTCTAAGAAACTTGCTGCAGTAGATTTTATAAATACTTGATTCCTTATTTATTTAACCTTTTGCCTGCATTACTATTTCATTAACGCTCTATTACTCATTTCTTTCGTTTCATATTTTTGAATTTTCGTAGATTTAAAGTAGTTTTGGTTTATTATTATTTTTTTTGCTTAAATTTTCCTATTTAGAAGTTTTACTTCATTTATTACTTTAGTTCATTCATCTCATTATTTTATTTATTTGCATAAATTTTAAAAAAATCAAATATAAAACCTAATTTCCGAATTCGCTTTAATGAAAAGGGAAAAAAATTGAAGGCCAGTTCCTTCAACTTTAGACGGAAATAAATGTAAGCAAAATCAATATGAAGGAAATAAAACAAGAAATAGTAACAAAAATAAAATATTTACACAAATATCAATTCCCAATTGGGAATTCACGCATAAATTCGAAAGCACATATATGTATACCTTTATTAACCCATTGGAAAATAAAATAAAGTAAAAATAAACATGTCCCACAACGTAACACTACAGAATTATTAAAATGATATAAAACTCAACACTTAAAAAAAATATTAAAAAGTTGGCCACGTATAGTTCAATTGGTTCTGTTGGTTTAAGTTAGCCATATTTTATGGTGAAGCTTGATTTCCTGGCCAGCTTAAAGTAAGTGATTATATCACTGTCTGAATGTAACGAGTAATGATAAGGCGAGGACACTGTCTAACACTCTTCTATTAGAAAAGAGAGAAAGGCCGTATTGTGAAAGCTGTCCTTTGACGCTATTTGCTCGTCATTCCCAGCATGGACAGAAAACGGTTATAATCACCTATCGTAAAACATAAATCCGGACTCTTTGGGTTACGACTCGAGCAGCATGGGCACACTCTAGTACGCCGACTGTAAAATGGAGGGGAATGGCGGACAAATATTCGATAATGGCAGCTGTACCGAACAACTAGCTGGCTTTGCCGTTTCGGTCTTAAATTAATACGTCCTATACGTGGCCGTAAATCGTTAAATGACTCTGACTGTTGGCTTTTGTGAGTCTTACGACGCATGCAATATGTCATCCGTCCTAGGCTGTAAACCCGCATGGTTGTAACTTCGCTGATTTCACCAATATTGTGTCACTTGTATTACCTAACATGCAATAATAAAACATTTCAAGTTTTGTTCGTCTATACTTCACAAATTACAATACTTTTCCATTTACTGTCAAATTCGATAGCCAAAACTGAAAAGTGGGTTTTTAATTCGATTCATATAATTTCAAAGATAAAATGAACCATCATCAATCAACAACCTTCATACAATCAAACGCCTTGTGTCTTGGGGACGATTTAAACCCAACCTCTTTTGGTGGAACACCGCGTTTGGAAAAAATAATTACTCACCATCCACTTATCAGTTTTTATAGCATTCTAGTGAGTTTTAACCCAGGAGGTGGCGCACGGTTGTTCTTCAACGCCCCTTAAAGTTGCCTGGAACCAAAAATCAAGGGGAGGTTTTCGGGCGATAGCACCCCCGTTGAGAGCCGCTGATATGAAAACATTTATTTACGATATGAGATATCCCTAGTAGGGGCAAGCTTCTCATATACAAGGTAATATAATATAGTAATAAGAACCATACATTCCCGTTCAGTGGCTATAATGCTCTATTTAGGTTCGAGAAAGGTTTTAGGTCCTGATGGTCCTGTTAAGGACATCCTCAAATATTTGTGTGAATCTTCTTTAAGTGATGTAGGTCAACTGTTGCAATAAAAAAATATTTTCTGGATCAAAAGCCTCATTTATTCATAACCGTGTTTAATGAATCTGTCAAATGGATACATTTGATATTCTGGATGCGTATATAATTTTTGTTCGTCGAGCCGAGACATACACGTACCATGTCCTCCATTGCACATGACACGACTCGTTTATGTACTAGCCAAGAACAAGAAGAACAAAGCTACAATGTTCCGTTCCTACTTTTGTGGGTTGATCTTCCTTAAATTATATTTAGAAAGATTTGTTAAAATATGCGTCCGATGATACGTTTTTATTTTTCATAGCATTCTAGTGAGTTTTAACCTAGCGCGTGGTTGTTCTTCAACGCCCCTTAAAGTTACCTTCAACCAAAAATCAAGGGGAGGTTTTTGGGCGATAGCGCACTCGTTGAAAGCCACTGATATAAAAACATTGATTTACGATATGAGATCTCCCTAGTACGGAAAAGCTTCTCATATAAAGACAATAAATATATTTTAAACATATGGAAATGAAAATCATATAAGAACTAGGGGTACATGACATTGTAAATTAATGACAACCTGAGAACGGAGTCATAGCTTTGAAGAAACGGGTCTCCCCAATTTTTATTTCAAGTCATGTTTTGTTCGGAATAATAAGGACGAGACGTCTGAGGAGGTTGTGCCATTTCGAAATAACTAACTGAAGAGGGAAGAAAAAGAAAGCTCGTCCTCAAAACTTCCAAATTCACCGTGTCGGGTCGTCACGAGCGTGAACCGGAGAGAGGCAGACTGATAGTAATAAGTTAAGGTAATATAATAACGAAAACAAGCAATGAAATATAGATGATGTAAAATTTTTGTCTCTTGCCAAAAAAACGTTCTTTTCAAGTGATTATTATCAATAATAGTTTAGCTTTGATGAATATAATTAGTCTGATTGAATCGTTGGTCATAAAAAATTAAAGGCTACTATTTTTTCTTCATCAGAACTTTAGAGGCTAACTTTATTGTGTTTGGTAATAATTACTATAAATTATACTTAAGTTTGAGGATTATATCGCCAGAAGTTGGAACTTTGTTGCTGTAGTAATTAGATCAAATAAATGACAAATTTCTGCCTTCTCACGTGTTGTTATCTGCTTAATGGAGCATTTTTAGCAGTCTTACTGTCATTTACATGGTGCTTATATAAAATTTATAATAAATGAGAATATGATACAAATCCCGTTTTATTCACTGTCTGTTTTATTTTAAATTCTGTTTTATACTTTTCAAGCTTCCACCACGACAGCTGAAAACGCCCTACAAACGTTAAATAGATAATGAATCCGTGTGAAAAGACAACAAAATAAAGCCTACTGTGGAGGTACGAAATAAAGAGAAAAACAAAATAGTTTTAAAACGCGATACAATCTACAAAAATAGCAATAGTATTCCATTAAATTTGAATAAATTTTAAAAATAATAATACAAAACGCATGTTAAAAGCAAACCCAATACAATGCTTTTCATAAAACCGTAACACATTTTTGCTTCTTTTTTTTTTTATCATATATATTAAACTTTCCACAGTCTAGAGCTTATTTAGCATTCTGACTGCTGATTGCAGGGGTCAGAACAGTTCTTCAGTTTCTTAAAAGCACCCGTTTTAGTTAGTATAAATCTGGTTTCTCTATATCAAACAAGGTACAAACAACCATGGACCATTTTGTTTTCAGATTATGCCAGAGACAAATATAAGTGATTATTTTCAGACTTCTTGGTATCGAGTCTTCAATAAAACGCATAGCAAGTAAATTTCATGGCGTAGAGAAATAAACCTTTAAAATTTCATACCAATTGGATCACTTTTACGATCCCCACCCAACATATCGAAACGAAATTCCGCTCATCAGTACCAAAGTAAATCTCTTCGGGTTTAGGCTTAGGCTTGGGACGTTAAACGACCAATTAATCTCTCAATCGTTAAAAAAATACATTTTTGTATATAACCCACTAAGAAATTGAAATGTGAATTAACCTATTTATTATTTCAACATTTCTATATCTAATGCAATCATTTAGAGCCTATTAAATGTTAACAAATCGATTGCCCTCATATGATCCGTTGGACAAATAAGCCCCTCCCCTGTGCCCTGATTTATTTACACCTGCACCAGTGGATCTTTGGTCCTATGTAACACTAGCCTGATGTGATCAGCGCACATCAAAGGCTCTTTCTTAATCGCCTATCAATATTCATCGCCTTTATAACCATCCCTCCTATCCTCATAAACCTAAAAATCTTTTTTAAGCGAAATCTCACCAAAACCTTTTTGTTGTGATCTGTGCGTAATTTCCAACCGTAAACTTTCCTGGTCATGTGTTCACGAAACGAGGGGACTTTTATATTGTTTTTTTTTTAGTACTGTTGCGAGATTGAAATTAACTTCTGTGGTATGAAAACTTTTAAACCAATTAAACTCCGTACGTTTACTAATTGTGAAATATCAGTCATGAGACTGTGCTCATCGCATATTTGTGGTTCATTCTTCCAGTAATTTTTTTAGCACTTGTGTGTACATGCGGTGTTGGCAATGTGGTTTTTGTTCCCACAACAATATTTAAGTAGGGAGCACGGCATGCCACAATATGCTGTGGTAGTTTGAAAGCCAACCCCGCAAGGGTTATGTTCACATCAGCTTAAACTCTTGACACCTATTACGTGTCACCTTTGGTCTTTTATCTTTTTTTTTTTAAGTGCAATGGCGCATACAATTAAAAAACTAACTGACAATTATAAATTATAAACATTGAACAAACCTGTGACAGAATTGCAAGTGTACAATATGACAACTGTGTTCTTTCATTGTGCTCACTGGTATTAGTACAAAAGGCATACAAATCGATAATGGATAGATAAGTCTGATCATTTCCTTTCTGGTAAATATTCCTTGGTTAACAGCACGCTTCCCATATGCACTCATTTACCGGGGATTAGTACTAATTAGTACTTGGCTTAACTTCACGCCACGAAGTCAATGCCCCATCATTTAGTCGTTCACCGAACAGCTATATCAAGTTCCTATACTCTTATTATAATGTAAGATAATACTTATGATTGTAAAACTCAAAGTTATATAAAAAGGACTTTGGTACGTTAATGTGGCTAGATAAGTTCTTCCAATTACTGAGTTCCTAGTTTTAAATCTCATGCAAGGCATAGAGCTTCATTTTATTGGGCATGTGAGTTACATTCTCCTAATTATTATCATTTGTGGCCCTCAACTTTATATTACTCATCCCTTACTGCCCTTTTCTGCATTTTAGGCTTAGCCGAATAATTAATAACGAGGAAAGGTGTTTAGAGGTAAAAGCAGAAAATATCGAACTGAAAAGGAAGGCGTCTGAGAGTGTCTGAAACCAACACTTTCAGACAGGCTAAGACCAAATGAACTCAGCAACTTTAAATTAGATGGGGTCTGTGGACGGAATGAACCCTTGCCAATTAAAGGATGGCTTCCGAGAAAATCTTGGTGCTCCGCTCTGATTGTTTGATGTTCATCATTGTGGGTGGTGATGTTACTCTACCCTCTCGTCGGAAAAGGTTATTTTCGCGCTATTCCTCACTCACACATATTCAGGCTAATTGTATAAAAATCATTGCCTTGTTACCTAGTCTCGTTTACATTCGTGTTTTAGCTAGTCTTGGGCCAGGCGAGATACAAGCTCCTATATTATTAATTATTTTCAGTTGTGTGAATGTCTATATATTTTATATTTGCATCTGTCATTATTTTCAAATAACTTTCTTCATCCGCGTCTCTCAAAAAAGGCTTCTAGTAATAACTAGTTATTTTAAGGATCAACTCTCTTGCCATTTTGTTTTTCGTTAAAACAAGGATAACTATCAAAATTTTATAATAATATCCACAGATGCAAGCTCCATAATTTTCTTTAATACATAAAAACAGATGAATGCCCACTTTATTCTTTATTTCACCAATAACGTTTTCGACTTTGCAACCGTTATTATCAGGAAGATTCCATCGGGCTATGTCATGATCAACCATGTTATGCAAGAAATGAAGATAGACTAAAGCCATTATAACTGGACTAATTCTGTATATAAAACACCTGCAACAGGCAATAAATATAAGTGTAATTATACAAGTTTATCTAACGTTCAGCTCATGACAACCTCATCGTTAATTTTCTGGTAGATTTTATCATTTATAAAAAACGCTGCTAGAGCGATGGTTATCATTTAGACTTTGCATTACTTGAATAAATGAATTCATAATTGCCTCTATTAATTAAAAACAAATTCTTAAGATCCCTTTAACAACGATAATTAGAACACAACATTTCATGCTGTTTGTAATTACGTTGCTTTATTAAACTATTAATTATTGCCGCTTTGATGCATTTTGATAATAAAATGAATCCATTGCCTGCACAGTAGTTTTTTTTATCAACTTTATTGATTAAATTGTTTTTCAAAATATTGGTGGTTAAATAAAAATACTAGTAGGGAAACATTTACATGTAGCAAAAATTACATTGCTGTTAAAATAAAAATGAATTTGTCATTGCTTGTATTTTATGAAAGGAACAGGTTAAAACCCAAAACCTGGTAAATTAATAAATTATATTTTGACTTAAGTGGATTAAGATTACTATTTATCAAGTATAGTTTTCATTATTTTATTTGATGTTTTATACGTTAGTCCTCAGTATAAAATTGTTTTTTTTAATTAAAATTAATCACCTTGTATCTTGAAGGCGCAGCTGCTTGAATTTGAAATGTTTTTCTATCTCCTCAAGACGCTGAATTATGCATTATCTAATCAAAGTGAAGTTTTCCGACCTGTCCCTGACTTTATCCTCTTTAATGTTGTCATAAATTATTTATTCGATCTTTGAGACTTCTTTCCTTCTTCTTTTTTCCAGGCCGTACAAATACACCACGTACCGTAAGCATAGGCATAGGCCTAGTTTGCAAGTTATCCCAAACAAATTATTAACAAACCGGTTTAACTCTTTGTCCGACTTTGAATAATCCTGAAGTTGTATAGCTGTGTTGTGGCCAACATTAAAGTCTACAAACGAAAAATAAAACACTTTAATTCATGAGACACTAAAGCTTACAATGATTGCAATAACTGCTAATTGAAATTCGAAAATCTTATAGTAACTTCGTCATAATTTTGTTTGCAAATTAAAAACATTCAAACCTCACGAAAAAAAGTTTTATGATTACTTTGGTTTGATAAGTGTAATCTGCTCTTTGAAGTGTACAAATGAGCAAGTCATTTAATTTTGTTGACTATGTGCATAACTCATATTTCAACAATATTTGAAAATTATCATCCGGTTACTTCAGGGAATTTACAGTTAACATAACATACCGAACCGACTTATAGTGATAGCATAGAGGAAAAAAAAGTACGTAGTTTTGAAATTTATCCAACATACTAGTAAACCTGGAAGGGGGGGGGTGGGTGCGACGGATATAGTGCTTTAAAGATCAATTTTTTGGGTTTTCTTAAATATCACAAACTAGTAATTATAGCAAAACTAAAGTTAATAAAATTTCCTGTAAAAATATTTATTAATTTTTGGGTCGAGTCCATGTCTTAGGAGATGGCGAGCGATTTTCAATATTTTTTGTTAAGCGGTTTATTCATGAGGTAAAATAATAACGAGGTCAAAGAAATAATATGGCGAACATGTAAATTTCAACAAATGTGTATATACTATAATTTGTATATGCATATACCACCACACCTTGGGGAGTATTAGTATGTTGTACAGAACACTCGTCCCAACTAATGTACTAAATTTCATAACATCATCATTTTATTTTTCTGATCGTTGCCTTCGTTACCTGGTCCATTAACAAACAATTTCCAGCATAGTTAAATTCTTAGGAAATCAGTCTTATTCGACTCTTTAATGACCTATTTTTGCAGTATTCCAACTCGAATATTTCAATTTCGTATAAACCCAATGCAATTGAATATTTATTTCTTACTAAACAGTTACTAAAACTTTCTCCGATCACAGCTTGACGTAACGCTGCCCCCAGAGCATATAACACCATCCACTATCAGCAGCTTCAGCATTAGGCTCCAGCTACTGCTACTGTTAATTGAGTCACTCTGTCGCTGTACATTACGAGGCATATGGTCCCATGCCTTATGAGTTCCAGGATAGTAACAGTTTACGTAACCCGATAAACATATTTATCATGTCAGGTCTCAGCTTATAGGTTCTATAAAAAATTGTAATTTAGAAAAAATAAATACTATTCATAATTTAATAATAATAATAATAATGTCTTTATTATCCTAATTCACAATTGTGTGTACACGTATGCATATTTAGGTACGTATATTAGCTTTACACGTTAAAAAAAATTAAATTACATTAAGTAAATATGTATCTATACTATCCAATTGGAAATTATACAAATCAGCAGTCATTCATTAGTTAATATGTGACTACTAATTTGTTTTTGACAGCAAATAACTAAATAATTTTAAATTTAACACATTTAATGAATGATATTGGCCGATGGAGGGGGGAAGAGAGTTTCAGAAGCAATTTGTTTTACATAAATAAAACTAATTAAAATTAGTTCTATGGGGGTATTACATAGGACACAAGAGGCAATACTGTTAAAATACGCTAACATTTCATAATACATTATCCTTCTGAAATCAAACAAATCTGATCATTTATTTTCCATTCATTCATCTTTATCCTTCATTTTTTACATCGATTACATTAGAACTAAATTGAATTATGCATTCCCGTTACCAGAAGAGACAGCTGTGACTCGAGTCACGTCATACTATCGAATGCTAATATCAACTCACCGAAGTCGGCAGAATTCCTTTATCTGAATCCTGTTCTTCTTTTTTAGCTTAGCAAGCTTCGGATAAGAGCAGGGCTATATTTCATTGAATATCCGTCAACTTAGTCAATTCTCACATAAATCAAATACTACTTCTAAAAAAAAATTCATGTTACTAAAAAAAACTCAGGAGCTTTACGAGAATTTAGTAGAATTATCGGCTCTTAAAATACCCCCCTCAGCATGATTTGCCTTTTTTTTTTTTTTTTAAATTAGGTGCCATTTGGCCTACCCATCACACGAAACCTGTATTTCTGTATATTAGTTATAGAAATTGAGAGCATTTAACTGATCTATACAAAATTTTTCATAGCTGTTATACCCTATCCGCTGATACCCCAAACGTTTCCAAGCGAATTCAAGCAGAGGTGCTAATATTGGTTCCAGTGCGTATTGTGATCCGTGAGTAGGTACATGCAACAATTAATATAGATTTTTATATCTAACTAGGTTTGGTACCTAGAAATTTAAAAGTTTATAAAGACGGTAGTTAGGCTTTTGAAACTGAAGGCGTCCCTACATTCCCCAGCGTTACAGCGTCAGTTTATATTCCTCAAGCGTCTGTAAAATATTAATAAATAATAAAATAAATAAAATATATTCGCCGCTTCCGACAGGGTTTTTTTATGTGTGATGACAGTCATTACATTACTAAAATTGTTAATGTTAAAATTAAATTATGAAAAGGCTTAAACAAGCAGAGAAAGAAAATCTTCTATAATTAATAAAATAGGAAAAAAAAACTAATGTACATAGATCATAAAACTTGCGCAATTAATGCTATAAGGAAAATGTCTATAAATGATCCATGATCCTAAATGTTCCAGTGAGGAATAGTGATTTGCTTACGCACATTAAGGCGGGCAGGCTAATGCTGCTCATGGTGACTCGCTACATGTTTCACACTCTCCTTTGTAAGGAAATGTAATGACGAGAGAGTAAGGTTATTTATTAGAAGTAAAAAGTCTTAAAGGGTACCTAACACCCCTTGTGCCGATTTACAGATACACCCATGTGGTGATGAGAACGGCGATGAGCCTATGTAATTGTATGAAAGAGATAGTAAATGATGGAGTTGGTCGATTGGAAGCGTCGTACACCACACAAAAAAGCTTTACGTCCAGGGAAAAAACTTACCCCGTTATTTAGATTGTTACATATGGTTCGCTCATGGAGAGGAAAGGGCCCACCAATTCCAAAATAGGAACTATCATTAACATACTCACTGTCAAACAAGACAATCTCTTTAAAAATAATGAATTAGGGCCACAGCATGTACATAATAAACGTCTACAAACAAGTTTAGAACTCTGTGTTATTATCACTAAAGAGTCTCTACTTGATAACTTATCATCCTAATTAGTTCAAAATGAGAATATGACTGCCTTAGGGTTGAGTTGAATCTAATTTATCTTGGCCAGGGTATCAGTTAATTCTCGCTAGCTCGAGCGATTCCAGAACTTATGGCAGAAATTACATAAGCCCAGTTCTGGGGCTGCATGCTAGACCAAAGTGCTTGCGCCTACTCGGGATTGCTGAGCGAAGCCTTTGATCTGCGCTACTTTAACTTATGAGAGTGGGTGGCCAGCTATGGCTTTACTCAACCAGTACTGAATAATTAGATTAAATCTATTACAGGCTTTTAGTGACCGACATTTTTAATTAAATGTCTTATTTATGTCAGTCCAGTCTTTATGGGAAACAATTGATTTGACTGATTAGGCAAACGATTTTTATATCTTTTATATATTAATTTTAATTATGTACATAATATCATTTCGTTCAGAATATTGTCTTATATTTAGAATGATCATGATTAAAAATATTAAATTTAAGGTCTGACTTTTAAATAAAAAACTATTTGTAGTTCAGTACCGATGTTCAACTTACCACTGCACTTGAACCTTTAACTTATGGAGTTCACTGGTATTTTATTAGAGTTGATATGGAATAATACATTAATATATGGAATAAATACATGGAGAATTTACATTTAAGGATGTATATGGATTATATATATAGGTATTAGTTCAAAAGACGTTTTATTCGTTTATCAATATCGAAAGACAGGCAATAAATAACAAAGCATTAGACAAAATGTGGAAGGATAAAGGAGGAACTAAGAAGGTGTCGGGTTTTATGACGGAGTTATAAGGAGTCTATTCCTGGAGATGGTTGGAACATCTAGCGATTAAGAAAAATCTTTATTCCAGGTAAGGAATAAGGAAGTCCTGCTTATTATAATCTAGGCCTCATATAAATAATACTAGAAAAACTAAACTCATAAATACAAAAACTAGAAAATCATAAGTTAATTTGTAATTTTAATAATTAAGGGTAATTAAAATACAGTTGAACAGGTTTGGAAAAAAAACAGACCTTGAAAATTTCAGACATATTCATCACTGTTAGGATTACGCAAAGATGTCCCCGGTAACTATTTAACATTTAAAGGTATGATAGATCTAAGAAAGTTCCTCAAAAAGTGTTTCTAAGATATTCCAACAGATAATAGCAATAGAAAGTGGGTATTTAATAATAGGTTGAAACACATGAAATGTCAGCTCACCAAGTGCGTCAATTGTTCTAGAGTTCAAGTAAAGTTAAAAAATAATAATCGGTTGGCGACAAGTCAGGTAAATATGGTGGATGTGGCAACATTTGTATTTTCAGATCACGTAATTCTTTTATGGTTTACTGTCAAACATGTGATAGGGCATTGTCACAAATAAGTATCCACCCTCTATTGTTGACAAGGACAAGCTGCAACTTTTTCTTTCATTTTTTTTATAAACTTTGTCTCTTTCTGAATAAAAAGAGGCCTCCTTGATAGTCTCACCATTTTTAATTTAAAAAAATAAATTTCATGAAATAAAGAAATCTGACATTTATCCATTCCAACCGATACATTCATTTTTAATTATTTAGAATACAATATATTCTATATGATATTATAATATTTGTTCAAAAAGTGATTTTTAGGTACCGGCCTGGTTAAGTTATTCTCAGAATGTATGGTGCTGGTTATAAATTCACTATCACTTAACTTTTTTTTTAATTTTGTATTAACTAGTAGTAAAATACTTAACTTAATGCGTTTAGTACTGAATGTAAGTTTACTTATTTTACCAAATAATTCGACAGTGGTATCATCAGCAATGAACACCCGATGAAGTGTTTTAAAAACACTTTTTTATCCAAACTTCCCGGTATTCCCGTTTTAATATACTTTTAGCGTTCCCATGCGTGAAGAATGCTTCATTATCTGAATTCAATTTTTTATGAACGTTCATCGGCGTTCCCAAACAAAATATTTTACAAGCTATTTTTAAACGACCTTTCAATTCATCTGTACTGATTTTCTTCTTTTCGCAATTTTTATTTTGTTTCCGATCCGGCGGACAAACGGTACGGTGTTTAATTCATTTTCAATTATTATATCAAAACGGAATTGGACTAATCCCTGGAGCAATTACCCCTTTCTGACCTTGTAGTTAAGAATTAGGATAAAAAAGTTCAATTAACATTACGTGTTGACGCCGGTTTATATATAGTTTATGCTGCCCCTGTTGCTGGAATGCAATCAGAAATGTCTATGTCAACCATAACAGTCCATAACCGTTTTCACTAGCAGCATGTACTTTTCTGACATTTCCTATAATCTGTTCAGTAAGTAGTAGGTATGGAAACACACTAGCAATTAATATTGCATATTAGTATAGTTAGTTAAAATTTAGTCCAGTAAGTAACATTAACTTGAACTCTTGAAGACAGTGGACCAGTTGCCTCAACCGTTCGGCTAGATCCCGGTTCTACAATGGAAAGATGAATACAATAACAAGCAAAATTAAAAGTTTTTAAATTTGAATTTTAGAACTATTTGGCATTTTTATTCATATTACAATACATTACACCTGTATATTAAATCTACTAAACTATAGATGTGCCTCCGTTGTAATTAATCTGATCCATTCTAAGAAACTCCATTCCATCCATGGGTTATTAGTCCAAAAAAAAAGGTCCAAAAGGTGGACGCCAAAAAGCGGAAAAGATAAAATTGTATTTTTTAGAGGGTTGTGGTCATTTTCCTGTCAAATTTCGTATATCTTTGTCAAATTTCGTATATCTTTGTCAAATTGTATTTTGTGGATAGAGCGTTGTGTATGTTCTGTTCAAAACTACATGAATTTTTCAGCCTTGTGGTTTATTAATATTGTGCATATATTAATATTGTATGTAAATCGGTCGTGTGGTAGTTTGACGAGTGATTTAGCAATATGATATTAACGAAAAAACAATAAAAAAAGGTTAGTCAATGTAAATTTTATTCAGCTCCTGTGTATAAAGAACCTTTTTCAATCTTTGGATAAAAGGATTAGACGCTTCCAACTTCTGAAAAGCACTTTATATTAAACACTAATGTCCAACCATTACGGAGAGAACTTATACGTTTTCTTTTTGGGTTCTGGGTTAATTCTAGACCTTCCCTGTTCGCATATTACCAAAGAAACGTATACATCATACCCTGCCGGATGTAACACCGACCTCACAGAATACCTGTGCTAAAAATAACAGGCCATTCGGCACCTCTGGGCAAAAGGTCACTGTAACTCAGCCAGCCTCTATTAGATAAATTTAGTTTGATTATAAAATGTTATGTCAGTGGCCAAAACAGGTATGGATTGGGTATCATCACGCTAAAGTTGAATATTCAATTCAGAACAGCGTATGAGTTATCTATATGTCTATTAAACCACTCCATAGTTGCATATTGCGTTTAGTTGTTGAGTCATTGTGTTAGGATTTTCCCAATGACATTGCTATTGGTAAGTAGAAGTCAAAATTGGTCTAAGTTAAGTCTGAGTGTCTACCAGGTAGTTCTCTGCCTAAATAGGATGATTTGATTGCTATTTTTTGTGTCATGGTGAAGTGTAACGCGATTTCTTTGCTTTTTTTTTTTTTTATATATTTTTTATTTATTATAAGCCCTTATAATTAAAGCATTATGTTGTCAATAATGTGGGAGTAACGTTTTGATAAATATGTATACCTATATGAGTAACTAAAGTAGTCAGGATCGATTAGTTGTTTGAGAGTTTCGCTATTAAGGACACGTCAAATAGCTGATACCCACGTGCGTGCGTCATTAACGTTGTTGTTGTCAATAGCTAGTTGAACCTGTCGGCTCGGTCCTGTCCTGTTTTTGCTCCAGTTCCACAGTCGGCTTGTTTCATCAAGGGCAAAACACACACTCTTCTCATCCTTCCTCAATCGACGGATATTATATTTGCCAATCAGATGTCGTCGTAGCTATTTCAGCTCGGCAGAGGAAGATTCTAAACGCTTCAACTGAAGTAAAATCTTTATCACTGCTGCTATTTACTATATTCATCTCATGCACCATACCATACATTCGGTACGTCACCTATACATCTTTGTTGATTACCATTCTCGAAATGTTAGGGCTACACGCAAGGGGTGCATAACATTAATGATTTTCTCAAAAGCTACATAATATTACTACAACTGTAATATTATTACAACTACTATTGGATTATTTCTGTGCGTTAAAAGTTAGTTTGTTATGAATCCCTTTACTCACTTAAATCGGGTGGTGATCGACCGCGGTAGCTATAACAATAAATACAAATGTTGAAATACTTTAATGATTAATGACAATATGAAATGAAGCCACATATATCATTAGCATTCTTAATTAGAATATGTTTTTTTTAATTTTTAAACTTCTTTATTGTGCTAAAATTACAATCTGCCTTATTAGGCAATACGTAATTGTGATAAATGTTCTCATTCGACCATATTAACAATCTGAATTCACTCGCTCATTCATACAGTACTTACAAACAGTCCAAAGGCCTCCCAAATCCACATAGTTGTCACTTCCCTCACCAGCAAAAGAGGGAGTGGGGTCTTGGGAAGTCCCCCACGCTCCTCCGTCAGACGCGTCACCGGATACGATCTACTAGAGGTTGAAGAAGAGCGCGAGAGCCACATACCCTCAGGACATGATTGGAGAAACTGGCCATTGCCAGGACTCCCACTGTCACCTATTTATAGCAGATCACGAGGCCACTGCCATTTCAGTCTCTGAGGAGGATTATAGGGATGAGTAGTGCAGTGAAATGACTGTGCTAGTGGATTTGGTTACTATGAAATTTCATGAACTTGGAAGGGATGAATTCAAGAATGTAAGGTATATTAAGATCATTATGAAGGTTTTTGTTGCTGACGTAATAAGGGGCATTTACTATTGTTATCAGGACTTTTGATTGAAAGAATTGGGTACGCTTGATGTTCGATTTTTATGCTGTCCCCCGTAGCTCTATGCTGTATGTCCAGATCCACAGAGACTCTATTCTGGCTTAAGTATAACTTTATAGATTAGTAATTTATTTTCTATTGAGAGATAGAATGTCCTTTGAAGTATTCGATACAGTTGTCCAAAGCGTCTATTTAGTTCTTGTCTTTTTAGCCTCGTATGTGGGTTCCAGGTCAGCCGTTTGTCGAGATGGAGGCCTAAGTACCGTACTATCTCCGATACAGGGAGAGGAATGAAATTAAAAAAAAACTAGTGGACAATACTTGCGGCAGAGGGTGAAGGTAATGTGGGAACCTTACTAACATATTTTACTTGTTACTCGTCATGACCGGTGGAATTTTTGTTATGTTAAGTGGAAAATCCTTGATTAAAGCCGGGAATATTTATTTGCCTTCCCTTTGGGCCAATCGGAACTATTTAAACCTTCTATACTGTCGTTCTTTGTGGTAATATCGTGAACACTTGCTCAATATCCGATCCATGCAGTGAGTGCTCATAGCCTTAAATGACAGAACCAGTAAGCTTCGACAGGTACGGATTAGAGGTTTCCTGGAGCCTGAAGCAGACCCAGAAGCCGAGGAGATAATCAGCTCAAACGGTCCAGTGGCTTCAGGATTACAGGTTACTATCTCCTATCTCCTTCCACAGAAGCTCCGATATCGTCTGTTAGACCCTCAGCAGGAGAGTATCAATTATTAATACCTATAAAGTGAGTACGTAAACGTTCATGAGAGTATTAATGATAACTTTTAGAGTTACGCTGTGTTTTTTTTTTTCAAAATTAGAAACCTTTATTTTTTTTAGTCTGTAAATATGAAATTTTATATCGGGAATCCATTTGATAACCCGTTGAAATGGAAATATATCAATACCCACAGAAACATAAGATTCATTATTAAACTGTCTAAGTAGCATTAAAAGAATAATGATTTCAAAAATAATGCCGTGAAGATTAAATACTCTAACAAAGGGCACTTTCAAACCTAAATAACAACTTTTTTCACAGGATAGCTATTAAGCTGCTCAATTTTTTTGATGTTTACATTATGTCTACGTTTAGCGTAATTCGGGAATCTTACGTACTGTACATTTATGGAATTATTATATTATTAATTCTTTTTATTAGAAATGATAGTGTATAATATCAAATCATGTCTAATCTAACATAATTCAAATACCAAACTGGTACATTCTCAATAGCTGTCAACATTTTATTTTACACAATGGGTTAAGAATAAATATTACGGGATAAATAATAAAAATAATAAATAAATACGGGTTTTTGAATATGTCGTATTATACATAATACGTGCAAAATAGCTGCAAGCCATTGAATGAGGTTAAGAGGATGCCAAAAATCGGCGAGAATGGAAGAAATTTTGTGAGTAACCTATTTACATCTAGGAGCCAAAGGAAATGAAAAAAATAAAAAGTAATACATAGGTAGTATAGTGGACTAGTTATTAGTAAGATCACTAAACATTTATTGTGAGATACTTCAATTAACTATTTTTTACTATAATTATGAACCGAATCAAGTTTTTTGGTATGGAGATGTATTCGATATAAGACCACTATTTTTTTGTGTTTTTAATTAAGAATACACATTCGTTAAACAATTTCGTTCACTACAAACGAACTTTTCAATAAAATACCATTATAAGGAACAAAAATCTATAAGTTTTTTTAAAACGAAATTTGATTGCCTGTGCCACCTGCTTAAAAGTAAAGCGTAACCCTTTGATCTGGGCGATCATAAAAAATTATAATTTTAAATTTTTCATCCGATAACTATTGCATTAGAGGTGAACATTAGGAGTTAAAGATTTCCAAATCTATGTTCCAAGTGTTAGGTAGGAACTGGAGGAAACCACACCGTAGGTGGGTAAACCTCTAGCTTAATCAACAAACCGTACACAGACAAGAGAGTATCCATTATGGGAGCCGTTAGTTAAAAGTTCTTTCTGGCACATTCCAATCTGGTCCTTTACTACATCGGTTTTATTGTTTAAAAAATATACACTAAAATTTTGTAACTGAGTACTGGTCAAAAATATCTAGTATGACTGCTTTGTATGTAACATTTTATTCAACTTTTGCTAAAAATATCCTAGAACCGAACGAAACAAAAAAAGAACATATCCCACTTTGTCTTTTTAAATCTTGATTAATAGAGAACGGATATCCACATAACCTTTACTATCGTATATGATAGCATGCAATCGAAACAATGCGAAACTCGAGATTTTGATTTCTTCAGTTTGGTCGTTTTCCGATAAGTTTTGACACAACTTACCTAGATTTAAATAGCAATCAAGGTAACAACCAATATTTGTATATCATATATCATATTTTTTTTTCTTTAAACATAAATTTTGCCACGACCTCAACGGAATGAAAATAACTTTTTCTGGTTTCGTTTCAAAACCAGAAAACCGTTATTGTATACTAATTTTACACCCCGGGGTCGAAATTTTCATTCGGAAGGTCGTGAGTCCTATACTCGTCTGAAAGAAATAACTTTTTACGTGGAAGTTCCATTTGACCCGATCAGCTAAAAAAAGCTGCCAACAATCTTGACTTAACAACCAATTTATAATATGAGGGGGACTCAACTATAAAAAAGGTAATTAAAACATGGTTACAACCCCAGTAGTAAATAATGTTTCCAATTCATACCAACACGACTCTAAAACTACCCCATGAAGAATAGTAAATGTTAATAAACAAATGATGAATGGGTTATTAAATAAAATATTTTCTCTTTAAGTGTATAAAATTAAGCTCTTGACGTCTTCTTCAATAATATGTACT
This sequence comes from Acanthosoma haemorrhoidale, assembly GCA_930367205.1. Taxonomy (NCBI): domain Eukaryota; kingdom Metazoa; phylum Arthropoda; class Insecta; order Hemiptera; family Acanthosomatidae; genus Acanthosoma; species Acanthosoma haemorrhoidale. Next base: position 82,371,543 of record OV884011.1, read on the forward strand.
TCTTGTTGGGACTTAAGTATATATTGGTGAAAATAAACTATTCGATCTCTAATTCAACGGTGATTAGTTCATCAAAACTTACTTTGGACCAGAAATGAAAAGTTATTTAATGCTAAAAAGAAATTTAATCACATGTAATCTCACAAGTTACCGATCAAGTGAACCAACCCTAAACTTATTTGCTTAGCACAGCCCATTAGAACCACTGTTTGCTCATTCAAATTCTATAGATTACTAACAGGATAAAAATGCTTTTAGTCGTTTAACTATGGACAAAGCTTTCAGGCAGTATTGAATTTTGATCATAGTTTTGGAAGACTCCTAAAACTCGCCCTTTAACTCCATCATCACCTGTAAGGATAACTGTTGAAGTCTTTTAAGAAGTACTTTATTCATTGGATTGAAAGAGTTCCCCAGCCGAGCAGCACCGGGCAGGGATCAGTTAAACTAATCAGATAGGCTCTGAATTTGTGATTTCCTTGCCTTTTAAAGTTGGCCTTATTCACTAGGCTTATGAATAATAATATAAGTATTCCCTGGAAATATTTCAATCCCCTTTGCTATAAAATAAATGCAATATAAGAATGCCGTTGTGTGCCATAAAGACAGTGTGAAAGCATTGTACTGTCGTCGTCCAAAGAATTTTATGTTCTTATTGTTGTCGAACTTGGGCAAAGACATCAAAAGGGTCAATTATTCCTTCTGATGAGCCCTTCATTTAGAGTTTACGTGAGAGTATATACCGATTTAAGATAAAGTACGGTAGAACAAAGGATAAACAAAATTGAATGGAGCTGTAAAATATAGGCATCAGGTCCCTTGTGAGATCTTTTATTCAAACACAAAAGGAGAAGAAAACGGCTCTTCCGATTGACTATTGCCGACAGTGTGAACGAACAAAGAAAGAAATCAGCGGATCACGTCTGGGTAATAATCTAGCCCAATTTTTTATGTAATGTTCTCACCCTCTCGTAGGCATTATCTGGTTTTCCGCCTTTTCCACCGGCGCAGATGAGAATATCTGTCAATTGTTTATTATCTAGAAGTTCAATTCTCTATGGAAGAATTACCACCACCAAAGCCTAGCATATCAAAACCACAAAAAAATGTTGAGTCCCAATTTTTCACGCCCAACAGCTATGAGGTGTTAAAAAACATTGAAGTAGAGGACATGGACTCTACTAAAACTCCCAAACTGCCTAAGCCACCTGCGATATTTGTACGTAACATTAGTAAATTTAAATTGATATGTACTCAAATTAGTAAAATCGTAGGTACGGGCAAATACACGTGCCTCTATCTCGGGACACGAAAATTTCTCGGCACACTGCAGATACATATCGAGCGATAGTTACTTGGAAGAAACCAAGGCTAACTTCCATACTTACCAGTTAAAACGAGTTTTTACGCATGCGCTACATTCTGAAACACCTCTCAACTTCGCTCGTCCTTCTTATAGAATACTTTATTCTACCGTATTTAGGCCACAGTACATCCAAAACATTGTTCCAGCAGGCAACTTACGTGAGCTGGTCATGAGGGAGCCCTCGAGACGTAAGTAAATCGCTTATCACATTTGTGTAGAACAAAAGTGAAAGTGAAATCGGACCGAGAAGTCGGCCATATTGAGAAGCATTTGCCATTAGCATCATTCGGATCGTTCACTAACACCACGCAATTAGAATCTCTGAGCCAGTCGGTCTGGTGGCTCAGAGCCAAGACCCGTGACTCGCCACTGGAGGTTGTGAGCTTGAATCCCACCGGTGCTACGTACTTTTTTCTTTACAAACAAAAAACCGTTGTTATGATAAAATGAGATTTTATCAACAACTAATGTCTCAAAATAAAAAAAAAAGATCTAGGTCACTAGGTCCAACCCCGACACCGTCGCCTGTAAAGCGAAAACGGAGACGTTCAACCAGCAACGTACAAATAACCTCTTCTGCGACTAGTTCCATGGAAGAGATACCTCCACAGGCCAGCACATACAATAATGATACCGCCATAGAGTCGCCTTTCTTCACGCCAAACACCTTTGAGGCGTTGAAAAATATCCCAGCAGAATAAATGGAAGTCGACAAAACTCCAACACAGCCCAAGCCGCCTGCTATATTTGTACGCAACATTAGCAACTTTAAATTACTATGCTCACAAATAAGCAAAGGTACCGGAAAATATACGTGCCTCAATCGCTCTCGGGACACGAAAATATCTCCGGACAGTCCCGATACTTATCGGGCAATTATCAAATATTTGAATGAAACCAATGCTGACTTTCACACCTATCAGCTGTAAAAAGAACGCTCACTCTGAGTAGTGATAAGAAATTGGCACCCAACCACACCTGCGGATGAAATAGAGATGAACTCTCTGCTCTCGTATTCAAAGTTCGCGAGGTTTCAAACGAAAGTGTTACATGAGGATAAACAACAAGAGGAATCAATAAAAACGGCGTTACCACTGTTCTTTGTCGATCTCGAGCGAACACCTGGAGTAGAGAAGATTTATGAACTAACACACCTGTACTACACAAGGATACAGGTTGAAAAACCGTTCCCCAAACGAGACATCGTACAGTGCCATAACTGTCAGGCATATGGGCACACAAAATCTTACTGCCACCACCCTCCCAGATGTGTGAAGTGTAGTGGGCAGCACAAAAGCGAATCGTGCAAAAAGCCCCTGAAATCGCCTGCGGTATGCGTACTTTGCAAGCAAGTCCATCCGGCCAACTACAAGGGCTGCGAGGCTTACAGAATGCTGAAGTCGAGGACCGAACAATGCCGTCAGCCAGAAGTGGAAAAACCTGCAGCAAGAAGCGGCCCAGCCAGAAATTTGAGGCCTACTGTCTCTTTCGCCGATGCCGTTCACAACAGAGAGCAGTCACAGGCACCGCACACTCCCTGTCCACAAGATCACCTTTCCCAGCATTCCGTTTATCCCGTCAACCCACAAACTCTATCCCATCCTCAGCCACACATCTCGTACATTCCTCCACCTTCAAGTTCTTCGGATCTCACTAGCCTATTAACATCATTCCTAAGAGAGTTCAGAACCCTAATTACTCCTCTCATTTCCTTACTTACAAATCTTGTCTCCTACCTTATCCCACTTAAACAAAATCCATAAGTGGATCCTTCCGACTCCTTATCCATTCTCCTTTGGAATGCGAATGGTGTTCGCACCCACACTAACGAACTGACAGCACTACTCCACAACAAGAACATCGACGTAGCTCTCATTACTGAAACAAGACTTACTAGTAAACGACCATTTATGGTTCGACAGTACCATACTTACCGAACTGATCACCCAGAGGAAAGAGCTCATGCAGTTACCTCTGTCATTGTTCATAATTCCATTTCTCATCACATAGTTCCTTTGGTAGCACATGATTTCCTTTAGTCCACTGCAGTGTCAGCACCTTCCCTTCCCCCCTTACTCTAGCATTAGTGTACTGCCCTCCCAATAAATCCATTTCCGATTCCCAATTAATCTCCTTTCTAGACTCCATAGCACATTGTTTCCTTGTGGGTGGGGACTTTAATGCGAAGCACCAACACTGGGGGTCAAGATCCACGAATACACGCGGACGTGCTTTGCTGGCTGCACTCACACGGAAACATTGCTCCACGATCTCTCCTGACACAGCCACCGATTGGCCATCGGATCCCAACCGAAATCCAGATCTCCAAGACTTCTTCTTCTACAATAGTTTAGGAACACTAAACTATTCACTCAAGCGCCTCCATGACCTCTCCTCCGATCATAGCCCTTTATTATTAACCATTTCCCTAAGAATAATTCACAAACTACCTCCTCCTTCATTTATTAGAGGCCCAGTCAATTGGAACCACTTCCACCAGCTTCTTAAACCACTTCCATTGACCTCAAAGTGTCCCTGAAAACATCCCAAGACCTAGACGATGCAGTGCATTAATTCACTAGTCTGGTCCAGAGGTCGTTTGGGAGGCATCGTCACCCAAAAATCCACAATCATAATCGTTTACCTCAGCATATCAAAGACCTAAACCAATCCAAACGCCGTTCCAGAACAGTATGGCAAAGATCCCGACATCCTGCTGATACAATCTTCCGCTCATACAATCAGTACTGCAAATTGTTAAAGCGAAAATTGGCGTCCTTCCGTTCCGATTCCTTCAATCCCCACCTCTCCTCTCTTTCTACCAGGGATAACTCTCTGTGGAATGTAAATAAAAAAATCCTAAAGTATCATCCTGTTTCACACCCACTCCGTCGTGATGATGGGTCCTGGGCGGCTTCGGATGGGGATAGGTCGGAGGAATTTGCTCTTCATCTTACCCATACTTTCACACCTCACCTTCCTTATCAAAACCATACTCATAGCACAACTGTAGAAGATTACCTCACTTCAACTATACCTCTCTCACTTCCACCGAAAGCCGTTAACCCCTCTGAGGTCAAATACCTTCTGAAAAACTTACCTTACCGAAAATCCCCTGGATATGATCTTCTTACTGCTCAAATAGCTTCCTCATAAAGCCATAATCTTCCTAACCTACATCTATAATTGCATTATCCGAACGACGCACTTTCCTCTTCTCTGGAAACACTCCATTATTATCCTATTCGCCAAACCCGGAAAACCACCCAACGACGCCTCATCTTACCGTCCAATTAGCCTACTCCCTATCCTCTCAAAAATATTTGAGAAACTCCTCTTAAAATGTCTACTTCCAATACTCGAATCCAAAAACCTTTTTCCTATACATCAATTTGGCTTCCGTCAACAACATTCCACTACTCAACAAGGCCTTCGCGTTGTTGATCACATTTCCTCAGCCCTTGAATCCAAACAGTATTTCACTGCTGCATTTCTGGACATAGCTCAAGCTTTTGACAGGGTTTGGCACGCAGGTTTGCTTTACAAGCTCAAAACATATTTACCACTGACCCTTTTCCTAATCCTAAAGTCATACCTTTCAGACCGCTTCTTCCAAGTCCGCTGTGGTTTAGAATACTCTAACTACTATCCCATAAAAGCAGGAGTTCCACAGGGCAGCGTCCTCGGTCCCATCCTCTATAACTTATACACCGCCGTTGTCCCCTCTACCTCCAATACCTTCTTGGCAACATTTGCAGATGACACTGCAGTCTTGTTCAATCCACTCAGACCCTGATATAGCATCCCAAAACCTTCAAAAACACTTTGATGAGATCGAGTATTGGTGCAACCAATGGCGAATCAAGGGCAATGAAGCAAAATGTTCCCACATAACCTTTACCCTCTGCCGCAAGTCCTGTCTGCTAGTCTTTTTCAATTCAATTCCTCTCCCTGTGTCTGAGACAGTAAGGTATTTAGGTTTCCATCTCGACAAAAGACTGACATGGAACCTACACACGAGGCTAAAAAGACAAGAACTAAACAGACGCTTTGGACTACTGTACAGACTACTTCGAAGGACATCCCATCTTTCAATAGAAAATAAACTACTCATTTACAAAGTTATACTTAAGCCAATCTGGACATACGGAATAGAGCTATGGGGGACAGCAAAAAAGTCAAACATCAAGCGCATCCAATCCTTTCAATCAAAAGTCCTGAGAACAATAGTAAATGCTCCCTATTACGTCACCAACAAAAACCTTCATAATGATTTTAATATACCCTACATTCTTGAACTCATCCCTTGTGAATTCATGAAATTCCATAGTAACCTATCCAACCACCCTAATCCCGTAGCACAGTCATTGCACTGCTCCACTCATCCCTATAATCCTCCTCAGCGACTGAAATGGCAGTGGCCTCGTGATCTATAAAAAGTCCTGGCTAAAACTTTCCTGTGTGATTGGCACTATATTTATAGTATAAATAATTTACTTTTACTTTTATAATTGACTAGTTAATGTAACAATCCAATGATTATTGTTCAAAAACAAACCTTCATTAAATACCAAACTAAATTTGGGAATATAATCAAAACCTAACTCACGATACAATTTATTATACATAATTTATTTAAAATTTAATTGTTAATACAAACAAAATTAACTTATTGTATACAAAATAATTTAAAAAACTGGCATTTTACAATCAATTAAATTGAGGTCGTTATGCTTAATCTTTACTGCCTATTGAATTTTATAGGAATTCATTAAACATTTAAATAATATTGATCATTTCATCTTTTAACTAGTACTCAGTACCTTGATTATTATTCATTGAGAGTTCCTTTAGTAGCGGGGTTGTTTGATGTTTCCTTTATTGTGCCCAAACAAATCATTTTCCTTTGTTGGGTTTCCTGACTGAATCCTTATTATGCCTTCAATATTTCTTCTTTTGTCACACTGACTTCTAATTACCACCTGACTTTACCTTATAACTTCGAATATTCCAACCAGCACTCTTATTAACTTATTATATTAAATAAACATAATTACCTAAGATATTTACCTAGACTTTGGGATACCCAAAGTCTCAATATATATATATATAGTTGGATTTGGTTTCCCTGTCAAATTCTGAGTGTACTGCATTATTGTAAAATTATAATATAATAAAATTGATGAACATAGATGCAGATTAATCCTGCCCCAATTACATCTAATCCAAAGGAGATTAATTTAGGTCTCTTAGTATATATGGACCAATTTTTTTCAAATATAAATAGAATTTATAATAAGATATGATTTTATATATAATTGAAATTCTTAATAAGATAAAATGTATGGTGTATTTAAAATGACAATTGACCGATGCACTAAAAATTAGAATCTATACTAAAAATTTGTAGCTATGATATCTTTATTTGATAAAAATCCAAGATGTCCCTAATCAGCGTTTCAAATAGGGAGTCTTCCATCCTCGGGCACGTATCCCAAAGTAGTGAGAGAGAGTTTCCCACTCCTTTCCTTTTTAACCCTGAATCCTCTGCTCCAACTTCTATCTTACCTAGGCGAGTGGTTTTCTAGTCTCTCTTTTCTACTTCTCTAAGTGACAAAAGTATTTTTTAACGCTTCTTTCTAACCAAGCGAGTAGGTTACTTTAACACTTTCTAGATAGGGCTTTGCCATCTACAATTGGCGTTTGACCTCATTTTTACTTTTACCTCTATGTCTAGGCTGATAAAAGAGTTCATTTACAAAATCCTTACATTTACTGACCGATTTATAATTCTTACTCCTTAGTATATATATACTATATTTATAAGACGGTTCACACACATAACCGCGGCTATTAATTATTGAGAAAAATACCTACACCAGCTTATATTATTTCAAAAGATTATAGTTTAAAGAGAAAAATAAAATGAAGATCTAGATCTCCATCCAACACCTTCTTATTTCCGGTTAGGCTTAACTGTTAAAGTATCTGAATAAGATAAAATTTTATTAATATTTACTTGTCACTCTGTCAAGTCGTCACGAAGGGGCCTAGTTAACCTAGCCCTGGTTACGGAGTGAGAGTTGAATAGGCTATAACCTAGATGATTGCTTGATGACGGGTCTTACTATTGAGCTATCTGACTCCATATCTGATAGGTATGTGCCCCGACAATGCACTATGTTTAGGACAAGAGATACAGGTAGTGTGCATAGTCCTGGAATGACCACTAATTCACACTCGGTATCTAAGGGTTGGCAAAATATATCCGGATGCCAAAGTCGAGTGTGAACCGGAGAGAGACAGGCTGGATCACTGGGGGATACCGTCATCCGCATGGAAGGAATTCCCCAAGGATTTGCTAGCTTTGGTGAGACGAAGGCAGAGAATCCCACTAAGAAGGTGTGGGGTCTGATAACTAAACTGGACAGACTAAAACATAGCGAGGCTAGGAAGTGTAGAGGGTTTCAAAAATGAGAAGGCAATATCTTGGAACATCAATGCAGCTGCAAGTACCAGTCTAGAGGGGAGCCGTAGCTAGAATTAATAGTCGGCTAAAACTAGGGGGATACCCCTATAATATAATATAGCCCAAATCAGCCAATGAGCTGGGGTTTTATTTTGGCCAATCGCATTGCCTGATCAGGACTCAGGGAACTAGGGCTGGGCTACTTGACTAGGAACCCCTGGCTGCCTCTGTACTCGTCTGCAGCTGTGTCGTTTATTTTTTTCAATAGTTTTTTTTTTTTTTTTTTTTTTTTTTTTTTTTTGTTCCGGCATTTGTGCACCGCGGCCTCAGTGAGACCTATTGTGCGCCGTCCATGTCCCTGTCCTATATATGTGACAGGCCCACGGCCTTTGCAAATCTGAGGATACTGAGTGGATCGATCAGTTCACATAGTTTGGGGTCTACAATGCGATCACTACCAAAGTGAAGGTATCGCCTTCTAGCTAGGTTATCACAGTCACATATTATGTGACGTGACGTTTCTCCCTCTTTCTTGCAGAATCTGCAGATTGGTGATTCCACTATCCCCAAATTAAAGAGGTGCTTGTTTAACCGACAGTGACCTGTATAGAGTCCTGTCACACTTTTGAGTGTCCACCTGTCCATTGATAGAAGTACTGAGCTTCTTTTCTTACAGGGTCCATCAAGAAACAGTTTCGAGTGTTCCTGTTTCTTATTTTCTCTCCAAGAGAGTCTTGCCCTGTCCTCTAAAGCTAATTTTATACGCCTTTTTGCGTAGCTGAGGCTGATACCACATATGGGTTCAGGTGCAAGAGGTGTCTGTTCTGAGCCCACCCTTGCAAGGCCATCTGCCTTTTCATTGCCTGTGTGTCCTGGCACCCAGTCGATTCTAACCTTATTGGCTAGCGAGAGTGTGTTTAGGTTGTTTTTACACTCCTCAACCAAATAAGATCTGGTCGTATAGCTTCTCAGGGCGCCAATGGCTGCCTGGCTATCCGTGAAAATTGTGATCAGTCTGTTTCTTACACCCTCCCCAATTAAGGTTTGGGTGCAGACATTGATCGCCATCACTTCGGCCTGAAAGACCGAGGTGTGTCTACCTAAAGGAATAGAAATCCCAGATTCTGGTTTATCTTTCCTCCATATGCCGGCCCCTGATCCGTTTTCTGTTAGTGAGCCGTCTGTATAACAATTAATCCCATTACACAGTTTATGTGGTTTGGTCTTTGTGTTTACCGCACAGTATAAGACGTCTGTGTGTTTCTTAACTTGTAGGTCAGAGTGCATTGACCTCGTCCTCATCAATTCTTCTGAACAAGTTCCCATGCCCCATGTGAGTCATGACTTTGGATCTTGTTCCTGATTTCGCAAGTCTGTAAGCCACGTTCAAGGCTTGCGCTTCTACTTCTATGTCCAGTGGATTCAAGTTCAATAAGACTTCCATTGCAGCAGTAGGAGTTGTACTCATGGCACCAGTAATCATGAGACATGGAAGCCTCTGTAGTTTGCCAAGCAAAGTTCTATTTTTACTAATGCTACCTCTGTGCCACCACACCATAGATGCATAGAGCACCATTGGTCTCACTGCTGCGGTATATAGCCAGAATAACATTCTGGGTTGTAGTCCCCAGGTCCTACCCACAGCCCTTTTACATGCATAAAGGCATCGAAGTGCCTTCGTAGTAGTATTCCTGATGTGTTTAGACCAGTCCAATTTACTATCCAGAGTAACCCCTAGATGCTTTACCTCACTACAAAAGCTTACCTGTGTCCCCCCTATATAGGGTGGTCTAACTATAGCATTTCTTTTGTTAGTGAAGATACAGAGATTTATCTTCTGGGGATTGATTCCTAAACCATTCTTTTCACACCAATCCCTCAAAAGATCCATCGATGCGGAAAGCAACTCAGAAATGGTTTCTGAGAACTTGCCCCCTATGAGCACAGCAATGTCATCAGCATATCCCTGTGCGTAGAACCCTACAGAGTTTAGGTTTGTTAACAATGAGTCAACGACCAAACACCACAGTAATGGAGATAACACCCCTCCCTGTGGACATCCTCCCACTGGCTTCATCCACAGTTTGGTTTGTCCCAATTGTGATTGTAGAATCCTATTCTCTAGCATGGTGTTTATCCAGCTAGGGGTTAAGGAACTAATCCCCTTTCTTTCTAAGGCCGATGCCATAGTGTTATAGGGTGTGCGATCAAAGGCACCTTCTATATCAACAAAGATGCCTACCATTATTTCTTTATGATCTAGGGATCTCTCAATCCTGGAAACCAGGTGGTGGAGAGCAATTTCACAGGATTTTCCTGCCTGGTATGCGAATTGGGCGCTATGGAGCGGTCGTTCTACCAGTATTATATCCCTAATATGTCTGTCTATGACCTTTTCCAAGGTCTTCATTAAAAAAGAAGTCAGACATATTGGTCTGTAAGACTTGGGTTCGTCATAGGACTCTTTCCCAGGTTTTGGTATTTAACACACTTTTGCCATCCTCCAGCTTACTGGAATATAGCTCAGTGCCAAGCTTCCCCTTAACAAGGTAAGTATAAGGGGCCTAATTGCTGGTAGGCCTTTTTGTAGCAAGGCTGGGAATATCCCATCAATACCAGGTGATTTGAAGGGAGCAAAAGAATTAATTGCCCACTCCACCCTTGCAGAATTGATAATTTTATTTGCTTCTGCCCAGTTACCCTTGCAACTAGTGTGTTCACAGTTGGTAGGGTCATTATTAATCGTATCCATCAGTCCGCAGCCAGGAAAATTTTCAATAGTTACTCTGATATGACTTTGTGGTTTGGTATTATCATTTAAATTGTTTTAATTTAATTATCATTATATTATAACTAATTTTTAATGTATACAATAGAGTAGAGGGTGATTTGTTTTATGAATACTATCGTTTGGCAAGTTCTAAGATAATTTTTTATATCTTAGGAATAAAAAAATAATAATAAAACATATAATAAATAAAAAAATAAAAAACAGAAATATTAGATTATAGCTGAAAACTAGCATTTTTATTGGAAAAAATCATAATTTTTAGGATGGGTGGTGAACATGTGTTTTATTATTGGATTAAAAAATCAAGACGATAAATCCTTCGCAAATAGATTTAAGTTTTAAAGTATAAATCCTAAATTCATTTCAAATTACACTTTCTGCACTCACCTTAATTTTACTAAAGACCATTTACGCTTTGAAAAATTTTAATATCTTCTCACCCAGGCTTGTGTGAATATGTGATAGTCGTGGTCGAGGTTGGTACCCCACAACCTTGGGATTAATTCAATCTATATAGCGGGACCTCAGAGGATTGGATTACAGCTGAGCGGGCGTTAGCAGGAACGGCCGGATTCAATATAGCCATCATGTCACCTGATCGTTAAGTACTCTTATTGACCGTTGAATGTGTTATGTTATGCAGTTGAAAATTTAATATTTTTTATTTCATTTTAGGCAATCTACCATGCGGGGATCGTGGATCGCGTGCCTGTTTATTACAGCATTGTTGTTATTTTAATATAATTTTACATGCTGGCTTTACAGCAATAACAACGAGGAAATGTCTCGTGCATTTTGTTATTTTTTACCAATCTTTTATTAATATAAGTTATATTAGAGTTATAATTATAATAATAGTTTTGTTACGTAGTAGGGTAGAGTGGGGTCTATGATTCTGCATCTTGTCAACAATTGTTTAAGATCCATTTCTACATATTATTAGTCTCATATAAGTGATCATAATGGTATTTCCAGAGGATGGTTGACTATTTCATTTCCTATTGTTTCAATGGCTTTAAATGGCTCCAGGCTGTAAAGTACTGGGTAGGCCAACATCTTATTGCTGTTATCGTTCCTTAGCAAAACATCTATACTGCCAATAAAAAATAAAGATATAGCTTATAAATGTTGCCAGACCATCATTAACTAATGCACCGCCGCGGCGTCTCGTCTCGCTGCCTCAAAATGAGAGCTGAACAGTATCTTCTCTAAACTGCCGAGAACATACCTAATACATTACTACCTTCTCCCGATTAAATACACTAACATTGATATTATTTGTAATATAGTAAAATAAAGCACTCAAATAATTATTGGAAGTAGTTATTGTGGCTACAATAATTAATTATAAAGTGTAGCACATAATGGAGTAATTAGGAAGAAGAAACGTTAAGTAATCCATTTTATTTTGAAGAATACAAGAAAGATAGTCTTTGATTTGTTCGTTTTTGTTTATGCTTTTCTACAAGTGGATATTTTATTTGTATACATTATATATTATCCACCTGAGAACTGCTCCGTAGAAGCAATATTTAAGTGTGATACTGTTTGAATTATGTGATGTTTTATCAGCTGATTTCGATTTTTTCGGTCAATAATGGGTCTGTCGGGATTTGCATGTCCCTAAGGGGGAGGAAGACGCCAGCCACGGGCCAGGGTCACTACAACCCGGCCGCTGTCCGGTGAGCATCAAGAAAGAGATAAAATGGGTGGACCTGCCGTCTTTGGCCTTTGCTGGCGGCCTTGTCGGTGGGCAGCTTTATTCGTATTGATCTGACTCCATAAGATCTTAAAAGGTATGCCCCAACAAAGCACTATGTTCAGGAGAAGAGGAACAGGGGTAGGTATTATAGGTAGTTTATGTGGTCTTGAAATGACCACGAATCACTCGGTGTCTAAGGGTAGGCGAACACCGTCCAGATCCCAAAGGCGAGTGTGAACCGGAGAGAAGCAGACTGGATCCCCGTGGGAGACACTACTAGGTCAAGTTTATAGTGCCACGGCGACCGTCATCCGCGAGGAAGAGGTCTCTTCCAAGAAGTTGCTAGTTTTAGCGAGGCATAGGAAGAGAGATATAGGAGTACTAGTGTATTTATAGACATATTGGTTTTTAAGGCAATAAACTAACTGACAAACATGCAAAATTAGGTTCTAACGATACACAGCTACCAATACCGTACTCTATAATTGTTTGAAAACTAATCAATTACACAGACTAATTCAATTTTGAAATTCTGAATTATGGATAAATCCATTATTGTTTATAATTATACAATGGTTAAAGCGATTTATGATTTATTTCCCACCTGAAAAAAATGCACCTACGACTGCAAGTAGTATAGATACTTTTAACCCTGAAAAAGTATTGATTTATTGACATTGAGTATTGCCCACTAGATCACGGTGCTCCCTCATCAACAGAAAAAGGAGGCTTGGTTTACACCAGCCATATTTGTCTTGTTAACTGAGCCCCTTTAGCCTTATACCAGGTGAGAATGATTGACTGAGCAAAAACTTCACAATATTGAATTTCTTTTTATAAAGCTACCCCTGTTCGTTATAAATCCGCCTCTTGTATTATCTTCCCTCCTAACTTATAACCACTAGTTTAGGAAGACATTATTTAAATTCAGCTCAACTATATTTTATGTAAATTTGGTTTCTTTTGAAGATATGCAGCAGTATTCTTACAAACATAATATAAAACAATCTAGAAATAGAACAATCTAGAAGAGACTCTATTACCGACCATGAACAAGGTAACAGTCTCAAACCAGTACTTTCAACCATCGCGTCCCTAAAAATGATCTAATCTAGTTGATTTTGTTTATTTATGGTATCTCCTTCACAAATCCATTCGTCGTCCTTTATTCCAGGAGATGTCTCAAAAGCGTCTACAATGATGATACGCAATAACAATAGTAGATAGATAATGTGCTGTAACAATTTATCGACAACAAATTTGATATGAAAAAGTTTAACTAAGTTTTTAGTCTTCTGAAGTCACGGCTCAAGAAATATGATGTCCTGATTTTTTTTTCTGGTAGCTAAATCCATAATAAAGATTTTTAAGAATCAATGTTATAGTAGTATTAGATATAAATTTTGGTTGATAACAAAAATATTGCTTTAACATTTGAAAAAATAATTGATTTATCACATATTTGATAGTTCTGGAGGTAAAATTACAATTGACTTGAACATAGAAAGTGCGTTTGTCTTTTAGTGGAGTATCTTGATGAGGTGTAGTAGAAAAATAATTATTCACACTTTAATCTTTTTTTCAATTTCCTCCAAGATGATGTTCCAGTATTCTTATCCGAGCCAATTCTCGTATTAGTTAGCTATCTTCCCTAAGCCCCTTGAACACATCGATACATCATCCCTTCTACAGGTTATTACTTCATTTATTACGTTGAGTGATCACCTACGTAAGTGATAAGTTACATCACAATTTGATGATTCGTAAAATTGCTGTAACCCGTTATAGTGTTCACGTACGTCATCGGCTTGTACATTTTTACAAAAGACGAAAATACAGCTTTATTAACCTTGTAGTCAACAGGTACTTAATTGTTAAGTAAATAGCCTGGGTTTTTTGGCTATAGCTGGACTGTTGTAAAAAATATTTTTTCCTTTCTCAATACATAAAGTACTGAGGTACTTTTTTTATTTGATGGAAACCTCAATTTTTATCTGAATAGATTGGTATAATCTCTTGCAGATTTTATTTATAAAAGACGTTTCGCTAACAAGCTCCAAGCAATTAGTTTTGGCTTACCCGGTGAAATCCGCTGATAGAATTCTAAAATGAACCGAAAACTGACATGCCAATATTACTGCGTTACATGCCAATGCCGATAGCCCAGTTGCCCTTTTCCATCTATTTTTTCTTCTGTATATTATATTAATCTTTATAAAAAGTAAAGTTAAAAACTTTTTCGATATTATTATACTTGAGTTCCAAAAAAGCGTGTTATGAATCACAAGTTTTTGTTATCTCTTATTGAAATGTTGAAGTATATTCCTTTAATTTCAGTTACTGCAAGAGATTATTTAGATTCTCTATAATATACTAACTCTTCCTTAGCTCCTCTGAATGCTGTCTTCATTTTCCTTTCTATGCCCTAATTCCTTAATGTAGGCAGTTTAAGATAGTCTATTAGTTAATGGGATGGCCGATTAGAGTCTCTACTACTTATGCAATTTATCGACCACTACTATTATTGATTATTAGTTTGAGTAGGTATTTTTTAAAATCGGCAAATTCCTAATGTTTGAAATTTTGGTGGGTCATTTTTTGTACGTGAAATTTCATAAATTATTGAGTGATTTATGTGGCACTAAGCTGAAGACTAATGTAATTACTTACGCAAATATTGAGTGATAAATGAAATTCTACAAAGCAATTTTACTTAATATAGCTAATGTGAAATTTATTCACACATAATTCACATTCTAACCTGAGTGGGCATTATTCTTTAAATATGCATTTATTTCTAAAGGTAGATAAATCTCCCCATAAATACCTTTCTACAGAACTAAATTCCGGAAAACATATAATAAATACTAATATCTGATTGATTTTACATAATTCAGAACTTTAAACTAATATATTTCAACAATAGTTCTATTAGTATTGATTAAGAATTAGCAAATATGATCTTGTCATTGGGCAAGTTAAGGCAAGTCATAAGGCAAACTTAATATTTAAGAAATACGTTTAATTTCTATAAGCAACCAGGACTTTAAATATTTACAAAAACTTGCTTTACTAACCAGCATATTCGTTCGATAACCAAAAAAAAATAAAAAGAAGAAAAACAATTAGCTAATTTAAACAGACGTCTCAACAGCGATTACTCAAGCTTCTTACTCCTACCAACTTCCTAACTCGATTTACGAAGCTGTTATATTTTACTCTCCATCTTTATTTACCTCAGTAATTTGAAGTTTTCAGGTCGAGTGATGTAAATTTCCACCTATTAAATGTTTAATTTTCTGTTTTTAATAGAGAGAACAAATTTGAATAAGTTTTAGTATATAACATTAATATTCTAATGTATATAACATTATGATTTATATTATCATAATATAATTAAAAATGCATACAAATGAGGTGTAATGCTCCTGCCTATACGAACGTAGACGGCTCAACTCACCTAACACCTCTCATTACTGAACTGTGTTATAGATGAGATATTTCTTTGGGTCCAATATGCACCCTCAACCTTACTTCGGGCTTGGACCCTGATATTTCAGAAAACGTTTGAAAATATAAATACCTAAGCTGATAATTTTCATCAAAATATATTATTTAAGGTAAATGAAAGATCCTATGACTATTGTATTATTTTCAACTCGTTGTTTTAAAGAAAAAATTGTTTGTTACAAGTTATGTACATTATTTTAAATGGATTTATGTGAAAAATTGTAAACAGCCGCAATTATTTTTTTTTTATTTCAGAACTCTTATTATTAAATAATTAAACCTTGGAGCTATTATGTATGTATATATAAGTTAATCGGCGGCGGTTTAGATAGATAAAAAGATAATAACGAAAGAGGTAAATGCACCAACACACTCTGACTCCAGTAAAAGAATATAATCAGACATACATAGGATCATGGGTTGTTTACATTCGATGATCTTATTAGTATTCGACATAGTCCTCTGGCCTCAGGCTTTAACTCCCCCCTGCCAGTTCCTGACCATCCGTCGGGAACTCCAATTTACCACTTATACACACTTAAAGCATATACTAATTACCTATAGGTCGGAAAATAATAATTCCGTGCTCATCCAGAACAGCACAACAATGTCTTACAGTCATAAGAAATAAAACAGAAACCTTATCGAATTTCGTACAAAACTAAAGATAATACAATAAAATAAAAATATCCTGGTGGAGGGGCGAGGATAATAGAGCCAAACTATATTACTTCGGAAGGCTTCCCCACCGGAAGCTTTAACTGCTCTACATGTACAGTCCTGCGCTTCCCGGGCTCACGGACACTTTGCATGTCACTAAATTGTGTTCGTGAATCGCGATCACCCTGAAGGCTCCCTCATAACGGCACAATTCTTTAGTCCGATTGGAGCCGATTCTTTGATACACGGTGGTGCCTATCGTAACGTGTCCTATCGGTTTTACGCCTGCATTCTCCCTGACCACCCTCCTAGTCTTTTCGGCTGTAATTCTCGCGTAGACCTTTCCCCACAGTTTCCCCGACTCCACGCGGTTGTTGGCGAGCTGTGCTGACGTATCTTCTCCCACCCCTGTTCTATCTGTGTCTCGCTTGGAGGTCAGTCAGCGGTGTTTTCACCGTTGGGGTATCAACTTGTAGCCCTATTGGTGCGTGCCTATCATATTTCGTACAGTGGCAGACCTTGCATGCTCCTAGCGTCTCCTGGATAGTCTTCCTCATCCACCACCAGAAATACTTTCGCTTCAACGCCTGAGCCGTCTTGTGTTCCCCCAGTGATTATTTTTGCCCTGATGGTACACCAGCGTTATCTCCTTCATAGTTGTCTCGTCCGTGATGGTTTCTGCCATCATGGTGCACCACACAAATATTCGATCCACCCCAGTCTGTTCTGTCCCCCACAGCCGCCTAATCTTATCCCAAATGGTCGTTATTACAAATAGTGAGTCTTCCATGGGTTGGAAGCATCCTTGAGGGCACGACAAATTTACTCATTATTCACCCCTGGCGACGATCATATGGTCGTGCTGTTGGATAGTCGATAGCTGCCGTACGCTATCTTCATGAGTCCCAAGGTTTTAGTCTTCCAGACTATCTGGTGGCGCTTATCGTTTATGATTTCTTCGCGCTCTTCTATGTCCGCAGGCCTATCATCCATCAAGCTCTCTCTTCCTGCCGACGGTTCCTCCTCAGCAGACTCGTGTTGGTCGCCTTCCCTCTCCGGCATCCATTCCCGCAAGAACTGCAGTACGTTCCTGGATGATTCCCCCTGATCTTCTTCTAGTGCTTTGACTGTCATCGCACGGGACAGCCGGTCCACCACAACATTCTCTTTACCGGGCTTATATACTACCTCCAAGTTATACTGATCGAGGAACTCTTTCCACTGAGTGACCCTCGCCGACGATTCCTTCAGTTTGCCGACCCACTGTAGCGGTCGGTGGTCTTTGTGCACCCGGAACCTTCCCCCGAACACATAGGGCCGGAAGTGATGGATCGTCTAGACTATCCCTAACTCGCGTTCCAGCGCGCTGTACCGACTTTCCGCCTCTGTGAGGCACCTACTAGCGTACGCTACTGGACGGTCCCCTGTGCCCCCCGCCTGTGACAGAACCACTCCCAAGACATATTCACTGGCACCCGTCGTTATTTTGAATTGCTTTGTGAAATCAGGAAAAGCAAGTACAAGATGTTCCTGTAGTCGTCCCATTCGCATTCGCACTTGCGAATATTCGCCACTATGTCGGGGCTGATGACTACCTTTTTCCCCTTTGAGGAGGTTGTTAAGATGTACCAGGTATGCTGCCATTTCTGGAACGAATCGACTGTAGTACACACACTCTGACTCCTGTAAAAGACTGCTTTATTGTGGAAGATAATCAGACATACATAGGATCATGGGTCGTTTACATTCCATAATTTTATTAGTATTTGACATGGCCTCTGGATTTAACTTATATATATATATATATAAGTTTACTAGGGAGGCTGCTATGAGAAGGTAAACATAAGCAAGCCTCTCCGGTTAATTCCCTCACAGATTAGGAAACCTTTATATAGCTCGCGTAGTGAAAATAAAGTCAGTCTTATGCTAACCTCTGATGCGTTTTACTTCAACCTCTTTCCTCTTTTTGAGATTCTATCCGTACTAATCGTAACAGGTACCGAAACCCGGGAGTATTACTTGAGATACGGTCGCCAAGACCTGAGCAGTTAGTGGTCTCAAGTACCGGGAGTGAGTAACGGAAGACGTGCGTAATTAACCGGAGTTGTAGTCGTGCCGGAGTACAATTCTTTTCCCTTCGTGTTCGTTTTTGTCATATATAAATAAATTTTAGACGGCAAGTGTACGAAATGGAACAGATTGTGAAATTAAAAGCCGACTTGGCGCTAGCGATAGAGGAAAAGGAGAGACTGGACGTATAGATGTTTATAGCGGAAGAAAGGTCCCAGATGAATTTAATTAAAGTTCGAACGCAGAACTCCTCATTCATCCACGGAATTATGAGCCAACTTGACCCTTTCACGGGAGTATTGGGTGAACTTGACCACCTCTTCAAGGGAGGGGACCAAATAAAGGCACTAACGGTGACTCGGAGGGGCCTAGGCATGCTCACCGATACTGATGCGGCTTTACTAGAGACATCCCTAGTAAGCCAGATATGGAGACAAGTCTTACAGGGAGACGTGTCACAGTCTTGGGAAGAGCTAAAGACGAAGTTGAAAAGACTCTACGGAGGGGGGAGATGGACCCTGGAAGAGGACGTCATCTATATCCTCAAGGAGAAACGAGAACAGGGCCAATCGGAGAGCGATTTCGCAGAGAAAATATTAATAATGTACAACCGGCTCAGGGAGAAGATGGTGGAGACGTGCGGGTAACAGTAGGGGGACGGATGCGGAGCGAATAAGGGTGCGGAACGGAGGGGGGCAACCCGACACGCGCGCTAAGAATTAACAACAGCGTGAGGGGGAAAAAGGGGTCCAGGTTGCCAGTGGCAAAGGGGGGGGTGTCATGAATTAAATTTTTAGTAGACATGGGGGAGCACTCGTTAATATAAGTAAAAGGGGGGCCCAAAAGTTAGGGATTTGGGGAAATCGAGAACCACACGAATGCACGATAACGACTGTTAGTGGGAGGTGTAAGACGGAGGGGGAGGTGCAGATGAGTCTACTCGAAATGTAACGTAGAAATTAGAGTCCACATAATCGAGCAACTGGCTAGCGATTACGAACTAATCGTAGGATGCGATATCCTGCAGAAAGTAGGAATGCAACTGAAAGTCCGGCGTAAGGAGTGGAACAGAAGGATGGGAGGGCGCAGATATGAAATTTCAGCGAAACAGCGTGTGGGTGACATGCGGATAGGGGCCACAGGGTGCGCATACAATGCAGTGAGTCAGGTGGTGAATGATAATGAAGATCTCTTCCACCAGGAGTCTGAAGTACTGCCGACTACGGGGAAAACTGCACATCGCATTCGGATAACATCGGAAATTCCGGTATACGTAAAGGAAAGGCGGTACCCACAAGCGATGAGGGGGATTATCTGTGGATAGCTCGACGAACTTCTGGAGCAGGGGTTCATCCACCCAAGCGATTCTCCCTTTAATAGTCCGTTATGAGTAGTGGAGAAGAAGAACGGGGAGAAAAGCGGGTCGTGGTGGACTACCAGAAATTGAACGAAATCACGGTAGACGAGAGGTATCCACTCCCGAAGATCGAGGACATACTCGATCGCCTGTCGGGAGCGTCGGTGTTCAGTACGCTGAACCTCAAGAGTGGATACCACCAAGTTAGGATGGCCGACGGAGACGTGGGAAAGACGGCGTTCTCTTGGGAGCGGGGGCATTATGAGTTTGTGAGGATTCCCTTCGGTCTGAAGGGAGCCCCGTTGACATTCCAGCGTATTATGGACGAACTTCAAAGAGGACTGGGCGAGGACTTTTTGCAGGTGTATAGGGATGACTTAATAGTGTTCAGCATGACTGAACAGGAGCACGTGCGGCACCTGCGCCAAGTCCTCGCAAGGATACGTGAGTTCGGTCTCAAGCCGTTGCGCGAGAAATCTAAGTTCGGGCTAGAGGGGATTCGGTTCTTGGGATATACCGTTTCACGAGACGGGGTACAGCCGGATCAGGAGCGCGTAACTACTAAAGAAGGAAAGGAGCTTTCGGTTGGGGCCGAGCAACTCGCGTGTTTCGAGAAATGCCAGGAGGTCCTGACCACGAGGACGCTATTGATATTCCCCAACTTTGGGAAATTAGTCCAAATCACGACGGACGCAAGCGCAGTCCTGGGCACCTTCAGCAAAATTTCAATGGCATACCCCGTAGAGACCAAGACCCCGGAGGCGGTGTGGGAGGGAATACTCTAATGGCGTGGCAGCTACAGAGTCCCTGACACGATCGTATCGGATTTGGGCCGGGAATTTGACAACGAATTAATCCGGAACCAAAGTAAGGAGCTAGGTATTCATAGGCGACGGAACACTCCACACCACATCAAGGGCAGAGGCGCGGTGGAGCGTCTCCACAATACATTGGGGGAACACCTTCGGTTGTTCAAACTCGGCCGCCAACTCGACTTCTACAATGCCACGGCAGCAATGCCACGGCAGCAATGCCACGCGTGGTGGTTGCGTAAAATCACACGATCCACTCCGCGACGGGACTGTCACCGATCGAAATAGTTTTCGGACAACGACGGCGCGATCGGGGGGACCTGCTGACAGCGCACAGCCTAGAGTTGCAAAGCCAACTAGCGGAGACACGTAGGGAACGCCAGTCGATGTTGGAGAGGGTTCGCGAGCGGGTGATCCGGCAGATACAGACCCACGTGGACTAGTCCAATACCCGACCCAGAATATTTAACACGGGCTAGATTACTTTGGAGACCACAGTATATCGCCGGCTATGAGGGGTCATACAAGATCGTGGCAATCTCTACACCATTCGGGACGCGAAACATCCCTTTCGAGTGCACACGGACCACTTGGAAGAATTACGGATACCGCCACTCGTGGTTTGGCGGACTGCGGAGGGTGGCGCTCCATCCGAAACACACGCAGGTAAAATTATGTAAAGCCCAAAAACCAATGTTGTAAAGTAATAAAATGATTCCCTCAATCCCTGAGAATACAAAACCATAGGACCATGTGGCCCTGCAAGCCTACCTTAATTGTAGTATTTCTATTATTATGTATCGACAAGAGATGCCATTATATTTTGTTTCATGAAAATGTTCGACCTGTAACAACTGTAACCTAGTCAGTGGTTGTAAATATGGTATGAATGAAAACATTTATCTCAATTATTTATTGCCTATTAAGTATTAAGGCAGATTGTAATTTCATCATAATAAAGTTGTTTTATATCAAAATTTATAAAATATCTATATTTATATTAGTTAAAGCTAGATGAAAGTTTGTGTTGTAAACTAATACGATCATGGGAGGTAAACAACCCATGATCCTATGTAGGTCGGATTACTAGACAATAAAGTAGTCTCTTTACAGAAGTTTGAGAGTGTAGTTCGTTTCCCTCTTTCCTATTCTTTCTGTAAGCTTAACCGCTTAATCTATTAACTTTTATAAATATATATATATTGAGTTGTGGCCCCGGCCTTATCAAACAATTTTTTTGGGAAATAATTATTTATCTTTACTTACAGAAATGAACAGATCTTTTGGTGGTAGAGATTTTTGTACAGCAGTGTTTTATTATATCTGTCAGAAGAAAATGGATTTTTTTAAAAAAGCTTATGAAATTTGCTTATGTTAGTTTAGCTCGATATTGTGCCGGTGATCAATGGGAAAGTTAACATTTGAGAGGATAACAGTACCAGAATGCGATTTTCCATCGTGCCAGTGTGTTCTTTAAACCTGGAACTGTGGTCGTTTCAGTAATAATTGTGACGTCGCCGAATGTCATGTAGTAGTGTTGTCAGTTTGTTTGCGTTATTTTGAATACCAATGGTATTCCGATAGGCTTTGGGGGATGTCATTATCAAGCAGGCGAGCTTAAAATGAGTTGGGAAACCAGTTTTTTGCAAATTGATAAATTGGTTCTGAAATAAGTGAAGCTTGAGGTAAAATGGCTAGTATACTCTGTGGAATTCGGAGGTGCAATAGTTTGCGATATATGAGGCTTAGACAAATACTATGGTTTTAGGACGTAAGGAAGAGGAGATCAGGTCTCGCAATCGTCTCAACTCAGCCAAACCAATGTGTAAATAATGTGTATGAAATAAAAAAATAATCATAAAGGAACCAGGCCTTGGATTGTATTCTACAAATCATCAAAAAATGGAAACTGGTGGATTCCCGGAGATATTATCAATATTTATGGATTTTTTATAAATTGAACACACTTGACGTAGCCCTATTGTGCGCCAATAAAACACCCAACGATTGTACAATACATCGTGTAAAGCCTCACACTGTTGCTTTCTCATGCTTTATTGTAAAATATTCCCAGGAATTTCTTTGTTATATAGCCAGTTAAGGAAATATACTCCCTTTTACACGTAGAAACAATATTACTCCAGCTATGGGATGAAAAACACACGAGTAATAAAGGCTATATCCCAAGTTGTGGTTTATTGGCTTCCTTCTGTGCTCCCTCACCGCATAAGTCAGTCGATCCTTCAGCCTTATTCAGATCGTAAAAGTTAAAAGAAGGTTCGATGCATAATATGTTTTGCTCATACCCTTCTTCAAACTTTATCATGTGTCATGATACAGGTTGGTTCCGAATAAAAACAATCAATGTACATTTCATTGTAGAAAATCCATTTCATAACTATATATATCTAACTTCTTTATTGTGCTAAAATTACAATCTGCCTTATTAGTAAATAAGTAATTGAAATAAATGCTCTCATTCATACCATATTTACAATTCATCATTCACTCGCTCATTCATACAATATTTACAAACAGAGGCCTCCCAAATCCACATGATCGTCACCTCCCTCACATGCGAAAGAGGAAGCGGAGTCTTGGGAAGTCCCCCACGCTCCTCTGTCAGCGGCGTCACCGGATACGAGCCAGTGGAAGCTGACGAAGAGGGCTAGAAATTTAATAACTAAAAAAACAAAAAAAAAATCCTGTAGGTCGACCTTTAGTTCAGTCGACCTTACAGTGTGTTCATAAAGAATAATATCTTAGTTTATACTGAAACAGTTCTTTTCATTGAATATGTATATATTTTTTAGTTTCTTAATTAATTAATAACTTATAGTACTAATTTTTTTGTACGTTGCTAATATTTCCTATCTCGGTTACTTTCTAAATGCATTGCATACCTTTAATTACATAAACATAATAATTATAAGACTGTAACTATATTTATAATACAAGATGGTCACATTACCTGATATTAATTGCAAAGTTGAATAAACATGACATTCTATAAGTGACATACTGGTATTGCAGGGAGTAGAATTTATATATTCATTTAGCCGAAAAGTCAGAATTTAGTTTGTGAAATTATCCATATTTAAAAATTATGACCTTTTTTGAATAGTTTCAATAAGAAAAGAACAATTTAGATGTAATAGTAAATTGTAAAAATGTAACATGATTAACGAGAAATAAATGATTGTTATTAAATATATATAATTTAAGGCATTCACAAGTGGGATACCATAATCATTCATCAGATTATGTTAAATTAACTATCGTTTTAGTTTTATTCTACAAGCTTTGTGGTGAACAAACCGTTTACACAAAATCATCACTATCACAATTTCCTACTTTAACTAAATTATTGGTTATTTATTAACTAATTAAAATTTTTATACATCTACCATGCCTGAAACGATTATACATTTGAGTATATCAAACTCTTATCATTTTATTTCTAATACAAATATTTTAAACACTTTTCTCCTTCTCATTTTTCTTATCTCTTAGACATCTCAGAATATGTCTGACACTTAAGGACGATTCACGGTAGTCAGGCCAGATTACCTCACCATCCGGGATATTACCAGCTGATTTAACTGGTGGTCTGTTCATACTGTAGACGACGCAATTGTAGTCCACTCTACATCTTCATTGTTTAATTCGGATGAAGAAAATTACTTTGGATCAAAATAAAAAAGACAACGGTTCTGATTAATTTTTATAGCATAACAAAGAATTAGTTTGTCTTGAGTTGTTTGCGATCTCTGTTCATAGTGTAGCAGTGTGAACTGAATTTTTATGAGTACAATCATACTAGCCACTGAAGTTTAGAATAAATATTATGAGACGTTTCTTGGTCATGTTGATTTTAGTCGATTGACGAACGTTTACACTAGTTGTTCAAATCAAGTCAGGAGCACTCCGGTTCTGTTCGTCGTTTATCAGTAGCGGCTCCTGCCTTGTCCAGACTTGACCGAAACGTGTTGTGAGATTGGTCTCACTTTGTTGAATGCCTCAGAGATTTGTTTTTAACCTCAGACATAACTAGCTTGCGCTATTTTATATTACTGATGCTAGAACTCAATGCACTACCCCTCCCGTTATTGGAGAAATTCCTTTCAGGTTTTAAAAGAATGTGTCCGTTAATTAAAGAGCTTCAATTCAACATGGGAATACATCAAATACGCAGGTAAGGAATAAGTGGATATCCATCTTGAAAATTAGTTGTAGTTGCTATCCTGATGCAAGTTGATGTTGCCTGCATGTTTTTTACCAATCGCACGCTGTGTTTAATTTTTCAGTATTATTATATTTCTGTATTTAATACAGTGCTTGTGTATTTGTATTCATCTTGTACCTCTCTTAGTTCGATCTTTGCAGGAATGTATTTTGCTTTGTTTGCCGGTAAACCATTTCCATCAAATGGACTGATTTTCAATTATATTCAAAAGGAGAACAAGCTTTTTTTTTTAGGCTAAATGTTTAAACGAACTACCATTAAATATCTGTTTCCACTGCATAGTTAATTAAAGTTCAAATGCACTATAAGAAATATATTTATTTAACATATTCACTTGAGTCGATAAATGGATGTGTTGTTGAATAGTTCAATAAAGTTGAATCAGCCATTGATCAAATTGTCCCTTTCTGTTCAATTCGCTGTCTTCTGAGTAAAATACTCAAGTGTAGTTATTTCTTGTTAGTCGGTTTTTTTATTGTTTTATTATAGTTTTTGGAATGTAAAAGTCATCATGAGCCATTAAAATTAATTATGACCTGCTAATAATAATCTAATATTCACTATTTTTCCTGTTGTCATTTAAAATTTCCTGTTATATTGGTTACGTTTGAGAAACCTTAGCAGTCACTTTATTTTGTTTGCAGCTTTTTATTTTTTTTTATAATTTTAGTTATTATATTTTTTTTGAAGTGTTATCTTTAAACATTTTTTCTAAATATTATCTATTTATAATCATAAAATGATGATTCTTTGTTAATATAACTTAAAAAAGGCAAATTTGAAACTTTTTGTATTTTATCGCTAATAATTATTTAAGTTCTAATCATTTATTTTTTTAAATATTAAGTACAGTGTATTATAACTATATTTTCAACGATTCATCTAATATTTTGCATATTACCAAGTAGTTTTAAGATTATTTTTCTATTTTAAAGGCAGCATTTTCTTTTAATATTTTGCATAAAATGAACAATAGACATTCTAGATAATGGAAATAAACCTAGATTATAGTGGTCTTAAATAGTTAAAAAAAATCATTTTGCATAGTTAAAAAAATAACCATCACGGTTATCATATTATTAAAAATCTTTTTAGAAAATATCGGTGTAAAATAACAGTTCTAGTTCAATCAATACCTCAATACAACCTTCATACAAAAAGGCAGTTAATAATAAATTTGTGGAAATTTTGAGAATTGTGATGAACAGTGCGACTAACACAATTCAAAGGGGTTTTAAAAGGTAGATTTATTAAATTTGTGTTTATATATTATTTTCACATTAAAATGTTTCTTTAATCCTAATACTTCCATTTTGAATAAGATTTAAATAAGCATTATTACATTTGTAATAAACGAACAAATTTTGAGACTGGTGAAAGAAAATGCTGCTACCTGACTTGCTGGAAGCATGGCTTAAGTGTCAACAAGTAGAGGTACACAGATTGCGTTTTCTGGGATAATTTTTTATTCTTTTTCTATTTAACTAAACCAAAAGTGATACAAACTCTGATTCAGCAGACACTTGATGAGGCCAGACTTCGAAGTGGTCTCAGGGACCCTTACTGCGTACTGTGTATCATCGACACTCCTTCATAAATGTTTCTTAGTCAGTGAAGTCTTAGATCATTTCCCTAATCAACTGTTTCCATTCCCTTGGCATGCACGCGCAAACTTAGCATTATTACCTTCTCCTAGCTTGGACATGAAGAGTATGTTGGTGGTAGATTGAGTGTAAAAGGTTAAGTATTGACAAAAGTAAATTAAATCCATCCCTGGGGCGATAAGCAACTTATTTTTGACGTAGGAATATAAAAGATATTTTACAGTTCATTCCGGGTGTAGAAATAGGCCATTACTAACGCTTCTCAAGGGTATCCTGAATTCTGTTTCTTAAGAGAATTCATCATTTCACTTTATCTTATTTATAGCCTCAGATTTGAACAGAGAGGATAATAGCTCACACCGATATTAAAACTTTTCAAAACTTATATCTAGGTTATTTTGATTTTTATGGTTCCCGGACACCACCTTAGATCATAACAAGCATCAGTTCGAAAAATTAAATTTTTTGCCATATTATGATTATGTAAGCCAACAAGTTGGACACGCGGTGGTAGTAACGCCGTGAACGTTTGACGCCCTACATATACTGTCTACTAGTTTGCTGGATTATCCCAATCAGATAACAATCTTAGAAACATTAAATTCTCTAGGTAAAAAGTACGAAAGTAGTTTTCTATGCATTGTCCTGTCTAAGAGGGTATTATGAGTCATTAGAGGGTATCGTGGAGTTTTTAGAGGCATCGCTCATGTTTAGACCAATCGTTTTCAAATGTTAATCATTGACTTGTCATAACCATTTCGAGATATCTTACACTTGATTAAATGTGAGCACATTTGTTTAATGAAGGGTTACTGTTACATGCTATAGTCATACCCGTAAATGATCCCTACCATCCCTTACTATCTCCCTATCCAGATCTAAGCCTCCACTCGTTGCATCCCCTTGACTGCGGAACAATCATAATCTGAAGAGGTTTTCCCTCTTTTGGCGGTTCTTGCAGTATGTCGCTGTTCTTCTTCCGGCTGCACGCAGTGCGAGCCAGGCGCCGAGAGGGGAAGCCTAAGAAGCACACGGGGGCCTCTGGCCTGGTCGTGGGCTGCGCAGGCACCCTACCCATGCGCAGGCCTAACATCAACATCAACTCGTCCAGCCTCTTCGAGCGGCCGCCACCCAGCCCCTCGGACTCGCTCGATGAGGTCGCCTTCAGGATTCCAAGGTAACAAATATCACCTATAAAATACTCAACATTAATTGATTCATTTTCTCAAACAGGAAATTGCAGTTTCAAAAGTGAGTAACTATTTTAGTGCTAGTATATATTTTTATTGTTTGTGTTTTTATATCATTATTCGTCTTACATTCTTATCGGACTCTGGATCGTCTCTTAGTAATGTTCTAGGGCGGATTCGATATTAAAGCCGGATCAGGTCATACTATTATTGACAAGGTGACAAATGTGCCCCTATATATTATAAAGCATGACAACTGAGCCATATCAGGAGTTATTCCGTAGCTAAATGGATCAACTGTAGGATTTTAAAGGATTCGTTTTTTCACTTCGCGTATGAATATGTTTTCGTTATAATTAAACAATTTAAGAGAAACGTGTACGTGAAGTCTGCAAATATTAACACCTAATTTCCTTCATTTAGTTAATTTCTCTCCATATATATATATGATTGAGGCTAGTATATGGAAAAACAAATATGAACTACGTTTCCCCTTCTTTCACGGCTTCTTTCCAAGCCGAAAAAGAACGCGACACGTGGCACCCGTGGATAGTGCTGGAGTAAAGATGGTGGAAGCTGACCTGTGATCTGTCTAGGGAAGCACTGTTGGTGTTGGCCATTGAAAAAAAACAGTCAGTTTCTAATTAGTAATGTACCATCGCCGTTGCTAATTCATGTGATTACCATGCCATAGTTAGAGCCAATTAATTAAATATCCTAGTTATTTTATTATACCGATGAAGAAAATTAATACTAAATGTTCATAATAAATTTTCATATGGATCATTAAACAGTAATATTTTTTTAGTTTAATGTAATAAGAATATTTTCGTTTTGATATGCTCGGTTAATAGGGAATAATGATTATATCTCCCATGGATATTCGTAATTGTGGTTGTGTTCATTTTCAAAATCTATAATGTGTTTTTTTTTTATTTAATAAAATCTTGGTGTTTTTTATTTCTCAAGCACATCTATTCTAATGTTCTATCATACTAGACCTCCTAGAAGTTTAATTATTTATTGAGGATAGTGAATAAATAATCTTTTTTTTTATATCCTACTATTTACCTTGGGTGAACGAAAGTTAAAACAAATTATCGATCCCGATCTAACTTATTTTATTTATTTTTTTCCTTAATTTTTAAAGTATTACAAATATTTATAAAGGGCTGAATGTGTAATGATACTTGGGGCTAGGAAGCGGTCAGCCGGCATCATAACGCCTTCCGGAGCATAGTTACTATAACGATTTTATAACCTAGACCCCAATTAAATGTCCTTGCTTGAGCCCAGAAACAGTCTCAGGAAAGTCATAAACCTTAATCTACCGCGCTTCAACTTCCGGATGGATCATTTACTAAATTAGAAATAATGAAACGTTCTTCGTTAGTGGAATTTGTTGTGAATAATATGGTAAAAAATTATAATTCTTCACGTATCATATTAAATATAAAAAAAAAACTCTAAGCCAGGTAATTAACATGGTCCCATTGTATCCACTTACTCTACCTTATTAATCTCCACTAAGCCTAAATGCTATGAACAGGTATGCATGTTATTCGTATTCGCAATTACTGTAATTATTCACCTAGATAAATTATTCTAAGCACAAGCCGATTACACGGTAACCGTACATATTCGTCATAGTCTCTTCCGATGTACCACTCCAAGTTTGGCGTATCTATTCGTGACCAAGAAACGGACCCAATAAAAAATCTTCTCGTCATCCATAATAGTGGTTAGGTATAGAAGTGTGTTTTTCTTTCTTTCAACATTACTGATTCATCAGTGGAACTCAGCGCCACCTGGGTCTGTTAAATTATTCAGTGTTAGGCATCCTCTTTCGTGTTTAATAAACCGCTGCTAACAGCAATGACCCCCTTTATTCCAACACGGAAAAATCATTAAATCTTTTTCCTAGTACTTTATTTCTAATTGACTACTTATTTATCAAAAGGGAATTTCATACATATATAGAAACATTGCAAAAATTACATTTTTTACATGTTGCTATACTATAACCTCTAGCATAAACACATAAGACCCTAGTGGAATCTCCTATTAACCTCCCGGGTAAGACAAATTAAATAATTTATTTTTAATTAGGTTTTTTTTAGAAAATAAATGTCTATAATAATTTGAATCCATTTTTTTTTTTTTTTTTGTACAACTACTCTAGAATTTCAGTGCATTTCTCGAGGTGATTATGAGATAAATATCCTTCTTGCAAATAAGTTCATAACCAAACAAAACTATCTCCAATTCCTAAACTCACTTGGAAATCATTTCGTTACAGAAAGAGACTTCAACGCCAAGTAATTTCAATGGAGTTCAGGGAAGATTATTTACAGAGTTCGTGCCCTTCTGCATGCACTAACATACTATATAGTATTCCTTTCACCAGATTCTTCTACAAATTGGCTCCTCAAAGAAGCGGACCTGACCGGAAAGATTTCTTTATCCACTACGGTTAGCTACTTCACCTCGTCGAAAGAACTACTTCCTTATTTTATTATTAAATGAAAACATTTACAGTCATCCGATTCGATTGATCCCAGAACATCACTCGAATGTCATGAAGCTTGTACATCTTTGCTATCTCAACCCAGTAACGTGCCTGGCAGGCCTCTAAATGATATCTCAATCCAGCCATCAACTTCCTGACCAAACATTTCTTAGAATAAATCCAAGGATCCGTTTTTATTGTTAGAGTTGCAGCATTATTGATGAGTTGGTACAGTTAGCTGCTTCGGGCAGAACAAATCAAGAAAGATCAGCAATCTGTCGAATGGCCAAAACGAAACAAAAAGGCAGTGACAATCCAGGAAACGGCCTCAATATTTCCTTTATTAGCAATGTTCCCGTAGGAATACCTGTCTTAGACGCATAAAATGCAACGGTTAGTGGTTTAGTATGGGTGTTCGCTTCATAGCAGGCAACTATACAACGCACACAAAAACAATCAAGCTGCTGATGACGGAGGGGATTACAATGCTTAGCATCTGGTGCTTGTGAAAGGCTGTAACAATCTATCCAGCCACCAACCAGGACTATGTGAGAAGGTTCTTTTCAACACACCTCCTTTTTGATTTTTGGTAAAAAATATGAAGTTTCAGAACTTCAGAAGAAGAAAAAAAAGAACGGACGAGACTGGCCGGACTATTTATAAACCACTATTAATAAAAAAAAAAAATTAAACACCTTGAAGAAAGGAATCTCACCCTCTCCTTCAACCCTCCAATCCTCCTACATAACAGGATGTGGCAGGAGTAGTAGCGTAGGGAATCTCCCCAATCTTTCCAACCTTCTCCATAGAAGGAAGAGGACAACGTTGCAGGAAATCTGTGGAATCCCTGGGGGTATATTGTAAGACGGTGTACTGTAAATACTATATGAATGAGAGAGCAAAGAACACATTACTGTAATATTCGACGAATGAGATCTTCAATTTCAAATCCATTGCCTATGATGACATTCTTCAAATGGAGGAATAAACTTTTAAAAATTAAAAATTAAAAAATTGCTATCGGATTGTGGAATGGTAGAATTATAAAACAGCTCTATTGCATTTTCACAACTGATAACCTCTTCTTTATTGTAATAGCGGTTTCGACAGTTCTAAGCTGTCATCTTTAGTTATCTCCAATTATCCCATTATGTGGGATAAATAACTCATCTAAAACAATAGTATTTTTATCTATTTAACCAGGGCAGCATCCACACTACACACTTTACGACTGAAGTGGAAAAACATTAAAGAAGTTTTATAAATAAAGTTTTGCTTTTCATTGTATTATTAGTATTTATTTAACCGGTGAATAAACGTGGTTGAAGTGGCAAATAAATAAATGAATGAAATATAAAATATACTATAACCAAACAATAAAGCTTATTTTTATGAACTTTTGAACAGTCAAAAACTTAAGACAAGACTCATTGTTCCACTTATTCACCAATCAAAAACTAAGCCTTATATATTTATATTATATCCAGTGCATGGTCTCCCACAGACTCCTGTAAAGAAGGAGGCCCTATAAAATAATGCTAAATTTACTAATAGACACAAAACTGTTTATTTGTTTATTTATTTTTAGTATTCACTTCCGCAGTACGCTATGTGATGAGAACTAAGAACCATAATACCGCGTACCCTTGACCTCGGACCATATGAGGTGGGTTTTTATTAAATTTTAATATAGCACTGGCGCTACTTTATCATATACTTTACTAGCTCCTAATTTAGTTCTAAATAATTGGCTGGCACGTAGAAGCAAACTTTAAGCTTCTATGTGTATATATATATTGTAACATTCATGATATTTGAGAATAAAGATCATGAACCCTCACATATGATAAGAGTCATTTTCCCTTATACTCCTAGGAGTGGGGATGAAATAAACCAGGCAGTCTTAGCGCAGCCGTTGAGAAGAACGCAGTTAGCAAGCTCCCGAATCGGCGGTTACCATACTATTGAAGAACCAACGGTAGAAAGTAACGTTGATTGGGTTACAGGAAGATCATCGATTGAACTGAGATAAGAAAGAAAAGCAGTTCAATGTTTATTGAATACCATGGTGTGTTAAGACAGATGAGCGGATAAGTTGTAGGTTGGTGTTATTAATATTGTTTCTTATTATGGATCCATACATAAAAAAAATTGAGCTCAAATTCATGTTTTGTAATTAGTAGAAACTATCATCATTTAAAAGGAATTGAATATTTTTATGTACATTTTGTCAGTACTCTATGTTAATTATAATTATTTGTCATAACCATTTTATTTAAATATATTTCACAATTCCTAGTTTCTCAATTTATTAATAACCACAACATTAGCCTTGAGATCGGGCGATTCAATCAGGATAAATTCCTATGTCAAAGACATAAAACAATTTGAATTAAAGATCTCATGACGGACCTGCCAAATTAGTTAAGTTAAATTGATCAAATAAAGTAAAAAGTGAAATAGTAAAAAATGAGGTAGGCTACAATATATACATATATATATATAACTTAAGTGTGTCGGATCGGAAAAAGTAAAAAAAAAGAATAAGTTTGGTATGAAATAAAACACTCAAAGACTGGGTAACAACTAACTTTATTAGAAACATAATCCTCTATTTATACCTTTCCAGTGTTTATCAGGGTGATTTGGGATTAGTGGCTCTTACTCCTGTAGGTCACATTTAACTCTCCCCTGCCAGTTTACGAACAATCCTCGTAAACTCAAACCACCGCCGAAAAGAAAACAAAACAAAACAAACAGAAAGAAGAAGAGAAAAAAAAATTGTACTTCATTGGTTAACTTAACATAAACAGAACTTACTCTATATGCTTAACTACCTTAGTCTAACATTTTATGTAAGATACACAACTAAACCTGGGTAATGCTCCCAAACGCTATATACACAAAACAAAAAGAAAAGACTTATTGCATACTTCTAACAAAAACAGCACATTACATGATAGTACAATAAGAATCTTATGGTCTGGCCCCTCCCACTGGGAACTTCAATTGCTCAACATGGACGGTTCTTCGTTTCCTGGGGTCGGCCAGACTCTGAATAGTGACAATATTGTGCTCCCTGATCGTGATCACTTTGAACGGGCCCTCATACCTCAGGACTTCCTTCGCCCGATTCGACAGGACCCTCCGGTAAACAATGTCGGCTATTTTCACGGTCCCCATAACATCTTTCACCCCCTCGTTGTCCCTCGCCACTCTCTTACTTTTTTCCGCGACCATGCGCCCGTACGCTTTCCCCCGCAACCTCTCTAGCTCGACCCTGTTGGTTGTTAGCTGTTCCGCCATGGTCTCATCTACAACCGTCTCTCCCTCGTTTCTCCTTCGGGCGCGTAACCCAAAAAGCGCTTCAAACGGGGAAAACCCTGTGGCCATGTGCACAGAGTGGTTGTACGCCGCTATGGCTCGGGGCATTGCCTCATTCGCGTCCAACCCTTTGTCGGCATGGAAGACTCGGAGATGTTCCCCCAATCTATTATGGAGCCGTTCAATCCCTCCCCTGCTTTTAGGGTGACCGGGTGTATTCCACTGCCACATAACCCCCAGCCGCTTCATCTCCTGCCTCAACGGCGCGTTGTCGAACTCCCTGCCTCCATCCGAGGAGATCACGTCCGGGACCCCGTAAAATTGGAACCACGTTCGAAGGGCGCCACTTACCGCCTCAGCCGATTTCTCCTTCACCGGGTGGGCCATGGCCGTTTTACTAAAGAGGTCCACCACCGTAACCCACTTGAAGCTTCTCCACGTAAACATGTCGATCTGCAGATCCGTTCCTGGTGTTGTAGGAGTACTCGTCTCTGTGTGCGATCCTACCGGGGGATGACGATCGTATTTTGTGGTGTGGCAAATGACACATTCGCGCACAATCTCCTCCACCGTTTTCCGCATCCCTACCTAGTAATACTTGCGTTTGAGGGCCGCCACCGTCTCGGTGATTCCCCGGTGGTTTGTCTTGCCTTGGTGATATGCGGTCGTGACGTCCTTCTGCTGTTCCCGATCACGAATGGTATCGACCATCCGGCGGCATCGTATGAACAAGCGGTCGATCCCAATTTTCTCGTACCTCCACAGGTTACGCATCTTATCCCACACCGTCGCATTTCCTACATACAGGTGGTGGGTGACTCCTGGTTTAGAGGCGTCTCGTAGTGCTTGGCATATCTGCTCCTCTCTAACGCCAGGCTGTGACCATTGGTGATGACGGAGTGCTTTTCGTATTTGGAGAACTCCATTTTCACCATCCCCGTCGTCCTCGTCTTCCTGATGACCTGTCGAGATTTATCGTTGATGATTTCGTCTATCTCTTCCATCTCGGCGGGTCTCCCGGTGTCCGACTCTTCTTCCGACGAATCCTCATTGTTTTGGGGCTCCGGTTCTCGCTCTCCTTCCCCTTCAGGCGTCCATTCCCTCACGAACCGCTGTAGATCTCCCGACGCTTCTCCTACCTCCGTTTCAAGCACGTTAACCTGTAGAGCTCGAGACAACCAATCGGCCACGACGTTGTCTTTGCCTGGCTTGTAGAAGACTTCCAGGTTGTATTGACTCAAGACCTCCTTCCAACGCGTGACTCGAGACGAGGACTCCTTTAGAGTGCCCACCCACAGCAGCGGCCGATGATCTGTGTGTACCTTGAATCGTCTGCCAAATACATATGGTCGAAAATGTTGCACTGCCCATACTATTCCCAACAGTTCGCGTTCCAGTGCGCTGTAACGAGATTCTGCCTCAGTAAGCCTCCTACTTGCATATGCCACGGGTCTTTCTCCCTTCTCACTCTCCTGCGATAAGACCGCCCCCAGTGCATATTCGCTCGCATCCGTGGTGATCGAGAACGCGATTCTCGCAAAATCGGGGAATGCGAGGACTGGCTCCTTCTGCAGCTGCATCATACACTTCTTGAGATTACTTTCTATCTCGGGCGTAATCCGAACGGTGCATCCCTTCCTCAGCAGTTCGTTGAGCGGAACCAGACTTTCAGCCATCTCCGGCACAAATCGGCGGTAATAGTTGAGAGTCCCCAACAGCCTCCTGACCCCCTTCACATCGTGCGGCATCGCCATTTTCCCGATCACCTCTACCTTCTTGCCGTCCGGCCTCACCCCTTCCGCCGAAATTACATGCCCCTGAAAACCGATCTGTTTCTGCCCCAGTATGGACTTTTCTCGGGACAGTTTTAGTCCGAACTGGCGTACCCTGTTGAAAACCTGCCGCAGACCATCTATGTGACGCGCCTCTGTCCTGCTAAAGACCAGGAGGTCATCCATATATACCTGGCACATATTCTCGTCGAGGCCGCGTAAAAATTCATCCATGAGTCTTTGGAAGGTGATAGGCGCATTTTTGAGTCCGAATGGCATGCGAGTAAACTCGTAATGCCCCCTTTCGAACGTAAACGCCGTTTTGGCCTGGTCCCTAGGGTGCATCCGGATTTGGTGATATCCGGACTTGAGGTCAAGCGTGCTAAAGATAGATGCTCCTCCCAGCCGATCCAAGATATCCTCCAATGGCGGAATTGGGTATTTCTCGTCGCTTGTGTTATCATTTAAGTGGCGGAAATCGACCACCACCCGATACCTGTCCCGTTCTTCCCCTTCAACCGGCTTCTTTTTAACGGCCCATAAAGGACTATTAAAAGGCGAGACGCTGTCCACAATAACTCCTTGCCATCTCAGCTCCTCGATTTCCTCGCGAATATGCCCCCGTAATGCCTGGGGGTACCTCCTCTCCTTGACATATGTTACCCTTTCTGACTTCAAGTGAATCTCGTGGAGAGCGCTCAGCGAATCCCCGTCGTGAAAAAATATGTCTCCAAATTCCTCCCTCAACTTCTGTCTCCACTCGGCCCCATTAGTTATCGCTCCCACACGCCTAACCGCTTCCGGCCCCTCTTGCGACATCTGGTACTTCTTTTTCCCAATCCGTACTACCCCTGAACTACGAATGCGTATCCCCAGTATGCTAAATAAATCGCATCCCAGGATTCCCCCGTACTCCCGCGGCATGTTCTCCACAACGTGCAATGTCACGATCTTCCCCTGTTTTCCCTATTTATCCAGGGCTAACTCGACTTCCCCGCCTACCGTACAGGGCCCACTCAAAGTGACCACCTTACATTGGCAGGGCTTAACCTGTGTTTTATTCTTACCCTTAAATAGTACTTCTAGTTTCTCTCGACTCACTAGTGTACACGAACACCCCGTATCCACTAAGCACTTCCACCCTTTACAGAACTCGATAATAGGCAACCTGTCCCACTTTCTCCCAACACTATTTACAAAAAGGTTGCCCCTCCAGTCACACAACTCTCTTACTCACCTGCTCCGCTCTCCTCCCTGTGCTCTGTCGCTTGTTGCTCCCTCCCGAGGTTTCTCTGCCACTGGCTTCGCTGCCCTCCGTCTCTGACTCTGATGACTCCGAAGATCTGGCCGAATCTGCCGACATCCTGCCTCTTCGCCATACTCTTTGAGCGTTGACCTCCATAGGCTCGCCTCGGTCGTGCTCCCTGCGCCGTATATAGGGGCATTGTCTAGCCATATGTCCCTCAGTGTGACACCCAAAGCATCTGGTACGTGGGCACTGGGCTACCAGGTGACCTGTTCTGCCGCACTCATGGCACTTCCTCTCTTCTCTTCTGCCATTCCTCCTCTCCGTGAATTGTCTTATCTCTCTCGGTGTTCTATCCCTTCTCCCGAAATCTCCTTCTCTTCTTCTTCCCACTTCCTGTCTCCCTTTATTCCTTCCTGACTCGGTTATCCGATACGACACTCGGCTCCACCCTGGTTCTACCTCTTCCTTCTCTTCTTCGTCACGAGCACTCGCGTCTACCATTTCTTGCGCACACTCCATAAACGATTTCTCTCTGGGTAGGCCATCCTTTCTCCCAGTGTCTCTGGCTACCTGGACTTTCAGGACCGTGGTCATGAATATCATCCATGCCTCTACTGCGCTCGTGTCCATTACCTCCCGCAACTTCTCGTTTATTTTGTTCAACTTTGCAAGAAGGCTTGCGGCGTACTGGCCATTCGTCTGGTTCGGTCTCTTCGACTCCCTGAACATTTGCAGCATGTCTTCTTCTGGGGCCCATCGCCCCCCTCCGTATGCCTTTTTCAGCCTCTCCTTGATCACTGGCCAAGTGGTATCCTCGTCGGCTTGGATCAAATTCAGGACGCTTCTCCTCACTCGTCGAACCAGGGCCACCCGTAACCGTTTGGCATCTAGCTCCTCTAGTAGGTCCGCTGCAACCTGATCCTGAATACTACCCATGATCCCATCCCCGCCTTTTAGGAAATGGTTAAGCTCACCTATATCCCCGTTGAATTTCTCTAAGTCTGAAATCTCTCTTCTTATATCTTGGGCGTTGGCTTTTTTTATTTTCATTCTTTCCAGTGCATTGGTCTCCTGGGCTATTCTGTTCGCCTCCTGAGCAGCCAAGTCCGCCCGTGCCATTGCCAAGGTCGTTGACGGTAACGGCGGGATTCCATGATTCTGTTCTGGTTGTTGTGGCTCCAGAGTCAGCGTTGCGGGTCTAAGCACGCTCTGTCCTTGTTCATTCATATTTATGAGTGACTTCCGTGACGTCACAGAAAACAACTCGACACAGGCTCGCGAAAACGAGAGAGAAAAGGAAGAAAAGAGAAAAAAAAATCTTCTCGCTCTTATCTCTGAAAGACTCCCGGGTTTCGGCACCACTTAAGTGTGTCGGATCGGAAAAAGTAAAAAAAAAGAATAAGTTTGGTATGAAATAAAACACTCAACGACTGGGTAACAACTAACTTTATTAGAAACATAATCCTCTATTTATACCTTTCCAGTGTTTATCAGGGTGATTTGGGATTAGTGGCTCTTACTCCTGTAGGTCACATTTAACTTATATATATATGTATATCCATTATGTTTGCTACAGAGTTTCCCTTTTTTTTTTTTATGTAGAGGGGTTTCGTTGAAATGTAGCTCATTATTTCGTGTACTAAAGCGTTGGCCAAAAAGTCCGTTCGGTTTTTTAAGCGAAAATAAGACACAACTTTTAAACACAAAGCGATTTATTCAATCAATGATATAATTGCCGTTTTGTTCCAGTATCTTCTGCCATCCCATGAACTGATTCATAATTCCATGCTCAAAGAATTTCCTCTCTTTACTGGCAAAAAAATTTTCCAATTTAAAAAGTGGATTTTTACATCTTCTTCAGAGTTGAAGGTCAGGCCATTCAATGAATTTTGAAGATACCAAAACAGGTGGAAATCTGAAGGTGCCAGGTCGGGCGAATATGGAGGGTCTGACAAAACTTCCCAGCCATGCTCCAGTAACTTCTGCCGCGTCTGCAAAAAAGTGTGCGGTCTGGCATTGTCGTGATGGAACACAATCCCCTTACAGTTGGCTAGTTCTGGACGCTTCTGGTGGATCGCTGCATTTAATTTGTCCAGCTGGTTACAGTACACATCCGAATTGATGGTCCTTGTTCGTGGGAAGAAATTTGTAAAAGACAACACCCCTCCAATCCCACCAAATCGAGAGCATAACCTTCTTTGGGTGAAGTCCTGCTTTGGGGGTTGTTTGTGGTAATTCGTCGTGCTTCACCCATGAGCGTTTGCGCTCTACATTGTTATAGATGATCCACTTTTCGTCCCGTCATCATTCTCTTCAAAAAAGGATAGTTTTCTTTACGTTTCCGCAACAAATCGTAGGTGGAAATCCTTTGGGCGAGGTTAGCCTCACTGAGTTAATGGGGAACCCAAACATCGGGCCTGCTCATGTGGCCAAGTTGATGCAAATGGTTTTCAATACTCGATTTGGATATTTTGAGGATAACTGCGATCTCCGTAGTTGTATAACGGGGATTGGTGTTAACTAATTCCTTCACTTTGTCGCTGTCAATCTCAGTTGGCCGGCCAGAGCGAGGTGCGTCTTGAACCGAAAATTTCCCGATCGAAATCTTGAAAACCACTTCTGGCACACACGTACTGTAACAGCATCCTCTCCGTATACAGCGCATATCTTCCTGCAAGTTTCCACTGCTTTCTTGCCTTTTTTAAAATATCCCCATATGTATAGTATCCATTGTGTTTGCTACACAGTTTCCCTTTTTTTTATGTAGAGAGAGAGGGGTTTCGTTGAAATGTAGCTCATTATTTCGTGTACTATTTACTCGAGCATAGTTTTCTCATCTGCATCGACTAGTAATGGACCGTTTATTTAAAAAATTATGATTGTACGAATTTAACGTTACAATAATTAATGGCTATGAAAACACTCAAATGTTTATTGATACCATAACGTGTACACCTTGAGTAAGTCTTGATGAATTCTCCGAATTCTTCTCGGTAATTTACTAATACTATCCTTTTCATTTCAACAGCAAACAATACTCAGCAGACAATATTTCTTATTAGCAACAGGGGTTATTCTTCTAACTGTCTAAGGATTTAATAATCTTAGGGGTAGTGAAGTCAATCTGCTGGTATTATTTGTCTTTTGGTAGGTGACCATAAACTGTTGCCATGAGTTGATCGAGTGGAAATATATTGTCTATATCTGTGCTATTTTAGTTTACTTAGTACAGACCTTAATTAAGCTGTTATAAGTATTTGTGTGAGGGTTATTTTAGCCCTTGGTTACAAACTCTTTTTATCTCCCATCAAAAAAAAAAAGTTTCATATTTGTTTCCAGGATAATAATTCCCCCCCCCCCATATCTCTCAAAATAATAAAAATAGGATAAGAAAAAAATAAAGCGGATACTTATCTTGGATTGGTAATAGCCTTTCACTGGGGAGGGGGGGTCCCATTTGAAGAATGTGTGTAGAGGATGAGGAGCGCCTCGGTAGAGGTGTGAGTGATATCGGGACAGTGGTGAGAGTCCACCGAGGGTTGAGCCTAGGGGTCTAGGTCATTGGTCTGTACTCGACCAGGTGGGCCTGGAGTGATTGGCCCCCGGCAGGGACTGGCTGAGTCGGCCGGTGGCCGAGGTGTCGACCTTACCCCTCGAGCCTACGGCGGGGGTGTAGAGCTGCCATCTTGCTACGGTGGAATCGGCATGGCGATCGACTGCTTTCACTCGGCTGTGTGTGGGTTGGTCAGTCCCCGTCAGGGGACTCGAGGTCGAGAAGGTCTATCTGCTTCCATGCTTTTGCGGACCAGCAGTGCTTCCATCTGACAGGTAGTGGTGGGGATTGTATGTCACTAAAAAGAGGATTATGACAGTGCCGTAAAGAGTCGAAAAGTTTGATGTGTCGTCTCTTTAATTGTAGGAGCCCGATATAAAAACTCAACAGTTACTGCTGTAGCCTTAGAAAGGCTGAAGTAGCCTGTAACCAAATCAGTGAGAGATTGGGGAGACTCAATATCTCTGTAAACACGGGTAAGACTGACTGCGTAATTTTCTCTTTTCAAAAGGGAAAAAGTCCACTACCTACTAGTTACATACTAGGAACGGAGGAAAATTTACCAGCCAACAACCTAGCATATCTGGGGTTTAAAATGGACAGACACCTCCATTTTAGTAACCATTTTGCGAAGAAATTAAAGCAAACACGCACAAAGTCTTACATATTTATTGACTTACCCCAATCTATCACTCCGTCTGAAGCTATTGATCTACAAGAGTATATATACTCAGGCCTACTCTGCTGTATGGGTGCACTGCTTTTTCGTTATCTGACGTATACGACAGCTCGGCGACTCCAACAATTCCTAAAAGGTACACTGATGAAAGTGGTCAGAAATATTGCATTCGGGCAGCGGAGCAACAGTGAGCTTCACGAGATCTTTGACCTGCCTACGGTGGATGAATTCATCCAACGTAGACATATAGTCTACATATATATATATATATCTCCGTCCCCCTATCGATGGCAGGACGCTGTCGAGGCAGGAACGCTTCAGTCTTAGGTTCTAGATATAGGTTTAGTTTTTAGTTTTGTTTTTTTCCCGATTGTAAGCTGAAGGTGAGCATCATCACCTAGTGTTGTGTATGTGTTGACTTTTTAACATCTATATGAAATGGTATTATATTTATACCCTCCTTCGAATGCATCAGTGCATCGCAGAAAGAGGAGAAAATTGTAAATCCAAATTTTTTATTCGTTGTAAAAATACTTATCAATAAAGAGAGTTTGAAATTAAAAAAAAAAAAAAAAAAAAAAAGTGGGGCCTAGGGTTAAAGGTGGGGGTAGCTGTTTGCAGGGTGCGCCTTGCTTCACTAACACTACCACTCCCCGTTTCTGTGACATGGTGGTAAGCAGTATATCCCGGCACCGTAGAAGCGTCTCTACGTCGGCTTGTTTGGGCCGAATGCCACAAACCTTGTAATTTAAAATTACATGGCCGATCAGGTGGAATTCCTGTCCAGCCGTGCTAAGACCCTCTCTACCAGCCCGGTGAGCTGGGAGGTCAGCTGGTTCATCGCTGTGAGCATGGCTTTCATCATATTGAACATAGCGTCTGTGTTAGCAGTGGGTTGAGGCAGGGGTGCTGGAATTTCTGCTGGTGCCCAGGTTTGGTCGGAAGTCACCTGTGTGTAGGAGGGGGTTTGTCGTGGTGAAGGGAGGGGGCAGGTATGTATGTAACCTTTTTCGGCCCAGCTGAGATATTTTGAGCCTGGTGTCGAAGCTCCGTGGCCTGCAGGAGTTTAAGCATGTACGGGCACTGTTGATAGGAGGCTACATGGCCTTCCTCGCAATTTGCACACCGTAGGGGAATTGAGGCGACCCTGGGGCAGTCTTTTCTTTCGTGAGGTAGGCTACACCTCACACACTTGGGTTGTTTTAAGCAGCACCGCCCCGTGTGACCATACTCCTGGCAGCTCAGGCACATGGGGATGCCCCTTTTGTCATGAAATGTGCTCACTCTAAAGAGTACATTATTTATAAGACGGGCCTTCTTGATCTTCTCCACCATCAGGGAGTGGTCACCAATGACGAGGATCGGTTCGATCTCCGTCTTAGCACCGTTGTGTTCGGGGCGGCGTAATCGATATACGAAATTTAAAACGTTTCACAACTAGCACCCGATAGTTTTTTCCACTGAAACACCAACAGAAATAAATATTTTATTGTTTTCTTCCTCTTACTAGGTCCATTAGAAAACATTTTTTTTCGTTTATCACACATTCATACTGTTTTATGTTACTTCTGCTATACATTTGAAAAAATGAAATAAATCGTAAAAAGTATTAATTGGTTTTTCACAATTTTTTCAACAATGTTTACATACGCCTGATATTAACGCTAGATTAACTATGCACCCTCATTGTATTCTCGTCCATGCCTCTAGACTCTCATAAACAGCGGTGGGTGTCGCCAGTGGTACGTGATAGTATGAATGTTAAAACTCCCACTCTCAGCCTCCCTCTTCGAATAGTCCACAAAAACGAACCCCTTAACATAAAAACTAAGGCCACATTATCATTAGACAGCAGCTGAATTATGCGGACTTTTTAAACAGATTTGTGAGCAGCAAAAACATTTTAGCTATGGCTCAGTAGAGGCGCTCCTCTTATAATTACAAATACTGTCTAAGCAAAAAAAATTAAATGTTTTAGTTTTATATGTTCTATTACAACATGAAACCACCTGATTATCAACCCCTATTATATAGAAGTGTTCACCTGTTTTAAGAGAACTACCACTGATTCAATTTGCCTAACTTATTTTGGGGCATTAGATATAAAGATGCGCTTTATAATCACTATTGGTTTTGATTATCTGTACATACAGCCTTTTCATTTAAAAAAAAACTGCTTAGGCACCACTGTTACTGATGGTTCAGCGTACCAAATACTCAGGACAATAGATTATAAATAAATAAGAATGTAACAGAATAAAGTTATTATATACTTCTTTATTGTGATAAAATTATAATCTGCCTTATATGGGAATAAGTAATTGTGATAAATATTCTCACTTATACCATATTTACAATTCGTATTCACTTGGTCATTCATACAGTATTTACAAACAGCCCAGAGACCTCCCAAATCAAAATGGTTGTCACATCCCTCGCATGCGAAAGAGGAAGTGGAGTCTCGGGAAGTCCCCCACGGTCTTCCGTTAGCCGCGTCACCGGATACGAGCCAGTGGAGGCTGACGAAGAGGGCTAGAAATTTAATAACTAAAAAAACAAAAAAAAATCCTGTAGGTCAACCTTTAGATCAGTCGGTGGAAGCTTACCAAAAGCGCGCGTGTACAGAATAAATTTGAGACAAAACATTTTCAATTTAATAGTTCTGTTACATGTTAGTCTACCCCGAGAAGTTAATCGGATACATAAGTAAGAATTTATTTAGAGCTAAAGTTTGTTAATGTGAAAGTTGGCAATAAGGTAGTAAGTAGGGGCTGACTGTCATAAACGAAAGAATTCGACTGGCAATAAAATTTTTTTGGGGAGGGAGATCAAGCGTTGAAGACCCTAGATGGATCTAGATGGGTCCCTGACTGATCATCATAAAGACAAGCAATAACCCTTCCTTTGGAGTAGATATACAGATTTGGCGCACAGCAGACAGTGTTTTGAGCACTTCTCAACTTGTTTCAGTATAGGTCATAAGAAATGGTTCTTAGGATAAAATAAAAAAGGGGATGCCGAACGCCTTAATGGGGCGACAAGAATTGGACATACTCGTATATGCGGTCCGATGGTGCACTCACTACGATGGTAGTCCAAAAAATGATCTGAATTTTCTCCCGCCCTTCTCCGAGGACTGGCATCGGACGTACTTCTGAGATGCTGAGATCTTGGTCCACACTTTTCATCTATATAAGAAATCGAAGTATATTTTGTAAGAATAGAAACTAATAGTTATTCAATAAGATATCTGTACCCTTTTCATCATAGGAGTCACATTTGTTTTAATTTCATTTCACTTAGCCAATTTTAATAAAGCCTATAGTATTGTCATCTCCCCATTACTTGATACCAGAGACATTGAATTTCTTTATAACGAAGTAAAAGAAAATATTCAAAGGTTTCTTGAATACTTTATAAGTAGCCAAAATTATTTATTTAATTAATTTTATGCGAATTTTTTTGAATAG
Source organism: Acanthosoma haemorrhoidale (assembly GCA_930367205.1). NCBI lineage: Eukaryota > Metazoa > Arthropoda > Insecta > Hemiptera > Acanthosomatidae > Acanthosoma > Acanthosoma haemorrhoidale. The sequence continues at coordinate 82,415,876 of OV884011.1, forward strand.
ATAGAAGATGAAGACATTCATTTTATTCCTTAGAAATCACTAGAAAATAGTGTTTTCTAGTCGTAAGTTTTTTGTTTCGGTTTATCCAGAAATTTTAAGGTATTACTTAATTTAAAATTGATGTGAGGAAGGATATTGTTCTCAGAGCTGTTTGAGAAAGCTACCTTCGGGATCACTTGTAGCACTAGGCTGAGCAACAAGTTAGATTCATTTCCTATGGGGTTTAGTTCGATTTGTATGCAAAAAGTTCACGGGCACGATTTATAAACCATTCCTTGCACGTCCGTTTTGAATGATTACTGTGTTCTCTTTAGCTTTGTACAACAGCTGTCATGAAAGTTTAAAATGCAGTTGTCATCCCAAAACAACCCAAAGCGTCTTTCGGACTTCTTCCAACTCTCATTCAAAAGTCCCAAACTTTTACCCCTTATAAATCACTGAAAAATCTTGCTTTTTGAAAAAAAAAAAAAAGTTTGCTATAAACATAAAATCAATAGGAGAACAACATCATTTTCATTAAGTAATATTAAATATTTGGACTAAATAGTTGTTGCAATTCATATTAAGTTATAGTGTGAAAACAAAATGCGATCATTTGCGTATAGAAAATACGTTTTATTTTTTAAAGCTGTGTTTTTGAGGAATATTGTAAATTAAGTAGTTGAATAAGTCCTCGAAAGCCAAAGCGAGGACACTACAGAATTAAATAGTTGTAGGTCCTTCCGAAGGTAAATCCCATCATCAGTTCCTGTTTTATTGTGTAGATTCTTTTAACCGTAATAGGATTTTCATTAGTTTGTAAAAGCTGCTAATAATACATGTTAACATTGGAATACAAGGAGTCATTTTTGGCTCAATATATGTTTCTATACTTGTATTAGATTTTATCAATAGCGGTTAAGAAAAAAAAGTTGTATTCATTCTAAATCGAAATCTTGGATTTAACACTGCCCTCTCATATATCAAATATAAGTATGGGGGATAAATGCACTCCTTCATTGAAATAAAACACAGAAATTTTTAAATGTTAATGTTTTTTCTCATCCTAACTTAAATTTTCTCCTCAATTTCAATTGGAATTGCCATGTTGACTATAAAATGAAAAAAGTTCATTAAAAAAAAATGACGTTTTTGGGGTACTTCTTTAGTTTTTATAAATGGTTTCGAGAAAATATTAACAATTGCACTTTTTAATATTCGCGTAGTTTAAGCAGCTTTAGCAGTTTCCCGATGGTTATTTCCATAAATAAAATATATAAACTGTGGTCATGAACTTCAAAAGTAAAGTTAAAGTGTAAATAAATGGGCTGTTGTAGGAAAAAAAAATAGTTGAATGAAAAAATTCTTTGCAAAACTTTTCAGTGGGTTGAGATAGGTGAATTCAGTCAGTGGCCTTTGACGCTGTAATTTATATAGTTTCAAATATCAATTTTCTTAACACAACGAGTTAAACACTGTTTATAAGCGATGGTTTAATTGCTGGTTGAGAGTTTAGGTTAAGTAAATAACGCCCTATTTTGTCTTCACACAAGTCTTTTATTTAGTTTCACTAGCGCATTCATCTGCGTATTCTTATGTGCTTCCTGTGAGCACAAGTCTTGTGTGACCGTAACAGTCTTTAGAAAAGGTATCAGTGATGGTTAAGGGTTTGTGATATTTCTAAGTTATATTACGTTCTACATAGTGCATTTTATCGATAAGATTCAATTACCAAAATATGTTTTGGGGAAAATTACTACGGCGTATGAAATCAACGTAAAAATTTTTTTGCTCTTAATTATCTTTTGTTCATAAATAAATAGGCTCTTATTACAATATATAAGTAAAATCAACATTATTTTAAAATACATACAGTGACTATGGACTAAAGATATTAAGAGATTCTGACAGAGCGGTGAGCACGTGAAGCCTTTAGTTAGTCTGCACCGAAAACAGATGGCAGCACGTTGCTGACCCCACGGCGCCACTTAGCACCGTCACATCTTACTATCCTGCCTCTTCATCTCTTCTTTATCATTTCATCTCTTTTTTCTCATCACTTCTGGTTATGTCATAATTGTGTCTTGTGGACACTAACATCATCATACCATGTTCGTGTGTTATTGGTTTTTCTTCCTGGCCATACAGCGATACTTGTGAGTCAGAAATACTTGATGATTACTGACCTCATAAAATGTTTGAATTTATTTTTGCGTTACCTCCTTTAGTGTGTCCTTATGAAAACTAAACACTTAATCGTATTTTGTCATCTCGACTTAATAAATCTTTTAAGTATGAAGAACAACTGTTATGATTTTGAAAGGTGGGCTGCAGCTGTTCTTGTTAATAAATGTACACATTTATCCACAATCCACTGTCGGTGGCAATACCTATATCCTTTAGTATCTTATAATTGAAACGATGTAAGGAGATAGGACGTAAAAGTTTAAAAAATTAAAATTAAAGTGAAAAGTTGAAATAATGTCTCTTATTATAACGCATTCAGATATGTTACTGCCAACCCAAAATTAGGCTCACCTTAAGGCACGTGACCTTCTGCCTCCAATAATTTATAATCAGTTTTCAGATTATTTTTCGATAACATACTAGGTAGTTAGGTATAAAATAATTCATAAAAACTGAATTAAAACATTAACATACATAAAATATTTTTATAGACACAAAACTTACAATATTACACTATGAATGATTAAAATCGTGTCAGAGTAATGGGTGCTGTCCAGGGAAACATATTATTCCTAAATTTAATAGATTTCTGGTTTTCACGTATTGCTTAGTAATATTAATTGTATATATGAATATGAAGTCATTATATTAACTAAAATTAAACGCATTCACCTTTCAAACTATCAACAAACATCTACTGATTACACTTGAGGCACTACATACTTGTAGATCGCCCACGAGCTCGAACACATTCAGCACAACGTCCTTGAGCAGTTTTCAAATCTCATTAAAATTTCTTGGCTTAAGCTGAGTAAAAAAATGTTTTATAGATTAATAATTATATGGATAAAAGAGAATGTTATTATATCAATTGTATCCATGCAATTGATAATCTATTCTATGTTAAGTTTATGTAAATTTTACAAATTTTGTTCGGAAATTGTATAAATATGTGTATTGTAAATATTATTTTAGGGGCAATTTAGAGAATAAGGGGGGCATTTTATTTGAAATATTTTTTAAAATAACATATTGTACATACCTGCAAATTAATTAGATGTAAAAATGGAAGTTAATGAAGCGCGCGGGGGACAACAGTAAGCTGGAGAAATATGAAGTAGAGAGGGTAGGGTGAGTCGGTTACTGCGACCAATATCTAAGTAGATTAGATACTTAGATATTAAGTACACTACTCACTATACTATACTTAGATTAAAGTACTTTACTATTATTATGGTTAATCCTTTTTTCTGACCGCAACATATACACCGTTATCCAAGGTGTTGTTAAGTATAGCTTTCAAATTTCAGATAGATTAGATCATTTTTACTATCCTATTAGTACGGACATATAGACGTATGATATCGTACCATTCTTGTTTGAAAGTCTTTTTCTGCTCAGGAATAAATGCAAATAGACTCAGGTAATAAATAACATTCAGTGCTAAACAGGGAACAACGGTTTTCCAAGGGTACTGTCAGTTCTACCAACTCTAGGATCAAGTGCCTACTTATTCGAGGATGAGTGAGGCTTGGGAAAACACCTCCGAGAATTTTACGAACGATCTGTTTTACGAACGAAAAAGAACTGCCCTGTACACCCAGCCACGGTCATTTGGGCCAATCTCAAGTAGCCGTCGCCAAAAGAACACATTCCATTTAACAGTTAACTGGCCAATTAAGTAAACAAATAAATGTTCCCTAGTTGTTGGCATGTTAATTTCCAAGTCCTAAGAAAGTATATCCGTCCTAGGAACGATCCTATCAGTCTGAATCGAGCAATATTTATTTCTTAACCAGTTTATGAACTTGTGTACAAACTCCACCTACACTCCTATCGCCTTTAGATAATGTTTCAAACCCTTCTAAGTCTCATAGTTTGCTTATAAATATTTTAATAACAATGATTAGTTACGATTTATAAAATAAATGTAATTTATGCCATGTGTCTGTGAGATAATTTTAATAATATTACGTAACATTTTTGCTATAATAGGCAGATTTAAATAAACCATACTGTTTAATAGTTTTTTATTAGGGCTACGCTTGATGAAACATGACATTAAACTGTTCGATAAAGTGTGGCTGGTTTGTATAGCGGGACAAGAGAGTGGCTATTGAAATTGACACCTGCGCATTGAAATGGCTATAACTAGAGGAGGCATTTGGAAATCAATACGATAGAATATTTCTGAGGTCACTGTATTTATTATCATTTTTTTGGCAGGGACAAGAGGCTAAAGTATTGACTGAATAGCTTACGCTTATCTATAGAATCGAACCTTTAATTACATCAGTAAGAAACCTCGACGAGCTAACTTTTTCCCTCTTGTTAACTCTCGAATACTGTGGGTTTGGCCTTCCTGTGCATTCCCCATTTTCTCAATACCATTTATTTACTCTAGATGCCGCAGAATGGTATCTTTCGAATCGTCTGAAGGGGGCAATCTCATGGGAATCGTCCATCTCTACAGTTAGTGGTTATTTGTATCACACTACAATTTCTATTTTTAATTGAACAACCTAAAAACTTTCATATAGATAGAAGAGTAAAAATTACTTCATAATCTTTTCCAGACGATCAGCTGTTACCACAGACCATGGAACTTTTTTTTCTTCGAAACCCCTTTATTTACATTTTTTACAAAAATATGAACACATTGACATGAACACAAATTGACATAATAATGGCTCCTCTTGCTGCATACTACAATGCATATGAAAGAGTGTAGAATTACAAAACAACATTTATCTTTTTACAGTTGAAATTTCAATATCAAAATAAACTGGACTAGGTGATGGGGCTCACCTTAGGTTTAATTGGCACCTTTAGGAAGCAACTAAGTATACCAAAGAGTTACCAAATTTTACCAAATCATGTAGGGCCTTACAAGGATTTCATTGGCTCTAAATCGTTGCTTATGCATGATAATGCCTTGCCACATAAGGCATGATGTCCATAACCTCCATAGCCCATAACGAAGTGTCCAGCAAGAAGTCTAGAGTTTAACCCAATATGTGTAGGACAAACTTACAAGGAAGGTTTTGTAGTGGGAACCTCTTCCTATTACGCTTAAAATGCCAAAGAAAGCCGGATTGGTGGAGTAGGATGTCTCCCAAGATTTTATTGAAATTTTTTTATCATTATGCCAATTATTAAAGCCAAAGAAGACCTTTTTTATTAAATGTTACTATAAGCCTATTCAATTTACATTTTCCTAAAAAGAAAAAAATTGATTTATTGATGTTTTTTATTTTTCTAAAGATTTTTTTTATTTTAATTGAACATATATTCAATTTTAATATTTTGTGAAATTGTTTATTTTGAATTTATAACCCTTCTTGTAAATTTAAATTGGGATTATTTACCATTTATTGATTAATGTATGGCTAACCATTGATACATGCCCGATCCGTCAAAAAACTAAAGTTATGTACTATTAAAGAATTTTAGGCAATTTCGAGTCTTGAAGTACTCGAAGTACAGTGACTTCTTGTGAAATTCAAAATTTTTTAGATGGTTCGATTTTTTGGATGCCAATTGAGGTCCTAGATGCGGTTAGTAGTACTACATACGGGCCTAACATGAACCTCGATTGAAAAAAAATTGATTTCGTACAAAAAATTACACTAAATATTGAATTTAAATATACTAATATAATCTCTGTATGTAATTTCATTGATGGATAATGGTATTTTCCTTCTGACAAAGATTGAGCTGAAGCCGAAAATTTAGCTACTTTTAAAAAACAAGATTGCAGACAGAAGTACACGTGCAAGTAAGAATTTTCATCACTTTTAGAACCCCTAATAAGGTTAATAGGGTCTTGTTAGGCGGGCTTGGCGGTAATCTTAAATCCTCTTTCTATCTCTGCCGGAGGAAATTTGAGCTTTGAAGCGGTCTTATGCTTAAGTAAATATCCAAAGGACCACAGATTTAAATAAATAGTTTTTACCTCGGGGAAAGGTCAACTTGGTCTCCGTTAAACTTCTCAGAATAAATTTATCTAATTTTCATGCAGATATTTAATTTTTCGTTAATACATCATTGATACACTCCTCGTCAATTGTATCGTAACAAACGTAAAAAATATTTACTTAGATAGAATCATTCCTGCTACAAATAAATAAATGAGAATAAAAAAAACTTTATTGCTTAAAGTTACATTTGCAAATTTTAAATTTTCTAAGAATTAATTTGGCGTGCTGGTAATGGATTAATCTCATCCAGTAATAGACACCTACAAGAAAACCTAAAAGACACGAAGTCAGTATAGGCAGAAAGTTTGTCCCATAAAGAAGTTGATAAACTAGTAAGGGACAGAGACTAACCGAGTGAAATGCAGTTTGAAAAAAGAATATGCTGTTGTAAGTGGTAGAGGTAATTTGAAGTGGTCTGGTGGTCTCTTTTTTCCCCTACACTGCCCCCGCTGTACCTTTGGTTTATCCCATGGTCTCCATTTGAATAAAATATTATTAGTTTAGAAAAAAAAGAGGCACTGCGAATAACAATGTTGAACATGTTAAATAAAGACTTCATTCCAGCAGCGGAGGAAAAGGTAGCTCCAAGAAGATTTTGACCTGCCTACGGTGGATGAGTACATTCAATATATATAAATATCTCACCAACCCCGTGTTTAACACGTTTCCCCCTCTCCGTTTCCCCACTCTTGGCGGGAACGCTCTAAGACTCAGTTAGTTTGTAAGTTAGTTTTAAGATTGTTTTAGGTCCCCATATATAGTATGAAGGTGAGCCCCATCGCTAAGCTCTTTTTGTATTATTTACTAATTTTAATAATAAAAAGACAGATGTTAGGTTAACAAAAATTGCTTACAATGCATTTAATTGCAAACTAATTTAAACCAGGGGTTAAAAAATTAAATTAAATGAAACACACATTCTTAGGGGTACCCGCAACTGTTATTCTTTTTCCTCTGGTTCGAAAGAATCCCAGCAAGAATCTTAATAAAGTAATATATTAGGTGCGCAAAACAAAAATAATCCCCAATAACTATACTATTTTAGTAGATATTTGGAGTTCAAAACCTTGCACAACTCGATGATTGTGAATCACACTGTTTCTTAGTTGATGAAAATATCATACGGTGCCCGAGTCCATTCAGAGAACGCCCGAGTTTGACTATCCCACACACCACAATTGTATAATGTAGTCAGTATCTTCTCAATGGTTAATAGAAGGGTTTCTTGAAAATTTTCCCGGTTTTCTTAATTATCGCGTGGAGAAAACGTTTTATACAGTCAAGGGCTAATCTCTTCTATACATCCAGAAAAACTCCAAATGTGTTCCTAATCATCCTTAAATTTTATCAGCGTCTCGGACAGGCGAGAACAACTTGCTCTTTGGTATACTTAGTTGCTTCCTAAAGGTGCCAATTAAACCTAAGGTGAGCCCCATCACCTAGTCCAGTTTATTTTGATATTGAAATTTCAACTGTAAAAAGATAAATGTTGTTTTGTAATTCTACACTCTTTCATATGCATTGTAGTATGCAGCAAGAGGAGCCATTATTATGTCAATTTGTGTTCATGTCAATGTGTTCATATTTTTGTAAAAAATGTAAATAAAGGGGTTTCGAAGAAAAAAAAGTTCCATGGTCTGTGGTAACAGCTGATCGTCTGGAAAAGATTATGAAGTAATTTTTACTCTTCTATCTATATGAAAGTTTTTAGGTTGTTCAATTAAAAATAGAAATTGTAGTGTGATACAAATAACCACTAACTGTAGAGATGGACGATTCCCATGAGATTGCCCCCTTCAGACGATTCGAAAGATACCATTCTGCGGCATCTAGAGTAAATAAATGGTATTGAGAAAATGATTTGGTAAAATCATGTCCACATACCTGAAAGCATTCAAGGCCCCTCCTTGGATTGGTACCAACGATGGTGCCAACCAAGAAATACCACCCCAAAACATGATAGAGCCCCTTCAAAATGCTACAGTTTTAGACACGCAGCACTGACTGTACAGTTCTACAGGTTTTCTCTAGACTCTTTATTGGTCATGAGGGCCGTTAAGGGGCACTCTCGCCTCATCAGTGGATAGGATATTTTTCCATCCTCTTTAGTCAAGATTGGTGGTCTCTTAAAAATCTTATCAGTCTCTGGTGTTCTGCAATGAGAAGAGGACCTTTCAAGATGGTCTTTTTGAGCTAAGGCTGGACTCTCTCAACTGTTGGCTATGAGATTGGTATCCCACCAAATTTATAATGCCAGAAACTGTTAAATTGCGTTTCCTTTACAATTGCATTTTAATAAAGTTGTCATAAACTTTATCGGTGGCTTTTGGACGTCCTGAATTTGGCTGTCTTGAGTGACTACCGGTATCTCTGTACTTTTTTATGACCCTTAGTAACTGTAGAGTAATGAAAGGTGACGAGCGACGTTGCGAAAAGATTTTCCTTCTTCGTGAAGAGTAACTATTTAATACTTCTTGAATCATCGCTTAAAAGACTCTTTATTACATCAATAAAACACAGAATAAAGAAGTAAGAGAGAAATTTATGTACGAGGCAAACAAAAGGTAAACATAGATTTAAAGGGGAATTCAAATCAATCAATAAAAGTAAAAGCATTTAATCCTTCGTTAGTTGACAAATAGTGAGTGACAATGATACGAATAATACCTAATGTTTGTCATGTGAACTTCATACTTAATCTTATAACTATAATATACATAAACTAGAACTGAAAAATCTCTCGATTTATAGGTGTTCCCATTTTTTTGACGGGGTGCGTGATACATAATGTAATACGGTTATATATTCATTGTAGTAAGAAAAATATTGTTTATAACTCGTGCTGTGGTATTTCTCCAAATGGAACGGGTAATCAATTGTTTATTGATGACGTGAAAAAGTAAGAACCGAAATATACAAATCCTTTTCTAATGAGTGAACCCTTTTCTATTATAGTCTTTATATATAAGTCCTTTCGATGACTAAGTGAAGATTTTCCTCATTAATTATGCAGATCATTTAATTACAATTTTTTTTTCATTTCATCGTTTAAAATAATGTAAAGGAAATAAATCCGCATCAAAACCATTTGTTCCTGAGAGATAGTGTGCATACGGGATGAAGGAAGAAACAGATATTCGTTTCTAGAACCTTGTGGGAACAGAACAACATTGTGGATAAATGTAAGTAATTTTTCAAAGACCTTCGGTACCATCGTCATATTTATCTCTTTCTCAGATTCGAGATGTAGACTCGAGATAGCAAACAATTCGTAAATTTTACATAACTTTAGTTTTTTTACAGATAGGACATGCATCACTGGTTAGCCATACATTTATCAATAAATGCTAAATAAACCCCAATAACAGCATAACACAAAACTTACACGTGTAGATTCTGCACATTTTTATAGAATATTCATTTTAAAGGTGAATTTTTTACCTCCCTGATTAGATCAGCCATATAATGTATTTCTTTAGTCATTCTATACTGAAAATCGAAACCTGTAAAAAGCTTCGTTCCCATAAAAAGTGATAACTTATTTAGTTTTCAAACTATAACAATTTATATTGAAATTTATTCTGAAATAAATTCTTCATTAACAGGCCAATTTATTTATCACATATCACAAAACCATTTTCATTCAATTTTTAAACATATTGTTTTTCTTTACTTATAACAACAAAACTGATTTCTTCACAAAAATTGAAGCTAAGCGAAGAAACCTGTGACTTCTTCACTGAGCAGTGAAGACGAACTTATTTGTTGGCTCAATGGAAAGCCTTAATTGGGTTATTGACATTTAAGAGAAAAATATCTATAAAAACGTGAATCACACTAATAGTTAATAGCCATAAATTGCTGTATTCGTCCCCACTATTTAATAATGTAATAATAAGGTTCAGAAAAAAATAGACTTGGCTGGGATGGAAATAATACCGGGATCTCCTGATTCAAGTGTGAAGAACTTCTATAGAAGAGTTCACAATAACCAAGTCAAGGAAAGTGGCCTTCTAGCTTAAATCTATTATTTTAAACAGAATTTTTACGGAGAAAAAACACGTGAAACTAGTTGAACCTTTCTCGCTAAATTAATAAAGATTTCTAATTTGTATCCAATATTGAACACGCAATGCAAAAGTATTTTTAGATACATTCCGAAAAATATATTTATGACAGCCAACAATGGAAATCTCGTAAACGTCACGTTCAGATTCAGTTTTGTGATGTCAATATTTTAGTTATATACATATTTTCATTTGTAAAAAAGCCGATTTTTTGAGATCGCGAGTTTTTTTTAAAATGGAATATTTTTGGTACAAAAAAAATAATCATTTTACTTTTTCTTTCATAATCATATAACAGGTATATAAGAAATTTACGAGTAGTCTCTAAGTATCTCTTCTAAGACATTGCTTTTAGGTCTGTTATTTCATTTAAATCTTGATTGAAGAGATAATTCTCCATAATTGATGTAAACAAGATTTAGTCTGCTTAAACCATTAATGACATTAAACAAAAGACAATACAACTGACCCTTGGAAAAAATAGTTACAATGATTGACAGAGGCATACACGAATCATGTACTAGTCAAATAACCAGACATGACCCAGCCGACGATATGACCTTATAACCTTTAAGCCAATGGCATGCCCTCTTGACTTCCTACCCTTAATCGAGTGCAGGCCAATCCCAGTAAACAGTCCCCGTTCTTGCGTGTTAGTATCTATAAAGTCAGCCCCTCCATATATTTATTTATTAATTATATATTATATTTTAACGGCTATATTAGAATATTAGTTCATTGCTGAATACCTCTGGAGCTTAGAGTTATTATTACTTACAAAATTAGTTTTTTAATGGATTAATTTTGTTCCAAATGAAATAATCAAATTGAATACACTTAAAAAAATTAAATCAAATGAATCAAACTTTATTTTTAATTGTATTTTGTTTTTTATAACCAAGCTTCCTTATTTTTTTCATTCTTGTCATACATGATTTCACACCCCCTATTTGACCACGAGAAAAGCAATTGTTATTGTGAATCCAGCCCCATAAAAAGTAATGAAGAGCAATTCGTCAAGCAATAGGTACTAAAAATAAATATATCTTATTGTGTTATATATCGAAATCATGCTCTTGATGTTCTGAATAGAAATACATACGTTTGGTCTTTTAGGTTTGTATGAAGTACTTAGAAATGTAACCAATATCGTGTTTGCAATTTATGGGGAACCCTTCCTTGGACTTTGCATCAGCATAAAAATAATGATTCTCGCCCATTCATACAATATTTACAAAAAGCCCTGAGGCCTCCCAAATCCACATGTTTGTCAAAATCCACACCTTGTGAAAGAGGAGGCGGAGTCTCCGGAAGTCCCCCCCCCCCCCCGCTCGTCCGTCAGCCGCGTCACCGGATACGAGCCAGTAGAGACTGACGTAGATCGCGAGAGCCACAGACGCCCAGGACATGATTTGAAAAACTGGCCATTACCAAGGCTCCCACTGTCATGTATTTATAGCAGATCACGAGGCCACCGCCGTTTCAGTCTCCGAGGAGGATTATAGGGAATAGTGGCGCAGTGCAATGACTGTGCTACGGGACTAGGGTGGTTGGAGAGGCTACTATGGAATTTCATATACTTGTAAAAGATGAGTTCAAGAATGTAGGGTATGTTAACATCGTTATGAAGGGTTTTGTTGATGACGTAATAAGGGGCATTTACTATTGTTCTCAGGACTTTTGATTGAAAGGATTGGATTCCCTTGATGTTTCATTTCTTTGCTGCCCCTCATAGCTCTATTCCGCATGTGATGATTGGCTTAAGCATAATTTTGTAGATTAGAAATTTATTTTCTATTGAGAGATGGGATGTACTTTGAAGTAGTATGTACAGTCGTCCAAAGCGTCTGTTTAGCTCTTGTCTTTTAAGTCTCATATGTGGGGTCCAGATCAGTGGTTTATCAAGATGGAAGCCTAAGTACCGTACTGTCTTGGATATAGGGAGACGAATAGAATTAAAATAAACCAGTGGACAAGACTTACAACAGAGCGTGAAGGTAATGTGGGAACATTTTGCTTCATTAACTTTCATCCGCCATCGGTTGCACCAATACTCGATCCCATCAAAATGTTTTTAAAGGTTATGGGATGATATAACGGGGTCTGGGTGGGATGAAAAGACTGCAGTGTCATCTGCAAATGTGGCCAAGAAGGTATTGGGGGTAGAGGGGACATCAGCGGTGTATAAGTTATAATGGATGGGACCCAGGACACAACCCTGTGGAACCCCTGCTTTTATGGGGTAGTAGTTAAAATATTCTAAACCACAGCAAACGTGAAAGAAGCGTTTTGAAAGGTAGGACTGTAGGATTAGGAAAAGGGTCTGTGGTAAATATCTTTTGAGCTTGTAGAGCAAACCTGCGTGCCAAACCCTGTCAAAAGCATGAGCTTTATCAAGAAAGGCAGCAGTGCAATACTGTTTGCTTTCAAGGGTTGAGGAGATGTGATCAATTCTAACCATAAGTTTTTTATTTGAATAACCTAAAAATTTTAATCTACCCATCACGAAGATTAAACTACGCTGCTAAACCAACGTAAATTACCTTAACCTTCATTGATTATAAGAGCAAGTTTAGGGTGTTGAATCTAAAATTAAGAGACTGGCTAGCTATTATAAAGGCAAAATTGATCCTACCGTAATAACTATAGGTCCCAACAACAATGCACTAGTTCTTGCGACTGACCATTCCGAGTTCCAGCTTCCTTTCAACATCTATAATCCCAATTCTTAAACTATTCAGCAAACCTTTTAAATCTCGCCTTTCTAAATTCATCTTGGCATTCCAAACCGACGTAGTTAGGATTACTTTTTTATTATAACAACTCTAGATATGTTGAGTTGAAAGAAAAAATATTAGACCAAAATTTTTATTATTATAATTTTGATTATTGTTTGTTTTCTCACTGTAGGATAACATACTGTATCCTGTGTTAATTATTCTTAGGGCTCTGACGAAAATAAATGCCAAATAATAACACTTTAATGTGCTATATTAATAAAATATTTCGTTCTCAAATAATATGTAAGATAAATATAAATAAAGTTTTTATCTATTTATCTATTTATCATAGATGTTATTTTAAGAGTTCAAGAACAGTGATATATTCCTCACTTTGATAAGAAAATGTTTATTTTTAAATGATTCGTTTTGATAGGATTTACAGAATTGTCGTCTATAGAATAAGAATTGCTCGAATGGACGGTGACACTCCCACAGCAGCACCCTAATTCCAGCTTTAACCCCATAGCAAGGGAGTGAAAAGGGGGAAAATAAAATGTACAAAATTAACAATATCCGTCAAATCCGTTGTTATACTAATCAGATTTGTGACAGTCCAGTTAATAATTTATATACATTAATTTTATATTATATATTGCATTTAATAATACAAGACCAATTTTAGATGAATCGAAGGAAAGGGTTGGTTTTGAAATCACCATGTTTCTCTCGTGGACCAGTTTATGTTGTCCGCTTAGCGGTGGATTCTTCGTATTACTGGAGGTGAAAATAGAAATGTTGTTACAATCATGTATCAAGGTACCTGAATATTTTATTAGTTAGTTAAATATTTTACATTATTATTTTTACGAGAAGTGAAAGTCGTATTTTGAAAATTGTTATGTTGCTTAGACTATCCGCAGACATAAAAACTTGATGGACATTCTTTAGGGGTTGTGTCCCCACACACGTCCCCTGGCTTAACCCAGCAGAACTCGCGCGTGAAACTTTCTCTCATCTCAAAATTTTGCCTTTTTCATCAGATAATGAATTTTTAAAACCCAAATAAAATTATTACAGTATTTTCCAAATATGAGGGATAAGTAGAATGATGTTATGAACTAACAGAAATTATATTATTCATCAAACCACAAAGTAAGTTGAACAAAAATATAATTTAGATGCATATTTTGATTGCCCACAGCAATGCCAATCCACACATTTCCCTGTCCTCCCACCATCATCAGAGTGTTGTCCAGTTATCTGCTCTTTTATCCACAAAATACCTCTCTCTTCTCATCTTCATGCCTATTGGTCTGCTGATCCCTATCAAAACGCCAACATCCTTGATTTCTACTTCCACCATGGATTAGGAACAATAAATTCATCTACTACACGGCTCGATAACCAGTCGTTCGACTATAGCTCTATCTATACTCCTCACTCTTTTTAGTCACCCAATTCCCAAACTACCTCAACCTTCAACCATTAGTGACCACTGGGTCACTATTGAGACAGGGGCAACTTCCGTAAACTCTTAACCAATTCTATTGACCTCAGAGTTACCCTAAAACACCTCAGGATTTAGACAATGTCATAAATTCTTTTACTACCTTAATTCAACAATGTGCATGGAATGTTTCAAAGCCTCCACTCTATCAGAAAGTACAGAACGAAACTTTGTTTCGTCAAAACCTTTTCGACCGATCCAAAGCCTATGACAAAGATTGCGACACCCTGCTGTTACAATCAAAACTGTAAATTTACGAAGCGAAACATGGTAACCGATTCCAAACTATTAGTTCTTACCTCTCCTATTTATCCACTCTGGTCAAGTCTCTCTGGAGAGTACTGTTGATCATATAATTGATAGCACACTACTGCACGGGTGCCCTTTTGGACATAGGCTCAGGCGAGTACGGCAAGCGGGTTTGCTTTACAAGCTAAAAATCTCTTTACCGTAGAACCTTTAGCTAATTCTTCCATCCTATCGGTTATTTTGGGTCTGCTGTGTTTAGAATATTTCAACAATTATATTCAAGAAGGAGTTCCTCAGGCATCTATACAGGCAGCGTCCTCGTTCCTATCCTATATGTACATCATTTACTTACTGACATTCGTGTGAGTACTGGCTCCTTCCTTGCAACTTTTGCTGACGACACAGCAATTCTTTTGTCTCATTTTGATCCATTAACGGTATCCGGCAACCTCCAAAATCACCTCGCAGAGATAGAGTACTGGTGCAACAAATGGCGCATCAAGCTCAATGAAGGCAAATGCGGCTCAATGAGGATCTTTTCCATCCGTAACCTTTCCTTCAATACCGCTTCCCGTGCCTAATACTGTCATACCTACCTTAGTTTTCATCTAGACAAAAGGCTGACTTACACAAGAATTGAACAGACTGTTTAAACAGTTCACTTATACAAATAGTTGTTAAAACCAATTCGGACCTACGGAATAGAACTATGGGGACAGCCAAACCGTCGAACATGATATGAATGAGAACATTCCAATCCGAAGTCTTCGGAACTATAGTCAACTCACCCTTTTACCTTACAAACTCATCATTGGACAGAGATTTCCATGTTTTTCTATGCTTGAACTTATGCCCTAAAGATTTTCCGAATTCCGCGAAAACCTAACCACTCATCCAAATCCTTTTGTTAACTTCTTATCCAGTAACACTCATCCTTAAAACCCTCCTCGTCGCCTAATGAGGTGGTGGCCCCGCGATCTATTGTAAGTAGATAAATAATTCATGGGGTCCTGGCACTGGTCATCATCCCCATTCATTTCCTGAGCGTCTGTGGCTCTTGACAGATTGGAGTTAGAGACGGAAGTAGAGGGAGCTCCGCTGCTTCTGGCTCTCCTTTCAGCTTGCTGGGGGAAATTCTTTGGAAGTAGAGGAGGGCTCCTGGGCAGAATTCATATTGTATGAATGCTGGTATGAATGGAATTGTACTTAGGTATGAGTGAATCCTTACGACACAATTAATAAGCAAATTGCAATTTTCCAATAAAGATCTTCTAAATAATATAAAAAGAGGACTTTTTCCAGAAAACCTCTCAAATACCATCCATGACAGAGCGCGATGCAACATGGATTGACGACGATAATCATGTATAATAAATAATGTGAACTCTACTAAAAAGTCGCCACCTACCCCACATTAGCATTCACATTCGACATTAGCAGTAATTATCTTCCCGCGTTCACCGAGGTTAAACATGAAGATGGGTGCAATGAAAATAGTAACATAAAAGTTCGGGCAGTAATAAGCAACTTCACATAATCCCACCTAAATCCAATATATACTAAAATATTGTAATATAATTCAGGCGTAAAGCCAACTAGCTTTTGGTAACTAAAATTAGGGCTCACATAGTGTCTTGCTATGGTACGTTATGCACATATGCGAATGTTATCCTTTATTTTTCATATAGCTAAGGTCACAAGGTAAAGAAGCCAACACTAATGTGACACGTGTGGCGGGAAGTAACAGGCCACTGTAATTTCCTTTTGTGGGCTCAGTATGTGCTCCTATATTATAGACGTAACCAACAACATCATTTCTGTCAGCTGTTCCCTCTTAAAGACCATAACTCCGGATGCTGTCGTTTTATTAAACAGAACGGAGGTAAGTGGCAGTGGAGACTTCCACTTTCTCCCTGGTATGTTTTTATAGCCTTGAAGAGCACATCATATAAACTGCTCACAAATCAACTGGACCACTTACAACAATTTGGATATACCAGGATGATTTGAACTTTTTGTCAGTTTAAAATAAACTATTTTAAAAACATATTCACAATATATTGTAACATTCATGATATTTGAGAATATCATGACCAGGAACCTTCACAGATGTGACCAGATGGTAAGCATCTTCCCTTATGCTCTTAGGAGTGGGGATGAGATAAACAGTCAGTCTTAGCCCAACCGCCTAGAAAAGCGGACTCTTAGCAAGCTCCCGAATTGGCGTTACCATACAGAAAAAGAGGAGAAGAACCAACAGCAGACAGTAACGTTGATTGGATTATACGGAGATCATCGATTGGGTGATATTGATATTGTTTTTTTTTATTATGGATCCATTAAAAGAAATTGAGCTCAAATTTCATGTTTTTTTTGCTATTAGTAGTAACTATCCTTGTTCAAAAGGAATTGAATATTTTTTTTATATAATTTTTGTCAGCACTCTATATAATTATAATTATTTGTTATAACCATTTTATTTGTATATATTTCACTATTCCCAGTTTCTCAATTTATTAATAACTACAACATTAGCCTTGAGATCGGGCGATTCAATCGGGATAATTTCCTATGTCGAAGGCATAAAAACAATTTGAATTAAAGATCTCATGACGGACCTGCCAAATTAGCTAAGGTAAATTGATCAATAAA
This sequence comes from Acanthosoma haemorrhoidale, assembly GCA_930367205.1. NCBI lineage: Eukaryota > Metazoa > Arthropoda > Insecta > Hemiptera > Acanthosomatidae > Acanthosoma > Acanthosoma haemorrhoidale. The sequence goes on from OV884011.1 coordinate 82,433,220, forward strand.
GTAGAAAAAGAAATGACAAAAAATGAGGTAGGTTTCAATATATCCTAATCTCTATGAGGATTAGGGAAAAATAAAAATAGACAAAAAGAAATTCATCAGTTTACGCAATTGGAATTTAATCACGTAAAGATTAAATGCAGGTATAACTGAACCAGTAAAGTCTTATGGGAAATGTTCAATAATGGTCTGAGCAGGAATATCGATTATTCGAAAAACTCAGCTGTGTATTGTTCAGCAATGATCACGTGAGCGCTCAATGATACCTGAACAATTTCGTAAGCCTGTTATTTTCCCTTTATCACAAGAAATCGGGAAAAACTTCATTCTTGTTGACGAGGCTTGACATCATGGAGCAAGGATAGTTGAACGTTACTTAGAGAGTAAAATGAAAACACGCGTATGAACTAGCACGCTTCATGAATCCGATTGCGCATGTTTTAGATAAACTCCAATGTCAGTTACACATGCAGTCGCCCCGTCCAGGGAACTTTGCTGCACTTACACACGATGGAACCATTGAGGAATGGGATTCTCTTCTACATTACATTTTGAGCCTTATAAGGAGTATGAAACAGCTATGTGCATCTTTAATTTGAAGCAGAGGAGTCTAATGCCCTTCTAAAGACATTAAAAATGAATAAAAACAATGCCTTTTTTTTATTATAGAATAGATCGTTTCTTTCAACACTCGTTCAGTTGTATTTTTTTTAAAGCCAATCATCTAATAACTGATCTATTGAAAAAATAAGTGATCCACTTCAATTTGTAAGCGCTTTATCAAGATTTTTGTAAGTGATCTACTGCAACTCGTGAGCAGTTTAGTCACTCGAAGGTACTTACTCAATAGCAAGCATATGATGAAGTTATAAATCAATGAGTTTAGAGGATTGACTTAGCTGAGGAGCCCTGGCTGGCTTCCTGAGCGGTGTTCACAGCCGCATGCAAGCTCTCTGTTGATTAAGAAATTAATATGCACGCTTCATTTGTTAGGTTCTCTAGCGCTTGGCAGCTCGCTCTCTTATTGTCCGACCTAGAACATTGGTACAGTTATGATAAAGTCTCTAGTCTATGCACAGTATAGTTTAACCATGCTTTAGTATAACAGTGTCGAATGGACTGTACTCTTCCATTAAGTAATATGTACTTCCAAATGGTGGGACGTAATGTTTCACTTTCACAACCATAAAATGGAATAATACTTGTATATAGTTACTGTACATTCACGATATTAAAACATATTTTTCAATAACATCTCCCAAATTTACATTATGGCTACCTCCTTATACGTCTATCCCTAACCTTATGCATATGATTTTAACTTGAACTAGTGAATAGATAAATAAGCCATTGGATCTATGTTTTTTACGTTTAAGTCATCGAGCTTTAAAACATCAAACTAGTCCACGTTCCCATGCAAGGAAAGGGTCGAAGTGCATCAAAAAATCAATAAACGAATTAAGTGAATATCATTATCTAACACTTGTTTTCCTAAAGGAATTGTGTAATGATGTAGAAATTTTCCATCAAATTGTGTCTATAGTTGATTGTCTAAAGATCGATAATCCTCATTATCGTAAAGATTTGTTTTTATGCCTTTGCTTTTATCGCTTAATCATCTTGAAAAAAAACAACATTTTACCCATTGACATATATTCTACATTAATATCTAACTGTATAGTTCTGTTTAAATAATAATTAACATAAACATTTTTTCACATCATTTCATGAGGTCATAATGAACTCCATTGTATGTAATATTTCCATCGTGCACATAATGCATTCGTAATACATTATCGTAAGGATTTTCTTGTTGTCATAGGAAACGTCATCAAGTTGAGTGATTTTATTTACTGACACCACTATTTGAGATACATCAGGTACATACATTGTAAGAGTTTTTGTTCATGCAATTGGGATTCCTCAAAGTTGAGTAGAAAACAAACTTTGTTCATTGTTAAAAATAACTTAAGAAGACGGACTGCCTGAACACGCGAAGTTTAACTCCGGAGTGGAGTGCTTAGCTATCTCACGCGAAACACGTACAAACGACGTAAAGTTTTCAGAACAGTTCCCATACCACTTCTCTAAAAATACAACACTTATTCACACGCTTAACGCGTGAAAGAAACTCGCAACCCTGCAAACAACATACAGTAACTCGTTTCATACAATGTTTATTTTGAGTTTTCACTGTTTTGTTGAAGCTTCCTAGTTCAAAGCTGACTATCTGCTTATCAAATCATTAATTTATGTCTTATAAATCATTGTTGAACATGAATATTCGGAAGTAAAGGGAAATAATAAAACAAAGTACTTTGAAGCCTTTATTGTCCTAATGCCCTGTCCCTAAATAGCGAATACCTTCTTGTAATCGTGCATTTACAATTTATCGCTGGCAACTAGTTAGATCCGTGTAGAAGAATATGATGCACAAATATTTAGGCTATGCAATTTTAAGAAGACGTCTCTCTGAAACGTTATTAGGTTTTATTTGTGCTCATAAATTATCTCCGTATGCCTAAATGGGTGTTAGTATCTTCAGATTTCCAGCCGAACTAGGCCTGGAGTATGAGTATGTAGTTCCAAATTAGATCTTCATCAGTGCAAAGTATTTTACATTATCTGTTTGAACTCAACGATAGGTATCTGTTAAAAAGAATGAGGATGCCAGCAGTGGATTTTGAATGTGTAGTGATTTAGTGATTTGTTTTCCATGTTGTAAACCATAGGCGTAATGTGGTTAAGTAATAAACGTGGATACATGTTAATATATGATAATTATGTACTAAATGAAAGAAACAGACTTAAACAGTTGCAGTAGGATAAAATACAACCATTGAGTCCCAGTGTAATGTTCTCCTTATTTCCCAAAAGTTCTCCTTCCATGTTCTCCTTCTGTACATCACAAGTATTGATGGTGTGGTGCCAATGTCGAGTGTGCATATTAGGAAATAAAAAAACTTCTGTTTTTCCACAACGTTATTAATTTCTACCTAAACGTTCTCGGTCGCTCAAAAGTTAGGTATCAATCTAGGTTAATCCCATCAAAATTGATTGAATTTTAAATGCTAAGTTGATTCAAATTTAAATATGTTATTTAATTCTTTAAATAAGTTACTTAATTCTCCATTTTATTCTTTAAGATTTCATGTCATAAATAAAATTCATTAGTCACATTATTAATTGTACTCCTATTTGTTCAGCTCCTGTGAATTCTTCCCTTAAAAATTTGTGGGTGCTTGATCTAAGTCAAGTGTTTTCATTTGCCACTGAGTTCACTCAGCCACGTCACTCTACAATTATTTATTCAATACAGCTGTAATAAGACACACGATGAATGAGGAAGCTCGGTCACCGACAGACGATGACGTCACGGACTCAGAATATGACGTCACGGACGGAGTACACACCGCCAACAGTGGAGGGGGGTCCACGGTCCGGTGGTGGGGGGAGGTGGGGGGGCGCGTTTAGTCAGTCGGGCCACCGCCGCTATGGCCGGCTCGTCCCGGTACAGTTCATACAACTGCCTCACCTCTTGGGACTCGTACGACAGGATACCAAGGTACTTCCCTCCACAGTCTTCTGCACAGTCTGTCCTCCTGCACAAAACATAATACCCGATTAGTTGTTTTGTTCTGAATTTTTTTTTCCAAAAACTATAAACGTAATTGTTAACGGTTATGGTGTTTACTCTCTAGATTTATTTTTAATCTTCACCAAACACACAGATATTCAGCTATTTAGTGTATCTACCATTTAAAAAAGAAATTCAAACTTCACCTTACCCACGTACACATTTTTAAGAGGCTTAATCATAACAATGCAAGAACTGAGGACAGCTCTCCAAAAAAATATTTCAATACATAACAAGTGGCTTTAAAAAATAATAAATAAATCATTTCATTTCTTTGGCTCAGATGTTTTTTGTGATATTGGAAAACTGTGTCTGTTTATTTTTAAGCAGTAAGTACTACACTTCAGTTTGTGGATAGGGAAATCGTACTAATTCGTCGTACTGATCGTGTCTAAAAAATATCATCTTACATGCAGTATGGTTTAGTAATGCAGTACTTGCGGTCTTTCTAGAAACAAAAATTTCATGAAAAAATATTACATACTTAATGTATTAGACTTAATAATATTAGCGAAACAATTTATCTACGTAATTTAAATCGCATTTGTATTAGTAAAAATAATCTTTAAAGTTTATTATATTCAAAATACATATTTTACAACTGGATTTTTTTTTCCTCCAAAAAAAATAATGATGGTCTAACAAACACGATTCTTTAGAGTAATTGAAATTCCTCGGCAATTGTTAATACCAATAAATCCACTTGAATTCAGAGAATCCCTAAATTTATTGGATTACTTTCCCACAGAGCACTGAGAGCTTCATTCTACATTTAAAATAAATCTAAATGTTTCCGCAAAAAACAAACATCAAGTTTCATATTTAATTGAGTCTTGGAGTTATAAAATTGTTAATTCATTTAAATAAAGTAAAGCTTTGTAATCTAGATGTAATGTAAATACAAGTAGTAAGTGAAACTTACGAAAAAAAAGATATTGAATATCGATTTTCAAAATTTCTTGAAAAATACTTTCTTTGAATAAAAATATTGTTCATGTGTATTTGTTACATAAAGCAATTTTATCTTGAGTAACAGCTACTCGACGTTAAACGTGTGCAAGGATCGTTAAACGGAACAAAATACGTAAAGCTATAGGTCTAATTTTGTTACTATTTATCCACTTGTTACATTTTAAATTAAAAGAAAAACCTTTTTTCATTATTTTGTCAATGCACTTTGATTAGTGACAGGACAACTTTTTCTATAATATTATTCCCCACAATAGCTTTAAATTGTGTGATATGAATATTGCGAATTGAATAATGTTTCTTTATAACTGCAATGAATAACATGAACGTCAAACGTACCCAATTAATTAAATCAATTACAAAATATAGGAAATGGTTAGACAAAGACAAAATATAGCATGGTTGGCTGCAGAGATGGTATTGCGCATGTCGGTCACTCATAACTCCATGAGCTATCACATTCTATTTCCTCGAAATGAAGTTCGGTTCATCGAACCAGAAAAAACATCACTTCCATACCCAACCTTCCATTTTTCATCCTGGTTTATTTGAACTTTTCTTGCAATGTGTGACGATATAAAATTATTTATTTGTAAATAGCCCGTAGACTACCTGATCGTATTTCAATTTCCACTGAACGTTGTAAATAAATTTCGAATTTCCAAACTTAATTTGTTTACGTATCGACCAAGATACATAGATGGGGCACAAATATTTCAAATTTGATAATTTTAGCCAAAAGAGTTAAATCATGATGCATTGAGTTAAAGGAAAAAGAATATTTCCCCAAAAAAATTATTTTTTATAGTTGACATGTAACATTCCGGAATGCAGAAGTTGAATAGGATTAAAATATGTGCATTAGCATCCTTCCATTGTTTTTAATTAATAGTTTATTAAAACGTTTTGGGCTATCTCAGTCCGTTCTCAGGTTCTACGCAACAAAAAAAAAAAATAATATATTATCATTTAGTAGTTTGCTAATAATTTTTTTTAACAATGTTTCAAATATTTCTTGGATATCTTCATGTTAGTTGAAAAAAATTTAAGTTACCTAGTCTGTACTTCTATGTGAATGAGTTATAGTGGGAGGTTATTAAGGGTTATCAGCGCAATTTGCGCTTAATATTCTTTGTCTTATCTGTCTTAGCAGTTGTAAAATATTGTTTACTATATTGTATTAATGATCGTTTAGTTTACTATTCAATTTCCAATCATTCTCAAAGGCAAGAAATATTTTGATTTTTTTTATTAATTCTACGATTCTTTATTATTTCCTCTTTATTAACAAAATTAAATCAATAAATTGCATTATGAAAGAATATTATTATTATTATCTGGAAGGTATGAATTGAGAATTTATTTGCAAACTGTAGGTTTGTATTTCAGCTACAAATAAATCTAGCATTAACGCATCATTATTAATAAAATTCATGTAAGTGCTAGGCAGGACATAAACAATGCACAATGTTAAGATATATTCATTAAATGTGCACAACAATAAATTATTTGAAACTGAGCGATGTACATAAAAAAAACGCATAGCTTCTTTGTAAAAACTCCTTTAAAGCATAGCGTTTGTGCAATCTAATAATATAATATGCATGTAATAATAAAATACTTCAAAATGAAAGATCGTAACAATTCATTTTATGTTGTCAGTTAGATATCAAATAAACCTCTAGTTTGACCTCTACCCATCTAGAATATTTTGGTAGATTACAAATTTGTTTTCACAACATTTATTTTCTGAAATTCTGTTTTTTCTGTAACCAAATTTAGTGTTATGTGAGAGACTGATACATTGTAGGGTATGCCAATCAGGTTTGTACAAAAAAAAAGTAAACTTTCCCCTGTAGTTAGAAAATATTTAAATAAACAGCTAGAAAATACGTTTATTTTGTATCCAGAAGAACTTTCAGCAACTCACGCTGCCTTGCGAATGGCTATTGTGATGCTAGGCAATATGATGTAATACCTACTACTACTACTACTAGGGTCTACTCAATCAAAGGAAGAAGTCAGGTCTGGCAGGAGTGATACGTAAATTCTCGGCCTAGGCTATAAAAGTAAAAACATCTATGCTCTTAAGGGCATTATGATGTCAGCTGACCATTACTTAGCCACCAGTATTATAATGGACTCAGACCTTAATAAGAATTGGTAATACTTTAGAATTTGATAGAAAGATTAAAAACAAACAGGAAACATGTTTGATTTGTGCCAATAGTTTGGTACACCTATCGTTCAACAAAAGTTCTTACCTTTTATTATTTCCAGCTATTGGGATGATAAAATATTAATATGTGTAAGTGTGGTTGAAAAATAAATCATAGAAGATGTTAAGAACCATGACAATAGGTTTTTATTAAATTAAAGAGGAATATTATATATATATATATAAACTATATATATAGTTAAAAAATATATATATATAACAGTCGCAATTATGAATAAGGTATAAAAAAAGGTGTGTACTAGTTTAGAATAAGAATAAACTACATTTGTAAACAATTGAAAGTAACTATTGAATGTAATTAGCTGGACTATAGAGTGATATTTGAAATTAATTGAGAATGGCTATGGTACATTGTTAATAAATAAGCATGACCAAAAAGTAAGGTAGCGTCCTACCCATCGGCCTCAGTGATGAGCTCTGGCTCCGCTTCCCACCAGCATATAGTCAGTGAGAGAAGTGAGCTGTTCACGGGATCATTCCTCAGCCTAAAGGCTCGAGCGTCTTACGCCAGTCCTATTTAAAACAGCCCTCATCCCCACTTTCTATCTCACCGAGGCATGCGGCTTTTCTTCGATCTGTTCGAAGAGATAGGGTTTTCTTAGCAACTCTTTAGACTCCAACGAATATGCGACACATTTTTGGAGACTCCTTTGCTCATAAGCCCATTTGATTCCTTGCCCTGCCTCTGACCTTTGGTTCTGTTTCCGCGACATATATATGGCTGGTTATTCCCTTAAGCCAAAAGGTAGGAAACTGTGTTCTTCTGACTCCAGGGAGTCGTTTTAGATTTCTCAACGAATCTTATATTCACCATTACTAGAAAATAAACCTATTCCTTAATCTATTCATGAGATATAGGGGTACCTATTCCACTATATCTCATAACTTGGATTATAAACACTTGAAAACGGCAGCGTGAGCTGCTTTGAGCCCTTGAGCACGCAAAATAAACTTATGTTCTGAGATGGGAATAATTGACTCATTTCTTTTTTCTTTTAATAACCAGTCAAGACAATAGCCTATTTATTCGTTTTAATTCAGTGCATAATGTAATCCTCAATTCGGTATAGTTATGAAAAGAATTTTCTTTTAAGGAGGGAATACATAGAACTGACATTGGGTTGTAATCAGAAGCTACACAGACAAAAACAGGGTTGGGTGATGGGGTTCTGGACCACCCCGTATTATAATTATTGTGTAATAATTACAATCTGCCTTTTATAAGGCAATAATAATACAGATAAATGATCTCATTCATACCATATTTACAGTCATCATTCACTCGCTCATTCATACAATAGGACATAATTGGAGAAACTGGCCATTGCCAGGACTCCCACTGTCACGCGATTATAGCAGGTCACGAGGCCACTGCCATTTCAGTCTCCGAGGAGGATTATAGGGATGAGTGGCGCAGTGCGAAGACTGTGCTACAGGATTAGGGTGGTTGGAAAGGCTACTGTGGAATTTCATAAACTTGGAAGGGATGAGTTCTAGAATGTAGGGTATATTAAGGTCATTATGAAGGGTTTTGTTGCTGACATAATAAGGGGCATTTACTTTTGTTCTCAGGACTTTGGATTGAAAGGATTAGATACGCTTGATGTTCGACTTTTTTGCTGTCCCCCATAGCTCTATTCCGTATGTCCAGATTGGTTTAAGTATAACTTTGTAGATTAGTAGTTTATTTTCTATTGAGAGATGGGATGTCCTTTGAAGTAGTCTGTACAGTTGTCCAAAGCGTCTGTTTAGTTCTTGTCTTTTTAGTCTCGTATGTGGGTTCCAGGTCAGTCGTTTGTCGAGATGGAAGCCTAAGTACCGGACTGTCTCGGTTACAGGTAGAGGAATAGAATTAAAATAAACTAGTGGACAAGTCTTGCGACAAAGGGTGAAGGTAATATGGGATCATTTTGCTTCATTAACTTTGATCCGCCATTGATTGCACCAATACTCGATCTCGTCAAGGTGTTTTTGAAGGTTATGGGATGCTATGTCAGGATCTGGGTGGGATGACAAGACTGCAGTGTCATCTGCAAATGTGGCTAAGAAGGTATTGGGAGTAGAGGGGACATCAGGGGTGTATAGGTTATAGAGGATGGGGCCTAGGACACTGCCCTGTGGAACTCCTGCATTTATGGGTATTATAATTACAATAATATCTTTGACTATCTCCCTGAAGAGAAAACGTTTATAGATACAGTGTAACATTTAAAATTTTCACAGAAAAAAATTTAAAAAATAATTAGCAAGAATTTTTAAAAGAAACATAGAAAAAATACATATATAAATAAAAAAGAAACGTTTTTATCAAACATTAAAAATATAAAATTCCTAGATTTACTCGTAGAAACCAAAAATACCCTATGTAGGTATACTAAGTACTAATTTACAATATTAACCTACATAATATTATATAAATAAAATAAAAATCAACACCCTAACATTAGATATCACCTTATTCAACTGCCCATTTGTCATTCTTGGTATGCAACATAAAAAGTTCCCAGAGCTGTGAGTTAGGGTGCATAGTCTAGGTAAAGTAGGCCAAAATATAAAAATTAGGAAAAAACAATCTTTTAAATCTGATTTTTGGTACAGTTGTTGTCGGGAGCGTCATACACAACATAATAGACGTCCCCAATGATGGGGGGGGGGTTAAAGGTAATTTTTTCGGTTGTTTTCAAATACCTCGCGAACTAGTGATTTCAGTAAAACTTAATTTATACAAAAAATTATATTAGATTCATTAAATTTCCTATGAAAATGTTGTGATCATTTTTTACTTTTGGTCATTGGTTTAGGACATAGCGAGTTTTAAAAAAACAGGGATTTGTACAATTTTATTGAGGTAGTATAATCATAAAAATGTCCGTTTTTTAACCCTCCCTAACTCTTAAACCACGCTAATCCTCCACACTCCGGGCCTTTTCTTATGTTGTACAGCACACTCCCCCAATAACTGTACAAAAAATCAGAACAGCATGATTTTTTGATGATTTAACAAATAAAACGTTGGAAAGGATTTTTATTGTACAAGACAAGAGATAGTGAAATAAGTAGAAATTCAGGTGAGAAGAGTATATAAAATAGATTAAGTTTAAGAATAGTGATTTGAGCAGAGAACTGAAGAGATATAGGTTGGGAGGAAGGAATTGTCCCGCTGGATCTGCTGCCACGATATCTAACCACGAGGTCGTGGGTCTCAAGATGGTTTCAGAGGGCTCTAGTTAATCAAAGAGAGATGTCACCGCCCTTAGCCAAAAACCTTTCCTATCTATCATCTCTTTCTTTCTACCTCTCTCAAACGATGCGCTGCCAACCGTTTACTGACTATTGTTCCAAATTGGGAAAGCCGATCCCACAATTATTTAACTATATTTTTGTTTGACCAATTGCTTAGTGAATTTATTTACTATCAAATATTGAATTTTGTGTAAATATATTTTCCTATTTTCAAGTGTGACTTTATTGAGTCCGAAAATTCATGAAATGGTAGTTTTTTGAACAATTTGTTTGTTTCCCCTCTATACTATATAGAAACTCGAAATATAAGCCCATTAGTTATTTTTTCATATTAGCAAAAATGTACCTGTCACTATATAAAAATAAATTAGTTAAAATAAGTTGGTTATGTGAAGGGTAATTGGTTGTCAAACTGTTATATTCCCAATTGGGAACATTGGCCTGTTCTGTTTTTACATAGCAAGACAAATACCGGAAAGCCATTAATCACGACTTTTTCCATCTTTTCTACGCTTTGAAGTATTTTGTTTTTAGTTCCTGTATCATTAGTGAAGTTTAAACCGTATAGTAAAGTGTTCGCAGTGTTACAATATTGATCCCTTGCTTTTTTTCCATATTCATTTTTATTTCTTTTGAAATATTTTTATAAAATGGAACGAGTAGTGCTAAAAAAGGCCAGCTGTATACACTGAGGAGTACTTTTAAATGAAATCTTTTCATATTCATCATTTACCGAATAATTTTTACTTTCAAAAGACCACTCACGGTGTTACATTTTTACAGCGTTAGTCTTTTTCAAATTATTATTTACAGTACGGTTAAAAAGCATTAGATATTTTAACTATATTTGTTTTTGCTCAAGTAGCCAAAGGATGGAATATGAACTTGTAGATTCTGATAGGAAAAGATTCGTGTAACAGTAGATTTTTGTTCTGCTGTGAGGCTAGCCTCAAAGACAAAAATACGAAGGATTTACCTCTTCAAAAAATGTATGAAGCTCAAGATGAATTCAAAGAACCTTAAAATGACCCTTGTGGTTAAAACGTCCTAAAAAAAACAAAAAAAAAACATCCATAACCAAAAAGTGATTACATTATTTCATGTAGTAGTTGACTTACATACATGAGAATCCTCACATAACGTAATTCTAAAACTATACTATACCTCTTATACAAAAAGGAGAAACCTCTCGTCTACGTACTAAACCAATTAAATATTAATAACTGGTGAGCTGTCTATTTATAACAGTTCAAATAATCAACCTAATTATGAATAGCCTATTCCGTCCTGCATACTCCTCACAATGTAACCTGGACTTCCCAGCCTACCTTTTCCACAGACACACCAGGCCAACCGAAGGCTGTAATTGTACTCACTAAAATATTGGTGGGTAAAAAGAGCTCATATGAATTGACAGAACACAGAAGAGGTATAAATAGTTTTATAAACCTTTCGGTAGCTGATGAATAGTAGTACTAATAAACCAGCGCGCGCAAGGAAAAAATCCGATCGCACTCTAATAACCCTTTCAAACGATATCGAAGTTAAGTTTTCAAGTTTGAGAGCTTTGAAAAAAAAAAGAGTACGACATCGGATTATTTATAGGGAATGAATGTAACGGTCCAATTAATCTTGAACGTGTGAATTCACGTATACTATTTAATTAGTTTGTGGCTTGCTCTTATTATTTTATAACCAGTGGTTTCCTCTAAGCATAAAAGGTAAAATAAGTAAACATTTGATTTATTTATTAATTAATGCAAGCTGAGTAAAATTCCACTTCCTGCAAAAGGATTATTATTAAATTACGTTGATTTGATGTAAGTATACTTCGATACAATATATATGTATAAATTTAATTAATTTTCTTGGTTGGGATTGACAATTAAACAAACTATGTTGTGTTGCTGTTTAAACAGAGCTTTTATTTGATTACTTCTTAATTCTATTTACAGTGATTCACACTATTTATGTCAATACCTTCTAACAACTTTTAATATTTAACTGTTCATATAACTTATAAATAAATTTGGATATCACACATGAAAACATTAACTCAATACAAGTTTCTCCATAACTTTAGTTTTTCCCTGCCGTGTAAAGCGGCCATTACTTCTACGCGGAGCGCGGCAAAATTCAAAATTAATGAAATACATTTTCTTTACGTATATATGATATATACGTAAAGAAAATGTACATATATATATATATATATATATATATATATATATATATATATATATATATGTAAACAAAAATATATATGTATATTTAATTAAAGTATTCTCACTTTAATTTGAATTTACCGCGCTGCTTCCACTGACCCCCACCTGATGGAGCAGCAATCAGATAGCGAAGGTTATATTAGGTAACTGTCGGGTTGCCACTAGGGGAGTGCCTAATCACTCTAGCCCGGGTGACAAGTGCGGATTGTTGTAGTTTATAAAATGGGCCATTGTTCCATGTCGGCGTTTAATATCTGACTCCATTTATGATAGGTATGTGTCCCGACAATACACTATGTTCAAGAGAAGAGGTACAGAGGTTTCATAAAGAATAAGACCAGTTTTCAGAGTTCGGGTGGGAGACTGGCAGCATCACAGGTACAAGTCGGCAGAGGGTCTGCAAGGCGGCTGAAAGGCAAGGTGCCAGACGCAGAGGCGCTGAGGAGAGAGTGGTTGACGAGGAGTCTAATAGACTGACTACCAGGCCAAAGTGTCCCTGGCGTAAAGCGACACCAAGTAACTGCGGATGAAGAAAGATAAAGAGTAGAAGACTGAGTTCCCGGGCCAGTGGCCCGGGCGAAAAGCGTCCGAGTGAACGCGGAAAGACTGAGTGGGAATTTCGGCTAGAAGCCCCTGGATTAAATAGTATTTTCCTGCTTGGTGGGGGAAGCGTGCAAGTGAGGAAATGCGCACACCTGCGAGCCATTACGTGCCCCCCAACCCCTAAGGGACTGTTTACAACTCTTAATGGCATGCCAGGTGGCATTATTGCCCACCTAGCTTTTAGGCCGGTAGACCTGGCTGTTTTATGGCTGCCCTCTGCCAACCCTTTTTAGTTTATGACTGCCAATCCCGAGCATGATTTATTGCTTAAAACTTTCACCATGATTTACATCTAATTATAATACATTATATATGCACCAGAGTATAGGGTGATTTAACACTTATGTAGTTAGTGGTCGCTACAGTAACAAAACTTGTAAATAGAGTGTGAATAGAGAAGTGATAGTTATAAACTGTAATTGTCGTTTCTTTGTTTACAGGTAAGATTGTGTAAATCAATATTAATAATTGTTATAATATAATATATAGTGAATAAAATTGCTAACTTTGTTTACAGAAAAACTGATTTCAATTTATTCACCCCACCTTCAATAATTGTCTTACATATATATGCGGTCTTATTACATATAGTGGGTTATAATATGTGACTTCCGACTCTTTTCAGATTCAATGCGATAACTAGATGTTTTAGCAAAAAAGAAAAAAAAATATGGTCAAGTGAGCTTAGATCATACACAATTCCAAAGAGCTTGGGTGGTTCCAGGTAGTCAAGGTCCACGCTAACTGGAACTTGTGTAATATGTGGGAAAGGATCTAATGGAGGAGGCCGCTATTACGGAACAAAGCAGCCTCGTAAATCCTAATTTTCAGAGCTTCTCGGAAAGTGCTTTTGTCAAAGGTAGGCTCTTAAGGGATGGAATCTGAGAAATTCGACGAAATTAATCACTATCACATTGACTGGACACTGTAATTAATAATAAAGAATGAAAATAAATTGATGTTTGAAAAATTATGTTTTGTTGACTTTTAAATTAGGACAACCGGTTTTTTTTCCATTAGGTCTTCTCTCTCGGTATTTCCGGTGTCGATAGTCACAAATGGATTCTACGATCAATTATCAGAGCCTTATTTTTTCCTTTTGGGAATGCACTGTGTTAGCAAATCTTGTAGAGCCATCTTTGTCAACAGTGTTGTTGACCTCCCCATAGAATGAAACACAATGTTTCTTATGAACTTAATCAGACTATTTCCACCAGACAAATAGATGTCTAAATATCTATGCACTTGATTACGGGCCTATTATTTATATTTGTTTCAGACATGTTGAGTTTCGAAACGTTAATTAATCAGACAAGAAAGCAGGAGAAGTACGGCTAATTGTCTTGGCACTCAGAGCACAAACAAGGTGTTTGCCCTGGACAGTGGACCGTAGCATTTGAGTCAATATGTACTCAGCTGAGGTTCATCAACATCCAATAAATAATTAATACCAATGTGATTGATGTTAGTAAATTCAGTTTGTTTGTAAATACTCTATGAATGAGCGAATGACGATGGCTTGTAAATATTGAATGGATGAGAACATTGAACACAATTACCCATCGCCCGATAAGGCAGATTTTAATTTTATCACAATAAAGATCTTATTTGAATTTCATAATCATATATATATTTAACACACACCGTCAAAATTTTACTAATGTATTGTCATGAATGGAACTACTGCGTAAAGGCAATGTAGAGTAGAAGTGGTGTTGTTTCTCTTGACATGTTTTCAATTAGAATGGATGGTTCTGATGGTTAGGGTGTTAAGCTGTCATGGACGAGGAAGTGAGCAGCTGCTCGAGGCAACGTAGGCATTGGGAAAATTCAAAGTACATCAGCTCCACAACTCTAACAAGAACCACGGAGTAAGGAGATCATATACAGGGGATTTACGGTAAGGTAAGTTGTTCAAAAGGTATTTGACCACATAGGGCTTTTGGTGGTAGTGAGAAAGGTACAGGTGAAGTGAGGAAATCATCAACAGTTATGCTGTGAGTATGGTTTTGATGAGGAAGGTGAGCTGTGAAAGTACGGAAAAGATGCAGAGCAAATTCCTCCGAAAAGTCTCCTTCCAAAGCCGCCCCGGACCCTCCATCACGACGAAGTGGGTGTGAAACAGGATCATATTTTAGGATTTTTTTAGCTACATTCCACAGAGAGTTATCCTTGGTAGACATAGCGGAGAGGAACGGAGGAAAGAATCGGCCCTTAGTGTAGGTGTTTTAGTTACTTCCATGGCCTCTGCTTGGATATTTTTCAAAGCCTCAAAGCTGTTAGGTTCTTTGGATTTGCACGCCTGTGGCGGTATCTCTTCCATCGAGCTAGTGGCAGATGAATTTATTTGTACGTTCCTTTTTGAACGTCATGGTTTTTGCTTAACATACGACAGAGTCGGAGTTGGCCCTAGAGGCCTTGATCTTTTTTTTTATTTTGGGACATAACTGCTGATAAAATTGCATTTTATCATATTATAAATATTTTAATTAATAAAAGGTAAGATTAAAGTTTTGATTCCTTATTGTTGATATTCACTACCTATTGTTTTATCTATATGACACGAATTACCTTTGGTGAACGAAGGTGGTCTAAATTATCAATCCCAGACATATTTTCTTTTCATTTTACTTCTAATCTATTAGTAACTATTATTAAGGGCTGGACGCATCATAATTCTGGTGGCTAAGTAATAGTCAGCCGGCAATACTTTTACAACAGTAGAGCCTAGGCCCCGAATTTTCATATCGCAATATGGTTTCTCTAAGGGTCACTTAAATAATAAGCACCTACATATTATGTTAGGTTAAGTCCTACCTAACAGGGAAATCATGTTTTCATTCAAAGCCAGTTATCTGAAAGTCATTGCAGAGCTGTAAGAGCACTGGCGTGTTCCTAGAGCCTGATATCATAAAACTGTATCGGGTTCTGGAACCTCTTGGGTATCGGTTGTCAGCGGTGGGTGATTGTGAGTTCTCAGTCTTTATCTTCAAAGGCCCTCCTTTAGCACTATCCCATTTCTGGAAATTTATTTGTAAAGATCTGCATGCTTATTCTGTGGTTGGAGGTCCTTGGTTTATTGTTGTTAAATTAGCTAGTGCTCATCGCGATCAGAAGACTTGGCAGTACAACTATGATTACTCGAATCAACTTTAAACATGCAACAGAAATTAACAGACGCAATGAGTACCACGAAACGCGAACGATTAAATTTAACAAAACCAACATGAGAGCAGTAATATCAATACTTAGGAATTACTACTAGCCAGCCTAGAAGTCTTAAAAAAAAAAGTCAAAAACTACTAATAACCATTTTATAAAAATAATTATTAATTCTCATACCACATTAGCTCAGTTTAGCAATAAAAATTAATTTTTATCATCGGAATACTCCTATCATTTCACGTTTTTTTCTGTTTATTTGATGCCATTAAATTTTCTTACTATGCTAGTCTGTCCAGTATTTCCTTCAACAACTCTAGCTCTCATAGGTTGCTGCGTCTTTTCTGTGTTCATTGTACGAAACAGAATGTTGAGTTACAGTTGGTAATTATCACTTCTCTATTTACATTCTAATTACAACTTTAGTTACTTAATATAACCTTTTACTATCTTCTCACTTTGCCGAATCTAGTGGTGATCAGTAGAAGCAGCGCGATAAGTTCAAATTAAAGAAGGTATACTTTCTTTACTTATATATTGGTAGGATTAATGTATTTTTGGGGGTTTTCACTGTAATTAATGAAGTATATCTACGAAAATCATATTTCTATTTGTTATTATTTTTATTAGATGTTTGGTATTATTGGTTCAAGTAATTTATTAACTGTTATAAAGATTATTCTTTTTAAAAGTAGGTTAAAACACCACTAGAAAGGATACGTACAAGCACGCCAGGTTGAAATATTACTTAAAAATAGCTATTCCTTTTCACAAGACAAAACAATTGTTTAATACATTGACTACTATATATTTTTTTTTTTTACAAAAAAGGTATGGCGTATTATTTAATATATAAGGATAAATACGACCTAAATGGAATATTCAAGAGAGCAATATACCGATGCCAATAAAAAATAAATAAAAAAAAAAACAGGAAGATTTATGCAGCAGACCGTGATAGCCGGCTTGAAAATGGAGCTAGCCACTCGACTTGAGGGTTGCGGAAACCAGAGGTAGGTGAAAAATAAATATAAAGCTGTAGCGGTTGGTTACAGGGGAACTTGGACTGTTTTCGAGATTTTTATTATTATTGCTAATGTGATGGTGATTAGCATTGTTATTTCCGCAGGAGTAAAAACAGTATCTATACATCTGTATTTATAACAAATAGATGAAAACTCTATTTTATCCAAAAAAAGAATTTATCGCGGGATCTCACATGGTGTAGTTCTATGTGGTCCTCTCTGAATTATACATATTCACTTACCTTAGTACATCCTGAATATAATTAATTAACTGTAACTTAATATTTTTTTTTAAAAAACCCACATTTGTCATCCACATCTAATTTCTGATATTATTGACTCTGTTGGCGATATTTAATTAGGGCTGAGGCTATACAGAGGTGAAAGCAAGGATTAAATTAATAAAACATCATCATTCACTTAGATACATGTAGGCGTTATGACGCTGGCTGACCGCTCTGTTTGAACTAGAGATAAAACCATTTTTAATATTTGTTTTACTGTAGTAAAGAATAAAAAAAAATGTTTGAATTTAATAATCGTTTCGTTCACACGAAGGTATGCTATGGCAGATAGATAGAAAATCATTTATTCAATAGCCTTAATTATTAATAAAAAAAACGTTTATGACACCTCTCATCAAGTCCGGTGACTGGCATAATAGATCATTAATATGAATAGATGTACTTGCGAAATAAAAAACACAATATATAGAACCATGAGTAATTAGATTTTATTAGATAAAACAACAACAATAGATTTATAAAAAGAAACCAAAAACAATACCTAGGAATATACTTGCTTGATTTAATCATCATTTACTACCAACTGAGAATATCAAAATGGAAATTATTCTTATTACAAACAAAATATTACTGGTTTATGATAAAAATAACAACACTTATAATCACTTGTAACTTTCGATATGATAAGTACGATTTCAACCATGAACGAAAAGAAGAATCGCAGGTGAGCTTTAAATTAACACGTTCTACTCCTTGTGGTTACTTAATTATTTATTATGGGTTCACGCCCATTATTAGAATTATTAGAACGAAGGAAGATTTCCATTATTAACTAACTATTTATTATACCGTCCCATCACCAGCAATAACATTCCTTTATGGAATTGAAAGTGAGAGAAAACAAAATCAATGCCAGTCAGTTATTACGAATCACGACCACAATAATATGCAGAATGTCGGTCAACCAATACACCATATGCCCCTGGTTTTAATTTTTTATACAATATCCGTTATTTCCGACCATATTTTATTCTGATTTTATTTCAACACGATTTTTACATAGTGATCATAGATCACTGTGTCCATCCTTTGTTTCAACGTTCTTTGCATAGTCGATCCAGTAGAGTATGTCAAGGGAATATAACATCGACGATAGCCACGTTACTGAGTCTGATATTTAATATACTAACTCCCTGATATGATAGTGAACAGTTTAACAAGAATTTTTTTTTCAAAAGCCTAAAATAACCTCTCTTTGTCGATGGTAGACTTTCACAATATGAATAGACCTAAAATGAAAAAGAACTCCATTCAGTAGAGGGCATTCGTCACCCTGATAATGCTTAAAGATATTCATTTGTTTCCACCCTCTGCTTGAATGGGGGGGGGGTGTTTTAATCGAGATCGCTCGCTTTTTTGTTAGCTACTGGGAACTCTCTATTTAAAACGACCATTACGCCATTTCTCTCTAATTTAAATTGTCTCTGAATGAACAGATCTTTATAACTGAAGCGTTATAAAAGTAAAACTTGTGAAATTGGAGTTTGTTGGTTTGGAATATATGTAAACTATTATTGGAGATATGCTATAAATATATTCTTGCATTATTTAATTACGCTCGGGAAAGCGAAACTAATATTGTAATGGTATCATGAGAAACGTGTTCATACATACCTCTCTCGAGAGAATAAAAAACACCGACCTGCACTCGTTTTTTAGGTGTCCGTCGGTAAGTGAGTTCATTTACCGGAGACACATCAAGTTTTAGTAAATAAAATTCGCTACTTACTTCACCACTCATAATATATTTTTTCGTTTATCCTGTCGGCAGGATTAGTCTTTGAAAGTATTATGTAGTGGTAATCTTTCAGCAGTAGGCCCTTCTTGTATTTTTTCCTTACTGGTTTCGCCCTCAGCCATTTCATTTTGATGATCTTGTATAATTCCATTTTTACCTTTGCAACTTATTAAAAGCACCAAAGTACATTTTATTTACAGTAAAATCAAATTATTTTCGTATTCACTTTCTGAGAATTCCTGAACATTTTTATGTTTATAATCTCGTTATCATTATTCTCCCAATAATGTTCAAATTCAGACTTGTGGGAGCGGTTCTGTCTCCGGTTCTTTTCAGCATGTACACATCTGAAATTGTTGAGACAAACTATAAGAAAGCTGCTGTAATCGTTTTCACCGACGACATTGTGGTTTACAGCAGCAGCATGAGTGCACAAAGAGCTCTTACAAAGGCCGAGTCAGTTTGTAACGTTATCAGGGAAAGACTGGGCATGTTAAACATCAGTGTAAACGCAGGGAAGACCGACTGCGTAATCTTCTCCCTCCAAAAGGAGAAAACATCCTTGCCAAAATCATATAGTGTGGGAGGGCAGGAGAACTCACCAGCTTTCTCAATGCACTATCTGGGTATAAAAATGGATAGGCATCTCCATTTCTCTACTCATTTTAATAATAAAATAGAAAAGTACGACACAGGTCTTACCGGCTATCGCACTTGTTAACTTCACCTAACCTGTCGCTTTGTCTCAAATTGATGATATATAAATGTGTCCTCCGGCCAGCTCTACTGTACGGTGCCCCGCTATTTACCCACTTGACTGACAATTTAGCCAAATGTCTCCAACATTTCCAGAATGGGATCATGCGAAATGTGGTTTGACATACCTCTCGAGAGAGGTTAAAGAACGTTGACCTGCATACGTTGCTTGTTGGTGTGACGTCAGTGGGTGTGTTCATCCACCGGAGACACGTTAAGTTTTTTGACTCGTTGCAGCACCTGACCAACCCAGTGTTTAACACTATGACCCCACCACCCCTCCCCCATCGATGGCAACAGACTGTGGGGGGGAAATTAGGTTAAGAATTAGTATGTAAGTTAGTTTTAAGTTTGATCAAAAAGGTGAGCCCCGTCACCTTTAATAGTTAGTTTAGTCCAGTCACGTATAATGTGTATCATTATACTTGTTTATTCATTATATAATTTTTATAAACAACAAAGCCTTTATATAATGTAGCGATGCTACGGGAAATACAAAAATAATTTGTAAATAGATTCGCCTGAGGATCTATAATTATCTGTAAATTTAAAGGGGCTATGAAAAAAAAAGATAAAAAAAAGTGAGAAATACCTCTCTCGAGAGGTCAAAAAACCAGCACCCGTTGCTTGGCGTTCCGACAGTGGGTGAGTTCATCCACCGGACACACATCACGTTTTTTGACTCGTTACAGCAACGACCTAACAAACCCAGTATTTAACACTATGACCCCACCACCCTTCTCGCATCGATAAGAACAGATTGTTGGGGAATATTAGTTAAGATTTTGTTGTTGGATGTATGTTATGTTAAGTCTATGATTCAGAAGGAGAGCCCCATCACTTTTAAACATGTTTAGACAATGAATGTGTAATGTGAATGATACTTTTGTGTCAATCACAAATCACAATGTAAACCTATTAAAAATAGTATAAAATGTAGCCAAGCTACAGGACCTACTGTAAATTGATTCATTTATGAGGAAACTATACTCCATAATAGTACTAATCTCCATAATTTATCACAACGAGAGGATATGAAGGAAAAAACACATGAACATAATATTTAACATCCGTGATATCAGATCATTCCATAGTTGTTTTGTTCAGTCATTTCAACAATTCAGAGATATTCAACCGTTTTGCCACTTTCAGGCTTGTAAAATTTCGTAACAAAAAAAAAATCAGGTCCTATTTTAATACATGTTGCAGCCAGAGAGTGTACAAGCACAACCGCTCCTATGATTGTTTACGTTATTTTTATGTTTATGCTATGGCACCAGATAATATGTGGCGTGTGACAAAGTTTCAAAACAAAATATTCATAAAAATACCTGAAAATCTATTAAATGATTTAAATAAACGGATTTAGTTCTGTAAGCAGATTATGCACAGTAGCCAGCAGTATTCCGATTTCAACAACTTATTATTCGGATGACAGGAAATCTCCTGCAATATCTGCTACGTATCTGGACAAATTTTAGTTTCATCTTCCACCCTTCCATCAGCTTTAACTCTCTGAAAAGGCGGCATGGGAGAACAACTCTCCACTTATACAAATAATACAAGTGCTATGGAATGAATCCGAGAAGACAGTCTACAAGCAGCATGTTAACGATTTGTAATTAGCATTTTACTGATATTCCATACTGGAAAAAATGTACCATTCACAGCGTTTTCTTCACTAGAGCGAAAATAAAAGATATTTGTGTGGATCAGACTCGAGTGCAATGTCGTCTGTTAGCCTATGAGCCCCACTAAGGCTGGTAATGTATAAAATCAAAGCAAACGCCCTAGCAACAGTAGCATAGATGGAGGTGCTCAACCAGCATAATAAATGGATAACAGGGGTATCACAACCTTCAAAGGGTGAGGAAGGGATTATCATCATCTAACGTCGACAAAGTGGGTTCAACCATGAATGAGCCGATGAAGCAGCTTTCACGACTCAGCTGTCGAAACAGTCAGCCACCTTTAAACAGCAGCCTAGACATTCACTTAGCAGCAACATCTAAAGAACCAGGAGAAGAAACTAAGGCCTTATCAACATAAAGTTGACGAAGTAGAGGGCCAAGATCAGTCTTGTTCTAATAAAACAGAAGGTACTAAAAATATATCCAAACAATATTAGTGGACCTTACTAGACCATTGTACAGGAACTATCTCGTCAAACTGCACGGACATCCAAGCCCACTGAAAGGAAAATAGGAGGAATATCTGCACCTGAAATACCTGGTATCATTCAGCAGGGACTGGGAGAGGTTGGGATAAAGATCGTGTATGTAATCTAATAATAATAAGATATATTGTGATGTAGCTTCAGCAATATGGGGGAGTACTCACTGAGTTTCCATTGTTTTCATGATAGGCATTCAATGTAGTCACAATCTTTGCTGATTGTGACACTAGTCACAGTTTTGAATAAATAAATAAAGGAAAAAAAATTGAAACACGGAAGAGACTCGTTTGTAATATTTTATTGTATATAACCATTTCACATAAATTTTGGATGCCATAAATTAAATGTTTGGAGAATGGCGTATTGTATCATCACGTCCGTACCATAGTGAGTGGTGAGTGGTCCTGGGTGGAGCTCACGATATCTAGTCAGGTAAGGAGCAAACGCTTCCTGATAAATTATTACACAACTATAACGTGCCGTAGGAAATCTATCCCTTTGGAAACGGAACTCCGTTACAAACAGAGCGGAAGTTTTGAAGGTGTAAGAGAAAGTGAAGATAGGAAACCTAATGGAAACTAACTAATGAAAAGGATCTACACTGAACTTGTCGAAGAGCAGTAATTGAACTTCGCATTTAACCGACTAGATATACATTAGTAACTCCGAGTCCTAGGAATGCAAGAGAGGATCGATGAATAGGTAACAGATATCAATAATGCAGAACCTCTATTTCATGTTTATCCGACACGTATTTTCTTTAATAATGTTGCAAAAACTGGACGGAGAGACATGAAATTCTAAACATGAAGAGGTAGTTTATCGACTAACTACATACAGGTACGTTTTATTATGGATTATCTAAATTATACGTTGCTTAATATACAATAAGGGGTATTTTGAAAACGTGAACAAGACCCCTATGTATATATACCCAGAGAATGTGTGTGTGCACTCAAGTACAGAAAAAGACCTTGAACAACATGGTATTATATTATTCTATAACAGCCCGAAGAAATGGTTTTCGTCTTTCAATGCACCCTTTAAGCCCAATCGTTTCCTTCTGATCAAGGAGATTGAAACTGTACCATCAGTTATTTCCTAAGCCAGTTTTCAGCTATTTTTTTTTGTGGTTGCAAAGGCAATAGTTTTAAATATTGTACAGTAGCAGGACTTGTCTTTTGCAATTTTGTGATGATATAATGAATTCCAGAAAAATAGCCTTTACCTTCTTTTTGACTTTCCCTGATAGCAAGTACTGTTTAGCCCAAAAATAGAATTTTTATGTCATTAGAAATATATTTATCCATTTTCTGAAATAAAACCAACATTATATAGAAAAAAAAGAAGAAATTACAAAATGTGGAAAGTTAAATTAACTTACGAAAAAATAACGAAGGATTCCTAGATTACAACAATTTTCAAAGACCTACTAAGCTGTTAGAGATTTAACAACCCTTAGCAGCCAGGAGTGAAAACTGGATTAAAAAGTAGCGACGTGAAAGGTAGCATCTTTCAGAAGATTTTAGATTTAAGAAATGTTTGGAGGCTGAATGCCTATAAAAAAAAACTAGAATTGTTCAGGGAAGAACTCTCATCTACTTTATTATAATCATCGAATATTAATTTTACCCACCTTTCACATCATCAAACCATCTTCTATCAGGCGTTAATGACCCTGTTTGCTAACATACCCTTAAAAAAAAAAAAAGAGAACATCTCGGCACCACGACCCTACAATTTCCAGCGATTGAAGCCTTAACAGGTGCTGGTGCTGTCATCTACTGAGGATAACTAAGCACTACCTCTGCCTTCATTCCATAAGGTCTAAGCACTTAGATGCAGAGACTTATCTTTTGGACAGTAAGTAACGAACTAAACCAGAGACTGGTACTAAGTAGATTCGAGTTTTTTGGCTTCTTTCAATACTCATGTTCATGGGCAAGTAGAACTACTTCAGTCGACCAGAGGGAGGATGAAGTGATAATGGGTTGGCCCACTAATGCATTTTGATCTCAGTAAGGTATTTTTTTAATCTTATTAACCAGGATCAAGTCACCAAGAATTAATCTGCATCACCTTCAAGCGATCAGTCAAAATTTCCAATTTCCACTACCACCCAGTATTCATTCTGTGCTATAGCATTATATTATTTTATTTTATAATTCATTCATAACCGACAGGCAAAATTATTTACACCCTAATAATAACACTCTAATAACCACGTTTTTACAAGATGCATGTCTAAGTTTCTTATGCATATCATTTGTTTATCTAGCTGTCATTTAGCATTCCTTTCTTGTATAGCAATTTTTGATATATCAACTACCCCATTTCAGTACTTACCAGCGCATCACTAATAAATAGGTAATACTCACACAGATTATCATCATATTTAAACAAGAATTTTAATGAGAAAATTGAGTATTACAGTAACTTTTATTAACATTCTAACAGCATACATCGTCCGGCCAGCAATCTTAGGTGTCGTTAATTCCAATTTCTGTGCAATATATTTTTTTTAATTTATTTTCAATTCTTGCTTCTGTCATCTTCATTTTATTTATTTTACTGGAGCTGGGTCACTAATTATTACGTCTTACCTCTTATACTACATATTTCTTAGAGATACTAAGTCTCAGACTTGTTTATTTTTACCTAAATAAGACAGTTTCGATGAAGTATGAACTAATGAGGAATAAAAAAAAAAATTTACATCAGTAAAAAAATATAATATTTATTTATTGATAAAGGAAAATAATGGTGAGACAGATCCTTGGATCTACTCAAACTTCACATATTGCATGACATTGTAAAGACATTAGTGGGCAGACAGAATTAATGACCCACAAGTTACATAACTAACAGCATTAGTCCACCCTCCCTTCACCTCCTGTTTAGTGGTCAGTAATTACTCATTTACTCCTCAGCAGCTACTTGCCCACTTGCCTCGTGCCCACAATAGCGCTTGAACCACTTACAGATGTTTGGTGTGTCAAATATATATAAGTTTAATTATATTAAATATAATAATACATTATCACTGGTACATTAGTTATTATAATGTATAGTCAAGAGAGCATAGAGTCATGTTTACCATAATTCAACAAAAATTTAAGTTTTCGTGATAAATCTATCTATAAATAAATATACTATAAATCTATCTATACAGAGGGGTCCAAAAAATGTATCCACTGGTTAACAGTCCATAACTTGCAAACTAATTGACGGAGTTGTCTCATTTTTGGTGAAAGTGTAGCTTAAAGTCCAACTTAAAGATATCACTGTAGGTGTTCGAAATGGTCACCATTAACATCCACACACAAACGATGCCGCCGAACTGCAGCACGAACTACTGAATGCAACGTGTTCAGTTGGATATTTGCACATGAAGTACGATGGATTCTCGAAGTTCATCCAATGTGCGTGACGTTTGTCGATAAATGACGTCCTTTAGTGTTCCCCACAGGTAAAAGTCCAGAGGAGTTAAGTCTGGGGAACGTGGTGGATACTCTACAGCACCTCTACGGCCTATCCATCTTCCTGGTAAATTTTCGTCGAGATAAGCCCTAACACGATTGCGGTAGTGGGCTGGGGCACCATCTTGTTGAAAGTAAAATCTTCCGTCTCCATACAAGTCTTGGATGGCAGGTAAAATGAATGTTTGAAGCCTCTGAAGGTACACCTCACCGGTAACTGTGCCGTCAAAGAAGAATGGCCCAATCAAGCCCCGGTAAGACAACCCACACCACACATTTACTCCTGACAAATTCACGGCTTTGTCTACATGGACATTTGGATTTTCGGCGGCCCAGTAGATGCTATTGTGGCGATTTACTGTACCATTGAGTTTGACAATCATCTCTGCGAACTCTTCATCGTTGCGCACCATGTTATTAAACAACTCGCTGTACTCCATTCTACGATCTGGGTTGTCCTCGTTCATTGCGTGTAGCAATCTTGGGATGTAGCACTTCCATTTTGCTGTCTTCAAAATTTGCCGAACACTTGAGTGACTCACTCCAGTTTCACGGGCACACTGTCTCACAGACTTCTGTGGTGAGCGAGTGAATTGTTGTAACACAAGATGGGAGTTAAATGGACTTGTTACTGTTACAGGTCGTCCAGATCGTTGTTTGTGTACATCTTTAACACAGCCTTCGGCTTCAGTTTGTCTCGAATGCAAGGAATCGTTAAACGTGTCGGTGGCTCTGTTTGATACACATTTCGCCATTGCCGTTGAACGTCATTAATGTTTTCGTACTTAAAATACCACTTTAAAACAGACTTCCTTTCATCAAATGTAAGCCTTACGCCAGCCATGTTTACTCGAGTAACGAGGTACAACTAACAATAAAACACTAACTATCCGGCGACTGTAATCTGACAAAACAAAACAACGCATACAATGCTTGTATGGCGATTGCCAGAACTACAAATTATTACACTACCAAAAATGAGACAACTCCGTCAATTAGTTTGCAAGTTTTTGGTGTTGCAAGTGGACTTTTTGGACCCCTCTGTAGTTTCATTCATTAGAGGCACGCTAAATACACATCAACCATCACATATTCTGTTAAATTGGTTGACCGAAAACGCACAAGCAACCATGGTTGAGGAAAATTTTAAATAAAGGAAATAAAATAAACTTTATGTGATAAAAATACTAATCCCAAAGCGATATTTTTATTTTTTTCATAAAATATTATCAAAAAATAAATAAATTTTGAATAAATGTTTCTCTAAGACTAAATAATGCCAAGTGCGTTCGTTGCTTGACGTGCCGACGGTTGACGACTTCATCCACCGGAGACATATCAAGTTTTTTAAGTTGCAGCACCCATCCAACCCAGCGTTTAAAACAAAGGTGTTATACCACCTTCTTCACCACGAATAAATATAAGTTACATCTTCTAGGGCCAGAAAACACCCGCCTTCTTTCCATACACCATCAATAATAAATCTTCCACGTCAGTTTAAAGAAAGGGGACAAGTTCACGATAAGGCCGGAGCTCACGCGGGCGCAGACGTTCTGTGTGAAATGCTCTGCGACCGGCAATGCCCGGAACAACTCTATTCACACAACAGTTATTGCGTTCGCTAATGACATAGCGGTGTACAGTAGCAGCATGAGCGCCAAGGTAGCTCTTAGACAGGCTGAAGTAGCCTGTAACCAGATCAGTGAGAGATTGGGGAGACTCAATATGGGGAGACTCTGTAAAAGCGGGTAAGACTGACTGCGCAATTTTCTCTGTCCAAAAGGGAAAAAGTCCGCTGCCTGCTACTTACACAGTAGGAACGCATCAAAACTCACCAGCCAACAACCTAGTATATCTGGGGATTAAAATGGTCAGACACCTCCATTTTAGTAAATTTTGCAAAGAAGTTGAAGCAAACACGCATGAAGTCTTACCGGCTTACACATTTATTGACTTCCCCCAACCTATCACTGCGTCTGAAGCTAATTATATACAAGAGTATACTCAGGCCTACTCTGATGTATGGTGCACCGCTTTTTTGTAATCTGACGTATACAACAGCTCGGCGTCTCCTACAATTTCAAAACGGTATACTGATGAAAGTGGTCAGAAATACTTCATTCGAACAACGGAGTAATAGTGAACTTTACGAGATCTTTGATTTTCCTACTGTGGATGCATTCATCCAACGTAGACATATCAAATTTTTCGACTCCCTACAGTACTTGACAAACCCGGTGTTTAACACGATAACCCCTGCTCCGTTCCCCTATTGATGGCAGGACGCTGTCGCGGCAGGAACGCTTTAGTCTTAGGTTCTAGATATAGGTATAGTTTGTTTCCCGGTTGTAGGCTGAAGGTGAGCCTCATCACAAAGTGTTGTGTATGTGGTTTGACTTTTTAACATCAAACTGAAATGTATTATATTTATGCCCTCTTACGGAGTCAAATCAATGGACAAAGTACGAATTAAGCTGCCCACCGACTAGGCCACCAGCAAAGGTCTAAGACCACAGGTTTACCCATCTTATCTCTTTCTTGACACCCGCCAGGCAGTAGCTAAGTCGACAAGACCTTCCCTCACCAACAAATGGCTCCATCACCCTTCCCGTATCTATGACAACAGGCTTTCCGGGAAACTTAAGTTAAGTTAGTTAGTTCAATCATCCTTAAAGTGAGCCCCATCACATTTTAAAGAAATAAAACTAGAGTAATATTATGTAAATCAGATTTTTAACAGAACAAAGACTATATTTCCACAAAACAATTATAAAATACGCTACGTTGCAGTAAATGCAATAACCACTAAGTGTAAATTTTAGTTAACGGATTCAAATTGCTTTAGTTCTGTAATACTCCAAACATTAAAAAAAATAATAAAAAGATTTTAAAAGGACGCAAAACCTTATTATTTATTATTAGATCGTTTGGATTAAAGAGGGTTATCTGCAAAATTTCAGGCTTACATTGTAGAGTATTGTTTGTTTGTTTTTCGTAGAAATGTTCCTGTACTAAAGTTACGAACTATTGTTGATATTTCTAAGCAAATTAATCAATCAATCAGGTCTATAAGGGACAATCATATACTTGAAAAAGGTATGAAAGAAGGAGAAAGAAGAAAAATAAAATCCAGTTGATATAAGTTTCTTATGCATGTAGCCTTTATTTAGAGAAATGGGATTCAACTTTGGGGGTCAGTGAGGAAACAATAGCCTGTTTTTCTCAAGGCAGGATTTTTGTTTATTCACTTGTTAGTAGCAGTTGGAAGAGTGGGGGGGGGGCCGCAGCTACGAATGTCAACAAAGTCATAGAACTTTTTGTTTTTATTTTGTGATTTGGGGTTCGATGCCCTAATGATTGCTAGCTCAGCATTGGAGTTGAGGGTGGAAACTGGAAAGTAGTCTTATTTACCCAAGAGCTTTTATTCAACCAGACACAAATGTAAACTAGATCGTTTAATGTTTGCCTATTCGATTAATTAGAAGATTTTTTTTGTTATCGTTGTTTAATTTGATTCAACTAATCGATAACTTAATGAGTTAAATGGTACTTTAGTATAGAAAAAACGATTTGGTTCTAAAACCTGAAACCTGCGGTTTACCAGATAATCTTCCTCTAGATTTCTCCTTAATTCCACGCTTCATCTACAGCTGTGATTAATTATTATTGCTTATCATTTTCAATTCGTTTACTACAATTATGATTTGAAATAATAAAACAGTTACATCTGTTTTATTGTTTTGAAAATATAGCAACAAAATTAAACACATTTTTCTTGTACCTTGATATTATTAATTGATAGTGACGGGCATGTTACACACAAATGTACTGACTTGTAGATTGGTAGGACATTAAATATTTAATTAAATACGTACTTATGTACCTAACCATGTGAAAACTATCACATAGCTTCTTATTAGAGACATGAGAATAAAAAAAAAATTGTAATCTAATAGATACCAGTCCTTATTTAGCATTTATTTTTTTAAAGAAACTTTTCGTCACGTCTTGACAAAAACATGTATATCGTAACCAGAAATGTTATTGAATATAATTTGTGAAATTACACATAAGCTATCCTAAAACACTTAGAACATTGGTCAGGCTTACGAATGACGATCATAAAAAACATTGTACTTGAAAAGTACCGATCTTTTCACGTTAACATCTATAGTGATATTATAAACTCTTTATTAGGTGAGAAAAAAAATTAATGGACACTCCATAATGACCAATTGACAGAAACACTAAGAGCAACGTGGTAACTCAAATAAATACAATTATTAAACATGGCCAAAGTTTACATCTACTATTAACCGTTCTTTGTTCCATTGAGGACTGGGTCAAGCTGAACAGCATGATAAAGAATGCATTTATTAGTACGCACGATGGTTCAAGTTTTAATAATAATATGAAATTAACAATAAAACAAGTTAGACATAAGAAATTAAGCGGCTTTCCCATGAGTTGAGGTCTGTAGATCTAATGTAATCGTCTACCTGTGACAATTATGAATGGAAAGGGTATTTATGAAAAGGAACTTATGGATAAAGAAGAAATCACTGGTGCTTCTGATGCCTGAAACTGCATTTATAAAAACTAGTGTCTGCCTTGTAACTAAGCGAACGGGTATAACTCATCGAGGAAAGGAACACATAATTAACTATGAATGGTCGATCCGATGGGACTTACTCGCTTCGTCAAAAAGGGTTATACCTCCTAACCAGTGGCGTAACTACAGGGTGGCAGGGCTGGCAAAATGCCACGGGCCCCCGACCCAAGAGGGCCCCGGCCCAATTGGCCGTGAGCTCAGAAATATTGTTAAATATTGTACCTATTTATAAAAATATTAAAATATATGTACCATATATTCAATATATTAAATTGAAAATTGTTATTGGTTGTGGGTAACTAAACTACTTGTAAGTATAATAAAGCTTAACGATAGGGCCCCCATTAAAGGAATTTGCCACGGGCCCCAGATGATATAGTTACGCCACTGCTCCTAACCCTAATGTATCAATCCGTACGCTCTTGAAAATCATAAATACTTTCGACCGAGGTTTTCGCAACAAATATCACTCCCTACTCAACTTAATTCAAGCATATCAATGTAGTATTTTCTAAAATCGCACCACAAATACATGACTGTCTGTGCCTAAACAGCATTCGCCCCACTTATCACATTTTTACTAGTATTTACTAGCCTCATTGGTGTAGACATTATACTCATTAAACACTTATATGTAATTTATGACTAATAAAGTTTTTTAAATGGTTTTGTTATTATTTAATTGTTCGATACTTTTTTTTTCTGGGAATTCACATTTATTATTCTTTTCCTCATACAACAGTAAATGTATATGTATTGTACGTAATATAATAGGATCTCTTTAAAACAACGGGATGATCCCTTTTTCAGCCGTTGGGCAACGGTAAGCCCTCTCACTCATCAGCTCTATCTAATCCCGTATAGTGACCGAGAGCTCTTACATAATCTGACTTAACCACGGATCTTCCATTTTCCAGTCTGCGTCATTGTTTTCGATACTGTATATAAGAGCACATTAAGACACTGAATTTAAGTGGTTCATTTTAGAAAATATTTATAGTTGATTTTTTAAAATAACATTTTTTTTTAAATAGTTTAGATTAGATTAACTTCTATCCCTTAAAATATCAGTTCAACCATGTCACAAGAACAATAAAAATCAAATTTATTATTCAATTGATCTTATCAATTCTCTTTAAAGTAGTTTTATATTAACAATTACCTTACTGTAAATAATATTGGTTTCATTCGAACAGTTAAGAAACCAGAAATTACTACCAACAGAGTTGCTCTGTCCTCCTACCTTAATTTTAAAAAAATTAGAGAACTAGATTAAATTTTACCAATGTGCATAATAAACTCAGTTGTTTTTTTCGGACTACGGCACCATTTCCCGCCCACTTCTAGCATATTATCACCATTACATTCTTATTAAAGTTCTGTTTGGTAATTTAAACATTATAGCCTTTAAAGGTACTCTCTAATAATATTTTCTATTTTTGAAAATGTGCATATCTAGAATAAATATCACCAAAGTGCATAATATCGTTATATATAAATATATTTCCTAAGTTCCCATTTCATACTGTGACATTTTCACGCAATCCCTATACAATCAGAAGGCAAATTTTGGAATAATCAAAATAAGTAAAACTTATTTTTGTATTAAAACAATGTCGTTCAAAATTAAAATAACAACAATAAATATAAAACACAGATCATTAAATCGATGGAGATTGTCTAAACGTTTTTTGGAATAGTGTTTGTCATTTAGTCTTATCAATGGCATTAGTTGTAGCTTCACAATTACTTATTGCTCAATAAACCAGATTGTAATTTTATCACAATAAAGAATTATAATATTCGTAGCTAAATTTTACTGTATGTTGTGCATACAAAGTTCTATTTTGATCATACCAAGATTTGTCTTCTGGTTGTACATGTATTGCTTGATAATGGACTAATTATGTCAGAAACAGTATGCTATGAAAACTTAATAAGCCTATTTAGGTACCTATTATACATATTGGTGAAATTTATTCTACATAAGCACATCCTTTCAAATAGCAAATATTATTAGAGAATACTTTTAAATACTACTACTAATAATTCCCAAATGACCAGTTAAAAATTTATAAAAATAGAATAATAATAATATGCCAGAAGTGGGTGAGAAATGGTGCTGTGATAAGAAAAAATAATCAGTATAAATGGGTGTTAACACACTTTCAAATGACTAAATGAATAACGAAACGCTTTTAAATACCTGCTCAAGGAACCGCTGCAACAGAAGGACACGTATTGTAATATAAAATTTTCAAAGTACAGTGTTGTTTGATTCTGAAATTTAACAAGCCGTTATATTTAAAGATGGATTTTAGTAAAGTAGCATTATAGTCTCGAGGAAGAAACGTGAAAATTACACGATATAGCACGAGTGTTGAAAAAACATTCTATACCGCGTGGAGACCGAAATACTGAGTTGATCACATAATAAGACTGGCAGTAGAAATATGGCATGAGGGGAGAGTGTGACCAATAAAGAAAGCAGGTAATGCAGTATTTCAAAGAGGATGACTTTCCGAAGTCTATGAGGGCTTAGAACGAGCTGTGAGGTCAGAAGCCTTTTTTTCTTTTATGATATAACCACGATTATGAGAAATGTAATAGTTACCAACTATTTTGTATTTCTAATTTTTCATTCTTTTTCAGGTAAACTGGTTATTTTTATCATTTCTCGGCAAACGAGTGAGTATTTAACTTTAATACATTCAATTTTAGGCTATTAACACGTAATGCAACTCATTCAGTTCAATCACGATATCAGTAAATATAAGACGATTTTAAAAATTATATATTTTAAACAAATATTAGTATATACATATTCTTACAACTTTCTTAAATCCTTATAAAAACTTTTTGTAGTGTTGCTTTCTTCATATAAGTAATAGCTTCATAAATAGTTGAAATCGTCCCCCCCCCCATGAATGTAACCTTTAAATGTAATACCTAGATGACACGTTTACTTTAACTGCTAATTGAACTCCATGTATAACTAAACAGGATGGGATTCTTCAATGAAGAGTTCCGTCCGAGTTAGGCAGCTTCCTGCGGCCATCTTCCCGTTACAAAATAGTGTAACTCATGTGCTGTGCATTTTTTTTTTTAGTGCTCAAAATAAAATGTCTTGGTCCATTAGCGACTAATATATCATTAAAAAATTCTATTATATTAAATTTATTATATTAGAATCATATTATATTAGATTTTAAAGCTATGGTGTAAAACAAGCATTTGTTTATTCGATTTGACATTTTACGATAGTAAACATTTTGTTTTGTTTTTTGGGTTAATAGCTTCATGGTTTTGCAAAAATAAATATTTACATAAAAATGACTAGTAACAATTAATTTGATGGACGAATAAGGCATTATAGAGCTTGTATAAATTCTTGTTAATTGAAATGTCTCTACCAAGAAAGTCTAACGGAATAGTGAGGATCTTGACTAACTATTTAGAATAACTGCTTGTAACTGACATAACTGAGTTATTAATAAAATAAGAATTCCGTTGCAGTAACCTAACTAGATTTGATGAAAAAATCATTCGATTATTCGAAGGTCGACAGGTACTTGGCCTGGACAAGCTAATTATTTAATGTAAATATTAAAGGAGAGACAATAAGTTATATCCAGAAGACTATTAAGACAAAACCTCATTACAAAAAGAATCTCTTTTATTTCCAATATAAGCTCGAAATTACGATAAACTCATTACATAACCTGTTAATACAAGTTACATTTGTGCAAATCTAAAAAGTAAAATAAAATAAAAATAACTAATATAATTAGCCCTAGATTAATTTTTAATCTGGGGCTAATTATATTACTTGCAATATATTTTTAGAGCTTTAGAAACTTGCGTGGTTGGCTATCTTCTAGAAATAGCTTGCTATGCAAACATTATCACCACCATTTGTCATCTGTGCAGGCACGCAGAGTAATAAGGATGCTAAGGTACACGAGTTAATGGTATTAGTGTAATGGTTTGGCTAGCTGATCCAAACCGTAGGTGGTCAGTCGAGGTTTTAATACCGTTCAGAATACTTGTTCAGACAGGAGGACAATGTCAAGTCCTAAAACGATCGATTAATATACACTCTTCATTAGTTAGATAGTCCATATACAATTGTAGATTCCCCAGTTGTTATTAGTTCCAGGCATATCACCACATTGCTCTGGTGTTTTAAAAATATATATCTTTAAGTCACTCACTCGTTAAAACTCTCGTCTTAATAAAATTTTCCTTGAAGAGCTTCGTCCTGTAGCACTGACATAAAACGTTAACAAGTAGGCAGAGATGTAAACACAGTGTTTGATATAGGTGGCATACAACAAAAAAGGCCTTTTCTGTACGACCCAGAAATAACAAATACGGAAAGGAGGCCAGACATTTCGTGATAGGAGGGAGGACCAGCTTCCTTAGTCTTTATATTGAGTTTGAACTCAGTACTAATCCCCTGGTTCAGTCTCAGATGACCCATTCTTTCACTAGTCATAACGGGAGTACTGCGCCTGCGCTAAACCATTACAAATCGTTGTCATATCGCTCTACAAACTAACTGTTCTGTTACCGTTCGTAGGAAGTGTCTAGGTCGTCAAACCGTCTCAACCGACTACTGGGTGAACTGTCCACGGAGGAGCTGTCTACATGTGAGTGGATAGTGAAGCTGTGGGCTATATTGCCAAGTGTAAGTTTCACTTCACATTACACAGTGGAGGCGGCCATATTGGTAGGCTGCCGATCAGCTGTACTAGAGATAAGAGTGGGGAGTCCGGCCAAAACCTCACTCACGCGCCTCGACGACCTCTCCTCCGATTATAGCCCTGTGATCATTACCATTTCCCTAAGACCTATCCACGAACTGCCTCCTCCTTCATTTATCAGGGGCCCAGATGATTGGGACCACTTTCGCCAGATTCTTACAGACTCTGTAAACCTCAAAGTACCTCTGAAACAATGTAAACATCCCAAGACCTAGATGATGCAGTGCATTCCTTCACTATTCTAATCCAGTAGGGATCCCTACCGTAGGGAGGCCTGGGAGGCATCATCACCCCACCGTCATCTAAAAAATCACAATAAAGATCGTTTACCTCAGTATCTCAAAGACCTAATCTAATCCAAACGCCACTCGAGAACAGTGAGGCAAAGATCCCGACATCCTCCTGATCGTCGCTCATACAATCAGTACTGCAGGTTGGTAAAGTGGCAATTGGCACCCTTCCGTTCCTAATCTTTTAATTCCTATCTCTCCTCTCTGTCTACCAGGGATAACTCCTTGTGGAATCTAACTAAGAAAATTCTAAAATATCATCCTGTTTCACACCCACTCCGTGGTTATGATGGATGCTTCGGATGGCGAGAGGGTGAAAGGATTCCCACTGCATCTTTCCCGTACTTTCACTCCTCACCTTACTCCTCAAAACAATACTCATTGCTCAACTGTTGAAGATATCCTCACTTCACCTATTCCTCTCCCACTTCCACCAAATGCCGTTAACCCCTCTGAGGTCAAATATGTTCTGAAAAAATTACCTTACCTAAATTCCCCTGGATATGATCTCCTAACTCCTCAAATTCTCAAACAACTTCCTCCTAAAGCCATAATCTTCCTAACCTACATTTATAATTGCATTATCCGAACGACGCATTTTCCTCTCCATTATAGTCCTATTCGCCAAACCCGGTTAACCACCCAATAACGCCTCATCTTACCGTCCAATTAGCCTACTCCTTATCCTCTCTAAAATATTCAAAAAACTCCTATTAAAACGCCTACTTCCAATTATTGAATCCAAAAACCTTTATCCTACTCACCAGTTTGGTTTCCACCAACGACATTCCACTGCTCAACAGGCCTTCGCGTTGCTGATCACATATCCTCAGCCCTTGAAACCAAACAGTATTGCACTGCTGCCTTTCTGGACATAGCTCAAGCTTTTGACAGGGTCTGGTACGCAGGTTTGCTTTACAAACTCAAAGGAAATTTACCGCAAACCCTATTCCTAATCCTACAATCCTACCTTTCAAACCGTTTCATCCAAGTCCACTGTGGTTTGGAATATTCTAACTACTATCCCATTAAAGCAGCAGTTCCACAGGGCAGCGTCCTGGGTCCCATCCTCTATAATCTATAGACCACTGATGTCCCCTCCACCACTAATACCTTCTTGGCAACATTTGCAGATGAAATTGCATTCATGTCAACCCATTCAGACCCTGATATAGCATCACAAAGCCTTCAAAAACACCTTGATGAGATCGAGTATTGGTGCAACCAATGGCGAATCAAGGTCAATGAAGCAAAATGTTTCCACATAACCTTTACCCTCTGCCGCAAGTCCTGTCCGGTAGTCTTTTTAAATTCGATTCCTCTCCCTGTGTCTGAGACAGTACGGTATATAGGCTTCCATCTCGACAAAAGACTGACATAGAACCGACACACGAGGCTAAAAAGACAAGAACTAAACAGACGCTTTGGACAACTGCACAGACTACTTCGAAGGACATCCCATCTCTCAATAGAAAATAAACTACTTATGTACCAAGTTATACATAAGCCAGTCTGGACATAAGGAATAGAGCTATGGGGGACAGCAAAAAAGTTGAACATCAAGCGCATCCAATCCTTGCAATCAAAAGTCCTGAGAACAATATTAAACCCCCCTTATTACGTCAGCAACAAAACCCTTCACAATGATCTGAATATACCCTATATTCTTGAACTCGTCCCTTTCAAGTTCACAAAATTTCATAGTAACCTATCCAACCACCCTAATATCCTAGCACAGTCATTGCACTGCACCACTCATCCCTATAATCCTCCTCGGAGACTAAAATAGCAGTGGCCTTGTGACCTGCTATAAGTGATAGTGAGAGTCCTGGGAATGGCCAGTGTAGCGACCGCAAACTACATAAGATAAATCACCCTATAGTCTATTGTATATATATTGTAAATTAATTTAAACAAATCTAAATAACATAAATAAGTCATTGTAAATGTGTAAACAATAAAGAAGTCACAGCTGCAAGTTAAGAGCTGGGAACCCGCTATCCCACATCAGGTAGAAAACGACCCTGCCTACAGCTGTGTACACAAAGCCCTACCGCATACTGGGGCCTCATTGGATACGGCCAGATGATTGGGCCTAACGAACCACCACTAACTATAAATAGGGGCAGATCTCGGGCTGTAATTCATTCTCCTCCTGACGAAGCTTCTTATGATTTGCAGCTGTGGTGGTATTCAAGAATTTGGTCTTCTTCTTTATGAAAGCATTTGCATCTCTCTCTCCTCACCTCGCTACGTTTTAGTCCGGAGTTGTCATACCCCACACCTTCTTAGTGAGAATCTCTGCCTTCGTCTCGCTAAATCTAGCACCTCCTTGGGAGAGACCTCTCTCTAGTAGACAACGGTTGTCATGGCCCTGCAAGCTTACCAAGCATTGTTCCCCAGGGCGATTCAGCCTGCTTCTCTACGGTCCACAATCGCCTTTGGGATCCGGATGAATTTCGCCTACCCTCAAATACCAAGTGTGAATTCGTGGTCATTCTAAGACCACACAAACTACCTACACTACCTACCTCATACCTCTTCTCCTGAACATAGTGCATTGTCGGGGAACATACCTATCAAAATGGATTCAGATTGTAAGACCGTCATGAAACGATTGTCCAGGCCATAAACTTAATCAACCCTCACTTCGTCACCAGGGCTAGGGTAGCTAGGCACCCCCCTCGTGACGGCCCGACAACCAGTTTCTCTAATCATGTCCAGAGCGTCTGTGGCTCTCGCGCTCTTGGTCAGTCTCATCTGGCTCTTTTCCAGTGACGCGGCTGACGTAGGACTTCCCAAGACTCCGCTTCCTCCTTCGCACGTGAGGGAGGTGATTGGGGTAATTGTAAATATGGTATGATTGAGAACATTTATCTGAATTGCTTATTGCCTAATAAGGCAGATTGTAATTTTAACTTAATAAAAATTGTTGTTACTTTAAAAAAAGTCATAACGACAGACCGTCATGAATCATCCTTTTCGGTTGTCGGATTGTCACTAGGAGGTGCCTGATCACCTAGCCCTGGTGAAAAGTGCGGATTGTTCGAGTTAATAACCTGGACAATTGTTCCAGTACGGCGTTAATATCGTACTCCATTTTATGATAGGGATGTGCCCCGACAATGCACTATGTTCAAAATAAGAGGTAAAGAGGTTTCATAAAGAATAAGACATGTTCAGAGTTCGAGCGGGGGCCCGGCAGCGTAACAGGTACAAGGCGCCAGAGGGTCTGCAAGGAGGCTGAGAGACAGGGTGACGGGCTCAGAGGCGCTGAAGAGAGAGTGGGCTTACAGGGCGAAACGCCCTGGTTTAAATATTATTTCCCCTTCCTACTGGAAGGTGGAGCCGGCCTGAAAGGGGTATGTTTATGATGGCACACCTGCACCTCTGTCACAAGGCGCGTGACCGGAGACAAGGGTCGCTTAGTTTATGGCCGGTTATGGCATGCTAGGGACTCACCCATTAAGGTTTGAGAGGCAACCCTAGGTCTACAGGGTCTGTTTTATGATGGCCAGCTTTTAGGCCGGTGCACCTGCTGTTACCTGACTTGTTACGACTGCCGGCCCATGCGTTTATTGCTAGACTTTCACCATGATTCACATTATTACAATACATTATATATGCACTGGAGTATAGGGTGATTTAACTTAAGCAGTTAGCGGTCGCTACATCGGTCTTCAATCCACATGTCACATCGAAGATCCATACAACTAGTAAGTAGTATCTTAGATCCATATATTATTGTAAAATGCAGCAAAAACTATTTTATTTATAATAGTCCCTTTACATTTGCAAATGATTCCACTATACACGTATGTGTGGTTTATTTTTTATTATTCAACCTTGTGACCCTCTAGATAAATTATTTATTATTAAAAATTATATTTGTTGTAAACACGCAGCATTTAAATAGCTTATCCACAAGAAAATATTTTATTAAATAAATTCTACAAAGCTATTTGATACGTGGACGCTACAATATATGTATTTATCCAATACAGTATATATATTTATAACTTAACTTCCCACTAACAATCACACTAAAAAGGGTTGGGTAGGCGTAATAAGAAAGCAGAATAGAACTAACGCCTTTATTTCTATTCCTCTCCTATATATACATTATGAGTGAGGATTAGCCCCACTCTTAGTTGTTGTTTATAATAATAATCTGTTACTACTTCTAAGACTGGTTAACTATAAATATATATATATATATGACTTTTAATTAAAATTCTTTGTGTTCAAGTAGAAACAAAAAAAATAAGTTCAAACTCTTCTGTAAGTTGGCACATGATAGTTTAATAGAGAAAGACACAAGACAGGCGTGGGTTACTGCCCGGGTGACCTTGCGAAAGAGCTACATCGGAAACCTATCAAGAACCGTTTAGGAGAGTGGCTGCTAGTAAGTAATAAAGAGAGTTAAAGAAGGAGTTGATTTATATTCCGGGGAGGCGACTATATGCCATAGAGCCTGCTGGAGGAGGAATTTATGCCAGCCATGGAAGACATTTATTGGAAGGAGGCTGTTTCGTACGTCGGTTGGTAACTTCATTACAACTTAATGTCATAGCTGTGTGTCATTGAATATTTCAAGTAATTATATACAAGCGCTTTTGAGGGGTATATAGAAAAAGGAAAAAATATAATCCATCAATGATATAAGTTTCTGGTAGGCTGCCCCAAGCCCGCGCCCCTCTGTATGTAGGCTCATCTCATGCAATTGCCTGCCCAACGGATGTACAGAGCGAAGCTAAAGGGAAGAGAGCAGCCCTTGAATATCAACCAGCGGCACTGCACGAACTATAATAAACTTCCAGATCTTAGACGAAAACATAATGAGAAATATTAATGTCTACCAAACAAACTTTTGGGGATTTTAACTGGATATTTCAGATCTGCGATATAAATCTCTCCTGGAGTATACTGTACCTATGTAGAGTGGGTACCGGGCCCTTACCAAGTTTGTTCTTTGAACGCTTGATGTTAAAAGCTTAATTTTACAAGGTCAAAAAATATTAGGCCATTTCTTAAACCTACAGATTTCCCTAGGCTGCAAAGAAAAATCTTTTTAAAATTCTTATGTTTTCGTTACGTTATTAAAAAGTTCGTAGAACAGTTAGGGAAAAACAATTATATCCTACATGATGAGTCATACGTTAGATTAATAAGGCACAATATATTAAGGACCATGTAAACTCTTGTTGACATCCAAGTTATTCGAGCTAAACTTGATTATTTTGCAACTATTTTTTATTCTTGGAAAATGATGTACTACCGCAATCACAATTGTTTTTGTTATAACATACCTTGTATTGTAGAAGCATATATATGCCTTTTCCTGTTCCTGCTTGGCTTGCCGAATTTTTAGTTGCTAATTCACAAACTGTTTGTGAATCCATTACCAGGCTTAGTTAAGATACAACGGTTATTTGTATGTTTAGAAGAATTATCATTTTATGAATAATTTAATTCAAATTAAAGTTGCCATTTGTTTTATTTTATTTTTTTGTAGATGCTCCAACTAATTATTTCTTTGAGACATCGTAATATTCATTTATTATTCTGTTCGCTCTCTGAATTATCAGCAGCGTTTGAAATATTCAGGAAGGCCTATATTGCATTAGTGACTGGGTAAACAAGTACAAATTAAGTTTAAATCCTGTGAAAACTGAGGTACTAACTATTATAGGCTCCGATCCCCTCATCAGATCCTTCGCTGATTTTCTTACTCATCTAACGACTATTTTTGACCAACCGTCTTATCGCCAACAATCATATTCTTCCCCACCGCTCAAACCTAGGGGTAACCATAGACCATACCCTCTCCTTGAACCAACATTTCTCTCAGCTGTCATAAAGGTCTTTGCGCCGTCCGTCACTTTTTGTAACACGATGAATGAAAACGAATCTTGAACTGTTTCGTTCGCTGGAATCTCATTTTATCAATTCCCATCACCCTCCTTATATATATATAATGTCCTACTGTTCAAATCCTTAGGCTAGTTCCGGATCACAAGATGCCTTCTGTCTTTACACTTTTTTCCACAAAACTCCAGCATTCGAACGTTTCTTTCTTGCACGCTCCACCACTCTTTGCAGTTCTCTTCTCTATACATCCAACATGCTCTATCCTTCAGAATATAAAAGACCTTGTAGCGTCCGCTAACTACTTAAGTTAAATCACCCTATACTCTGGTGCATATATAATGTATTGTAATTTAATCCAGGGGCTTCTAGCCCAAGACCCCACTCAGTCTTTCCGCTTTCACTCGGTCGCTTTACGCCAGGGCCACTCTGAGCCTGTCACCCTGTCACTCAGCCTCTTTGCAGACCCTCTGGCGCCTTGTACCTGTTACGCTGCCGGGCCCCCGCTCAAACTCTGAACATGTCTTATTCTTTATGAAACCTCTTTACCTCTTCTCTTGAACATAGTGTATTGTCGGGACACATACCTATCATAAATGGAGTCAGATATTAAACGCCAACATGGAACAATGGTCCATGTTATAAACTACAACAATCCGCACTTGTCACCAGGGCTAGAGTGATTAGGCACTCCTGACAACCCGACTGACCCTCTAACCCAACACCTCTCCACCATTCAGACAGATGCTTGCTCGCGTGGGAGCTGTTTGTTTAATAAAGTCCCCAGGGTGCTGTCAGACCCCATGTTACCACTTGCGTACGAAGCTGTAGAGCGATAATATGTGCTCTTTGAAAATTGTATACACCCGTTGGCAATTTCAGCATCTACGATGTCGTGCTTGAAATAATTATAAATCATCAAAAAATAAGTCTAGCTTTTTGGTACAAATTATTGAGTAGATAGTGTCACTATCGGGACCATATTTATTTAAAAAAGCTATACAAGATTTAATTTAGAACGCTTTCTTAATCTGAGTTCAGTTCATTCCTAACAACGCTGGACCGGTCTAATTACAACAACTATACAGACTTTTAATTAAATTATCTTGTTTTGAAAAACTTCAGAAATGAAAATATCAATTACATAAATCTACTAGTGTATCACTTTGTCCGAACGAACAATGTACGTTATTTTAGAAAATGACATTAACGATACTGGTTTTTAATGAAGTTATGGGACACTTTTGTATTGGTATTTTGTGGGAAATAGATTGTCGCTCATCATTCGTCTGGTTCGGGAGTTGGAAGTAATTCTAAGAGCAAGGGTTTCTTGTAGTAATATATTTCTATTTCAATAGCTCCTGCGTTATAACTATATGATTATAGTTAATGATACCTCGTCATAGAAAAACATAGTATAAACTATTATTGCCTCATGATAATTTTGTATAATTGAACCAGTTCCCAATTGACTATATTGTACAATCCTACTGGTTTGGCTTCTGCTCTCGACATGAGCTGGCAGACTAGGGTTTTGTGGGAATATCCCTAGAGAGTCAAACACCTTCACCATTAATCTATCTGGGAAGGACTGGGCAATGGCTGCCGGCCACACCGTTGACTGGTGTATCGTGAGCAACGGACCCTCGAATAAAAGTGTATCTCTTAAACATCACAAATTAGAATTTATAGGAGTAAAATACATTTTAAGAATGGAGACCTCTTAGTTTACTGCAGTATAAGTGGATTTAATAAGGATCGTGTTGAAAGGTAAAGCGAAACACCCCAACGAGTATTGACAAACTAATACGCTAAGTAATACAAATGTAATTCACACCAAATAAACTAGGTTTTGGAAATAAGATAATGAGTCTCAGTTCACCCAGTTAGGTACTCGGTACAGCGAGACGAAGAGTTCCACATTTTTGTTTCATTCTAAGTCCTTCTTTTCATTTAGTAATGTTTGTTTAGAAATCATAACGGAATATATTGCGATATTTTGTATTTTATGTTATATTATTGTCATTCAAAACTGAACTGTCCAATATTTCACACAAGGCTTACGGACTTGTTGAACTGTTGAACCAACTAAACCATCCAATATTCAACATTCGAAATTCCATTCCCTTTAATCAAATGTCCTGCGCACAATTTTAATTTAAACTTGTTATAAGTCTATAATGAAATTCTCTACTGGCCCACGTACCCTATTGTTGAAATCCCTAATTAAAAAAGATATAATAATTTTTACAATTCAACTACTGTACACGAAAATCCTTTGATTCAGCCCCTATCAAAAATAATCTCACCAGCAGATAAATATAGCTACAAGATCAAAACTATGTCCATCACATTTTAGTTTATTATTTTTGATCATCAAACAAAGCTCTTTGTACACCTTCCCTTCGAGTTCAAGTGGGACGGTTTACCTCTACCCACATAAAAATAATACTAATAAATAGCAATAAGATCCTTCAAATGGGGGACTCCCCTTAGTGAAAGGCACTCATTAGCCCTAAATAATTTTTCCCACATCCTATTTTTTGTGAGTTTGAGAGCTAAGAAAAAAAAAAAAAGCAATAAGCAATATGGGTAGTAATTATTTGTTATTACCCTAAACTTTTACGTGATTTTAATTGACTGGATCAAAAATGCCCAAATCACATAATGATTCCATCTTGAGTGAAGTTATTGTTGGCCAGCTGTGCAAAAGATAGCCAGATAAAATAGCCACCGAACTCTCGCGTACAACCGGATGTGGCAATCCCAGAGGTAATCAGATCTTTGAGATTGTAGCGGAAGTCATTTAGCGGAAGTCCTCTACAGAGATCTAACAAGGTCTTGTGCCCTGGAAGCAGTCACGAGCGGTCAGCTTGATATTGCGCTTCCGTCTGTTCACTTCTTGTATTCCCTATGCAGGGTAATTCACCGATAACTACCATTCTGAAGGAGAGTTAACATTTCTGAATGGATGCTCAAGTAAATGGGCGGTTTGTTTTCAGGTTACTTACGTTATCTAGCTTTGTTATCAATACTGGGGCAACTACAAAGAGATATTATTTACAAAGCAGTTAAAAACTTTAAACCCTCACTACCTAATTTGAATTATAAAATTCAACATTGTTATTGCACCTTAATTGTACATAACGGGGGCGACTTGGCTGACTCTGCTAGCTATATTGGCGAAACGGTGCCATGTGTGTTAGAAATGTGTGATCGATAGAATAGTGACTGCAGTGTTGGCTAACATAGTCCACCTTATT
Source organism: Acanthosoma haemorrhoidale (assembly GCA_930367205.1). Lineage (NCBI taxonomy): Eukaryota > Metazoa > Arthropoda > Insecta > Hemiptera > Acanthosomatidae > Acanthosoma > Acanthosoma haemorrhoidale. The sequence goes on from OV884011.1 coordinate 82,477,573, forward strand.
GAGGCTCAAATTTTGTCTTCTGATAAACTCCTGCGTAGTATTTAGTTATATTGAAACTTCTTTATTCTGCTAAAATTACAATCTGCCTTTTTAGTCAATAAGTAATTGTGTTAAATGTTCTCATTCGTATCGTATATACAATTTTCATTCACTCACTCATTCATACAGTATTTACAACCAGCCCAGAGACCTCCAAAATTTATTTTTGAAAGAGAATTAATTACACAATATTCGAAACAGCTCAATTAAGGAACGGAAATAATTTTCCCTTGATATAATCTTTAAGGCATGCTATATTGAACCCTTAGTTGGTAATATGGGGGTATGTGTGCCCCTTCTTCTTAGAATTGTAAGCATCATTGGTCTAGTGATACCACGAGATTTAAGTCCTCAGCCACTTTATTTAAACCCTTTATTTTCCAAATCCTATCCGAGCAACATAGTGGGACTAATGACATTCAGTGAACGTAAGGGAAAGTTCTAAGTCCGCAGGATGTTGTCAGACCCCACGTTACCACTTGCGTTTCGAGACATGTCGTACGAAGAAGAGTAGAAGACACTACTGTTTCAACAAGCGTGCGAAGACAACGGGACTGTTTTTGAGTGGCCTGAGGCTGGAAGAGATGACTAAGATAAGGGTCAAATGGAGTATCGGAAATCGGACACTGCCAAAGACCAGTAGAAGTGTCTGCGTAGACGGTGATGATCTGCTGGAAGGTGTGTCAAGCTCAGAACCAGCTTTATCTAATCAATGTTGCAATTGTATGTACGGTGCGGTAATCAACGTAGCTAATATATACTTTGTAAGGACAAAACCGAATGGAATCAAAACATTGCTTAAAGACATCTAGATCATTGAACTTTGACATCTCCACATACCTACCAGGTAGCAAGTTTGAAACTAGTAATACTAAGATTTAGAACCTCTTCATCCAGATTGTTGAAGAATTTAGGAATGAGAGCAGCCATCCTTTCCAAGACGCTTTCTTCAGAAGTGCCAAACCCCTCAGTCCAGCATTCCAACAAAAAATACAAATAAACCGTTGGGTGAACTCATTCACCGTAGGCAGCTCAAAGATCTCGTAAAGCTCACTGTTGCTCCGCTGCTCGAATGAAGTACCTCTGACCACTTTCATTAGTATACCGTTTTGGAATTGTTGCAGTAACCGAGCTGTCGTATACGTCAGATAACGAACAAGCGGTGCACTATACAGCAAAGTAGGCCTGAGTATACTCTTGTAGATCAGTAGCTTGAGACGCACTGATAGATTTGGGGAAGTCAATGTAACGGGCTCCGACAATCTCAGACGTGTATACGTTGAATAGTACAGGGAATAAGACGGCTCCTTGGGGTACTCCACAGGTCAGTGGCACAGCCTCGGAGCAGCTATCACCCACCCGTACATGCAACGATCTGTTTTTCAGGAAGCTAGCCAGAATTGAATAGAGTCGTTCCGGGTATTCCTAGTCACAGAGCATTTGACACAATGTCCCGTGAGACACCGAGTCAAACGCTTGGGTGCAATCAATGGAAATCATAGCCGTGGCTATGTTTCTATTCATATTATGGCTAGCTTCTGACTGTACCTTCAGAAGGGGGTGCTCTGTGTTCATACTGGATTGGAATCCAGTCTGCTCTGGAGGAATGATGTTTTCCGAGTAGTAATCTTTGAGATAATTCAAAAGAATCTTCTCAAAAAATTTTCCCATCTGTGGAAACAGGCTGATCGGGCGGTAGTGGGCTGGGTGATCTCCGCTCTTGGCTGGCTTTAGTAATAGGAACAAGATGGCTTGTTTCCATGTGTCAGGAAAGTACCGCAATCTTACACAAGAGTTGTATAAGTTCACGAGTTGTACTATCCCTCTCCTCGGCATTTGTTTGAGCAGCACTTTTTGTATCCCGTCGTGCCCTGGTGCTCGGTTTCCCTGACACCGGCGAAGGATCGCCTTAAGCTGCTTCGGTGATACAAACATGTGGTTCTGTTCAGCATCTACCGGAGGAGGCATGTGGTAGTATCCCGTCCTAGGTGTCCCTAGCGTAATGTTCGGCCAGTTTTGATGCCTGTTGCTCAGCAGTTAGAACATTGTCACCTTATATACAACTTTTGTGCCCATCTTTCCTGACACATGGAAACAAGCCATCTTGTTTCCATTACTCAAGCCAACAAAAGAGTGGAGATCACCCAGCCTACTCAGCCTGATCAGCTTGCTACCGCAGATGGGAAATTTTTTTAATAAAATTTTATTGAATTATCTCAAAAAAACTGCTCGGAAAATGATATTATTCTACTAGAACAGACTGGATTTCAATCTAGTGTGAGCATAGAGCATCCCCTTTTAATGGTACAATCAGAAGCTGGCCATAAATTGAACAGAAACCATGGCTATGGCTATGATCTCGATTGACTGCACTACTCGATTGACTCGGTGTCCCACGGGACACTGTGTCAAATGCTCTGTAACCGGGAATGCCTGGAGCAACTCTATTCAATTCTGGTTAGCTCCCTGAAAAACAGATCGATGCGGTCTGTGTGATAGCTTCTCCGAAGCTGTGCCACTGACCTGTGGAGTACCCCAAGCAGCCGTCTTATCCCCTGTACTATTCAACGTATACACGTCTGAAATTAATTGAAACGCTGATGACATAGTGGTGTGCAGTAGCAGCGTGAGCGCCAAGGTAGCTCTTCGATAGGCTAAAGCAGCCTGTAACCAGATCAGTGAGAGATTGGGGAGACTCAATATCTCTCTAAATACGGGTAAGACTGACTGCGTAATTTTCTCTTTTCAAATGGGAAAATGTCCGCTGCCTACTAGTAACATAGTGGGAACACAGCAAAATTTACCAGCCAAAAAACCTTGTATATCTAGGGATTAAAATGGACAGACAACTCCATTTTAGTAACCATTTTGCATGGAAGTTAAAGCAAACTCACACGAAGTCTTACCGGCTTACGCATTTATTGACTTCCCCCAATCTACCATCGCGCCTAAAGTTCATGATATATAAGAGTGTACTATGACCTGCTCTGCTGTATGGTGCACCGCTTTTTCGTCATCTGACGTATATACAATTCGGCGACTCCAAAAATGCCAAAACGGTATACTGAAGGAAAGTGGTCAGACGTACTTCATTCGAGCAGTGTAGCAACAGTGAGCTTCACGAGATCTTTGAGCTGGCTACGGTGGATGAATTTATTCAACGTAGACATATCAAATTTTTCGACTCCGTGCAATACCTGACAAACCCGGTTTTTAACACGATAGCCCCCGATCCGTTCCGCCATAGATGGGAGGGCGCTGGCGCGGCAGGAACGCTTTAGTCTTAGGTTCTAGGTTTAGGTTTTAGATTGTAAGCTTTCACCTAGATTGTAACCAGAAGCCCCATCACCTAGTATTTATACATTGCATTGTAATTTTAACATCAATCTGATATTGTTATGTAACCCAACATCCTTCGAATGCATCAGCGCATCGCAGAAAGAGAAGAAATTGTAAATAGAAATTGAAATTTGTAAAATTGTAAAAATGTTAATAAAGTCAGGGGTTAAGGAGGGGGGGACCCGTTATACGTATAGGAGGAAATTTCGTTTGATTTCCATTAATACCAGTGGGTGACTCTCGAAAAGACCCAATTCCTTTCAGCCATAAATAGGGGTATTTAAAGACATAAATACTTTTAGAAAAAGCCAACTCTGTATTTGGTAATGGTTTTTATTACTTCCCAATAATCAACAAAATATTATGTGCAGTGAAAAGTGAAAATATTCAATCAAATTGAAGTTTAATAGGATCTGACCATGAATGTGGCTAAGGTTACATTCCATTTAATTGGATCGAACCAGTCCTGCTATTTTACTTGAATGGGGACCAGTGAGTGCTATTAGTGCGTGGCCAATTGGTGTGTGTGTATGTGTGGGCGTCATTATAATGGAATTTGCCATGGGGAAGTCAGGCGTAGGTTGATGAAGTGAAAAACATGAACACGAGACACGTGACAGGGGAGGGAGGTTCTATTGATTTTTTTGAATACGTGAGTACGTTTTTATTACTCACCCTTGGAAAATGACTAACTCCCTTAGAATAGAGCATGTATTTACTACAAAGAATTACATTATATTCTATTTAGACGTAACTATATTAAAATTAAAAAACAAATGGGAATAGAATACTTAAAGGAAACTATGGACGTATGAATGAACCATCCTTCATTCCACCATCATATTCATAAATTATCAATTCCTCTTATAAACAGACTACTTACAATAGTCTTAAGTCCGCAAAACTGCAATAAAGAAATAAAATATATAGAGTAGATCTGCGGAGTAAAGAAACCCATAAGTGTATTAAAGGACGAAAACAGAGCTTTGGTTACACCGAATGGAATGATTCCAAAGCAATCGCAATTGCTTGCCCATTTGAGACCAGAGTAACCCCTATGTACATTTTTCTTAATCTCCAAACACCGTTCTACGAGAAATCCAACAATTTACCATTGACCGTTCATCTATATGATGAGCACCATAAATTTCTACTCGACAAAAAACTTAAACGAAAGCAGAAATAAACGAAGGAAGATTGGTCGAAAACACGCTTTTGAACACGAATTGAATTCTACTAACATATTCGAGCGCGCTGTCCCGGCTCTCAGGATCAGTGAGACACCTGCTGGCGTACGCTTTCGGTTTTTCTCCTCCATCGCGGTCCTGCGAGAGTACCTACTCCTACTCTTCCCATGAGGTCACATCCGATTATTCCCTCGTATTCTTGTGGCATCCTCCCTACTATGTGTTCTTTCAAACTCTTCTCCTTGGCCACCCACCTATCCAATCCCATTACCGTTTCCCCTTCAATTTCGCACGGTCCTCCCAAGGTGATCAGTCTACTCCCGCACGCCCGGATCCGGGGTGCCCCATCGCTGATACACAGTGTGTCTACCGCCTTCATACTAAGGATTGTCCTTGAACTTCCGGTGTCTACCAGGCGCCGCACTCCTCTCGCCACTCAGATTATGGGTATACCACCGTAGTCCCTTCTACACTGTAATTAATTAACGTGCGGTCACCCCTCTGCCGGCCCGCTCCTCAGGCCATCGTTTGAATTTTCCTCCCCGCTTTCTGCTTCCTACGTGGGCCCTGCGGCCATCTCCTCCGTAGTTCCTGCTGCTTTAGAGTTCTTCCTCCATTTCCGACGCTACCGATGTCTTCGTCGATTCGGGGGGGGGGGGCTAGTTCTCCCCTAGACTTTCTGGGCGTTAACTTCCATTGGTTCCGGTCTATATCTTTCAGCTCTTTAGAACATATATGGATACTGTCGAGCGATGTGCCCCTCCATTTGGCATTCGAAACAGTTCGTGCGTGGGCACTGCGCTACGAGATGTCCGGTTCTCCCACACCCAGGACATTGTCTGTCCTCTCTCCTTCCACTTGTTCTTCCTTGGCTTGTCCTCTTCCCTTCAGCCACCGGCCTTTTCTTCTCCTCATAATGCGGTTTTCTCCTTCTCCAAGTCTGCTGCTGCATCCTTGGCCTACGGTATGTCATCCTCGTCCAACCTGGTTTCTCTGCTCCTAGCTGCACTTCTTCCTCGCGGGCACTAGGGCCCACCATCTCTTGAGCACATTCACACCCTCGCCCCCTTTCACAGCAGATTACTAATAGGCACCAATCATGTTGCAATGTCCGGCAATAGTTTAATGTACACAATAGTTTCCGGATACCCTCTTGGCATGACCATCTTTCTGATCGCCTTGACCTTCGTAGAATCCGGCGTAACTCCCTACCGCGAGATGGTATGGCCCAAAAAACTGATCCAGTTTTTCCCCAATAGCGACTTCTCCATGGATAATTTGAGTTCAAATTTCTCTCTCTCCGGAATACACTTCTTGGATGATCTACATGCTCCACCTCCGTTCTACTAAAAACTAGCAGATCATCCATGTAGATCTGGCACACTGACTGATCGTTTCCCCTCAGAAGCCCATCCATTATTTTCTGAAACGTAATCGGGGCATTTTTTAGTCCAAACGGCATCCGGGTAAATTCAAAGTGCCCCCTCTCAAATGTAAAGGTGGCTTTGTGCTGATCTCTGGTGCTCATCTTAATTTGGTTGTACCCTGCCTTTAAATCAAGGGTGCTGAACACTGTTGCTCCGTTCAGCCTGTAGAGTATCTCCTCAAAACAGGTAATCGGGTACTTCTTGTCAGTTTTATTTTCGTTGATAGTCTATAACGATTCTATATTTTTCCGTCTCGCTCCCAGGCCTGTTTATATTTCTCACCACCCAAAGAGGGATGTTATATGGCGAAGTACTGTCTATAATGATTTCTTGACGTTTGAGGTTCTCTAGCTCCTCTCTAATGTGTTGACGGAGAGCTTGCGGATATCTTCTTCCTTTTACGTATGACACGTGGTCTGACTTTAACGGGATCTCGTGGATCGTTATTCCCGTCGCTTTTTACGCGTCTCCTTCTATGTAGAAGATATCCCCCAACTCTCTCTGTAGGCTTTCCCTCCAACCCGCTACTTAATTAATCACCTCTATCCACTTCGAATGGTCCCATGGCATTTATAATTAATATTCCCTAACCTGGTCAGCCAATTTTTTCCCTTATTTGTCACGCCCACACCGTATCCATGTTTCCTCTTCTCTGGCGCTAGCGTCAATCAGCGCTTAAGCACACTCTTGGAATGAGCCCACATAGGGGAATGCTTCTTTCCTCCCCGTCTCCTTTCCCAGTTGTACCTTTGGGATGGTAGACGAGAACCCCATCCTGCCCTCTACTTCCTCGGCACTGGTAGTCTCCCTCATTTTTTCTGTTGTTATAACAGACTACGAGGACTGCAGCATATTGGCCGCTGCTCTGCCTCTAGGACCTGGTCTCCTTAACCATTTGAAAAATGTCTTCTTCCGGGGTTTCTCTCTCACCTTCACTGTATCTTACGGGGTTTCTTCATCCGCCTGAATTTGGTTGAGAATACTTCTTTTGACGTGGAAAATCTGGGCAGCTATTCTATTCCGCGTCCCTGGGGCCAAACCAATTTTCAGTAGTAATTTTCCTGGGCCTTCGCTATTATCAATGCCGTAGGTCAGCCTTTCAGAATGTGATTTAACTCACCCACTTCTCCTGTAAATCATTCTAACTCGGAGACAGCCTTCAGCAGATCCTGCGTATTCATGGCTTTCACCCTCATCAGAGCGAGCGCTTTGGAATGAGCTTCTGGCATCAACCCTGATCCCCTCGGTAGTAAAAGTTCAGACCCATCGGCTAAGTTCAACACAGGCTGCCTCAGTACTCCTACTTCCGTCATTCTTTCTTAGCGGTCCTGAATGAAACACGACAAACAAGAAACTACAGGAAAAAAAATTATCAGTCGCCGATTTTCAGTCTTCCGCACTCTCCACAATCCCGGGTTTCGGCACCAGGTAATGTTTGTAGAATCAAACAAAAAAAAAAAAAAAAAGGAAAGGTGAAAGAACAGCAGCGAATGTCAAAGCAATGCTTCATTCCGTCGATTAATCCTCTATACATATCTTCGGGATATATATATATATATATATATATATATATATATATATATATATATGTATGTAATATCTTTGTCTCCTGGGTTTTAACGTACTATTCAAATACAGACATTTTTTTTATTAACCATGGTAAGTTTCTATGCTGCTCCATTTGTATAGTAAAATATTCATTTTTTATGAAATTATCAAATCTACTCTTGAACTGTCATAACCTCTCATGAATAATAAATGTTGATCACCTATATGTAGTTAAAGTTTGGTTGGGTTTTATTCTATCTAGATCCATTAGTAATTTACTATGTAACATAAAAGCATCTACTTGAACAGTAAACAGAAACTTCACCTCTTTTTTTTGTAACCAATGGCTGTACTTAACACAAACAGAAAAACTTTGACAGGAGTATAACAACAAGATTAGGTGAATTCGGCTACAATATGTTTCTCAAGGAAAGTAACAGAGCATTTGTCAAGTTGCTGTTCAGCAAAGAATGGGTTTAATTCTCGAAAAATTTATGAACTCTCTGAATCTCTGTTTTATTTTGAGTAAATATTTTCCATTTAACAGTCTTACAATTTGAAATAGTTGTTTACCACTATTTGATCTGTAGTTTTTTATTTTTTATTGATGAATATATGGTATGAATGGAAGCATTGATCACTATTACTTATTGCCCAATAAGGAAGATGTAATTTTATTACTTTATTATTATTATATAAAATATTTCTATCATGTTATATATAAATATATACATGCTAATATGTACTAAACATATATAAACGAAATGAAGGACGTGAAAAGTAGTGATACAATGTCGAAAGAGACAGGAGATAGTTTACTATTAATATTTAGTCTTATACGATTTCTATAAAAATTAGTTTGCTTTATTTTCCAAACAATATTTTTCACTGAAACCACTATTTCAAAAATGTAGAAAAAACGGACCGTAGCTAAAATATTTGCCAAAGAACCTATTTTTGTGCCAAATGTCGGTGGTAACACCTTTAAATGTAGTATTTTATCGTAGGTTCGCGTTGTTTGATCTTCATGGTTGATTTTCTGGATAAACATATATTAGTGATATTCAAGGAAAAATCATGTTTTTTATAGCAGGAAATGTGGTGGATCTACAAATTGTTTTCCCTCTTAGCAAGGAATATCTGATCGGGGTTCAGGGCCCCTCGTGAGAACTTTATTTTCCTTGTCAAAGCCACTCAGCTGCCGCACGGATAAATAACATTCGTGGAACGGTTCCATGACTGTTCACGCCATACAAAATTAGTTTCGGAATCAATTGATTTATCTATGTTTATTGATTCATATCATACTACAGCAAACCACAACATCGATCTTACCTCTTTCAGTTTAGTTCTAAATGGACAGCTAGGTCTATTCCTCAATAACTGTGAGACATTGCAAATCCATAAACATAAAATCCATAGGTGACTATAGCTGTACGGTTCTTGAACGAGCTCTACGCTGGTAGTCTATCTGTAGGAGAAAGGACCGTACCCTTGCTACACCATTTGACAATAAAATAATTAACATTATGTAAACCATAGAAATTAAATTAGGATTCCCAAACATCTGAATATGTCAATAGAAAAGAAGAAGTGGTGAATAAACCAGCCCCTCATATATCCTGAATAAAGCCAGTCGTAGATTGAAGTCAGTACAATTACCAAATCTCTTTTAACCGTTCTAGTTCATAAAAAGAATTTTGCATGTTTTAATTTTTTTATAGCATCAATTGGGTAAGTAAACACAGGATTAATGCATTATGTGTTTTTGTTTTTTTTGTTTCAATTTGTTTACAGTATTAAAAATAAATTTACCATTTCTGACCAGCTTGAAAAAGTGTGCAGTATCAAACAGGAAGGATTCTTCATGATCTTAATAATTACGCCCTCTTAATTAATATCCTATGTTTTATTGAATTCTTATTTGAAACATTAACATTAACATGCAGATTCAGAAGAGGTTTATCTAATCTCTCTTGTCATTGGAGTTGTACATGGGATTTTTTATCCCGGCAAAAGATAGCAGCTTTAAATAAATGTTTATTTTTAAAGTTGTCGCTAAGCTGATTTTATGTATTGCATGCTCCCCTAACCCAGCCGTATCACGCATATTCTTAAGCAGCACGCCAAGGCCTTTAATTAATACCTCTCACAAAGTACTAAGAAGTTTTTTTATTACCATTTATTACAATTAACTGATTACTGACACTTATTATTATTACGTGATTACTTTTATTTTTAGGATCATTGGATCATCAAATGGACCTATATCTTGAAAATATCCTCTATAAAAAAAGTAATAATAAATAAATAAATATTAATTACCAATTAATTTTGGCCCACTGCCTGGTTGGTTATATTTTTGTCACCACCGGGGCATTATTGACACACAATGAAATCTATGTAAAACTCATTTCGTAAAAGAAGGAACTTTAACTTTGATACGCGATTTTAATGACTTCGTGTAATTACGAAACATACTTATTATCAGTCAAGGTGTAATTGGATACACACAACTTAATATAATAAGGAAATATTTATTTGTTATTACCATACAATTTATTAATAATTGTTTATTATGTTTTATGGAGTTGAAAATTTATGAAAGGAAATCTCAATTTAAAATTCTATGTTAATAGGTCGAACAGGGTACTTGTCCCATAACAGGAGCAATCGCTAAAAACGATGAACAAGTTAAAATATCACCGAAACCCTAAAAATTCAAAGTTTTTATTTATATTAGTACAGTTTTGAGAAGCACAGTGATTAATTGTGATTTTGAGTTCACCTTCCTTTAAGTACCTATTTCTTCTTATTTATTTTCTTCGTTGTCCATTCCGTTTTAATATAATTACATAGTTTTGAAAAAATACAACTTAATTCATTATTAATGTCATTGAATTTAAGTTGCTGAATGGAAAGTAGTGTCTACACTCCCTTGAGCTAACTGGTAATTCATACATATATTTCAATTAAGAGAAAATTGCCAGGGACATACTAGAGGTTGAAAATCCGGTATTCGATACAACAGCGTACCAGTGCAGTGGCAATGACCCTGCGGTACTCTCAAATCACTTTCTGTACCAGCTGCCTCTCCACAGCTAGGGCATTTATTTCTGTCAGTGGCCAGTGGCAGCTCGTTGTGAGGGCGTTCCCCTCCTATGCCCTCCACCATCCCCGCGTTTGCCTCCGAGTCAAGGATAACTCAAACTCTTTCACATATCAGGATAAAGTAGCATACGGGTAACCAGGGTTGAAGATACGCATAAAATGCCCTAACCTCACACAAAATTTGTGGATCATATATGTTAATCCTAAATTGCTGTCATGAGGGGTTAAAATTCAACAATTCCTAACAGGATGATTTATATAATGATTTTTCGTTTTTTTTTTAATATCAAACACGTTTGCAACAAATATTTGAAAATTTACACCCCCATTTTCCAAATAAGCTGTGATTCTCCAAAAATGTTTTACTTATATGTTACACCAGTTGACGTTTCGCCTGTTCAGGCATATACATCGTTTTTGAAAACTTGCGACAAAAAAACTTGAAGAACTGTGCCTAGAAAAACAGGACAACACGTGTGTATCATGAGTATGAATATAGTTTACGTTTTTTAAATTGGAAATAGCCATTTTACTGGTTGATAAAGTATTTTTAAATTTAATGAATCTACATTAAATACGCAATTTCTGTTGTCAGTTCCCAAAACGTCATTTACATGGGATTGTAACTGCACGTTTACACTGAAAGCTGTTGCTAAAGGAAGTTTAAAATTTAGAGAAGTGAGACCTCTCATTTATGTACAAAAGTTAGTAAAAACTAGGTCATTATAACAAAAAATAAAAGAGCAATAGTTTCTTTTTTACAAGCCTTTGACGAAATCTCATCAAAATCAGGACTGATAACTGATTGGGCTAATTTTCATCTTAGGTACCACGTTATTCTCTTCTTTTTTTTTAAGGTCGCTATGTATGCAATCGTTGCTTTTTTTCATTTAAATTTATTAAACCATCATTTGTAGCCCGTGGCTTTAGTTATTTTGTTAAATTCATCTGGAATTTCCATAACACACCGAAGGTTTGTTACTTAGTATGTCACCCACCTTTGTATGACATGTGATAATTTTATTTCACAGGTAAAAAGATATAACCCGATAAGATACCGGATTATATCAGGCCATTAGAAGATGAGGTAATATTCAGGGTAGACAGAAAATGGTGATTCCAGGGTAAGAAGTCACGTTTGAACACATAGTGCCAAGACCAGCCCTGTAAATTCTCTTTTAAAGCAGACCTACAAAGGCCCCGTAACAAAGAGATGCCTCTTTGTGTTCGTCCTTTTATATGCAAGGTAGGCGACAGTACTCCCCCCGCCCCCAGTTGTAGTATTTTACAAGCCCAAGATATAAAGTATGTTATGGAAGAAAATTATGTTACATGTGGCTACTCGAAAATGTATTTATTTGAGGATTAGAATTCAAGTTTACAGAAGAAAATCATATATCAACTTTATATATAAATCCATTATACCCGTAAGCTAACGCTGACTCTACTTATCACAAAATAGGTTGGTTTATTAGCTGGCAAAAAACACTAGTGTACCCGTGCTAGTTTAAGGAGTAATTTTAAAATATGAATGTAACGCTAAAACATAAAAAATAGACCATTTATAATTAATTCGTTAATTCTTAACATTTGTGGATCTAGTGTAATCTCCTGACTGTGGTAATTATTGAGTAGAAGGATGTTTAGGGACGAGGATCTGATCATTAATAGAGGATAAGATACCTCTGAAGTCTGAAACCCACTATAAAATAAACACTAATGCATAACTTGTACTGAGAGTAAAACATATAGCTTCGGTGAGCTCTGATTTCTTTCTAACCATTTATTCTAAACATTTATTTGTCTATATTTTTCATTGACTGTTAATTCTTATAAAATTATTGCAAATAAACATTGATATTGTGTGTTTCATGGTAACGATTCTTAAAATAATCCGATTTATCTTATAAATTGACGTTAAATGTCCAAATGAGTCTAAAGCACCTTGGATTACGCTTATTATGATATATATTTGGGTTAAAATAACGTAAAGCGTAGACTAAAAGTCAAACCCGTTCCACTAAGTTCTCTTGATTCACAGATGAAGAAGTAAAATAATACTGAAAGGTACGAAATATGACTGTTTGAAAAATTGATATTTTTAAAGCCAACAGTAGAATCTATTTTATTTCCGTTTTATCCGTTTTGTTGATTTTGATTCAATATTTTACACTATATTTAATTGTTTTTTCAGTGAAGAATAAGAAACCCTCCAGGAGTTCATGGATACTAGACCACCTCTACATTGTACTTTCACCTGTTAGTTCCTATAAATTTTAATACATAAGTATATGGAGATTATATTGAATGTAGCGAAAAAATTATGATCATTTTTGGAAGTGACTACTTATATAATATTTTGTAGTATTTTTTAAATAGCAAGTAATAGTGAATATTAAAAAAAAAACATTTAGTTTGAGCTACAAGGAAGTGGCCAGGGGCTAGTGAGATCAAGAGGGCACTGACACAGACATCCGGAAACGTCAGCAGGCCCCTGGGGCTCTATCGCCCCCGACCCCTTCCTACTCTTCCTCCGCTGTTAGGGATGGACCAATGGGAGGTCGCCATTTGAATCAGAGGACCCCCATCACTCCTCGCCTGCCGATCATCGGTGGGTGGCTCCCATGGGATAGAATACTAAGGTAGTGGATGAACTCGCACTGCACAACAATGCAATTCCAGGCTATGGTCAAACTAATTTAGATTGACGGATGGTTTACTGTTACTCCAAGTTTATGAAGACATCATTTACAATAGAATATCTTACTCCCGAGACTCCCACCAAAAAAGAAATGTATTTAATCCCGATTAAAATCTGCCTGGCTACTTATTTAAGTACGAAGCATCTATTCACCCAAGGAAGCTAATCCTCTGGACTTAGTTACTATTATCAAACGCATTTCTAAACTGTTGAAATAAGCATTACAAAAAAAAATTTACGTGCCTAGTAAGGGTGAGAATAATTAATGTGTTAAATTTAATATTATTTCATGTAGTTTGCTGAATCATTTACGTTTGTGATCGATTTACAACTTTACGTTCATTCCTTTCCATTGATACAATCCTGTAGTTGTCATATGACTGGAATAAAATCAATGCAACAATACTCATATTATCAGTGACCGTGGAGCGTCGGGAAGGTCCAGTGTTCTAGATATTGTTATTTAAGGTATTTTGTGACGAATGTTTTTGTACTACATTACACCCAATTTTAGTTCAGCATTTCTATCTGGGTGGGCAAGCTTATTTGGAGTTCATTACTAATGTAGCAAATCCGTCCTAATAAACTTATCATTGACCTTGTTGGTACCTCAGGGTCTTCGATAAATGGTAGCAGCTACTTCGATCGACCTCATTTCTTCATTAGTTGATCTGTCATTTATTCAAGTTTAAGTCCCTAATTAAGTAACTACAAAACATATCTTCCAAACATACGGATTAACTAATGTTTTTCTCAGAGCTCGTTGTTGAGAAAAATATCTGGCATAATATATGAAAATCTTCCACAGCACTTAGAAGTTAGAAGTATGTATCCCTGTCACACAATGCGGAAATAACGAATCTGGTCAAAAAAATCAAAGCTAATATTTGAATCATAATTCATCTATTAATTTTGGAACAACTTTCGACTAACGAAAACTTTCCACTCTGCAATCTGTAGAAATTTGCATTTATTACAAGGTAGCAACAGCGGGAAACTGGGCAGATTGTATCTCTCTTGTATCTTGTAGTACTAATAGGGACACGGAAGCAGGCTTATTCAGGTTAACAGAATGATTTGCCGGCCGATGTAAAAATGAAATAAAAACCAACGAAGGAAGAAGGAACGATGAGACTAGAACGGATCAATGGAGTGTTCCTGACGCCTGTTGGCATAGCACTTGAATAGCCAACAAGAATATGAGGAATGTAACTTGTTGTTTGTAAATAATTATGATCAACATCAATCCACCGTGTTGTGATAATGTTCTGTTCCCTGCGTCCTAACGATATACAAGCATAGACCATAAAATAGTTCTAGTTAATATAACGCATAATTAATTAACGTCCGGGTGTACGCTTCCACCTAAAACGAGAAAAGAAACTTTAATCTACACTTTAATCCAATCCGTGAAGTAAATCTATTTCTTGAGTAAACTATTTTGTCTCATATTTTAATTTAATAATACTCATAATTTAAGTATTTGCACTCAAAGCCCACCCATATGCTACAAATTATTTCAAATACGTTCTAAGTATTCTGTATGATATTACTATGTATGAGCAGTAACTTCAGTGTTACCTGATGATAATGCGTATTTACGTTAAAGGTATTTGTCTCTTTGCTTAATGATATCATACGTTTTTGCACATCAAGTAGTAAGGAAGTTGGCAAAGGCAGATTGTCATAGCATAACTATAATTTGCCTACCATGTTAAAAATAGGAACAATCCGTATAAAATCTTACTTAATTAAAGGTATCAACTAAGAAAAATGGCCTACTATATAAGTATAGTGAATGTAAAATAATACAAAAGGATTCTGGTTGATAGGAAGTTCAACTTCATTGGTGAAAGAAATTTATTTCATAAAATATGTGATGCACCCTAGGAGGCAAATTATTTTAACATAAGGTGATCACATTTTCTCAACTTTGGTCTATTTATTTACCCAACCTGCATCATTATCTTTATGCAGATTAAGGTCAAACTAATGGTTCACATTCGCCTCATCGATATGTTCCACAACAACAATGAACAAAAATGGCAATGGGATTTTAATTAAGTGGTTTGCGTGGTTGTCGAATGAGTTCTAAGCTTTTACTCAAACTACCAATAGACCGTTTATCCAAAATGCCAGACCACGGAATGAAGGCGTAGCGAGTTGAACGAACCTGATTCTCATTTCCTTTAATTTGTTAAAAGGTTTAAATTCACAGTCACAAGGCAGGCTCCAAAGACCCTATTTATCGGCTGGGCCAATCGAAGAGTATTAGATTGCCGTCATTGTTTAAATAATAAGTGTGAGACAATAACCGAGTTTTTTTTAATCATTAGGAGATAAATAAAATAAATTACTTGTTGTATACAAGTGCCCAGTATTTCGACCACTCTATAATGAACTCAATTTAATTTTTTTTTTTTCATATGGCAACTGGTTATTTGCATTTTGAATCCTATCACCTTTTGGATTGTTTCCGAATAGAAAATTTAAATGTAGATATTAAAGTTATACATATAGATTATAGCATAAAACACGTACAGTTGGATTACATTGATACAGTACATTATCTAATACAGATGAGCTCTATTTAGAACTTACAGTGAACTGTCAAGAGGGATCCAGTTTCTTAGCAGTCAACTTCTTCTGCTCTTCTAGCTGAACTCTCTTTCCTTCAGCAAATAATTCAGTTACAAGCATGTTAGTCCCTTACATTATCATATGTGTTAATAGCATTTGTTATGCAATTATATGTTAGCTTTGTGCCACGCCTTTCTCTTTACTACAATGATCTCGATTTTAATCAGATCAATATGGCACTAAAAGTGACATATTTATATCATAGGTAACCTCTAACTAATCCAATAAATTAACAGGCAAAGAGTCGTCAGTGAGAGGGCAGGGAATAATGTACGCTAGAAATGGTGAGCTGAATTAGAAGGAAAAAGTAGATCACCTGGCCTGGATTTTTTTGGATTTGGAAATAACTGGATTGGAGGAAAGACAGAGTTGAGATCAATGGATTCAATAACTGATCGTTAGTGGATTAAGATACTTGAAATGAGAACCTAATTTTAAGATAAAAATTAAACTGCTTAATTAAATGGTTTGCTTTCGTTTGTTTTAACAATGGCGTTTGTCGTTCAAGGTTAGGTCATGTGATTTATTTTTTCGTGGGCACCGTATAAACAAATTTTCCGGATGTTGGTTATTGGCTGATCCATTCCTTTATTACATTTCACTTAACAGCAGAACCATTTTTCAATGAATAACGAAAAATTAAAAAAAAAACAATATTTTAAAAATAGATTTGTATCGGTAACTAAACTAAAGAGATTTGCGGTTTTGATTTAAACAAAATAAACATAGATTATAAATAATTTGATTTATTATTGTTTTTTCGTGTAATCTATTATTGATTATAAAGTGATGTATGAACTTTCTGGATGTGTTAAATTTACTTTAAACAATATGAATTTAACAACGTTCTCTTATCTTGACTGTAAGCGTAATAATTGTGAGGTTCTGTTGTCTACCTTGGAAAAATCAATGAATAATGAGATCTTGAAGAACGCAATCAGTCAATAAAAATAATGTTGATCAATTGGCTCTTCGATGTTAATGAATATGTTACATGTAATTTAAGTATATAAATGCTGATTTTTGACTAGTAGTTTGACCAAAAAAAAAAACCTATCAGTGTCTGAACCGACTTGCTTAAATGTTCCAGTCTATGTATTCTAGCAATGTTTTAAATTACCCTGACCTTGATAGTTAATAAAGAGCAAAATCCTAATTTTATTATTAAATAGAGCATTGATGATGTGACTCAAACGAGACAACACATGGAAATTGTGCACGGCAACGAGCTATTGTTTTTATTTTTATATTGTAGCAACACAGAACCCAATTTTTTTATTTCAGAAAGAAATCCGTCTTAAATAACTGCCTTGATTTTATTCAAAAACATAACATAACAGGGAAATTTGAATTCACCGTAAAATTTGAGACAAACGTTTCGGGTTTAATACACTTACCTAACCACTATGAATACGTTTTGATTAGGACGGCACGTGGTAGGGATACTGAAAAGACTCTTCACGCCAAATCATGTTTTATTCCCGCCAGATTTACATTTTGCCGCCCCTTCAGCCGAAACGAAGGGTGAATAGGCTGGAGATCAATGTGGCTCCGGTGTGCTTGGAATATTTATGAAGGCTGATCGAAGATGTTCCTGCCGAATGTCTTCCTCCCTTCTAATAGCTCTTGCGAATTCACTTCCCTGCAGACCACCGTTTTGGGAGCCTTTTGTCTGATGCCTCACCTTGATACTCGTTTGAGGGAATTAGAAGAAATAAGAATACATTTCTGAAATTCAAAAAAACAGTTAAGATAATCACAAAAGAGAGGTAGGAGACTCTCAATCAAAAGTGAGTCGCACTAGTAAATTTTAATCTATTTCTATCCAACCTATTTTAAAACGTACAATGATCTTCCAATCTAAGTCTGTAAGAGGTGGTATGATTCAGGTTTTAACAACACCAATGTTTATTTCTCTTTATCAGCTTTACTTTTAAAAGAAATACTCCTATTTTCTGCATAGGTTAGTGGTTGGGTTTATTTCGGCATAAAACTCCTAGTTTACAACGGCGTTGATTGACGTATTTAATCTTATATGCATAGTCCACCACTGAGAGTAAATCCCAGGACTAGATCAGAAACCAGGCCCTCGGAGCCGACCAGGGCCCTGGAGCGCCCTCCAGTGAGTGGTATTTAAAAGGTATTTTAAAATGATACTGGCAAAACGTTGGCTGGAAGTTTTTTGCGAATTCGTAAATAATACGGGATTGCCTCCTTAGTTATAATTGGTTACACCAGCAAGCTACTACCTTCACTAGCCATTTACATTGAACTAGTCTACTTCTGGGCTATAAATTTATTTTGCGTTCTTGGGTGTTATAAACTGGTGTTTTTCTACTATGTCAACTCCGACTATCTATGTTGCGCCTAAAAACCGGCGTGCCTCCTCGCCACAGACAGTTGATATACAGATGATAATAGACAGACATTGAATACCTTTGGGTTTTACGTCAAAATAAATCCCAAAACAAAACCCTATACGGTGCTAAGCCAACAAATGGACTACATAGACAATGAGAATTAATTAGAATTTTGACAATATTAAATTATCTATATTGTTTTTTTCAAAAGGTTTTTACAATTTAGTTAGATGAGTTTTAGATTATTACTAGATGCATGGCATAGTTGAATTTATCGGTACGTGCAGGTTTCATTATCATTAATCAGGACGTAGAAGCCTTGAATTTTATACCCTACGAATACGGTAGGAAATATTTATATTGTAATTACAGGTAGTTGTTAACAACAATCGATCCTTGATTTTTTCCCATGATATTGCTTTCATTTTTAGTACCTATGGTACTTCAAGTAAAATTTTCATGTCAAACTGAATCCCTGTCTATCTTATTAGCAACAAACTTTATTGCGAAAAAATTACAATCGGCCTTATTGGGAAATAAGTAATTGTGTGCAATGATCTCATTCATGCCATATTTATTGTACTTTATTCACTCACTCATTCATACAGTATTTAAAACCAGCTCAGAAACTCTCTCAAATCCGAATGGTTGTCACCTCACTCGCATGCGAAAGAGAAAACGGTGTTTTGGAAAGTCCCCCACGTTCCTCCATCAACCGCGTCGCCGTTTTAACCAGGAGTTTCAGATCATTAAATTAATATCCTTCTCAATATAATCAAAAAAAGTTTTTTTTTAAATTAATTAATGAGGCTTATTCATCATTTCTTATGTTACTTTAGGCTTCAACGATACACCAAATGGAACTATCCTTCAAAATAACATGCCTCTGAAAAGCCCTCGTTAAGTTAATGTTGCGAACACAACGATAATAGCCTTTTTAATGTCTTGTTGTTATTGTAGTATAAAAAAAATGTATTTTGCTAATCAGGAAGTCGAGATCAATAGTTTCGTACCCTAATAAAAATTACATTTTTTTAAAACCACTAATTAATTACACTTACTCCTGAGAGAGTTATAAATATTTTCAAAACTTTGATATCAAATGAGACCTCCATGTAAAAGTTCATATCTCTAATTTGAACAGCGGTCTCACCAATGACACACCGGGAAAACCATACCTTGGGAATTTTTTTATTTAAGTTTCATTCATTTTCATTAACTTATATGTATTTTTTTTAAATTAAATTTCACTTAACAAAATAGTGCATGTGATGCCATGACTGGTTTCTGTTATTCAACAGATTTCCTGATTCTATTTGTACCAGAGTCGGTGTAGCCAGTTTTTAGGATTCCTTTAAGAACTTAGCAGCAACTAAAAAATGATTAATCCGAGTTATCATTGAGTTGAACTGTATATTGCCATTTATAAATAGCTACAATAAGCGTTGATACTCAGATAGAGGACTTCCAACTTTCTTAACATTTACTTTTTCATTTTTTTTTCTTGCCAATGGCGTTGTGACAATCCACAATCGATGCTCAATTGATACCTTTAATTAGGTTTCAAAGAATAAAACTATTTTTTTGCTTTGAACTTTGGTTTTGAACTATTAAATAATAAGGTTCGCCAATTTTTTTACCTTAAATTGTCTTTATTCAAATAGAAAACGCAAGTGATGACAAATGAATTGTCAAGAACTATGTATTATTAATGATGTAATAAATAATATATACTTTTTAACAGTATTCACACTTTACAAAAACAAGCAAACATTTCAAAAATATATATCCCGTGAATACTATACAAATAAGAATTAATAAATGTTCACCCCTTCTTGTCTAGCCACAATTTGTATAGTTTACAGAAGGAGTGTATATTTATTAATATTACTAACCATCAACTATCCTTCTGATATAATAAAAATTACATATTTCCTGATATGAGGCTCGCTCTTGAAAGGTGAATACTGGCAGAAGTAGGGTGATGTACGGCAGAGCGCTTGTTGAGTGGGGTAGAGGCCTTAGGCCCTCAAAGCTCAAGAGTGTACTCCTTCAATAATAATATATTGGATACAACGTCTTGTAATATCATCACGATGATATTTCGAGTATTATTTTTATGAGTTCCTTTCCTCTGTATTTCATGAAAACGTTCACTCGTCTTATCTTTTTCCGCATTATAACAGTGGACATTTTTCATAAATACTTACTCTGGCAGAACTGTAGTTTAGGTGGTAATATTTACAACCGGAATACAAATAACATGTCCAACGAATAGTATTTTTTCAGTTATCGAAATGTACTGCACAGCTCGGCATGTTGTTTGAAATACAAACAATGTTTTCATCATGTATCTTTAGATTGTGATGTTGTAATGTTCAGCAGCTCGTTCCCAAAACCCGTGCTCTGTGACATTCGATAAGTACAACTACCGACTTGAGTAGAAACTTGATCCTTTTATTTGGCTATTTACAAGCATTCAAAAAAATAGAAAACAGATTAATGTATCTGGATAAAATCATGAACTTAAAAAAAAAACGTATCAAGCAATATCTGTATTCCAAACAGTGCATTATCGGCATTCGATTATGATCAAATGGCGTGTAGGTTATCATAGTGAGTATTGATGCGTTTAATAAGTTCTTCTGCGATGATTCATTGCAGGAGCTTGGCTTCAGTTCGTTATACGAATAGCCTGAACAAAGTTTGTATTTTATATAATGTGATCTTCAAAAAGTTTATGCCAGAGATAAATTGATCCAATTAACGCTTATATTACCGTTTATAATTTACTGTTAACGCACGTTATATAACATAACGATGTGGCTATTGCTAGCATGCAATATTTTTATGTTATGTCTTGACTAAATGTCTATGCTTTAATATTTCCCCTTGCACGCTTGGATCTCTCTCTCTCTCTCTCTCTCTCTCTCTCTCTCTCTCTCTCTCTCTCTCTCTCTCTCTCTCTCTCTCTCTCTCTCTCTCTCTCTCTCTCTCTCTCTCTCCCTCCCTCCCTTTAGTTTTTAGAGGAAGCATATGGCATATTAGTAGAGAGAGAATTCTAGAAAGTGTTGGAGTGGGAAGGAAAGGAACGGTTGAATGCTGCCGTTCTGTAGGAAGGAGTCAAATGATGAGAAGGCAGGAGGAGGGGGGGATGTGGGAGTAGTAGATACATACATAATACACGCGTATATAGTTGATGACCTTTTATAGTTTCAATTTTTATGTGTAACCCATATATTTCTTTTTTATTTATTCTCCCTTGAACTAACCCGTCAAGAAGGAGTTTGTATTGCTTTACTTTACTGTTCTTTTCTGCTTGCATAACTATCTACATGAGAAAGTGCGTCTTCTAGATAAATTTTATAATTATTGTGGTAGTTATTAATTTAAAATTTATGCATCTGAAAAGAAAAAAAAGCAGAGGAAAGTAGATATATAATAAATGTACATCTTTTTTTTTCTTTTTTAAAGAATCAAAGGCCTAACTCATACATATACATAAACTTGAACTGTAACGATTCTTACCAGTCCTTTTCGCGTCATCGCAAATATTATTTATACCCTCCAAAGTAACTACACTTTCATCATCCACACACCTCTATTATAATATGTTAATACCATTAACAGAAAATAATATTGTTTATTATACCCGGTGTTTCCACTCTAAGGGAACCAGGAGATGAGAACACCGTTGCTTTCTTGACGGCAACGGGGGTGAGGTGATTTCTGGTAGCATATTGTAGTGTACTATTATTCTTTCAATCTCTTCTGCGAAGTAGGGTACCCTAAATAACATTGTGTGCCCTCTCAACACCAGGTCCTTTTCCTGTCTCTCATCCCATGCTCCTCCATCTTTCCCTGCTCCCTTACACAACTCTAATTGAATAAAATTCTAAGGTATCCAAGATCGTTTCAATACAAACGTACCTACACAAAATATAAATATACAAAAGCAACATAAGCATGTTATATTCAACCTTTTCTTCCTGACTCCTTCAGTATAGTTTCACTACAATATATTTCAAAATTTCTCTTCAAATTTTTCGTTTTTGAAAATTTATTAGATTCCGGGAAGAAATCAGTCAGTCAATTGAGTTCCATCAAGTAAACTTTTTTTATTTTATCTAAAAATGTCTTTTAATTTTGCAATATATGTGTTATTCATTTTCTTCCTGGAGTAACTCTACAGGAATGTCCTCCCCCTACGTGCACTCTACAATGTGTTACAGACCGATATTTTAAACAAATAATTCTGCTATACATAGAGCTCATAGCAATATAAACTAGATAGCAAACAAAATGATATAGCGATAAGAGGTTAAAAGAGATACCCATCTTTTTAACCCTTGGTTAAGATTGGTTAAGATACCCAGTGGTAATCCTTGGTATCATGAGGCACATTCCAATGGACCTTGTTGTGTTGGGAGAGCGTTTCCGCGGGAAAATGCGCGTATATTCAGTACACGACATACTGATGCCTTTTTTCTTTTTAAAATATACTACACGTGTTCATCATTTTGAGTGAGATCGCTTATTTTTTTATTGTACATGACTTTTATATTAAAATCTTTGTGCATGTTATTGGGGAATTTTATCACTAATAAGGAAAGTGAATTATTAATTTTTAAAAGTTTAAATGAATTAAATTGTCTATTATTGATCTGTTTCATACTTTTCATTCATTGTGGATTTCAAGGTTTGGTTTTTGTATTGTTAACAACTATTTGAAATATGATATAACACGAAATTTGCTATCGGTTGCATGCAGTTATAGCAAGATATTTTTTGTGGTTTTGACCATTTAAAATGTAACTGTATATTAATAAAAGGATATTATAAAAGGATAGTTCTTAAATACCGGCTTCTTAAATATCGGATAGTTCTTAAATAAATTTGATTTTTTAGTCTGTAATTTTATTTGTTTGCTATATTAATAATATATTAATAATTGTTGTTTTCAATTAGATCTTTCATAATGTGCCATATACGTTCCATGATACCAAAACTCCTATGTAAACTGGAACTGAGCATCAAAAGAATACGTGGACTTGTCCGATTTGTGAAAAGAGAGTGTCTGAGAGAAGGTATCTCTGTA
Source organism: Acanthosoma haemorrhoidale (assembly GCA_930367205.1). Taxonomy (NCBI): domain Eukaryota; kingdom Metazoa; phylum Arthropoda; class Insecta; order Hemiptera; family Acanthosomatidae; genus Acanthosoma; species Acanthosoma haemorrhoidale. Next base: position 82,501,023 of record OV884011.1, read on the forward strand.
CATCTGTACGTTCAGTCTACGAAGGAAAACTAAAAAAATGTAGAAAGGGCGGTAAATTCAATTTTCCCTTCACGCACTACTTACGTGCCAGAAGTGTGTTGATGATTGTTCACATTTATTTTTCTACACTTTTATTATTGAAATTTAATTATAAGATGTTACCTTACTAAAATGAATCCAAACTACGTTTTGTTATTAATAAAAATATTTATGTTAGTTTATAAAGCCCTTCTACTTTCTCCCTTGTCTTTTAATATTAATATAATAATTTTATTTAGCATTTAAAGTTTATTATCTGATAAAGCCAAAATTTGAGATGTGAGAAAAAGACTCACGGGCGAGTTCTAATGGCTTACCTTTCCTAGTGAGTTCTGTTGCGTTAACTGTTCACGTTGGCCAGCTAGAAACTTTTAGGTCTAAACACAAAAAATAAATTAATCATTAATAAAAGGCTAATATTTTCCCTAAACTGGCCAGTGTACTAATGCGAAGCTGCAGGAGAGACCTGAGCCAATTGCTGAAAGACACCAGCTTTGGAGTTTGCCTCGAAATCCTATTAGTGTGTCTTCCACTTCCATCCTATCGATTCCTCTTCCTTTGTCTGGCGTCCCCTCTCTTGTACTGTTTAGTCTCTGGTCTAGTCACTCCTTCGTATATACTGAAATATGATAGTGAAGTAAGATCATTGTATCTTCATCTTATTGTATGATATTTTTATTCATAAATTTAATTAATGTGGTTTTCGGTCATTAAAAAAAAAAAAGAGAAAAGGGATTTCTTGGTATATATATATCAACAATATTTTACATTTAATGGAACCGGTATTTTACCTCTTTTGATAGCATCTCTTCCTGTGTCAATTTATTCATCCTCACTTTGCTTCGTACATCTTTAATCTTCTTCCATTTGAATAATCTGTCCGATGGTGTTAGAGAATTCCCCCTTTTAAGCCTGTACACTCCGATTCAACTCACTATCGGTGCTTTGCCAGATCTTCCTTATCCAATCATCGGTTTTCCAGCTCTGACCCTTGTGCTATCCATAATCTACTGTAATTTCCTCATTTAAATTTCATACAATTATTTTCAAAAAGCCTCACTTTTTCATTTTAAATAAATCTTGTTTTCATTTAGTTCCTAATTTAGTTAATACAGTCCATTTGAATGTAAAAAGTATCGTGTATGTTATTTTTATTGTATTTTATGGAGAAACCGATTTTTTATCAAGGTAGAAAGAAAATAATAAATATTTACACAATTTGTACTTTTCATCACAGGAAGAACCCGTGGGGTTGGCTGGTTGGGTAACTATTATGGAGTGACAATATGTTCACAACCTATGGACAATTCTTTATCATAATTAATTGATTAGGGAGTAGTCTCTTTTCAAACTCATTGAAAAATAAATCTACTTTATGAGTCTAGCAATCCTATTGATTCCCCTACGCTCTTATTAAGGGGATTACCAAGTACTAAACTCGACCAATCGTGTCCTTATCTAAGGTTATTGTCTCTTTTCGGTATTACTGATTCAAAGACAATTTGATATCGTCTGAGAATGTTCGTCTATGCTTAACATTGAACAAATAAAACTATCAAACGGAATAGCATTGTCGACAAATATATCATACATATAGGCGTACATAGAACCAGCGCCAAGGTGGATTAATCTTCACGTATATTGGAGGTAATTTTTGAAATTTGAGAATGCATCTCAATATAGTAGATACATGTCAAAAACTATGTTGTGGAAATGGTTGGTGTCTTATTTCCTCAGGAGATAACCAACTCCTTTGAAAATAAATGGGTGCTTTTAAGCACTGTCGTCCACGTTTACCCCTCGTTCTCAGTCTCTCTGTCATCACATGAAAATTTTCTAGAGCCAATGGACATTCTCCAAATTCCTACCACGTTCAAACTTTGTTACTAAGCTATGCTTCTATATATTATCCGAGGTTCTAATTACTATTTCAACCTTTCCTTACAGAGTTTGTAATAGACGAGTAATGGGAGGGGAGTAATGGAAAAATGTATAAATGGGGCAATTGGATCCGGACATCATACAAAAAGGCTGCATATTAATCGGATAGGTTTTGCATTTATCAAATATGCAAACCAATTTCGTGATTCTTGAATTCATTATTTTTCAGAGGGTTGATTTGATCTCTTTTGATAAACCAGGCTGTTCGATGTTTAATTCGGTCAATGCCTATCAATTTTTTTATTGTAATGAACCAATGCTGAGTGTTTAACTTAGACCCAAGAAAATAGTGTGCATTTCCTTTGTATTTTGTGTGCACGTGGAGCTAAAAGCTACCAATAAAAAAATATTAGTGGTCATTAATAAATTATTCTATAAATAAAAAAATATATTTTTTTATTGCGTTTACAGCTTTTGGAAGGCATAACATAATCCATGAATGTACAAATATATGTGTTCTGAGGGAATGAATATTTAAAAAATTTTCCCCATCTCATGGTATAGTTGATGTACCCGTACGTCTTCCACTACCATCTGACTGAGACTGCCACTATCCTGCACCTGTTGTCTCGGCCAGATCGAACTGAGGAAAAGCACCCGAACACTGAGTCAGCTAATTCCCTATTCGTGCTTCCCACAGGCGGCCAACTCACTACTCTTCCTGAGTCGCTATGGATAACTTACTTCCTTATGCCACGTGCTATCGATTCAGTCAGCCAGACGCATAATTGCTTAAGTGGTATGGGGGCGGGAAGGGGGGGGGGGTGCCGTCTCCTTTCCGGCTGTCCCTACTTCCTTCCGAAGTACTTTCTATTAGCGTTTAATTACGCTCCGAAAATTCAAACTTTCGGTTTACGTTGAACAAGACACTCCTCACCGACCTATATAGGGCTTGTCTAAAGATCTATAGGGCATGTGCATTAATCTTCCGTTAGTCACATGTGTTTTTCGGTTTTCCACCTTACAGATGCATACCCATATTCTATGTTTTTTTTCCAGGTGTATCACTGGGGTTTAAATGAATAACACCAATAAGCGAATGTAAAATGTTATATTAATATCATGTTTAATGAACGTTGTCGAATAATGTATTACTCAAGTCTGCTTTGTTTGATTTCCCTACTATTGTTAGCCTATGTATAAGTTTTTAGTTAGACTATGACTCTATTAATTAATTATAATATTTTGTTTTTCGCATTGCTTACTAACAAAAATCACAGAAAAAACAAACTTATTGAACTAATTAATTACAAAAACTAGGTAAACAAAAACATTCCACATATATCAGGATTTAAAACAAGAAACTATTTTTACATTGTAGCGCATGTCCGATGTTAAATATTGTGCTCACAGTGTCCTAATAACATCAGTGCACTTATTGCTACAAAAGGTGCTTATGGTTGGCTATTAGTATATATTTCTAATTCACCATTATTCTGAAATAAAAAAAATTGCAGAAGAGCTTAGATTGCGACATAAAACACGTAGAAAGAACAAATGACGCCACTTGTCGTATCAAGAACATAAATACAATTGAAGAAAAAACAACTTAATCGTAATAAAGCATTACGTTTTAGGGAAAAAATTAGCTAGAGATATAAAACCAATTTACTTACTTAAATAGTCAAATACGCAGTTGAAATAACGCCAATGTGGTCTGGGGAAAATAAACAAGAGTACTCGTATCGAAGCTGCAACGGAAGTTAGAAAGCTATCTACAAGAACATCCAAATCCACTTCCTGGAGCAGAGAAAGTTAAATATTGATGTTTACACCGCTCAGAAACAAGTGATCTGCAGAAGGTTAAGGATTCATTTAAAAGAAACATCATTTCATTATAAACTAGAGCTTCACCCCAACACTGAAAATCGCATATTTTTCTCTTCAAACAAAAAGTTTGAATGTTGTTTATGAAATTGAACCATTGCATAAATCTGAACAGCTCACCAATGTTCGTATAGGTGCCTTATTGAAAAAAGTTAGACAAATTTCCCATTTTCCTGAACCACTGATGAGGAAAAAGTAATTTTGTATCTTTCGATTCAATAAATGTCTTATGAGAAATTTTTATTGTGGATTGGTCCTATCATTATTTATCATTACATGATAATTATATAAATTATTTGATACATGATTTTTTTTGGGGGGGGGATATTTATATGTTATATTTTTGCAAGGAATCACTCCAAAAATAGATATATGAGCAGATTAGGTATAAAACAGCACATTTCAAATTTAGTCAACGAATAACCATTTGATTCAGATATTAAACACCCAATGTTCCCAAATTTCAGGCAACTATCAGAAATAATATCACTTATAATTTTGTAAATTAGCTAAGATAAGAAGATAATAATAATCTATGACCAGTAACTGTTGGTGGTGCGAGATAATGGGAACGTGCCTAGATCAAGCTGGTTATGTTTCAGGTACATTTTGTTTTCTATGAGTTAATTTTAACGAAACAAACGACACTGGTATTGATATGTTCTGGAGTGCTTATCTAAACCCATATCCCATCAATCTATATCTCTCTTATAAATATAATAAGAGGTGAACCTTATAAATTTAAGTGATAAGATGTTGCTCCAGTGTCTCCATGCCCAAAGCTCATTTGAGGCAGCGAAATTCACCTGGGATTAAAAAAAGAACGATGAGGCAACACAGGCATCCATCCTTAATATTTAATCAATTCTAAATGAACATTCTAAATTACGTAATAAGACATAAACAAAATTATTTTTTATTCGATAGAACTTATTCAATCAAATAAGCTAACATTAAGCACGAGCTTCTCACAATGCAAGTTTTTCATTTGTGACGTAATGACTATTTCCATTATATTAGCAGGCTGTTTGTGGGCTATTCAATTATTCACTTCTTCTGGTCTACCCCCGCTTATATAATTTATAAATTGTGGGTTGGCCAAAAGGAGTTTATTAAAATTCCTATTTCTTGACAAAGACATAATTTTCAGTAATCATTACAATCACAATTTACCCTTCATTAGAATTTTGTTCGGTTCAGCCGATACTCCAAGTATTAAACTCGATACAATTTTTTTTATATCGATGATGAACTTATTAGATGTGTTTAGTTGAGTGTTTCCTGGTCCCAATAAATCTATTTATTTATAAGCTAGGACACAAATATCAGAACAAAAATTAAGTAAAAGAGAGCTCATATTAAATTTTTGTGATAGCTATGTTCGTATTTCTGGTTTTCTCACTTTGAACATCTTGTCTAAGCGGCATATCATTCATGGCTAGAAAAAGAACCACTACTTTTGAGCCTTTGAGGTTCAACTTCTCGGTTTTTACTTTAGAAACAAGTTAAATCATAATATAAGAAACACAGACATTTAGGAAGAAATAATATTATTATAATAATGAATAGCATGGTTTAGGATGTGTCTGTTGCTTGTGGGCTAAGCTGAATAAATAGTTTTAGAACTAATTTGTAGGAAAACATCGTTCGAGTAAGTCATTTTCTCTCCATATTGCCACCTAACACCAGTGCCAACCAAGATACAAAACATAAACATTCGCCAAAACGCCTGGGTACATAAAACGGTGTTTCCGCTGCGAATATAAAACTCCTCTTCTCCCCGCTGCCATACACTTTACTTTCAATTTTCTCCACCCCAAATAAAGGTATATGGAAACAGAAAATATTTATATTTCGTCATGTGAAGTATGTAAAATGCTTTCCATTTCTAAAATGAAACCTCACACAGTGCACATTCAGTTCTAGGACGTGCGAGAAAAAAGAAAAAAAGAAAAAAAAAAAGTCTAGGACGTGAAATTCGCCAGCAAATTGCATGAAATATGCACAGTCATGTAGCAGTGCTGAGAAAGTCCATAATTGGATCGAATTGAGTCAAATATCTACTTGATGATTACAGTGAATTTATTAAATATTGTAATTAATATTAGAACTTTTTTTTTTTAGAAACAACTTTAGATTTTGAAGAACGACAGTTTCAAAATGTTTGTATTATAGGAAAGTATATTTCATCACGGAAATTATTGGTTTATTATGCTGCTAAAAGTGTTGTCCACGAACGACATATTGGTATCAGACATTTTCGTGATCGGAACATTTACATATAAATCACATGCAGTCATAGAATCTTTGCACTACTTTATTTTATTAGTGAAACTATACATATCACTGGAAATATCTTTTTCAGCTCTATAAAAAAAAAATTTTTATTCCTTTATTGTGCTAAAATTACAATCTGCCTTTGTCGGGTCGTCAAGAGGGGGTGCCGGTTTACCCTAGCCCCTAGTGACAAGTGAGAGTTTGCTTGAGTTTATAATCTGGATAATCGTTTCATGACGGCGTTACTATCTGACTCCATTTTTGATAGGTATGTGCCCCGACAATGCACTATGGTCAAGAGAAGAGGTACAGAGGTTTTTCATAAAGAATTAGTCAAGTTTTCAGAGTTAGAGTGGAAGCCAGGCGTCAACGAGTAGAGGTCACGAGAGACTGATTTACAGGGCTAGGAGCCCGCGTTAAGTACCCTATCCAGCCTTGTCTACTGGGAGGGCTGACAAGGGTGGGTTAGGCTCGCGGTTGGTTCCCACACATGTGGTGAGATACCCGGCCAGTCCTGCCCCCTGTAAGAGGCTGCAAAAGGGTGCTTAGGACATGCGGGTCCCTCACTTATGTGGTGAGGGACTTAGTTCTCGTGTGACTTAGTTGGCCCCCGCCTTTTATTGCTTACCACATTTACAATGATTTATATTTGTTCATGTTATTTACATTTTGTCTATAAAGCATTTAGTTCATGTTATTTACGTTTGCTTACAATATATATACAATAGATTATAGGGTGATTTACCTTATGTAGTTAGCGGTCGCTACACTGCCTTACAGTTAGTTGGATGTACATCTTTGGGTGGATTCTAAGGCTAAGCATAAATCTAAAAAAATGTATTTGCTCACTAGCACCAGGTGGAAACAGGCAAACGAAAAGAGGATTTAAACGCCCTATTTGAACGGTAATTGTAATGAGTAAACATTCAGATATTAATGCTGATTATGAAAAATGATGATTCTTTAGATAATATTGTTGTTAATTATTATTTGTTAACTCACAGTTGCCACGATCGATAACGTATCGTCAAATAAATACTGTTTGATTTCAAAGGCCGAGGGTATGAGATCAACAACGCAAAGGCTTTGTTGTGCAGTGGACTGTCGTAGACGGAAACCAAACTGGTATGTAGGACAAATATTTTTGGATTCAACAATTGGAAGTAAACGTTTTAATAGGAGTTTTTCAAATATTTTTGAGAGGATATAAAGTCGGCTAATTGGACTGTAAGATGAGGCGTCATTGGGGGGTTTAGGAGTAAGATGTTTGGGAGTTTGAGGAGTAAGGAGATCATATCCAGGGGATTTTCGGTAAGGTAAGTTTTTCAGAAGGTATTTAATCTCAGAGGGGTTAACGGCTTTTGGTTGAAGTGAGAGAGAGATAAGTGGAGTGAGGAAATCTTCAACAGTTGTGCCATGAGTGTGGTTTAGATGAGAAAGGTGAAGTGTGAAAGTATGGGAAAGATGCAGAGAAAATTCTCCAACCTATCCCTATTCGAAGCCGCCCAGGAACGATAGGTCCTAAGACAAATGGGTCTTTATGGGGGTACGACGAAGTGGGTGTGGAACCGGATGATGTTTTAGGTTTTTTTTAGTTACATTCCACAGAAAGTTATCCCAGATCTCACAGAAAGGTGGGAATTAAAAGAATCAGAACGAAAGAATGTCAATTTCCACTTTACCAATCTGCAATACTGATTGTACGAGCGACGATCAGCAGGATGTCAGGATCTTTGCCATATTCTTGTAGCGGCGTTTGGATTGGATTAGATCTTTGAGATGCTGAGGTAAAGGATTTTGATTGTAATTTTTTTGATAAAGGTGGGGCGACGATGCCTCCCAAGTTGAACTAGGGCTAGAGTAGTGAAATAATGCACTGCTTCGTCTATGTCTTTGGATGTTTTCAGGGGCACTTCCAGAATCTGTAAGAAGCTGTCAGAAGTGGTCCCAATCAACTGGGCTCCTAATAAATGAAGGAGGAGGCAGTTTGTGAATTGGAAACGGTAAATGTTAAAGGGCTATGATCGGAGGAGAGGTCATCAAGGCGCGTAAGTGAATAGTTTAGTGCTCCTAAAATATTGCACAAGAAGAGGTCAAGATCTGATGGTCAATAGTTGGCTGTGTCACGAGAATTGATAGTGGAGGAATGTTTACGTGCGAGTATAGACAGCACTGCGCGTCCTCGTAGGTGGTAACAGTAGGTTTTGGTATTCCATTTATGCCTGACAGTTATGGTACTGGACGATTTTGCGTTTAAGGTCACGGTTTTTCGACCTGTATTCTAGTGTAATATAGGTATGTTAATCATATATTTTCTCCACTCCAGGTGTTCGCTCGAGATCTACGAAGAACAAAGGTAACGCCGTTTTGATTTATTCCTCTTGTTACCTGTCCTTGCGTATCACGTTCGTTATTTGGTGAACTTTGAATCCAAGAGCTAAAAGGTCGTCTTTAATTTCATCAGCTGGTGTGGTCGGGTGCAGATTTATGATTACTACTCGTAGCGATCTTTCCTCCTTTAACTGGTAAGAAGTCGGCTTTAGCTTCTTCCAAATACTTAATAATGGTTCGATAAGTATCGGGAGTGTCCGGCGAAATTTTGGTTTCCTGAGACCGATTGAGGCATGTATATTTTCCCGCACCTACAATTTTACTCATTTGTGAGCATAGCAATTTAAAGTTGCTTATATTGCGGACGAATATCGCAGGTGGCTGGGGTCGGTAGGTATTTTTATTACTTCCATGTCCTCTACTAGGATATTTTTCAACGCCTCAAAGCAAGCATCATTAATAACATCTTTGAATCATTATTTGCTTCTTGAGTGTAATTTTAACTTAAATAAGTGATATGGCAATTAGGCCACTCTTAACACATCAGTCTCTGTCCATACATGAAGTTTCTTAAGCACTTAAGCTGAGTCAGATGGGAAAAACTCTCTTGTGTAATAGTACTTACCCTTATTTTCGGGAAGAAAAACTTACAGACATATATTTATTTAACCTTCCCATAAGGGTGCCTCCGAAACAGACGAGGAAGCTTTGTATATCTGTTAGATACAACATGTGATTAATTGACAGTAATACCCTTGAGAACATTAAATTTGTATTAAAAAAGTAGCTTTCTGAATATTTCATAGGTTATATAAGCAAAAGTCAAAATAATAATTTGTACGTAAAAATAAACATGTTGGTTATAATCACAGCTATTTTTACCGCTTCTCTTTGAACCAAGCAATATTACCATGCAAGTTCAAATAATCATTATTTTAACTAAGAAAAAAAATACAAATATACAGACAGACTAAAGATAAGTGAGCCCACCTGTTTAAAAGCATAGCTTCTTTCTAGCTCGGTAAATACTCGCCCCTTATATAGCTTGGTACCATTACCATAGATTGGCCCATAAAGGTTATTTACCATTTCAAAGGCGTATAAACTGCATTTAGTGCCCCTAAAGAAAGAGAGAGAACCCCAGTTGTGTTTAATTCATACCACAGACTCTTCAAAGGCCTTGAACGACTTTATGGCACTTCATAAAATTTTATTTCCGAACTTCTAGGAGACGTTGAATCTTGCAACGCTATTCTTCCCACACCCCCAAGAGCTGTAAATAGATAGATTTGCGGAACGATTCGTAGGAATATTCTCCCAACTGTGCTTTTTTTTTAAACAAGAAAATAGTTTATAAATTTAAAGAAAGTCCGTGTTTTGTTTTGGTTCTTTTAATCTTGTTTTTGCGTTAAAGTAGTATAATATGTAAATGTTTTTTTTTTAGGTTTCCCTTACTCTCCTTGGAGATTGATACATTATAATATACGGCAAATAGCAAAATTTCTCTAGTTAGATATGTCTCGGTTACAGCTTTGAAAAAGAAATTGCGAATTATCTGTTAAAACACTAGTAGTGGTGCCTACATAGAAATCCCTCTTCCACACCTCAAGACATGGGAAATACTGCCAATCCAATGAGTTAATAAGTTATCCCAGATCTCACAGAAAGGAGGGAATTGAAGAATTGGAACTGTAGAATGCCAATAGCCACTTTACCAATCGGCAGTACTTATTGTTAGAGTGGCGGTCAGCAGGATGCCGGGATCTTTGCCACACTATTCTGGAGTGGCGTTTGGATTGGATTAGGTCTTTGAGATGCTGAGGTAAAAGATTTTGATTGTGAATTTTTGGGTGACTATGGGGTGATGATGCCTCCCAAGCCGACCTGTGGACCAGAGTAGTGAAAGAATGCACTACATCATCGTGGTCTTGGGATATTTTCAGGGACTCTTTGAGGTCTGCGGAATCTGTAAGAAGCTGGTGAAAGTAGTCCCAATCAAATGGGCCCCCAATAAATGAAGAGCTGTTCCATCTGGGTGATCATTTCGATGAGTCTGGTACTGTCGAAAGGTAAATGGTCGTTTACTCGTAAGTCTTGTTTCAGTAATAAGAGCTACGTCGATGTTCTTGTAGTGGAGTAGTGCTCTTAGTTCGTTAGTGTGGGTGGAACACCATTTGCCTGAGTCTGAAGGATCCACTTATGGATTTTGTTTACCGGGAATAAGGTAGGAGACAAGATCTGTAAGAAGGGAAATGAGAGGGGTAATTAGGGTTCTGAACTCTGTAAGGAATGGTGTTAATAGGCTAGTGAGATCTGAAGAGCTTGAAGGTGGAGGAATATGCGAGGTTTGTGGTTGAGGATGGGATTGGGTTTGCTGGTTGACGGGAATAGAATGCTGGGGAAGAGGAACTTGCGGACGACCAGTGGGCAGTGCCTGTGACTGCTCTCTGTTTCGAACCACATCAGCAAAAGAGACTGAAGGCCCCAAATTTCTAGCTGGGGCGCTTCTTGAGCTACCTGTGGCTGGTTTCTCTTCTGGCCGACGGCGTTGTTCGCTCCTGGACCTCAGCGTTCTGTAAGCCTCGCCGCCCTTGTAGTTGGCCGGATGGCCTTGCTGGCAGAGCACGCATACAGCTGGCGATTTCAGGTGCTTTTTGCACAATTCTCTTTTGTGCTGCCCACTGCACTTTACACACCTGGGAGGGTGGTGGCAGTACGATTTTGTGTGCCCATATGCCTGGCAATTATGCCATTGGACGATGTCACGTTAGGGGTAAGGTTGTTCGACCTGTATGCTAGTGTAACACACCAGTGTTAAGTCGTATATTTTCTCCACGCCAAATGTTCACTCAAGATCTACCAAGAACAATGGTAACGACGTTTTGATGGATTCATCTTGTTGCCTGTCCTCGCGAAAACGTTCGTTATTTGGCGAACTTTTAATCCAAGAGTTTGAGAGTTCGTCTTTAATTTCATCAGCTGGTGTGGTCGGGTGCAGATTTATGATTACTACTCGTAGCGATCTTTCGTCCTTTAACTGGTAAGTATGGAAGTCGGCTTTAGTTTCTTCCAAATACTTAATAATGGTCCGATAAGTTTCGGAAGTGTCCGGCGAAATTTTGGTTTCCCGAGACCGATTGAGGCACGTTTATTTTCCCTTACCTTCATTTTTACTCATTTGTGAGCATAGCAATTTGAAATTGCTAATATTTCATACGAATATAGCAGGCGGCTATGGCTGTGTGGGTGTTTTGATAATTTCTACGTCAGGTTGGCTATTTCTCAGTACTTCGAAGCTGTTAGGCGTGAAAAACGGAGATTCATCAACTGTTTCTTCTTTTGAAGTACTAGTCTGTGGTGGTAGATCTTCCATCGAGCTGGCGACAGATGAATTTATTGGAGGAACGTTTCTATTTGATCTTCTTGGCTGTCGCTTAATAGTTGATGGGGTTGGAGTTGGCCCTAAAGAATTTTTTATTTTATTTTCAGACATGAGCTGCTGATAAATAAAATCTCATTCCACTAACATAATTCTAAATATTTATTATTTTATAAATTTTATTTCAAATAATAAAAAATAGGCGCTCTCGATGAGATTTAAACTCATAGCATTAATAACAGAGTCGTTGACGGTGCCACTCAGCTTATACTACCTAACAAGCATTGTTGTCTACTGCGTGTTCTTACCTTTAATCCACGAGAACCACGAACAGGGACTGACCAACATGGCCGACTTCTCTGTGTTTTACAATCTAAAACACACACTGTATGTTAAGTAAATACTCACCTATTGAGGGCTCCCTCGTGAACAGCTCACTTAAGTTGCAGCTGAGATAGTTTTAAAACGTAATGAGAGCCTATGTCTATACTTTGTAATTGTTGTCAATATGAAGAGCTGAAATATACAGGTGTTTTAATGATGGCGCATGCGCAGAAAGCTTTTGACGGTTCAGGAGATGTAACAGGAGGAAGTCGTCCTTTGGTTGTTGCTATTACAAGCTGTGAGTAATAATTAGAGTAATTAGTTGATTAATTTCTGTGTACTGGATTTGTTCTTTCCTTGCGTAGGGTATGAAATCTCAACGTGCCGTTTAAAAACATGTTGTGGGTTTAGTGGTCCATAATTGCAAAAAAACAAACCGATTAATGCCATTTTTTTAAATTATGCAAAACAGCTGTGGTTGTTTTTTAAACTTCCGTTGGCTTGTAAATCTTTCGAAAGTGTACGTTCATAAAATAAACTTTATAAAACTCCGGAAATCTATTAAAAACAATTGATGAGCTAATATTTAAAATAATATTCATCTTCAGCACTGTTATGCCAACGACTTCATGACGAATAAATAGAAATTATCCTCTTATCGTAACAGAAGACATCCACCTACTATTCCATATTTAATTCATAAATCTTCGGCGTCCGCATAGAGTAAGGGGTCTAGTTCACGATCGTGGCATGGCCGGAACTCACTAAGGGCGTAGGCATAGCCCGACCTCTTATTGTCTGAAATAAACTGTCACAGGATTAGCCGAAATAAAAAGCTCTCTCATTCGCCTACATAAAGCAGACATTTCGTGACAGTCAGAATCGGACACTTGAAGTGAACAACTCATTCCAAGACCACGTAAACTGCCTATAAAACCTAGCCTTCATCTCTTCTCCTGAACATAGTGCACTGTCGGGGCACACCTTCTAAGATCTTAAGGCGTCAGATCAACAAACAACTACGATTTAGGTATCAACAAACAACTAGGCTCTCCGACTAGGCAACTAGCAAAGGTCAAAAAGGCCACAGATTTATTTATTCATTTCTGACACCCACCAAGTAAAGTCAGGAGTATAACTGTATTGTAAATCAATACGATCATTGGATGTAAACAACCCATGATGCTATATGTATAGGATTGTCAAAATAATAAAATAGTCTTTCTCTTGAACCCAAGTGTGTCACTTCGTTTCCCTCTTTCCCTTTTTACCAAATCTTAACCGTCGTAGATTAACTTACAAACACCTCTCTATTTTGTTTTTCATATGAACACCTTATACTACTGTTTATAGACCGTACTTTAGCTCCAAAATTGTCTCAGCAGGCAAAAGTGAGCTGGTGACGAGGGAGCTCTCAAGAAGTGAGTGAATTACTTGTTATATATGTTTAGGAGGTGATATATGTAGGCGATATCAAACCGAGAAGTCGGATATATTGGACGACCTGCCTCTGCCGGATTACAGTTGACGTCTCTGCCCTGGAATTCGTGAGTTCGAATCCCCTTGGTACCACCTATTATTTATTGATATTAAAATTAATTTAAATATTTATAGTATGATAAAACGTGATTTTATCAGCAGTTGATGTCCCAAAATAAAACAAAAAGATCAACATCTCTAGGGCCAACTCCGACACCATCGCCTGTTAAGCGAAAACCAAGACGTTCAGATAGGAACGTACAAATAACCTCTGCAGCTAGCTCGATGGAAGAGATACCGCCAAAGGCCAGCACACTTAAAGAATAAACCGTCGAAGAGTCCCCTTTCTTCACACCTAACAGCTTCGAGGCATTGAAAAACGTCCAAGCAGATGACATGGAAGTAACTAAAACACCTACACAGCCCAAGCCGCCTGCAATATTCGTCCGTAACATAAATTACTATGCTCACAAATGAATAAAATTGTAGGTGCGGGAAAATAGACGTGCCTCAATCGGTCCCGGGACACTAAAATCTCTCCGGGCACTCCCGATACATACCGGGCCATTATCAAATATTTGGAAGAAACCAATGCCGAATTCCGTACATTTCTTTGCTTTGAGCTGTACTAAAAGCTATTAAGTAAAATTTAAAGTGTTGAAATTCTTGGGCCCTTTTAATATATTGATATTTTAAACAATTGATTAACTACAATTAGCAGAAAATTCTGACAGTTAGCTTGAGTACTTAGAACATTCACAACTTCGCTGTTATAAATATCAAGATAAAACCAAAATTCAAGTAAAGAACAACCAAACTTCAACTATCACCTTCCGCTTACTTGATGGAGGAGTTGAGAAGCCTCTTGGGCCCAATGAGTGAGATAATCATCAGAGCAACAAAGGAGCCAATATCCGTGCTATCAGCTAACCAGATACTAATGCCGGTTTGATTGTACCAAACAGGCACGATAGGTTAACAGCATAGTGTTGCAGTAACACTTCAATTAAGGTCACGGAAACTTAAGTCGACTGTTATACTATTGGTATGTACTGTACGATTCATGTACTGTTCGATGGAATAACTTATTACGTAGTAATAATAACGTAACCTTTAACGTGGTTTAGAAATATATTTAGTAAATTACAGCTACAATATATTTATCATTAAAATATTACTAAATTTAAGTAGTCAAACCGATAGAAAGAGGGCTTTCGACAAGAAAAAAATAATATATTTACATAAACGAAGTACAAAAGACAAAAACGCCTACTGTGTTTTTAGCCTGGAAAATTTATTCACACGTTAACCTAAACAAAAAACGAATTTCCATTTTTCGCTTTCCTGCAATTAATTTCTCTTTTTTTTTCTGATTAGCTTATTTTGCTGAGGATATAGTGATCTTAATCTCTTTCCCTTTTCAATACCAAAAGAACAACAGTACAGTAGTACTACCAGTAGCCACTACATGCCCCTTAGGTTGACCTCAAAACAAGCCCTTAAACTCCCCCCTAATGGACGAAGTTAGGGTGAGCCCGGTCATTGCGTACTGTTCCGTGACAAACGGACCTCCGAAGTGGTTGTGTTCTCTATCTGCTACGAGCAGAAGCTTCGTTATATTTTATAGTTCGTGTCTGCAACCTAATGTCAATTAAGTGATGAAATTTGAAGGTGAAAATTGACTTTTAAATCTTAAAGTAAAAGTTATCAATTAGCTCAAACATGAAAATCATAAATAAGCACAATGTCGCATTGTTAAGTTCGGGAAAGATAAATGAAAATTTGAGAACAAATTCATGATCTCAGGAATACATGCTTTAAGAAGGATTTTAGGTTTATTAAGTTATTATTTAGCTGGTTGGTAAAGGTTTTAATTTTATTCAGGTCAAATAGTTATGTATGAATGAGAATACAGAGCTAGGAAAACATTCAATGCATGCAGCATGGAAATAAAAAAAAATAAGTCGGTTTTGTAATGAAATGAAGGTTTGTAGAAAGCCGTGGATGTGACCATAGTCGCCCTATAATTTCTTAAGTTAGCTTTATGTGACACGTTGGGGGCCAGGCCATTAACTTTAAAATAAAATAATGATTTAAAATTTACGACTACGGTTACCATCGGTTAGAAAATTGAAGCAACATTGAACAAACGAAATTTAATTAAGAGATTTGCAACTACAGACCTATATAGAGCTAGAATAGAAAGACATGACAATTTTTCAAAAAATGAGATACTTATAGAAGCTAGAAAGAGAAAATTTGTATTAGAAGTCAACAAAAAAATCCTGTTATTAGTTGCCACAATGGTGGACCAAGACCTTACCTATCCTGAAACAGATTAAGGGAATACAACTTATGTAATAGGATGTCGAGGTCAGAATGATCATCAGACTTTTAAGAAAAGGAAACTTGAAGGTCAGAGTAAATTGTAAAATCATCCATTTTGGTAACATAATCCTTTAACTCCAGTGAAATAACAATGTCTAACCTTCATTTATCATCTTTAGGATCGTTTCAGTATGAGTTCCTTCGGTGACAACATAACTATTTGACCTGACTAAAATTAAAACCTTTACCAACCAGCTAAATAATAACTTAATAAACTGAAAATCCTGAATTTATTTAGGTTTTACCGAAAAAAAAGGGTTATTTTGACTTAAGGAAGAAATCCTTAAATTGAGTAGATCACAGCTGAGGGAGGTAACATGTGTATCGATGATCTTCAAGAAGAAGTGCACTTTCATACATACATTAAATTTAGTCGTGAAATATATTAATTGGATGGGGTGTATAGACCTATATGCTTTACAGATTAAAGAACAAATAAAAACATATTCCAATAGTTCAGAACTCAGTAGAACAGAGTAGAATTTTTCTTTGATTGAATAAGTCTATACATCATTCTTTGCTGTTTAGACTTATTTACTCAATATAACATACAGATATCTTATAAAAAAAATATTAAACCGATAAGCAAAATTATTTTGATGACATTTACTCAATCTGAACAAATATAATATTAATAAAGGTATTAAGAAAAGTTGGACAAATGTTTCCTACAGCTTTTATTTTTTCTACATTACATTTAGCTGGTCTTTCCATCCTTCGAATTTCTATAACCCTTGGGACGTCAACCGTAAATTGAGTTTTTTTTTCGTCTAGCTTTTGCCCTTTCAGGTTTTTTCTGATGCCTCTATTGAACCAGCTAGCAACGATGGGGTCTCCATTGAACGAACAGCAATCCTATCCGAATTTTAACCGCTGTAGAGATAATTCTTATACTTAATCAATACCAGTCATTGAATTCAACCGATAAATCGTCACAAGTTCATATCATGTTGAGATTTTCTGGAATAGAAATAAATTAAATCTTAAATCGCTTTATGCGAGTTAAAATATAAACTTTTAAGCGGGATGGCTTTTGTACGAGGTTTGGAGGGGGGGGGGGATGAGAAACGTTCGAGAAATGCCAAGAACTTCCACGTTAGGGAATATTCTGTAAATAGGTGAATTATGGTATTTTCTAAACAAGGATTTGAAAACCCGCCCTGGAACAGATTGTGTTTTTAAGGTAATTTAATTCAATTTTAAATATAAAATAAATTGCATTCCAATAATATTACGTTCAAAATTGTTCATAGTTCTTATTCGTGATAGTTTCCAGTAAAAAAGTGACAAATTATCAAGAGAAGTGGTGTATCTTTTTACTATATAGTACTGGAAAAATTTCACCACCATCTAGACTAAAAAACACGCTTGCTAGGATTCCATGGAAGAATACATGAATAATTAGCACTCGTATTTATTAATCGGAGTAGAATTTTTCAAACGGCGAAATCAAAGGACTCAACTTCAACCGAAGTTGTTTCATTTTTTTATCATTTAAAGAATTCACCTGTTTATTTACATTATTGCTGATTCTGTAAGGAGAGGATACTCTCGTGTTTATCTTTTTTATGTTCATTTGTGTGTTCTAAAAAAACGAGCTTAAAAGTAATGGAATTTGTGGCAATTTTAACGGTGAATCCCAAGCACGCTGAAGATGTTATTGTTAAGATATACGAGGGTGGTCTGAAAAGTTTCCGACCTCACAAAGCTTTTATTTCACTAGCTTTTATTTATTTTATTATCATCATCATGTTGAGGTCGGAAACTTTTCCGGAGACCACCTGTGTAATAATGGGAAGAATCAAGAAAAACCTCTTATGCTCTTATTCTCTTAATTGGCTGGTCCCTCCTAGGCTTTTAAGATTTCTTCAGTTATTTCTAAAAAAACTTTTTAAAATATAATCAAAATAAAGTTTTTACATCCACAGCTATTAAAAAAAAATTTCTTGACTTTGTAATGTAACAAAAGTGATTTAAAGTGATTGGAGTATTTACTCTTAAAAAATACTGATTAGTTTATTCACAATCATTTAATGAAGGTAGCGGTACTACAACTCTAATAGTATAGTACACCAGATTTCTCTTAAATATAAGCTATATTTTATAAGCCGTCGATATTAAATCTTAAAGTATATGAGTAATAAAGACTAGCTAATCCAAATGTAGATAAAATCTGTAGTACCGTTGAGATGAGAAAAGTTAGAAAGTTACTTACCTCGGCTGGGGAAACTTAATTTCCTATAACGGATAACAGAGACTGCGAAGTGGCTTTCGAAGCAGCTGGCTTTGATTGCCAACTTTCCGCGTTTCCTGTTATCTGATCAAGATGATGATGATGGAAACTGTTTAGGGCAATCGATCCTTCTACCTGTTTGACCGTATTCCACCTACCTGTTTGACTTGGCTTACTTGTACCGCTACTGTGTTAATTACGAATCAAAAACTATTTTGGGCTGACACAGTAGTTCTCAGCCTTTTTTTTTTGGCTCATTGTTCAATATTACCTATCGGCTCCTCATTTGGAATAATAGTATCTGATATACTTTGATTTTCAGGAGTGCTCTTCACAAAAGAACCAAGAGATTAAACTTTAAATCATCAACACAGGAAAATTCCGCATCAAAAATGTCATACAAACAAGAATATTCATGATTGCTTTAATAGTGTAATATGTCAAATAGAAACTAAGACGTATGTAGGGAGGCAATTTGAAAACTAATTCTGCAAAAATTCAAATTAGCTATGCTTATTATTATGATTGTATTAGTCTTTTGGGTTTTGCAAAACCCTAGTAATCTTAGTCATTAGGCTTACTTGAGCTTGTTGGCTTTACAAAGGTTAGTGAAATGGAAATCAGTACCTAATCGGACATGCATGTTGATCTATTTTTTTTGACAATTATTATTAATATTACCTTTTTAAATCTTCCAAAAGAAGTAACATCGTTTCCGTTGAGAGCTAACGGGCTAATAAATAACTATTGCTGAGAATCGGCACACTATATAAGAAATTTCAGCTCTTATTTAAGAAGGTTCTCACAAATGAAAAAGCGAATAAAGATGCTGCATCGTATCGTTCTCCAAGGAAATGTTTTAACACGTGTATACCCTGACCAATTCATTTGTTTTATTATATCTCCTACAATAATATGTCATAAATATAACATAATATAAAAAAACACTGGGGCGGTACACGTAATGAAGACACTGTAGCCCTAGCTGAAAGATTAGTTGTAAGGCTTGTCCCAAATTTTATATATATATACTCCCAAGGCTTAATGAATCTCCGATAGACACACCATTTAAAGAATAATACTTAAGAAAGCCGGGAATCGACCCGGGCCTCTACAGATAGAAGTTAGTATCATCACTAGGGTACAAAGGCGATTAAAAAAAAAAACAGGACTGAAAGAGGGAGAGTTATATTTTATGATTAACCGACGGTAAGAATCACAACTAATTCTCGTAAAGATTTTAAAAATATTATCAATAATTTAACTTGCACATAACAAAAGGTTTTTTTTTTGTTGTTTTTTTCTTAGCTCTCAAACTTATAAAAATAGGATGTGGGAAAAATAAAGGAAAATTATTTTGGGCTAATGAGTGCCTTTCACCCCCATTTGAAGGATGTATGAGAAGGATATAGGGTGTGGAATGCCTAAAGGAGGCGGGTGGAATCAGGAAGGTAGTGAGAGTATGTTGTAATATTTATGCAGTATTGTAGAGCTTAATTCTAAATCGTCGAGGAGGTAAAATCTTCGTGAGTTCCTTCCTTAGTGAAATCATAACATCTAAACAAGCAGGAATGTACGGTAAGGGTCTAGCCAATGAAGCTGGAGGCTGAGAAGCTATTCATGCCTACTTGAATATATCAACTGAGGTGAACATGTAACTATGTAACATGTAACAGATTAAAAAACAGACCCTCAACTGCCGACAAGAACAGAAACGGATCTACGTCTAGGGCAATGATGAAGGAATGGATTAGCCAAAGCAATCGCGAGTAATTACCTGTTTGAAAATCGGACATACTAATTTGACCTTCATTGATCACCCCCAGACTGCTAGAAATAATTGAATTAACGAAGACCAGACAGCTAAAACGAATTCGGAATTACCAGACTACTAGAACGAATTGAGTCATTAAAAAAAGATGGATTATTCGAAGTATTCTTTTTTTAACTATAACTTACAAGAATAAAAATAATTGTTCAGTAAAAGTAATATAGGAAAATATAAGTAGAAGCGACGTATCGATCGTCTCTGAATACACCTTCATATTCACTTATCTTATAGACGACAAACTTATGATACTGTTGCTATTGCCTTATGAGAAATTATTGTTAATGGTTGGTGGCACCAGTTGCGGTGGCATTTTCTTTATCAGCTGTAAATCTGCTCTTGTGCCTATCATATTTGTTCACTATTAATATTTATATTCTTAGCGGCTAATATATTGACTAAATATCTATAGGGTTAGAACATATTTAACATTTTAATTCTTAATATTGAAACAAGTTGATGACGGGTTCAAGGATGATTTTAATTTAAAGGGGTGAATCCTTTTGCACAATATTTTAATCATTTTAAAGCTATGAATATGTGAGGTATCTCTCTCTCTCTCTCTCTCTCTCTCTCTCTCTCTCTCTCTCTCTCTCATATCTCTCTATATAACAGGATGCAATTCAATCCCCAATTGCAACCTTAAACATTGAAATATGAAGACAACGATCATACAACAAACAACATTCAATAAATATAATTAATTAAGTATATGAATGGGTAATCATGGATAGCAGTGGTAAAGCAAATGATTGAAATGTATGTACTAATGTGCATGTCACAAGAAAGATAAAGCGTTATGAGGATATTAGGTTTGTAAAGGATATGTTATCTTAAGGTTTCTTCGTGTACATGAGTCTCCATAACAAATAATTCTTCCTTAGAGCTACAAGCACACAATCCCATTCACGAAGCACATCGATCATACAAAGGGATCCTGGCCCACACCATGTGCATACCTAAATGTCTCTCGAACACAACAATGGACTACCAGTCTCTACAATATATCCAAAAAGTGACCACTACTGGTAAATAAGAGGACTCTGAGTAAGGGGGGGGGTGATGAAACCAGGATTAAATAACCGAAACCCCTAGAACTCCCAATACCGAAATTCAAAATACCTCATAGAGCTTCATTTACACGCAACGACTAGCGATAAATTTGCCTTTCCACTTATAAAGTACTAAATTTTATACAACCTAATAATTATATTAATACCTATAAAATGCGTAACTTACACAACGATAACAAACTTAACTGGATAGTTTGTGTTTTTAATTAAATATAAAACATCCATGCCAAGAAGGCCTCCTTATCCTGGCCGTTTGTCTGTTCAACACCTCATTAGATTCTCATTTCTATTGTTTCAGCGCTCTCAGGTAACATGGGGTCTATAATTAAAATAATAATTAATATTCAGATGAAATTACTGCCTCAGGGCTCTATAATCTAAATAACTTTAATGGAAGTTCTTGTTCCACTAAACCCAAACATGCACTCATATAACAGAGATTTAGTGATTTTTATCCATTCCTCATTTATTTATTTTTAACCATAAATCATTATAACTTTGCTTCTGTATCTCATAACTTTGCATGGCTGACATGCTGATATCTCTTATATTTGACTTAGAAACCTAAAATTTTGTATAGGGGTTACATTTATTGATTTTATGACATGAAAAGTATGATAAAAAAAATATAAAAATATGATAAATTATTTGATAACTCAAACATGAGTATATTCTTATTGTAATATAAGTAGGTTTTCAATTAAAGGTCTCAAAGGAGCTAGAAAATAATATGTAATATTTATCGGCACAAATTAAAAATATTTTAAAAATTTATTAAAATCGTGTTTGCCATTATGTTGATGCCTTTTTTCCCCTATTTCCCAATTTTTTTCAAGAAGCAATAAAAGGAAAAATAATGAAGATATAAATTACAAGGTTGTTAATAACAATATATTGGGTAGGATGTTAACGATCTCAATGTCCTGATTTAAAATATGTAATCTGTGTTAACAGATTAAAAAGTCATAAGCTGTCATTATGTATTCAACCAATGCAAAATCAATGATGGAATGCCTTACGTGTTACATCCCCTGCATTCCAACCCGTATATATGATATAATATTCAGTGGATATTTCTCAATTAGGATAAGCAATTTATAATTCACTAGTTTCGATTTCTCCAAAGCATTAATAAATGGCGAACTTCTGTATCGATTATTCATGTTCATCCTCATGATCGAAATCTCGGGACTGACCATCTGATAGGCATTGTTGTATTGCCTAATTTTTAAATTACATTTCTATTGCCGAATGTAATGATTCTATTTATTTGTATGTAGTTCTCTTTGATTATAATTACATAAATTCATCTAAACATAAATGCATTATATCTTTTTATTATTTGTCCAAGACATAATTCAAACATAAATATAATTTTGCCTACCATTAAACCATTTAAAAAAAACAAAGTTGTTAGTTACAGGCTCCCCTTAACGCATGAGTTACTAAAAAAAAGCGATTCCCGTCCAATTTGAATATAGCATGCACCTTTGTTTATGGTCATATATGATCTCATACAGTTCATTATTTTACATGCTTATATTCATTGACATTTTTATTTTATATCTTCGATTTTTTATAGCTCCTCATTAGCTGGGACTTAATAATGATTCACTTGGATGTTTTGAACAATAATATGCCATTACCATTCCGAAGAGATTACAACACCATTACCATATCTATGCTATATTATGAGATTTTTTTTTTTATTTAAAAATGTCAGCGTGTAGTACACGCTTGTGCTTGCATGCTTTCGGTGAAAACACACGGTATTCGAAATAAATACCTTTGTCGTAATACAAAGACGTTGTACGGTTCATTCCATTGATTCAAATCTACAGCCAGTAATAATAATATAAAAAAATCTTATTTTATATTAATGCTTTACCCAATATTGGGTTATCGGTCGTATTCATGGCATGATAACCTAAAACTATTAGTGACATCAGATACTACAAAAACCTGTAATGTTACATTCAGACTGGTTAACTTTGACTATGTCGCTATAAAAGGTTGCCAATACACGGTAGTGCTTTCGAAGGGCAGTAATATTGCTCCGCTAGTACACCATAAAAATAACCCCATCGAGTTTTATCAGTTTTTCACGTAAAATAGTTCGGATTCGCTCTTTTTCACCTCCTAAATAAAATTTAGAGAGACCCGCTTATAGTCTAATGTAAATAATAAAACGTATTATGTATAGTAGGTACCAGTCCTTATGTTTAATATATATTTTGTCAATATTAATTATTACATTTCAATTTTTTTATATTAAATAATTTCTTTTCTGATAACTCGTTTTAAAATTAATTACTTTAAGTAAAATGAAAACAAATTATCAGTCTACAATATAGTAGAAGCACTCGGGAGCCCCGTTGGCATTATCAAGTGATTAGCGTAATACTCTTGTTACTGTACGGAAACAGCCGCTGGTGGGGGAACCCCCCCACCACGGCTGGCCTGCCTATATAACCGCCCCGTCTTGGGGCAGTGGCCAGAACGTACAGAACCTTACCGAAGGTGAGCACCATCACCTAGTCCTGTATATTGTTATTGACTTTTTAACTTCAAATAAATATTTGTAAATATTACCTCCTTCAAATGCGTCTGCCTATGCAGCACGAGGAGAACATTGTAAATCTTGTACATTGAAATTTGTTCACCTGTTTGTAAATAATGTTGTTAAATAAAGAGATTTTGAAGAAAAACCCCAGAAACACTGCTCTCTCTCTGCACTGGGACTTGCTGCTATACTCAAACCATGGCCTTCTTATTCAACTACCTCTGCATTTCTCTCTCCTAGCCTCACTATGTTTTAGTCCGGCGTTGTCAGACCCCACACCTTCTAGTGGGAATCTCTGCCCTCGTCTCGCTAAAACTACCACCTCCTTGGGAGAGACCTCTCCCTCGTGGACGACGGTTGCCGTGGCCCTATAAACTTTACCTAGTAGTGTCTCCCACGGCAATCCAGTCTGCCTCTCTCCGGTTCACACTCTCCTTTGAGATCTGGACGATTTTCGCCTACCCTTAGATGCCGAGTTTGAATTCGTGGTCATTCCAAGACTACATAAACTACCTATAAACCTACACTGTTCCTCTTCTTCTGAACATAGTGCTTTGTCGGGGCACACCTTCTAAGATCTTATGGAGTCAGATCAAAACCGAGTTAAGCTCCTCGTGGACTAGGCCGCCAGCAGAAGTGAAAGACCACAGGCCCATCTCATATTATATTTATTAATGCTTTCTTTCTTTGGTGCCCACTTTCTTGGCGCTCACCGGACGGCAGCTAAAGGTTGTAGCGACCCTAGCCCACGGCGGGCGTCTCCTCCCCACCTTGGGGACTCACACATCTGAGCCCGACAACTTTATTTGCTAATAATTCCTACTTAATTGCCTGAAGGTCCAAAGGATTAGCAAATATATAAGAATATCTAAATATAGAATACCTAAATATATAAACAAGCAATGCATATAATATGAACTTCTGTGTTTCTTAATATCGTAGTTATATTTTACTATTTATTGAAACTTCTTTATTGTTGCTAAAATTACAATCTGCCTTATTAGGCAATAAGTAATTGTGAATGAATAAATGTTTTTATTCATAGCATATTTACAATTTTCTTTCACTCGGTCATTCATACAGTATTTTCAGACAGCCCAGAGGCCTCCTAAATCCACATGGTTCTCACCACTATCACATGTGAAAGAGGAAGCGTAGTCTTGGGAAGCCAGTGGAGTCCAACGAAGAGCGCGAGAGCCTCATAGACACAGGACATGATTGGAGAAACTGGCCAATTGCCAGTACTCCCACTGTCACGCATTTATAGCAGGTCACGAGGCCCATGCCGTTTTAGTCTCCAAGGAGGATTATAGGAATGAGTAGTGCTTCGGCGGTACATATCCCAAAAAATAGTAGTTATAGGTTAAATAATTCATGAATAAACCATTGCTATAATGGGATTATCTGATATAATAATAATAATAATAAAATGAAATAAATACCATTCGAAAACGTAAATTCAGTTTACGGAAGAAAC
This sequence comes from Acanthosoma haemorrhoidale, assembly GCA_930367205.1. NCBI lineage: Eukaryota > Metazoa > Arthropoda > Insecta > Hemiptera > Acanthosomatidae > Acanthosoma > Acanthosoma haemorrhoidale. The sequence continues at coordinate 82,526,182 of OV884011.1, forward strand.
ACAACAATATTAAAATAACTATTTAAAAAATTATATAACCTATTTACTGGGAAAGAAATACTACTATTTAAAATTCAAATATACGGTGCTTAACAGTTCGCGGCTTTAAAAGAAGAATACTGCCTATTTATATCAAACCCAAGGGTTATTCCCATCAGGGTTATATCAAGGAAAGTTATAGGGTAATAGATTGTTCTCAAGTCGAGAAAATCACAAGAATTAACCACACTCTTTTTAAATCATCTCTTTTGTTCAGTAAAAAATGCCTTCAATTAAAAGGAATAGTATGCTACGATATTCCCAATGACCTTATTTTTATTAGCTATGTCAAATAAAATGAAACTATAAAACATCTAATTTTTTTTTCCCCCCTCTTATGTATAATTATCTGTAAATTTAAAGGGGCTATGAAAGAAAAAAACACATCTAATTTACTGAACATAAAATGATTGTTAAGTTGGAAATAAGTATAATACTAAATCAAATTAAATATGGAAATAATTTCGATAGAAAACAAATATATTGGTTAGGGGAACTTTGGGTATATAATGTGCATTGAAGGCATAGGGGGAGGTAGAGAGAGAGAGTGAGAGAGAGAGAGAGAGAGAAGAGAGTGAGAGGGAGGGAGAGAGAGGGTGAGGCGGGTCAGGAGTTCTTCAGGTGGTCCGTGGTCAGGTAGCTTGTGGCTTAGTGAACATCGCTCTAGGAAATACCTCGAAGCCAAGTCCTTCCTTTCCTGATGGTCGACACTCATCTAGTATGTCCAGTTACAGGGCTGACTGCCCTCTTCACTCCATATCTGCCCTTTTTATCTTATACCTTTTGTGATATTTCTAATATCCTTTGTCCAGGCATGCAATAATACTTTACTATATTTTGTATTTTTAAATCCTGGCTCCCGAGCCGATATCTAACCCGTTTTATGGTCCCAAGCAGAGGTGGCCGTGAACCCCTTACGTCTGGAAAACCCGGGAAGAGATTGGGTTATAAATTTTCCCTGTTGGATAAGCCCAACCGTAAAACCCCTGAGCGCCTAGTTTTGGATGGTTTACACGGCATCGTGCCTCTAGTCCGGGTGCTGAGGGGAAGTGAGTGGGGAAAAAACGCTGAGCACATTTATGCTACGAATGTGAGTTTTAATGATCTTAAACTTTACAATTTTTCGTTATTGCCAGATAATTCCATCTCTCCATGTTTTTTTCAATGTAAGCTATCAATCACTAAGAAAAATGGTAATGCTAGTAGTTATGAACTGTTAGAACGTTAATGTTTAGAGATAACGTTTGGTTTTTAGGGATTATGTATGAAGAAAGTTTATTATACAATGAAGAAACAGCCTACTTGTTAGTAACTGTTTTTAACAATTTAAAAAAAAAAGCTTGTCATAACCTATTGCAGTTTATGGTTTTATGTACGATTGTAATACATAAATACGTTATACAATACAACGTGGTTACCCCCGCAGTTTGCACATTTCAGGGGAATTGAGGCGTCCCTGGGGCAGTCTTTAGTTTCGTGAGGCTCGCTACACGTCACGCATTTAGCCTGCTTAAAGCAGTACCACCTGGCGTGGCCGTACTCCTGGCAGTTGAGGCACATAGGAATGCCCCTTTTGTCATGAAATGTGCTCACACGGAAGAGCACGTTATTTATGTGGCCGATTTGCTTGATCATAGCTTGAGTTAAGGTATGATCTCCGATAACGAGGATCGGCTCGATCTCAGTCTTAGCACCGATATGTTCGGAGCGCCTTAATCGATAAACATCGATTATATTACCGAGCTGTTGAATATCGGCTTTTATTTCCTCGATCGGGTGCAATAAATCGAAGCCGTGGAGCAAGAATTTTTTGTTCTGCTTTGTGCCTCGGGGAGCAAATGTTTGGAAAGGGATTTTTAGTTCCCTTAACACAGCAGCTGTTCTTTGATGGTCAGAGACAGCATGGCACAGGACTTTAGTGTCCTGTTGTGTTTGTGAGATTCTGAAATTTCTCACACTATTTTCAGTAAGCAGACGGGTTAGGTCATAACTGTTTATGCGGCCTAATATTAGGGGGGGTGGCGATTTGAGGGCTGTGGGGGCGGCAGATGTGCTGGCCTCTGGTTAAGCTGTTGTGTTAAGAGGGGTGAAAGAGTTTGAGGTTTTAACCTCAGGGGCCTGGGGGAGAGTACGCTTTCTGCAAACTCTCTTGCGATGTTGAAATTCATTAGCGGGGTCCCTACGGCTTGCCATGCCCTACAAAGGTCCGTGCGACGCACGTCCAGTTGAGGGGGAGAGCCTCACTTATAATATTTTAAAGTACTTACCTGTCTTCACGGGAACAAAGTGCCACAGAGTAAAATATCAAAATTTTACCTGATTTGAGCTCTTGCCACAATGGAAGCTGGATAGCGTCTCTTGTTGTTCAGAAAGTACGCATTCAGTTTTAACATAACGAGAGCTAGGTTAATTTCTAGAGAATATAACCATTTTGAATGTTTACACTTTAGTTGCAACAATCGATTCTGTCATGATATAGTTTTGTAAAGTATTTTCATATATTGCAATAGTAGAAAAGTGAGTTGCTGGGTATCAATGGCTTCCTTATTTTCAAGTGGCTATTGTGATTAATAGAGTGGTATCCCGATATTTCGTATCCCGATTATTCGTATTTCCAGCTAATTCGTACAAATTTGCCGGTCCCCAAAGAAAATCCTGGAAAGTGATATAAAAACAATTCATTTCAGTCCCCTCAGTAATTCGTATTATTTTTATGTTTGAGGTCACTTAAAACGTCTTATAATACGTATTTTCAGCTTAAAAACTTCGTTAATTCGTACTGTTTCAAAAGAAAGGGAAAGAGGACAGTGAGAAACCAGAGAGCGGAATGGGTGCGAGATATAATGTTTTCTAGGAAATCAATCCCTTCTACAGAAGCAAAAGAGAGAGCGAGTGAGAGAGACAAGTTTTCTATGAAATCCTGTATGTAATTCGTACTCTTTTTACTGAAAGGAAATAAGGGGAGGAGAGAGGGAAAGTTTTATGAATTATACTGAGCTTTTCTTTCGTTTCTACAGTTCAGTCTCGTTTTCGTTATCGTTGTGACACGTTACCATGCCTCTGAAAAAAGTTAGCCTTTCTAACAACAATAAATCATAAACGCCGTGGCCAGTGGCTTTAAGCAAATTGACGTATCCAAGCGTTTTAACGTCCACGATCACATCAATCCTAAAGAACTAGGACAAAATCACTTCCCAGACATCAAGCAGGAAAGTAAAACTCTTCAAGACTGGTAATTACCCACAACATACAGAGAACTTAAAAAAGTGGTTCGCGCAAGCAAGGAATTTAAATGTACCAGTTGGAGGAAATATTTTAAGGGAAAAACAGCTAGTGTTTGCAAAACAAACGGGAATTGAAGACTTTCGTGGAAGTGATGGATGGTTGATAGATTGAAAAAAAGTACAACATTGTAGGACAGTGGGAAAGTGCGTCATATAACGTTTGTTGTGAGTGGAAGGATGAATTAAGAAAAATAATTCAACCTTAAGAGCCTAAGAACATATTCAATGCCAACGGAACGGGCCTGTTCTATAAATGTCTCACTGATCGTTCCATGTGTTTCAAGGAAGAAAAGTGCCGTGGCGGAAAAAGCAGTAAAGAAGGTGTACCCATACTGTTGGCAGCCAACGTGGATGGTTCGGAGAAATTAAAACCGCTCATGATAGGTAAGTCGGCCAAACCATTGTGTTTTTAAAAATATAAAATCATTTCCAATGGCCTATCGTGCAAACAAAATAGCATGGATGACGGGCGAACTGTTTAACGAACGGATACAATCAGTCAATACAGATATGGAAAAAGGCCGCGAAAAAGTTTACTTTTCATCGATAATTGTTAGGCCCACAATTCTATCCCATTTCTCAGCAATGTTAATGTTGTGTTTTTGGCCGCCAATACAACTTCTACGTTGCAACATCTGGACCAGGGCATAATTAAAGCATTCAAAACGTTTTACCGCAAGGAAGTAGTGTTCTTCTTCTTGACAGAATCGAGGATAGAATAGATCATAAAATCACTTATTTTCAGCTATGTACATAGCTGACAAGGCATGGCAAAACGTTAGCGAGAGCACAAAAAGAAACTGTTTTCGTGCCCATTGGTTTACCTAAGCGGAACCTCCGTTCACAGAAGATGCAGAACAAGATGTTGAATTTCTTTTGGAATGAGATCGCCTTTCACAGAATAATAAAAATCACATAACATTCGAAGATTTCGTCCATTTTGACGACGGCTTAGCAGTAGTGGGGATTTTAACGACGAAGAAATTTTAGATCTATCTGAGGACGTTGATGGTGAAGATGGAGAGGGCGATGAAGATGATGTACCAACAATTACTGCTAAAGATGCTAAACAATACGTAAACAACGTGCGCCATTTATTTGCAAAATCAGATGTTGGTGATGAGGTACGTTTTGCTCTGAACACTCTTGACAAAGCAATGGACAATACCCATCTGCAAGGATTGCGTAAAAAAAAATGACGGATTTTTTTTCAAACTAATGTTTGAATGGTGTTTATTTAATCTAGAAAACAAGTACAGTATAATCCCAATAATTCGTATTGTCAAGGGACTGACAGTTTGGTACGAACTATCGGGAGTACAAAATTAAAAAACGTATTAATGCAAACATATACGTATTAAGATAAGGATAAAAACTATGCAATAAACACTAATTAATATTAAACTAAATAATAAACAATACATACTTTAAAAAATATGTACATACTTATGTTCTAGATTAAATAAACACCAATCAAACATTTGTTAAGTTGCAACTTAGAAGTTGTATTGGCGGGCAAAAACACAACATTAACACTGCTGAGAGATGGGATAGTATTGTGGGCCGAACAATTATCGATGAAAAGTAAAATTTTTCGCTGCCTTTTTTCCATATCTGCATTGACTGGTTGTATCTGTTCGTTAAACAGTTCGCCTGTCATCCATGATTTTTCGTTTGCACGATAGGCCATTGGAAATTGGAGCTACTGTAGTACCTGCTGACAAAGTGTGACTTTTCAGGGGAACTTACTACAGAATCTAGCTGAAGATCATTTCTCAGCTCCACACTAAGGTATTTCTCTACAGCCTTATCAAGTAATACAGGTGTGACGTTTGGGCTTTTTGCAGAAATATTTCTAGCTACAGTTTCCTGTTTTAACTTAAGTTTCCTTGCCAATAAGGGTAGGGGGGCGAAGACTTCCTCCTGGAAAGAATAGTTCCCTAAAGTTTCCGTATGAGGGAATCTTATCTATAACCCGACTTCTCTAAATGATAACCGTAAATTAATTTCAATATATTTTTAAGACCACTCTCTCAAAGCTCATTTTTTCTGCTTTAATGTAAAAGTAAAACCTCTCTTTTTTTCTCTTGACAATTAAAATCCCTATCAAATTACTTCCCTTAAAAATTTCACATAGCCAGATAAATAAAAATGTTTTCAAACACTCGAGGAATTAAACCTGTCAAAGAAGTACGCCCATTAAAACAAGAATAATCGCTCAAAGTTGGAAGCTATCAGTGTTTGACCAGAATTGATTAGATCCTTTTGTAAAGCTCCTCACCCACTGGGCTCCCGTGAAGACCTCTATAGCGGTTTTAATTGCAATCTTCGATCTATCGCTCTTCTCTTAGTACAAGAACTCCAGTAAATGTATTAATCTCTCAGAGCACAGTCTCCGGTCGCTAATGAAATTGCGGTTTATATTTCATCACATCAATTCAACATGAAATGTAAATATGCTACGGAAGTGGTTCTGTAGGAAACAAAATTGACTTTTAATTTCACGCTCCTACCTCATAACTCTTTTTATTTTTTAATCTGAAACAGTTAATGGAAGTCCTTAATACAGAGATATTTCCTGTTCTAGAAGTTTGTGTAACTGTGGATGGTTATTTTTAATCTAAATACAAACATTCATTTTTAATGACACAATTAAGTAATTACCTAGCACGTGTCAGGGAAAGGAATGGGTTCTTGATAGTGGGTTATTGATACGAGGCGTTAAAGTTTATCAAGTGCTATGTAGCCCACTTAGTCTTTAATAACATTACTCGAAAACACGTAATGAGATCCTAGTTGTAATAAAATAATCATTGACATTAAACAAGAAATAATAATTCACTTTTTACAATCAATGTTTTTTAGAATTCTCATTGAAAGCCCTCCATTGAGTTTTAATTATGCATTATCAATAAATACCGAAAATTAATATTGAAATAAAATGAAAACACTTTATTCTGTTTTTTGTTTTTTTTTTCATATCACCTTGTTGCCAAGTTATTACAGAATTCAATATAGATTCTACAAAAGAATCTATTTACAATAGGTCATGTAGCTTGGCTACATTTTATACAACTTCTGATTAACCTACATTGCGATTTGCGCTTGTAGAAAAGTATAATGATACACATTATACGTTAATTTATTGAACATCTTGAAAAGCGGTGAGGCTCACCTTATTTATCATAGACTTAAAACTAATTACAAATATTGTCACCTATCTCATCCCCATTAAACAAATACCATAAGTGGATCCTTCCGACTCCTTATCCATTCTCCTTTGGAATGCGAATGGTGTTCACACCCACAGTAACGAACTGACAGCACAACTTCACGACAAGAGCGACGTAGCTCTCATTACTGAAACAAGACTTACGAGTAAACAACCATTTACAGTTCGACAGTGCCAGACTTATCGAACTGATCACCCAGATGGAAGAGCACATGCAGGTACCGCTGTCATTGTCCATAAATCCATTTTCCATCACATAGTTCCTTTGGTAGCACACGATTCCCTCCAGTCCACTGCAGTGTCAATCTGCACCTTCTATTTCCCACTCACTCTACCATCAGTGTACTGCCCTCCCAATAAATCCATTTTCGATTCTCAATTCATTTCCTTTCTACACTCCATCGAACATCACTTCCTGGTGGGTGGGAATTTTAATGCGAAGTACCAACATTGGGGTTCAAGATCCACGAATACACGCGGACGTGCTTTGCAGTCTGCACTCACACAGAAACATTGCTCCACTATCTCTCCTGGCACAGCAACCTATTGGTCATCAGATCCCTACCGAAATCCAGATCTCCTTGTCTTTTTCTTCTACGATAGGTTAGGAACACTACACTATTCACTCACGCGCCTCGATGACCTCTCCTCTGATCATAGCCCTTTAATATCAACCGATTCCCTAAGACCAATTAATAAACTGCATCCTCCTTCCTTTATTAGGGGCCTAGTCGATTGGGACCACTTCCACCAGCTTCTTACAGATTCCGTAGCCCTTAAAGTGTCCCTGAAAACATCCTAAGACCTAGACGATGCAGTGCATTATTTCACTACTCTGATCCAGAGGTCGGCTTGAGAGGAATCGTCGCCCTATCGTCATCCAAAAATTTACAATCATACTCATTTAAACAGATATCATTTATTTATAAGATGTATAGTATTCTAAACTTGATTAGTTGAAGTGCGTAAATTTGAATCCCTAATTTCTCTATTATGGCAGTGGCCTCGTGACCTGCTATAACTAAGTGTTAGTGGGAGTCCTGGCAATGGCCAGTTTCTCTAATTATGTCCTGAGCGTCTGTGGCTCTCGCGCTCTTGGTCAGCCTTCGCTGGCTCTTATCCAGTGACGCGGCTGACTTAGGAGCGGGGGGGACTTCCCAAGACTGCGCTGCCTCCTTTGCATGCAAGGGAGGTGACAATCATGTGGACTTGGGGGGCCTCTGGGCTGTTTGTAAATATTGTATGAATGAGCGAGTGAATGATGTTGTAAATATGGTATGAATGATAACATTTATCTCAATTACTTATTGCCTAATAAAGAAGGCATATTGTAATTTTATCTTAATAAATTGTTGTTGTTGAAAAAAAAAATAAAAAAAAATTCTCTATTAATATAATCATCATCCTAGCTAATTGACAAGTGGTGTCTCAGTCCAAAGTAGCTGCGAATTCCAGATAATCTTCTTCTGGTTTATATCTCTCTTTCATAATCGCAGGTAACCTGGGGGATCCAAAGTAAGTAAATTTGGTGACTTGTTCAAAGAAGTAGGTACCAAACTGCACTTTCTCCCTAGGTATAGGGGTCTGTTCGGATACCGTGTATTTCTTGGTTTAACCCTAGACCAAGTCTTGCTGTTAGCCTCTCTAACTGCTGCCCACGAACATTTCGCAATGTCTATGTCATCCGCGAAGGTCAGGAGCTGTACCGACCTGTTAGTCATTATATCCAAGATCTCAAGATCTGAGTCCCTAACAGTTTTTTCCAATGATCATTTGAATAATAGACAGGCTAGGGCATCCCCTTGGCATTGATAGAAAGCCTTCTGACCAATCTCCTTGTACCTGTGCAACATATTCAAGGCCTATCTTGGTTGATGCTATGGTATAAAAAGAGGCGCTGTGCCGTAGAATGAAATGTCCAACCATTCTCTAGTATTTTCCTGGGGCTAAATATTTGGTCAGTTGTAGATTTCCGTCTTTGGAATCAACATTAATAAGGGCCTGTTTCTCTCGCAGTGACTGGGAGAAAGCGCAAATCATTTACATAAGCAACTAACAACAAATTGCTTCAATCGCCCATTTCAACATCTTAGAGTTTGCTTCAGCCCGTTCATAGCTTTTCATAATTTTAATACATTTTGTGATTTTACTTTAAACCTGTTAGTGGTTAATATCTAAAGGCAACACTCATATCATGGGCGTTTAATATAATTAAAAATAATCTAATATTCCTTTTTGAAATATGTTCACAGCTTTTTCACAGAAGTTCTTTATTTGGAAAAATATGCTTAAATTATTTTAATGCATTTTTTTAATATTACTCTCAATATTAAAAAATTCCTAGCTCTTCATAAAAAGTCAACAATCCACAGCTCATCCCAAATAAATTCCCTTTATTTTTTCCCTTATCTATAATCCTAAAAATTTGAGAGCTAAGGGAAAAAAAAATCAAAAAAAATCTATTATTAAACATGCCTAGAGAGACTTTAGGCTCAGCCTTCAGTGGACCCTCACCACTGCACCGCAACATTTCCACCTCTACCGAGGCTTCCCACACTCCTTAATCCCCTCACTCCACCTTCAAACAGGTACTCAGGATCCGCTCACCCCAAATAAATTCCCTTTTTTTTCCCTTATCTATAATCTTAAAAATTTGAGAGCTAGGGTAAAAAAAAGAAGCTATTATTAAAAATCTTGTATTTATTTAATAGCAAGTTAATCAGGACTACATAAAATAATAATGATATCTAATATGATGAGCATTGTCATGGCAAGCTGGCAGCATTTTAGAAGGCAGGTGATCGGATGATCTATTCTCGGGGTGCCTTTGTTATGGAATCACCTCCTCACAGGAAATGCTTGCTCATCCGAGATTTCTCCATCATCATCCCGGCTGTCACTTTCCCCCGTTTTATTCTCCCTAATCTCTTTATTGTCTCCTCTCATTCCGAGATCGGTTCCCCTCCCGGACGACCACAAATCTCTTTCATCAGCTGCTAAGTCGGAACTTTTAGTTGATTTCACAGTCCTTTTGAAATATACCTTTTCTTGAGAGCTAAGTGATTTTAAATCCACGATAGATGAGCTATTCGGGCTCTGCCCTAATCTTAAATGCATGAAACAATTTATTAGTGAAAAAGAAAAAAATTGCTTGAACGAATTAATTAATTCTCTTCATTTTCCCCTTTTGCCAAAAAATGTGTTTATAAAAGCAATTATAATAAAGTCTTGACTCATCACACTTACGTAAAAAAAGAACCCTGGGTCATTAGAAACAAGATGGTTAAGGCAGTATTCTACTTCGGTGAGCACAGACTTTATGCACCATGTTAGAGAATGACCCGTTCATGACTGTTTTTTCTAACTTTTAATAGACCAAACTTACTCGCATTATTACTAAAATTAATATAATATTAATTCATAACAACCCTTTACGTGTTCCTCAAGTGTTACTGGTTCATCTTTTTCACACCGCTCTGCCCAATGAATAAAATTATTATGATGCCATCGATCACGTTATTTCGTTATATTGTAAGCTATATTTTACATTTAAGTACTACATTCTAGGAAAGAGGTGTAAAGTAAAATAATATTTATGATAACTGAATATAAGGAAATCTGGTTCACTTCCGAATTAACAGCTAGGGAACTAAACCTGACTTAAAAACATCTAAAATCTCAAAATGGATAAAAAATGGATTTATAAACTGGAGCAACAAATCCCAGAACTTGACATGGCTGGGTTGCAAATAAATATTCAACCGTTAGCAGTTACCACACCTCATCTTTTTTTAATAGGACGTAAGAAGATTATTTTTCCCAGTATAACATTTTGCCTGTCTTTGTAAAGTTCTTTTAGAAAGGTGGCTAAATAAATACCCAGGAAACGTCGGCAGATATTATAAGAACCCCTTATAAATCATCAGCTTGCAAAGACGTTTTTGACCAAATACTTTCCTTTGCTGCTTATTTTCTTCGCCTCATTGCGTTTGATACCAGTGCAACCCAGGACACCATACATTTACAATTAAGGAGCAGTTCATACATATACATGATCCAACACAGACACTCTATACCTATAATATTATTTATAAAATATCCGCAAAAACGTTTGTTTTTTTTTTGTTGTTTTTTTTCTCCATAGCCCCTTTAAATTTCCAGATAATTATATAGAATTATAGATCCTCAGGTGAATCTATTTACAATTTATTTTGTATTTCCTGTAGAAAAAATGTTTGAACCTCTACAATGAATTAGAGTATAATACACAAATACTTTATTACAATAGATATCGAGTAGCGAAGGTAAGAAGTATAAATACTTATTGTTTACAATCACCAGGTCAGCATTTGTTCTGTTTAACCTGGTATGTCTTTACTCTAATACACAAATCTATTTACCATCCGGTTTCATATTAAACCTTACTGAATGAGTTAACAGATAACAATACCAATCCGCATTTAAACTAAATGGAAACTTATAATTTAAAACAATATTCTGCACACAGTATTTGTTCTTCTCTCTTGATGCAACATGACAAGGATTTACCGTTTTTCATAGTTCCTTGGTACAACCTGCCTCATGTAAGTTTTTGATCTGTGATTTTCTATAGCGCATAAATTAACAAGATCCGTTTTCGTTTTGAAGTTTTTTTTTTCCGTAAGCACGGATCAAGGAATAATTTGTTCGATCCATGGAAATTTTATTCATAATGCACATCCAGATCCACGACTTTTACAGTGTTCGCGGTTGAAAAAACAATAATAAACCAAAAGAAAGAAAGATCTAATTAGCGGTAACTTTGAAAACGGGGTAAGGACCCAAAGTCCTAATGAAGTTAGCTCAAGTACCACCTCCGGCCCCTGAGGATTGCGGTCTAAAGTTAATAATGCCGGCCAGTATTACACCGTGGAATTCCGCCTTCACTTTTAGTCATTTCCTTCCAGTCCAAATCGTACAAACTAAAGACAATCGCGAAGTGCCAAAGTTCGTTTAATGCAAACATACAGCAAATCACTTACTTACAAAATAATTTTTACTGCTAAGATACATTGCTTTTTAAACAGCATACTTAACAGATACATGATATATTATTAAATGAGGTTATTATCTCATAAACTTGGGTGCATTCAAGATTTGTTCCATTTAAATCCATGTCTTATCCATTTTTCTAAATTGAGACGATTTAGATGGTCTTCGTCACCTAATCTGCCTACAGATTGCCATACTTTTTTAATGTCCTTGAAGCTAGAGGGCAGTTTTATTGCGAAATAATGCTTCTTCTCAGGGAAGAATGCGAATCTACGCTACTAGCAGGGAATTCCAGTGTAATATTATTATTTCAAAAGGGGTGGAAACACTGCCTATTTCCGAAAAAATTACCCTGCCATCTTCACCGTATACCTTGACATCAAATACCGTCTATATGGACTAGTCATTTCTAAAGCAATGGTATATAGAAAGATAATTTCAAACTTTGATACTAAATCCCATTTTATACGGATACAATAACATACCCTACAGTATGTCAGCATCAGGTCCTGACGAAAAAAGGAAGTTAGATGTATAAATAGTGTAAAAGTTGTTATTATCAAGGATAGAGATATAACTGTAACAAATATGTTATAAAATGATTCATAGATGAAATATTTGATTAATTTGAATTACATGATTTATTATATTAAATATGGGTCTTGATCCGCCATCCAGGACTCCTATTGTGTAATTGCCTTACGTTCTCTTGCCTTAAGTCGCCTTGTGATTTTTTTTTAATAGTAATAAATAATACTTGAACAATAAATGTATTATATTCTATAACAATTATGTTACTATTCTATAATTTTCACCTGAAGTATACTAACAGTAGTGAATCTGTATGGAATATGTAATCGGTCAGACTGCGGCCTGTACGAGGATGAGCTAAAAGTGCTGTAATCGGTCAGTGTACACAAAAGTAGAAAGGAGTATGTTTGCTTTAAAGCCTTGGTCAAACAGGACATGTTTGCAGAGGTAATATTGACTGGCGTCTCTGCGATAGGGGTCATTTACAGGATGTTGTTCCATCGACCAAATTCTCTTAATTCTGCGTGAGTACGGCGGTCAGATCAGTGCTAGAGATCTGCGCTTGTGTAACTTAACCAGGCCAATAACCAATCAACCATAAGTCGGAACGCTCGTCTTGGCAAATAAATAAGCTTGGCATCCTAGAATGACGATTTAAAAACAAATGTGGAAGTGCCATTTTGCATAGAAAAATATAATCATTCAAGTGAAACCTTGACCAAGTGTTAACAATTAATTAGTAAGCAAAAAAAAGTTATTTACTATTTTAGTCCAAGTAGTAAAAAAAATAATTCGGTGTCCTGATTGACAATACGTAATTTATTTCAAAAGAGTTCTGAGATCATTGCTAGCGTTATAAAGTTAAATTAAAGTGACAAATACAATATTTATTTAAATGTTCTCACTTTACTATATCACTCACATTACAAGCAAATCTTATTCAACGCATTTTGTTTCTGTTGAAATCCCCAATTCTATTGGCTAAAGCCAAAAATTGAGCATTGAAAAATGATATGTACGAAGTACCCCCCTGCTCCGGTATTCCGTGCCGACAGCAGCTGGAAATGCAGGTTCACACTTCCATGCAAAATTCATATCCTTCAATTCTTTGTGACGACAGTCTAACCCCTTCCCCACTTATCTGTTTGTGCATTAGTTTACTGGCACATATCTCAATAATGATATAATACATTATCCATTTCCCTGAAATTTTAGAATTCTCGTATTTAATAAGTCATTTAATCGAACTGTTTCGGGTGTTTTTTTTAAGGTTGTGGGTTTAAATCTGCAGTACAAGCTGCGATTTCCTAGTGCTCACTATACTTCCCACTTGAACTATGTCAGATTTGTAACTCAAAAACAGGATCAGGAAGCCCCCCACGGTGATGGTGGAAAAACATCAGTGATGCTCCTAAGTCGGTACGCTTTCGTTTGTTGGTAATTACTGTACAAAATTAGGCCACGTCTTAAATTGATTTAGCATCAGGCTTCCGTTTCCAAAAAATGAGGATTAAAAAATGAATATCCAAGCTCAATGATCTGGGTTAACTATAAGAACACCCCGGAGTATATAAAGGTTCATGTAGGAAATATGACCCAAATTGGGAGAGAACCTATAGAAAGATAGAAAACAAGAGCTCTTAAAGGCACAATAAGAAAAGGTAGCCAGTTCTATGCACATACCAATGACCTTAGTAACAAGAAACAAATTCAGTAATAGTAGCATAGACCACAGATAAAATGTTTACAACCTATTTGGAAATTAACTAACCACTGTTAATCCAGATTCTCTAAGCAAACAGAAAGCATATAAATGGACCTCCCTCCCCGATAGTTATTCGCTGCCTAGAGGCGCCAAGCCTAAAGTTATTATGTCTATTTAATTTTTTTTTTGCTTCACATCTTATTTTTTTAACTATAATATACTAAATTTCTTTGATATTCTATTGAAAGTAGAGTATTAAAAAAATCGCAGACGTTCCGAATTTTATTTTTTTTTTTTTTTTTATTATATTGATGTGAACTTCACTGATACAAAAAATTTACAAATCACAAATGGATTCTTGTCAGTTTTTAGTATTTTTTTTGTGAATAAATAAACTTATGTTTTAACAGCAGGAATGGAACCTTGAAATATTAATTCTTTGTAAGTAGTCATAGTCATGGCGGAAATGCTAGTATGTCCGAAAATCAGTAGCCTAGTCATTTTCGTTACATTATTTACAAACTTTTTTCAATTTTATATTTTAAAATAAATAAGGCCCTAGAAATTAAGATAATATTAACATCAACCAGAGATATACCAAGTGAGTAGATCCATAATTTTTATTCTACTCTGGCTAAACTTTATTCCTCAAATATCTTTGTTGTTGTTTTTTATTGGTGATATTATTAAATATTCCACCGGGAATATTGCCAGGCATACCTTCACGGAATTTTAGAAAGAATAATATTTATCACCACTGCCAACATCATCTGTCTATCAGACGAAATACTAGTACCTCATACTAGTTTAAAATTAGAGGAAACCCCTCCTTAGAGCTCAAAAATAACTACAGGAAGTAATAAAATACAATTAAATTAAACGTCACAATTTAGTCCCATTTCACTTTTCAATGTAACAGCCGACTAGTACCTGGTGAATTTTCTTCTGATTTTTTTGTTATTAGACTTCCATTTGCTACACAAGATCAATAGAGTCCAACAAAAAAAAAAAAAAGTAGGAGGATTGGGTCGATGATTCATTGAAGTGAAGAGATTCGAGTTTCAGGATCATATCATTCCCCTTTGATAGCTACTCACCATCCTCATGTCACAGCACTTAAGATTTCTGACATACTTCTATGGTTTTATATTTGAAGACCAGACAAAAGAATCTTCACTAAATTGATTGATGAATAAATAATGAACAAAAACTGCTATTCCTCAGAATCTTAAATATTAGAGCTTTTAGCCGTTTTAACCTTTATGAATTTTGCTAATCGTGGATTTTAAATTCACTAATACTTTATACAAAAAAAATCCTTTACAAAGGAAGCATTAATTATGCTTAAAGAAAAACTTCAACTCAGAATCATTTTTTTACGAATAAGTTTTTAGAATCTCGTTAACAACAATACAACTTTTCAACTGGTGGAGCATTTTTTTATTTTTTTTATAGAGATATTTTAACTCTTGCAGCTAAGTAAATTAGACAGACCTTCTAGAAAAAAAATTATCGACTGATCGTCTTCTTTTTTTAATATATCTTTTTTTTTTTCATTTCTTCTCTACTTCTTGCGGTATTTGGTGAGTATAAATTTGTTGAGGCTGTGTATTAAAAATAATTTTTTTCATAAATGTCTTAACAGCTTCTAGATTGCCTTGAAGTATTTTTATTTACTTATTTATTGATACTTTCCTTGACATGTCTGAGGAAATGCATTACCCCACATGTAACTTTGTTCCTCAACATGAATCCATGTGAAAATTTATATGGACGAACCTTAAAAGGCCCAACATTTTTTCTCGCCTGGAAAACAACTGGGAATGTTTATTTCGTTTTTTTAACCTCCTTTTACCTCCAAAACTTTTTTCTTTTAAAGATTTTAAGGACCCCAGCCATTTACCCAGTCGGACTAATGTTGTACCTTCAGCAGTTATCCCTAGTTTGTTTTTTTTCTTTCATAGCCCCTTTACATTTACAGATAATTATATATAATTATAGATCCTCAGGCGAATCTATTCACAAATCCCTAGTTCTCTAAATGAACATGCTTGAACTGGATAGCATTATCACTCATTGCAAATTGGGTTGCATTAGGTAGACACCATTCTCAATGATGGCATGAATATATGAGTCCCTCATAAACCCTATGGTTTTCCTTTTTAGGTTTACTTCCTACTATATATTGATTTAAATTAATTGCATTATTAAAGTTTTGGTTCAAATGTTCTGTAATTATGATTTGTTATTTATTTTATTTTTAATAACATTGATTTTATCTTTAAATCAAGAAAAAACAATATTTTTAACACGTGTTACTTTCGACGTAACAATAAATTTATGAATTAAACTTGACATATTATCTCCCTTACGTACTAGGAACACCCCTGACTCCTCTCCCTAAACAATACAAGTTATTAGGAACAAACTTGCTTTGTAGATGACAAGAGATCAAAGCTTGTCAATCGCGTAACCTAAATTGTTTGCTCTCATCTTAGCTATAATAAGTGATCAGTATCTACATAACCAAGAGACTCATATTTCCCTACCCTCTAGGGTACGTGTACGTTTAATAACTAGAATATAGGTTATTTCACCTCCTGACTCTTTGTCTGTGTGTTACGATAGTGAGAGCAAAAATTATTCAATATATCTGAAATTTCAAGTGTATATTCAGAAACACCGGTAACTATTGTTTTTTTATTAATTAACCCACTACTATCTGTCTTTTGTACTTTTTCACGGTATTTTTAAGCTTAACGTCTTTAACGGAGGTCTAATATGAAGTAAAAATATAAATATCATAAAACATGACTATGTATTAATTATTAATCAGTAAATTAAAACAGTTTCGTACTGTTATATTATCAGTATCAAATAAATTATTTCAACGTTCTCATTGACAAAATATACTTTTTGTTTGGTCATCAAATAATTCATTATTCATGGAATAATCATTAACACAATCTTACCAATTTACGCCTTCTTGCAAGTCAGCCAGTGCTTTTTCTGTTAGAGGTGTCAAATTGTTCATGATAGTTCCATTCATCAACACGGTGCTGTTAATAATAAAAACCGTTCCTGAAACATAATCATAATTAATAAATTCAATAGTAATTACGAATTCTCCATTGTTAGAGAAATTTGTGTTTTGCATCTTATTGAACAGTGTATAAAATTAAAGACATTAAACTCATAATTCCTGAAATGTATACTATAATAACAAAACATCATTAAACTTTTATGTTGATATTTTAGCTATATGTGGCAGTTTTTTTTTCTAGTTAATAAAAAGGCTAATTTCAGTCACCACAGTAAGTAATTAATCACCAGTAAGTGTTTTAGCATACAAAATTAACCTTTCCAGTCAGAAATACTAAGTTTTTTAAACTGAAGGAGAGACGTCAGCCCAAATGCAGGGACCTTTACGAGGTACCCTACTGATATTAACAATCAATTAATATTTTTAGTTTCGTGTATACATATGTATTTATAATTTTTAAAATATTTTGAAAATAAGAAGATAAAAGGCAAGGCAACAGATCCTCTGGTACAATTGAAATCTCCTATCTGTTTCCACAATACAATACGAGGGGGGCTGAAATTTGCATTTGCCCTTTTTTCCTGATGAAAAAAAATCTGCAATTTAATCTTAATGTAATGTTGGATGATTAGTGAAAATAAAAATTTCATACATAAAATACAAGAAGTAAAAAGGAATTGAGTAAGGCTGGTGCATTCTCTTCCATCTAACTCATCTTTCTTGGGGTAGTACTTTGGCCTAGAAACATCGGAGCGACTGATTAATGCGGTTAAATAGATAACACAGTTTTTAGTATTTTTGTTGTTATTTTTTTATTGAATTATAAAATAAATAAGATAGGGATATTTATGGACTTTGCTGGCACATACGCACTCTTTTGTCGAAATTTTCCATGACCATTTGACATAAATGTGGTTGAATTTCGTTGATGCAACCTCGAATTTTCTTTTTTAATGCACGGGTAGATGTGAGCTTGTTGACATACACCTTTGACTTCAAATAACCCCATAAAATGAAATCTAAAGGTGTTAAATCACATGATCTAGGGCCAATTCTGATCACCGAAACAAGAGAATACACGACCTGGAAATGTCTCATGCAGTATTTGAATTGTTTCATGGGCTGTATGGCATGTGGCACCATTTTGTTGAAACCCCATATTGGCCACATCAATATCATCCAATTTCGGCACAAATAACTGTGTTATCATGTTGCGATATCGAGCACCAGTAACAGTCTCTGCTTGACCAGCATCATTTTCAAAAAAGTATGGTCCAATGATGCCTCCAGCCAAAAATCCTCACCGAACAGAGACGCGTTGTGGATGCATTTGTTTTTCGACAATCACATGTAGATTCTCCGAACCCCGAATGCGACAATTTTGTCGATTAACAAAGCCACCAAGATAAAAATGTGCTTCATTGCTTAGGATAATTTTGCTCGAAAAATCAGCATCCACTTGTTGATGTTCAATGATCCATTCAACGAACTCTCTTCGCTGTGTATGGTTATTAGGCTTCAATCATTGTGCTAACTGAATTTTGTAAGCATGGAGACCCAGATCTTTAGTGCGTAGAGAGCTTCTTGAAATTTGCAATTCTTGCACTCCGAATTGATGTTCCTGGATTTTCAACAACAGTCTCACGCACTGATTCGATATTGACATTTGAATGGCTTGTTCTTGGACGACCAGTGTGTTTAGTGTCTCCATCTCATCCAGTCTCCCTAAATTTTTCAATTAATCTCTTCTCAGTTGATGAAGTCAAAACACTATTCCGGCCATATTTTGTATGAAATTTTCAAACTGCGGCTGCTAAACTTATATTATTTTTGAGATAATGTTCAACAATAAAGACACATAGCTCTATCGTGTAACGCTCCATTTTTACTAACCCTAAACTGTCAGCTGTCAAATTGTTTTTGTTTTTTTTTTGGGTTGCCAGCACTTTACTACACACATAACATTGAATAAATGTTATAAATCTATCTGGCACGATTTACCTTTAAGGGACAAAATGTCTATGAAATACATTTTTTTTTGTTTTAATTAATTTCTAAAGTATTATAAATATTCATAAAGAGCTGAATGTGTCATGATGCTAGTGGCTAAGTAGCGGTCAGCCCTTCAAAGCGGTAGTTCTTTACAACTGTATAGCCTAAGCCACAATTAAATATCATAGGTTTTTTTAACGAACTCTTCCTTTTTTTTGAGATATGGACAGTCTTCAAATATTCTACCTTCAGCAGTTCTTTTCAAGAATCGCAATTCGTGTGGTAGACGTTTGCTAGAAGTAAACGTGAGTGCTCTGTGTCTAATACCTACTCAGAACAATTTCCTTTTTGAGTTTTAATCAAGATATCATCGGCATACTTCCAAGTGTAGAGGAATATACCTTTAGTATACACGGGTGAAGACAATCGAAACGATTGCTACATGCCTGTATTAAAGTAGAGATCTTTCATTCAGTTTAACTGTAAATACATTAACTATTTATACAAATTTAACCTATAAATTTTAAATTAAATTCCTTCTTTAAACCATTAATTCTCATTCGTATATATACAATATTTTACAGTTCTAATCCTCAGTCTACTCCTTTATATTCCTGTCCACAAAACAATAGCTAGGAAGGAACTATACTTCACTAGCTCTCCTACTCTCTGGAATTCACCAACTCCTAAAATCTACCAAGCTTCATCCCTAAGAACTTCCTCCCCACCCATACTGACGCTTGTTTCAGAACGACTTATTTATTATTAGAATATGTAGTGAAATAATCTCGTGTTAGTATTATTTTATTCTTTCAGAGACTCACACTTTATTTTACATTGCCGTTTATCTGATATAATATATATATTATTATATAATTATATATATAAGTTAATTTTCAGAGGTTAAGTTTTGAGAAAGAATAGGAAAGAGGAAAACGAACTACACTTTCGAACTTCTGTAAAGAGACTACTTTATTGTCTTTAGTAATCCGACCTACATAGGATCATGGGTTGTTTACCTCCCATGATCGTATTAGTTTACCACATAAACTTGCCTCTGGCTTTAACTTATATATATTTATATACTTATATATATATAGAACTTTATTGTGCAATAATTACAATCTGCCTTTTATAAGGCAATAATAATACAGATAAATGATCTCATTCATACCATATTTACAGTCATCATTCACTCACTCATTCATACAATAGGACATGATTGGAGAAACTGGCCATTGCCAGGACTCCCACTGTCACGCGATTATAGCAGGTCACGAGGCCACTGCCGTTTCAGTCTCCGAGGAGGATTATAGGGATGAGTGGCGCAGTGCAAAGACTGTGCTACAGGATTAGGGTGGTTGGAAAGGCTACTGTGGAATTTCATAAACTTGGAAGGGATGAGTTCTAGAATGTAGGGTATATTAAGGTCGTTATGAAGGGTTTTGTTGCTGACATAATAAGGGGCATTTACTATTGTTCTCAGGACTTTGGATTGAAAGGATTGGATACGCTTGATGTTCGACTTTTTTGCTGTCCCCCATAGCTCTATTCCGTATGTCCAGATTGGTTTAAGTATAACTTTGTAGATTAGTAGTTTATTTTCTATTGAGAGATGGGATGTCCTTTGAAGTAGTCTGTACAGTTGTCCAAAGCGTCTGTTTAGTTCTTGTCTTCTAGTCTCGTATGTGGGTTCCAGGTCAGTCGTTTGTCGAGATGGAAGCCTAAGTATCGTACTGTCTCGGTTACTGGGAGAGGAATAGAATTAAAATAAACTAATGGACAAGTTTTCTATATATAAACTAATGTGTTCTGAAGACTATTACTATTTATAGGGCGACATTGTCCCGGAATATTTTTTTTTTTTTTTTCCTATTCTATTTTGTCTTATAGTAGTTCCGACATCAACATCTGTTTCACCATTACATGACTCTCTCTACTTTCTAGCCAAAGTCACTGTGTATGTGAGATCGCGCCTGTGATTAGTAAGATTCTTTGGAGGCTAGGGACGGATTCAACTGCGCCTTAACCCTCCTTTTGTCCCTGAAAGATTGGAAGATAATTTGGTAATGACTGTTTGGATTAGCCCCTTGTTATTAATGCTACGAAAAACTACTACGCAGTTCCTCAGTGTTGGAATCCCTCACAAAATTAATCCTGCCCTGCTCTATCTCATATCCAACTTCATTAAGCTAATGCAACCCATTCATCATGACATCGATTACTTGGAAAACATTTTATACATCCTGATTCTCTTTTTAGCTCAAAAGGAGAATTTCCCAAAGAATTGATATATTCATTACCTAAATTATACTCTGTACAAAAATATACATAACTAAAATAAATTTACTTTGTCCAAAAATTAGTTAAATTTAGACCTACTTATTATTTTCACATAGTTTAGCATATTAGTTTTGAAAAATGTTACAACCTTCTTAAAATGTAAATGTTATTAGCTGCATATTTGATCTATATGCATTTTTGCAAATTTTTTGCATGAGTTCGGCTACAGAACATCTATTTTTTCTATGGAAATGGCAAGGACCTTCCAATTTCTGGTTTGTCCGCAGCTCTATTTTTATCGCTTCTCTCTTACAGTCTTCATGTCAATTTCAAAGGCCTATCATGTATCAAAACCCATACAGACCATGAACTTAACATTAGTTATATTTTATTATACAAATAAAAGCAGTAGTAATTGACTTAATTCATATGTTTAAAGAAACCCGAATACCAAAAATAGTTAAATTTCAAATTAAGTTAACGATAGTATAAATGTTAATATATATTGAAGTAGCTATATTTGGCATTGCCTAATATACTATATTGATTTATTCACCACATTTTAAAACTCATCAACTAACATCGGTAGGTTAGTAACTAAGCCTGAGGGCATCAGCTGGAACTCCGAAGACACTGCGGGTGTAATCCAGAACAACGGGGGAAGCTTCAGTAATCTCCACTGATAATCTGCTTTGGCTGGATTACAGACACTCGGTTACCTTGCCGAAACAATGGCTACTGTTTTAGGCTAACGGTGTGAAGCTGTCTCTACGACTTGGTCAGCGACCTCTGAGAACGGGGTCAATTTTAAAAACATTTGTACGGAAAACCTTCTTTTTCAAAAGGGTTTTTACATCTATTACATACAATATCGTTCAACGCTCTTGTCTTATTAAAAATCATCTCCTTCTTCTTGCTGAAACAAGATAAATTTTCCCCTTACATTCGTATAAGGATTTTAATCCACAACTTGTATACCACAAAGTAGAAAACAGAGATATTTTACATCCAGCTCTCCTGTCTCTTAGGAGGTTAGGTTTATTTCTATTGTCAGCCTAGGAAGAGATCGAGGTAGTGCACCTGGCCAAAAGAGATACTTCCGTCTTCTGCCCGCTCGTCAATCGCTCTTGGTAAGAACTCCTTCTACTTCGACGATGACATCAGCGACTCCACAACCTCCGTGGTGCAGTCTGCTTCTCTCCAGTTCACACTCGTCATCCGGTCGTTCTTCACCCACCCTTAGATTCCAGGTGTGAATTCACGTTCATTCCGCAACCTCACTAACTTCCTCTACTTCTACCTCTTTTTTCTGTGAAAATCTCTGTCCTCCGAGCGCAATTTTTAGATGAGGGAACAAACAAAAGTCGCTTGGGGCTAGATCTGGTGAGTAAGAAGATGGTCAAGCAGTTCAAACCGTAATTCATGGATTTTCACCATGGCAACCGCTGTGGTGTGAGACGGTGCGTTGTCTTGGTGAAACAGGATTTTCTTTTTCTGCAAATGTGGCGGTTTTTCCGCAAGTTCTGCCTTCAGCTTGTCAAGTAATGATGCGTAGTATGCTCCTGTAATTGTTTTTCCTTTTTGAAAATAATCGATTAAAACTCCATGACTACCCCAAAAAAAAGTCGCCATCACTTTCCCAGCCGAAAAAACAGTTTTTGTTTTTTTTGGAGCCGGTTCCCCTTTTGCAGTCCACTGTTTGGACTGTATTTTTGTTTCGGGCGTATAATGGTGTATCCAAGTTTCATCCACAGTAATTAATCGGCGCCAAAACTCGGATTTATTGCGCCTAAACTGTGCCAACAGAGCGTTGGAAATGTCCATTCGAACACGTTTTTGGTCTAACGTGGGCAAACGCGGCACCCAACGCGCGGACAGCTTTCTCATCTCTAACTGTTAATTTAATATGTGACAAACACGTTCTTTGGACATGTTCATAGCCTCTGCTATCTCTCTTACTTTGATTCGGCGGTCGTCTAGCACCATTTGGGGAACTTTGGCGATGTTTTCGTCGGTAATTGCAGATTTTGGACGTCCCGAACGTTCATCGTCTCCCAAGCTCTTACGACCACGTTTAAATTCAGCTGCCCAATATTTCACTGTGGTAAATGATGGCGCAGAGTCCCCATACAATGAATCCAACTCATCTTTGATTTGCGTAGGCGTATTGTCTTTCAAAAACAAATATTTAACGACAGCTCGATACTCGATTTTACCCATTTTCATAAAACATTCACATCGACTCACTCAAACGACTGTTACACAACAACTGCGCGTCCAAAATGGCTCAAACTTTGGTGATTAACTGTCAACAGATGAACAACGAAATTCATTAGCTTTTATTTACGACTGCTGCTATCTTCATGTTGAGGTCGGAAACATTTCAGGCCACCCTCGTATATTTGAATTTACTTTCCAGCCCATTTGTTTTCTACTGAACTTTATTTTGTATAGGTTGGTTTTATTGATTAGGTTATCTTTATTGCCATTACCTTAGCCTATATAAACCCATAATTGCCTTGCTTTATGATTATTTTATTACTTTTCACGTACACGAGAGTGGCACATAAGAGTATATTTTATTGTTAATCCATTAACAACCTAATTGGATAGTCGACTGCAAATTAGATCCATTGCCTGACTGCTAAACCGGACAAAGACGTGCCAGAGGACAAAGAAGCCTTACAATTAGGAGCATAGATTGCGAGAATTTTTTTCCCCCCAGTCTTTTTCCATGAGCAGAACGCTTCTTCAGGAAAGACAATTTGCAGGATACTTTTTGTACCCCGTGCCACCCAACGCCCCGATTTTCCAGTTGGCAACCCTGCTGTAATAACTACCACTCTCCTCGACGATGTACTTTCCGCTCGGCTGCTTAGCGGAATAGACCGGTTCGTTACCTCGTACGATTAATATCGTACGATTGTTTCTTCTTCTTGTTCTTTTTTTAAACCAACTCCTCTTTAATTTTCGTGGAAGAAATTGGTTCTTTTTAGCTCAAAATCAAAAATTGTTAGATAGATTTCATTTTACAAAGTAGATATTCTATATACTCACGAATGATAAATTTTAAATACTCGATCAAATTTTTGACACCGGTAGTATTATTCAAACATCAATAATTATTATATAAGTAATAAAGTTAATTAAAACCAGCCTACAGTAAAAAAAAACGCTACAATTTCACAGTCCAATAATAGTAAACATTATTATTGTTTCATTGTATAATGTATAATTTTTTTTTCTTATTTGGCATATATTTTTTTTTTTTTTTTTCTAGGCTCTCTAGTTAGAATTTTAGGATGAGGGATAAATATAAAATATTTAGGGTGATCGGATCCTTGTACTAGGAGGACCTGCTTGAAGGTGGTGTGAGAGGAGTAAGGAGTGTGGGAATCCTTGGTGGAGGTTGATTGTTACAGTACAGTGGTGATAGTCCACTAGTATTTGGCATATAAACAAATTCATTTATTATTGTTTGTCCTTGTATCCCTCTATAAGTTGTTATTTATCGGGGATATGATTCCAGAGTACAGATTTATTTCTTCAGGCTTTAAATAACACCAGCGTTGGTATCTCTTCATAAGTTATCTTTAATTATTAATCAACAGCCCATTCCTATCATCCTCAGACTATGACAATCATAAAAGGAAAAAAATTAATAAAGTCAAGATTTCAAAAATTAAAAGATAATTTTTTTAAAAGGAAACACAATTATATAAAAATTATCTACTATAAAAATATAAATAAATGGGTTTAAAAATACAAATTGTGGGAATTACGGTAGTAGTAATCCAATACGCATCCTGGAAGTTCGCTAAATTATACCATCTCTTTCAACCTAATACCTCATTGCACTTCTTTTAGAGGTTCACGTTCATTCTCTAAAAAAATCTCAAATTTTGTTATTTTTGTAAAGGTAGCAGCGACAAACGCATGTTTTTATTAGTTCTAAATATATTTATCATTATATTGAATCGTTGGTACTTTCCCTTTTCCATATAACTAAAATTGTCTTCATTTGCTTAATAATACGAGTTTAGTCTTCCAATTTTGGTTTCCATATGCATGTCAGCAATATGATACTAAATATTAAAACCATTTTATGTAGTCTTGAATGTTTATATCCCTACTTTTTTCTCTGCAAATGTTTTAGGAATCTACAATAGCAAACGCATAATTTATAATCTGGAATTTTCGCCTTAGCGCTTTCATACTATACTCAGCAGACAGTTGCCATAGTATCAGAGAGAAGCGTCTCCTAAGGATATACCCTCGTGAAGAAGTGGATGAACTGCTTGTTAGAGCACACCACTCCAGCGGCACCTTCATTAGCAGAATAAATAACTGGGGCTGCTACCCTCTCTCAACAAGATTCACCCTAGTTGCTGTAGTCTTGTCTCCATCGCTCCTATGCTGTGTCCTAAATATGTATGTTTCGTCTATGTGTGTATCTCCGCATCTGGTTTATTAACAATATGTCACATATATGTATAACTATTATACAATATGTCACATATATGTATAACTATTATACAATATGTCACATATATGTATAACTATTATACAATATGTCACATATATGTATAACTATTATACAATATGTCACATATATGTATAACTATTATACAATATGTCACATATATGTATAACTATTATACAAATAGACATATAGATGTATAACTTTATATGAACCTATTCTTGCTTAATGGCTTTAATTTTATTTTATAACTATTTCCCTAGTTGTTGGGTGGTATGTTAGCTGTTTAGTTTGCATTTCCAAAATAATGGGTGAAAAGCAAATTTAAGGTGCCGATTCACAATTGAGTATGTTTATTACGCACAAGCGCTTTCAGCAAAGTTCTTATTGCGCTTGAGCAATTTGCCTTGTTTTACATTATTACTCCAAAGCCATAAAATTTTAAGATTCTTTGATATTTGCACCATACTTTTGTTCTGCCCCTATTTTTAATCCTCTCTCTCAGTCATCTTCAGTTAACCCAGAAGAGATTAACAGCTTTAGAGTAGATTAAATATGTATCAATTGAATGAGGAAGGGTGCATTTCACGAATTTTTATCTAGTCCAACAACTTTTCATCTTCAATACGAAATCAATAATATATTTCGTATTGGCCCCCTTCATTAAAATATATGCTGTTAGAAAATTGATTAGTGATCCACCGAATATTATCTTGCAAATGTTTTACAATTCGTTTTATTTCTTATTTAATTATTAGAGCCTGAAATTTTTCTTTTGTCTTTATTGACTGATTTGAAACTGCGAAATCACAACCATAGAAGGCGAACGCCATAAAAAATTAGGGATGATATAAATGGCATTCAGCGATAGGTGTTTAGGAGAAATGTATATGTTCGTAAAGATCCCTATTCCAACTTCTCTTATGTCCTAATTGAGAGTTGTGAGATCAATTCTTTTACTAATGTGTTCATATAGCCACATAAATAGCCATAAAAGCGCGATTTTTTCAAGTCATTCTGTAAGTATGGACCTTGCATAGGCGTAAAAATGGAGGTATCTGCGCAGTTTCTAGTTTCTTACGTATGGTGGTGATGCAAATATTAGCCTGAGTACTTTGTAGTGCAATCTCTGCATTGCCGAGATCAGGGATTTGTTTCACCTGTCCATATTGCATGTACGGATGCTCGAAATATCTTAAAACTGTCGGCAATTATTGAGCGTCTGTTAAGTAAATATATATTATATGTAAATGGTAAGTATGTACTGATGATAAAAATCGAGAAATGACTCTATAACACACAACTTCTACTTCAAAATCTAAGTGTTGCAGTCTTCTCGACTGATTAATTGGTTATTGGTGAAATTGTGGTGACGGAAACCAAACGGTTTGGAAGTTTTATGCTGAAATAAAGGAGGATTCATCTGTACATCTATTTTTCAAGTAATTATGTTTCATGACAAATGAAATAAATGAGCTTAATATGAATGATATGTGAAGAAATGATTTAGTACACTGACTACACAGCCATGATTCTGTTTCTTTTCCTTAAATACAACCGTTTGAATACCCTAGACAAATAATGACATCGATAAAAACTATAATATGAGAGGAAACCGGAGAGTACCCTTCTCAAGTGGGGGGCTATGACTGTGCAGTGGATTCTCGCAAGTGTTCATTATTTCCGTTTTACAATCAAGCCGATACTGATGTTTGTGCTCATACCATGTTTTTGTTATCTGTAAATTATACATTCTGTTTAATTTGTATTTTGTACATTCCTTGTGATTACCCTAAAATAATAATCATTGGAAAACGACTGCACGACAATTTTTTTACCAAAAATCATTTTTATATCGTTTTATTTATCAGTTCATTTAAATAGCTAGAAACAGGTTTCAAGCAACTAAAATAATAAAAATTGAATTGGTCCAATTATCAAGAAAAAAAAAGGTGTTATCATCCCGAAAGGTGCTATATTTATTATTGTCTGGCAAAACCGTGTATTTAATAATTACCTCCCCTTCTACCCCTAATACCTTCTTGGCCACATTTGCAGACGACTCTTGCAGTCTTTTCATACCAATCAAACCCCAATATAGCATCCCATCACCTTCAAAAATACCTTCATGAGATGGAGTATTGGTGCAACCAATAGCAGATCGAGGTTAATGAAGCAAAATGTTCCCACATTACCTTCACCCTTTGCCGAAAGGCGTGTCCACTGGTTTTTTTTTTATTCCATTTCTCTCCCTGTATCCGAGACAGTACGGTACTTAGGCTTCCATCTCGACAAACGGCTGACCTGGAACCCACATACGAGGCTAAAAAGACAAGGACTAAACAGACGCTTCGCACAATTGTGATGACTTCAAATGACATCCCATCTCTTAATAGAAAATAAATTACTAATCTACAAACTTATATTTAAGCCAATCTGCACATACAGAATATAGCTAAGGAGAGACAGCAAAAAAGTCAAACATCAAGCGTATCCAATCCTTTCAATCGAAAGTCCTGAGAACAATAGTAATTGCCCTTTATTACGTCTGCAGGAAACCCTTCATATTGATCGTAATATACCCTACATTCTTATACTCATCCCTTCCAAGTTCATGAAATTCTATAGTAGCCTATCCAACTACCCTAATCCCGTAGCACAGTCATTACATTACACCACTCATCCCTATAATCTTCCTCGGAGGCTAAAACGGCAGTGTCCTCGTGACCTGCTATAAATACGCGACAGTGGGAGTCCTGGTAATGGTCAGTTTATCCAATCAAGTCCTGAGCGTATGTGGCTCCCACGCTCTTCTTAAGCTCCACTGGTTCGTAGCCGGTGGCGTGTGGGGACTTCCCAAGACTGCGCCTCCTCTTTCGCATGCGAGGGAGGTTACAATCATATGGATTTGGAAGGTTTCTGGGCTGTTATACTGTATGAATGAGTGAGTGAATGAAAATTTTAAATATGGTATGAATGAGATCATTTATCACAATTACTTATTGCCTTATAAGGCAGATTGGCCTAATAAGATAATAAAAATTATCACAATAAAGAAGTTTCAATATATAATAATGCTTAAATTAAACATTATATACAATAAATAAAACTTGTTAAATACGATAGCTACTGGAAAATGTAGAAAATAATGGAAGTTATAAAAAAACTTTTTTGACATGATTCTTGTAGTGATTCATGATATCTTTGCGAACAAATATATAGCAGAATCCGAGTTGAATCTACCTTTAAAATATCAAATCAATTGTTTTTATGTTACGACTGCAAATAAGCTTAGAACACACTGACAGACGACATCAGATTCATTATCTCGTACATTTTTGAAAGTCAAGTCAAGCTCAAATTCGATCTGGACAATTGAGACCCTTTATGTAATCAAACATATAAACGCGTTTGAATGTTGCAAATGTGAGTGAAGAAACTAGATGGGTCGGACTAGCCAAGAACTAAGAAATTAACGGCGCTGTAGACCTACCATACCGCAAGACTGTTCTGTGATGTGGAAGTAATGCATCTTTGGGCGGCCGGGGTCACCAACATTTTTACAAGTACAGGAGAGTTCGACACATGATACCTGAATTATGTCAGGGCTATGCGAGGCGTCATCTTGTTACGGTGAAAACTCGGGAGTTCCAATTAGCGAAATATCGTGCAGGAACGTCAGTGAAGAAGGGTTGGAAACAGTCGGAAAAAATAAATATTCAAAAAACTCTATTTGAAATCGATTATTATTAGTTATTAATTAAACCGACTATAAAGGTTGCAAAAAAAATATGAAACCTTCAGCCACGTAGAGAAATTCACCCACAAGGAAAAAAAGATAAACATCCATGCCATAATTCTTTCCAGGAATAATTGTTCAGGAATGTACGAAGGATTGGAAAGTTTATTCAAAGCTCGATAATCAAACTTTCTTTTCAAGAATAAAGGAAAACAAAAATTATTTTGTGACGGAATCCTCTGTCAACATTAAAAAAAAAATGGAAGCGAGACCTAACATGGTGAAAAAAATAATGCGGAAGCTGAAAAAAAAATTTTAATATACATAACTCACTGAAGTCTTTCCCCCACTCCTTGCCTCTCTTCCCCACTTCTCATAGTATAGTAAATGAAAGAAGACCCAACAAAGATTTACGGCGCTGTATACCTACTATACCGCAAGTCTGTTCTGTGATGTGAAAGTATTGCACTTGCTGGCCGGGGTCGTCAACATTTTATCGTGTTAAAACTACAGTTTTTCCCTAATTAAAATTAATATCGCTCAAAATAAAATTAATTTACACTGAACCTAAATTCTATTACTTAAATCTAAGAAAAATGAATCTACTATTGTTAACCAATCATAATCTTACAAACTACTTATCCTAAAAGAAAAGGAGATTTAAGAGATGAAATTAATTGAGGCAATCAGGGAAGACAGTAAACACGAATAATAATAATAATCAATTGTAACAAAATATAAATTGACTTCATATAATTTAATCACAGTTAATTTGAATATTAGGGTCAAACAGGCAGTGAAACATAATTATTAAATATATTTATTTCACTCACACTGTGTATAAATCTAATTAATATATCTAAATGCATTTTATAAGTGCAATTTCTTACTATACAACTATTCTTCTTGTCCAACTTCAAACAAAAATTTTTTTTTTTTTTTTTCCCTCATAGCCCCTTTAAATTTCCAGATAATTATATATAATTATAGATCCTCAGGTGAATCTATTCACAAATTATTTTGTATTTCCTGTAGCATCGCTACATTATATACAGGTTTTGTTATTTTATAGAAATTATATAATCTAATAAACAAGCATAATGATATACATTATACGTGACTAGACTAAACTGACTAATAAAGGTGATGGGGCCCACCTTTTTGATCAACCTTAAAACTAACTTACATACTAATTCTTATCATAATTTTTCCCCGACAGTCTGTTGCCATCGACGCGGGAGGGGTGGTGGGGTCATAGTGTTAAACACTGGGTTCGTGAGGTCCTGCAACGAGTCAAAAAACTTAATGTGTCTCCGGCGGATTAACTCACCCACCCATGGCACACCAAGCAACGGGTGCAGGTCAGCGTTCTGATGTTTAATTGTTGAATGTTCAAACAAAATCATGTTTTATATCTTCTAAATGTCTGATATAGTTCTATACATATCGGGAGTGTCTGCAGAAACTTTTGTAACCCATTATCGATTGAGATGTATATTTGGCCGTGCAATTTTTGTCATTTGTGAGCTCATGGTGGAAGATGGTTTCTATTTGTGTACGTTTCTGGAACCTCAAAACCTTTTGGCGTCAAGAACAGAGACTCTTCAATGGTATCTTTGGTCTCTTTAGAAATGCTTAGTTTCAGTGGTAAGTCCACCATAAGTTACTCATTTACGGTTGCCGCTAGGGTGGTTTTACCTGTTGCTATCTGTTGTATATGTTATGACAGATTCTCTGTTTGATGTGATCTCTAAAACACACTAACTTGGATGTATCAGTCCCTTCATGTATAATAGGGCTTCCTCGTGAAAATCTCACAAAAATTATCTGTTGAGGGAGTTTTAAGACGGAAATATTTCCTATGAACGGTAGAAAAAAATGTTGATTCGGAGGCCGATATGAATAGGTTGTTATCTCCGAAAAGAGCAGAATGGCTTTATATTGAAATTAAAAGATCGATAGCCTCATGAGTTTCTTCCGATATTTTTTCATCTTCTAAGTTTTTTTATTTGGTTTTTGTTCAATTTTTAATATGCTTTGGTCCAAAATTGGTGACACCGTTTTTGTTTTTTTAAATCTATGTAAAATGTAGATATAATAGCGAGGCTACTGATCTTTGGACCAACTTTTATTGGAGCATTTCGAAGCAGACATGTGTAACATTTCAAATTAGCGGCTGACATACAAGTATGAAAATCAAAAATAGAAGGCGACAACCTTCAGGTAACCCTATCTTACTTTCTTAGATGTGAACTGTAAAATGTTACTTATCAACTTAAATTCACACAGAAAGAAACTATACGTCTATTCAAAAAAACCTTAGGGTGAAATGGGTCAGGTTGTCTGTAAGATCTCTGCAGAGGACTTTGATGGTCTGACACAGCTGGTCATGATGGAGAGGTGGAGAGGAGAAGGGTATGGACAAACTCCACCCGACGGCGATATTAAAGAGATGACCTATATGTCGGATATGATCCCACTAGCCATGATCACGATGAAGGATAGCCCTGAGCAGCCAACAGGAGTAGCAATAATGGCCGAGTGATCGGGGTCAGTCCAGCCTTTCCTTCTTAGTCTGTCCTTTTAGGAGTCGTAATATTTAAACTTTCTCCTTCATTAGTGATTGTCTATTAGGTAAAAATTTATTTAGTATACAATTAATTACTTCGATACGCATTATTAACAATATAAAACCACTTTTTTACAATTCTCAATTACTATACACTTTCTTGTCATCTGGTGTTCTATAATTTGGGTTTCTTCTCCAGTGATGACAACTTGTCCTTCTACATGTTGTCTAACATTACAAAAGACGCGATTTGGTGAGTTGAAGACCCAAAATTCATCCCCTGTGATAGCAGACGAATCCATACAAAAAAACAATTGACAATAATGGGAAAAAGCCAAGGAAAAAGAAATCATAAATTAAGTTTATTAATTGTAATAACAACAGCTGGATATGATTGTATCATATACGTAGTTCTCAAATCAGATGATGATCTTTGATAACTTTTTTAATGATTCTATTTTATATTTTATTTATTTCAGATCAACCAAATCTTTTTTAGTTTTTTAAAATAATTTATTCAATTATGAAAGCAAAATTCTGTTCCATATTGAGTTCATTAAAACCGTAAATGAAGTAATATTTTCATCAGGATATGGCATATAGTGATAAAAATAAATAATTCTATTAGGATTGCCTAAAAATGATAAATAATGCCTAATTGGCTAGCGCATTCTACGATTTCCCAAAATATAACAAACAACCTTAATAATTGGATATTTTTTTTTAAAGATGAAAATATAATTTGGTGGCATGCAACAAAAAATAAATTGAAGATTATATTGATATTTTACTTCTACTAAAACAAATAAAAATTAAGGTAAGAAAAGTATAAATGTATTATTCTTTAGTTTTAAGAATTCGGAAAATCGCAGTAGTGGATTTTTTTTATTTAAGGCATAGAAAGTTGCATTTACTAAATTGTAAGGGCTGTGGACCGGAAGGATTGGATGCACTTGATATTCAAGTACTTTTCGGTCCTCCCCCAGAGTTTAAACCCGTATGTACAGATTGCAGTAGCGAGTCTTGAGTCTATGTGGGTCATTTATTGAGGAGGAATCCGAATTATCGTTCTGTGACATATGTCGGGAGGG
Source organism: Acanthosoma haemorrhoidale (assembly GCA_930367205.1). Classification (NCBI taxonomy): domain Eukaryota; kingdom Metazoa; phylum Arthropoda; class Insecta; order Hemiptera; family Acanthosomatidae; genus Acanthosoma; species Acanthosoma haemorrhoidale. Next base: position 82,559,201 of record OV884011.1, read on the forward strand.
GAAGGATAGAGAGCTAAAAGGACTAGTGAGCAGGATCTGTTCGTAAGGTACAAGTATCGTGTGTGCATCTAGCTCCATTGAATTTTAGTCACTATTAGTTGCACAAATGCTCAATTACCGTGAAGTGGATTCGGAAGTTACTGAGCGCTCCTACACGATTCAATCGGAATGAGAGACTGCCTTGTCATCTTTGAAAGTAGCTAGAAAGATGACAAGAACAGCAGGAATGTCTGCGGTATAGAGGGAGGAAAGCTCAGAATTAATAACACTAATCACTAGGATTTGCCCAACTACATTTATCAGTTTACCCCAAGTTACTTAAGTCAAAAGACGTGAATATGTTTAAACTTTCTCCTCTCCTCGTGTAATCCGATCGATGGCAACAGGCTGCCCGGGAAAACTAGCCATTTACTAAGTTATTTTGTGTCAAAATCATCTATAAGGTGAGCCCCATCACATTTTAAACTCTCAAAAACATTGTACTATGCACAATAGATTGTACCCGAAAAATATTATATACACACATAAATGTATAAAGTTTAGCTACTTTACAGCTTGTATAATAAATACGAAATGCAATTTTGTAAATGGATTCAATGTAGAATATATAATTTGTTAAATTGTATATAAAAGTATTAATGGAAATATGAGTAAAATAAATTTTCAATTGGATGGTTTATTATAGAAAATAGGTCACAATTAATCATAGTGAATTAACACAAAGACTTAAGACGCGTACGCGTATTATATAGAAACAAAACGTGTGGCTAAAGTAAATGACGTTTGATGGAAATTAATTTACATTAATTCGAATTTGAAATTCAAATTATTGTATCTGCGTTTCCGTGTCAGCTCCAATTTAAAGTTTCAATTGACTTCCAACTGGCTGGTAACTATCTAGATAGCCTGTAGGCAGCCAGTTCAAAAACAACTAAACGATAACAGCAGTGCTTCTAAATGCATACCCGGATACGAAATTGAAATAATTGTTTTTGAAAGGTATCATTTAAAATTTAAAACTCACTCATGACATTAACAAAAAGAGCTTCCCATTTTCTAACATAAAAAGCACAAATAATTAATTCCTTCGGTAAAATTCGAGTCGCCTTTAAGTAAGAGCGTAGAAGATTAATTTGATATATCTAGTTTAGTGCGAATTCTGCCAAAATGTGTCACCGAACGTACAATATACCCAAACTCTTTATTGTATTAAGCTCTTCTAATAGTTTATCTCCGTGAATCGTTCATTCGCTGTCTTCCCTCTTTATAACATCCATAAAAAAGGTAAGAGTAGACATGTCAAGTCTGGAACGAAGACGAAAGGTATAATAGGTCATAAGTGCATTACTTCAACATCGTACATATTCAATACAACAATACAAAATATAAATGAATGTTTTTTATGTTTTTTTTAGGTGTGAGGTCGTTTTAGATCCAGAATGCAATTTAATTACCATGTCATAGACTCAGAACAGAACATTCCGACTTCAGAAAGTTGATTAAAATAAAGAGCAATAATTTAATGGATCTAGGAAAAAACTAAAATATCTCGTTGTCACTATAAACTAATCTGTAAAGGGATATTAATTGATTTATGTGCTGTATTTCATTATTTTTGTTCATATTAAGATATTTCATTCTAGATAATCTGCAAACCCTTTATGCATTTCGTATTTCAACTCACTATATTATTTAGAGGTGAAACTACTCATTATAGGCAACAAACTAATTATATATTTTTTTAATTAATAAACATCAGTAATGGTATTTATACTGTACAAATTTCAACTATACAATTTTCATACTTGTCTCCTTATTGTAATCATAGTTAGTTAGCTATATTTATTGCAAACACGTAAAACGATTTAAATATGTAAAACATTAGTCATGTGCCACATAGGCCGTTAGATCAATTTTTATATGCCTTATTGTATAATTTGGTTATCACCAAATGGCAATGTAATCGATTGCAATGAGCGCATAGTTAAGAATTGTTTTGACAGTAACTCATTCGAGCAACTGTAAAAGGTAAACAATTACAACATTAATAATGAAGTGACTTATGAACTTATTTTATTTTCTGGTGTTTCAGGTAAGTTTGCCTACGTCTAGTTAAGACCGCAAAATCGTAAGTTATTGACTTTATTAATCTATTAGTAACTATTAGTATTCTACTTTGAAGAGACTGTAAAGAAATCTTACAATTCTTAACTTTTTTTCAAGTAAACTTTTTTTTTGTTTAAGACCTACAAACAGAACGTCGATAGATTATTTCTGAGAAATAAAAAATAAGTTAAATGTTGTTGGTTCAGTAGTCTACTAATTATTCAGACTTTGATGAATGAATGAAAACAACAGTTTAATTATTATATTTTAGACTAATTAATCGCTAAAGCATCCCTACAGCCAACAATTTCCTAAGTCCTGGTATCTCACAAAGTCCATGACTGGACTACATCCAAGAAACTTTTCTTTGAAATGACCTGTCTCGATTGTACACCATTTTCACATCTATTTTATTTTATTTTTAAGTCTACTGTATTTTAAATTTGTAACCTAAATAATGACACATAGAAGGGATGTATCATTTTTCTGGTACCCATCTAGTTTTAAAATAATAAAAACTGTTTAATTATGCGAAAACATGGGCCCTCTTTAAAAATAAAAAATGCTAATTCCAATCATAGTGACTCTAAAGTTATTCTTAATATTACGAAGCAGCTAAAGAATACAAATTGAACGACGAGAATATTACAAATGCAAGATTACGTCTAGAAGCCTTTTTTTGTTGGTAAACATTATATTTAAATGATACATTTTCGAAAAAACGATGGACTGCCAGAGTTAAAAGGCATTTACCAATTACAGAAGTCAATTCAGGACAGGAATATACAATTAACTTATTACCATACTTAAGCGTTTCGTGACTAGGGAATGGGTTTCGATTATTTATTAACTGTTTTTGCGAAATTAACTATATATTTTTATATTTGTCCAGAAAAGATAAGACAATGTTTAGAACAATTTATTCATATATATAAATGCCTGTAAACATAGTAATAGTTCATTTTAAGACATTGCGTATCATATAAAACAAGATTTATATACCATTTTATAAATTAAATCTATTATATATTGGATATTCATGGCAAATGGGCTGCATGTCGAAAATTGCTTGATGAATTCTGCAGATTAGTTAGAAGGAGTCATCAGGTGGAGAAACTGTATAGAGAAGGGATATCAGCTGACTGCAGGAACTATTATGACTGTTGAGATTGAAAAAACAAAGAAAACAGCTTGAGATTCAGAAACTCACTCTAATTCTTATGAAGAAATTATTGTTACAGTCAAAGAGAACTTTGATTTCCTTTCAATTACTCCTTTATATCTGGCATATTTATTCTGTTATTTTTTCATCGTTACTTTTCATTAGATCAAAATCAACATTAGTTTGAGAAGACTCCGAAACAATATTTACTTCTTCAGCTTTACTCTGAGTAATTTCTTCATAACCAGAAATACTGATTTTCAAGTTATTTATTTCACCTATACTTTCATCTATTATGAGTTGATGCATATTTCGCTGAAATTATGACGGGCTCTATATTTCCTCTATATTGTTTTAAAACTTTCTTCATATTCAAAAATTTTATTTTTTCAAATCTCTATTTCATCTCAATTGTTTTTGAAAGCACCTTCATAATTGGAAACCTTATTTAGCAGTTCATTCATTTATCTTCGTTTATTTTAATTGTGTTTTTCTGATCTGAAATTTCATTTTTCAGTAAATTAATTAATTGTGTACCCTGATCAGTTTTTTTTTACTTCATTACTTTATTTTGTTGTACAATTACATGCTCTTCACTGCCTGTGATCCTCTTTTCATTATCTAATATTTTCAGACGAACTTTTGTTTCTTCTCTCCAAGTCCAGTAAATAAAGTCCATAGTGCATTGAGGGAGTCATAATGGTCTGGTCATTATTCAAGAAGTGTGCTCGTTTATTTTTAAAGATTAACTTCATTTCTTGATCTTTGAATGGTTTTACGGCCATTGAATAATGTTTAAACTCTAGAATGTAGAATACATTTATCAAAGTGAGATTTTCGATTGCAATATTTATCTTTACATCACCGATTTCTAAAATTTTTAATAATGTACCATTTGGCATAATTACTTCCTTGTTACAACCTGGGTCATCATTTTCTAATAAGTTTTTATTGGAAGTCATATGTTGGGTAACTCCACTGTTTACCACCCATTCATAAAAATTAAATGAATTCCCTGTTTTGAAAGGATTTAAATGGAAGCATTGAAGTACTGTGTCTGCGACATTTATATATTCTTCAGTATGATTAGCAGTTTTTTCACTATCAGAGTAATATCAAGCTATATGTCCTGCTCTGTCATATCTGAAACATTTCATTGTGCTGTTCTTGTTCTTCAGTATCCTTCAAAAGATGAATTTTTCTTACAATAATTGCTTACTTTACTTGTGCTAACAAATGCCTTACTGACCTCATCATTCTGCTCCGCTTCTTTTGTATTCTTTTCATTACCATTGAATTTTATAAATCATTTTTTTCGGTTTCGTCTCTTTAAACTTAAACTAGCTTAAATAAGCTTATTTCATAAACTCTCAAAAGTAATTTATTGACTTGAACATTCAACTGCAGTCACAAAAGACTCATAGCAAACTAAAAGGTACTTCAACAACTGTTGTGTCAACTTCTTCACCACGAATCTGTTGAACGAACTATTGAACCAAACTCTTCGCGTATCAGAAAACACCCGCCTACGTTTACATATTTTATTGATAAATCTTTAGCGTCAGTTTATAGAGAGGGGACTAGTTCACTATCCCGACATGGCTAGTGCTAATTAGGGAGACGGTCATAGCCTGGCCTCTGACATGCCTATATACAGCTGAAATTCTGAGCTTTTTCAAACAGATGGAACCAGTCACTACAAGTAAACACTGATCTCTCTCTCTCTCTCTCTCTCTCTCTCTCTCTCTCTCTCTCTCTCTCTCTCTCTCTCTCTCTCTCTCTCTCTCTCTCTCTCTCAGCGCTGACACCTGCACACCGACTGTCAACACACAGCTGACACCTGCACAACGTCTAAGTCAGCAGCCAGATCAGCACTCCTTAATCTAATCTGTCCTTATATATTTCTCCTTTTCCTCTCACCAGCTCTCATTCATCTCGTTACTGTACCTCTGACGTATTACTTTATCACTCTTATCATATAAGTTGTATTGTTTGTCTAGTTAATAAACTACTTTTTAAAAAGGCCCCTTTGGTTAATAATTATTTAACTGACGACTCGTTAACTGATGACTTGCGGCTGCACTGATGTTTAAGACTTGGCCTTCTCATTTATGAAAACCTCTGGACCTCTTTTCCTAACCTCGCTATGTTTTAGTCCGCCTTTGTCAGACCCCACACTCTCCTAGTGGGATTGTTTGCCTTCGCCTCGCTAAAACTAGCAGCTCCTTCGGAGAGACATCTCCCTCGTGGACAACGGTTGTCGTGGCCCTACAAATTTACTGAGTATTGTATCCCAAGGCAATCCAGTCTGCCTCTCTCCGGTTCACACTCACCTTTGTGATCACGGTTTTCGTCTAACCTCAGAGACCGAGTTTGAATTCTTGGTCATTCTAAGACCACGCAAACTACCTATAATACCTAGCCTGTACCTCTTCTCCTGAACATAGTGCACTGTTGGGGCACACATTCTATGATCTTATGGAGTCAGATCAAGAAACAAAATACGAATAAAACTGCCCACCGCCAGGCCGCCAGCAAAGGTCGAAGACCACAGGCTTACCTATTTATCTTTTTCTTGACGACCACCCGGCAGTAACCGAATCGACAAGACCTTCCTGGCAAAACAACCTTTAGTTCTTCTGCCGAATTTCTGAATTTCTTGCATCTTTCTTGCTAGCGTATTGCTTCTTCTACAGACTCCATAACATCATTATCACATTTAAGAGTATAGAACTTATTTTTTTAATATAATTCATGGATAGTGAGATCAATACTATACAAAGTATTGATATCGCCTGATCAAGGTCTGACCAAATGGTCAGCATATCATTTGGCGTAGTATACACGGTCAATTTTCTTAATACTTTCTCACATACCGTGCTAATAATATACTTTATTTTATTTATTTCCTTCATCACACTTGAAAATACAACATATTCAAATTTGCATCCCTCGTAGTTTTCTTTTCCATTGAAAATAACTTCTAATTTTCAGCTTTGTTTCACGTTTAGCGGTTTTGTATTATTATACAAAGTGTTATAATCAGGTGAAATTCAGATTCAACAAAAAAACAGCGTGCAATTCAGAAACACACTTTAACTTTAATGAAAAAATTATTGTTACAGACAAACAAAACTCATAACAATTTTAATCAAATCAAAACAAAAGCTTCTCCGTGTCACTTTTCCACACCTCGATTACCTCCAACCTACCCTCGTTTATCTGTTTAAAACCTCCCCTTTTCCCCTCTATCATTTCAAATGTTTTAACTTTCCTGTCATACAAATCACAATGAGCAGAAGTAGAGGTGAGACGGTTGATATGGATACGTTGACTTGGATTTGCCATCTTGTAGATTTTTAAGCAGTTAGTTGTCTTCACGAGTTTTCTGGGTAAAGCTGACCCGAGGTATATTTCGCGCAGAAATGAAAGATCCTTTTCGTATTCCTGGGCCATATCTTCGTTCCACGAGCCAAGAATAATTAAAAGAGATACCGTCCGTCATCATCACCTTCCCCCTACATCCCGAGTATCGATTCTTCACAGTTCAAGGAGATTAAAAAAAATTGTACTTTTTCATGAGAATTCGTGATTAGGTTACTCGACTAGTTTGCCAAGTTTCCACTAACCGAAGCTCTCGCAACCTGAATCAATCTATTTTTTTAATACCCTTTTTTGGTGTGAATTTATATTTAGTGTATAATTTGCTAAAGAGGTGCCCAACCGTGTCAACTTTCAATCGATTTCTTCTTTCTTAGTGTTTTTCTTTTCTTTTTTTTCAGGAGGTCCTTCCTAGATAGGTCACACGAGACCTGATTAATTCCAGCAAACAAAATATCTAATGCACGGTTGTTGCATCGTAACCATATTTTTATTTATATTCACTTTGAGAAACCTTTATTTATTTATTTTAGGAAAATTACAATTCGAAGGTTCTATGGAACTTCACATTACTTAAAGTCCATACCTCAATAAACCGTAAGTCCATTGCTGCCGATAGGACATTTTTCCTTTTCAACCATTATTGAGAGAAAATAATGGCGTAAAAGTCAAAATAATGAACACAATAATAGTAATAATAAATAAAAGATTACACAAAAGGGAGAACGGTTCAAACCTTGTCAGGGGTCAGGCCATAGTCGAACAGGCGGGTCAGGGGTGTCGCTAATGTAATATACCTCGGCGAGTTTCAAAAATTCAGTTTATTTTGCCTCAGGGGTCGATTATCGGAAATCGATTTCAATTTTGACGAAAAGAGGATCTTACCCTCTGCTATTTCCTGCCAAAGCTTATTAGCTCTAAGCTCTTTATAGATAAATAGATTGTTTACTAACTGTAAAGCTCAGGGGAAAATAAAAAACCTGGTAGCCGAAACTCAAAGAGCACTGTCGGTTAGTTGGGAACACTAAAAAACGAGCGATGCGCTGAAAACTAATTGGCACATCCATTCGAACAGCTTTTTTTTTATTTTTTAACAGGTTAAAATAATATACAGGATTTATAGATTTTTATTTATAGAAAATTTTGTCCAACCAAGGTATTTTAATAAATGTTTGAAAATATTTTTTTCATTTAAATACTTCCATCTAGGGCTATTGTACGGATATTCATATCAGCAGACACTCAGCTTTTTTTCCTTCACTCACTCATTCATATTGTATTTACAAATAACCCAGAAACGATCAGAAAATTATGTCATTGGAAGTTGTAACGTTCACGTTGGATTTAATAATAAATTTACTGTTCACCTCAGGATGTAAGCTCAGATCTTCCATATCATGAACGACTTCTCCATTTAGGAGTATCGCATTGCTAAAATGTGGTCATCTAGAGCTTTCTTTGAACATCAATTTCCACTGGGATAAATAAAATATGCATTATTATTACTAGCAAGCTTAAACTGAAATATTTTTTCAATAGGTATCCCCACGTCACAACGAGGGCCCAGGAAGAACGTTGTCAATCATTTAAGATACCTTTCGAAGGTTCATTCACTCCATGGCAAGCAGATAAGCAAGTTAAAAAATAGAAGTAGGATTTGCAACATACTGGTAAAACATTTTATACTATAATAATGATTTCGAATCAGTTTTAAACCGTCAATTCTTTCAACAATAAGTTTTCTTCGACAACTTCCCAAAGTAAACAGGATTTTTGTTGGAAGGATTTACTAACCGGAATTATGAGCAAAAATAAATACGCCTGAAAAAAAATTAAGTCCGTTTTCTCCAATGTTATATAATAATATACCTTCTCTATTTACTGTTCACAGGAAGCTATTTGAGTTTAAAATTTCTGAAAAATACGAAAAATCAATTTTAATGAAACGAAAGATACGAATTTTAGTTTTAATGAAAGATTGAATTCGAAGTTCTATAGAACTTTACATTGCTTGAAGTCCATACCTCAACGAACCGTAATAAAACCGTCCATTGCTCCTGATAGGACATGTTTCCTTTTAAACCATTATTGAGAGCAGATAATAGCGTGAAAATCAAAAGAAAGAACACAATAATAGTAATAATAAATAAAAGATTACACAAAAGGGGGAACGGTCCAAACCTTGTCAGGGGTCAGGCCATAGTCGAACAGGCGGGTCAGGGGTGTCACTAATGTAATATGATTCCTCTTCAAATGATTCCTGTGTGATTATTGTGAAGGGTTACGTGAAGTCTATTCGACCAGCCCCCCCCCCCACTTCATCAATGCAAGGGTGGATCCGCGCCCGGCTCCAATTTGAGCCGAACGAGTACTTGGTGCGAGTTGTTGGGCGTTATTGTTTACTGTTTACGAATTGTCAGATATTTACCAGTTTGGTTGCAAACATGATAGAGACAATATGTGTGATGGTAAACATCACTGAAAAGTATAGCGGCACACGGGCATACGGAGTGTTCACCGATGTGTTATTCAACAGCACTGGGAATCACATTCTGTTTGTAATTATTTTTCTTCAAAGCCCGACCGATTGGCATTCCTCCTAAGGCGTCTTCCTAGACCGAATGTTAATGGCTTATTTTTATTTGGCCCCAGATTGGATTGGTGGAGTATTTCTGCCTCAATGGCTTGATCTAGGCTGATAAGTCTCATCATACCCGGGTTTGGGGATGAAGGGCACAGTGCTGGGGAGACAAGTCACCGATTTTCCTACTTTATTAGATTGAGCATCTATAAAAATTAGGATCTGCTTGTCCCTCTAGCCTATAAACACGCTCCCTCTTAAGTATATTTATTTTGTAACATAGGCTGGCACAGTTAAAGACACAAAAAAAATCTCTTAAATATGGGGAATATTGTTGTTGGATTCTGTAGAAGATTTCTGGACTTGTTTCAAGTGCTGTTTTGTTTTTTCCAGATGTCCTTGCTCACATTAACAACAAGAACAAAGAACAAAACATGAGCATTCTTTAGTTTTTTTTCTAATTCTTACTCTCATTATTCCTTAATTCCTTCTAGAATAATTACATACATGAAATGTGAAAAGTTCACAAATGTGAATTATAATAAATATTCGCCATCGTATATCGATGTAAATCAAACATATATTGGCCTAATATTATTAAACATTAGTTCTGCCATTGATCCCACTATTTTTAATGGTAGCTCCCTCACACGGGTTAACCCGCCGCTACCATGACGTTGGTATGGTTAATGAAATTTTATATTTATTAGACTGTTCGCGTAGGAATTGCTGAGAGGTAGAACACCAACCAGACCGGATCTTTAGAGATCCCAAGTACCAGGTCCTACCCGGAATTAATTACTTATATGTTAGGACTAGTTTATTTTAATTCTATTCCTTTCCCTGTAACCGAGACAGTACGGTACTTAGGCTTCCATCTCGAAAAACGACTGACCTGGAACCCACATACGAGACTAAAAAGACAAGAACTAAACAGACGCTTTGGACAACTGTACAGACTACTTCAAAGGACATCCTATCTCTCAATAGAAAATAAACTACTAATCTACAAAGTTATACTTAAACCAATCTGGACATACGGAATAGAGAAAAAAGTCGAACATCAAGCGTATCCAATCCTTTCAATCCAAAGTCCTGAGAACAATAGTAAATGCCCCTTATTATGTCAGCAACAAAACCCTTCATAACGACCTCAATATACCCTACATTCTAGAACTCATCCCTTCCACGTTTATGAAATTCCACAGTAGCCTTTCCAACCACCCTAATCCTGTAGCACAGTCTTTGCACTGTGCCACTCATCCCTATAATCCTCCTCGGAGACTGAAACGGCAGTGGCCTCGGGACCTACTATAAACGCGTGACAGTGGGAGTCCTGGCAATGGCCAGTTTCTCCAATCATGTCCTATTGTATGAATGAGCGAGTGAATGATGACTGTAAATATGGTATGAATGAGATCATTTATCTGTATTATTATTGCCTTATAAAAGGCAGATTGTAATTATTGCACAATAAAGAATTGATTGATATATGTTAGGAGCTGGTACTAGTTGTGATTAGAGTTTTTAGATGCATACACAATTATTTTTAAATTAGGTTACAATTTTGATAAATACTACCAGTTAAACCGTCTAAAAACCATATGAATAAAATGCCGTTTAATATAAAGTGATATTATTTTAAATTTTCTATGTGCTGATATAAGACGAACTCGATATTGATGTGGTGTTGAGATAGATCATAGATAGAACTGGCCTTTGGGAAACCATGTTCATTGCCTGTCAAAATAGTTTTTCTTTTCCTAACAATCATAAAAAGGATCATTACCACAGCTAATAATCAATGATTTGAACATTTGATGATCTTCTTCATATTATACATTAATGTTTGTGTTAAAGTACGGATAGAACCTCCTAGAATTGTTCTCATTTAAACGACAGTGAAAGAGGATTAATTTACTGTCTTTTTTGTTCCCAAGTTATAATGAAGCAGTTAGCGCAATTCAAAAATAACAATTAAAGAAAATACAAACAATCTAAAAAATCTATTGGTGTGCATATTCTGGTTTACTTCCACAATATTAATAATTACACAACTACGACCAAATAATTCTACTAACTACCTCAGTAATATAAGTTATCTTTAGTGCTCATTTTGCTAAAAACTTTACAAGCTGAGTCCCTGCAAAATGGATGAGCCACTACAAACTACTGTAAGTTACTGCAACAACTTGTAAATCACTTAGCAGCCGCGAGACCCAGCTTTGGATAGCAGCCCGCCAATAAATACATTACACAACTTGATAATGAGCTGTGATTTCATCGTAATGCTGACCAGCTGTCATCATTCTTATCATTTGTATCTTCTTCTACAACTTGATAGTGATTGAATGAAATAATAACGATCATTTCAACTGAATTAAGCAACAAAAATTATCAGATGCACCACTATTCCTTCCTATTCCATATGTGTAAGAATTCGATTTATAATGTACAAATATTTAACACTGTAAATTGGGTAGTTCTGTTTTTTTTTGTATGGTTTATGTTTTTTTTTCAAACCCAAAAGCCCATAGATTTTCACCCTTATTTCTTTTCTGGAAATATTGAGTCATTCAAGTTATTAACTAATTACTTCTATGTTAGAAACTGGTGCCAGTATGATTAGTGTTATTAGTTATAGTACACGACCATTTTGAAGTTATATTATAATTTTAGTAGAGAATACTAATAAATCCGAATTCGATGGCATTCCTTTTAAATTGATATTTATAGCTAAAATTCTATGTATGAAATTATAAAAGAATATGAAAATTTTAGCAAAATTAAAAATCTCCCTACCCTAAAAAACATCGTGAGTTATCTTTTATATTTGGTAATAAAAATTAAACTATTTAATTAGGTATTATAGCCAGCAGACTGTCTACAGAAGCCACAGTTTACTTACATATATGTTCATATCATAATCGATGGTGTTGTGCTTGTGTATATATTAAGAAATAAAACAACTTCTGTCTCAGAGTGATCATGGACATACATAGTTGTGAAAAGTGAATGTGCGTCACGCTAATGGCATAGATGGGTATAAAACATATATTTCATTTTTTTTTTTTAGAAAATCGTAAGCCGCTGCCAATAGGATTTTTAAAAATAACTTGTTTATTTTTTGTCTCCACAATACGATCCGATCTAAGGCAACAATGAAATAGATTATTTTATGAAACCCCCATACTTCTATTTACGCAGGCTACAAACAGCTATACTGCAGATTTATGTTTTGAGCGTTCTTAACTACATCAATATATTTACCGTTGTGAAAATGTACTCGTACATGTAGTGATACAATATTTCATCAATATGCAAAGAACCGAAATTTACCTATTCCTGTCATGTACTGTCAATTTGAGATAACTCAATAACAAAAACTATAATTTTATAAAGGTATAATGTAATTCATGATTGATTACAAAAAAAAAAGTAACTTCAAAATTTATTTGTTTTTAACTAAATAGGCATTTGCAAGGTTACTGATCCATGAATCAACTATTATAACCGCTTTTTAGATTATTCCAAGCGACATATATATTCAAAAGAGAAGAAGCTAAGTGACGACAGAATAAAAATATAGTGACTCCTCGAAAGGAAGGAGTCTGTAAATCTCTCGGTTATAATAAATTATCCAACAGGACCTCCCACCGCTGTAATAAGTAGCTGCGATAAGCGACATAATAGATGGTGGCCATGATGTTTGTGATAGTGTCACGGCCCTCTTGATTAATATGGCCTATTAAATATTATTAAATTTTAATTATAGCTAATCTCGAGGTAATGGTTTCCTTTTTGAAGATGCTTTTTGAGTATAGTACAGGTGATATATCACTTTTAGAATGGAAAGTTACAGGCTTTATGAAAAAAATATTAAGTAAATTCATTTATTTCCTAGCTGAGCTCCCCAGATTTAGTGTAGTCAGAAATGATTTTCGCAATAAATTAACGTTTTAGCATTATTTTATTTTTAAAATGTTTGTGAAATTTATTATTATTACTAAAGTATTTTAACTTGATTTCATAACATATGTTTGTTCTTAATATATGAGATTCACTCTTTTTATACCTGCTTTGTTAAACGTCATTCCATAAATTGTGCCACCCAGCCATTAACTAGAAAACCTAGAACTATTACTGATTTTCCACTCAAATTATTAACACACTTCCTGTACACAGTTCAAGACTTCCTTTTAGTTGCTTCAAATCTGTTTATTAACTTTTTTTTGCTTATTTAACATAGTAAAGATTCTACCATTTTAATCTATTGGTTAAAAATTCACTCTATACTTATTGTATTTACTGCTACTGGTTGAGTAATAGTGTTGAACATTATGGTTTGTGAGGTGCTGCAACGAGTCAAAAAGCTTTAAGTATCTGGTGGTTGAACTCAACCACGCTAAGTAACGGGTGCAGGTCAGCGTTCTTCACCCTTTCGGCAGAGGTATGTCTAGCAACTTTTCGATGCATTGAGAAATTGAGGTGGCCCATTTATGTATGACCAGATAGTACATTGGAAAAATCCGGGGAGTTCACAAGCCCTTCTTCTGTATAGGAGTTTGACAAGACTTTCCCCGTTTGGTGGTAGAAGGTTATGCTGTCTGGCTTTTTGGTTTTCGCGGTGATATTTAACTTAGCCAGCTTGTCATTTATTACGTTACAAACTTACTTGGACGGTATAACAGCTCTTGTTGCACTCAGGCTATTTCTGTAAGCCACAATCCCCTCAGCGAAAGCGATCACCATTTCAGACATGTAGATGTAAAATAGGACAGCAGACAAAACGGCTCCTCTGGGAACTGCACAGGTTAGAGGGAAGGGATTCGTGATGCTGTCTCCTAACCGAATCCTAATTGTTCTGTCCATCAGAAAGGAAACCAACACGGTTTATAACAGCTTCGGGCACTCGCAGCCACAGAGCTGTCTGCACAGTAGATAGTTACCGTGGGAAACTGACTTGAAAGCCTGTGAACAGTTCAACAATATCATAGCTGCCTGCCGCTGTGCACTGTGCAGAAAGTGGTCTCTACCCGTACCTTCCCAAGTGAAGGTCAGCTCTGTCCTCGGATGAGCTTGAAAAACTTTTATTCAAACTAAATAAAATTTTAAAGTAAACATTTTATCGTAAAGTTATTACGAGTTATTCAGTGGGACAAACTGATTAACTTCCAGACGTTGACAGACCACTTCTCTCCTTTTGCGTATGGATATTTTCATGTTTTAATTAAACTACTTATAAGAAATCTGTCCGTAAAATTTTTAAACATATGAACACCAAATTGCCTGTATGTCTTTCATTTGTCATTTTTAATCTTGGCTCGAGGCTAGTATAATGACAAAAAAAGTTATATGTTTACCCCGCTGTTACTTCTTCCTAAGCGGACAAACATTACGGCACATGCAGCCTGTTCGTGGATGTGATGAAACCCCTTGGACAAATGTGAATTGCGCTGGAATATGGATGTTGGAGGCTGACTTAGAACCTGCTAGAATTGCAGTTCTGGTGTTGGTCATTGAAAACTACAGTAAAAAACAAAGTCTTGTTGTTCATGGTTCTTTGCATATTATGTTTTTGTTTGTTTTTTCTAGCACATCTATCCATGTTCTGTCATTCCAGTAGTTAAACCTCATAATACGTACATTTTTTAATTATTAATTGAGAATATTGAATAAATGTTTTTTTTTTTGTTTTTTTTATCTATCTCCCTCCAGAGATCCCTTTAGTGAACAAAAAAAGGTGGAAAAAATTATCGATCTTGATAAAACATATTTTGAATTTGACATGATACTAGAAGTATCTGGGAAGCGATCAGCCGGCATAATGACGCTCTTTGAAGTGGAGGTAACGTTACTACTGTGTATCCTCGGCCCTAATTGAATATCGCAAATTATGTAGTCAAAACTGCATTATCAATATTTTTTAAACCCCAGTTTCATATAATGCATTATATTTATTTTAATGTGTTAATTGATGCCCTAGATTTGCTAAAAATATAATAAATCTTATGAAAAATATTTAATATTGAATTTATTAATCAATTACTAATAATCAAAAAAAAATTTTTTCAATCTTATTTAATTTATGACTACACCGGTAAGAAATTTAACTCCTTCTAAAAACTTCTCTACCACTAGTTTTCGTCAACATACGAGACGTTCGTGGATCGTACAATATGAGTTAAAAAACTATTACGTTAACTGTTTCTATCACTCTTGTGTTTAGGAGAAAAACTACAACCTAGGCATGAAATCGTGACACCTGCCTAGAATACACACAGAATGTACACAACTGATCATACTGTCATCATTTAACAACATGTGTGAAGTATGAGCTATATAGGCTTTGAGTTAGAATCGCAATTTTATGGCAGTTTAGTCAATAGGTGAAATAAATAATTATTATTTAGTGCCACAACATATGTAATTTGATACCCTACTTATTGTGACAGAAAAATTTAATGGGTTTATTTAATACCAATTAATTAATTAATAATTCTTAACTCAGTTGTAGGCAATTGATAATATTTTATCGGGTTATTTCATGGTTACAGGTGAAAGCGAAGCCCACCTGAACTGACATAAGTGAAAACAGGGCTTCTGATTTTGAATATTCATTAGATACCCGATCTACTAACTTAAGATCCGCAATTAGATCCATCTTGCTCATAGTGTTTTTTGAGAGTACATGTTTACTTACATCCATACAACCGAATCGGCCGACAATGTTATTCGGCTATTCACAACATGCAGAATTAAATAAAATAAAATATACTTTTGTGGGAGGTGCAACCTTACGTAAAATATAATAATGATACTTTGTATAACATGAATTTTTTCATGGCTTGAATATCCCATCAAAAAAGTTTTTGACCTCTGGGAGAATGAAATCATAAATAAACATGATCCGCAAAGATTAGGGAGCTTAGATGAGAGAAGTTGAAACTGAATTTTCCACGGTCGAGTTTAACAAACTGGCTTACTGTTGGCTTTTGGTATAGAATAAATATAATCAAAAAGTTAAGCATACGTCCAGAAGGATGCCGGTACTTTGGTTAAATTCTGAACCATTGAAATTTTTTTTTTTGGGCAAAATTAAGTATCACTTAAATGGCAACTGCATTTTTATATATGATGAACTTAAATACATTTATTACACCTTTACAGATACACCAAAATTTCTATTTCAGTGATACACTTTTAAACAGTTAAGGGTAATCATCTTCTTTCTTCTGACCGTAGTGATTTATGATAAAATAAAGTTTAAAACTAAAGATAAAACTTGAAAAGAACATGAAATTTCGTTTTCGTGTATATTGTGTTATCGATATGTTGAGGGAATATATTCCAAAAATTTAACTTTCAGGGACCGAAGATAATTAATAGACTGCATGAAGCGATTTCGGCTACAATGCAAAGAAGTTTATTCAATATTTCAGAAACAAATAATCATTTTCATTGAAGATGTGATTGATGTCCTAATTATGCCAAAAACCCGAAAATACGACAAATAATGGAGGGTCATTAGAAAATGAAGTAGTAAAAAAACTTCCCATCCTAATCAGTACCAAATCAAATATCTAACGGATCTCAGTAATCACTGTTAATATGTGTTGGTTAAAGTGAACTGTAATCAGTAAAGTTATTCAAACTGAATCAAATGTTGTTGTTTTTTTGGAATACCACATTCATTTGTAGTCATGATATATTGCATCAAGATTTACTTGAGCTCCCAAAGATGGCAAAAATAAAAGCAACCTTGGGAGAAATAATTACGTATTTCACGTCATTTTGAATAGGGTAAACTATTAAAATAATAAGATCTCAAATCTTAATTAATAATAGCATGCTGGTTGCCGGCCGTTCCTCGTATAGTTGAAAAAAAAATATATATATATTTCTTTATTGTGCTATAATTACAATCTGCCTTTTATAAGGCAATAATAATTAAGATAAATTCTCTCATTCATACCATATTTACAGTTCATCATTCACTCGCTCATTCATACAATACACACAGACAGCCCAGAGACCTCCCCCCAGAGTTTTTGGTGTCCACCCACCAATATTTATTTAAGTATCACTTAAATGACAAGCTCACACTGCCATTTTTAAGTTCTACAAATACTAGTTAACAAGGAATGTCAGACCTGCATCTCAAGGAGTTAAAATATATGAGTACATGCTTTCGTTGGGCCTAAATTTCACTTGTTCGGTTCTAGCTGAAAATAAAGGCCAACTGAGCGACTTAAGTGAACTGCACTTACCAAACATTATTAAACCGGTCGTCCATAAAACCCTATAAAACCCATAGTCATCAATCTCAATTTCTTCTGCCTTTCACTTCATCCTCTATTTCTGATTTCTGAAATGTTTGAAGGCTCTTTTCTTCACCAAAGGAGGAAAAAGATAAGAAATGGCTGAACAACAAAGATAAATTGACGTGAAGTTCATCTAACCTATTCACCGATAACACAAATAACCGCCACAACGATTTATTACATGAAGTAACGAGGAAGCAGTGCTACTAAACAATATACCATACAAATTTAGTTTTAATGTAATACTGTCGTTTGTTTTGTTTCTTCTTTAAATTTTCAACTTAAACTATTACTGAATTCAATACGCTTTTCGGCCTTTAACATATATTTATTGTGATATAGCAAAATGTGTGTCCCCATATTATATGAAAATTGACGAAGATTTTAATTTTATAATTATTGTGGCTTTGTAGTTTCGGTATTAATTTCCGAAAGTAGGTAATGTAATATATCTTTAGTAAGAGAAAAAAAACTTGTAAAAATTTAGAATATGTTAACTATTCTTATTAAATTTAATAAGGGACTGGAGGATTTTATAAAGAATATCAGATCAATTTACTCGCAGAGGTTAACGGATAAGCTGGTTTAGATGGATGCAAACCACGGCAATCCTTCTTTTTTAAATTCGCCAATGTATCTTCACAGTATGTTTATTTAACATTATTCAACACAGTATGTGTATTTAAAAGAAATCTGTATTTAAAATCTGGAAATATGGACACCGAATTTCCTTTATGTAGTTAATAATGAATAATGAAGGCTGGCATATGACAAAGGATCAGGAGGATGTTTCCCATACTTTCCTCGTCCCAGGCTGTAAAACAACGCGGCAACTTGCTGGGTTTAAGTGGATGAGATGACACCAAAGGACGAATGTGGGTGGTGCTGATGATGAAAGCTGACCTGGAGCCTGCCTAGGAGAGCAACTTTGTTGTTGTTCATTAAAAACTGCAGTTAGTTATTAGTGAATACCATGTCATATTTAGAGACAATTGATTTAAATATTCGAGTTCTGATAACAGTATGTTTAGATACAAATATTCATGGAAATTCAATAGTTAAGACCATGTGGTTGTGTTTTTTTTTTAAATATGTGTCATGAAACGGTAATATTTTGTTTTATGGAATAAAAATATTTCCCATATTGATATTCTAGACAAAATGATGTTTTATCGTGCATATTCCTAGGTGTTTTAGGGATCGTTTTATAAATCAATAATAAAATCTAATAGTTCATGATCGTCTTTATTTCTCGGGCACATTTGTTCATGTTAATGTTCTATCATGCCAATAGCTGAATCCTAATTAGAGGTTACATCAGAGGTTACATTTTTAATTATTAATTTAAGATATTAAATGAATGATTTTTTATCTATCTGCCACGGTGAGAACGAAAGGTGGACAAAATTATCGATCTCCATTAGACATAGTTAAATATAAAAAAAATATTCATTTCTACAGTAATACAAATATTGAAAGAGCTGAATGTGTTCTGTCGCTGGTGGCTACATCGGTTACAGTGTCTAAGTGATTGGTGGTTAGTGTTTTATTAATTTAACCCTAACTTTTACAACCTTACAGCCTAGGCCCCAATTAAATATCGCAGTAAATATTTAATTTATTTTTATTCTTTTCTTTTTTAAAGTTATGTTTAATTAATTTAGTTCGTCCGTTCTATCAATATAAATCATACAGTCCACTTTCAACTATCACAGTTTGTTATTATTACATTCATGTCTTCTATAGTTTGTATCTAACAACTGTGATTAAAATCATTTTCGCCCCTGTAACGAAACCCTTAATACTGTAAAGCGTCACACTTGAATTTTCGTTTTCTCACAGACATTATATGGTATTTAAGTACAAATATGCAGTGAAACATCTATCTATTGTACTAAAACGATACTCTGAATTAATATTCTAGTTTACAAGCAATTGTATGAATGTACGAGCGAATGATGAATTGTAAATATGGTATGAATGAAAACACTTATCTCAATTATTTATTGCCTATTAAGTAAAGGCAGATTGTAATTTCATCATAATAAAGTTGTTGTTAGTAGTGCAGTTTACAAGCTGGGAGGACATGACCTCCTCTGTTGCATGTGTGGTTGGCGATGCACCACTTCACACAGGCCAGACTCAAAGGACCGCACAAGCATAGGGAGAAAATTCCATTAGCTCCCTCTGAGAGAATTTGTTCTAAATACTTCAACTGAATTAGCTAATTACATGTTGTAGCTAATGGTGTTACATCATTTAATAGAGGACTTAGTGCCTAACCAAAGGCGGGCGGTGAATAGGGGTTGCACTATATTACACAGGGTTTATTACAGCCGAGACTGGAGGGAGAGCTTTTGTTGCCTAAGTAGCAACGAGGGGAGTGGCCTACCTTGTTCTAATATAGGTAGGATCTTGTCTTTGCCCATGGGCTTCGTCTCATATTGTTCCGCGAATCAAATTATCGCAAAGCTTCGATGTGGAGATTATGCTTTAAAACAGGGAGGATAGCAATATACCTTTCATAGGTCCCTGTTTCTGTATTTATTCAAGCTAGCTATCGTAAAACTGTAGCTATCGTATCCAATAAACAGCTGGAGATCACACTATCGACTTATATTCCATTAATTACAATCAATCATTTGTGAGGAGATGGCTATATTTCTCATGACTTTCTAATATAAATCGGGACCACATCAAATACGGGTAAAAATATACGGGTTTCTTGTTCAAAAAAATAATTCAAATGTTCCGAGATAATATAACAAAAGTACGGGGAAAGCAAATTATAGGGGAAGAAACTCTCAAGCCTCTAATTACTAAGATCATTCAGGCTTGGAAGTTAATTAACAATTTAAGTTGTGATTTTTCCTTAGGGTTTGGGAGATATTAAAACAAAAATTCAAAACTTTATACTTTTAGAGCTTAAACAATTGGAATCTCTTTACTGACTTATCAAACCAATTTTAATTAGTTGTTATTTCAAATGTTATTTCATTTCAAAAAATCCCGTGGTATTAAGTAATTTGAAAATAACAAAACGGAAGAATATTTTTGTATCCCTTGAATCCTTCATGAATTTATCCAAAACCATGTTAGGTCAATGCACCATTGAATTCAAGCCATAATAAACGCAAGAGGCCCTATTAATTTAAAATTGTGATAATTTCAAACTATTTAATACCACTAATATTTATTTAACTTATGCTTGTAATATTCCTAATATGCTACCGATGTGGAGACTTTAATAACAAATTGATTGGAAATCAATACAAATTCTGTAGGGTGGCTACTTTGTTTCCTCTCAGTGTAGTTTGCAACAATTTTAAATATTTATTCCGGATTTTCTACAAGCGTATTGGCGGGATGGGCTATTTAATCCGATATTTTATGACAAAAAAATACTTTATTAACAGTTCAAATTGGCTCGAACCAGTGATTTATATAGATTGCTCTCAAAGCCCTATTTCATGAAATACCTTTTTTTTTTATACCGTCTTTAATTCTTCTTTAACAATGATAATAAAAAATCTTTAGTTGCTTATGAGTTATGTCATGAGAAAACACGACTGTCATTTTTAGCGTGTAATATTTTGTAATTATCGCTGTAAAGTAGAACATCTCTTTTGACTTAGCGTTTATTTAGTGATGTATAGTAAATAATCCTCAAACCGTTGGTGTATGTAATGCCTATTGTCCATTGCATTAATACATGCATTAATAAAGTCACAGTCATTGATTGAGAGCATAGACTGGTGATGAGAGATGAACTAATACGGAAGCCCACTCATTGACTGGAGACCACTGCTTGCCTGCCAGCAGCCAGATAGGGAATGTAGTTGGCGCGCTCACTATCTCCACCTCTCAACAGCAGGTAGTAAAGTTGTCTTCTGTCCGCTTGTGTATATGTCCAGGTATATGTATGAATATATAGTCGGACAAGCAGTCGCTATCTCTTCTGCTTTTATTCTGTCAAGGAGTGAAGAATTAAAGTTAGTTCGTTCTAGGTCAGCGTCAACCAAAGTTTACCTCTAGTAGCCTTGTGCTATCCATAAACGCACTTAGTGAGTGAGGCCTAGAAATAAAATAAAAGGTTACTCATAAGGTTCTTAATTATTTTATTACAATAAAGAGATAGATAGAGTATAATAACAAATTGCAGCCTCAAAGCCTCTTTGCTCGTCAAAGTAATGGTCTCAGAAATTTCATGCTTAACTTCAGAGACTAAGATTACTGCAAGAAAACAAAGGGTAGGTATGAAAGGGTGATGGGTGTTTATTTTTAATGTCATATTGGTGTATATTAAGCGACCATAGCATTTTTAAATGCATAAAAATATGTTTTAATGGTGTTCATGTCACCCGTTGATGTGATTGACATTTTTATTTAATACTATCCGAGTTGTTTTATCTAGATATTTTGGGACAAATGTATGTCTGATTATTCCAAAAAGAACCATTCGTTTAAAAAGGAACTCTCATCCCTGCCTTGTATGGTGTATTTTTCATATTTCATATTTGAGCCGAATGTCAAATTTGATTCATTGGATACTAAGATACAACACAGTAGGTGATGTACATACATTTTTCGATTGAAAATAATAAGTAGGTGAAGCATAAGAACTGTTCAAATTTGATTTTGAGTTTTCTCTTTCTAGTTGAGGCCGCAATTGTTACATATTGTCCTTACTTATGTTGTAAAAATAATCGATGTAAAATCGTAAGTGTCTTATAACAAATCCTTTTAATACGATTGAAGTGTTCTTCTATTTCGTTTTGGTGTTACCAATTACACATATTAAGCCCACTATTAATACTCAGAATGTGGTGTTGGGCAAGGACCGCCTAGTGTCGTCTCCTAGTGAGGAACTAAGTCCTCTGATTAGCCAAGTTCGCGTTCGGATTTAAGTTCACACCCAAGTTTCCCAACTATAGTACTATTAACCAGAATTAGCGGAGAACTGAAATTAAATTGTGACTAGCGTTGTACTCAGGCCACCCACCGGTGGCTTTGGAAGTTATTGGATGATGTATTTCGGGACATCATGTCATCGGCAACTGAGTTAAATTCTTTAAATTGAGTTGAACGTTGTTATTGATTTTTATTTTCGCAGTTTTTAGTAGATTTTTTGTATTTGAATGATTTATTTATTTCTTCAGATACATAAAATCATTGCTTTTCACAAACGAAAACATTCAAATTATGGAGAAAATGAGTAAAACATCTCCACATGCTGATTTATTAGTTTAGAGCAATCGACACAAATATTTATAACCAGATCAGTTGACGCCATAAATGTAGACTACATCATTTTTAAAATTACCGTGTACCTCAAAGACCGTTGGTCATAGAAGCTGTGTGGAAGGTTTGGTAACATCATAACGGTCCGCTAAAAAGGCGAGGGATAGTAAACACCATTCAAATAAATAATTGGACAAAAATCAAGCCGAAACTTTGCAAATAATAAATTATATTGTTCGTAACCTCAAATAGGGGTTGTTGGTCAAAAAAAAATTACACCGAAAAATGATTCAAAAGCTATGACTTTTTTATAGCACGCAACTTGCACAAGATAATAAAACAAAAGTATGGGAAAAGCAAAAAGAGATTTGGTCTCAAGTCTCTAACTACTAAGATCGCTCAGGCTTAGAAGTTAATTAAGATTTTAAGTTGTGAGTTTTCGTTTCAGGGTTTAGGATATATTGAATATTAAAAAACAAAAATCTAAAACTTAATACTGTGAGATCTAACCATTGGAATCTCTTTATTAACTTGTTAATAAGTTGTTCTTTGTAACTTTAGAAAGTTTATAACTTGTTCTTTATAAACATTTTAGAGTCTCAATGTTTTTGTTTTTCTTCAAAATCTAAAACGTTTACGTTTTCACCCATATGACTGTTTTGGGCTAGACCTCTTTGAGCAAGAGACATGGAACCTTTCATAGAGATCACATTTGACATTGGAACGAAATGAAAAATATGCCCATTTCCATAACCCTAAATAAGTGTGATTAAATAATTAATTAGTTTCTATTTAAGAAAAATATTTTTTTTCTGTTATATTGCATAGAATACCTAGTTAAAAATTGTAAGCCCCTTCAAAAAACTCCATTGACCCTACAACATTATTTCACAATTCTAGAGCAAATAGGTAAACTGTTTCTTGCTTATGCCTGTTTCAGAAAGGTCTTACTTTATATAGTATATTTGTTTGTAACATTCTGGTGGATAGCCCTTTGCAATTTACCTGTTTTCAGCAGGTGTATGTACAATTACAAATAAGAGCACGTATGTAATTTTAATTTTAATTTTTATATTTAATATACCTTGCTTGCATAGGTCTTTACTAAAAAAAAAAATCTGGACAAAATTAGTTTTTTTTTTCATGCGTCCCTTAAAATTTGAAATGCGTAATTGTATATGTGGTTAAATTCCCATATAATTAAATTTTGCTTTAATTATTTCTTTCAAATTATTTCTTTGCTTTAATAATTTGCTCAAATTATTTCTTGAGCTCACTCATTATTTATTAAAATTGTAAAGGTACTCTCCATATCACACAAAACACGTCCGGTTTCTCCAACATTTTGGCTCTACCTAGACCCAGCTCAAGATTAATTTAAGATTTAGTGCAAAGATTTTTCCCATGGTTAAGAACGCATTACCAACAGTGACACCAAATTAAACCCATAGATGTTTCAAAAAATTATCTTTAGAGCTTACTTAGTAGTGGGACCTGGTAGAGTGAGGAGAGTAGATGTAGCTGCCCTGGTCATAGGGAAAAAAAAGATACTACTGTGAGTTAAATATCCCTCAAAAGTTCTTGAGGGAATTTTAAGCTTAGAGCTGTCAAAAGCTTTTTTACAATAAATAACAAATCATCAATTGTGGAAAGATAATTCCACAATCTAGCAGTATACTTTTTTTTTATTTTAACATACTAATTTTTATTATTTGACAGGTTATGAGTAATGGGTTATTATCTAGTAAGTGTATAATATAAGATTTCATTTCAATGCTGTTAATATCAGAACATCTAAAATTGACTTTTCGATTATTAGGGTTAATAATAATTGCAATAATGGAACAGTACCTTTAATAGGATCACATGAAGGATTTATTTAAGACCACTACGTAAATAGTAATGAGGAAATATCCATGAATATGATTTTTATAATATGGTATAGCTTACCATACAAGTTAAAATGGGCACCCTGATAAATATGATGAATATATTATCCACGATGTATGAGTATATCAATATAGAAGCAAAGCTGAGGTATTAATACAACCGGTGTTCTAATTGGTCGGATATAGTCTGAGCGAGCCAATCAGATTAAACGGCTCGTGTCGCCTGTAATATGCAGGGGGGGGGTAAGAGGAGCCATGCTATAAATGGTCATCAAAACTGATGATTATCACGAAGTCATTATCATAAGAGCTCGCTGATAGATGTGGCGCCCATTCGTGTCTGAGTGTCTAAAGAGAGCGAGTGGACTGCGGAAGAAACCTCAGCCGACAAATGTCCGGGGAGGCGATGGAAGAGAAACCCCTCATGATTGGATTTAGTGAGAAATCACTGGAGACCATTCTACCGTGAGTATCTCTATCCAGTTTTGTGTCCTTGTCTATTTCTCACTGCTCTTTATATATCGTCTTCTCCCTTCTTCTCTTTTTTCGCATCACTTCTTGTATCCCTGTACCCGTGGAGCTATAGCTTACTGTAGGATATATGTACAGCTAGCCTGTTTTTTTGCTATTTAAATCATGAATAGCTTTTTAGCTGTTACTTTTTTTTATGTTAGTTTCATTTTTTTTTCAAGTTTCGTTATATATTGATATATAGCCCACGTTAATATGTATATTTTCTTAAATAACAACCGGATGAAAAAACAAACATTTTTCACAGAAAGCTGCACAGATTCCCTCCAAATTTTTATTTTTGTTTTCCAAATTTGCTTACATTTCGCTTATTGAGGCACCCTCAGGACTCCCTGAAAAGGTTCTAAAATATAAGTCTCTTTTTGGAGTGTTGACTCGTTAGGATATATATTTTTTTTTTATTATTTGCCATGAACTAATGGTGCCTTCAGGCCCTTTTCTACATTGTTTACCTGAAGCTAACGTGGCCTCCAAGCCCTATTTTACCTCAGAGTACTAGGTAAACGTTTTTAAACGCTGCTCTAACCCCATGCGCTCAGCTACATAGTCGTTTATGTTTAAAATAACCTTAAACTTCGGTCAAGCAACATGTGTGCCAGTACAAGTTAGACTTTATTGTTTATTTTATCCCTAGACATCTTTTATCCAATGATTACCGCTCAGGACATGATTGGAGAGACTGGCCATTGCCAGGACTCCCACTGTCACGCGTTTATAGCAGGTCACGAGGCCACTGCCGTTTCAGTCTCCGAGGAGGATTATAGGGATGCGTGGCGCAGTGCAATGACTGTGCTACAGGATTAGGGTGGTTGGAAAGGCTACTGTGGAATTTTGTAAACTTGGAAGGGATGAGTACAATGATTACCACGGATAGAAGATCCTCAGATGGTAAATGATTTTATTTTACATCGTCTAGCTTCATTATTATTTTATTGTTACATCGTTTAGCTTCATATTTCAGAATCACTCCTTAAACTACTACGTGTACACCTAATACCTAGTCAAATCGACGAAATTGTGAAATATGCCATTCAACATTCAGAAAGAGCCAATAATTTCAATGACAGATATTGTAGTGCCATCGGATATACATACAGTCAGACTTTCCATCACTTGTAAAGTAAATCGACCTCTGATGAGAAGCCAATATTTAG
This sequence comes from Acanthosoma haemorrhoidale, assembly GCA_930367205.1. NCBI lineage: Eukaryota > Metazoa > Arthropoda > Insecta > Hemiptera > Acanthosomatidae > Acanthosoma > Acanthosoma haemorrhoidale. Next base: position 82,585,570 of record OV884011.1, read on the forward strand.
TATAAGGTCCTTAAAGAATTTGAACAGTTTTACTTTTTGTCACGGTTTCTTTGATTTCTCACGAGCAAGTAGTTTTTTTTATATTCAATTAAACAACTTTTGTCTCCCATAGTTTGTTATTATACTTTCTGTAATAATCCAAGCAATTTTAATTTTACAATAGGATCCTGGAAATATAAATAAAACAACGTTTATATGTTAAATCTGCGGAATATATTTTATAGTATTATTGGAAAGACGATTTAACTCTTAATTAATTTTTGATTCATTCATAGAGTTTTGAAATGCTTTAGACGGAGGATTAAGAGAACTCCAAGTATCCTTGGAGTAAAGAAGTAAAATGTTTCTCCTAATTTGAAGTGTTGCTATCATTAAAAGCAACCTTACGGAAGCTATCCAGTTCATTCATAGATTCAAATGAATCTCTGCTAGGTACAGCTGCATTTTCACCCAGCTGGTCGTCGTTTTCTTCATTTGTTTCCATAAAACCTGTAGCTCCTACTGAAAATATATAGAGATTTGCAGTTATAGATATTTGTTCAATTCGATTGAAATGAGCGAAATTTTATTTTACATATTAAATAATACACATATTAAAATAAAACACCTGAACTAGTAAGGCTATCCAATGCAAACTCAATAGTAATTCACTATAGTACGTCCAGACCACCGTGTATCTCTTTTGAGATTCATTAAATTTATGTGGCCCGATAATGTCAAATTAAATCCTCAGAATTTTACTGGTAACGTTTTGTGGAATTCAATTTTACTTATTTAAAATTAATATCATTGGATTTGAACAAACCTTGAGCTAACTTAAACTTCGTCGAAAACCGTTGCTAACCAACATACTTGCTACCAACTTCATTCGCTCTTAGAACACAACTGGCCTTAATTGTCTAGCAAGTACATCATCAAAGTATAATAATATAAAAAAGCACCACATTTTCATCTAACAACGCATAAACTATGTTTGTAAGAAAGGTAGTTCCTTATAGTTTCAAGCATATACCTCACGAAACTGTCAGTATTTATAAGTGATTGCCCGAGAATTCCTAAAACGAAGTCAGTTCTTTAAATTACCACTGAAAATGTACACGGTAAGCTTGGGTCTGAAGGAATGCCTCAAGTTCATACAGACAGTAAGTTCAGACGCCAGCTGCGAACGTCAGACCTTAAGTGCTTCAGCCTGTTCGCGTCAGCTCCCCCTCTTCCCCGGAGCAGCTTTCAGTTTTAAGTTCCGCTACATACTTTTCATGTTATTTCAAAGTGCCATTCGTATTGTTTCAAATTACATTTCTGAAGTATCTCTTTTAAGATCTTGTTTAAAAAATCGATTCAATGTTTAATGTATAGTTTAAAAAGGTCATAGGTTAAAAAATGCAGAAAAGGTACTTTCTCTTAAAGTCCTAAGTATTCATGCACAATAATAACACCAAACTTCGACAAGCACTAGTCTGTTTGGGTCTATCGCATTTTCATACCCGGAATTCTCACTCCCTTCTAGCAATGTTTCCTACAAGTAAAGTCAAACTATACTTACAAGATTTATGATCATTGTATTTAACTATTTGTGTTGTATCATTTATAGAAATTCACAATTTTTTTTGAATATGGGAGAAGAAATTCATAAACGGGCTAAGAACCCATGAATATGCTCATTCGTAGCTCATCCATGCCTGACTAAGAACCCGACGGATGGTAAGAACTCTTTTACAAACAAACAAAGGTTTAGTAATGAACAGTAGAACAGTAGTTCTGTCGAGAGTTCTACTGTTTTAGATTTAACAAGGGGGCTGATATTTTGTAACGTTTATAAGTTAGCTCATTTATAATCATACTTAATAGGCATACAGGTTTTAGTTTCGTGCACATCATTTGGCTAGAGAGTTTTAGGAATACGTTTTTATCCCCCTCCTGCTTAAATAACAAACTGAATAAACTCTCGTGAGAGAAAACCTGTTTTTTTTTTTCAGTTCTACTGTTTAATTTCATCAAAGAGGAACTTGTCGCATTTATTTATTACGTAATTTAATGCTGTCGAGTTTCAGAACTGTAATATTGCGAGGTATTATACCCCCTGTTGAGTTCAATTTCCCTACTACTGCTAAGTTTCAAAAAGTAGCAACAATCAGAAACATTGATCGCAGTGAACAAGACAATGGCAACAGTGGGTCACGTACACATGTGAGAACTACATCTCCACCTTTACACAGTTTACAGTTTTTTTTAAATTGAGTGAGAATAGACCATTTGGCTGGAACCACAGGCGCAGGAAGGGCGGAGATGAAAGAGATGCACAACCATAATGGGATAGCAAGGCGAATATTCAAGAAACAAAAAGGTTGGCCAACAGCAGCAATCGACCACCCACAGCAACAACAAAACACAGATATGATGAAAACTCTCCAATCTTATATCACTTTTTTTACTCACCATAATTTTAGTCTGAACATGTCTTTCCTTTGTTTCAGACAAGTTTCAGTTAAATTATTATAAGACTTAGTGAATGTTTTATGCATTTCTTCACTCTTATTTCTGTAAATATCGTTTAGTATCAAGCCCATGAATTATTTTATATTTAATCTAAAGCATTCAATAAAACTAAAAATCTTTATAGCCCGACTTTCACTCTAATACAGTCCACTTCCCGTATTCATTAATATACAGTCATCTAGTAATCAAGACATTTAAAGTTTTTCAGTTTTTTTTTTACATATATGTGCTCCAACGCCTAGCCAACTTACAACGGCAACGCTGGAACCATGTATTGCTTAATTTATTCGTTAAGTCACAAGGCATAGCTCTCTTAATAAGCTGCTGAAACAAACGGCATATCTTTTTTCCTCCTATATATAAATCTCCTTATCACACACCTACCTCTTCTCTAATATCCCTACCTCATCCTGTTGTCTAATGTAGATATTAATTGCCAGTCAAGCTGACACGTTGTTTAATTAAAAATGGTACGATTCCACCGTAGTAATCCAAATCATTATGAACAATCAACATGACAGTGCTGATAACTATGTGTACTGTTGGCAGTAACACGGTAACAGTTTGTTCACGGTGGATATTAACCATCTTACAAAGTACTAAGCCTTGAAGATGTTAGCCATCATTGGCCATCTATAGACATACAACTACTAGGTACCAAGACCTTCTCACCATTCAATAAAATCAGTATCAGGTTAAGGAGTTAGGTAAAAACCAAAGCATCCCAACAAATGCAGATCACAAATGCAGTATTGGACATAAAATGAAATACATTATTATATTTGTTTATAAATGTGATTTATTATTAAAAACACAACATTAAATGGTTTGGGTTTGGTGATATTAAGGGCTTGAGTGAGCGAGTGCCATGATTTAGGTCTAACTAAAGGATTCCGTTAATTGACCATCACTATTATTTAGAGCAGCGAAAACACTCACTCATTTCACATGGAAATTATTTACCATCTATTAATAAATAATTAACAATAGATTAATAAAGGACTGAAATTTTAAATAAATAATAGAATAGGCAATAATCTTTTTTGATGTTTTTCATAACAATTCATGTATTATCAACTTCTCTACAACAGTTACTCACATTGGTCCTAGATCAAACTATATCCTGGAAACATATCACAAATCTCTCACCCACATCTCCTCGTATGAAAAACGCACTAACTCCTAGTATTCTCTATAGGAGTGGGTTTTCGTTAAAATCATCAGTAAAGAGTGTTATATTTATTTTTCAGTTAGCCATGTGTATCCATACTTGGTCAGAAACATTGACCACCATTTTTAAGGAATTCGTCAAAGAAACAGGTTTTTTTCCACTCAGTGTAACTTATATTCAAGTGTTTATTTTAGAGTGCTTTTCAAACATTAGACGCGTTAAATCCTCCTTTAATACTCACATTCTTGCTTCCTAAACATCTTACTATCCAATGATTACCACAGGTAGGAGATTTAGCTAGAGCGTCAGACCCAAGGTATGATAAGTTATTTGACTGTGTCTTTTTATTGTATTCTGTCTATTAATTTCATATGGCGGAATGGCTTCTCAAGTAGCTTTATCTCAATGTTTACAGCCTATAGGCAAATTTTGATGAATTATTATAACATGATTCATGCCAACTAGACATTTTCATTTTCTTTATTCACAATTTCCAAGAATTCATTAACTTTTCATTGATTTATTTATTTATTCGTTCAGTTACAAGGCATAGCTCTCTTAAGAAGCTGCTGAAACAAACGGCATATCTTTTTTCCTGCTATATGATCATCTCCTTATTACACACTTACCTATTCTCTATTTGTCACTAGTTATTATGTCTCTCATATAAGTTGAGATTAGCATAACTACCTAGTTTGAACATGCAGTGGAGAGGAGAGCAAAGTTCCCATCCAACGACTTTCAGGACCTGAGGAAGGAGGGGCTCCTTCCGTTCTCATGGCAACCATGCTAACTATACTACCCTTTTAGCATGTTTAAATATATTAATATGGAATGGCTTTGATCGATTTCAGCGATAGCTACCCAGAAAAATCAATAAAAAAAACAATTTTTTATTTGCCTGACCATGAGATATAGGAAGCTTTCCGGTGATTTCCTTTCAATTTTATAACGTCCGATAAAGTGAGCGATGTGTTATAAAACTGAATCCTCTCTTTAAAGGTCAAAGAACAACTTATATGGCTCTTCTTCCATTCTTTTTATGCGCTACTATAAAAATGTCAGTACCGTTTGTGCAGAAGGGACTGCAGCAGTCTGGCCTCCCTGGTGGAATATCTGCTATATTCATTGACTGAACTGGCTCCAATCAGTGTGTAAACAGCTTTGTATGTACAGCCAAATGTGTATGCTATTGGTTTGGTTGTTCCAACAGTTAGATCCTTGGTGAAGTAAATATGGCAAGTAAATAAATAAGAAGCACTAATGAGCCTAGTGGTATCAAAAACAAAAATGTAAAACGATGCGACACTCACACGTCGCCACATATAAATTGTGTTAACCTAGAAAACATATTTGGATGGCAAATTTATAAATCATGTCAAGACCAGAAGGGAAATGTAGAACTGGGACGTCGACAGATGATTGCTCATAAGCCCAAAGGTAGAGTCTAATTTTGAAGATATTCAAAGCAGTGGCCTGTGTGACTTACTATGAGGTGCTCAAAACCATTAAATCCATGTGACATTTTTTATAAATATTTTCAAAAACACTCTCCGCTTCGGGTTATAAGTTGTGTTTAACATATAATTATGCAAATGTACCAGAAAAAAAACTTACTTTTAAGAGCTGTAGTCAGACCTCAAAAGCTATATGCGAGTATAAGTACTGATTATCCCCCCTACCTCCGTCAACATAAAAACGGAATACCATTTGAAATACATTACAAAAAATAAACTTCAGGGAACAAAAATATAATTCTATATTCAAGGATTCAATAAAGATGTCTTTATATCTTATTTTTTAGTTGTACTATTTGTTCATAAGGTGATCTTTAGTGTAATAAAACGGTTTAACAAAAAACAAAGTTTTTTTAATTTAAAATACCTTGTACTGTTTTCGCAGGGTCCTTTTATTGCACTTATATGTATGAACATCGGTATGATTATGTGTTTTATATAAGTATAAATAGTACTTAGCTCCAGTTAATAGTGCTGTATAAGCATATTAAATTTTTCAAATAAATATCTTCATAATAATTTATAGGCACTTAAAGTCCTCAAGGTAACGTTTATATAGTACTTTTATTCATACGTCAAATTTTCTGGAGGCCAACTCCATATTTATAAGAATGTGCCCCGAAAATAAATAATGCTTATCAATCTATCTAATCAAGATAGTGCGGTGAGGGTACCCCAATAGTTATGTTATTCAGCCAACCGTAATCTAAGCTCAAGTAGCTGTAAAACAGTGTGACGCTTACTAAAAGCAAGTAAGCCCAAGGCCGAAGCAATAAACATGGCCCCAGTCAGCTTTCCAATTACCTCTATTACACCTCAATGGAAGAAATAGTGGCGCCACAGACACACTACTTGTCTATCCAAGACTGACTTTATAGCCGTGTCTACTTAGACAGGCCACCAACAATTATCCACCCTAGGATAGTGATTGCTACTTAGTCCGAGTGAGGGAACATCTCATTAGTAGGAATATCATTCTTCATCACCACTAAGTCGGAAGGAAAGGGATAAACCTCATCCTGTCAGTACAGTAGGATAAAATGTATTTAGTTGATCTGAAATTGTATATGTATATTTCAATAAAAATATCTGCTGATTACTTGTGAATTAAAAACATAAAATAAGCCGGTTTTAAGTTTTTAAAAATATTTTTAAGCTTTCTCAAGTCGCAGCTTAAAAAAGGCTATTGATTACATCTATTTCCCCAGGCGGCTAAGAGAACATTAGATACAGTAACAATAATAATATAAACAATAAATTATAATAATTTTTCATATTAATTTAGGTTTCATATTGCCTTTACCCGTTGGGTCGTTAGCGTAACAATTAGCGGCTGTGTATCGGTGAATATTTCCTTAAAGATATCTACCACTTTTCTTTTAGTATCTTTAGAGTCTGGTTCGCGATTCCTTTGGAGTTTGGTAGTAGCGATCCACCAGTTTTTGAGACTAAAATCTCTAAAAGTGTGAGTGCAACCGTCAGCTGCTAGACGCAGTCCAGGAATAACTAGTTGGCCAATAACTATTTCTTTTTCTGAGCTTCTCGGGCTCAGATTGGCTAGGACCAATACCTAAGATTTTTTACCACTGCCTGTGCTAAGATTTTTATTTGATTTATAGATATTTTAAAAAATGAATTTCGGAAACCAACAATAGAAATTGTACTTTTTAATTAATAATTATTTCAGAAACCCACGAGCAGTTTCAGAAAACTCTCTCGATATTGTTCCTTTCCTTTATGAATACATATTTCTGGAAATTTCAATGCATAATATATATAATTTCTTTAAAATGATCCTGTAAAATTATGAAATAAAAAAATGTCGACGCGTCGGTCACTAGATTTAGAAAAAAAAAATCAATCAAAACAACATAGAGAAAAAAAATTATATTTTAGTCCAGGGCTTATGTTATATCCTTACTTTATTCTATTACATAATTCATTTTTAATGAGACAAATTAGAAAAATTAAATATAGAATTATTTACAAGAAAGACAACACGTTATTTAACGATTATTTGAACAGTATAATTATAAATGAGTACGACATTCTATGAATGAAATTTATATGACAAGTTCTCAATTCTATGTGTTATAAGCTAATAATATCCTATTAGTTAACGAAACGGTGAAACGTCATAAGATTATCCGCTAAACTTTACAAAGCATGCCAGCTATGTTAACGACCAATATACTACATAACATATAAGTTTATTATACATGCTTTGAAAAATTGATAATTTCATGATTGCTATATATAAGCATAGGCTATAATAATGATAAAGCTGAGGTCTATGAAATAATATTGTAAGTGGGATTATATCTCATCAGCTACTATATGGCTTAATAATGATCTTCCATTAAATCTATACACATATATATTCCTTTCCTCTAAGCAGATTTTTAGATTTTTTTAAAGGCAGAGCATTAACGTACCTTTAGAAGCAACTATTCTTGAAAAGGAAAATATCTGAATTTAACGAGGGTCAATTTTATTTCATTTCACCTGAATTTACTTCTGATGCAGCAGCATCTGCATGATAGTAAGTAAAACTCCTGACTCCATCTCCATTTTAAACGCTTTAGAAAAAGGAAAACATTTTTTTTTATAAACTTTGAAAGGATCTAACAAAAATATTTCCCATCCAATTAATTGGGAAACTCTCAAGTTTTCTTCTTTGAGTGCGTCTCTTTTGTGAATGGTCTCGCATGTTAGTATTGCAGGGAATGAAGAAGGGCACAAAAAAGCCAATATAGTCTGGACTAATGACGATCACAACAAGAACCATTACTTCACAATTGTGAAGAAGTGGACTACACATTAAAGAAAATGAAGACGAAATTGATCCAAAAAGGGATAAAGGCACTACTTCACTTTTTTTGACTTTCGAAACCAGGAGCGAACAGAATACCACCACCAGAAGAGACTTCAAGGTAGAATTAATGTCCAGATGAGAATAGGCCATTGGTTTTTCACATATTCCTATCTGTTATTATTTACCCCCCCCCCTCCTCACATGTGAAAAATTTAATAATATTGCTAAATTAACTATCGATCAATAAGTGTTACTAAAATGCCTAAATTATCAAACCATAAGGGAAATTTTCGATATTGCCAATTAATTTAAAAAAATTCATTCCAATGACGAAGAAGAAATCAATGTCCCAGTGGGGTAGAGGCGTTTTATATAATAAATAAAAATATAATTATGAATAAGTTTATTTTTTTTCCAAAGACATAACAACAAAAGGAGTCAAACTTGTGGTGGTTCTATCTGGGTCGAGGCGCCGTCTAGTCTACTGCAAAGTGTAAGGGGTGGTTGCTACCAGCACTAACGGAAACTATAATTTATCTGTTACTCGTTCCTACTCATGCAGGAAACAGGTCAATATTTGTAAAAAATCCAAACACCAATGCATTCCTTCCAAGAGCCATATTAACTGAAGTAAACTAAAAATATTAATATATTCTAACTTGATTAAATCTTTTATTTTTCCTAGGACTAACCAAAACACAGCCGTAAGAAAATGGTTTTAGAGAAGTTCAAAAATTATTTTAAACTGTTTACAACAACGTAAATGGTTTGTTAACAACTTGTTCGTTCCTAGTTACGTTTAAGAAAGTTCCACTAGAAGTGGAAACATTTTTAACCTTCATAAAAACGTATCCTGTTTTAGGTAATTCGTAAATGGATGTAATAAATTATTTATCACTAATACTATACTAATAATACGCTACTAAATAACAGTAAAATCATAATTTTAATCGTCGGTTTATTCATGCATTACATATTTTAGAACTAGCCAATCAGGAGGGTCATTATCGTCCGTTAGTTTTAGTCTTAACATCAACTGCAGAGGTGCAGATTTTCCATATTTACTATATTTCTTCAGCTCATACCGTTTACTTTTACTTTGTTCTTTACGCTATTTCTTGTTTTGACTATGGTTTCTTCTGTGTTTCAGCTTTGTTAGTGGTTTTTCTTCTGGGCTTAATTGTTCAGCCAATTTCTTATTTCTTCTCACTACTTCCTATAAGGTTAACAACAGTCTTGAGGGTCTCATTCATTTAAGAACGACAAATTCATGTGTATGGGGATTCACTTTTCAAACCTACAATTAGTTTTCTTGCACATAATCTTCCTTAGTTTGAGTTATTCAGTAGCTTCCTATTCCTTGCTATAAACCCTCACTGTTGATAATAATTTTTTTCTTTAATTCAAAATCTTTATTGTGATAAAAATACCATCTACCTTATTGTGCAATGAGTAATTATGACAAATAATCTACCATCATATCATATTTACTATTTTTTCTGTCAACAGAACTGTTTTCTGCTTGGTGATGAGTATGAAATGAAATCATCATAACAACTTGTAGGTAATGCTATTGGTCAGAAAGTTTTTAACTGTTAAAGGAGGCATTATTTGTCATATGTAAGCCATGTATGTCCAATTATCAACCTTCTTAACTATCCCTTTGTCGGGTCAAAAATTGTCGTCAAATATCCGGAAAGTGGGGAGGAGGCGCCCACCGCTGGCTAGGATCGCTACGACCTCTAGCCGCCGTCCGGCGAGCGCCAAGAAAGAGATAAGGCGGGTGGGTCTTTCACCCTGGCTACCGGCCTAGTCGGCGGGCATCTTAATTCGTTTTGATCTGACTCCATAAGATCTTATAAGGTGTGTCCCGACAAAGCACTATGTTTAGGAGAAGAGGAACAGGGTAGGTTTACAGGTAGTTTATGTGGTCTTGGAATGACCACAAATTCACACTCGGTGTCTAAGGATAGGTGAAGACCGTCCGGATCCCAAAGGCGAGTGTGAACCGTAGAGATGCAGACAGGATTGCCGTGGGAGACGCTACTAGGTAAGTTTGTAGGGCCACGGAAACCGTCGTCCGCGAGGGAGAGTTCTCTCCCAAGGAAGTTCTAGTTTTAGCGAGACGAAGGCAGGGATTCCCATCCGGAAGGTGTGGGGCCTGACGACGCCGGACTAAAACATAGCGAGGTTAGGAGAGTTATGCAGAGGTAGTTGAATGAGAAGACCATGGTTTTGAGTAGAGCAGTAAGCGCCAGTGCAGAGGGAGAGAGAGAGAGAGAGAGAGAGAGAGAGAGAGAGAGAGAGAGAGAGAGAGAGAGAGAGAGAGAAAAAAAGAGAGAGAGAGAGAGAAGTTTGGTAAGTTCTATTGTTTGACCATCGAGGGATGGCTCCCCACCTGCGGCTGTCATTTTTTTTTTTTTTTTTCCCTTAGCTCTCAAACTTATAAAATAGGATGTGGGAAAAATAAAGGAAAATTATTTTGGGCTAATGAGTGCCTTTCACTATGGGGAGTCCCCCCCATTTGAAGGATGTATGAGAAGGATGTAGGGTGTGGAATGCCTAAAGGAGGCGGGTGGAATCAGGAAGGTAGTGAGAGTCTACCGAGGGTGGTTCATAAGCTTTATTAAACATAATGAAACACAGATAGATATTTTCTGATACGAGAAGAGGGGAACTTATAATTATTCGTAATTAAGAGGTGGCCACAACACCCTTCTACTTTTTAATGCATTCATAGAACTTTAACGTTTTAAAAAAGGCTTAAATGGGCCCGGAGTCTTCTATCTCTAACGGGTATCCATTTTGCTTGTCTTATGGCAGCTCAGGCCAAGGAACGCCACCCTTTTTTTCCATTTGAGGCCAATCCACTTGCTAATATCTATGTTGCTTTTATGTCAACACATTGTACCGTGACATATTTTTTATAACTGATGTCAATATATATTGTTAACTGACCATTTAAAAGAAATAATCAGAGACGAATTCTTCATTTCATTTATATTAAAATGGGCAAATAATGCAGGGCTGATGGAACTAATGTCTATTCCTGCACAGGGCATTTTCCGATGCCTTATATATATGCAGACCGTGAATATGATGGAAAGAGGCCTTAAACAGAATAAGCTAGCTTTTGTTACGAAGGGAACACATGTTCAACTCCACATCTAACATTGCTTTTAGAATCGCCAGCAATGATTAAGAGAGACAACTGCGAATAGCTTCTTATTTCTCTGAACTTTTCCAGAAAAACAATTGGAGGGGGAGATTTTTCGTGATATGTTACTGATAGATTTGGAGTAGATTTACTTTCTACGAAATAGGAATGAGGTACTTTTTCCTGCGAAGAAGCCACCCTGTTATGTGTTGAATTAATTATGAAATTAGAAGATGGTGTCTCAGCCATTTTCATATGTTTTCCAATATATTGCAAAGAGGGCATGTAATGTGAATCATGTAAATATTTAATAATGGGGTGGGATAAGTTGTGCTGGGTAATAACTTAAAACTGGGATGTTGCTATGAAGTCAATTTTTGTGGATGACTTCTTAATAAACTTCAATATTTAACGGTGTTTCTTTAGATGATGGTGTTTTCTCATGAAGAATAAATCCCCCAGGATGTAGTTAAGGTGTAATGAGGAGAATCTCAAGTGATGGTCGTTGCATATTCTTTTCGACTCATTCATAAACATTGGATCTTGTTACGTATTCATGTTTTCACACGCAGCCTCCATCATTAAGTATACGGTCATTATGTATCAGGGTTTACCTGAATTTTTTTAAAAGCTCATGTGTTTGACCTTTAAACATATTTGAATATTTTATATACTCGCACGGTTTCTGGACGGTGGTGATCTTTCCTATATGCTCGTTATGTTTTTTTAGCATACATTTTTACCACGTTTTCAGAAGATATTATTATGCTATTGTCCATTATACTGCAAATTTTTTAAACATAAAAATGTTCTTTAATAACGTTAGTATTAAAATTTAACCCCAACCTATCTTTCAGTTACTTTTTACTAGGCTATAATAAAAACCCAACAGTAATTTAATGTTTTTTTAAACATACATATTTCGAGATGAAATATACGTAACATTTCGAGATGCGTAGAAATTAAAAAGTGATTAAAAAAAATTGTCAATAAACCGTGATTTATTAAGTAGTTCAAATATCACAAAGTTTATTTATTAAATACAACTACACAATTTCCATGGTCCAGAAAACTTAAGCCTCCCCACATCAACTACTTAACCCCCTCCCCCTACTATACCAAGCTACTAAGTACTCTACCTATTCTACTATCCTAGGATACCTTTGCTTGGTATTGTTTTTAAAGTCAATTATTATCTTGCGGTACGCGTTGTCAGCTTAAATATTTTTATTTGCCGTTGTTGAAAAATTTCGCGTGGTCCATACAATACCTGGCTGGTGTCCGGTTGCAGACCACGGTCCATCATTTGGTGACCACTACACTGCAGCTTAAGTGGTGCGGTTTCCGTGCGAGTTTCCACGGATTTGTAGGAAGAATGTGATGATGACATTTTGTCACTTTCTACGTTGGGACGTCTATGTATAGACATCTATGCCATACGTAGATTTATATTTTTGAATATCTATATATATATGTAATAGAATATTTTTAACACCTCTTGTAAGAAGTGTTATATGTATATCCTGCAATGTAATGTTAATATGGAAACAATAATATTAATAGATAGAATATCCGAAGGGAAAAGTTGCCCAAGTTGTTAAGTCCGTACCAACTTTCATAAAGACGGATTGGAGTGACAAGCAATTAACAGTTGTCCACCTAGAGTGAAGACAGAAATAAGGAAACTATGCATCCCAGCAAATAGGGAGGCCTTGAGACAGCGTAGTAGACTCGTCCTAAGCTTAGTTATAAAAATACGTTTTTAACACAAACACATGACAAAGTCAGCGGCTTGGTGAGATAGTAAGTGGGGAGGAGTTCTGCTTAAATAGGACCGGGGCGAAAGGGTAGGTAAGCCTTACTCGACTTCGGGGCGGTCCTCGTTAACAGCCTATACTTCTTTGTTCGCCGAGTTAGACTAGCTTGGGTGGAGGCCTAGGACGAAGTTGGGAGACCTCTGACGTAGGGACCTTGCACCTTGCACCCATGGAAGACATCGTCGTAATAGTAAGAATAATTTCTAATTGTTAGTCAGTGGTATAAATGGAATATTTTTCACCATATGAATTCATGCTAAGTTTTGATTTTGAAATCATTGGATGATATCAAAAATCCGAATAAATATCGTATTGTAAATCTTTTTTATATAAATTAAATTCCTTCTATTGATCGCCATGTCAATTTATTACGGTTAATTACCTTGGTTTAGAGTCCATTGGGAAAATATCAAATTAATTAAATATTATTGAGCAAACATATTTTAAAAACACTTTACGCTAATAAAATTCGCTTAGAACTCGATACATGAATATCATGTATTATAAGTTGAATAGTTGAATGGCTTCCATTTAAATCATGTATTTTAATTATTGAGGTTGAGGGTAGAGGCGTAACGCTTAGGGTATGTGAGATAGATATAATAAGGTTATATGTACCTGTAGAAAGATACTTTCCTTATATATTTCCCTACATTTTATGTAACTGAGTACAGTTAGATATGTTTGATACATGAATGATACATGAATCCTTGTAAGTATCACGAATAATATAAAACCACTATTAGTCAAGCTTGAGAGAAGTTTTCTCTCGAGAACGTTTTTCTGATTTTTCCCCCTGATTGCAGGTATGTATGCACCTAATAAAACATGGTTGTAAGATCTGTTAATTATATCAAAAACAATTATGAATAGAACGAAAGATCCTTGTATCATTACTTTCTTTAGCCTTTTTATTTTAAATTAACAAATGGTTAAACAAACATGATATTAATTATTGAATATTTGCTAACATTAATGGTCATACCCAAGCTCGAAACAGGAGTCATTTCATTCGAACAGTTAAGTCTATCATCTGTCTGCCTGAATGTCAGTTTTTGTGGATACCGATACCGGTCACTAATCAGTAATCAGTAATCGCATTACTCTTAAATTTTTAAGTTCCATTTCATAAATCTCAAATATGGGTCTTTGTGAAAAAAGTTTTCTTAAAACTAACAAATTTTCCCAAGTCTTTGACTGGAGATAAAATACATTTTTTTTCGTATGATCAGGGAATATTGAAGATGGTAGCGAAAGATGATCAACATAAATCTTCAGTTTGAATATTTAAGACCAATTTTTAATAAGTGGCTTCCATAACGATCAAACTATTACATTAAAAATTTATTTTTAGTGATTGAGATTGCTATACAGACAAAAACACGTAGGTTCGTAACAAGTTTCCAAGAGGTTAAATTATAATAACTACACAGGTGGTCTGAAAAGTTTCCGACCTCAACATAAAGATGATAATACAATAAATAAAAGCTAGTAAAATAAAAGCTTTGTTAGGTCGGAAACTTTTCAGACCACCCTCCTATATAGGTCATGATCATGTGAGCTACTAGCTCGCAAGTATATAATTATAGTTCCTTCGAGTTCAAGGGCTTACGTTTTATATAAGCAACAAGTTTATTTCATTGCCGATAATAATACTTTTGGATATTAATAAAATTAATCATTGATGTAATAAAAAAAAATAACAAGGTTAGCGTTTGTTGAATCTAATAGTCATATTCGTTTAGATGATTTGATTCTATGTAGTTTCCTGAATTTTTTAGGTTTCAATTAAGCGGATTGTAGTGTGTTGACTGTTCTTAGCGTAATTGCTAAAATATCAAAACAACCTGCCCTCCTGATGTTTCCCAGACACGCTACTCTCCTAAATATCCAAAGCGTGTTACTCTTGTACTGTAATCTGTTAAATTTCATAAGCATCATGTTTCCGGTCCACGAAACGATATTATACACTTTCTGAATAAGGTGACCGCAATCAAGAGGAGGTTTTCTGTCTGAATTGCTCCCCCCCCCCCTCTCCGGTTACTCGGTTATTTCATGTTCCATTCACCAGGGCTAAAAATAAGAAGAGGAGAAGAAGGAATAAAAAGAATTAAATTCGAGAATAAAGGGGCAAGGCGGAGTGGTTAGGGAAATAGCATTAAACTTAATAACTGGCGCTTGTAGCCCAAGGCCCGCCAGCGCCGTTGGTGGTTCTCAGTAAATGACGGTCCTTTAGCGGCGGTCTCAACGGAAATCGGATATTTTACAATACCCAATCATCGTCATTTCCGGGGCCATTCTTTAGTACATCTGTGTAATGCCTGGATCATTCCTCCTATCTATCCTTCGGCATTTATAATTACATTTCCAAGTTAACTTAAGTGTGAACTATAATTCAAATTGAATGTCCGTTCTGAAAGAGTACTTTACAAAAAACAATATTCAAATATTTGTAATTATAATTGCCATGACGGTCATGGGGTTTGAGAGGAAGTGTGAGAGTATTTTACCCTTTTAACATGAGAATACAAATTCCCTAAAAGGAGTCTCTTATGCAGCAACCGTTCAACAGTATTTCAGTTATGCCTCAGATGTGTGGAGTATACGTGACAGAGATAATTCAGCTATTATTTTTACAAATTCGGTCATCGTGTATGTACTTTGAAAACCATTATATCTGTCATGTTGATAACGTGGCTCGAGCAGCAAGACATACTACTTCCAATACAATTTTTTTTATTAACTTTTTTCGCTGAGCCATAGAGTTTTGGCTATAGCCGTATTTTTGAGTCTGTATACGTTTCAGCAGGTAAGTGCACGATTTTTTTTTTTTGAAATTTGAAACATTTATGAAGTAATGAGTAAAGTAGAACACGAAACATAACATTATGTTAGAAAGCCGATTGTGGCCAAGCAGTAATAATCAATAAAAACCTACACATTTACCTTGATAACACATTTGAGCTCTTGTGAAGCTCCGCTCTCACTCTCAAGTGATATGACAAGTAATAAATAATGTATTAAATTTAATAGTACACCGCGCACATAGTAGGAGCATCATACTCCAACTGTGAAGTAGCGGCGTATGCGGACGACATAGGGGTCTACAGCACCAGCCTCAACCCAGCGAAAACTCTAAAGGCTGCAGAGGGCGCCAGTCAGTTAATCACCGACAGGCTACGAGCTGTCCACATTCAGGTAAACCCAGCCAAGACGCAAGGGATCGTTTTCTCGTTCCAGCACGGTAAAAGAAAGCTTCCACTCAGCTTTAACATAGACGGGACTGATTGCAAACTTGCCAATAGCACATGCTACCTAGGCAGACACATGACGTTCTACACACACCTGTAGAAGAAGTTGAAAAGAGTACGTAGGACTTACTACTCTCTCCAGCATCTCATCACAAGCCCGGCTATATCCCTGAGGCTGAAACTGCTCATATATCAGAGCATCCTGAGGCCAGCACTGCTAATTCTAGCTCCACTTTTCCGTTTTCTCCACACCAGCACCATAACTAGACTCCAGAGCTTCCAGAACAACATCCTGCGCACGGCACTATGGCATACCCCTTTTCGTGAAATGAAGGCTCTTGATATCCACGAAAAGTTCGAGGTCCCCACCATCACCTTAGCCATCAGAAGAAGACACATCAAATTCTTTGACTCGATGAAACATTGCCAAAAGCCCCTATTCCAAGACCTGACACCCACACCTCTACCAGCAAGATGGCAACTCTCTAGATCTGGGAAAGCAGACCAAATGGTGGACATTACGGCCCTTGGCCAACCAACAACAAGCCTCTGACAGGCACCCATCACTGCTATCCAACTGAATGAGCTTGCACTACATGCCTAGAGAGACTCTATGCTCAGCCTTCGGTGGACTCTCACCACTGCACCGCAATATTTCCACCTCTCCCGAGCCTTCCCACACTCCTTAATTCCCTCACTCCACCTTCAAACAGGTACTCCTAGTAAAAGGATCCGCTCACCCCAAATAAATTCCTTTATTTTTCCCTTATCCATAATCTTAAAAATTTGAGAGCTAAAAGGGAAAAAATCATTTATAACTGAGCTGATAGTGTACTAGATATAACAGTCTATAATGAATAAACTGGCACCTTTGAAAATAAATAAATAAAAGAAATAGTGTTAGAACATCAACGTTTGAACTTTGATAATTTTATTTACTTCAGGCATTTGAATTAAGTTAGTCAAATAAATACTTTAAGACTCATGAGCTCGAAAAAACTTTATTGGTAAAAAGATTACAAAGACAATTTTTTTTTTATTAAGATATGAAAGGTTACATGACAATAGGATGACTGTTTAGTGGAGGAAATGTCTGTATATATACAGTGTGGTAGCAGAGCTGTCGAGTGAGCTAGATGGGGCGATTCAAGTTTCCAAACAATTTCAATCTGAAAAAAAACATTTTATTGCGTTAGGGATCATAATTAGCTCTCAGAGTTATAGAGACATAGTTAAGTTTAGTATTAGCAATGTTGCGTAATATCCCACATAACTTAGCTGTACTATTCCTCATCACTTATAACCTTTGGATTTGACCCTGTTCAAACCTCGACCCTGCGGAACAACTAATTGCCATCCACTAATGTCATCGTCCAAACGACCGGCACACCTGTGGCAGTGAACGTTTCTCGCTGCTCTAATTGGCCTTGGGTTTTGTTCCTTTGAGTACTTTCCTTGCCACGAGGAGTTTACGTTTACTGTCGATAATCCTCCGATAAATACATAAATGTACATAAAAATCTAAAGAAAACATTGATGTTATATTGTCATGGGTAAGATAAGTGTAGTGTATTGTAAATTCTTGCATACGATTTAACAACAATTTATAAAAGTCAGTAGTAACAATTCAACAGCTTATACCCATAATTCATATAATCCACTGAACAGTTGCTCTTGCAGTTCACAGCATGCGCCAATCAATTTGCAAAGACTATTTCATGTAAGCAGGACTACTTTCTTACCCTCGCACTTCGCTTAATACTTTTCTAATACCGGACCTTTCTTACTACTTTTTCCTGTTTAGATACTTATTAATCTTACTTTACTTCATTATCTACAGGGCAGTTACATTTTTGAGTGTGATAATTCATTTTAAATAAAACTTAGTTATCAACCTTAAAAGTTGCGTACCTCATCTTATTCTTTCCGCCTATTTTTTTTTTGGAAAATCATCAGTTCCTACTTATTTTGAACATTAAATAATTGTTTTTTCATATATACGCTATTAATTTGTACTGCTCTAGCTGTGTTAGCGTCTTAGTGATAAGTGCGATAGCAAATATATTGCTCTACAAAAATGCTTTTACGATGATTTGATTATCAACAAATGGAGCGCATCTAATTTTTGAACCAAAACAAAACTTTTAATTAAAGTTAAAAAAAAAATTATACCCTTGTTTATATTAAACACTTTCTAAGTTCCCGTTTTGTTTTTGTTGATAATGCCAGGATTATCGTCATGTTAATATCTTGTCGTATAGTACTCGTGCTATTTTCAAAAAAACATTTGGAACTTGTTGGGAAATACTTTTACTGCAACAGACACAGTTTTATTTCACTCAAATCCCATTTGAAGTATTTTCGTTTTGTCACATGGTTGTATGTAAAACTTTCAAAATATGTTAACAATTTGTTTTGTTTTCTGTATTTGTTCTAAAACACCCTATATAATAACACAATATTAACATTATCTATAAACGTGACTAAGTTTGTTTTAGTTCTTTGCTGTATTACCTCTACTGCAAGCCACTCTCCTTCTGCATACTTCCCTTACAAATTATGCGGTTTTCCAAAATAGTCTCCTCGAATACTAATTTCCTTCTGAGGAACGCTTCCCGACTACATTTAATATTGTGCTATATTTAGAAGCGAGGGGGGTCCATCAGTATTCATTTACATCTGGAGCACGAATCGCTTCTCCTTTGTCTTCGGTCTTCAGAAAGGAGTGTTGTAGGAAAATAGTTTATTCCATTAGTCATAATGGGACAAACTCCAGTCTTCGAAATTAGGCTAACTAATTTATTTTTATGTAATAAATGTCAATCAATTAATTGTTGACTTCAGTTCAGCTCACGGATTAATTTAAAAGCTGGCAAGATGCCGTATAAAACAACGGCAGGTCATCAATATGCCCTCAATGCTGGAGGGCATTAGCTTGTAACCACTTGAGCACGTTCAGACCTTTACCACTACTCTATGGATGGATTCCTTGGTCTCTTCGAAGCCTGTTTTGTTTTTCCATGTAGTTGTAGAAAAATGCACTTTTCCTTAATGTTAAGAGTGCTAAAATGTAGATGTATATAAATATAACAGGATTACGATCAGTAAGTGGATGTACACAATGTCATCTATTTTGTTTTAAAATATATTTTTTCTACACTAAATGTGCAAACAACAACTCACACGTGAGCGTGAATCAACGCATGTGCTCATATTATTATATGTATGTATATCCATTTACATATTCAAGACCGAAATTTTTTACAAAATGGCACTCAATATGTACGTTCATCGCCACAGCGTCATAGTGGAGCCAATTCCAAAATATATTTTTGTTGATAAAAACAGTTTTATCAATCATTTTAGTATTTAAAACACAATTTCTCATTTTTTCCCGATCAGGTAAAAGTTATAGCTAAACTATGAAAACAAAACACTTAGCCCTTACAATATGTGATAAAATAAAAATTGACAATCCTCAACAAATTATAATATTCAAATGATACAAATGTTCATAAATGAATCAATAAACGGTGAAGCAAACCGTGCCTTGTATCTCAATCAGTAATCCGAAAGTATTCGATTATCTCCAACAAATATCTTCAATATTACCGGCCTCCGATCTCTCAAACCGCAATTGATTAAGGAACTATGGAAGAGTAGAGTCGTGAACAACGCGTCGATGACCATAGAATGGGGAGGACGAAATGTGCATAGACGAACCAGGAACTCAGAAGTATCGACATCCGATGAGACAAAAAAGGTGATATCAGAGATCCTCAAGGGAGTCAGGGAGGCCGAAGATGAAGATTTCTTGTAGGATTATAGGTGGGGACCATGTTTTAATTCTCAACTCAATCGGTTTACCTAAAAAATGTTTACCTTTGAGTTTGATTTATATGCCTAAGCCCAGAACATAAAATAAATTACTAACAAATCACAAAAATATATTGAATCATCCATGAATCAAAAACAAAAATACAGTGAACTATAGGAATAGGTGATAATAAAAATAAAAATAGAAAGAAATCATAAAAAAATAAAGTTTTTAGAGTAAAGAACTGGATTTTAATAGTTTTTATTTATTAATTAATATTTTAAAAATGTTTGATTGTATATTTAAAGAATAAAATTAACATTTCCGATAAAAAAAAAAAAGGCCCGATTCACACCCAGATTCTCTTTAGATACATATTTTTTATATATGTTTATTTTACGGAGTTAATTTTTTTTTCTTTAAGGAAAAACAATCGTGAGTATAACACACCCTATCGTGTGATCTATCATCCTCTTTTATTTCTCCAACTTTATCATTCTATGTTTCTACATCAGAACCACACCATGCTATCAAAATTCATAAATAGTAAGTTGTAGTTTTTATAGTTGAAACCCAAGAGGTTATCTTCCTTACCTGTGGTATTGGTGTGCTCAGTCTGTCTTGGTGTATTGAGTCTACGAACGTTTAGCAGAGTACCGCAGAAGCTGGCCGAGATCCCAGCGGCACACCAGGCCCAAATTTCAGGCAGAAATTTCTTATTCTTAGAGCGCGATGACTGGGCGGAGCAAAAAAGCATGGCTCCACCTACAGTTACAAGAGAAATACACCAAGTAAATAGAGTGTAAGTGGAGAGAAGATAGTTCACCTGACAACGCAGGTTCATATTTGTTATTCTTCGTAGGTCAGATGTGAAAATTCAGGAAAATTAAGGAATTTGAACAAAGAAATTATTATTTCAAAAATTGAAATAGAAATTACAAAAAAAGAAACTACAAACAATAAAATACATTTATATTTATAGCAAGCACCTCAGAATCATGGCAAAACACATTGGTGGATTTTCATTTTATAAATTAATAATGGAGGATTATAAGAAGTCGTAGAGGACACAAATTGAAGAAGAACTTAATTACACCGCTATTAAAGAAGGAAACCACAGGCATAAACTGGAATAAGGATTGAAAAAGTCCTTTGTTAAATCAATAAACAAAATTAAATGATATTTACAGGATTTATAGCAGATTTTTCTGATAAGGGATGTTGTAGTGATAATCAATAAATAATCATTTAAGCATGCATATCTTTGAGAATTAAAGATTTATTATTATTGTTAAATATACCAGCTTTGTGTAATTTTAGTTTAACCTGCCCCGCCCACACATTATGAAAAATTATCTGAAAAATGAGAACAAATATTTTATTTTACACCGGAACGCGTTTAGTAATTAAATTACACTCAACAATGGATACAAATAATAGTGTTTACATCAAGACTAAATACGGGACTTCTCGATTTCCTGTAGGATGTCACTGTTGTGCCTACTGAGCACGAACCTAGTTAATCTTACATCGCTCTGCATTCTCATCAGAACCTCAGAAAGTCAGTGAAGACTAAATGCCAAATCCAGGAGTCTAAATGCAGTGGTTTAACTTTTTTTTGTTTTAATTATCTGTGAGTTAGTTTGGCTTTTGCTCAGTGGATAGAGCACCCACCGTAGATCACCCAGTCAAGGATTCGAAACCTGCACTACATTTAATTTTTAATAAATTATTAATATTTATAAAATTAATGGGATTCCATTAAACAACTTATGATTGTCCTCAATGAAGCAATCATAGAATATAGCGGGCCATTCCGAGCTTAATTACAAAATGATTCTTTAACATTGGGATGACGGCTCAATTATGCAGCGGAAAACAGAGGGGAATGCCATTCCCAACACAATCACTCCTTCCACGTTCCCTATCTGTACGCAAATGAACACTGAGTGAAATGTAATGGAGGTCTTAATAAGAAAAGCTGGCAAGTCATTTTTAGAACTGTCATAATGCAAACATTTTGCGTAATAATACGGTAGTTATATTTATTGGTTTTATATGTATACATCAAACAAATATTCAATTGAATACTTTTTTATTTAACACTTTAGTCAATTGCTTATCGTTTCTTTTTCAGAGTCCGGGTAGAATACTACGTCAACGAAAACACATTTAAAGAAAGGCTGCAACTTTACTTCATCAAGAACCAAAGATCAAGTGAGTACAATATTTAATTGAATTTTAGTATTAAAAAAAGCATATAATTGCAATTTCATTATGTATATCGTATATATGATAATTATTATTAAATCTATTTAAACATTAGTATTATACCACGCCCTGTCAGTCTCCATAGCATTCAGTTTATTTCTTTTACCCACGGGTAACAAAGATAAACTATCATAGTAAACCAAAATAACCTATAAACTAATTAACTACCCTTCTATTCCATGGATGTTTTGAAACGGAAATAATTAAAATTAAATAATTATTCATTTTTATAAAAGCAGGCAATGATATAGTCAAAACTGAAGAAACGTCTAATGATAGAAGGAATAAGACGAAATTGTAGGTAATATGCAGTTATAAATTCGAAAAGGGGAGATGAAGCGAAGAAGAAACTTAAGTAGGCAACACTGACGATGAAAGAAAGCAATCACAGTTCCGCATTTTGTCTATCAATAAAACTGTTATTAAAGTACAGTTAGTTTTAATGTAAATTTATTTATTAATGTATTATAGTAATATTATTGTCAAATTTACTTTGATGACATTTTTTTGAAATAAATTTATTTGTCTACTGGGAGTACAGAGCTTTATAAGAATAAATAAGTTCTAATGAATATTAGCAATCACTCCCACAGTTTAATTCTTGAGAGGTTTCTTGATGAGAACAGAAATGACAAAAAGGTGAAAAGGAAGAAGTAGGAAGTATGTTTGGACGAAGGGTTTCTTGAGTCTCCAAGTTAAGCGATGGAAGTTACTACTATAATTTTAATGTTCCCGGAAAAATAGGGTTCATTTTAGTCAAGGTACTCCAAGAAAGCCTCTGCTGATTAAAGGACTTGGTGGATAAGGGGACCGATGTCTACACGTTTTAAGGTCTAGTTGTATCGTCAGAGCAATTGTGTCATTTAAAAGGTTCATGCCACAAATATCAATAGTTTATAAACCCGATATTCAACAAGCTCCCCATTGTTTTTATTAACCCACAAATAAGATGCATGTGTATTCCAACACGTAAGACTTACAATTTCTGAAAGGATACGCAAAGAGTAATAATCCACTGCTACCCCTACAATGAGGTTAGGAGGGGATGACATGTAAACACTATATTATTGTTGTATCCATCGTTGTTGCAATACCTCCTGATGCTCAGACCCCATCAGCATTCCGGGCCGGAAAGTGGTAAAAAATAAAATACCAACATGTCAAATCCTATTTTAAACTGTCTGGACGAACCCCCTCCCCCTCACATTCGAGCCGCTAATTAATCAATCGATTTAATTCATCAATTAAGGACTTAAATGTAAATTTTCCGTGTGGTTTGCATTATATGAGCTATTCCAGGAGGTACTGCAAACCCCTAAGCCCACTTCATCGTTTCCCAAAAATAAAATTTCCAATTTTTTTCGGGATTTCCACGGATATTGGTGCCGTTTAAGCGGTTGCTAGGAGGAGTTGAATAGAACGCTGTCAATCATTCAGGAAATTTTCACGGTATGGAACCATCAGCAATATTGAGGAAACGAATAGAGATTGGTGTCGGTAGACCTCCTTGAAGTTTGGGAAAATGAAAAGAACTATCTGAAACTTCGACTTTTATTTAAAATGTGGCATAACGCCTTTGTAAAATGGTGGGTAGTGTAATTGAAGCGACCATCTTAACTGGTAAAGGAGAGAGTGAAACCGATTGTATCCCACAGATTCAACTCGTCCGACGTATCTCCCTTTTAATTTTAAAAGATTCCGATTTCTAGTGAGTCTGTGTATCTGTTAACACAGAGCCTATGTTCCTTCATGACAATTCTTTTTGGAGTTGAGTATTAATCTTATATTTGAAAATGGGCAGTTAAGATTTTCTGTGCAAACTGAAAGCTAACCATTCCGTTATATTTTACCTTAGCTAACTGCTAATAAGGGAATTTCATATTTAAATTTTGGATGGATTTAATATTTTTGACAACCTCTATCTTAACACAGGTCTACGAAAAAAAGAGTCTAGTTCAAAGCAAACCTGATTGATTAATGGACATCACATTTGAAAAGTAATGTATATTTTCTTTTTCGATATCGTGGGATCCGCAATTCGGTATGTCATCGGCAATCGCGTGATTCGATGTCACGGCTAAACTGTAATTATCGTTTCAATGTCTATTTAAATTGATATTTATAGATATGGTTAAATTGCGTTCTGTTAATAACTAGTATCACGGTATTCCTCCGATAGATCTGACCCTGGCCTGATGAATAGATAAAAGATAGAAGATAGCTAACTTCAAAAAGCATTTTCAGATCATTTTAAAGTTTCAAAGTGCCATTACATTCTATTGACTTTACTACAACTTGAGCAATGGTTAAATCATCTTAAAAACTAGTTCCCTAGTTTCTAAACATATTCTAGCCGTTACAATGCCTTAAAAATATTATTATTTCATATTTCTATTTTCGAGAAACCTTTGCAGTGTAGGTTTATTTTAGTTCCTAGAGTTTTGGTACGCCGGAGTCTCGTCAAGATCTTTGCAAAAACTAGCACGGCTTCACCTAAATTTTTCTAAAATTTATACATGTTAAAGCCGCTTTGTCTCGTGTTATATATAAAATTTAGCCACACTTCAATGCTCATATAAAATCAGAATAAATTAATAAAGTTGCTTTAAATAAAAAAAAATTATATTTTAAAGCATTAAAGAGATAAATTTGTGGGCTTACTTGACTCAGTACTACAGAATGGAAATTATTTTGTAACTATGAATAAAGAAGGGCCACTTAAAGTATCTTCATATTTTGACTCCAATAATCTGTTTTTTTATCGTTTTCTAAATTTGAGTAGCCACAGTCAGTAACGTACTCATTGGTGTTTGTCTGCTGATGATCGATTTTGGTTGTCCGGTTATGTGAGCCTTGTTGTTTGTATATGTTATGCTCCAATTTATAGTGGTGTAATGGTATATCGAAATGTACTTTTATGGACGAGTTATTTGGTGTCCAATCAATGTCACTGCTGTTAATTTGGATGTGGAGGAATAGTACCTATTTAAACTGTCTAACGGTAAAGATTCTTGGATTTATTTTAGTGTGGTTTAGTCGTTATACAAGACGTGATTATGCCTAAGCTCCTACCTACTAAACATTGTGCTGGATTGTTTTTCCTCAAACTTTGAAAATGTAGGATAAGGGAAAAATAAAGGAAAATTTCATAATAAGTTTCATCAAGTATATAGTAGAGTTCATCGATTGGGGAATGTCCTGAATTGTCTAAATATGGACTGAAAATAAACCCTGTTTTAAATTTCTGAGTAGACCATTATTATTAATTACGATTTTAATCATATTATGAAATGGGCAGTCCCTAGCCCACTGGTAGAACCCAGCTCACTCCCTAACGGAACATAATGGAGAATCAATTTGAATGGTGGCCAATTCTTGGTATATTATGAATTGAAATCCAATTTAGATTTATGGTGAATTAGTAATAGCACGTACAAACAGAGGTTAGTATTTATTATTTAGAGTTTTTTATCATTTTTTCGAACTTACAAAGGCGACAAATTATAATATTACATACATACTATTGCTACAGCAGTTCGCTGTGTTTTTTTGATTTGTGCCATTAGAGAAATTAGGCTACTAAATTCCTTTTGGTTTTTGTCTGAAAATATATAAAGAACTAGTACATACAACTCATTTTTCATAGCTATAAAACTGAAGCTAACTCACAATATGATACTGTCGGTTAGACCCCGCTAAGGATTTTTTTCCATTATTACTTTCTAGCAACCACATAATTTATTATGTATATGTTTTTTCTCTGTAGGTAATATGTGAGATGGCAGATTATAACTGCTTCGACGGTTGTTGTTTAATTTTTGTACCGTAGATCTTAATTATTTTTTTCCTTTTATTAATAGTATAAATTTATATAACGTATATTTATGTTACTGTGTTAATAACTATGTTGAGGTTTATTGTGCTGTTTGGATTTTCTGAAAATAGTTTACAATTGAAATAGCCCTTGATGAGAGTGTGTCTGAAAATTGGGTTGGGATAGCGAGGTTTAGTATTGAGGTTCGGCACGACTGTTTTTAGTTAATCATCAAAATTAACCCATAAATTGTAATATACGTGTGTCGAACGGGTTTTACGCTAGTTTGCGTAATTTTCGTTTTGAAACCTCCTTCCTCTAGCTATGGTTAACTTCATAAATTCATATTACAGAGCTGAAATATCAAGTTAAAATTACCACAACGCCATTCAGCAGAGAAATTATATTGGGAGACCAACGATTATACTTGGGGAGATAAATCATGCTTTAACGTCAAGCACAAACTTAGTAAAAGGGCCCGGTACCCATTTTACATAGGTACAACATACCACAGGAGAGATTGATATGGAAGACAAAATTATTTCTCATTATTATTTCATCTAAGATCCGGAAACCAAAAGTTTATTATAGCTCGTGCCACTGGTTGATATTCAAGGGCTGCTCTCTTCCCTTTACCTTCGCTCTTTGCATCCGTTGGGCAGGCTATTGCATGATCCTACATACAGAGGGACCAAAACCCTATGGTCAAGCTACCAGAAACTTATATCATTGTTGGATTATATTTTTTCCATTTTCTATATACCCCTCCAAAGCGCTTCCACATAGTTACATGAAATATCCAAAGACACACAGCTATGACATTAAGTTGTAATGAAGTCACCAACCGACGTACGAAACAGCCTCCTTCCAATAAATGTCTTCCATGGCTGGCATAAATTCCTCCTCCAGCAGGCTCTATGGCATATAGTCGCCTCCCCGGAATATACATCAATTTCTTCTTTAACTCTCTTTATTACTTACTGGCCGCCACTCTCCTAAACGGTTCTTGATAGGTTTCCGATGTAGCTCTTTCGTGAGGTCACCCGGGCAGTAACCCATGCCTGTTTTGTTTTTTTGTTTCTACATATATATATTATATATATATATTGAAACCTACCTCATTTTTTACCATTTCTTTTTCTACTTTATTTGATCAATTTACCTTAACTAATTTGGCAGGTCCGTCATGAGATCTTTACTTCAAATTGTTTTATGTCTTTGACATAGGAATTTATCCCGATTGAATCGCCCGATCTCAAGGCTAATGTTGTAGTTAATAATCAATTGAGAAACTAGGAATTGCGAAATATATTCCAAATAAAATGGTTATAACAAATAATTATAATTATATATAGTGCTGACAAAAAGTATATAAAAAAATATTCAATTCCTTTTGAACAAGGATAGTTACTACTAATTACATAAAAACATGAAATTTGAGCTCAATTTCTTTTAATGGATCCATAATAAAAACAATATTAATATCACCCAATAGATGATCTCCGTAGAATCCAATCAATATTACTGTCTGCTGTTGGTTCTTCTCCTTTCTTCCTGTATGGTGCCGCCAGTTCGGGAGCTTGCTAAGAATCCACTCTTCTCGGCGGTCGTACTAAGACTGACTGTTTATCTCATTCCCACTCCTAAGAGCATAAGGAAAGATGCTTACCATCTGGTCACATCTGTGAAGGTTCCTGGTCATGTCATTCTCAAATATCATGAATGTTACAATATATATATATATATATATATATATATATATATATATATAAGTTAAGGTTCGGACGTCGTAGGCAGCCAGCCTAATCCTTAAGTCATCGGGATGTAAACATCCCGAATGTATTTAGAGAGGCTTTAAAAGCTCAAATAAAAACAGTCTTGTGACAACTCTCGTTCAGTAACTACATTCAACCTCTTTCCTTTTTCTTCTCGTTTTTCGTTGACGATCGTTAACTGGTGCCGAAACCCGGGAGCGGAGTGGGTTCGAGTCATTAACGTGCGAGTTGGTTTTTGTTTTTTTTTTCCTTCTTATTCACTTTCGTGTGATTTAATTAAAGTAGGTAATGGTGGAATTGCGGCCGGCAGCGTTTGAAGTTCCACAGTTACCTAAAGAAACCATGGCTGAAGCCCATGCGAACACACTGGCGTGGATGAAGGTGCGGGCAGTGACGTCACAGGACATGAGGAAAATGATCTCAGACCTCGAAAAATTTTCTGGGGAAATAGGTGAGTTAAATCATTTTCTCAAAGGTGGAGATAGGATTATGGAGAGGATACAAGCCAAGATGGACGAAGGGTTACTCGACCCAGGTGACGCTAAGTCAATAAAGGCAGACCTGGTGTGCAGGGTGAAAAGGAAGGTGCTGAACCTGATACAGGCGGACGAGGAAACCCCGTGGGAGATAGTAAAGACGAGACTGAAAAAAGCATATGGGGGGGGGACGATGGACCCCAGAGGAGGATATATTCCAAATGTTTCGAGAAATGAAATCTCCGAGACAGAATAGTGGACAGTATGCTGCAGTCCTGGTTGTCCGCTACAATAAAATAAATGAGAAAATGAGGGAGACAACTAGCGCCGATGAAGTGGAGGGCAGGATGGGATTCCTGTCAACAATCTTAAAGGTACAATTAGCGAAGGAGACGGGAAGGAAGGAAGGGTCCCCTAATGAGCGATCGTTCCTCGAATGCGCCCAGGCGATGATAGATGCTAGCGCAAGGGAAGAAGAAGTAAAAATGAACGAAGATGACAACGATTGGAGCCAGATCCCATATAGGAGAAACAGGACCCCAAAAGCAGTGTGGAGGAGACAGGAAACGCCGTTTGCCGGTAGAGACAGGGGAGCGACAAGAGAGAGAAGATTGGGAGTGACGAGGCCTAGGTACGCACCTCGGAAAGAAGAAAGGAAATGTCATGGTTGTGGAAAGACGGGCCATCTGGTAGCTCAGTGCCCTCGCACTAAGTGCTTTGAGTGTGGGGAAGAAGGACACATAGCAAGACAATGTCCATACTTGTTTCGTAGAAGGGAATTTCACAAAGCAGAACCAATGGAGGTGAACAACCAGGAAATCCGGGAGAGGCGGAGCGCGACACCAAGAGAAATTGGATCATCAGGCGACGAGTCATCAGGGACGTCGGAGACAGACGGAGAGGAGTCGAAGCGCAGCGGGAGCAGACGACGAGAGTGGCAGAAGAATCCCTCGCGCAGATGGGAGCGGCGTACGGAGGCCTGAGGAGAGTGGCAGCAGAGAGGCGACCGCATCCTAAGGTGCAATACAGTGCGGGAAAGGATGTGTGGTTTGCCAATTATCGAGTTCGGGAAGGGGGAGAGGTGCCTCATTGATACTGGCAGCACCAATACAATAATATCTCGTGGTGCGTTAGAGAGGTTGCGTAGAGGAGAGAGGGCCCACCAGATCAAGGTATGTAAGTGTAAATTACTTACTCTTGGGGGACCCTGCGAAGTAATGGGAGAAGCGGTCGTGGGGCTGGAAGAATGGGCGAAAGTAATGGGTGACATAAAAGTACACGTCGTGGAAGACATGCCACGGGAATACCAGATAATAGTGGGGTGTGATTTACTGGGAAAAGTAGGCGCGCGCATCGAAAACGAGGGGGAGAACTGGAGGATCAGAATAGGGAAGCGAACCTATCGAAGCCGGGGGGGCGTAAGGGGTGAAACGGAGCAAATAGGAGCGGTTAAGAGAGTGGAGGATTGGAGGGAGAGTCTGAGGAGCGAGTTTGGGGATATTTTTTTCGCTGAAGGGGACAAGCTAGGAGCAACGGGGAAAACGCTACATGAGATCCCGTTAAAAGTAGAGCGGGTGACGTATGTGAAGGAGAGGCGGTATCCGCAAGCGCTCAGACAACACATTAGAAAGGAGATCGAGGATCTCAAGCGCCAAGGTATTATCAGAGATAGCACGTCTCCGTATAATAGCCCTTTGTGGGCAGTGAAAAAGAAAAGTCGACCGGGAGAATGTGAGGAAAAATACCGAGTCGTGGTGGATTTTCGGAAACTTAACGATAATACCCTGGACGAAAAATATCCGATCCCGCGGTTCGAAGACATCCTAGACAGACTAAACGGTGCAAAAATTTTTAGCACATTGGACCTAAAAGCAGGGTACCATCAGATCAAACTAGCTGCGCATGACCAACATAAAACGGCGTTTTCGTTTGAAAGGGGGCATTTTGAGTTCACGAGAATGCCGTTCGGTCTCAAAAATGCTCCAATAACCTTTCAGCGTCTCATGGACGAACTTCTGAGAGGAATGGACGAAAATATGTGCCAAATTTACATGGATGACCTGCTGATCTTCAGCCGAACTGAATCGTAACATATTCTACACCTCCAGAACGTATTTGAGAGATTAAGGGATTTCGGGTTGAAACTGTCAATTGACAAATCGTCACTGGGGCAGGAGCAGATTAGTTTTTTAGGGCACACAATCTCACAGGAAGGGGCTCAACCAGACTCGACGAAAGTAGAAGCGATCCAGAGAATGGAGGTGCCAAAAGATGTAAAAGGGATTCGGAGATTACTGGGCACGCTCAATTACTACCGCCGTTTCGTGCCGGACATGGCAGAATATATGGTACCCATTAACAATTTACTACGGAAAGGAGCACGGATAATGATCACGCCGCTGATAGAGCAGAATATCCGCAAATGCTTGGCACGTTTGCAGGAGGCGCCGATTTTGGCTTTCCCTAACTTTGAGAAGGATTTCACGATCACCACCGACGCAAGCGACTATGCCTTGGGGGCAGTATTGTCACAGGAAGGCGAAGACGGGGAAAGACCGGTGGCTTACGCGAGCAGACGCCTGACGGACACGGAGGCGCGGTACAGCGCTCTGGAACGAGAACTCCTCGGGATAGTGTGGGCCATTGGGCACTTCCGTCCGTATGTATTTGGCAGAAGGTTTCGAATACATACGGATCACCGACCTCTTCAATGGGTCGGAAAACTCAAAGAATCCTCCTCAAGGGTAACAAGGTGGAAGGAATTCTTAGCCCAATACAATCTGGATATTGTATATAAGCCAGGCAAAGACAACGTCGTGGCAGATTGGCTGTCGCGCGCTATTATGGTGAACGCCATAGAAGAAGGGGAAACATCGAGCGGTATGAGGCAGTTCATTGAGGAATGGACGCCTGGAGAAGCGGGCAGGAGCAGCACGCGGAAAGATAGTGACAGGAGTGCGGACACACCATCAGACGAGTCTATAGGAGAGAGACCGCGTGATATGGAGACGACGGACGAAATTATCAATGATAAGCGGAGACAGATCATTTGGAAAACTCAAACATCGGGTGCTCTGAAAATACTCCATAGTACGTACGGTAGGAGTCAGATCGCGACGATTTGGTCACCACCGGGAGTTCGAGGAGATCAAATTTGTCAGGCTCTCAAGGACGTGTCCAAACCCGGCAAAACACACCATTTATTCGTGGGCAACGAGACTGTGTGGGACAAAATTAAAAAGCTGTGGCAGAAAGAGCTGTTGGGGGTGGATCGCTCGTTCATTCGGTGTCTTTCCGTGGTCCAAACCCTGCGGGACGAGGAGCAGCAACGCGAGGTAACACTGGCGTATCACCAAGGAAAAACCAACCACCGCGGTGGGCAGGAGACGGCACAAGCACTACGAAGGCGCTATTTTTGGTGGGGGATGCAGCGGACTATTCAGGAGGTAATCGGAGCATGCGAAGTTTGTCAGAAGACGAAATATGATAGACATCCCCCGCAGGGACTCCAGGAGGAATCACCCACGGCAGAAGCACCACTGACGGAGATTCAAGTGGACACCTTCACGTGGCGGGGTTTTAAGTGGGTCACTATCATCGACCCATTTAGCAAAGTGGCTATGGCCTACGCGGTGGGAGACAAGTCATCAGATTCCATATTACAAGCCCTCAACACATGGTTTCAGTTCTACGGCATACCAGAGAGGATCTCGTCGGACGGGGGACGGGAGTTTGACAATACAACCGTGAGAGCCGAAATGCAAAAACGGGATGTGGTATGGCATTTTAATACCCCCGGGCATCCCAAGAGCAGGGGAACCATCGAAAGGTTACACAGCACCCTCAGCGACCACTTACGCGTGTACCAGGTGGATAAAGGCCTGTCGGCGAACGTAGCGATGCCAATGGCGGTGGCGGCATACAACCACTCGATACATGCCACGACGGGGTTAGCACCCTTCGAAATTTTGTTTGGATTACGAGTGAGACCAAGGAACTGGCCAGAGACGGTGGCGGATGAGGGAATGGTGGCACAGCTCCATAACACCCACATACAGCTTGGAAAGATGTGGTACAAAGTACGCGATAAGATTATGCGCGAAAAATCCAAGCGCGTGGCACGGGCAAATTTGAAGGTGCGGGATCGCATAGGAGCAATATCGATTGGGACCGTTGTGTACAGAAAAGTCGTGTCAAATCGTAGTAAGGAACTTGTTCGGTATGAGGGGCCCTTTAAGGTCATCATAATTCGGGAACATAATCTCGTGACCATCGAGAGTATGACCACCCCAAAGAAGAGGCGAACCGTTCACATTGAACAGTTGAAACTCCCAACACAGGGGGGAGGGTGTTGAATGTGCGTAAGATGGTGTGCCCTCGATCCGATACGGAGCAACTGATCCGTATTCATATGTTTCACATGTTCACATTCACATGTGCTGCTCAGAGAGAGTTTTTGTTTTCATTATTTATATTGTGGATGTTCCATTTTTTTTTTACCTGGCAGCCACCGGGTCCAGGGCGAATGTATTATTTTTTGTTATTATTATTTTTGTTTTATTTCTGTATTATCTCTTTTCTTTGTTTTTTTGTGAGGACTATGAATATATTAGACCGTAAACGTGATGTAAGGGATTACAGGCTGTGTGCTGAGTGCGGCGGACCTTGGAGTTTACGAAGAGATATGCGTAAACTGGCAGGGGGGAGTTAAGGTTCGGACGTCGTAGGCAGCCAGCCTAATCCTTAAGTCATCGGGATGTAAACATCCCGAATGTATTTAGAGAGGCTTTAAAAGCTCAAATAAAAACAGTCTTGTGACAACTCTCGTTCAGTAACTACATTCAACCTCTTTCCTTTTTCTTCTCGTTTTTCGTTGACGATCGTTAACTTATATATATATATATATATATATATATATATATATATATATATATATATATATATATATATATATATGTAGCATATTGTATATTGGAATCATTTATTAATATAAACGTACTATAATAAATGCTAGTATAGATACAAGATTTTTTACTGCAGTTTACAATAATATATAGATCAGAAATACTAGTTGTATTGATCTTCGATGTGGAATGAAGATAGAAGACTGGCCAAAGCTTGACAAATCTCTGGCTGGGGGCGCCGTTCCGTCGTTATGGCCACCGATAGAAGAAGGATCTAAGCTCAGTCATCAGGTACTGAACGAACAAGGGAAGTATCAGTGAGTCCAAACTCGCTAGAAAGACCGAGGAAACAGGTCTTCGCTCCTATCACGAAACGCCAGGTCCCCCTTTCATATTTGTTATTTCTGAGCCGTTCTTGAGAAAAGGGCCTTTATTGTTGTATGCGTCCGTATATCAAACACTGTGTCTACAGCTCTCCTACCTCTTAACGTCCTGTTTCGGTGCTACAGTACATTGCTGTTCATCCTGGACTTTCAACGCTCCGTTATAAGGAAGCTATTATTAAAAAACAATCCCTATCTCCGATCATCTCACGTGTGCTGAAAACTTTTGAACCTCAATAATTACAAGAAATAAATATAATAAGCGCGATTTGCATGTAAAGATTTCTTATCTATTCCGTATCTGTGAATATTTAGTGAAGGGTTCTGAAACAAAAATACAAATCACTGCTAACTGCGATCTAACATTATCTTTACACGGAAGATCCGAGATGTTATGAAATGCACCTTACCGTGTCATTAACAACCGTTATCAAATGTTGGCGAGTTGCATATTTACCATCCAATAATACAGGTGATGACGATTATTGACTCATTCTACAAAGGAATGAAACCACGTGAAGGTGAATCTTAAGAAATGGCCACCTTTAGGTATCAGTAGCTAGTCTATTTCTCCCTGTTGCCTTTAGGCTGTGAAATATGTCTTTCGCCGAGACCTCTTGCTTGATCCTGATAAACAGCCATCATTCATGGGCTCTATCTTGTTGCCTCGAGGTAGATGATTTGTCTGAAGCCTCATCTGTTGCTGTCTGTGATATGTACCCAACCCGTCTACTTACGAGTTGGCGAGCCTAATTGCCTAAGTTTCTGTCCCAGATTGTCTGAATAATGACAGAAAATATGAGTATAATTGAATAATTGGTAACTCTAGTTTCCAAACCATTTTTTGAAAGGTTTCGTATTCTTTCTATAACCTTCCGTTAGTCATATAACCTACGTTCAGAATATTCTGTAAGCATACATGAAATGTGAAGAAACCTCTCAGGGGCTTACCCATTTTTTCTGTTTTTTCCATGTGTTCTACCTTAAGTTTCAATTTTCTTTCAAAAAACAAGACCATTAAACAATAATCTGTTATCAAACATAACCTCTAGGTTTAGATAAATTAAATATTTGCTTTCATGTCCTAATTCTGAAATAAAAATAATTGTTAAAGAACTTAGATTGTAACACGTAAAATAAAAAATTACCACTTGCCACATGTACCTCAAAAATGAAAGTTATGTTTTTTTAGAGAAGACATTAATACTGCATGTACGCCACAAGTAAAAAAAAACGCCCTCACGACTAGGGGCTTAGTAAGAAACATAGAACGAAGTGGAAACGGAAGTTAGGAAGCTACCTTGAAGAACATCCCACTCCCTTGGTTCCTGGTACGGGGAGAAGAAAATGTTTATTTATAGACCTCACAGAAACATGTGACGAACGGTAGGTTAAAAATTAATAACGTTGGCCAGTCAAGACTAGTTTGATTAAATAAAATGATAGATGTATCTTAGAATAAGGTGAAACCTCAGTATGATTTTTTTTAATTAAAATAATTTACTATGAAACACTACTCGGTAATTTACCCTTAAAAAAATGCTTCTTTATTTCTGGCTTTGATAATCATATTAATAATGATGAAAAATACTGTCGGGTCGTCACGAGGGGGGTGCCTAGATACCCTAGCCCTGGTGACGAAGTGAGGATTAGGCTATGACCTGGACAATCGTTTCATGACGGTCTTACTATCTGACTCCATATTTGATAGGATGTGCCCCGACAATGCACTATGTTATAGGGTAGGTAGTGTAGGTAGTTTGCGTGGTCTTGGAATGGCCACGAATTCACGCTCGGTGTCTGAGAGCAGGCGAAATCTGTCCGGATCCGAAAGACGAGTGTGAGCCGGAGAGAGGCCAACTGGATTGCCTTGGGAGACACTACTCGGTAAATTTGTAGAGCCACGACAACCGTTGTCCACGAGGGAGAGGTTTCTCCCAAGGAGCTGCTAGTTTTAGCGAGGCGAAGGTAGAGAATCCCGCTAGGAGAGTGTGGGGTCTGCCAAGGCTGGACTACAACATAGCGAGGTTAGGAAGAGAGGTCCAGAGGTTTTTATAAATGAGAAGGCCAAGTCTTGAACATCAGTGCAGCCGAAGTCATCAGTTAAAGAGTCGTCGGGAGAATGATTTACAGGCCCTACTTATAGTCAGTGGTGGCTCGTTAGACCCAATCATGGGTTATTGTACCCAATGCCAGCACAGTATATGGTGGCCCTTTGTTCTCGGCAGCCCGGTCTGGGTCGCTTTAAGACCTGCTCTGGGTAGCGGGTTCCCAGCCCCTATAACTAATTGACTTGCAGCTGCGTCTTTATTGTTTACAAAATTTACAATAATTTATGGTTTGGAAATGTTATTTACATTAATTTACAATATATATATAAAATAGAGTATAGGATGATTTATCTTATGTAGTTAGCAGTCGCTACAAATACTTAAAAGCAAAAATATAGATTAAAAAACTGTGGAGTTTGTGAAAACATAAGTAGAAGTGTCTTGTCAGTCCGACGGGCTGTTCTTTGTCTCTGTAAATGTAGGAAATTTGCCGGAGCTTGAACGCCTTTGATGTTAGCTTGCCTTTTGCTATTTCAACCTGTGAACTTGGATGTATCATTACATTACTTCATTGTATTACCTGATTAGTATAGCTCTCTCGTTTTGAAGCTGCTGGTGTAATAATCCACTTCAATTGCGCAGAACTATCGCAACATGAGTTTCTCAGGGGTCCACGGTCTCCACTTTAGGTACCTGTGTTTTCCTGTCCCTACGACGTTTTATGTAATGTTTGAGCATTTTAATTTACAATTTCTAATATTTTCACTCAGCTTTGTGGCGGTTCGTTTATTGTGAGAGTTTTGCTGGCCTTCCCTTATTGAAATGTTGAATGTTTCGGACATCTCAAAGGTAAATTCATCATAAATCTTTGAGTATTGGAGAATGAATCTTCATGATTCTTGATTGAGGTAGACGTTTAATAGCGTGGAGGTAGATGTAAGATCTGTTGCAGCAGTCTTTTATTTAACGGGGCCTGTTATAAGTACAAAACATAGATCTAAATCTTTTTTATACCGATTTTAATTATTTGGTAATAAAAACTTTTTGCAGCATAATAAAAAAAAAAAAACTTGTAAAAGTCCAATAGAAGAAAAATCTATTTACAAAAGAAGTTTTTTGGTGCGAAATAAGAACCGACTGCAGGAAGTAATACCGAGGTCTAACAATAAAGACCTCTGTTGTCCGACCGACCTAATTTTCCCTATTGTATTTTTTTGGGGTCAGGACCCTAAACCCAACTACCCTGCAGAGGGCGGAAAAGATCTCAGCCTCCTAGCTATCTTACGATTCACTGCCATTGTAAGTAATCATTGGGAAATGTCATATAAAATTCTTTGATATTTGTATTTCTTGTCTGAAAAATTACTCCTTAGGCACTTTTTCAGGGGGTAACTCTTGTAAACTCAACATCTATAGCTGCTTTTGAGTTGTGATTTGGCAAAGATAAAAACTTAGGAAAAACGTATTGGTTAATGGATATGGACTTTATATTTATATTACTTAATAGCATAAGCAAGAGTGTTGTTTAATGAAACTTTCTAATTTCATACAGGCTGGAAAATTTAAGCGGGCAATGTCGTAGAACACGTAGTAAGCCAGACGGAATATCTTGACCTGTTTGAAAGAACAGCATCTTCCTAAGGGCTCGTCAACAATTTCATTAAATTTAATACGTGATTATTTATCAATCAACCGCCAATAATGTGATTAATGTTTCTCTAAAATCATCTGCCTTGTCTCAAACTCTGACAGGATTTTTTTCTTAAGGGCATTCTACTGGCCTCGTGACATGAAAGACTACAGTAAAATAAAATGAATTGCTACTTCAAGTTGAAAGTCAATATTAGGTTTTATTTATTCATGAGACGTATTGCTACGAATTCATTTTTATTTATAAGAACATACAAAACAAGTGTTTAACTTTAAGTATATAATCTATAAACTAGTTTGAAAAACCCGTACTAAGCCTACTAAGATCGTCCCATTGCCCCACGCAATCGAAGGAATATCCGAAAGATAGAAATAAGATATACACATAAATGATTCGCACATTATATTATGTTTTTGAGTATATCATAGTATGCTTTAAAAATTTATATTTAAAAATGCATAACTTTTTTATAACTATATACTATATATAACTTTTTACTTTTAGCAGTACAACTCCATCTTAAAATTATAACATAAATGATTCGCATATTATGTTATGTTCTAATTTTAAGATGGAGTTCTATAACTAAAGTAAAAAGTTAAAAGCTGTGTGATTCACACTTAAAGGGCAGTAATACATTTTTATGTATGTTTTAAATAAAACTTTTTAAGCATGAATAATAAAAATAAAAGTCATTACTTTGAAACTTTAGACATAAAATGAATTGAAACAGCAGGATTATATAGAAGCAGAGAAACTCCGATTAAATTGGACTACCTTTGTGTTATACCTGCGAAGTCAAAGCAGGATAAATGTCTCGGTTTATAATTTAAATAATGCAATTATTTTCGACTATTGAATTTGAATTGAATTCTCACATATTTTTTTTTTTGTTTTTTTTTCCCTTAGCTCTCTAATTATAAAATTAAGGTGAGGGAAAAATAAAGGAATATTTGGGTTGAACGGATCCTTGTACTAGGAGTACCTGCTTGAAGGTGGTGTGAGGGAATTAAGGAGTGTGGGAAGCCTCGGTAAAGGTTGGGCCTAGAGTCCCTCTAGGCATGTAGTGCAGTCTTATTTAGTTGGATAGCAGTGATGGGTGCTCGTTAAAGGCTTGTTGTCCACCATTTGGTCTGCTTTGCCAGATCTTGAGAGTTGCCATCTTGCCGGTAGCGGTTGGGGTGTCATGTCTCGGAACAGAGGATTTTAGCTATGTTTCATCGAGTCAAAGAACTTGATGTGTCTTCTTTGGATGTCTTCGTTGATGGTGGGGACTTCGAACTTTTCGTGGATGCCGGGAGTTGTCACATAGATAATAAATTTCAATATTTCAATGATGTATTAAAATCAAATCATCGATATAGAACATAAAAAATTGAATGTTACATATTACATAATATTTGGTAAAGATTTAGCATTTGCCAGTGGTGACTTTTTTATTTCTTTTGTGTGGTTTTCATCACTAAAGGGGATATTGTACAATCTTTCAATAAAATGTAAAATATAGTGAGTGTTTTTGCAAGTAGTGGAGCCGTTGACGACTGCTTTATAGCAGTGGTCAAACTTATATTTTCTTTGTTTTTTTTATTTTTTATAACTAGGAAGTTTACTTAAAACCTGATGTCTAATTCTATAGATAATTTCATATTTTTATATCTTCGCATGTGGATTTGGGAGGTCTCTGGGCTGTCTGTAAATATTTTATGAATGAGCGAGTGAATGATGAACTGTAAATATGGTATGAATGAAAGAATTTATCTTAATTACTTATTGCCTTATAAAAGGCAGATCGTAATTATACCACAATAAAGGAATATAATAATATTTTTATGTAAACTCTTGATGTATTTTTCATGCCTTATGAATGCGGTTAAATCTCCCTCGATACATTAAATTTACTTACCTGATGAAGTACTTCATTTTTTTCATTACATCTCGAGAAACGAAATAAAAACTAAGAATTTTCATGTTTATTTAGGTTAGTTCTCGAATATGTTAGCTATAAAAAAAAAATTAATCTTGTGGGTCAATAAATAAATATGTTTTGTTATGTAATGATATATTAATTTAGAAGTATAAAGTATATTTAAGCAAAATAGTCAATAATTAATGATTATTTTCATCGCAATACAAGATATTATCATTGGACTAAAATACAAATAAACACCCTTACCCAGATACAGAGTAGAGACAAATCATTAGCGACGGGACTAGGGAAACACAAAGGCTATGAGCCCCCTCTGTTATATTATTGCTCCTCAATTGTCAAATCAAACATAGACCTTCCTCTGATTATGTCAGCAGAAGGCAGCTCAGGGTTCTCACCGAAATAATTCCCAAAAAAAGACCGACGACATCCGTTGGTGAGATGTGGTTAGTTGATGTTGGGAAATTTTTTGAACTCTCCGCTAAATGGTTTACCTTCTTCCTCCGTACGGTCCTGTTTTTCGTTCCCTCCTCACTCACTGCGATTTCATGTATGATTTTTATTAAACATAGCGTATCCTTTTCTCCCTTCCTGATTAGCTCCGGCTCACATTTCATAACAATTTCAGACTTCAGTTATGTATGCACATAAAATATTTTCCAAAAAAATCTGTTAAAATTAACTTGCCCGAGCTGACCCTGCGATTTTAGCAGTAAAAAGGAAAACATCCTGTATTCTTCTATGAATAATAACAAAGAATAATTACAAATAAAAAAGAAACAATACATGAAAAGGTAGAGAAAATGAAATGATAAAAAAATTGAAGGTAAACCTCAAATAAAAAATATCAATCAAGAATTTGGTTAAATACAAAAGTATAAAACACAATTGAATCAAAAGAAAAAAAATAGTAGTATAATTAAATACATTAATATTATTATTATTTTTTAAAAGGTTGAAGTTTTTTTTCAACTGTTAAGTTAAGAAAAGCTGGATTTATCGACAGTTAAAAGGATGTTGTATTGATTTTTAAAAAATAAGAAAATAATAGTATAAAAGAATACTGTCGGGGGCGTCACTAGGGGAGTGGCTAATCACTCTAGCAACAAGTGCGGATTGTTGTAGTTTATAACATGGACCATGTTCCATGTAGGCGTTAATATCTGACTCCATTTATTGATAGGGATGTGTCCCGACAATACACTGTGTTCAGGATGAGGTTCAGAGGTTCATAAAGAATAAGACCAGTTTTCAGAGTTCGGGCGGGAGATCGGCAGCATAATAGTACAAGTCGTTAGAGGCTGTCAGACAAGGAGCCGGCGCAGAGGTGTGGCAGAGAGAGTGTAGACCAGTGGAAGGCTGAGTGGGCTTACTCCCAAGGCCCCGGGGCCCTGGCGTATCGCGACGAGTGATAGCGGCTGTCTAGATGAGGAGCCTGGGAAAGAGTGTCTCTACAGGGTGAAACTCCTTGATTTAAATATAATCTCCCCTTCCTAGTGGAAGGTGGAGCCGGCTGAAAGGTTTTTTTTTATTATGCCCAGGTGGCCAATACCCCTTAAGTTTATGACTGTTGGCCTAAAAGGGTGTGTTTTACGACGTCACACCTACCGAGGACGTGATCGCTCGTCCCCTAAAGGACTGTTTCTGGCATGATTTTATGACCACCAGAGTTCTACCGTGTTGGTTTTATTAGGGGCAGGTGGCTTACCCTCTAAGGTTTTATTGCAGGAC
Source organism: Acanthosoma haemorrhoidale (assembly GCA_930367205.1). Classification (NCBI taxonomy): domain Eukaryota; kingdom Metazoa; phylum Arthropoda; class Insecta; order Hemiptera; family Acanthosomatidae; genus Acanthosoma; species Acanthosoma haemorrhoidale. The sequence continues at coordinate 82,626,594 of OV884011.1, forward strand.
CTTCGACCCTCTGTTACTTGTTTCACGACTACCGACCTCTCTATGATTTATTACAAGAAGTTTACAAAGATTTGCATTTATATTATAATACATTATGCACCAGAGTATAGGGTAATTTACATATATGGTTAGCGCTCGCTACAAATACAAAGACCCTAGGTCAGCCAGCGTCTGTCGGAGTGATGAGGAGAATTAACTAGCTATTGTTAATTCTACAAAGTTAAGAATATCTTTTTGGTTATTTTAATGCGTCATTCACTGGGACAAATAATCAATATTGTATAATCAATAATTGTCTCATGTCCAATTCAAAGTCTATCCCCTCAAGTTCAGCTTGAAAATATAACATTGCTTCACTGGTATACAATATGGGACCAATGCACTGAGCCCAGAGAACAGTTACATCGACCGCTGTGAGTTTTGACCATCCTGGCCACAACACGGACGCCAGCTGTGGCCGAAAAGCAATTTCCCTCAGGGAAACCACGTGACCGTTCAAACGGCATCCTTTCGTCCCTTTTCAACGAGTGCAGTTAATTACCTTCTCATGTACCTTCGCCAATGACATGCGTTTCCTCGGATAGAGCTATCTCCATCGAGTATCAGGGCTTACTACTGTTAAACTAACTTATGCATTTCTACTCAGGAGCTGCTTTTATCGTTATTCATTGTTGATTTATAGGGGGGGGGGGGTATTTGAATCATCCTAGATATATGATTATAATAAACAACAACAAAAAAAACTGATGTATATTACAATAATTTCTCTAAGTGATTACTCAGTTATTATATGCGTTTTTAATTTCATTTGTATGAGCTAAATTGAGCCCTCCGATAATTTTCAAAACTTCACATATACAAACTGGAATCTTGTGTTCGCATTTAAACTAGAATTTTCTCGTAATATCTACTAGTTGGCAGAAATGGCACCACTACATCGTCGAGTTCCCTTAGTGACAAGGCTATAGATCTTGAATAGTTCCCTCTTCGATTCCCTGTTATCATATAACCTCCTATGTAACCGTTCTCAAAAGTTTTTGTTCTACATGTTTCCACTTGTTAACGTTTCAATTTCAAGTACTAGATGAATTTTCTAGTTTCTAATTTCATTGTCAAGTTCTGTTCGCTTCTTATTAAAAATAATTATGGTTCCGTAGGAGACTGTAATAGTGGTTTATTGAAAAGAAAACGGGTAAATGAAGTCGTTCGTAACAAACAACGTGACAAATAATACACGGACCCCGACCCTGATCTGACTGGTCTCAAACCATTGCTTGGTCTTGTTCTCATGAAACAAAGATCTTGCGGTCCAGTCAAGAGACGTGGACGGACATTTCTACAAACCACCTGAAGCTATTTATGAATATTGTCAAAGAAAAACCAGACTGTGAAAAAACCCTGGTGAGTGCAACCAGGGGTGCGTAGACGACCTAGTCAATCGATAAAGACGGATAGCCCTGCCAATCTCTTAACCAAACCGAAAAAGCTGACAATAAAATATTTTATGATTACTGATACGAATAAAAACGTTTCGGTTGCCAATTTTATTTTTTTCGTTTTATTTTTTTGAAAAACGAAGGTTTCATATTGCAAAATACATCCATCGTTGAGAACTGGCTAGAAATAGACCAGGCGGGGAAGATAAGTGAAGGGCGATGAAGTCTTTAATAAAAAATCCTGCATTGCTGAAAGACCCACTATGGTAGAAAGAAGAATGTATGTATCGATTCGAAAGTTGCACATGATGAACCAGGGTTCAGTTACATCGCCTAATCTTAACGTCACATTTTCGTTTTTTTACAAAATTATTATCAATGAATCTAACGTTGGCTTCTCGTCACCTGCTACTGATGCTTGTAGAACGTGAATTAGATTGAAAAGTGAGACGAAACGCGCGGAGGAAGTTAAAAAAAACAAAACTGATTACTCAGTTGTGAACTCGCAAAATTTTTTAAAAAGTGAGGAAGAAAGCTCAATCCGTTTGAAACGTTAAAGTTAGTTTTTGACTTCCAACAAGTACCCTTTGCCGAAATAACCAATCGGCAATACGTTCCACCGGTAAAATGCATTTTGCGCCTATTGTTGTGTCTCAACAGAATCAAGGAATCCCACGTTATACACTTGGGTGGAAACACAGTGTGGCAGGGAAGCAGTGGAAATCGGGCCAGTCTTAGTTCATCACTTGCGCAATCGTGATTTCAGCAGTATTGATACGCTTCATTTGTTTTGAGATGGGTGTGGTGGGAAAAATAAAAACGCACACATCATTCGCCTGCTTCCGTTTTGGTTATAGAAACTTTCTCCTGGTAATGTGAAATCAATCAAGATTCCATTTCCGGTCCAAGAACAGTTTTCTGCCCACTGACCGGAAGGTAGAGAAAAGTTTGAAAAAACAAAACAAAACAGAAATCAATAGCTGCGACTAGTATTAAAAGATAAATAAAGAGGTTTGAGTTGTTGGCTAAGATTGGGAATTATTTCCCATTAAAAAACTTGGTTTATTTTATGAAAATAAATCACGGGGATGATTCAAAATAAAAAAATGTAAATACAAAATTTTCCAGCTATGTTAGGACCGTATTTTATTAAAGTTAAATATTTCGCCAATCGTCACTTCAAATCTAGTATCGAAGTCTTCACCTCAATAGTGAAAAAGGAAAAAGTGAGGATGACATACCTTTGATTGAACCACAACCCTTACTCCGTTCTTTGTCTGTGTAAAAGAAATGGGACGTTATCAGATTTTTGAGTCCCCAAGGTGGGGAGGAGACGCCCACCAAGGCTAGGGTCGCTACAACCTCTAGCTGCTGTCCGGCGAGTGCCTAGAAAGAGATAAAATGTGTGGACCTGAGGTCTTTCACCCTTGCTGGCGGCCTAGTCGGTGGGCAACTTAATTCGTTTTGATCTGACTCCATAAGATCTTAGAAGGTGTGCCCCGACAAAGCACTATTTTCAGGAGAAGAGGTACAGTGAAGGTTTATAGGTAGTTTATGTGGTCTTGGCATGACCACGAATTCACACTCGGTATCTAAGGGTAGGCGAAAACCGTCTGGGTCCCAAAGGCAAGTGTAAACCGGAGAGAAGCAGATTGGATTGCCGTGGGAGACGCTACTAGGTAAAGTTTGTAGGGCCACGGCAACCGTCGTCTGCGAGGGAGAGTTCCCTCCAGAGAGAGAGAGAGAGAGAGAGAGAGAGAGAGAGAGAGAGAGAGAGAGAGAGAGAGAGAGAGAGAGAGAGAGAGAGAGAGAGAGAGCAGTGTTCCCAGTGCCGGTTCTGTATTTTCTATGGTCTGCTTTTTCTTTTTTCTTTTTTTTTTTTCTAAGCTCTCTAAGGATGAGGGAACATTGTGGTCTGCCCTAAGACAGGGTGGTTATATACCAGGAGTGGTGGGGATGGTTCCCCCCACCTGCGGTTGTTTCCCCCACTAGCTTCTCCCCCCTCTTTGACTGACGTCATTAGCTTTATTATTAAAATATGGGAACATAGATATTTTCTGGGCTGAAAAGAGGTTGCCACAATAAAACCCATTCCATTTGGCGTCCAACAGGCGGATGAAGAACCTGACCAAGAAAAATGTGAATGTTTGGATGAGGAGGACTTTGACTTCCATGTGTGATGTATGATATAATTAGCCACCACAAAAGTGGCTCTTGCTGTTTTGACCCTTAACTTTTTATTCTTTGATATATTATTTTTTTATTATTCCTCGGTTAATGTGAAAAATAAATGTTATTGTTTAACATTCTACCAATTCCATTGTTCATACTTTTTATTTTAATAAAAATGTTTTAATCAAATATTTGGTTTAATAATTGGATATTTTATCCCTTCTTCCGATAGCTTCAAAATAAATATGTTCGTTACCCCTAAAGCTCTGGATGAAACAAAATGTATTCTTGGGGTGATATTTCTTATGCCTACTTTGTTTTATACTATGTCAAGAATACACGGTTAATTATTTCACGAGTGCTCTCGTTCGTTTTTTCACCTTACTAATTAAAAATTATTGGAAATGTGCCGTTTTGAAAGTCAGTTCCTCAGATCTGTATTTGAAAAATTTTAATTTTCTTCTACAGCGTCATTAATTGAGATGCGTTAGTAATTACCAAAGTAATAAATTGTAAAATTATAAAAAAGGCCCTAATAAAATAATTTAAAAAAAAATCAATCAAAATTACACTCTAAACAATTTGATTTAATTGTATTTTTTATTAGATATTTGATTAAAATTACTTAAATATGGATACACATAGTTCCGTTTGAATATGTACTTAATAATAATAATGGATTGATTGGATAAATCCATCAGTAAAGTTTATTTTTTTTGTTACAGGTTTACGAATCCGAATTGCAAATCTACTATTCAAACTCTTATCATGTATGCTATATATTCTGAGGGTGGTCACCGACGAGGACCCCATCACAGCTACTTGGTGAGTACAATTACAGTTATAATAGTTTTAGTGCAAAAGCAAATGATACAGTCCTCTTGAATTTATTAAAATTTTAAAATGAACAAATTTAATAAAGAAAACTTAAATTGTTGAGTTTGTCGCCCTAGTTGAATAGATTACAATCTCATGCCCTCAAGATGATTTCCAGCTAGAATATAATATAAATGAACTTTATTTTGAGACGGTCATGTATCTTACATTGTACAGTGAATTAATTAAATAATAACCATTACGAAGAAATGTATGTTTACATAGTTGGTCGTAGAGTAAGATGAATTATATATAATGAATTATCATTTATAATTAAACTTTATTCTGATAAAAGTACAATCTGCCTTATTGTGATAAATGTTGTCATCCATACCACTAACATGAATTAGATAAAAAAAAAATATGAAAGTGATAAATACGTACCGACAACACACCCGTTTATAAAAATGATATGCAAATATTCACAACAAACTAATTAATCAATTATAGGATAGTTAAATAATCTATTTATTTATTTTATTTTTTTCTTTCCAACCACCCTAATCCTGTAGCACAGTCATTGCACTGCGCCACTCACCCCTATAATCCTCCTCGAAGACTGAAACGGCAGTGGCCTCGTGACCTGCTATAAATGCGTGACTGTGGGAGTCCTGGCAATGGCCAGTTTCTCCAATCATGTCCTGAGCGTCTGTGGCTCTCGCGCTCTTGGTCAGCCTCCACTGGCTAGTAGCCGGTGACGCGGCTGACGGAGGAGCGTGGGGGACTTCCCAAGACTCCGCTTTCTCTTCGCATGTGCATTTGGGAGGTCTCTGGGCTGTCTGTAAATATTGTATGAATGAGCGAGTGAATGATGAACTGTAAATATGGTATGAATGAGAGCATTTATCTTATTACTTATTGCCTTATAAAAGGCAGATTGTAATTATAGCACAATAAAGGAGTATATATATATATATATATATATATATATTTATATATATATTTTTTTTTTATTTTTATTCTTCCCCTACTATGTGGCTAAAATGGGGTTTCTAACACAACCGAATACGCAAGATGGACCTCATGGAAGATTTCTATGACCTGTCCTCCAGTAGACTATAGTTCTTATTAAACTCGTCGCCTTCCTCTTCGTCTGACTCTAGGGACGTCTTCTGATCTCTTAGAAATGTTAAAATGGCTGGCCCTTGTAGTATCTTCTATTCGTAAATAAAGAGAATAAATTCCTGACAATTGTCATCTTGGTGTAAAACTACAGTCAGGTCACATTCCGAAATGTAATTAAATTCTGAGTTTTGCATGGGCTTGGATCTCTCCTGATCCAGGGCATAACAGATGACTACAGTGTGTTAATTAGTACCTTCGTCTCCACAGTGTAGACCGTTAGGCTATCTGTTCTACTGAACCTATAAAGTTTTCTATAGAATCCTTTAGCCATAGATGTAATTTCCTAAAGATTTTTCTAATTCCACAAAAGTAAACATCACCGATAAACTACACTCTCTTCCACAAACCTACGCACTTATTCACGAGCCAGTAGATTCCATCCCGTCTATATACACTCATCTAAATCAAGACTCCTACACTCGAGTCACTAAAAGAATAAACACGGATGGTGGGGAGGGCTACTACACCAACCAATCTTTTACCCTCCATCATTCCCAGCCTACAGTACATTTTTCATTTCAGTTTAATTTTTTTTTTTGATATGATACTCTTTATTGGGCTATAATTACAATCTGCCTTTTATAAGACAATCAGTAATTGCGATAAACGCTCTCATTCATACCATATTTACAATTCATCATTCACTCGCTCATTCATACAATATTTACAGACAGCCCAGAGACCTTCCAAATCCACCGCGAAGAGAAAGCGGAGTCTTGGGAAGTCCCCCACGCTCCTCCATCAGCCGCGTCACCGGATACTAGCCAGTGGAGGCTGACCAAGAGCGCGAGAGCCACACACGCTCAGGACATGATTGGAGAAACTGGCCATTGCCAGGACTCCCACTGTCACGCGTTTATAGCAGGTCACGAGGCCACTGCCGTTTCAGTCTCCGAGGAGGATTATAGGGATGAGTGGCGCAGTGCAATGACTGTGCTACAGGATTAGGGTGGTTGGAAAGGCTACTGTGGAATTTCGTAAACTTGGAAGGGATGAGTTCTAGAATGTAGGGTATATTAAGGTCGTTATGAAGGGTTTTGTTGCTGACATAATAAGGGGCTTTACTATTGTTCTCAGGACTTTTGATTGAAAGGATTGGATACGCTTGATGTTCGACTTTTTTGCTGTCCCCCATAGCTCTATTCCGTATGTCCAGATTGGTTTAAGTATAACTTTGTAAATTAGTAGTTTATTTTCTATTAAGAGATGGGATGTCCTTTGAAGTAGTCTGTACAGTTGTCCAAAGCGTCTGTTTAGTTCTTGTCTTTTTAGTCTCGTATGTGGGTTCCAGGTCAGTCGTTTGTCAAGATGGAAGCCTAAGTACCGTACTGTCTTGAATACAGGGAGAGGAATAGAATTAAAATAAACTAGTGGACAAGACTTGCGACAAAGGGTGAAGGTAATGTGGGAGCATTTTGCTTCATTAACTTTGATCCGCCATTGATTGCACCAATACTCGATCACGTCAAGGTGTTTTTGAAGGTTATGGGATGCTATGTCGGGGTCTGGGTGGGATGACAAGACTGCAGTGTCATCTGCAAATGTGGCCAAGAAGGTATTGGGAGTAGAGGGGACATCAGCGGTGTATAGGTTATAGAGGATGGGGCCCAGGACACTGCCCTGTGGAACTCCTGCACTTATGGGATAGTAGTTAGAGTATTCTAAACCACAGCGGACTTGGAAGAAGCGGTTTGAAAGGTAGGACTGTAGGATTAGGAAAAGGGTCTGTGGTAAATATCTTTTGAGCTTGTAGAGCAAACCTGCGTGCCAAACCCTGTCAAAAGCTTGAGCTATATCGAGAAAGGCAGCAGTGCAATACCGAATATAATTAATGAAACAATTTGTATTACTACGCAATTTGAAAGATATCTGTCTTCCATTTGAGTAGATAACTTTTTTATTGTTAATTATTAATTTTTTTATTAGACATACGTTTTTAGAAAGTATTATTAGCTTTAATACTAACAACTCCCCTTTCATATTACTTGAATCAAATTGTATATTATTTATTAGCAGCCAAGTGGAAGTAATTTTTTGTTGAGGTTTGAGGTTTATTTATTTCACAGAATGATTGAAGAATAAATTCCTGACCCATATTCACTCAGTCGTTTTTTTCCATGAGAAGGTTTCTGTTTTCTTTCGTTTTCCACTTAAATCCAAGCCAGTGATACATTTTCGATTGTGCGATGAAACCTAATAAATGTTTTCGTCCAAACATTTCAACAGTTTGGCCCGTGTTAGGCATTCTTGATTTACGAGCCTGATTTCTTTATGTAGCATGACTTCGTATTAAGTGTTGTGCAAACCATTCAATGTCACTTTTGAGGACTTATTTTGCTGGTCATATCAACTTTATATTCGTTATGTCATTTTGTTACAAATGATGAGAGCCGTTATTGTTACTCTCATTTTTAAAAAAAACATGCGATAAGAATAGGCTTCATTATAAATCGCTTAATAAGAATACGCGACTGAGAGTCCATCTTTGCTCCCGCCAAAGTTTTCGTACAACGTATTTTACAGTGCATTATAGAAACAAAAAATATAGCACAACTCAGCAACAGATAAAACAAAACTTCAACTACTAAATGAGGATGTTTTTTACTCACTAACGATTGGTGGCTAACTGACTTATGGTCATGAGAAGGTGTGTGGTGCGGGCTCCCACCCACCTGGGGGTTTATTCCCAGATGGGCTTAGAGAAGTTCGGGCCAATCCGTGTTCACTGAACAAAAAAAACTTTTTTGTATACCTTAATCTACATATTCTAAATTCTTTTCACAATTAACTGTGGAGTGTCTTATCGGATTTATTGACAATTCCCTATCAGGACTCAAGTGAAATGCTTTAACTTGAGCGATTGATTGACCTGTCACTAGTTAGCCATCGATTTTATTTGAGATAAGTCCATTAATCCTCCTTACCTGCTAGCGCACGAATGGATGATTATATTATCTCTTGAGGTCTGATCATATTTTATAAAGAACCATTCACAATGGGAGGACAATGCGTCATGAATAGTACAAGCCTTTTCATCCGTGAACAGGCAGAAATACAATTACAAATAAATGATTATAACATCGACTCAATGCTAATGTTCACTAGTGTTGATTATCAAACCCCACGCACCTTACACACATACTAATTAATCTGATCTGGGAGAGGTCTTTTCATTTTATGGAACTTTATTGATATTATTCTTTATAAAAACATGATTTTACTGTAATCAACTCTGATTTGCGGGAAGGTCGTCATTAATAAATTTGACTGCTTAGCACACGATGAAAATCTTAAATAAAGAAATGAAAGGAGGCGTATGTAGTTCTAAAATATTTATCAATGTTTTGATCGTATTTTTGAAAAATAATGTTAACCTAAAGAACTTCACGATTAATTCCGACTTTTGATTCAAACTTGGCCTGGATAAATCCGGATTACCTTCAGCAGTCAGATCACAAAAGTCATTATCCGCTTGGGAAGAGATTGCTTAAAAATGTGATTTTAAGCTTAGGAATAAGACTCATCTCCTTTTTTTTCTTTTAAAGGAAACTAATGAATTTTTAATAATTATATTCCATTCCAAACTGCTGTTTTCTCGTTTCTTATTTATGAGAAACTTATTTCTCATAAATATCTCCCCCGCTTAAGCATTTGTTGAGTTTTCAATGAGCCTGCTTCTTACAAGCTGCATATTTCAGTTGGTTGGTAAACCTTTATTTTTTTCTAAAACACGCTTCCCGGAAGGACCCATAATAATTACTTTCTGAGATTTCATTCATACTATATAAACAAGATCCGCCTACACCCAAACCATAATTATTGCTATTAATAGTATATGATTAGGCAACCTAGAAGGCTTGTAATGTTTTAGTAAAAGATAGAAACCTTTGAAGGAATAATATCAGAACGTATGGAGGTCACGGTGAAGGGAATCGCACTAGGTAAAATTAATATTATATCAGTTTATTAATTGATGTTACGTTAGTAGTAGTTTGCATAATTTGCAGACAGCAATCAGTAGATCAACAGTGTCAAGGCAATCCAACATAGGTTCCTGGCTACACTAACACATTTTTTTCTGTTAGGTTATGAAACAAAGGGACAGGAATGAATAGCTAGTTCAATAATAATTTAATATAAATGAAGATTACTTTTATTACCGATATTACCTAGGACTTAAGCTACAAGACCTCAGCAACTCCTAGCAATCATAGTGGTAATTTCGACTGAATTATACGGTATTATACTGATACCGTACATACACTGTACTCAATTATACCGTTATCATAGATTCCAGCTATAAATCAATTTTAAAGTAGTTTGTTTCCGTCAGGAAAACATCATTCGTTACTCATATGGTAACGTATATTATGTGGCGTATAATAGTGGAAACGTATGATATTAAATAGGAAAGTCCATGTACCATCATTAATAAATACAATTTGTGGCCAACATTGGGGAACTAAAGCTTGCACGGGGACAAAATATAGCAGTGAAACTCAGAAGTCGGTTCACAATTTCACCTGCTGAGTTAAATAATAAATGTACAGGAGGGGTACCTAACTCACACAGCCTAGTCTTGTTGGCCAGCAGCAAGCACGCGTAAATACTTAACGGTACTTTGTCTTTAGTCTTTACAAGAACTGTTCTTTTATTAAAAGCAACGCTCGAACATTGAAGCACTGCCACTATCATCGAGATGAGTGATAGACATCACCATGATAATCTCGAATCATTGGCATGCGAAAAGTGACCTCTCAGTATCGCGTATTTCATATTGTGTGGCACGCTCGAATTTCGTCTTTACGTCTGTAAAGGTAACGGACGAAATCAAATAATCTACAGTTTAACAGATATATTCATGAACACTCCGGATCGTGCCGTATAATAAATATGATAAAAGTTAACCAGGGGTATTTTAACTAATTTTCGAACTCTATAGCTTTCTCTGTATAGCTTTAGGTTTAGGTCTTCAAGATTTGGGTTTTTTTTTCTACCTAGGACACACTTTGTGCCTTGGCTATACCTGGCTTACCAAGCAGTCCGGTCGTGCGGGACTGACTACATTGGACGTTTCCAGGCGCTGTCCTATTGCACTCCATATTCTGTCAGAAACTGTTGGCTGAGAATCATTGTATTATATCATTACGGTCTAAAACTAACTTATAATAATGACTAAATTCTATATTTTTAAATACTTTTTAAATACAATTTCCTCCACATGAAAGTATAAATTAAATGAAAACCAGTGGTATTAAGTAATTTGAAATTAACACAACTTTAAATTAATAGGGAGTGTTACCGCCTCTTGTGTTTATGACGGCTTGCATTCGATTAACCATTGACCTAAGGTTTCTAATAAACTCCTGAGAGATATTTTCGTATTCTTCTGTTAGGGCGACTGTTAACTCCTGAAGCTAATGTGGTAATGTGGGGCATACTGGCCACTCTAAATATTATATTGAGATCCGGATACAATTCTGACTGTATGGGGCACAAAAATCCATCTCCAACGTACGGAGCAAAGTAGACAACAGAAAGAACATCCTATATGTAAGCAGCAGCTTTTTACCTGAGACCTGCGCATCAACCAGAATTGGAACCAAGTTATATAAAAGCTCGATTAAATTTTTCCGGCCAACGCATTAACTGGACCGTGGAGGATTGTGAAAAAGGTTTCCTTTCAGAAGAATTACGGTTTTCTCTGCAATCACCTGACGTCAGGGAAAGAGTTTGGAGAAGAATTAATGAGCGTTATATGGCTGCAACTTCTTCATAAAGAAGGGTTTATGATGGAGGAGTAATGATTTGGGCTGTGAGTAATTTGGAATCTCGGACGAAGTTGGACTAAGTGGAAGTCTCTATCAGTTGCTAGCTACATAGAGACCATTCTTTCAGAGGCTGTTGTCCAATTTGTAACATAGTAGTAGATGAATTTTGGTTTATGCACGGCCCCTTACAGGAAGAATTGTTTCCCAATATCTGAAAAACGCTTCAATCTGGCGTCCAGAGTCACCAGGATCTATCTAAAACAACATCTATAGAATGAGTTGTCATGATAAATAAAGAAATTCGCTTCACGCGCTAAGGGTTACCCTACCGGAAAAATTCAAAAGTAACCCTCAGGAATTTATTCAAAACCTTATTAGGTAAATGTCCCATCGAATGCAAGCCGTAATAAACGCAAGAGGCGGAAACACACCCTATTAATTTAAAATGTTGATAATTTCCAATTACTTAATTTTATTAGTTTTTATTTCATGTATGCTTTAATACTCCTAATATGTTTTATATGGCCTGTTATTTATTGTAAAAGTATTGGAGGCATTAATAACAAATTGATTAAAAATCACTACAAATACTGCAGGCCTGGCCACTTTTTTTTGCCTCTCAGTGTATTTACTGTTAAGCACCTATTGAAAAAATGGAAAAAAGATTGCAAATAACTAAAATATATATTTTAACCTAAGATGTCACGCTTAGCTTAGACGATATTAAATACGCGGTTTCTTTTGGGTCCTCTCAAACCTTAAGTTTTCTTAATATCTTTGAATTTCCTTTTCTTTTTGGTATTTAACCATAGAAGAAAATCACATAATAAAATCATCATAAATATTTGACTGCTACTAGCTACTCATCGATATTCATCTCACACGTCAAAACTATCAATTACTCGCAAGGGTTACTTACATGAGGAGCATTTCATGGTAGTTCACATTTTGAGTTTATTTTAATTATAGTGTAGAAGTCTAATTTAAGCTATATGGTTTCTTATTTATTTATTTTTTAAATACTTTTACTTAATTCTCTCGTTACATAAGATCTAAAACGTTATTCGTAGTACACCATATGTTTCGATCAATTCTGTCGTAAGGGAATTCTTCAGGAATTCTCCATGATCTGAAATAAATATGTATGAAACAGTTTTTCTTAATAATGACTAAAATTTGAACGTCATGCTTCACTAGCACTATTATAAAAATTATTTTTAATTTAAATTCATTCGTATAAATACTAAAGCGCTACTTCAAGAAACCAGCCAATACAACCGACGAGGTATTGTGTAAATGGGTTTTAATTTAACCTCCAGTAGGATTATTCCATTCCATACTACACTATATGTATCGATCATGTACATATATATTACACTGTATACAAAGGTCTTCTAACCTGAGAAGCAGAGATTGCAGAGATGCTATAGAAGTACTTAATTCCAGCACAAAGCGTCCTTACTGGTTTCAGTATGCAAACTGGCACTCAAAGTACGATCTCAAACCAATTACACAAATTAGTCAAACCTTCATTACACAGAAGTAAGTATTAAAATTTGTTTCTTGACCTGTAGTATTTACATCTATTCCTCCATATTTGCATGATTCTAATGCAAAAGAGGATTGGTTAGAGTGAGTGAAAAAATTGCGGAGGACTGTAGGCAGTGTCGAACACAACAAAACGATAGAGCTTGAGTTGAAGTTCATGAATACCTCGTCTCCCACCGGAACTCAATATTGAATCTGATTCTAATCACATATATCGCCCTTGTTTAGATATTAGACAGGTTGTACAGGGATTCAGATTATATTTTGTATGCATTCCTTAAAATTTATGAAAGTTTATACCCGAAACAACTAAAAGTATATGACTGCCATACTTTGGGACGGATCCAGACACAAATTAGGTGGACAAAAATAAAATTGTCAATGCGGCCTAAACATTATATTTTCTTATTGAGAGAGAGAGTATTTGAGTAAATATATTCTTCATTCCACGGCTGCTGGTATACTGGTTACCTATGGTGGTATAATGACCAGCCGAATGTTCTTTAAACAAGCGTGCAAATGCAGAGAGGTAACCATGGTTTTGTTTCGTATTCGTCATTCTAGTACTCAGTTGAATTCGCACCTCCTATTATCATGGATCATTCATGTTTAGGTAATTGTGTATTTGTTCATGAATTTCCAGAGAAATATAACATTGCTGTATATTTTTTTTAAATGCCGAAATATTAAATGTTTTCTTTAATTATCAATATTTATATTCAAAAGTATCGAATACTATGGACTACCACGATTATTGTTTATTTTCCTAACACGTTGAGTAATGTAGCTTCATGGAATATCATACTTTTTTTACGATATAGCAATCAATTTGTATTCAGCTACCAAAATCACGATCGGTATGGCTGATTTTCTTGAGGTGCGAGCCATGACTACCTAGCTACGCCATGACAACAAGCAGAAGCACAGTCATTTACAATTAGTTTGTTGACACATTTAATGAGGGTGTCAGTCCTAATCGTACTTAAAGGGATTTAAGCGTACTATTATGTAATTATTTGGAACCAAAACAAACGAAAGATGAGATAAGTCACAGTGAAAAAATGACGCAGTTCTTTGCAATTAAAAAATCTGACTGGGAAAAGATGTCATGGTATTCAGCTTCCAGTCGTTGCCTGATCCTGAACAGACAACCTCAGGCAGCCGAGGAATACCGTCTAAACTTCCCACAAGTCAAAGACAGTCAGAGGAAGATCAATTCAGCAGCAATACCAAGAAAAGGAAAGTGCATGCTCTATTAAGCGCTAGCAAGGATAAGTTGTCACGCTATATTCCTCGGGTAACAGGTCAGACGCATCCCCAAATAAAATAAAATTTGTTACAAAAAGTGGATTTAGACATGATTTATCAACACTTTCATTGAAACAAATGTCCATAAGCCTTACACCAATGAATTCATTTATTATTACTAATAATGCGATATTTTTAGGAGTATTACCGATGGTACTATTAAAAACATATTATCCTGTAATAATTCCAATTTGATTAGTATTCTTTCCCAGTCATTCAAAGTTTGTTTTCAAATATTTTAAAACAAACCATATTAAATCATATTATTTATGTTCACGGGTATTTTGGGAGAAAAATAATGCTGAAATGCGGGATTTTTTCCATTTGTTAAGTCTAGATTCCCTGAATTCCATTTGCGAACCCACATATGTGGTATATTCGTGATCAGCAATTATTTACTGCAACATACTCCACTTTCAGAATTTTGTACACTTAAATTGGTCACCCATCCCACTCTGTGGCACCGGGTATTAGAGAACCTGCTAATAGAGCCAGAGAGCAATGATTAACCAGTTTGCTAAACTATGTTGACTTAAGTACGATTCATGGCTATTTGATAAATATTATCGGACTAAGGTAGGCTAGCTCCGAGTCCTACAACGCCCGAGAGGAAAACAGAATAACTTCATGAACAAAATAGATAATCTGATCCAAACATGGACAAAAATTTCATATTTCGAATGATGAATTCCATTTTCTTGAAGTATCGCGAACGAAATATAAGGAACAATATGGCAAGATGGTTTAGGTGAGGTTCATATAGTAAGGCATGTATTTTTTGGTTACTTTCAGAATTTCGAACACCTAAAACGATCAGTGTGTGCTGGTCAGATCGTATTGATACCAGAGATCGGCTACTCAATGGATGTAAATAATTATGAAATGGAATAACTTTGTACTTAATAAAAACTTAAGTATAATTAGATATTATTCATTTTGCGACAAGAAATGAATTTTATGTATTTTTTGTTCACTTTCTAAACCATTTTCATTTTTTCTCAGAATCCCTTTATTTACTTTTGCATATTTTTGCAATGCTTAAAATCTACAATTAAATCAATCAATTGACGTAAACTTTGTGATTATTCTACTTATTGTAGCTAGGCTATATTTTATAGATTTTTTTTAGATTATCTGACATTTATCACAATTACTTATTGCGCAATAAGGAAGATTTTAATTTTATCACAATAAAGAAGTTCTATTCTAGATTATCCGTGGATTTAAAATATTTGTTTAATTAATTCTGATGTACATAGTACAAGGTTTTGGAGTAATTAAAAGGTGATGGGGCGGAACCCATGGATAATTGTAACTTTACTTATTTATTATTGTTTGTTAATAAATATATAACATTTTTGTTACAGCTACGGCTGCGAAAAGCAAAACAAGACAGAGTTCTGGGTGTCGAGAGACCTAACAGAGGAGGAGTTCCAGGAGCACCCCATCATCAACTGGGATGCCATCCTATGGGTAAAACGTCCGTTGGCTCTTTGGGTGGTACAGGTCATCCTGGCAGCGATCAGCCTCACCGAGGCACTGCTCCTCGCATACCTAGGATACAAGGTATTTGTCATATACTCACAGCAACACTCTTTATACATGACAGCAAAATATTAAACTCAACCGAAACATATTCTAAAAAATAAAGGTACACTTCTGAAACACAAAAGTCACCATTTAAATTTATGATTTTTTCAGTTTAATGAATATAAAAAGCTCAGAAATATTAAAAGCCAAAATATAGTTTGAATACTTCTTATTAGGGGGGGATTCATTATATATATATTAAAATTGAGATACAATAGATGCATATCAAACATGTTAATATTTTTTGTTATTATATCTTGAAACTGAGATGTTAAAAAAAATATAGAGTAATCCACTATAGTATTACAATGATAGCCTGAAATCTATTTGAAATGCAGAAAGAGGCTTAAAATGGTTCGTGGTAAGTTACTTTGAATATAGGATTGTAATAATAAATTTTCTTTTCATTAAAGGTTATCTAAATCACTCAAAAGTTAAATTTTGACTGGGGTTTCCCTCATTCAGTGTGTGTACAGCCTAGAGCCAAATATGCAAAGATACATGGATATTATAGATGATCTGGTTTTAATACTTTACTTCATAGAATCAATAATTTAAGTAAAGAATTAATGCTATATATCGTGGGGCTGCAAGTGAAACCCACCAAATCAAAACCATCGATTTTCTGCTTTTCTTGACTATAACAAGGACATATTTCGATTGATGTCACTAGTAGTCAGATCTTAATTTTTTCTATATCTGAGGATGAGAGACTGGTCCATGGTTAGCAAAACAAAATGCCTGGGAGCAAAGAAATCACTCTTTGCTCATAATTTTCTCAAAATCATGTTTTCTGACTTAGTGCTTTTTACTTGTGACCCCACGACATGTCTGTACAATAAACATAAATTCACGACATAATATCGGGCTGCAGCAATGCGTGAATCCAGCATTATCAACACATAGACTTACAAGTTCTTAGTTTTATTGCTTGGGTGTTAACCTTGCCTTTTTGAGTAAGGCACAGAAGTTCTAAAAAACTAACACAATAATCTTTTCTTCTTGCGCAAGAATGAGTTTGAAAACGGAAGACGGAGAACATGGTTTGGATGCCAACCAGGTTTATACATGAAGTAAAAAATGAAACCAGTTTCATCCGTTTCTATATATCTGTTTTTCCTTTACTTCCGCCGAAATATATAATTTTTTTTTTATTTTCAACAATTTATTAAGATAAAATTACAATCTGGCTTATTAGGCAATAAGTAATTGAGATAAATGTTATCATTTGTACCATATTTACAATTCATCATTCACTCGCTCATTCCTACAATATTTACAAACAAGCCCAGGGGCCCCCCAAGTCCACATGGTTGTCACCTCCCTCGCGTGCGAAGGAGGAAGTGGAGTCTTGGGAAGTCCCCCACGCTCCTACGTCAGCCGCGTCACTGGATAAGAGCCAGCGGAGGCTGAACAAAAGCACGAGAGCCACAGACGATTAGGATATGATTAGAGAAACTGGCCATTGCCATGACTCCCACTAACACTTAATTATAGCAGGTCACGAGGCCACTGCCGTTTTAATCTCCGAGGAGGATTATAGGGATGAGTGGTGCAGTGCAATGACTGAGCTGGGGAATTAGGGTGGTTGGATAGGTTACTATGGAATTTTATAAACTTGGAAGGGATGAGCTCAAGAATATAGGGTATATTCAGATCGTTATGAAGGGTTTTGTTGCTGACGTCATAAGGGGCATTTACTATTGTTCTCAGGACTTTTGATTGAAAGGACTGGATGCGCTTGATGTTCGACTTTTTTGCTTCCCCCCATAGCTATTCCGTATGTCCAGATTGTAAGTATAACATTGTAAATAAGTAGTTTATTTTCTATTGACAGATGGGATGTCCTTCGAAGTAGTCTGTACAGTTGTCCAAATCATCTGTTTAATTCTTGTCTTTTTAGCCTTGTGTGTGGGTTCCATGTCAGTCTTTGGTCGAGATGGAAGCCTAAATACTTTACTGTCTCAGAAACAGGGAGAGGAATCGAATTTAAAAAGACTAGCGGACAGGACTTGCGGCAGAGGGTGAACGTTATGTGGGAGCATTTTGCTACATTGACCTTGATTCGCCATTGGTTGCACCAATACTTGATCTCATCAAGGTGTTTTTAAAGCTGTTGGGATGCTATAGCAGGGTCTGAATGGGTTGACAGGACAGCAGTGTCATCTGCAAATGTTGCTAAGAAGGTATTGGTGGTGGACGGGACATCAGCGGTGTATAGATTATACAGGATGGAACCCAGGACGCTGCCCAGTGGAACTCCTGCTTTTATGGGATAGTAGTTAAAATATTCTAAACCACCGCGGACTTGGAAGAAGCGGTTTGAAAGATAGGACTGTAGGATTAGGAATAGGGTCTGCGGTAAATATCCTCTGAGCTTGTAAAGCAAACCTGCGTGCCAAACCCTGTCAAAAGCTTGAGCTATATCAAGAAAGGCTGCAGTGCAATACTGTTTGGATTCGAGGGCTGAGGAGATGTGATCGACAACGCGTAGGCCTTGTTGAGCAGTGGAATGTCGTTGGTGGAAGCCAAACTGGTGAGTAGGATAAAGGTTTTTGGATTCAATAATTGGAAGTAGGCGTTTTAATAGGAGTTTTTCAAATATTTTTGAGAGTATAGGGAGTAGGCTAATTGGATGGTAAGATAAGGTGTCATTGGGTGATTTGCCGGGTTCGGCGAATAGGACTATAATGGAGTGTTTTCAGAGGAGAGGAAAATGCGTCGTTCGGATAATGCAGTAATAATTGTAGGTTAGTAAGATTATGGCTTTAGGAGGAAGATGTTGGAGAATTCGAGGAGTAAGCAGATCATATCCTAAAGATTTTCGGTAAGGTAATTTTTTAAGAAGATGTTTGGCCTCAGAGGGGTTAACGGCTTTTGGTGGTAGTGAGAGGTGAAGTGAGGAAATCTTCAACAGTTAAGCGATGAGTATTGTTTTGAGGAGTAAGGTGAGGAGTGAAAGTACGGGAAAGATGCAGTGCGAATCCTTCCGCCCTCTTGCCATCCAAAGCAGCCCAGGACCTACATTACGACGGAGTGGGTGTGAAACAGGATGATATTTTAGGATTTTCTTAGTTAGATTCCACAAGGAGTTATCCCTGGTAGACAGAGAGGAGAGATAGGAATT
The DNA here is from genome assembly GCA_930367205.1 of Acanthosoma haemorrhoidale. Lineage (NCBI taxonomy): Eukaryota > Metazoa > Arthropoda > Insecta > Hemiptera > Acanthosomatidae > Acanthosoma > Acanthosoma haemorrhoidale. Next base: position 82,645,547 of record OV884011.1, read on the forward strand.
AAAAGAATCGGAACGAAAGGATGCCTATTGCCGCTTTACCAACCTTCAGTACTGATTGTATGAGCGACGATCAGTAGGATTTCGGGATCTTTGCCACACTGTTCTCGAGTGGCGTTTGGACTGGAGATCTATGAAATATTGAGGTAAAGGATTTTTATTGTGATTTTTTAGATGACGGTGGGGTGACGATGCCTCCCAGGCCAACCTCTGGATCAGAGTAGTGAAGGAATGCACTGCATCATCCGTCACTTGGTCTTGGGATGTTTTCAGGGGTACTTTGAAGTCTACATAGTCTGTATGAATCGGGCGAAAGTGGTCCCAGTCAACTGGGCCCCTGATAAATGAAGGAGGAGGCAGTTTGTGGATAGGTCTTAGGGAAATGGTTAGGATCACAGGGCTATGATCGGAGGAGAGGTCATCAAGGCGCGTGAGTGAATAGTTTAGTGTTCCCAAACTATTGTAGAAGAAAAAGTCTAGGAGATCTGGATTTCGGTTCCACTGTGTCAGGAGAGATAGTGGAGCAATATTTCCGTGTGAGTGCAGAAAGCAAAGCACGTCATCGTGTATTTGTGGATCTTGAGCCCTAATGTTGATGCTTTGCGTTAAAGTCACCACCCACAAGGAAACGATGACCAATGGAGTCTAGAAAGGAGATGAATTGGGATTCAGAAATGGATTTATTGGGAGGGCAGTACACTGATGCTAGAGTAAGGGGGAAAGTGAAGGTGCTGATTGACACTGCAGTGGACTGAAGGACATCGTGTTTTACCAAAGGAACTATATGATGGGAAATTGAGTTATGGACAATGACAGCGGTGCCTGCATGTGCTCTTCCATCTGGGTGATCAGTTTGATAAGTCTGGTACTGTCGAACTGTAAATGGTCGTTTACTCGTAAGTATTGTTTCAGTAATGAGAGCTACGTGGATGTTCTTGTCATGAAGTAGTGCTGTCAGTTCGTTAGTGTGGGTGCGAACACCATTCGCATTCCAAAGGAGAATGGATAAGGAGTCGGAAGGATCCACTTATGGGTTTTGTTTAATGGGGATGAGGTAGGTGACAAGATTTGTAAGAAGGGAAATGAGAGGGGTAATTAGGATTCTGAACTCTGTAAGGAATGACGTTAATGGAAAAGTGAGGTCTAAGGAGCTTGAAGGTGGAGGAATATGCGAGATGTGTGGTTGAGGATGGGATTGAGTTTGCTCATTACCACCCCATCAGTCTGCTGACTCAACTCTCGAAGCTGTTCGAGAGAATTATCCACATACATCTCTCCGGGCACTGCGAGTCACAGGAAGTCATCCCACCAGAGCAGACTGGTTTCAGCACAGGCTTAAGCGCGAATAACAACCTGGTGAGATTGCAACACCACGTCGCATCGAACATCCGAAGCAACAGAGCTACCGCAATGATTTCTCTGGACTGTTCGAAAGCCTTCGACTCTGTGGATCACTACATCCTACTCCAACGTCTGAGGGAATACGAATTCTCGGATCAGCTGCAGAACCTGATTAGATCCTACCTTACAGACAGAACATTTTCGGTTCGTATAGGCACTACGACCACGACCCGAAGAAACTATTCTGCCGGTGTCCCCCAAGGATCGGTGCTAGGCCCGTTGCTGTTCAACATTTACACCGCCCACATCGTAGGAGCCTCGTACTCCAACTGTGAGGTATCCGCGTACGCGGACGATATAGGTGTCTACAGCACTAGCATCAATCCATCCAGAGCCCTGAAATTCGCTGAGAGCGCCAGTCAACAAATCGCCGAGAAACTCGATGCCGTCTACATTAAAGTCAATCCGGCCAAGACGCAAGGAATAATATTTAGTTACAAATCCGGAAAAAAAGAAGCTCCCGAAATCCTTCGTGTTAGACGGCAAAGAATGCCCTGTAAGCAACAAGCTGTGCTACCTCGGAATTACCCTCGGTAGGCACTTGTCGTTCACAATGCACCTCGGAAAGAAGTTAAAGAGTGTTAGGAAGAAATTCTTCAGCCTTGGACACCTACTTCACAGCCCGGCTCTATCAGTACGCCCCAAGCTGCTGATATACCAGAGCGTCCTAAGACCTGCATTGATGTATGGAACCCCTCTCTACAAGTATTTGACTCCCAACACTCTCCTAAAGCTCCAGCAATTTCAGAATAGAGTTCTCCGCACCTCCCTCAAACACACCCCTTTCGACCAAATGAAGGCTGACGAAATCCACAAAAAATTCGAAGTGCTCACTATCCAAGATTTTATCAAGAGAAGGCACATCAAATTTTTTGACTCCCTAAGACATAGCCACAACCCACTATTCTCCGACCTTCAGCCACCACCAATGCCCGTCAGATGGAAGCACTGCTGGACCACCGAAGCTTGGCGAATGAAAGACATCATAGAACCAGAGGACTGACGGACCTACACCCAGCCGAGAGATCGAGGCCGATCTCCCGCCCGACTCAACCGACGCCACATTACCCCATCTACCTGTGTAAGCAGGGTTGATCTTCCGGCCGATTAGGCCGACTCACTCAGGCCCCTGGCGGGGCGGCCGGCCAGGCTTCGCCTGGCCTACAACAAACCATCGCCTAGGCACCCCTAGGCTTAATCCTTGGTAGACTCTCACTACCTTCCTGACTCCATCCGCCTTTCTAGGCATTCCACACCCCATATCCTTCTCATACATCCTTCAAATAGGGGTCTCCCCTTAGTGAAAGGAACTTTCCAGCAAAAAATAATTTTCCTTATTTTTCCCACATTCCTATTTTTTTATAAGTTTGAGAGCTTAGGAAAAAAAAAAAAAAAAAAAAAAAAAATTTCGACCTGTACTCTTGTGTAATACAAGTGGCTATTTTTCGTAGCTTTTTTTCACTCCAGGTGTTTGCTCTAGATCGACAAAGAATAAGGGCAGTGGTGTTTTGATGCCTGCATTATTTTCTTGTCTTTCCTCACGGAGCACATTCGTAATTTGGCGAACCTTGTATCCTAGGCTTAAGAGCTCATTCTCTATCTCGTCCGCTGGTGTAGTGGGATGCAGGTTTCTAATCACCACCCGTAGCGATCGTTCCTGCTTTAATTGGTAGGTATGGAAGTCGGTCTTAGTTTCTTCTAAGTGTTTGATTATTGTTCGGTATGTGTCGGGAGTGTCCGGAGAAACTTTTGTGTCCCGGAACCGATTTAGGCAAGTGTATTTGCCTGTACCTACAATTTTATTCAGTTGGGTACATAGTAATTTAAAATTACTTATTTAGAGTCCATGTACTCTACTTCAATATTTTTCAACACCTCGTAACTATTGGGCGTGAAAAATGGAGACTGATGAGTTGTTGTTTTGATGTGCTGGGTTGTGATGGTATTTCTTCCATAGAAATACTGGGAGCTGAAGAATTCACAGGGGCAATATTTCGATTAGATCGCCGCGGCTTAAGTTTTACCGGCGACGGAGTGGGACCTTAAGGACCTTGAGCGTTTTTTCTTATTTTCTGCTGACATTAACTGCTGATAGAAACGCATGTTTGTTTCATCAGCAGTATTTTTCTGAATTACTCAGTATTTGTTTTTATAAATAAAAATATATGGCAAGTGGGAGCCGGGAACGCACGTAACTTTATCAAGAGCCTCCGGCTAGCACTAGCCCACGGTGCTATGAGGGTTTCGCGGACTCCCCACTCTTATCTCTACTACAGCTGATCGGCAACCTTACCAATATGGCCGCCTTCTCTGTGTAATGTGAAGTCAAACTTGCAATTGCCAATCTAGTCCACAGCTTCACTATCTACTCACCTGTAGACAGCTCCTCCGTGGACAGTTCACCCAGTAGTCGGTTGAGACGCTTTGACGAACTGGACACTTCCTATGAATGGTAACAAAACAGTTGGTTTATAGAGCGATACGACAACGATTTGCCGTTAATAATTATAAATAAACTCAACGCGAGAATAAATGTCAACATTTCATTTTAAAACAAATAACCTACGTATAAGATTTCTATGATTTTCGTGTAATTTAAACGTACGTTTTTTAATTAACATTTTTAACTGCAAAAATCTTATTCACGATAGAAATGTTTCTTAAAACATTGGGAATAAAAACTTATAAAACAGAGCTGTATTATTCTATACTTTCAAACATTCATTTCTTTTCATCATCTCTCATTTAAAATCTTGAAAAAATAAAATAAGGTAAAAGACATTGTAAGAAGTATGTGTTCGAAAAACTAAAAGGGAAACGAAATGATATCTGTGTAGGTACACAAAAACAGTTGTACCCGTTGAACGAACAATGCCGCCACGTCGACGATTCTATATGGATGCGAAAATATTTTGGTCAACTGAGGTGGCTTGGGAATAAACTAAGATTACTCCAAAATCCCTCAGATAAAAAGTGAACTAACGCCATTTACCGTAAAATTAAAATAAAGATTCTGCATCCTCTAAAATCCTCCACGAAATGTGCCAAATCAGGAGCACATTCTGGCACGTACCTTGTTTGTCATTCAAACCAGCACAACAAATACACCGATTCATTGTAGTAGTAGGATAATTAGTAACCTCTTGGCGTATAATGGGTGAGCGTTGTTTGTTCGAAAGTTTTAAAACAAACATTCCTGAGCGCTGGATCTAGTGAAGGGTAATTTCAAACAAGGGGTTGATTTTGGCCTTAATATTGATACAAGTAGTTTCGGTTGATTTAGTTACCAGATGTATGCCATGCTACACAATGAACGGATATAACCAACAGACTACGAATACTAAACACCATAAACAGAACAATAACGAAACCCACTTCTGTCTCAGCCGAATACTTCATGATGCTTCTCCTGTAGTTTTAAAAAATTGAGAATAAATGAATTTACGAAACTTCTTTTGAAGACCATTTTCGTATGCTTATAAAATTATATAAAGTATCACCGATAAGTAAAAATTGAAAACAATCTTTCATGTATTAAAACGTGATAAGTTCCAATAAATCGTTTTTCCATTGCATTAGTAACAAGTTGTGTAGTACATTTATTGAAATAAGAATTGAAAGAAAAGAAGAAAGCGTTTAATATACACAAAAGTGATATAAGTATAAAAGTAGCTTATAAAATTAAGCGTGGGCATATGGACAGTAAGAATTTTCCTGAAGGAAAATCACGTATTGGGTCACCGAGTCCCAAATATAAATCATTCCGAACGATTTCTGGGTTATACATGTCAAGCAGCACACATGTTCTCATAATTTATCCTGAAATGAATAGAGAAGATTGATCATTTATTAACCTCCAAATATTTCTTCCTGTCAAAGTCAGTAGATTACATTCATCGGATGGGAATTAATAAACTGAAGGTGGCGATAAACACAGCAGAAATGTAATTTATTTTATGTGGTTACTGGGCAGTAGATGAAAAATGAAAAACAAAAACTCCTAAAGTCTGACAATACGTCTTGTGATTTATAGAAGATTGACTGTACACTCTGACGACATAACGTCTTTGAAATGAAAAAGATTCAGTCCATCATCATCACTTTTTTTTTATATATAAAAATCATTGAACTAAATAATTAAATGAATCATAACATCCATTAAAGTTTGAGCTAAAAAAACATGACTATTCGAGCCTCTGGATATTGTTAAAAGCAAAATGAAATGAATTGCCATCTGTCATGGGAGATTGACTGTCGGCAAAAAATGACTCGGTATTCCGAAGCAATTCCTCAATCACATTTTTTATTCCTGTTTGTGACATATGTTCTCCACCAGCCTCATGTGTCTCTCTCTTCTATACGTGCTTGCTCTGCTATGGTTTGTTTGTCAATGTTCACTATATCCGTGCAGTTTTAAGCTTCTCGACTATGTCAGTGCCTCAATGAGACCGCGAAAATTTACCGCTCTGACCAAAATGGCGGGAAGACGGAGATCGAGCCGATTCTCGTAATCGGCGACCATACTCTCAAGGCGGAGAACTTAAAGCAACTCCGTCATATAAATAATGTAATCTTTAGAGTGAGCACCTTTCATGACAAAAGAGGCATTCCGATGTGCCTTAACTGTCAGGAATACGGCCATACAAGACGGTACTGCTTTAAGCAGGCCAAGTGCGTGAGGTGCAGCCAACCTCACGACATAAAAGACTGCCCCAGGGACGCTTCAATTCCTCTCAAATGCGCCAATTGCGGGGGAAATCATGTCGCGTCGTACCGACAGTGCCCGTACAGGATTAAACTCCTAGAGACTGCAGAAATCAAGAAACAGGCACAGAATTTCACAGCCGGGCCGAGAAAAGCCACATTTATGACTGCCCCCCCCACCACCACGACAGACTGCCTCCTATGCGCAGATGGCGTCAGGTAACACCAGGGCTCCGGAAGTAGCACTCCCAGCACCTCTACCTCAGCCCGCTAACAACAATGATGCTATGATGAGTATGATGAGCGCTATGCTCACTACTATGAACAATCTCGCCGCACTGGTAGAGCGGCTATTAACACAGTCTGACCGGGTATCCAAATGATGGGTCATAGTATATTAAATTACAACGTTTGCGGCCTTCGGCCCAAACAAGCTGACGTAGAGACACTTCTACGGTGCCATTCACCGGACGTCGCTGTCCTGACAGACACCCGACTGAAGAAGATTCATTTCTGCCGATTCGCGGGATATACCGCCTACCGCCACGACACTGAGACCATCTCTGGAGGAGTAGCAGTGTTAGTGAGGAACGGAGTGCCCTGTAGGAGACTACCCCCACCCGTGACCCTAGGCCCCTCCCACTACATCGTAACGCTCCAGATACGGCTCACAAAAAACATGATAGTGTCAGGAGTCTACAGAAGACCGAGAGCCAATTGCGACTCTGACAAGCTCCTGCTCACTACAATAGCTCAGGACCGAAGACACGCCATCGTGGGTGACCTAAATGCGAACCACAGTTGGTGGAGCAGTACGAGGGCTAACGCCCTCGGCCGTTACATCACAAAGACACCATTTACGGTCATCCACCCAGGATTGCCAACCTTCCGTCACTTCGTGAACCCCGACAGGACCTCCACGCCCGATCTACTCCTGACTCAACAGCCACACCGAGTCACTGGGTGCTCCGCCTTGGACTTTACCACCTCCGACCATCGGCCTGTGCTCTACGAACTAGAAGGCGACATGCCAGAGCCGCCTGCTTCTAGATACAGGTACGATGAGGCCAAGTGGGACCTCTACAAGCATCTCATCAAGACCGAATTGCCCACAATTGCGCCCCTGAGACACACTTGGGACATAGATTACGCTGTCTATCAGCTACAGGACGTCATCGATCGAGCTGCCGATGCATCGATCCCGACATTTTCTCCGAAGCCCCCTTCTCTGAGAAAACCTCCGGATCACATCCTACAACTGATTAGACAGCGTAATAACATCAAGAACAGGTGGTTTAGGACCAAAAACAGGGACCTAAAACCGGTTTTAAATGCTCTCACAAACCAAGTTAAGTCCCTGATGGCCCAGTGGAAAAATTCAATTTGGGAAGATCGCCTCACCAGTCTCCACGGTGACCACAAGCAATTGTGGAAGCTTGTGAAGACCTGCAGGTCCAAAAAGAACGGTGTAAGGCTGGCCGTAAACGGGCAGTTCATTCCCACCACCGAGCAAGCGGACATCTTGGCGGCCCATTATGAGGAAGTCAGTCGTGGCCAGGGACAGCCAATAAGAGCCCTCGACCCTCCCTCCCCCACCCTCCCCACCACAACCGAAATCTACACCTCACACCGGCAATGCGCTGCATTCATTCGAAGAACGACCGGCAAGAAGGCCCCAGGTCAGGATTCCATCCAGAACATCCTGCTCAAGCAGCTGCCGAGGAAAGGAATCTCATTCATAACGAACGTGTTGAACTCCTGCTTCAGGCTGCACTATTTCATATGCGAGAGAATCATCCACGTACATCTCTCAGGGCACTGCGAGTCACACGAAGTCATCCCACCTGAGCAGACTGGTTTCAGCACAGGCTTAAGTGCGAACAACAACCTGGTGAGATTGCAACACCACGTCGCATCGAACGTCCGGAGCAACAGAGCTACCGCTATGATTTCACTGGACTGTTCGAAAGCTTTCGACTCTGTCGACCACTACATCCTACTCCAACGTCTGAGGGAATATGAATTCTCGGATCAGCTGCAGAACCTGATGAGATCCTATCTTACAGGCAGAACTTTTTCGGTTCGTATAGGCACTACGTCTACGACCCGAAGAAATTACACTGCCGGTGTCCCCCAAGGATCGGTGCTAGGCCCCCTGCTGTTCAACATTTACACCGCCCACATCGTAGGAGCCTCGTACCCCAACTGCGAGGTATCGGCTTATGCAGACGACATTGGTGTTTACAGCACTAGCATCAATCCCACCAGAGCCCTGAAATTCGCTGAGAGCGCCAGTCAACAGATCGCCGAGAAACTCGATGCCGTCCACATTAAAGTCAACCCGGCCAAGACGCAAGGAATTATATTCAGCTATAAATCCGGAAAAAAGAAGCTCCCGAAATCCTCCGTCTTAGACGGCAAAGAGTGCCATGTAAGCAACAAGCTATGCTACCTTGGGATCACCCTCGGTAGACACTTGTCGTTCACAACACATCTCGGCAAGAAGTTAAAGAGTGTTAGGAAGAAATTCTTCAGCCTCGGACACCTACTTCACAGCCCGGCTTTATCGGTACGCCTCAAGCTGCTGATATACCAGAGCGTCCTAAGACCTGCTTTGATGTATGGGACCCCTCTCTTCAAGTATCTGACTCCTAACACTCTCAAAACGCTCCAGCAATTTCAGAACAGAGTTCTCCGCACCTCCCTCAAACATACCCCGTTCGACCGAATGAAGGCAGACGAGATGCATAAAAAATTTGAAGTGCTCACCATTCAAGATTTCATCAAGAGAAGACACATCAAATTTTTTGACTCACTCCGACACAGCCACAACCCACTATTCTCCGACCTTCAACCACCACCAATGCCTGTCAGATGGAAGCACTGCTGGACCGCTGAAGCCTGGAGACAGATGGACGTGATCGAACCCTAGCCCCCTGACGGAGACTGAAGATCAACACCCAGCCAAGAGATCGAGGCCGATCTCCGAAGCTACAAGACCCCATCTACCTGTTTAAGCAGGGTCGACCTTCCGGCCGAGAGGCCGACTTATTTCAGGCCCCTGCCGGGGCTGGCCAGGCTTGACCTGGCCGACTACAAACCCTTGCCTTGGTACCCCTAGGCTCCACCCTCGGTAGACTCTCACTACCTTCCTGATTCCACCCGCCTCCTTTAGGCGTTCCACACCCTATATCCTTCTCATACATCCTTCAAATGGGGGACTCCCCTTAGTGAAAGGCACTCATTAGCCCAAAATAATTTTCCCATATCCTATTTAATAAGTTTGAGAGCTAAGGAAAAAAAAAAAAAAAAAAAAAAAAAAAAAAAAAAAAAAAAAAAAAAAAAAAAAAAAAAAAAAAAAAAAAAAAATTTAAGAAGACATTATGAAAACAAGAAAATATTACCTGTTCGTTTCCTTTATGATCTTCTTGCTATCCATGATCTAGTACAAGACTATGTTAAGTTTCTATAAGGATATAGTTTTATAAAGTCCCAGACAAATAAATGTCTGAGTATACAAATAATAATATATTTTTGACAGAAAAATAAGTGACTTATTAAAAAAAAAAAATAATTAACTTCATAAACAAACGCTAGAAATTAAAAAGTGCCCATCGTCTGAAGCAAGCAGGGACGTCACAAGTGGCACGTGCCTTTACTCTGCTAGCAGCGGGAACAATCGGCATCGCGGGCTCTGAAGTCTTTCTTTGGCGCGCTACTGCTGCTAAGGTTACTGCTTGTTGGGTTGTATTTCAACACCTAAAACTAAGAGTGACTTGCGCATCATTGTCGCTTATTGGTATTGCTGTGACACTGGCGTACCGGGAGTCGAAGCGATTAAATTATCTGGGCCTTCCAACAGAACATCTTAGTTTGAGGATGCGGCCGCATGAAGACGCTAGCCGCATGCGAGCGGATATCCGGCTCTGCTTATTGGTCCAGGCAGCCACGCCCATATATATATATATATATATATGTATGTATCTTTTTTCATGTTTCCTTTAGTACTTTTAACAACAACAAAATTTATTATATTATGCACTCCTCCAAATGCATGTAAATGCAGGAAGAGGAGAAATCTGTAAATTCAATTATTTTATTATATTATTTTGTACATTATATATTTTGGAGGTTTTGAAATAAAAAATTAAAAAAATGTTTCCTTTACAACATGTATCTCTAATGTGTTAAAGATGTCAGGAGGTTACTTTTTTTTATTTTGTTGTATGGATAACCTAGTTAATAATTATTTTGAGAAAACGTTAAATTGATAAAGAATCATATTTAACCATAAATATTTTACTATAATACTAATATGTTGCTATATGGTAGACAAATATTTTGGTGTTATAATATGTAACTTTACTCTCTTATTGATAGTAGTTGTAGTATTCGCATGTTCATCTTTGATAACTTCCGGCATTCAAATGTCTCTGGGACTACTCTTATGGATAGATACTGCTGAAACAGAAACACGAAAAATGCAAACAAGAACCACACCAAAACCCACTAAATGGCCGAACAAAGGGAAAACTACAACCTCCAGAGCACCCAGAATTTCCTGGACAAACACCAGAATGTACCCAAAAAATTGGTTTCCCCTGAACATCAACATCAGCTCAATGGTGAACCGTCTTGAGTAGAGGCTTCTGTCACTGTTTTTGCCTTGTCCCTGACCGCTTTAAGCCTTGTTGTATGTTCAACATGCTTTTTAGGCATTATAGGATAAGTAAGATGTAAGTTAATTAGTTATAAACTAGTTGTAAGTAGGTTATTGTAACCAAAGAGGGATCCCCAGTCCTGCCGGGTCTTAGCTTAATAATGTTAGTATCTATCTACAGTACTATAAGATGGCCTATTCCTTGAACTCAGTCTTCGTATTCGTTTTAACTTGTAATTGTTATGTAGAGGTATGTAAAAAAAAAATTATTTTACATACGTAAAAATTACTTCTCTCACTGAAAGTTTAGTACAATATCACAGGCAAGAAACCGACAGATAGAGGTGCAGGTAAGGGGCGTGGATTACAGTAGGACCCTTCTCATCCCTCTGGTGGCAGATCATTAAAAAAGCCAAACATTTTCCTAAAATAACAATGACAACTACACTACTCTTGACATATAAATCATTCATAGCCTATTGGCGGAATCGTGTTAGTTTCATCATGCGTAAATACGTGCTGAGGATCTATTTCTAACGGAATAATACATCTAACCTTAATGTGTATGGTAAAGTACAGTAATTATGAATATAGTATTTAAAAATGTGAGTACGACCAGCAAATTCCAAGCAAGAGCTCGACAACAGAAGATTACTTGTGAATAAGATTACAGACACTGGCCATTACAAGGTTTCCCACTGTCATTTATTTACAATAGGACTTGTGGCAATGGCTACTTTATGAATTATAGGGATGGGTGGATTTGGGTTATGAATTTTCGGTGTGATTTCAGGAATTTTGAAGGGATGATATCTCGGGTGTTAGTTATATTAAAATCATCAAGAAGGGTTGCGTTGCTTACGCAACGCGGATCGTCAACTGGCTATGGATTTTTGATCGGGAGGATCGGATGATTTATTGTTTGCACGTTTTTCTGAGCCCTGCAACTCTAAATCTATTGTCTTTATGGGCTTCAGTATAACTTAGTCCTTGAGGAGTTTATTGTCTTGATAGGCTTTACTCAATGTAGTATTTAACGCTGTTTATTTTTTGAGTTTTTTACATGATGGTTCCATACAAATCTTTTGTGAAACAAATTAAAGGCATCAGTTTTCAGATATTTCTTTAGGGATGTTTGTAAAAACAGCATTGTTTTCATCTTTTCTTCTGTTAAATATGTTCTGTTGTTAAAGCGTCGATTTTTAGAGCAGATTACAGTTCCTCCGATAACATATCAGTTTTAATTCTAGTCAATCTAACAATCTTTATTGTGCAATAATTACAATCTGCCTTTTATAAGGCAATAATAATACAGATAAATGATCTCATTCATACCATATTTACAGCATCATTCACTCGCTCATTTATACAATAGGACATGATTGGAGAAACTGGCCATTGCCAGGACTCCCACTGTCACGCGTTTATAGTAGGTCACGAGGCCACTGCCGTTTCAGTCTCCGAGGAGGATTATAGGGATGAGTGGCGAAGTGCAATGACTGTGCTACAGGATTAGGGTGGTTGGAAAGGCTAATTTTACTTCTAAGGGAACAGGCCGAAAACGTATCTTGGAAATTCCCTAGGGTTTTTAGGAAAAATTAGGCTATATCGCCTGGCGGAAAACTTAATAGGTAGAATAAATAAGACACAGAGCAACTAGCAAATACTGATGAGCTGACATGGAATCAAGTTAAAGGCTCAGCGGAAGTTAGTCTGTTCGAGTTAGACATAGGAGGGCTCGACCTAGTTGTACTTTATTGGACTCGGACGATTAGATTTGCTGCACTGTCACTGACAGGAGTCTTCGCACTCCCAGCCTAAGGGCTCTTCAAGGCGACATCGATCGGCGTTTGACTGCCCGTCAACTACTGCATCACTAGTGCAACTAATTCATTTTAACTATAAATATTTATAACGGGGACGTTAATTCTGAACGAACATAGACCGTAAGAACTTGGCAATTATTTGGAGAAAATATTCATCAAGTATGATGCATCACACAGTTAAGAGTCTCGTTATGGTCATGAAAACGATTTTATTGTCAGTTTAATGACATGAGAACCCTTTTTACATAGTACTGTCTCCGACAGTTTTAAAATTCCATAATGCGAAAGGGGTTCGACATACTCCACTCGAGAGGCGGAGTGTCCCAGCCTGCACCCGCTGCCGTGCTGATGTTGAGTGAGCCACCGGAGACACAAGTTTTTCGTTTTAGTTAATAGAGTATAACCCCTCATAAGCTAGTTTATAAGGCCCTCATAAACTATTTAAAAATGTAGCATAGCTACACTAAATATAAAGAACACTAAGCGCCACATCTAAGATTCTAAAATTATAAACCCAAAAAAATAAAAAGAAATGGGTTTTGAAGAAAAAAAACAGACTCAAGGTAGAATGTTTTTTACTGCCAAAAGCAACTTAAATTGTTTGTAAAATTCTGCCTTTTTTGAAAAACAGAGCTGTTTTTTGAATTGAAAAAGCATGAAATGTGCAGTCGTAATTAAGTAGTTTCGCCCTTTGTTGTCCTTTGTTTAATTGGTATGTTATTAACTGATTAAAGTATTTTCGATAAGTTGATGATGAGTATATTTCTCTTAACACCCTTCGTAGTTGATGTAAATTAAGAATCGTGTATACAAGGCACTTCCACATAAATTATTGTATTTTAGGTGGTGAATCTACTGTGCTTAATTGTTTGTGTATTCTAGTTACATCATGAACTTTACTAATGCTGCTATAATTTTCTTTATTATCCTGAATTTTTGCAAAAACTAACATATTTTTCCTTAACGTTGATATTACTACAAAAATGACAAGACACTAGAGTAAATTAACTGATCATTTTTGGCAGTCTATATGAAATTCGTAACAAGAGAGAAATCAGGAAGTCAATCATTCGAATTGAAAAAATACTGTAAACATGGTTATTGATATTATTTTTATTATGTGTTTTTATTATTATATAACTTTCTTCATACTTTCTCGGGCGCCATCCTTCATAGGTGGAACATGGAATTAAAGAATGAAAAGGAATATTATTGTAATAAACGATAGTAATATCTACTACCTGGAACTTTTCATCTAGATATAAACTTTTCAGTCCTGGTATTGCTACTTTTCCACATATCCTTCATGGTAGGACGATCCCTGGATCAAGGAAGATATATTAGACAAGGAAATGTGGCTCTCCCGAAGAAAAACGCCTATTGGAGGAAACATGTAGTATATATGCAAAACTGCCTACTTATTCTTTTAATGTTGACATTTTTTTTTATAAACAATGTGCTAAAGAGAGATCTTTAGATATTTCGATTGCCAAAAGCAATAAATACCAACTAATATCCATTTTAATTTCAACACCGAGGATACATTTTTTAAATCCCCACACTGCCTTTATCTCTTTACTATCCAGGTTTTATATTCTGAATATCTAGGTATTTTAACGCCATAATATTTACCTATATTATGTGAAAACCTTAAGTCTAGGAAAGTTTTTGTGCCTATTCCTCGCATCCATCATTCATGAATTTTCCTGCCAAGATCTTTTCCCCAAACTTTTTTTTCTATTTGTGAAATCTTAAAAAGAAAAAATCATTAATAACGTTGAGAAGAAAGTGTAAAGTTCGTCTACTGCATAAGACATTGATTCACGAATCTACAAAACTATTAACCAACATTTAAATTGTTTCCAATTAATAATATATAGATATTTCAAGTATTAACAGTATATTTAGTTCCGTAATATCTTACAATTTGAAAAAAATCTAATACCACTCGGTGTGAGAAAGCAACTGAAGATCAATTTCAAAAAACTTGTCGGGTCATTGTGGATGTTCCCAAGGTGGGGAAAGGACGCCCGCCGCGAGCTAAGGTCACTACAAAACTAGCCGCTGTCCGGCGAGCGCCAAGAAAGAGATAAAATGTGTCTGTAGACTTTCACTTTTGCTATTGGCCTAATCGGTGGGCAGCTTAATTCTTTTGATCTGACTCCATAATATCTTAGAAAGTGTGCCCCGACATAACACTATGTCTAGGAGAAGAAGAACAGGGTAGGTTTTATAGGTAGTTTATGTGGTCTTGTAATGACCACGAATTCACATTCAGGATACCTTAGATATAAGGGTAGGCGAAAAAGAGGTCTCTCCCAAGGAGGTGCTAGTTTTAGCGAGACGAAGTAAGAGATTCCCATTAGGAAGGTGTGGGGTCTGACAACGCCGGACTAAAACATAGCGAGGAGGATTAGGAAAGAGAGATGTTGAGGTAGTTGAATAAGAAAGCCATGGTTCGAGTAGAGCAGCAAGCGCCAGCGCAGAGAGAGAGAGAGAGAGAGAGACAGAGAGAGAGAGAGAGAGAGAGAGAGAGAGAGAGAGAGAGAGAGAGAGTGTGTGAGAGAGAGAGAGCAGTGTTCCAGATGCCAATTGCTGAGAGTCTGTCAATCTGTTGAATGCTTTTTTTTTTTTTTTTTTTCTTTCAAAACCTCTTTATTGATAATATATATACAATGACAAAAATAAATAAATAAATTTGGAATTACAGTTGTCACCTCGTGCTGCATTCGCAGATGCATATTAAGGAGTGCATAAAATATAATACTTTCAGATTGTTGTTAATAAGTCAAATACACATACATTCACTAGGTGATGTGGCTCACCTTCAGCTTGCGACCGTGGAAAACGCTAACACTAAAACCTAAACCTAGAACCTAAGACTAAGGCGTTCCAGCGGCGACAGCCTCCTGCCATCGATGGGGTAACGGAACGGGGGTTATCGTGTTAAACACCGGGTTTGTCAAATATTGCAGGGAGTCGAAAAAATTGATATGTCTACGTTGGATGAACTCATCCATCGTAGGCAGATCACAGATCTCGTGAAGCTCACTGTCGCTCCGCTGCTCGAATGAAGTACCTCTGACTACTTTCATTAGTATACCGTTTTGGAATTGTTGGAGTCGCCAAACTGTTGTATACGTCAGATAGCGAAAAAGCGGTGCACCATACAGCAGAGTAGGCCTGAGTATGCTCTTGTAGATCAGTAGCTTGAGACGCAGTGATAGATTAAGGGAGGTCAATAAATGCGTAAGCCGGTAAGACTTCGTGCGGGTTTGCTTCAACTTCCTCGCGAAATGGTTACTAAAATGGAGGTGTCTTTTTTAATTCCCAGATATACCAGGTTGTTGACTGGTGAATTTTCCTCCGTTCCTACTATGTAACCAGTAGGTAGTGGGCTTTTTCCCTTTTGGAATGAGAAAATTACGCAGTCAGTCTTATCCGCGTTTACAGAGATATTGAGTCTCCCCAATCTCTCACTGATCTGGTTACAGGCTACTTCAGCCTGTCTTAGAACTAACTTGGCACTCATGCTGCTACTGTACACCGCTATGTCATCTGCGAAAGCAGTAACTGTGGTATTTTTGTAACGGGCTCCGACAATCTCAGACGTGTATACCTTGAATAGTACAGGGGATAAGACGGCTCCTTGGGGTACTCCACAGGTAAGTGGCACAGCTTCGGAGAATCTATCACCCACCCGCACCCGCAACGATCTGTTTTTCAGGAAGCTAGCCAGAATTGAATATAGTTGTTCCGGGCATTCCCGGTCGTAAAGCACTTGACACAGTGTCCCATGAGACTGAGAATTATTCGTAATAAAGAGGTTTACACAACAGAGATTATTCGATAAATAAAACATTATTTATCGTTTCCCTCCTGAATATTATATCTATTCTTCCTTTGCCATTACAAAAATAACAAATTATGAGATACGGATCCTAAAATTATTTAAATTACAGGAAGTCAACTGTACTGTGTCAACTTTACTTCTAACTTATTTTAATAATAATCACTTCTGTATATTTTCCAAGCTCGTAGAAGCGCAGTTCCGACATCTGGCAAATTAGTGTACTGTTGCACTCTGTGGCATAATTCATTTATGAGGGAAAGTATTAGTTTTATAAGGCAATCTAGGATAAATGCTTATATGCTAATGACTTTCGCACTCTTCGTCAGCATCCACTGGCTCGTATCCGTTGACGCGGATGACGGAGGAGCGTGAGGGACTTCCGAAGACTCTGCTTCCTCTTTCGCATGCGAGGGAGGTGAACCATGTGGATTTGGGAGGTCTCTGGGCTGTTTGTAAATACTGTATGAATAAGCGAGTGAATGAAAATTGTAAATAAGAACACTTATCACAACATGGTATAAATGAGAACATTTATCACAATTATTTATAGCCTAATAAGGCAGATTGTAATTTCATCTCAATAAAGAAGTTTCAATATATATATGCTAATAACAAATCCACAAGCAAATTTTGATCCACCCTCTATCTGAAGCCAAAATCTTATAAAAAAACAAAAATTTTTTGTAGTCTTTGATTATTGATGTGGATTTGTTGATCCTATATAACCTTCGTTTATATTTGATGATTTATAAATTATTATTTCTCCATTTATAGTGATTATTATTACTAATTGTGACTGATTGAATATTTTTTAGGGGAATATCTGGCAGCAACTGCTATCCTTCCATTTTATCCTGGAGCTGGTCAACACGATACCGTTCGCGGCAACTGTGAGTTAACAAATGATAATTATCAACAATATTATGTAAAGAATTAACATTTTTCATAATCACCATTAATATCTGAATGTTTACTCATTACAATTACTGTTCAAATAGGCTCTTTTCTGTTGGGTGTTTCCACCTGATGCTAGTGAGCAAATACATTTCGTAGATTTATGCTTAGCCTTAGAATCCACCCAAAGATGCACATCCAACTGTAAGAATTGCAGAAAATTAGATAATCGAGGTCATTTGTTTCTCTAGGGATTAGAGTGCAAAGTGTCTCTACTGAGCTGAAATAATTTTCTGTAAGCATAAAAAACAAGAACTTGCGATTTGCCTTCTCCTTAGCTCAACCATGTCCTGAACATTCTTCGTCAAACATCATAGAAAAAATGTAGTCCATAGGAATAAGAATGACAAAAGATGAAGGTCCAGGATAAGAAATATCCCATGGGAAAAATCCCACAAGAAAAAACAGTCATAAAAAAGAAAACGATAAAGTGAACAATAAAAGTTAGTACATGATGTAAACATGGTTTTTGCAATTGCATTTAGAAGTTTAGTGGAGAATAAAGAAACCTTTGTTGATTTTTAGTAAATATCTTCTGTGAGAAAGTTTGAATTTTCAATTGTGCAGTAACATACACAGGGCCGGCTTTTTTTACATAACTGTAATTCCAGGAATCGTATCTTGACTAAAATGCATACTGTGTGCCCATCAAGTGGTCGAATGTACCTATCTTTATTTTACATTTCAGATTGATTATTTTAATCATTAGTAATCATCTTTACATGTTAGACACTGTAGCCTCTCCATTTGAGCTCGGCAATAATAGTAAGTAATCCTAAGAGAAGTAACAGTGGACATATTGCTGTTCCATAGCGGAACTGGGAATTGAAATGTTTCTTTCTGTAGAGGTGACATACCTGGAATGGACGGACCCGGACCCGCCTTCTACATGCAAATCGTATGCATTGCTTATTCCATCTTACGAAGAGAATTGAATATTTTCGCAATTGTCTCTCTGTATCTTTCAAGGGAATGGCATTAACGTGTGACCGAGCCTTTGTTGTGATAAAAATCTCATTTCCAATCACACCACTGAAGTTAATCTTCATTTATCGGGAAATTGCTTATTCATTGAAGTTTTCCACTTAAGTTTATTCTCTTTACCGGCAGTGAAGTACCTAAGGGGGTATAGGACCCTCTCTAGGTGGTAAATATTTTCAGGTGGTATCATTTCATATTTATGTTTAAATTATATAAAAATAAATAATATAATATTCATTTAACCAGCAGTATCAATGCTTATAATAAGTATGCACTTTAACGCACCGGCCACGGTGGCACGACTCGACGTCAACATTTTACACTTACCATCAGATAAAATAAGATAAATCAGATAAAAAATAAAACGTGCGAGAAGTAAATATGTAATTGGTAATGGCCAAACAAAGTAAGTCTTTTGATCCACCGTCTATCTGAAGCCATAAAAAAATTTTCATTCTCACATACCAATAAGGTGTTAAAATATTTAAGCTTCTGAAGAGAGTACATTTAATGGGCCACTTGTTTCAAGATAATTATGGCAATGTTGACAGTATAATACCTAACGAAAACTGCTATATTATTCAAATTATTATTAAAAGATTTTTGTCTTGGTTTTTTTAACTTATTTACTACACATGTGTTGTATTATTGAATTTTAAGATTAATTTGTTGGCAATAATCAAAAGAAATTTTAAGAATTTTTAATTTTAGTAGAATGGAAAGACAATTGACGATGAGACAAGATATATTTGACTTAATGACTGTGACCATTGTTATGTAATAATATGATATAATAATAGAATTTAGTTTGTCTCTGTAGCGACCGTTAACTACTTAAGATAAATCACCCTATACTCTATTGTATATATGTTGTAAATTGGTTATAATATGTTGTATATTAATTTAAACAAATGTAAATAACATTACCAAACCATAAGTCATTGTAAATGTTGTAAACAATAAACGTAGCTGCAAATAAACTAGTTAGAGGCTGGAAACCCTTACCCTCTATCCAGCGCAGGTAGCAAGCGAACCGGACGAGGCCTGAGTCACTACGAGAACAACCGCAGGGCCACTGCATACTGGGATATCATTGGTCAAATAAAACCTCACATAATTGGGTACTAACAAGGCACGCCGGGTATAAATAGACCCGGGGTTTGGCCTGTAAATCATGAAACTCCAAAAATTCCAAAACGGTATACTGATGAAAGTGGTCAGACGTACTTCGTTCGAGCTGCGGAGCAACAGTGAGCTTGGATGAATTCATCTAACGTAGACACATTAAATTTTTCGACTGACTGCAATACTTGACAAACCCGGTGTTTAACACGATAACCCCCGCTCCGTTCCCCCATCGATGGCAGGACGCTGTCGTGGCTGGAACGCTTTAGTCTTAGGTTCTAGGCATAGTTTTTTAGTTTGTAAGTTTTTTCTCCCATTTTTAAACTGAAGGTGAGCACCATCACCTAGATCTGTATTCACTTTATTGTATTTTTAACCACGACCTGTATTGATGAGTAACCTAACCTCCTTCAAATGCATCTGCTCATAGCAGAATGAGGAGAATATTGCCAATTATCATATTCATATTTTTTACACATTGTATACATTCAAGGGGTTTAGAAAACAAAACAAAAAAAAAAAACTGTAAATCATTCTCACGGCGGCTCTCTAACTGGTGAACTTGCGGCTACACTGATGTTTCAAGACTTGGCCTTCACATTTATGAAAACCTCTGGCCCTCTCTTCATAACATCGCTGTTTTAGTCCGGCCTTGTCAGACCCCACACTCTCCTAGAGGGATTCTCTGCCTTCGTCTCGCTAAAACTAGCAGCTCCTTGGGAGAGACCTCGCGGATAACGGTTGTCGTGACCCTACAAACTTTACCTAGTAGTGTCTCCCACAGCAAGCTACACAGATATCGAGTGCGAATTCGTGTTCATTCCAAGACCACATAAACTACCTACAGTACCTCTTCTCATAAACATAGTGCATTTTCGGGGCACATACCTATCAAATATGGAGTCAGATAGTAAGACCCGTCATGAAACAATTGTCCAGGTCTTAGCCTAATCAATCCTCACTTCGTCAACAGAGCTAGGGTATCTAGGCACCCCCGTTGTGACGACCCGACAGTCTCCATATGTGTAGATTAAAGTTTCTATCATTTGACTCTTTATTTAGATAACTAACGATGACAGCTTAAAGCTGTCAAAAGCTCTTTTTTCATAAAAGAAAACTAAATTATCAGTTGTGGAAAGACAAAAAAGCTGTTTTAATAATTTTACCATTCCACAATCCGGCAATAATGTTTTTTTTTTATATATTTCAATCAATCAAGACTACATATAAACTCGTTTGCATTTTACCATTAGGTGTACAATCGATTTAAGGAAAATAAATTTAAGCAATCTTGATTTTTATTGACTTTGGTTTGAAAAGGCGGCAAAGTGAGGACCGTCCCAGGTGGAAAAAAAAGTAGGTACGCCACTAACTTGCTAGGACTTTAAACAGGGCCCTTCAACTCTTGAAATAAATTCTCATTCATTTTCCTTACTAAAATTAGGCTCTACAACTTGTCTGCAAATATGTCCCGAAAAAAGGACTTGCTCTCAGATTCACCTGAGTGAAGGGAGATATCAAGGACTTGGGGAACGAGAGTGCTGACAGGGAATAGTGGTTTACGGCATTGAAGATCACCTTACCTATCTGGTACACATCAGCACTACAGTCAGCAGCTTGACACCAACTAAAAACCGCCTCACAATCTAAGCTAACGACAACCCACAACAAACCCACAAAAACCAAATAAGCTAACGAGGCTCGGATGATATTAGTATAAACATAACAACATTGGCTCAGTGTTATGAGGAAGTTTATTTAGTAACATTGCACCGCACTGTTTACGACTTTGTCAAGAACCAAGGTGTAGGACTTTTTGGAAACACAAGTTTTGTGATGATCTTCCTTTAACTCTTTGCTTCTTAAACATCTTTCTATCCAATATTTACCACAGGTAAAGGATTAAGTAAACAATTACCTCAGACGCTTAAACGATTCAATGTTACATTTTCCGACTGTTATTGTTGCATCATTTAATTTTATATTGCAAAGCTACTCTTCAACTAACAACTTACAACCAGCAAATAGGCAACACTTACTATTAAAATATAGAATTTTCTTGAGTATATATATTTTGATAGGTTGCAATAAAATGTTGCTGTGGTGGAAGTGTTTAAAATAATAAACACATCTTATGCACTTTGCTTTACGGAAATCTCTGCTATGGTTTGGGCAACCATTTTCCGTTTTTCTGTATGGACTTTTACATGTACTAGCTATTTGATAGCGATCCTAAAAATAATTCAATTTTTCTGAAATTTTTAACACATATCCTACAAAAAATAAACAATACCAATCCTATTCTTAGTTTGTTAGCATGCTGACTTCAACTGCTTCGATTTCCTCCTTGCCCAAGGATTTTTACTTTGTGGAATGGTCTGGTCGGGCTTGACTCAGCTTCGTGAGGGATAACTGAGGAGCTACCTGAATAAATAAGTAGTGAAAACCTAATTTTTGCATTATAGTGATAACTTAAGCACCTCAGTCCGGCCTACCCCAACTACAATAACGACCTCCGGTATACCTTGACCACTTCATTGGAGGTTTTAGGCCTTGTTTTGTTTTTTTCATTATTAAATAAAAACTATTGGTGGTAAAAAGAAACTATTCCGGCAATCGTCATAGTGCTCCTTGGTGAGAAGACAGGTTTAGATGCTCCGTAAAATTGACACTTCCAAAGAAGAACCACCAGTGTAATCGAGGATTAACGGAAATATATAATATATAGCAATATCATTGGCTTTAATTGTACCGTCATCAATTCGTCCTTAACTAGACACAGTAAATCGGGAACATTTTCACGTTATAACGTCTACTGCGATCTATGTGAAGTGTTCCTGACATAACCCAAGCAAAGTAAATAGCTAATGCACGTTTACTATGAACAAACAACCTCGCCAAGCTGTACAAAACCAAAAAATGTTTTGCACACTCTGTCATTCATTTCTAAACACTTTACAGGTAGGCAAATACGCGACTCTACTGCTATAAAAAAAAGAAGTAGCAAACAAATTATACGTTTTCGCAATGATGTTTTCTGAATTCAAACGTAATTGAACGAATACCTATCGTGAACCATAGCATTTATTTTACCTATAATTTTTATACGTATCAGCACAGTTAACTGTAAAGTTAGATAGAGAATCTTCAATAATAATAAGCGAAAAAAACATAACAACAGAAAACAAATCTGTATGCCAGGTCTGGGCCATTCAATTCAAGCGTATCATTTTTATTTTATACCTTTCTTTCACTCGTAATAAAAAAATAATCATTTTGTGTATTTACTTTACAGATAGCCTTTCCAGCCTGTAGACATCTCTTCATACCCGTTTTCCTGAACTGCTGGTTGGCAAAGAAATCACTTGAGAACATGTTCGTAAGTAAACTCACATTCATTGAGCGCACTGCTTAAATTCTACATCATCATTCAAGTATATGAGCATTATATTTATTTGAAAAACTTTTCTTTATTTTACTTTATTTTAGGATGACAGGAACTCATCATTACGATATATTTTCTTCTTGTCTTTTATGAGATTAGAATATATTATTAGTATTGAAAACATTGGTGAATAATTTTTTTAGCAGCTGAGGTATCAATTGTTTAAGTCAGAGCACCCCACCCAGCTCAGATATCCATAACTTCATTTATAAACGTAAGATTCTTGAAATATAAGAAATTCAATCATGCAATTTTTCAGTTAACCTAACTTTCTATTTTTTTTTTTCTTAATTTATTCATCAAACAACTTCGAATTAAAATTATTTCCATTTCAGATTAAAATAAGCCTACAAAAAAATCACCACAATATAGTCTTATTTGCTGAGTCTAGCTCATTGTTCTTAATGAATGAGTTTAATAATTGTTATTGATAAATCAACCACTCAATAAGTGTGAAAACTTTTTCAAAGTTCTGGCTTTAGCGAATTTCTGACAGATTTAATACGTCTTTTTTTGGATTTCATTGTTTTTCTATACCCAGGCAATTTTTTGAGCAAAAAAAGAAGCATTGACACTAAAAAAAATTAAACTTTTTTTTTCTCCATAACCCCTCTTTTCTTTTCTCTTTTCTCTTTTCTGTAGGCTTTTCAGTCAACTAAAACCTAATCAGATTAATAATAGATCCATTGTTTGACTTATTTCGCAACCACAACTTAGTTAGCATATCATTTTACAAAGATAAATATCACATGAAAAAAACTTAGTAAAAAAAGGACACCAAGTTTGATCATGGTTCTGAACAGTGTATTTTCTTAAATCAAGACAGTAACTACAATGCTTCAAAAATTTGATAAAAAAGAAGACAAAATACGAACTATGATGATGGATATAGTTGGGTTGCGAACGTGGATCAGGCGCTTACTCAACAATGAGAGGACACAGAAGATCAAGTAAAATAAGAAAAAGAAGACCGTTGATTACAATTATAGCATTGTACGTTTTTAGCATTGATACTAAAAAAATAATTTACATGTACTACAACCAGTACTACAAACCATAATTAATACATTCAGAAGACAATTTGTATTCAATCTATCATTTGTAAAGAAAAAAAAAATGTCTCACTACACCGTAACCATTAAGGGTGTAATTCGGTAACCATTATCCCTTGGAGAGGATAAGGGAATTTCATTGAGTGGTGAAAGGGAGGAAAGCCCCTGGGAACAGCCTACCCTACCTTGAGCCAAGTCACCCTCCTCCGTATTACATACCTAAATATGAGCGGAGAGGTAGCGGGACTTACCAGAGTTAATACTTTTTTTCTACTGCGTCTCTC
This sequence comes from Acanthosoma haemorrhoidale, assembly GCA_930367205.1. Classification (NCBI taxonomy): domain Eukaryota; kingdom Metazoa; phylum Arthropoda; class Insecta; order Hemiptera; family Acanthosomatidae; genus Acanthosoma; species Acanthosoma haemorrhoidale. Next base: position 82,669,829 of record OV884011.1, read on the forward strand.
TTGTATTCATTCCGTCATACATTTATGACATTTCCATTTTTCTTTTCGTTTAAATTATGTTTTGCCTACATTTATTCAACAAAATCTTGGAGGACGAATCAGCTCAACATAGTAACTACACCGTTTAATTTTTCCATATTCAATCAAAATAAAACTTCTTCTTTGAAACTCACACTGTTAATATTACAAAACTGATTTCACACTATTGCCTTTAAGTCGATAAGCTCATTGTTCAAGTTGTCTAATTTCCGAATCAATGATACTGTAGACTGCCCAGTGCTAAATTCCTCGTTACCTCAGAGCAGCTAGCCCCCCTGCTGTTCCCTGTGAGTTTGGTAGGATGTACGGAAGACGTAAGAATAACGTTGGATTCAATGGGGTAAAGGTAAATCCACATGAATTAGCCAGGGTCAGGTTTCTTAGGTCCCTGAGGTAAGTTCGTCTCACCAGGACCTTGAAAAGTCAGTACCACCCCCCCCCCTACGTTTTACATACAGAAGTATAATTGTCAAGTTTAATCATTGGGGTTTTTATTTTTTCTTGAAAAACCATATTAGATTACATTAAGTGCAATAATTTACAAATTTGTTTTCTTTAGAGATTGTTAACCATAAGAGTTTTGGTGTCCACACATTATAGTTTTATAATCCAGCTCTTTTTTATTATTATTATACTTATGAATTTCACACTTCCTCGGAATAGTCCAGGAATATTCACCTACCCGGACAATAAGTCAAAGGTTAGGCTCATATTATCTTATGTTGCTGAATTTTTTTAACTATGTTAAAGTGTTGCTTGCTGACCCCAATCAAGGATTTTCTTCGGGAGCCATTTGTCCAGGTTTAAGCCATTGCATAAAATGATGATCACAAAAACCCCGCTACTCTCCAATCTATACATTTGCCCTAATTCTTCTGCTAACTCCTGGTATTTTCGCTTCTTTCCTTTTGCTACTAACGTTAGAAAATTGTCATCCTCAGGCACTCCTATGTCACCAGTTTTCTTTTCTTATCTACCAATAAGATGTCTGACCTATTATCGAAAACTGTCTGGTTAATACCGATAGGATGATCCCAGTAAATAGTGATATTATTACCTGAGCCAATTAGTGCTGAATGGTATTGACAGTAGAGAGTTTGGTTCCTTAACAACATCATCTTTTTTTCACCATTTTAGCCGCGTTATTATGTCGTTGCAGATACTCCCTCACTGCCAGAACCTGACAGCCTCAAATCACATGCTGTATAGATCCCACCTTATTCCTACAGAAGCAACAAAAATCGCTGATATCTTCCACACAACAATGCTTTCTGTGGGCTCTTCTTGGAATGACTTACTCTTGTTTAGCCAGAAGGAATCCTGTTTCCGGGACGAGATCACCATTTCTCATCCAGGATAGGATAGCGTGGATAGTATCCACTCCAGAGCCTACTAGGAAGTGGTAGAATCTTCCATGGGGTGTTTTGCTTTTACATAACTCTGTTAGGGAGGCAAACGTACCAGCTTCTTGATTTTCAGTTATGTAGGTTGAGGGCCAGGTAGTTCCACAAAGTAACTATCATCCCCCGATGCCACAACTGAGGAATGATCATAGTCATTATGCTGAAGGTAGTAGACTATTTTCTTCCTCCTAGCAAGCTTTAAGAACTCTGGTCTCGCTACTGATGACTTAGGATGTCCTTTTCTTAAGAGTACGGGATGAACTCTGGCGTAGCAATCCAACGCCTCAAGGACTGTTTTCATCCCTTTTTAAAATCTGAAGAAGTAAGCAATAACTGGTGAACCCCATGTGTTTAAAGCTTTAACTATATTTACCACCTCGTAGAAAACTAAAAGAAAGTATCATACAACCTTCGTGCGTTATTCAAACTCTTCTTCGACGACTCTTCCACCCCATTCCTAAATATTTATAAGAATCGTAAGTATTTATTGCTATTATTATTAATTTCTATCGTTTAAGTAAAAGTTTGTTAAATGTATTGACGCAAATTGAACACTGTTTAATGTCTCTATGCCAAGTTCATCTCAGTAGTTTGAGGTTGGGTTCTTCAGTTCCAGATCAGAAGAGGCTGTGTGTGGGTGAGACACTATCGAGGCCGTGTCCTCCAGTTGTCAATCGTTGTAACCTCCGGATATACATTCACTCCTTGCAGAAATGATCGCATTAAATACATCAGGACGTAAACAAGTCTCTTTTTTTTTCTCAGAATCACAAATATGGTTTCTTGCAGAAAAAAAAGTGTTTTTTACAATATCTTTCAAAAATAAATATTGGGGGAAGAATGTTCCGGAATAAATTATTACCAATATCCTGTAGGTGATTACAGGGCTGTTCATATAATCGATATGCCAACGGCCCCCAAATTTACCAATTCTTTCCTCCTAGTGATTCCCCACCCTCCTCCTAGTTAATTCAATAAGACCTGATCAACGTAACTTTCTCCCATTATGTACCACACCAACTCCTGGCCTCCTCTTCAGTCGTCCCCCCCCCCCTCCTCTAATCACGGCTTTGCTGTGTACGATAGATCTCGAGGCTCGGTTAAATCAACTGATCGAACATCTCCTGTAGACTGTCGCATTTCGCAGCACTACACCGAGTTGGAATGACTGTGCCTTTCTGACAGTCGACAACACTTGGATCTCTCCTCTTCAGTGGTTCAGTAGCATTTGGTGGTTCGGCCCATCCGACCTATGTGTAGTTTCTCATAGATCTGTCTCCTTTGATCATTTTTTCCTTACCCATGAAGCAAACCTGTGGAACGCTATTCCCACCAATATTCGTCGCTTCACATCTCTCCCAATTTTGAAATGCAGATTTTACCTCTTCCTTATCTTCCTTCAATTTAACAATTCATGATTTATCATAACTATAGTTATTTTTAATTATTTTATTCGTTTCCTATTTTAGTACTTGAAACCTTCCTTGTATTCTAGTCTATGCAACCTTTCATCCTCATTTTCCTCTGGTAATAATTGGTTTTTACACTACATTCCTAGTTACAATTGTTAGTGAAATAGTGGACTTTCTCCAGGAAAGTCATTCGGAAAGTTCATTTGGTTAATTATAATTCTTAAGAAATTTTTTTTTTGTTTTTCAGAATGACCTCCATAGAGCAATGCAGAAGTCCCAATCAGCGCTATCTCAGCAGCTGATGATACTGTCTGCGACGCTGCTGTGTTTGGTTTTCACTAGGTAAGTCTCTAGCTCTATAAAAATATTATTTTTGTTTTAGATAGTGTCCGTAAGGCCTAAATTTAATTCAATAAAAAAATACATTACATTAGTAATTTTTTTAATTAACTTATTTCACGTGTAGGCCAGAACGTATGCAAAAACTTTTGTTTAAAAGATTCTTATATTTCTAAACCTATATAAGAGTATGCCTGGCGATACGCAAAACTCTATTTCTCTGGATGTATATTGGATTTTAATTACAGATACCTTTTACGTGGATTTCAAAAAGTATATAATTTTTTTTCCAATCTCACGTTAAATTATGGCACATGTCTACGTTTTCAAATGACAGTCTTCTAATAAGTGAATTTTACTAATTCTACAACGAACTAGGAATGAACAGACGAACCTGTTAGTGTATTTACATATTATAACTTTATACACATGGCCATCTAAATATTATGGTCACAGCAGAATATGAGATTCCCGGGGTGTTCTTAGTAAAAAGGATCCTTTAATTATTGTTTCTCAAATATATCACCTCCTAAGTTTTGGGATATAAAATAAAATCACGTGGGTCTAATACACCAGGGTATTTTTTTTTTGGCCTTTATCAAAGAGGTTTTTCCCCCTTAGCAGCTAGGCAGGCTAATTAAATCTCTACTCTTTGAAGAAGTAAGTTAAAACCACAATTCCTTTTATGTTCACGGTGCCTTAAGGTCGAGAGTGGAGATGGTTGCTTTACCTACTTTATGTGTTTTTTTTATCTCAAACCGCTAAGGGCAATAGACTAAAACCATGTTTAGTAATGCGAACACTGTAAATTAATGTATATTTATTTTAATTTCTCATTTCTTTGTAATTATTCATTATTAGCACAGGTTTACAACAAATAATAATGTCACCAAAAATGAATTAAGGAAAATTAGAAAAGAATTATGAAACCATGTACTAAGGATGGGACTCAGTGTATGACGACAGCTGAGTACCAAGAAGGTCCTTAGATGTCAAACCGCCAACATATTTGGACCTTGTTAGTTTTCCTTAAGACATAAAAACATAGTTTTTCAAACCTCTCTGTTTATTCATGATGTATAGTTTTCGTTATAATTATAAATTTTACTGAAAAATGATGTTCTTAATTACTGGCGGTAGTTAACATAATATTTCTAGAAATGGGGAAATCGTTAAAAACTGAGAAGAACACAATTTTTTTTATATAGATAAAATGAAAAAACAGTTTGCATTTATTGGTATGAAAAATATTCCACTATATTTCTTCTCTGGCAGAATTTTCTTTCTATCTGGTAGTTAACGTAAACTTTACTGTATATAATACAATTTAACTACCAATAGGTAGGCCACGTACCGTCGGTGGGCGAGTTCACCCTCGGAGACACTTTAAGTTTCTTGATTCGTTGCAACACTTAACAAGTGTTAAACACTATGACCCCACTAATCATCACGCATCAATGGCAACAGACTGTCGGGAAAAATTAGAATAAGATTTTGTTTGTTAGATGTAAGTCATTGTAAAATATTAATAATGTTTGTTAGTAAAAATTATATAAAATGTAGGTAACATCAGTACATAATGTAAATAAAATTCATTGTTTTCAGTCTATATTTAAATTGTATAACAGGAGAAATTAAAACAATAAAATAAAATAAAAACCATGAGGTTATTTCAGACAAAGCCCCTTGTTTCTTCTTCTCCCAGCAGATGACGTATGCGGTTTGGTCTCTGTTGTACTACTTCCATGGTACAGTGGGGTCTGGTGCACGGACCTTTCTAGTTTATTATGTTTACCCTGATGCACGCTTCCTATTATTATACATGTATCTAATACATACCCTGTCTAGTACCACCAGCCTATTCAACTTTCTTAATGGATCAAATCCGTCTCCTAATCATATTTAGTGAGCTAGAAGAGAGAAGTTTTACTTTCAATAAGTTACGAAGTAATCGTCCTGCTTTTCCTTGACAAAATCTGTATATCTATAATCTATCTGTATCTGTTTAAGTATTCTAGTAAGACTATTAAACATATTTAAAATAGTTATATAGATTATTTGTCTCTCTGTATGCACAGTGTTTGCGGGATCCAGCACTTCCAGAGAGCCGGCCATCGCCACTTGAACCTGTTCCAGAGCACCTACTACGTAGTGGTCACTTTCTCCACTGTCGGCTACGGAGACTTCGTGCCCGACATCTGGCCCTCCCAGCTCTACATGGTCATCATGATCTGCGTCGCCCTCATAGTCCTCCCCACCCAGGTCAGTATCGCCACTGGCTATCTTGACAAAGCCATTCTCCTTCAAGTAATCATCTTCTTTATTAGACATAACAAGTTCTGACCAAAGAACTCTTTATCATACTAGCTACGATTACAATACCTAACATTTGTATCTGACAAGAAAGAAGGTTCGTCACCAATTATATAAATAAAATGAAGTAAAAAAAACCACTTTATTCTTGGGCATTGTCGTCCCCTAAAAAGAACAAAAAGGTACAAATAAGCACGTCTAGCTTACATTAAAATCAATACAAATGACACTGGTGCGATTTGTTTATAAATATAATAGAACTAGTTATAAAAGAAATAACTAGCTCACAAATTGAAATGGACCACTTACAAAAATTTATATGTTATTTATTTTATTTTACCAGCATTATTTAGGTTATTCGCTTTAAAAAAAAAAAGACACTTAAACAAGTGTTGAAAGAAAAGATTTATTCAATGATAATTAAGTTAATAATAGCGTTGTTTATTACTCATTTTTAAACGCCTTTAGTAGGGTGTTCCTTTCGTTTAAATTAAAGATTCACGTCTCTATTAATCTTTATAAGGCTCAAAATTTAATATTAGGACAAAATCCCATTCCTTAATTAATTCATCTGTAAGTTCATCCAAGTTGTCTGGATAAGGCAAACGCATATGTCACTGGCGCTGGAGTCGGTTACATATGCTCTATCGGATTCATGTAGGGTGAACAAACGAGCCAGTTCTACCACCCTTGCTCTGTGAGGTCGAGCATTATCATCAACAAGAATGAAGTTTTACAAGATTTCATGTGGTGAAGGGAAAATAACAGGCCTTGTAATACTGTCCAGGTATGTTTGTGCGGCCCTTGCTTATTCCTAAACAATATTAGTTGAGTTTTTCGATTGCTTGATATCCCTGCCCTGACCATTATTGAAACTCATCCATAAGATCGTACTGGTTCTTATACCTGCAGTAAATCGCTGGTTCTGCTCTCTCCACACTCTAAAACGTCGATCATCACAATGAAAAACAAATTTCGATTCGTCATTAAATAAACAACGGTCCTGAACAATCCTCATCAGTCCAACAACATGTTCACAAGCCCATAAGAGACGCGCTCCTATCTGTTGTCTTGTTAAAAAAAAAAACGCCTCGCTTTCTAACTGTTTGAGTTGAAATGCGCTTTTCAGTTGTTGAGCTGTTGAACCTCGCTGCCTAGTGGTCTGGATTTTCAAATATCGGTCCTGCTGAAGGATAGTTTTTCGAACTCGTACACATGAGTGTACTGAGCAGTACCCGTTCCAGAGTACCATGACCGGGCTCTTCCGATAACTGTGAGAGCGACCCAAGTCTGAGGCCAACATCACGCTGAGAATGGGCTAACTCTAAAAGAGCCAAAGTCCTTCCTAGTTCTTCAACAGTAATTCTTCGTAAAGGCATTTTAAAAAGCTCTCCCGTGCACTGGCTAAATGAGTGCTGATGGCAAAAGACAAATATCGATTTCTTTAGGTGATTAAATTCAGATTAAATCCCAATTTCGTAAACAAAATGAATTCGTTTTTGTTTATATTTATTTTGCATTAATCCCCATCGAGATTAATATTAGGTTAAGATTCTGGATAAGTCGTAAAAACAGTTTATTCGGAACTGGAAACAAATTTAAACCATCCTTGTAAAATAAAATAAATAATATCTAAATTTTTATAAGTAGTCCACTTTAATTTGTGTGCAGTTTAGCTTAATATCGATCGCAAAAAAAATATACTATTGTAGCGAGATATTTTTTGTTACTTCAATCGGTTGGAAAAAAATATATATCTTTAATAATTAATGATGTATAGTAGACGACATTAATTTATTGACCTAGTTAATTTAATTTGTAACGACACGACTTGTGACTATTAATGTTTAAATTATTATTTTTTTAATATAAAATATAATTTTTAATTAATTTTATTATATCAAGATTTTTCTTCTGATTGTATAGGGATTACTTGATGATGGAACGGTTATGTCCAAAATGCCACAATATGATATGAAATGGTAATAAAGATATCTATAAAGAAGGATAATATTACGCACTTTGGCGAAATTTACTATACAAACATATCTTTTTTATTGACATACCATCCTCAGTCAACGATTCAACCATTCAGGCAACATCAGGACTACAATAAAAATTACATATGAACAGTAAAATACCAAAAAAACGCAACAGAATAACACTTAATTTAATGAATAATGAGATTAGAAAGCAATAAGAAATAGCATAAAACACATCTTAAATGATATTATCTTTTCCATTTTTATTTATTATTATTATTCCATAAAGTGGATGATTATTCCATTTTAGTATTTGCATGTTTATTAGTTTATCGTGTATTTATAATGTCTTAAATGTTGTTACGCTTTATTGGTTATCACCAGTTAAAAATGTTTTCCACGAAACAAAACCAACAACTACCCAAATACTCACTCAATAATTTAACGAACTCAGAGAATCTGGTTTCGTATATTTAATTTTTCCACTTCGCCCGGCTCAAAGAATTAAATTGATTATTCAACATGAAATTTCCGTTTCAAACTTTGGCCTAATTAATTAATAAAACCAGCACTGTTCCCTCCCTAGATGGGACGTGAATAATTTTTGAGGGCGGATAATTTACCAGTTCATTTCAAACTGTTTTCACAAATTACACTGGTTGGAGTTAACTGCATTTGGTATGTTAAAGACAGTGAAGGGTCCCTAACTTGTTAGCAGGCTATTAATTAGTTAGTTTAGTGCTAATTACTTAGTAATGTAAACTTTATTTATTTCTTGTTTTGTATTTCTTGGTCTTTATTTATTGAACAAATACCACGGAATCATGTTGTTTCTGCTATTAACAACAGTTAAATTAACAATTTAATTTATTAGAAGTAGCTTAACCCCTCCTATGAGGCTGTGACAACAATGCCTCGCAATCAACTCAAAGTGTTCCGATTCAATAGACTTTATACAATCAATTAGCCGATTAGCGATTTGAATGTTTTAGGATTAACGCCAACACCCTTTCAAACTGCAATATAATACTATTTCACTCTCAGATAAAGCAGAAAATGTAGTTTTTCTAACATATATTGATTAAATGAAAGTTTAAACGAGACTGGTCTATCAATAAACATTTTGAGTTGAAGGGACTACGTTAGTACTTTCAATATTTTCTTTTATTAAAAACTGTTTAATTAAGGGTATACAGAAGCCCCGCCATGTTAATAAATCTCAAAGGATACGGAGAGACACCCAGCAAAATAATTTTTTTAGACTACGCAAGGACTCTGGAGCCATCGTTTGGAGAGCAACTGCTCGTGGAAGTGTTAGATCTTCAAAAAGAGAGAAAAAAATTAAGCCCAAGTTCGGATTAAAAAAGTTTGGAAGTGCCTGATCAAAGAGGAAAGCAGAGTAGAGTGTAGTTCCGATTTAATCGTAATCTCTCTCTCTCTCTCTCTCTCTCTCTCTCTCTCTCTCTCTCTCTCTCTCTTTTTTTTTTTTTAAATTACTATAAGCCACCTATAGTAAATATTATACAATAAAGCAACTTTAAATTGCAATGTTCACAATTGACAATTTACGAAAGTATTCGCGTTTCACTCAAACGTTAAACACTAGTACCTCTTCGGACACTCTTAATACTGTTCGAACTACCTTTAGAACTGTTAATTTAATTTGTTAAAATTAATAGCATGCAACTGTTATATGCAGATGCACTCTACTTACCATTGCATTTCCCTTAATTTCATCCCTATCCGTATTTAAATCCAATTATCAGCAAAAACAATTTCGCGCACGATATATGCGCAGTTGATTGAAATTCCATGAAGTTATGGACCGGTAGAACAATTACTGTTATTCTGTATCAGTTCGAGCAACTGGCATTCACCTGGATGGAGAGGCAGAAGCTGGGAGGGTCATACAGTTCGCATAGGGCCCAGTCGGAAAAGCACGTCGTAGTGTGCAGTACTACGCTCCACGCAGACACCATCATGGACTTCTTGAACGAGTTTTACGCACATCCCCTCCTCCAGGTATTCTTATTATACTTGATTACTTATTTACATCAGTTTTCATAATGATCTTTAATTAGCATTAATTTATTATTTCAATTTATTTATTGCTCATGAGAATCCATAGCAGCTAATTTGATATAAACTAAAATAAAAACAAAGATATGCTAGGTCTCCCATTTAGAGTAACTTCTGCATGACATAAGGGTTCAAATCCTTAGATGGGACCTCACTTCCATAAATAGTAGGTGGCTAGCACTATGAATAATAGCCCACCTTTAAGCACTAAATGGGAGTTCACAAGGGCTAATAATTAAACCAACAAACAAATATGTACTAAAAACAATATCATTATTGAAATGAGCTAACAATTATTATCCCTATTTGTTCAACATTCTGCTTCTGACAGTCCAGTAACAGACAGGAACGTTTGCTGAACCAGAGTCCAGAGTCCACGACACATCATGGCGGGACTTAGACTTTTAGTAGAGTAGGTTAGACTTTAGTAGAGTTACATAGTTTTGAAATTTTCCTAATATATGATGCAATAGGGTGATTCAAGCTAACCTATTCTTTGGGTCTGCTTTACCAAAACTCTTAGCCTTTTAATAATCTATGTGTAGTGGTTCTATCCAAGACAAATCTGAAAGTCCACTTCCTTCTCTCTTTGAGGTGTTATAAAGGGTCTAAAGCAATGGGTATAAAGGTTCCTTTTTGGTATACTAAGTTCAGAGTTTTGCCAATGTTTTTTACCTTTAAAATAAAGATCTTTTAGTCATCACTATGTTAACAACTGCAAATATCTTCAAATGTTCATGTGTTGGTTAATGCTTAGGCTTATTTTTTGACTCTGATTGAAACTCTTTGGTAGGTAAGACCAATAACTTGTAAGATATTGCGAAAAATTGTGGAAAGGATCGCTCTTAATATTCATATCTTCAAATTAATCTTGATAATAACTCACTGTTCCCTCTTTTACTGTCGCCTGCCCCTCACGGTTTCTGAAAACATCCTAATCGATCTCTAGCGTTCGCACTTTATTGGGAAATGTCACCTCTCTCTGTGTAATGAGGCACTCCCAGGATTTTGTAATGATTCTGGAAATTCGAAAAGGCTACGAAAACTACTCTGTATGTTTCAATAGATTTTTCCATAGGCGTCATGTTTAATAAAAACACTAAAGAATAAAATACATTACTTGTATTTCTCAGTTTGAATAGTTTGGACATTGACGAATATCATTAAAGGTCCCTTCCAAGTCTTACCGGCTCACACACTTGCTGGCATTCCTCTGCTCGATCGCTGCGGCTCAAGCTGATAATATTCAAGAGGATACTCGGTTAACGTCAGCCTCCACAACCTTCCCAGTCAAGTGATGAAGCTTAGCAACGCTTGTAGTCAATAGCGGAGCCACTTCCTTCCAAGTTATACCACTTCACACTGCCAGAAGAACTCCACTATATCCGGTTGGTCGCCTCTCGATGGCAGCAGAGGAGCCTTTTAGGTGGACGAATTGGGTTTACACCCTCATGACTGTGATAACCATTAACCCCGACTAGTAGGGTGCTAGGAGCACTTCTACCTCTTCTAGTTTGGCCACAAGGGCATCGGCATTAAATTTAAGAAGTTTAAAGCTTCCCATTTTAAGCGCGACCGGCCATTAGGACGGCGAACAATTAGCTACAAATAGCCATGAGGGCGGTGACTGTACTGGAGCCTGGTAGAGAATACTCTGGTCGGTGCTTTGGTTTTCGATCGGGGTCTCTTGGTGGCATACAGTGCCTTCACCCTAGCATTAGTTGTTGGTGCTGGAGCTGGTCATGGGTCTGGGTCCTTCTTATTTTCTTGAGTCTTTGGCCGTACGGCGTGCACCTCCTATTTCTTTTTCCCTTTCTTCTTTTTCTTCTTATTGCGGATGTTCTTCAGGAGATGTTTACTCTTCGATGTCATCACCTTACTTATTTTTATTTTGTTTTTTCTTAACCCCTTAAAAAAACCTTATTGAAATAAATACAAAACCAAAATGTGTATACTGAAATGGGCTGCTTATATTGCATCACATGCATTTTAAGTAGGAACTTAAAGCTAACAAAACCGGTTAGACTATTATATAAACGATCACAGGACCAGCTGATCGGGGCTCGATTTACAAAGTGGGAACTGAAACTACTGGAACTACAAACTAGGCAGCGTGAGGCGTTTTGATATTTGGTGGGCACTTATGTAGACGGGTTCGCATCCGATCTACTATAGTTGTGTTGAGGCCACCGTGATTGAGTTGGGTTGAGAGAGGATTCATAAAGGCCTCCATCTAGGCTGGCCCCGTTTCGGGGGTCGTGCCTCAGATATGTGGTCTTTTTGACCAAGGGCTAGAGTTGTCGAGGGGGTCCTACCTCGCCCGGTACTTTTTACTTGCTGTGGCTCTTCTCCCATCTGGTTGGTTCTTCTTAGCTGATCGTTTTGCAGCAAGTCTTATTTGTAGCCTCAGTCTCAGAGAGATTGCACATGTGGTCTCAGGCCATTCGCACCCTTTTTGTGTGACAATGTAGTTTGGAAAGCCTGTTGGGGTAGGCAACACATCTAGGAAAACGTCAAATCTGGCTGTTAAATAAAGCCCTTATTCCTGGCTTTATATCGTTAATACAATTGCAAACTTGCAAATACTAAAAGTGCAGGTTTTCAGGAGAGCCAAAAACAGTTACTTTTTGGATTACGAATCACCACTTTTGTCGATTTTCTTTGTTCTAGGTCTGGTGTTATTACTTTTTAATGTATTTTCAAAATGGACACCTAGATTTTTTATAAAAATTTCAAAAAATAAAGTGGTAAAGTAACGAGAAAAAAATCATGAGTTTTCTTCTTCGTAAGTTTGCGTTTAATAACTCCAAGGAAACAAAGTAGAATGATAATTTTTTTTAATTTAAATTTCCGATATTTTCAGATTCACATCGTTAAACATTAAAAGCTAACAAAGAACCATGTTATGTAGACTTATTTCATTTGGAAATTAAATAGACTTATCATATTATTCCCTGGAGCCACTGATAAAGTCGGAAACTCGCCTTTCATCAACGTAGAATACGTTTATTTGGAGAGGAATTGGGTAACATAACCGTTGTAAAACATAATCGTTTCAAGGGAGTCCCTCGCATGGGTAGCCAGTGTTCGTTTACCAACATTAGCGGCTTACGGTTTTCAGTGGTAATTCTCCGGGTTCGTTTTTATTTTGTTTCCAAGTAAACCATCTTTTTTCCATCCTGCTAGGTTTTTTTTTTAGGCAATAACTCTACCCCCCCCCCCCCCCCGAACATGGCAAATGTCAATATACCTAATTGTTTCAAGTCTCAGTTTCTAATATCTGATTTGATTCGTTTCACTAGTTACCTTGTATTTTTATTGAGACAAGCTCCTACTATATCTTTGTTTTTTACCATTTAAACGTATTTAATACTTTTCAGCTTTGGTAAATGCTTTATTATATAAACGTTACCTCTGATATACCTCTGATATACTGATATACCTCTGATTACCTCTGATATAAAAGATATACGAAATGTCTTTGACCTGAGTAGGACTACTACGTGGTGCTCCTGTCCCCGATGGAACTAGACACCACCATGAGGATGATCCTTCAGGTACCGATCTGGGCCCAAAGGGTCATCTACATCCAGGGCAGCTGCCTCAAAGACGTCGACCTTGCAAGGGCCAGGATGAACGAGGCCGAGGCCTGCTTCGTCTTGGCGGCAAGGAACTACGCCGATAAAACTGCTGCTGTAAGTATTCAATCAAATATATCATAACATTAGTCAGCATGTTAGTGAACAATCAAAATTTTGGAAAATAAAGAAATAAGCTTATCGGGAGAATACAATCGATACAGCGTCAAATTTTGGATCTTAATAGAAAATTCTTCACTTACCATCGATTCATGGCCTAGAGTCGCAAATGAAATCGGAAAGGATAAAATACAAACAACGTGAAAAAATAAAAACGCCTTTTGGCAGATTTTCTTGATTATAACTATAACTATAAACAAAAGGCACATTTTGAAAATAAAGGTTTAGATCACTAAATGGTTGGTCGGAAAATGCATGAGCCAGCTTGATAGTACAAATCGTAGAACTTAGCGAACGAGATAAACACGTTTGAAAAATCCCTGTGCAGACATTTTGTTTTTAAATCACTATGTAGTAGCTAATTCTTGTAAGGAAGTTCAGAGGGTTTTCATATTATTTTTCTGGCTTTATTAGTTCCAGTCGTTCTGGTAGTGAGGACTCTGTCGAGCTTATGGCATTCAGCAATGAGATAGGGAACGGTACAATATCACACTGCTCACAAGTTAGTTTGTCGAGGTTGAGAGGAAGGTAAATGCGAGTCAGTTTATTATGGTCCTGTGCAAACGTCTGGTCACTTTCGGGGTTACCGAGCACTCGGTATACCATGTCGTGTTCATTAACTTCTGATGCTCAAATATTTTTACGACCAACAGCAAATTTGCAAATAGATTTAGAAAATTAACTTGTTTCTGCGGTATTCCTATAATCACTATCGACCTATCCACATCTGTCAAAATCTGTATGAGTAAAAACCCTGCAAACTTTTATTGAATTTGAACGCAAAAGATTGTTTATCCTTGGTTAACTGGTTGTTCAATCGTAATTGTATAGATGTTTCTTTAATACAGGTGCCTTTAAAAAACACACTATACAATAATAAGAAGTAAAAAACTGGAGGTTTATGAGAGGTGTAATGGTAAACCTCTCAGGCAAGGGTTTGGGGATTCTCTTCCTCGTCCATAAAAGTGCTTTACAGGCTCATTGGCTGTATCTTTTTTAGCACCGAAGCTTTCATGACTGGGGGTAGGGGGGGGGGTCATTATGGCTATGGCCCAATGGCAGGACCCATTCCTCATTCTGAAGGCTCTGTACTCATCACTTGAGTTTGATCACATGCAGTGAGATCACCCTCCAGCTGGTAATGAACTTAATTGAAAACTGGAATGCCTACCAGTTTAGGATCCTTACCAGCTCAAAGATTCGTTCAATTGAGCCAAATCCCTGGAAGATAACCAGTTGTTTGTTCAATGATTGAATGGCAATGAATACCCAATTTCTTTGAGTAAACATCAGCTTAAGGTCAAGACAATTGATTGACAACTCGCTTCTTTTATACATATTAAAAAATAATGAAAGCAGCAGGGTTATTTAAATAAAATTGTGTAAAAGATTATGTATGAGTGGATGTAATAGTTGGAACATCAGTTTAAACTGGTGAAAGAGAAATGTTAAATTTTCATCAAATTTTATTTCATCAGCCAATAGTAGTAGTCGAAATCGGATAAATAATGTTGGCACAGCCAATTTAAATAGGTTTCATTGCCAATATTTTAAATATTTGTATTTGTTTTTTGAAAATGTTGAACAACCGAAAGTGTAGTAAAAAAGGTAAAGGACAATTTTCTTAATGTATGGACAAATAGTATCACGATTCGTGCAATAAATGAAGTAATATTAACTCTGTGAATCAGAAATGTAGCACATAATTTAAATTAATTGTTCAGGTGTTATTTAATTTCTTAAAAGTTCAACAGAATTGCTTAACTGTCAACACTGAAAGTTGAATAGTTCTGGACGGAATCCAATTTTCTAATCTTATTTTCCTCCTCCTTGCAAAGATGCCAGTGTTTGAAATAACAGATTTTTTGTAGGACTGTTTTCCAATAGAAATTCTGATGTCTAAGATAAATATCTTAAAACAAAGAACACATTCTGACAAAGAATTAAACCAATATTTTTACATCTTCAAAAAAATATACTAAACATAGTGTAACTGTGTAAATTTTGAATACACTACTTGGGATTTTTTACCGAAATTGCTGAACTATTAACTTTAAATAAGTGGTTAAGAAATAATGGTCCCACAATTTATTTCGTTTGAATCCAAACAAGGTTAAATTACTTTTGGAACTTCTTTGATTAACCAATACAAGCACACAATATGAAGGAAGATTGGCACAAAATTTAATGAAATTAATTACTGGCATCCACCTGAAATTTAGATAGTTATTTTATAAGGCGGAATTAAGCCATACTAGTGTAACAGTGAATTTCATGAATGCATACATAATAATCTTTTGTGATGTGCATAAAGACAGTAATGAAGGGGAAATGATCAATGCTATATAAATCTACTCGTCTTAAGCAATTATTGGTAGAATTCTGGCTTAGTGAGAATGGTTATTTGATGAAATAAAAAAATATTCACATAGAGATGATTTAGAAGGGGAGGTTCAAACCAGTGAAATTGGTTCATTTGTTTGCAATTTGTTATATTTCCTACTTGTGCAGGTCCTTTCTTTGGAGGTCGATTAATTTCCCTCGACAAAGACCATTTCAAAGTAAAAATCTATAAACTACCAAAAATTTTCACGATGGGGCAGCTTTAGGTTTTATTGCCAATATTTTAAATATTTGTATTTTTTTTTTTTTATATGTGAAACAGGTAGCCAAGGAATCAATTACCTGGGAAAATTGAGCATAGGGGGTGTGGAAGTGGTCAAAACAGGTAGTTGTTATTGTTGTAGAAGGGGAAGTCCAGTTATTGGCAGATACTCAAAGGAGAGAGACCGAAATGATTTGGCTACTAAATGCCAATTATTATGTTTAATAAACTGTTATTCTTTATGAACGATTTTTTAAATGTTTTAAATGTCAGCAAAGACGGATCATTGTTATATTATAATTAACGTTTTTATAATAAACAAAAAAAACATAAAATATCCCTGAGGACAGGGATGTTGCCAGGATTTTACTATAGGGGGTTACGATTTCAAAAAATATAACCATTAAAAGACTCATTTGTTTTGGGGGGCCACCCTACAAACAGCATTTGGTCCTTATAAATAAACAAAAAACCTTTTCTGAAAAAATCAGTGGTAAAAATCTTTACTACTATTTAAAATAACATTTCTTGTATAACTTAAAAGAAAAAAATACAGTTTGATAATAATAATAATAACAAATAATAATAATAATAATAATAGTTCATTTGGAAAAGAATTAGATAAATTAAAGGACTAAAAACTGGACTATTGCCACATTCACACTAGGAAGATTTTTATCTTTGAGTCAAAATTATCATACCATTAAGTAAATTTCTCTACACTATATTATTTTTCACAAAATTGTAAAATTTACAACCATTACCATAGAATGCACCAACAGATTGATTTTATATGACTAACTCATTTGAAATAAAAGATTCTATATTTGGATCGGCAACTAGAAGCCATATACATTTGTATTTTAAAAAATATATTCAATGCACTGTAAATATCCCTGTTGTATCCCAAAGCATTGTATTTGTAGGACGAACACACCATCCTTCGTTCTTGGGCGGTGAAGGACTTTGCACCCTCTGTGCCCCAGTACGTGCAGATCTTCAGGCCTGAGAACAAACTGCATGTCAAGTTTGCAGAGCACGTAGTCTGTGAGGATGAGCTCAAGTACGCTCTGTTGGCCAACAACTGCACCTGCCCTGGGGCCTCGACGCTGGTCACCCTCCTTCTCCACACCTCCAGGGGCCAGTGAGTATATCATATATTCTTACCATTAATGTTGAAATGAAATAAATAATTAACTTTATTAAGGACATTAGTCCCCTAAGCATAACAAACATAACTCCTAAATAGGATCATAGTTTGGCCTGTGGATACACATCATAATAACAGCTAACTATATTTAAGATAAAATAAGTTAGAAAAACCAAAAAAAAATCTTGATCCTGTTGAGAAAACATTCTAAATAGTTAGATAGTGGAGGATTGAGATGAAGAGAAGGCATTAGAAAATTGAGAGGAAGAAGAATGGCATATGAATGAAAGTATATAACTTCCAGAGGATGTATGAGCAAATGTACGAGCAATCAAAGAAAGTAGAGAGAAAGAGCTCAGTTGTGTGAGATCTTGTGTTGCTATAATAGATGGATGATTTGAGTTTTAGGTCGCTGTCTATGTATGATGAGATGTTATTAGCTAAACTTTGTTAGATGGAAGTCCCTAGAATGTATTGCCTAAACCTTAAGTAAGACTGTACTCAATGTAAAAAGTAGGTAGATCTGGGAATGGATGGATATGGAGTTAGGAACCAATTATAATTGATTTGTACTTTATAGATTTTTAATTCAATTCGATTCATCATAGGCTTCTTATTAGGCTGGTATATACCCTTGAATCTTCAAGCCAGCTTATCCATGAAGGCTTTCTGGCCGTATTTATAATTTTTTGAAATTTAGAACATTTCAATGTTGTCACATCCCAGCCATAAAACAAACACACCAACTGTAAACAAAAACGCATTACAATGTTTATCGAAACCTTCAAATACTCCAACTGTTATTATTTGCTGAAGAAATAATTATAAAATTAGTATTAATTAGGTAATCTCATCTAATTAATCTAATCATAATAACATAAGCTCACAAAAATTATGAGGTAAGGAGTTCAATTATACTTTATGTATGTGCATTTGTGGTGTTTGTTCATTACAAGTTATTGCTTATGCGCAGGGAGGGTCAGACATCCTCAGAGGAGTGGCACAGGCTGTATGGGAGGTGCTCAGGCAACGAGATCTACCACATCAGGTTGGAGGACTCTAGGTTTTTTGGAGAGTATGAGGGCAAGTCCTTCACCTACGCCAGCTTCCACTCACATAGGAAGTGAGTATTTAGCCATGTATAAATCATACTGGTTGATCCTAGTTTAAGTACCCTTGCCAGCCAATTTTTCCTTTATATCAAAGGGTTGCTATTTTTTTACTGACTAATTCAGTGTTTTGTTGATGTTTACAAATTGATGTAATAAAAGACACCAAGTTTTCTTTATCACAATAAGCATTTATGGGCGTTTTTGGGAACCTATACTGTTATTATTAAGTGCTGATTATACTTCTTACTTCTATTAGTGGAAACAACAAGAAATTTAACATTAAATGGAGAATTAATAAGAAACTTAAGGGAAGGTTTTTCTTAGTCATTCTGTAGTAAGCCAAAGACCAAAGCAAGAGAACCATGGAAGAGATGGTTTCCAGTCAGACTCCCTGATAGCTGCCCTTACATAGTACTTATGCTGTATCATCAGGTACCCTTCTATTTTAGAGACTTCACAAAGAGGAAGCCACAGATATACCAAAGCTCTCTTAAACAACTTGCAGCATTTATATAAAGTTTTACCAAGTTTGAGTAAATATTTTTATTTAGGCATAATGTAACTAGCTGCTAGTAATTAAAGTTGAGTCACAATAGACACTAATGACTCCTTGTGTTAAATAAACTAATGAATAAAATTAAGTCATTTTGTAAAGACACAACCCTCAGCTAATAATGTCTTATGTCAATACTCATGCTATTCTATATTCTAATTGTTGAATTATTCTATTTCAATGGGGTCCCTTTGCTTTTCTTAGTTATCCTACAGGAGCAAACAACGTCGTCGGCCAGAAGAAAAGAAGCCAGCACAGGCAGATTAAGAAGTGCCCCAGCCAGAAATTTGAGGCCTTCTGTAACTTTTGCAGTTCAGAACAGAGAGCAGTCACAGGCACCACCCACTCCCTTTCCGCAAGCTCATCTTCCCCAGCATTCTGTTCATCCCGTCAACCCGCAAACCCAATCCCATCCTCAACCACACATTTTTAAAATTCCTCCACCTTCAAGTTCTTCAGATCTCACTGACCTATTTACCTCATTCCTTACAGAGTTCAGAACCCTAATTACCCCTCTCATTTTCCTTCTTACAAATCTTGTCTCCTCCCTTATCCCCGTTAAACAAATTCCATAAGTGGATCCTTCCAACTCCTTATCCATTCTCCTTTGGAATGTGAATGGTGTTCGCACTCACACTAACAAACTGACAGCACTACTCCACGACAGGAACATTGACGTAGCTCTCATTACTGATACAAGACTTACGAGTAAACTATCATTTACAGTTCGACAGTACCAGATTTATCGAACTGATCACCCAGATGGAAGATCTCATGCAGGTACTGCTGTGAAAATTTCTCCAGACACTCCCGATACATATCAGGCCATAATTAAATATTTGGAAGAAACTAAAGCTGACAATCACTACTGCAGATTGGTAAAGTGGTACTTTCACTTTCCCCCTTACTCTAGCATCAGTGTACTGCCCTCCCAATAAATCCATTTCCGATTCCCAATTCATCTCCTTACTAGTCTCCACCAGACATCGTTTGCTTGTGGGTGGGGACTTTAACCAACACTGCGGGCCAAGATTCACAAATACACAAGGACCTGCTTTGCTGTCTGCACTCCGACGGAAACATTGCTCCTCTATCTCTCCTGACACCTATTGCCCACCAGATCCCAACTGAAATCAAGATCTCCTTGACTTTTTCTTCTATAATAGTTTAGGAACACTAAACTACTCACTTACGTGCCTTGATGACCTCTCCTCTGATCATAACCCTTTAATATTAACCGTTTCTCTAAGACCAATTCACAAACTGCCTCCTCCTTCATTTATTAGGGGCCCAGTTGATTGGGACCACTTCTACCAGCTTCTTACAGATTCCATAGACCTCAAAGTGTCCCTGAAAACATCCCAAGACCTAGATGACGCAGTCCATTCTTTCACTACTCTGGTCCAGAGGTTGGCTTGGGACACATCATCGCCCCACCGTCATCCAAAAATTTACAATCATAATCGTTTACTTCAGCATCTCAAAGACCTAATCCAATCCAAACGCCGCTCCAGAACAGTGTGGCAAAGATCCCGACATCCTCCTGATCGTCGATCGTACAATCAGTACTCTAGATTGGTAAAGCGGCAATTGTCACCCTTCCGTTCCGATTCTTTTAAAACCCACCTCTTCTCTCGGTCTACCAGGGATAATTCTCTATGGGATGTAACCAAAAATATCCTAAAATATCATCCTGTTTCACACCTACTTCGTTGTGATGATGGGTCCTGGGGGGCTTCAGATACGTATAGGTTGGAGGAACTTGCTCTGCATCTTTCCCATACTTTCACACCTCACCTTTCTCATCAAAACCATACTCATGGCACAAATGTTGAAGATTTCCTCACTTCACCTATACCTCTCTCACTTCCACCAAAAGCCGTTAACCCCTCTGAGGTCAAATACCTTCTGAAAAACTTACCTTACCAAAAATCCCCTGGATATTATCTTCTTACTCCTTAAATTCTCAAACAACTCCCTCCTAAAGCCATAATCTTCCTAACCAACATTTATAATTGCATTATCTGAACGAAGCACTTTCCTCTCCTCTGGAAACATTCCATTATTGTCCTATTCTCCAAACCCGGTAAACCACACAATGAAACCTCATCTTACCGTTTAATTAGCCTACTCCCTATCCTCTCAAAAATATTTGAAAAACTCCTATTAAAAAGTCTACATCCAATTTTTGAATCCAAAAACCTTTTTCCTACACACCAGTTTGGTTTCTGTCCAAGACATTCCAATGCTCAACAAGGCCTTCATGTTGTTGATTACATATCCTCATTCCTTGAAACCAAACAGTATTGCACTGCTGCCTTTCTGGACATAGCTAAAGCTTTTGACAGGGTCTGACACTGCTTTACAAGCTCAAGATATTTACCTCAGACCCTTTTCCTAATCCTACAGTCCTACCTTTCAATCCGCTTCCTCCAAGTCCGCTGTGGTTTAGAATATTCTAACTACTAACCCTTAAAAGCAGGAGTTCGACAAGGAGTCCTGGGTCCCATCCTCTATAACCTATACACCGCTGATGTCCCCCCTCTACTCCCAACACCTTCTTGGCCACATTTGCAGAAGACACTGCAGTCTTGTCATCCCAGTCAGACCCCAATATAGCATCCCATTACCTTCAAAAACACCTTGATGAGATCGAGCATTCGTGCAACCAATGGGGGATTAAAGTAAATGAAGCAAAATTTTCCCACATTACCTTCACCCTCTGCCGCAAAGTCTTGTCCACTAGTTTCTTTTAATTCCATTCCTTTCCCTGTATCCAAGTTAGTAAAGTACTTAGGTTTCCATCTCAACAAACGGCTGACCTGTAACCCACATACGAGGCTAAAAAAACAAGAACTAAACAGACGCTTTGGACAACTGTACAGATTTCTTCAAAGGACATCCCATCTCTCAATAGAAAATAAATTACTAACTTACAAAGTTATATTTAAGCCAATCTGGACATATGGAATAGAGCTATGGGGGACAGCAAGAAAGTCGACATCAAGTGTATCCAATTCTTTCAATCAAAAGTCCTGAGAACAATAATAAATCCCCCTTATTACGTCAGCAACAAAACCCTTCATAACGATCTTAATATACCTTACATTCTCGAACTCATCCCTTCCAAGTTCAAGAAATTCCATACTAATCTATCCAAACACCCTAATCCCCTAGCACAGTCATTGCACTGCACCACTCATCCCTACAATCCTCCTCGGAGACTAAAACAGCAGAGGCCTCATGTCCTGCTAATGGCCAGTTTCTCCAATCATGTCCTGAGTGTATGTGGCTCTCGCACTTTTCGTCAGTTTCCACTGGCTCGTATTCTGCTGACGGAGGAGCGTGGGGGACTTCCAGAGACTCCGCTTCCTCTTTTGTATGCAAGGGGGGTGACAACCATGTGGATTTGGAAGGTCTCTGGCCTGTTTGTAAATACTGTATGAATGAGCGAGTGAATGAAAATTGTAAATATGGTATGAATGAGAACATTTATCACAATTACTTATTGCCTAATAAGGCAGATTGTAATTTTAGCACAATAAAGTAGTTTCAATAGAATACTAAAAATTATCTTACAAATATTGCTTTAGTTAATTACATAAATATAGATCCCACTCGTTACGTTTCTATAATGTTAATATATATATAAACTGCTCATGTATAAAATTTTGTATTAGATCAATCATGAACTGAATTTTATTTTTTAAATATATTTTAATTATCCTTATTATTAGCAAATTAATTATTTATTAGATTGAATTACAATTGGACTGAATTTAATAATAAATAACTATAACTTTAATATAAACATAAAATCTTCTTTATGTTGAGATGTTTTGAATAGGAAGAGTGTTTTTACCGGACCTAGGACCCTATGTAATTATCCCAGTGATAATCTGGAAAGACCAGCTGTTATGGGAAGGCCTGGGCCTTAACAATGACCCTTGGTAATAAAAAAACAGGCTTGAAGTAAAAAAAACAAAACAAAAATGCCTATAAAAACACTTCAGGGCTTACCCATCATGTCAAGAAACAACCAGCTTTGCATTGTGGAGGCAGCTTAATATAAATACTAAGTGGGAACGATCACCCCCCTCTCTCACTCTCTCTCTCTCTTTTAGCCATTATGTCTGAGTTCTGAAAGTGAGTTCGAGTTAGTGAGTCATTGGCCATGAGACCATGTGTTGAAGAAGACACATCATAAGTTAGAGATCCAAGTCTAGACAAAGAAGCCAGAAGGAACTCATACACCACCAAATAGAATATGCATGTTTTTTATTAGGTATTTATCATTTTTATAGTTTACTATAATAATGAAACATTTAAAGAGTAACCTTATGTATACACTAGAATCACCACAAACTCTGAGATATTTTATAAAGATATTTTTTACCTTCAGATATAAAATAAACTGTTATTTGTTATGAAGTTTTCTTTCCAGTACTTTACCTCTTTACTTTAGTGATAATAACTTTACCAGTCAATCATCTGCTACATTCTTCTGACAAAGGTTATGAGAAAATGTTGAGTAAGTTTTTGAAAGATGTGGAAAATCATATTTTGTATGCTTAAACATTATGTAAAATAATTTTGAAATTTAAATCCTTATGCAAATTTAAATCCTGAGTTAAATCCTTATATTTGTTTCAAAAGCTTCTTTAGAGTATAAACATTACATATATTTTTTTCTTTTCTCAAAATATTTTTTTACAACAATACGTTTCACGTTGAGGTACGGAGTGGCCCTGGTAGGAGTCCGTCCTGCAGAATTGCCAGAATTTTACGAAGACACAATCCTTTTGAACCCTGGCCCCAGGCATATCATGAAACGGTCTGACACTTGTTATTACATGTCCATCACCAAGGAGGAGAACTCGGCATTTGTTGTCGCCAATCAAGAACAGATCCCACAGGCCAAAACTGAGGGTACGTCTGCCAAATCATCATTTATATAAAACCATGACCTTTAAATGTTCAAATATGTGTATAAATTTATTATTTGCCCAAGCCATTTGAATATTAGGCCTTATTACAGAAACGATCGAGACCATGATTTCCACTCCCAAGACAAAAGAAGTCATCACCACTATGACGGACTCCATGCTCGGGAGTACTGGTAACCATCTCGGGGTGCCGAAGCCACCGGAGACCAACCCCAATCTGCTTAGCCCTGAAATTCTTAACCAGAGGAGAGGTACTCTAATTATTGAATTATGCTAGTGATTTCAATTATTTATTAAATGGTGATTCTGGATTCATAAATTAATTTATAGCCTTCCTGAGGCTAATCACATTGCGGCAGTATCTGCATTTATTGAGAAATTTGAGATTTCTTAATTCTCCAGTGTACTTATTTGTTATTTAAAAAAAAATTAACATAAACCGACAGTGATTAGTGAACAGAATCTAAATTATTTTTTCTACCCAAAAGTAGTCCTAATTTATGCCAAAAATATTTGAAGTGGAGTAAGTGCGTCAATATATTATGATACATTTTAATAATTCATTTAAATAATAAGATATAATAGAAAAAATCATAGTGTTTTAAACAATTTATATTTATAAATTAAGAATAATAATTTTCAATAGTTAAATACTGAACAAAACATTCACTAGTGATGAGCCACTAATCTTTTTGTTATTATGTAGATTTACTTAAGTTGATTTTATATTTATTTTATAATGATTGATTAAATAAGTTAAATAATAAGCTTTTTATATTCATATCTCATCATTTTGAATTCCATGACTGTTATTATCCTCTTGTTTTCATAAAATTACTTTGATGTTTAAACCAAAGCAATAAAATTACTTTTAAGGATCTCGTAGGCCTAGCATCCTTCCGGTTCCTGATATGATCACTTCATCAACCCTGAATATCTCTGCAACCCCACAGGATGAGATTGACGAAAGTGAAGATGAAATGGACGATGATGTACCTTGGAGATCACCTTCTGAAAAAATTGCGTAAATATTTTTTTTTTATTGCCTACCCCTTCAATTTATTTTTTTTTCAGAAAAAAGATAGTAAACCATTTCACTCTTAATTATGTCTGTAATGGTTATAAATCAATTTGTTAATAATGCATTTGATTTACAAATCAAATTACTTTTGGCATGCGTTATTCTTCACCCTTATTTGTTTATTTTATCTTCATTTTTTCCTAGCTAAATACCATCAGATATATAGTGTTTAGCTCTTGTGTACTATAAATGCATTTTCATCTGTATGTATAACAAGTAATGATTTTAAAATAAAATTAGTTTTACTGAAGCAATCCTTAATACTATGAACATAAATAATAAATTATAGACATTTCATGAGTGTCATAAAACATTATTACTCATATAAAAAAAGTTTGCATTTTTTCACCAAACCACATTTGTAGAAAAGAATATCTAAAATTTTAGTAACTTTTGAAAGTGCATTATATTGTTATAACTTTATACTAATAATAAACAAAAAATAAATAATATTAGTAGCGAGTGTGCCGAAGATTGGGTACTATATTCAATAAAGGTTTATACTGTTCCAAATTTAACTGCTGATAGTCTCTTAGAACTCTTCTTTAATGTTTGTGTCTTCACGTTTTTTTATCCCCAATATCTGTCAGACACACTTTTTCTGCTAAGTCAATCATTTCAAAGAATGTCTTCTTCCCTCATTAGATATTTTACCAACTAGTTTTGATTATAGATTTGTTTTTCTTTGTTTGTCTTTAATCATACACCTGTGATGATGTGATGATTACTCACTACCCATAAAATAAATTATTAAATTCTTAATAATGCTGTCATTTTAATATATTAAATTTTCACAGTAAATGGTTCAAACCTTTTTGTATTGGTATTAAACATCTATTTAAAACTATTACGTACAACCATCCTTTTTTTCTGTTACATTTTGTTTTAAAATTAATATTTTAAGAGTTACAGTGTCCATTATTTATTACTCTCTTGCATGTTATTTTTGGTATCCTGTTTGTGAACATCTTGACAGCACAGCACTTTTTCCAGCACTAGTGTCTTTTACTGAACATTTCTTTGGAATGATTTAATATTTAATGTTTGCCTGAAACGCAGTTGAGTTGAGACTTTTTTTTTCTTTTTTTTTACAAATATATAAACTTTGTGTAAAAGTTCTTAACTTCAGAACACAGTTCTTAAAACCATTTTGTGATAACTTACAAAATGAAAATTTTTAGTAGAGTACATGTGAGTAAATAAATTTAATTTCATATGAAAATGAGGAATAGTATAATACTATATACATTATTTAGAAATAAATATTCGCATTGAGATCCTAAGACAAGCAATAAAACATTCCTAAAAATAGACATTAGTTTACCATTTTTTCTTAGTTATGGAACAGATATTAACTATTTTATCTTTTCCATTTTTTGAAATCTAATTCAGCAATAAAAATTAGTTTATCTATTATTAATTTTTACAAATACTTTATTAGCTATTCAATAGAAATTATATTAGTGGAATGCAATTAAATGTGACATCTTCAGATGTTCTATCTGGTGATTATAACTATTAATAAACCTAATTAAAGAACATGATATTATACTGATTTTTTAAAGGGAACATGCTATTGTAAAAACCAGTTGATGTTCTATTGAGAACATCAATGCCAGGAATAACGTAAACAAATTAATATTTGTAATTTGCTTTTTCCCTTTTTGTTTATTTTTTTTATTATTGTACATATTTATACACTGGTCTGCTCTGATGCATGATGCTGTTGCTTGATGTGTTTCTTTTCCTCTTTGTGTAACTTTTTTTGTAATTGTTCATTTAAAAAATATATATTTTTGACTACTTGCATGCTGAGGCTTTGTTTATTATTGTATGGAAACTTCATGTATATTATTATTTTTTGATAACTTTACACTAAGGGAACATAATTGTAATTCGCTATGGTGTATCAATGCTGAAATATAATTCAAATTGATCAAACAACATTTTTTGTGACAAACAACATGCCCTGACTACTAATCACAGATACCCCAGTTCGATTCCCGATTTACCTCAACAAATTTCAATTTACCTCAATTTTCCCCAGGAGGATGGTCTAATTGGGATTCACACATATACATTAGGGAAAACGAATAGTTACTTGAATAAAGAATCTGGTAAATCTGGTCTAGAAAATTAAAAATAAGCCCAACGTTTACCATTATTATCTTAGAGACATCTACCATGTATAGCAGCAACCTTGGGCAACAGAATCTCTTCAAGAGGTGTTGCAATGCAGATTAAATTTATAATTCAATGACATTGCTACAATGCTTTATACACTTTATTTTAATTAAAAATTAAGTAAATTATATTTGGCCTAAAAAAAATAAACTTACCAGCAGGTTTTGACAAAGACCTTTGTGATTTTCAAAACAAACAAAGCATTCATTTCAAAGAGAGCGAAGAAACAGCAGTCTTGCAGTCATGATGTTATAACGAAGAAAGGCAGACCAGTTTAAGGAGATAACAGAATGTTTTGAAGATTTACGTATATGACCTTGCTAATCCAGATTCCTCATTTATGAGAACCGAAAATCACCTCTGGAATTCTGTAATTTATCTAATTCAAACCTCTTTTATTGGATTCAAATTAATTATTAGTGTTAAACCAATTGTAAGCTTTATTAGATATTGTATAGTTGAGATTTTTAGGGAATATAAATACCTACATGAATAATAAAGTAGTGAATTCGTCCTAAAAAACTGAAATAAAGCCTAGCATTCAATTTGTTTTTCTTATTACTTATCTATCTTAAATGATTGATGTTTCTTCTCCTGTAATAAGTATCATTATTGTTGCTGTATTATGATTTACATAGACTTTTTTTTCTTAAATAGTTTAGTATTCATAAAATATTAGCATTAATATTTTACTGGCAAACCTTATCCATCAAACATTCTTGCCAGACCAATTAGATTTACCTACTGACTAGGCAACAAATGTATAACTATACACACTAAATTACACCTAACAGAAATATTTTTCTTAATTATTTTCCTGTTTGTACAGGCTTTTATTCTAGTAAAAAATAAATAAACTAAAACAATTCACAATCAGTTTTCTCTTTGTTTGCTCAATAATTCTGAAATTATTATTTAATTCATTTATTTTTCTATCTAAGACCGACATTTATATGCATATTTGACCAGTGTGTAAAGATGTTTGTTGAGTTGTTGCTGTTGTTTGTGTTGTTTTGCATGCAACTCATGTTTGCACCTTCCCCAGGTTCCATGTTTCAGTCTCAGATGCAGATCAAGATGATTTCCTTCCACCTACAGGATGGAGGGCTGAAATCAAGAGGTAAGAAAAATAAAGAGGGAAAGAAATAGTGGAAAAAATAACCTTAATACCACTTTATTTTTTCTGTCTGATAAAGAAATGATAAATAATTTTTAAATCAACTCACCAACTAACCATTAAATTTGTAGAATTGGAAATTTGCTTCATTGAAGAATTAGTTCTAATTGTCACATTGTGAATGTCTTTGACATAGGGAATTGACTAAAATATATATATATAACATTTTCATTACATTTATTAACTGTTAACATTTGACATACTGTCAGCCTGATAACAAGGAAAAGGGGGTGAACATTGTTATTTATATAAATCAATTTGTTTATACATGCAGTGAGGATTCACTCTTGAAAAAAATGGATAAGGTTGAAAAAAGACTGGGACTAATTTAGTAAGAGAAAAGCATGTTAATAACTAACTATCGGAAATTTTTTATCTGTTGTTTTCTTAGTTTATTTGTAATGTTTCTGATTTCAGTCTGCAGTCATGATCATTCGTTAGTCTTTATATATTTGTAAATCAAAATATAAGGGAAAATTAAATCTAATTTTTTGTTTTAGTACAATTTGCGTAGGGAATTTTTGATGCCTCATTTCTTTTGGTCAGTTTATTTATAGATGTCGGAATTCTGTATATATAATTATATTTAATATTAGTCCTACAGTAAGTCAAAATGTTGTAAAAAAAAAAAATAGCAGTTAGGTTTAATATTTTTCATGATAAACATAAAATCTTGTATTTTTCATTCATTGAACCAATTAGGAATCAATACAAAGAGACTTAATAATTAATATTAGCAAGACTATGAGTTTAGGTAATAGATCAGCTACACTAACGAATATTTTTTTTTGTTTATTGAATAAAATATCAGAAAAATAACAAGCTATTCAAAAAATATTAACTACAAAGCCATTACTAAATATTTCATTTTTTTTAGCTTCATTACTTTAAAAATTTCATTAAAAAAATAATGCTTCCTGGTTCACTCTTTATGTGAATGTAGGAAAAATATTTCTGACCTTGATTAGCTTCATACCAGTAATTTATTTCATACTTTCAAAAGCTGCTATACAACTTTCACAACGATATATTCATACCTTTTAAAAATAAATTTCTACGTGTAAAGTAACCATTACTTTTTTATTAAAATATGTCTTTCTTCTATCATTTTCAAAATATGTTCATTAATCACATCATTCTTTTCATTTACTTTCATTACTGTTGAAATCTTATCTATTACACAGGCCAACATGTGTTTTGGTGCTGGTGTATTTGGAGCTGATTTCATATGAATTTGATGCCCTGAATTCAAATATGGCATTAATTTTTGCCTATGAGCTCACATTTCTAAGATATAACATTTTAGTGAAATGTACACTATTTTAAGTTAAATCCATGGATCAAATAAAAAAACTTAACACAGAATTTTTACTATTATATTACACAAATATTATTATATACAAAGATAGAGGAAAAAGTCATGGATGAACCAACCAGTTACTGAACACTTTGGAAGCTTCTTTTCTGTGACATTCTTGAATGCATTTTGAGACAGTCCCTTTTTAAACTCTTATCATCGGCTATCATGTGATTACCCCATCTTCCTTGCTACTGGGCCTCCATAGTTTTAATATCCTGGTGAAATCTTTTCCCTTATTCCTCCCTGGGGTCTCCAAAATGTTCAGGAAAATGGTCTTAATGGCTGTGTAAATAGGTCACCTTAATACTCATGTTATACCCAAGGGATTTAAAATTGTTTACCATTTCGTTTCCCAGTTAAACATTGTTTTCAGTTTTAAGTTTGCCCAGAAAATTTCCGACAACTGCAACAAATGAAGTCCAGGCATTTCCTCAGCCTCATTCCTCAAATTTACAAAGGCAGGATCCATAATGAGTTGTCTTAATCATGACCCGTCCCATATTCCTGCTTTAATTTTTTCTGTACTTAACTGAGGTATTTTTTCCCTATATATGCAAAGCATGATTCATTCTTATCAAGAGCCTTTACAAACTGCTTCATAAGCCCCAGCTTTATATGCAGTCAAGGAAAGATGATTTTTTCTCTTTCAACAAAGGGAACGTTAATATATAAATACTGGAACTAACTAGACAGTATACTGACAATATGGCAAATATACAGGAACCAATCCCTGTATATATGATTTAGAACTGTACAAAATGGAGTTAAAACTCCACATTTCTTGTAGAACTGCTCGTTAAAAAAAACAAAACTCTGATCTAAAAAGTAGAACAGATAGAGAAAAACTGATTTCATACTTAGATTCAGCCCCATAAACATAGCTGAAATCAGTTCTAAAATCCTAGGTACCAAAAACATTTTTTTCTTATAGGCCTGTGTTATCTATCTATACTACTTCTGTTTTCACACATTAATTTATTTTTAATTAAAATGATACAAAAGAGTAAAATACCAATCTATAAAATGTCAGAGTTCTCCACAATATACATACTACAATTATGATAATAAAACCACTTCATTGCTGGAACATACTTGAAGCATATTTATAAATTTATTATTTTTATAAAACCATTTTTGCATCAATTGCTTGGTTTTTAAATGTTGTGCATGTGAAAATTTGCTAGCTATTGTTGTTTTAGTAGATTTTTCAGTTTTATTTAGATTTTCCATTATTCTAAAGGTTATTATTTTTTAAATCTTTCATTTATACTACTTATTACACGTGTCTTAAAGTTTTGTAGCTAATTTTTAGACAAATTTTTTTGATTTCAATCAATAGTTAATTTTCATTGATGAAGAATGTACAAAATTTACCTTCCCAAAAATTTAATTTTTCTTAATAATGTAGAATGTTTTTGAGAACCTATCTTGCCATTTCTACAGGTACCGTTACATCTGCCTAGTACTAGGTATAGCCCAAGTACTCTGCAAATGTGATCAATACAGTCAGTGATCCGATTTGCGTACAATGGATAGAAACTTTCTCTAACTACCTGACTGGGTAACAAAGCAAGTGACTTGGCCTAGCACTTAGCAGAAACATAGTTTATAAACAATTAAGAAAATAAGCTAATATAACAAAAAAAATTACCACAAGCTTTGATCTGAGACCGCTAATGAGATAATTCTTAAGAGGGTTTCCTCAGTCTAATGAAGTTTTGCCTGCCTTGAAAATGGCAATGTAGGTTTTTGGGAAATAAAATTGAGGGAAGATGAAAAATTTTTGGATTCTTCATTATTAATTTTTATTTGTATATTCTTCACTTTTTAATGTAATTTATGAAGAAAAAACATTAAAAAAGTTCCTGGAAAGTTAGAAGAATTTCCTGACTTTCCACTTATTTCTGAAAATTTCCAATAAATTTAATAAGAAGAAGCATATTTGGCACATAAATCACTTGAATTTTTATGGGATATAATAAAAAAAGAAATGACTGCGAAAGTTCTCTAAATTGTAAAATATCATGAGCATTCTTCTTCTTGAGTATGAAAAATTGCACATTTTCATACAAAAAAAACCAAACTGAAATCAGTGAAAAGTTTATAAATGTGCTATTCACCAGTTTAGAAAAAAACATTCATCTTCACACATTTTGCCTGACAATATTCATATATTTTTGATTGAAAATATAAGTATGTACAACAAAAGAAACTTCTTTTTCCACCAAGTCACTAATAATCTTGTCTTAAGTCCTATACCACATCAATGCATTTTTTAAGTAGCTAATATTTGACCATCGCCAAACTTAGCTTTATATTGTTTTATACAAAAACATATGATGTTATGGTTTGCTTTTCTTCTATTGTTCAGGATAGTAAAAGGATTTCCTCCAGTGTCTCCCTACATAGGAGTCAGCCCAACCCTCTGTTATCTCCTCAAAGAAAAAAAACCTCTATGCTGTCTCCAGCTTGCTCAGGTACAACAATGAATGATATATAAATTAATTTTAGTAATAATTTTTAAGTAGGTAGACAATGATTTTGGTAAAATTTTTGATTGCTTACATTTATTTGTTAGAATTAGAATTTGTTAGAGCTAAAACCTAATTATTAATAAATTGAATAATATAACTTCATTAAAAATATTTTAATTTACCATATTCTATATATGTTCGTTTCCTTTCTTCTATATGCTCTCTTGCCTCATAGATTCCTACATGCTTTTTATAAAACTTGTGTCTTTTAAGTATCGCATACAATCTGTTCCTAAACAGGTTTATCCTCTCAACCACTCTCATCATGAATTAATGCCTACTCTATCTCTCCAACCCTGCCCTTTGTGTTACTTGTTATTCTAAATTCAATATGCTTTCTACCCAGTATTCAATTATAAATGACTTAATTAAATATGACTAAATGACTTTTTAAAAATGAAATTGGTTTTATAAAATATTGTTACAATGTATAATTAACACTCCAACATTTCTTTATCTTCTCTCTCTCCCTCTCTCAAGTATTTGGCCATTCATAGACAATAATACTACTTATAGTTTTATGTAAACCTTTCAACCATCAGTGGACTCTCACCACAGCACCACGACATTTACACCTCTACCGAGGTCTCCCACACTCCTTAATTCCTTCACTCAACCTTCAAATAGGTCCTCCTAATAAAAGGATCCGTTCACCCCAAATAAAGTTTCCTTTATTTTCCCCTTATCCTGAATTTTCAAAGTTTGAGAGCTAAGAAAAAAAAAAAATGTAAACCTTCTATCAAAAAGGTGAGCCCCATCACCTCATGCAGTCTTTTCAATCAAGTCAAATATAATGTGTATCATTACATCTGTATTGCATTACATAATTTTATAGGAAATCAAACCAGGTATATAATGTAGCGAAGCCACAGAAAATATAAAACTCATATGTAAATAGATTCGAATGAGAATCTATAATGGAAATAATCATTGTAATTTTTTAAGGGGCTACAAAAAAACCAAAAAAAAACCTTCTTTATCCAAGTTTTACCAATGTTGTTACAGTACATACATTCCACATATTGTATACAAAATAATAATTATATGAGAATGATTTTCTTAAAAGATATTAATTGCTTGGTACCATCAATCAAGTTCAACTGCCATAAAAAAAAATCTTTAAAATAGTTATAATAGTTTTTGATTGCATTTTTCTTTGTAAATACATTTTTAATTTGCCACAATTATGCTACCAGGTACCTCGTATATGATGGCTTATTTCAAGCTCACTCAAACAAAGCCGTTGTAGCTATTTTTGAAAAAAATAACAAATAAACTGAAAGCGTGTTTGCATAAATCATCACACTATTTTAATTCTGATTTAATGGTAATTAGTAACTTAAAATACTGTTGACTACTTCCTTTTTATGTTGATAATATTATTAAAGTTTATATTTTAATCTCAACATATTTTGAGTGAATATCATTTTTTTTTATCACAGGTTTGTGAACATTGCACCCATCGAAATGCCAAAGAATATAACTGGCAAAATAAAACTATTATTTTAGCTGCAGATTACGCTTCTAATGGTATATACAACTTCATTATACCCCTTCGTGCTCACTTCAGGTAACTTGTTCTATACTATGGATAAATACATATGTTGTGATGTGATAAAATATATTTTTTTAATTTTAATATGCAGATAACACTAATTCATTTCAAATATTTTTTTTAGATCGAAAAATTCTCTAAATCCTATCATACTTTTATTGGAAAGGAGACCAGACATTGCATTTTTAGATTCAGTATCATATTTTCCATTAATTTATTGGATGCTGGGTTCAATAGACTGGTGAGTTGAGACTAATTTTATCAGTTAACATCCAATATGATAGGTTTTTACGAGATTATATCTTCACAGAAATCATCTATATTGTTTTAAACAATATGGTAATATTTCATCTAAATATGAGTGAATTATTTATTGTAATACCAGCTTTGGTTGATAAAAGAAAGATGTTTGATTTTCATCAACTTTCCTAATACATGACTTTTTTTTACTTATGGTTGATGCCTGGATCAGGTCTTAAAAACAAGAAAATAAAGAGAGATGTTAAGAATAGTGTGACAATTTTTATATTTTTATTAGCAAGTATAATAAGAGGTAACATTAATGATTACGTTATGATAAATAAGTTTATGAAATGATACATATAAAAACTGTTGATCAGTTAAAATTTTTAAAAAAAGGGAAGTGACCAAAAGAGTTAAAAATGAAATTTTGGAGTAATATGAAGGTTTCTAACAACTTGATGAGTTCAAAGGAATTGTTTGTTGAACTTTGTATATATTGTGATTAGTAATGGTGTGAATGGTGGGTTGAATAAATTTCTAAAATAATGAAAACTAGATGTTAGAAATCATGGGACTGATAGGAATGTGGTTTTTGGAGCGGCCATAAGCTTTGGGGCATTGAGAGTTATAGTCTATTACATTTTTATCAAGAAAATATCATTTTGTTACTTTGCGTATCATAACATCTCTGATGATCTCAAAGATTGGTGAGATTTTTTAAAATTTATCTTCAGGATCATAAGGAATCCTCCTGCTCTTCACGCCTACTCATCAAGTTATACAGACATATTTCTGAACTTCTTTAATTGAAATCATCAATTCTTCCTATTCCACTCGCCTACACTCCTCGCCACATTGCAGTTTTTGACAGATCTTTTCTATTACATCCCTCCCAATAACTTGTAAGCACGTACTCTTCCAATGACCTAATCATAGCTTTTCAATTAACTCTTGTCTAACTGCTCCTCCTAATGTCTCTTACAACTTTTCTTTCTTTCTTGTACAAATTTTTATTTTTTCAAATCTTTTTCCATATCATTTTTGAATTATCTTATACTTAGCGCTCTAAAGCACAATTAACTGCCTCTTGCAATTATTTTTGGACAGTGGTCCTAGAAGAAATAGTAAAATTATTATTATATGTAAATAATACATAGAGCTTTTACTTTCAGTTTGGATGACCTCTTGCGAGCCGGGATCACATTAGCAGAAAATGTTGTTGTTGTTAATAAAGAACTATCGAACTCTGCTGAAGAAGACACATTAGCAGATTGCAATACAATAGTCGCTGTCCAGACTATGTTTAAGTAAATTATCATAGTATTTAACTTGTATAGCACTTGATATCACACCAATGGCATGGTTCCATCCATTTTATCACAGCTTAACATTTTTTTTCTCAACACTTACAGATTTTTCCCGAGCATTAAGAGTATAACAGAGCTGTCGCAGAGTTCAAACATGAGGTTTATGCAATTCCGAGCCCATGATAGATATGCCCTTCATTTGAGCAAAATGGAGAAGGTGAGATAATAACGGTTAAAATTTTATTATTATAAGTGTATATCAAAAATAAGTTATTTACTGTGTAGCTTTTATATTGGTTTGTGTTTTCTAAGACTACAATTAGAGAAATGCAAAAGTATTGCTACCATAATAAATTTTAATACATGTTTCTAAACTCCCATACAAATTTTTACATACATCTCAGATAAGATTTTTCTTTTCAACCAATTTTGCATAAAAGTCTGCAAAATTTATATATTGAGCACAAACACAGGTAAAAATGATGGAAATACAGAAAAGCAAAAAAAAATCCAGAAATTAATGGAAAATAAATTTATTTCATTTATCTTCTCCATTCATATTCCGTACTAACTAATAATTACCAAGTTAATTTTTTCTATACTCCTGATGTTCATTGGGCTCAATGGTCACATGACCTTACATTATGTGCTCATCAAGAATTCAGTGTAACATAAGGAGTGGTTAATTTTCACGTTTTAAAATTATCTTATAAGGATTGTTTTTATTATTTTTTTTTTATTTGTGTTTTTTTTATATTCTCAGGGTCACTACAAACGTTGGTACAGTTTTCCAGAAGTAAGATTTTTGTTTCTAACAGTTCAAGTTTCTTCAATTTGAATCTTTTGAGAGATTTGCATATTAAGAACATTGCACCCATCTAACATCTTTCTTGCTAACTAATATCTTTTTTTTTTTTTTAACCCTACTTACTTAACTAATTACTAATCTAAGTTACAACTAATTGCTAAAGTAAAGCTTTTGAAAAAAGAAGGAAACAATTTTCAGCTTTATGGTCTAAGTTTACTTACAAAAGTTTTTTGTCCCATCTTTCCAATATTTCTTTCAGCCACGTATCTTCAAAATAAGCTGCAATAATAAGTAATATTTTACACCCCATGAAATACACTAGTGTAACATTTATAATTACACACAATTTAACATCCTTATCTTACAGTATAATTTTGTTCAAAATATTGCACATGAGTATTATAATAACTATTATTTATTTCAAAAATAAAATAAATATTCAAAAATCCATACCATTTCTAAAATAAGACTTATTATCTAAATTAGTTATGAATTCTTACATTCCAATTAAAACTGCTGTAATGCAAATTGTAATTTTTAAAATAAAGATCTTATAATATAAAAAATCCACAAACAATAGATAGTTTAATGATTATAAACTTTATAAATTTACTTATTTATTATGTTTTAGATCTACTCTCTGTTTAATCTTATTATGCAATAATAAATAATTTGATCCCATTAAAGCAATTTAATTTACAGGATTCTACAATTTTATTTTTGGATCCTTTCTTTTAAATGTCTCTCTATTTTAAATGTTTCTAAGAATCCCAATCGGCATTCTCCTTCAGTTCCTTGCTCAGGAACTTACAGTTCTGACCTCTCTTTTTATTTTTTCTCCCCTCTTACCAGAGTGCCTGCTTTATGGGTCTCATTTGATTTACAAAAAGTTGGGCCAGCACAGCCAAAAAACCACCTTTCTCTATGAAGAGTCGCTTTAAATCCCAGCAAAAACTACTGCAAAGCTAGATTCAAATTTTAATGAAAATTACTCAATTTTTAAATGACTCTTTCAAACATTGTTACAGTATATAGTCACATTACTAGTTACTATTGAGAGAATTTTTTGAATTCTTAAGCAGATTAAATTATATGTAATTATACATATTACAATTTTATTACATGCAAAATCGTATGTTCTGTAACCGATCTCTGAATACGCCTGATAATAATTTGATGAATGGGCATAAACCTTTTTTAAGTATAAGGAGACCGCAGACCTATAAAATTATTTTTACCTTTTTTTTCCAAATTATGAAAGGGGCTTTAACATTATGATTTCCGGCTGCTTGGCAAAGTTAATTTAATAAATGTTAATCATTGATATACCTAATATATCTCTGAATAAATGTAAACATTGCATATCTAATCTATGTTTATATGGAAATATGAAATAAGTATTTAAAGCAGAGAATAGCAAACTGAATAAAATTAAAATTTCACTACTTGATTTAAAATCTTGGGCCTTCTTTATGTTACATGGAATGTTTTTATATAGCAGCCAGACACCTGAATGTCTCTAAACAAAAATCATAACTAAAATAAAATTATCATTGCAAAAATAAGTAATTACTAATTTATATGTAGGAAATAACAAAAATCCTATAATTAATAGGACCTTTATTCAGGCAATTTGTCCTACTTTCGGACCCTTCTGAGCTTTTTCTGGTTTAAGATCAAACATTTGTAAATGTCATGTTCCAATGTCTTATAAATGTTATAATACATGCCCTCTACATTATGGTCATATATGATCAGTGGCTATACTGAAACTATATTACATTATGTCATATTTCATATGAGATAATTCCTGGAATTTATCACTAAAATTTAGTTTAAATCTGTGTACAACTGAACATTAACTTTTTTTTATTCTGTCTTACAATAACAGAATTTTTTATTGGTAACATAACATTTCGTTCATTAAATAAACTTTTATTATAAAATGGAAATTATTTTTAAACCTGGGCACTCAACAAAAAGCCGAGTAAATAATACATACATGCATTCAGGTTCTTTAATATTTCTTTTCTTTTAATTTTTTTTTAATAAAAAAATGACTTAAGTTCAGAAATATCTGTTGTTAAGAAGCCTGTGTTTGGACTTTACTGTAATAGTAGGCTTTACATGTAGGGATGTTTGAAAATAAAAACAATTACCAATTAGTTCTCCTATAAGTGTTACATACATCATTTTGAAAAATTGCAGTTTGGGCAGTCACAAGAGAAACTGAAAGGGAGCGGTCCGATTGGACCAGCGTCTGAAAATGTATGTACAACTTTGCAAATGCCTGCATCTAGTTCACTAAATCATGTCTCTCGTCCCCCAATTTATAAATGTAGATTGAATAACATTCTATATGGCTGATGAATAAAGCTGAACTTTATACACATACTTCTGCATGAACCAATAAATAAAGAGATATTCTTTCATTTGGATAATGCATGGTTTTTAAACTTTAATACTATACCTATAGATATCATCTTATTCAAAATCATATGAATCAGTTCGTTAAAGAAAGGCGATTAGTTTTCTTCTTTTCTTGGAAGCATGATATAAGTAAGAAAATAATCTTACTTTGTATTGGTATTGCATAAATTCTTAGTTCTGTATTAAAAAGGCAAACAAAAATTTTTTACTGGCTTCTGTGAACTGATTTTACAAATTTAAGTTCAATTCAATCCAGCATATTGATTAATTTTGTTTGTAATATTTAACCTTTTTATTGTAACAATTTTAGACATAATACAATGTTTGTGTAAGAGACCGACTTCTATGGTGATATTTCCGGGTTGTAACAGTGCAGTTTCTTTTAATTTTTCAACCACTTATTAATTACTGAAAAGTGGCAGTAGGTTTTTAGGCAGGTCTCTAGGGTCTAGCTTATTTTAGTGTCATGGGTAGGTCACTCACACTGATTATGGTATATGAGATAAAACACATTTTTGTTTTAGCTGTTATTTTCATCATCTCCTTTATTAATAGAATAATGAAATAGTAGCAGGACAAAATACTGCTATAATGCTATGTTTGAGGGTGTTTTTCTCTTTCTGCATAGGGACTGATTGACAATTTTATGTAAAACTTTTTATTCAGAGAGGGAATTCCTTAGACGAGAGTGTAGAAACTTTTTTTTTCTACCTAAAGAAGAGTAAACTACCTCTTAATTTTATAAGAGTGGTTAATAATTTAGACACCTATTGCCATTTTCTTGTGAATTGATTCATATGTTGATTACTTAAATATGACTTTACTTACAAATAAGAATGAATAGAAGAAAAGTGTAGACAACTTTATTTAGATTTTCTAAAGATTTGAAAATTAATAATGTCTGTAAATAATTAATATTACAGTTTGAGAAGTCAAATATTACTATTGAATACAGATAAACTTTATTTTTCCTTCATTTTTCATTTTATATTTGATAATATTTTGTCAAATATTTATTAAGCGGATAAAATATGTTTGTTTGTTAACTATTTATTTTTTATGTAGATTTTATTTAGGCTATCTCCTCTTGTAAAAACAAATGCAGTTACAATTGCAAACCTGAAACTGATTAGTATGATGGCAGTTAACTGACTTTTGTAGATAAAGGATTGATAATAATTTATTTCAACTTTGGCTTATAACTTTTAGAAAATGTACAATGGTAGTTTTTTTTTACCTTCCTAGATTTAGGGCAGAGGAAAACAAGATTTAGTTAGATATTTTGGCCTAGTTATACTTGTATTTATTTA
Source organism: Acanthosoma haemorrhoidale (assembly GCA_930367205.1). NCBI lineage: Eukaryota > Metazoa > Arthropoda > Insecta > Hemiptera > Acanthosomatidae > Acanthosoma > Acanthosoma haemorrhoidale. The sequence goes on from OV884011.1 coordinate 82,709,509, forward strand.
AAAGCAAACAAATCCATTATATATATATTTTCTTAAAAATTAAGAAATGTATGCCCATATATATTTACAAAGTTTAGATAGAAAACTTGATCTATTTGGGGTTTCTCCTTTGTGAAAAAATAATTGAATTTCTTTAGCCAAAAAATGTTATATTAAAAAAAATTTTTAGGAAGTCTAATTATAAGAAAATAAGTAGCTAATAGTCCAATTATGAATAGTAAAAAGTTAATATAACTTAGCTTTGACTCCACCCCCTAGTTACTTCAATGCTATCTACTAACTAGAATGTAACCTCAGTAAGCATTATTTCTTTACAAGGAGATATGCTGAGGTTAGAATATGGCACTTACTGTGCCCAGCTATGATCTTTTTTAATAATACATGAAAAAATTCAAATAGAAGATTTAATTTAAAATTCACATACACAATGGATGTTTATCACGTTTTAAAGCTTTCCTCGCAAGCTCTCTTCAGCTGTTTTTGTCACCATTTTCTGTTTTTTCCTTATTTTTTCTATTATTCTGCTTACTGTTATGTACCATCAGAGAGTTGCTTTCAAAATATTTCTTTTAGCATAGGGGTTGTCCCTGGCTCAAATATACTCATGTAAATCCTATCTGATAATCAATTCTAATCCAGGGAGCTAGCAGGTGGAATAATTTTTGTATAATTAATTTAACTGTATGTAAATCAACCACATTTTTTATTTACTAATCACTTTTTGTGATTTTACTCTCACAAATAGTACCAGAAGTTAGTCCTCCTATAGCATACAAAAACCAAAATGTTTTAACAAAGATCAAAATAAAAATGCTTTTCATATGACTACTAAAGAAACATAAAGTCCACAATATTTGTAAATTGAATTAAGATAACTACGAACATATAATAATAATCAAATGTATGGATTATAATAAAGAATAAGTAATAATAAATAAGTCTTTAAAAAATTTTTTTATATATTTCTTTATTGTAAACAAGTTTTGTAATTGCCACCTTCTTATATTTCTTCATAATAATTATTTTTGTTTAGAAAGAAACCTAAAAAGAAAGACTACTAACAATAACTGTTATAACGCTAGAACAGAAGAAATAATAACAATAGAAGCCGCTACTAATAATAATTTATGTTTTTTCCTAATCTTAAATTACTTTAAAAAGACCTTAAATAATCCAGGCTGCAGATGGAGTAAAAAAAAAAAATTCCATGGGGACCTTGATTAAGAGGACATAATGATGAAGTGACTTCAGTAATGCGTGATTTGTTGGGCTACTTCCAAAAGTTAACCTATAGACTAAAAAGGTTGCCTCATAACTCATTAATGTTGTCTTATAATGTATTCAGATGCCAACATGATATTTCCAGGTTTTTATTCAGAAATTTTTAATAAAAATATAGCTGTCTAAATGTTCATTTCAATAAGAAAAAAATTAATGTCATATCAATCCCATCGTTTTTTTACAAAAATATAAATATATCACAATTTATCTTATTCAGAAAGTAATGTACTATATTCCTTTATTATTTTATATTGAAATATAGGTCATATTTTATTGTCCAACAAGATATATGAAATTAAATTTATAATCATAAATTAAATAACAAAAATTATTTATATTTTAAGCATTAGAACACAATATATTTGAAAAATTAGATAACTATCTCTAAGACTCTCATATTGTACACTGGTTAGTATAACATGATTATGATAAAAGGGTAGTAGGTGAGTTTTATTTCACCTTAAAAAAAAAAGTGGTGGCTAATAGCACATTTCCTTGTTGATTAGAGTACATTAGGGTATAGCACATCAATTAAGATAACAATTGACTCTGGTGTATTTAAAATATCCTACAATGACAAAAATTAATGATGAAAAATTACTTGCAGAGGGAGAAGGAGCGAGGGTCTCACATTTCCTACATGTTTCGGCTGCCGTTTGCTGCAGGATCTGTGTTCAGTGCAAGTATGCTCGACACACTGCTGTATCAGGCATTTGTCAAAGACTACGTCATCACCTTTGTAAGGCTGCTTCTCGGGGTTGACCAAGCTCCTGGATCTGGGTTTCTTACGTCGGTATGTTAGTTACACTTAGATTTATCATTTTATACAATTTTCTTGTTAAAAAAATAAATTATATAGTGAACTCCTATTAATATGAAAAATCTTTATTTCCAATCAATATCCTAAAAGATAAAAAAATTTGAATATGTCTCTTAGAATCCACAGTGTACAAAAGTTTCACTCTGAATATTGCTCAAATCATAGCCAATACTGTGTGGCCAGGATTTGAACCAGGGACCTCACTCTCTGAATTACCACTGTACAAACACTAGCATTGGCTAACACCTTACAAACACTTAGCTCACTATTTTTGCGAAAGCATTACTAAAGAGATTTAATATTTGCTAGGCTACTTTTTAGATGTCCTGGTTAGACCCCAGCTCTGTAAATAACTAAAAAGTAATACTGCTTAATCATTTAAACTGATCCTTGCGTGCAGTGGCGTATCCTAGTATCACTATTTTACCCTTAGTCTTACTTTTATCTGAGTCAGAGAAAAATCTCTGGTCCAGTTTTTTGCAGGTTTGCATTTAGGCCACTGCAGCAGTATTATATTTTAGAATACCGCATTTGAGAATACATCCTGATCATTGTTTATGAAAAAGTAAGAAGCTAATCACCCATCAAGAGAATGCCCTTTCTCACACATTTTGGATACTACATTTTTATAGCATTGAGAAGAACATTTTGAAGAGTGTAGGAGACATTTAGCATCCCTGATTAAGTTTCTTTGATGTGTGGAAAAGCTCCAACAGACGATTCTCATGCTATTCATTTCCGTGATAGCTCAAATAAAAGGATTGCTAATCCCTCCATTCCCCAAAGTGGTCCATATCATTTTCCTCATGACACTGTCATAGGTGTGTAAGTCTATGATTGCTAAAATTAACTATTATTTTTTTTTTACACTTGGGTATCTTCCACCTTTTATTTCCAGTCTGCCAATACACTATTTCAAAATCTAGGAGTTAAATACTGCTTAATCATTTAAACTGATCCTTACCTGCACTGGCGTATCCTAGCATCACTAGTTTACCCTTAGTCTTACTTTTATCTGAACGGATTCATTATTGCATGGAGTTTTAAATCAAATAGTTGTCAGAAATCTCCTGAACATTTTGATCCCCACTCCTACTCTTACTCTTTTGGACATCTCTTTGTAACAGATGATGTGTTTTGTTTTTATATGCTTATGTTTGTTTAGAAGAAATTTAAACAATCGATTCTTTCTTAAATTTTCCACATCCTTGTTTTCAGATGAAGATAACCAAAGATGACATGTGGATAAGAACATACGGTCGTCTATACCAGAAACTGTGCTCTACGACATGTGAGATACCGATTGGTATCTACAGGACCCAAGACACCAATACAGCAGGCTCACCACAGGTATCCTGTCCATATGTTTATCTGAAGAATGCATTTCGACTAATTGATATTTATACTAATTAACTGGTACATTTAACATTCTTGCCTGCTCTATTTCAATATTAACTACTTGGCATTTAATTATTTATTAATAACAGCTTGATATAATGCTTAATTTTTTGAAATGAGTAGAATATCAGATAAAAAAAAAAGAAAAAAAATCAGTATGAATTATTTTATGTTATTTAGGCTTGAAAATTCTGTTAACAAAAGTTTTGTTTATTATTTTATTGAACACTGTAGTCATCTGAGTTGTCTTGTTATCAATTAGCTATCTTAAATGACACAATCAGAACTGTATTTATCAATATAATTTTAAGTAAACATTATACTATATAAGATCATAATCAGATGCTATGTTATATTACTCAATGCTACCAATTAACAAGCCATCTCAGAAAGTAGATTATTTAATAAGCATGGAAAAGAAACATTTATTGTTCTTGTTTATCACTAACTTACACCCTATTATATTTTCTTTTTGAGGATGCATTTTTAATTATCAATTACAAACTATTTTTCCTTCTAGTATCGATCCTATTATTTTTATAACTGCACCTTAAAACAAATAATTCCATCTAATAAAACAAATCCTAAAATTGAGGTGAGTTAACAAACAAAGGATTGATTTGACATGTTTCTAAATTAATTTTTCATTTATTTTCCAAAGCAAACTATCCTCTAGTGAACATTGAAACTCTTCAAATTTGTTTCTTTGATGAATTTTATAGTTAAAAATCAGAATCGGCTTATATTTTCAGGTAGTTAGTTTTGTATAAAAATATTTTTTTTATTTATTTGAAATATATCCTGTCTAGATTGAATCAAATTATTCCCCAGATCTTGCTTTTTCTTTCTCAAAATTAATTTTTAAATGACCAATCATTTATTATATCTGTGAAGTGATTTACATACATTCATACTAATAATGCTCTGTTTTTACTCAATATGGTGCTAAAATCCTGAATTGTTCTTGCCTTACCCAAGAGTGGCCTATAACCTCTGCTGTACTGGGATGCTGTCTTCCATCCACAGGGTGCCAATAGGATTCTTTTGACTATGAATAGGTTATCTTTCCATCAAAGCCTAGGCCCTTTCACTCCTCACTTGCCTCCTATACTGGTCCATATCAATTTCCTGGGTGTATAGTTTTCCATTAATTGGGCCACATAACAAATCCTTCAAAGTCATTTAATCCTTATATGTATTGCCACATATTGTTCATGGATCATCCTGTACAGCTTCTCATTAAACCTTATCCTCCAATGATCATTATCTACATGCTCATATATTCTGTGTAGAAGTATTCTTTAAAAACTTGGAGATCATAGGATTCTTGTTCGATTATAGGCTATGTCTTGATAGATAATATATTCAATCATGGTCAGCAATTCCAAGAAACATCAAGAATATATTTGATCCTTTTTTTCATTATTATTTAAACTCCTTCTCTTAGAAGCAATGACCAAGGGGAAGAAAACATCCTTGAATTCCAAGGATCAAATATGCAGTTTGTTTGAATAAGCCAGGAAGTTGAACCAGCAGTTCCTATCTAAAGATAGGACCATTTCACCGTACACAGGCTGGAAAAGAGATGGAACAATTAACAGAATTGTTATCTCTATTGTTGTGATATTAGACATTTGTATTTGAAAAATTAGCACCAAATGACCGGTGGAAAGAGTGGGGGAAATGAGAAAAAATGAGGGAGAGCAGTTGCTAGCCTGTTCTGATATAAGGAGGAATCTTAGTTTTAGTCATTTAGTGAAAGCATGAGGCAAAGTATTAAAGATTGAAGAAAATGAACAATTTTTATTTAATAGCGAACAGGAAAGTGGAAGAACGTTATTAGGAAGAATAATTGTAACCAGAGAAGAAGGATTGAAGAGATAGAAGTGGATATCAGTGACAGCATGGCAAACCAAGTTCAACAATTAAAACAAGAGGAAATGTATATACAAACTTATAAATCTGGCCATTCTAGAATTAAATATTAAGGTAAATCATAAAATTAGTAGAAAATTGAAATTATTTAAATTAAATAAATTAGAATTTTGTAAAATTTAATTTTCCTTTAGCCAGAGTTTTTTTTTTATATTAACAGGAACCTATAAACCTCAGATAAAATTTTAAAATAAATCAAATAAAATAAAAACATAATACTATTGTTGTGATATTTTGATGTGGTGATTTTTAATGGTGTCTTTGAGATAAACTAAAAATTCGCGGGCATAAATGAACGGTATACGGCCCGTGGATCACGATTCATGAATGTTAACAGAACCCTAAGATAAAGTTAAAGTTAAATATAAATTATATTAAAAAATTTATATAATAAAAAATCTGATAACAACTGTGGTTTTAAATATTTCTGAAATTTATGGCACAGCACTTACCCCCTCATTACACTAATTTTTTACTGTAGTTAAATGTCTTTTTCGGATTTATGTTGTATAACTGTAAACAAAATTTTTGTAAGTAAATTTTACTATTGGCTTAATCCAACCAATATTTCATAGATAAGGGTTTTTCTAAGGATGGGAGTTGAGGCGAGAACTTTTTTAATCCTGTCTAGTCTTTGTATTACGGCCAGTCTGTATATATTTTGTAATATATATTCTATCCACATTGTAAAGGGGGATATGTAACAAAGAGCTAAGAGATATAACCAGCAGGAATCAAAGAAGGATGAAAAAGAGGAAGAGTTGGAGTTACAAAATATATTTGAGCCATTAACTCTTGACAATAAAGTCTATGGGTAAAAGTTTAGGTAAACTTCCAGGAAACCAGGAAGGAGGTTCTCAGTTTTACAAACCCTCAAGGAAAAAAATGAATATGAAATGAGATATAAAAGGAAATTGAGGCCAGGAGGACAGAAAAAGGAGAAATCAACATTACAAAAATAAATACAGCAGAAAAAAAAAAGATTCAGGAACTCCAAATTTATGGACAGTTAAATAAGAGTGCCACCAATAGCAAGGTCAGAAGAGATAAAATGGTTAGGAAAAATAGTGTGGCAGAGGCCATTTAAAGAGGATATTTAAGAGAGCTCTAGATGAACAATTTCAGATGTGTACATGCTGAAAAGAACCGGAGACAAAACCGCTCCTTGAGGAACTCCATAAGTCAGAGGGAATGGGTCAGAGAGGCAAACATCCACCCTTACCCTCACCAATCTGTCCTTCAAGAAGGAAACCAACATCGTGTATAGCTGCTCTGGTCATTCCCAGTCACAAAGCTGTCGACACAGTATCCCGTGGGACACTTAGTCGAAAGCCTGCGTGCAGTCCTACGAGATCATAGCAGTCGCTGTGTTCTTGTTGATACCGAGGGTGGCGACTGTCTGTACCCTCACAAGCGGATGTTCTGAACTCAGATGAGCCTGGAACCCTGTCTGTTCAAACGGAATAATAGCATGTTCCGAACAAAACTCCTTCAGGTAGTTCTCAATAATCTTTTCGAGAATCTTCCCCATGTGACATAGGAGACTGATCGGGCGATAGTGACCACTTAGGTCGCCTTTCTTCTTGCGCTTCCGCAACGGGAACAAGATAGCTTGTTTCCACGCTGTCGGGAAATATTGCAACCTGATACATGAACTGTACAGGTTGACGAGTTGGGCAATCCCTCTCCTCGGCAGCTGTTTCAGCAATACAGTTTTAACTCCGTCCCACCCTGATCCTCGGTTTCCCTTACACCGGCGAAGAATCGCCTTGAGCTGCTTCGGGGAGACAAACATGTAGTTCTGACCTGTCTCCAGCTGCTGAGGTTCGTGGTAATTATCTGTCCTAGCGGCGTTGTCTGCGGTATAGTAGTTGGCCAGTATTTTCGCCTGTTCTTCCGCTGTGTAGAGGGTGTCCCCGTCATAAAGACGGACACCTGATTCCTTCTTGGTAGTAGTCTTTAGGAGTTTCCTAAACTTACGGAAATCACCATGTAAGCCATGAAGCCGTTCAACAGAGTAGCCCTTTAGCCTTACGCTCTGGTTGACTATTCTTGTGTCCATCAGGACGACGATATCCGATGTGGAGATCGCTATGAGCGCCTCGCCTCCACTTCTTCGAGTATGGTCATTAGACCATCAACGTTAAAATTTAGTATTTTGTACTTGCCCATTGCGAACTAATTGGGCAAATAGTGTCTGAAGACCGGACATAAACTCCCTTATCATGGTCTCGAGAAAACGGGAACCAGGGCGGAAAGCTCTGTGTGTTTTGAGTGTTCGACGCTCCCGTCGTAACCTCAGCGTAGGTTGCTCCTCCTGTGAAGACCGGTGTGGTGGTGGGTGCTTGTTGTGTTCTTCTACCAGTGGGCTGCTGTCGGGTTTGGACTGGTGGCGCCTGTCTGTGTTGGACCGGCGAAGGTTTCTCCATCTTTTTCTTTTTTAGGTCTGTGGCAGCTTGCAGCTTCTTCCTGTACGGGAAGTCTCTGTACGAGGCCACATGTGGCCCTCCGCAGTTCGAGCACTTCACCTCCTGGGCTCTGTCACAGTCTCTAGATTCGTGTGCCCGCGTACACCGGACACACACAATTTTTTTGGCCACAATGATTTTTTGTGTGGCCAAACTGTTGACACCATGGCATTGGGGCATACCATCTTGGTACTGTACTATCTTGGTACCGTATGGTACTTCTCGAAACAGTACATGGTTAATACATTTGACCTTTCTTCGATTTTAGTAGTTGACGCTACCGTCACTAAAATGGGGAAGATTTCAGTTTTGTTGCCTTGATTAACTGTCTTCCTTAGTTGCCAGACGTCTAAGACCCCTGGTGCCTGTCCTATAGTCGTTTTGATGATATCAATATCTTCCTGAACATCGATACCCATGATTAAAAATTTTTTATTCTTCTGTCCTCCACATGGGGCGTAGGTGTGGTGGGGTGTTTCCTCATTTTTTAGGGCCTCTATGAGTTTCTTCCTTTCGTCTTCCTTCTCTAGGAATATCCTAACTCCCTCCTGAAAGGGCCGAAAAGTATAGGTAGTTATTCCTATTTTTTGTAGTATCTCCCTAGTAGCTGCTGGCGGTTCTGTAATTGTTAACACCACTGGCATCTATGCAATCTAGTAATATATGGTAAACCTGTGTTGTCACTCAATATTAGTTTCAGTTTTTTAAACTAGATTTGCTATTTATTTATTTGAGAAGCTACTCATTTATCATCAGGAGGCTGAGTGAACCGTGGCCAGACTTATCCCCAATGAAATCCTTAGGAGCCAGGAATCAGGTCTCCGCAGTTAGAAATCAACATACTAACCACTAAGCTAGGTTGATGGTCATTTCTTTGAATTTGCAAATTTTTAATTTGTTGCTACTTTTTTAGTATTGAAAATTAATGATTGGTATTATAGCATTAGCTAAGTTGTAGTATTTTTGCCATTCTGTGATTTTTTTTTTTTTTAGTTCTGTGAAATATAAACTTTGTTTATTAAGATCCATTTGGTTGTTTTCTTTTTTTCTCTTTTGGGATACTATGTATAATTTTATACCAATTCTACAATAAGTCCAAAGAAAGTCTACCTAAGCAATTGGATAATGTATAATTATTATTTTGACTGATGCTAAGACTTTAAATATCTGAGAAAAAGCAAGACTAAGATAGATATTTAAAAGTGTTGTAACATGTAAGATGCCCATCCCTATAAATGGTACGTTATCCCAAACCTTATCACTATTATTACATGTTGTCGCTATGAACAAATAGAAAGATTTTTTGGAAGTGATTCGGGATGAGATATGTTTTTTTTCTGCTTGCGCTACTTGACCAGGAGCAGTGTTCTAATGCAGATGATGGAAGTATGGCCTACCAACCGGTCCCTACAAACAACGGAGCTCATCAGCAGTCACAAGTAAGTCACTGTAATAAAACAACGACTTGTCATAAATAAATATAGTTTTAATGTATAAGGACACTGAAAAAAGAGCATATTCGTTTTCTCACTTGTAATCCCTGGCATCAAAGAAAAAATAGAACTTTTTAAATATTCTGTAGGTTTAAAAACACTATTTATCTTTCAACCAAATTAACCTTATTTCACTTAAATTTTTCTCACACACATTTGCACTAAGATAACAGCATGATTGTACTAATTACTTTGCACCTTATAATACTCTAATATTCACTTTCTTTAATAATTGAACTGAGATGTATTTAGAGATATCTCTCTTTAGAGAGTAATAAAGTATATTTTATTTATTTAATGCACCAATATTTTATATTGCATCGAATGACTAATAACCCTTTAAAATCATTTATTAGCTAGTACATTATTAATAATTAATTATTATTAGTCAGTATAATTTTAAGAAAGTCAACTATTATTTTTAGGGGACCAAACAATTTTTTTTTTCAAATCTACAAATTTTGTTTTTGCTTAGGTGCCTCACTGTTCAGGCAATTGTAAGTCCCCTGTTTGACCTTTAGATATGACATTCTACCTAAAAGCTCCACTTTTTTAACAACATTAAAAATGTTTCCCGCCCAATAAAAATAATTAAAGATCATTAATTAATCATCTGTGTTGATGATCTGAGTGATTAATCATTAATCACTGCTTGGTCAATACAACAAAGTCTCCTCTCACAATGAGTATGGTAAAAAAAAAGAAGTTTCTGATGTGATGAAGTTTATGCAATGTCTGTAGGGGATTTAGCACATTTAAATCTCTAAAAGTTGTTCAAACTGTCAATAATAACACCCTCCCAGTTTTGAATAATTCATATATGATACAGAGACCGGAAATGTTGCATGAACATTCTGCTTAATAATAGACCTGCAAATCTATCTTAATATCTTTTCAGAATTTATCCAGCTTAAAATTAATACTGATGCGATTTCAAAATTTCAATTTTGTTTTAAAATTATACACTAAAAATATCACCAAAGTCTTAATTAATTATTTCATTTCTTTTGCTTCAATAATTTATTTTGTACTTTTAAAGAGTCTAGCTATTATTTCCGATGGCTCTCAAAAAGGTTAAATAAACTAAACAACTTGTCATGAGAGTGGCCTGGGTCGAATTACTGATGGTGGTAAATTTATTTTTAACACTCCATAAACTAAATGACAGTCTGAATTCTACCAGTGCCTATAACAGAATGAATCCACTGGGCCTTCCAACAGACTGTCTAAGTCATGGTGCTGCCGCTAGACGACACGCTTGAGGTACAATCTTGCACTTCCGGATCTGCTGATTGGTCCAGTCTGCCACACCCACATATATATACATAAGAAAAAAAATCTTTGAGCAATTCATATTCTTAAATTCAATCACCTATTTTCAATGATGTTTGCCCAACAACACACATATACTTTTGTGGTAAAGAAGAATGAAAAGTGGTTTTCAGGAGCTTAATACAATTTATTTTTTAATTGCCCAGGATTGACAAACAATTAGGACAAACTTATGTATTAAAAACAAAATTATGTATTTAATATACTTATTCCTACTTGGTATCAAAAGCTGATACTATTTATCAGGCTTGTAATATTATACTTATATAAAAAAAATTGTGAGAATTGAAAAGTACTTTTTCATTTTTTTTTATTACTTAATGAATATATGACAGCTAGTATTTTTACTATAGAGATTCATTGAATGCATAAATCAGAAATGTATTGTTTATTGTTAGTTTGATTGGCTGCAGCTTATTGGATAATTATTGCAAAGTGATCCATAAACTGTAATAAATTAGCCTAACTATTGTATTTTCCTCTCATACATTTTTTTTGTTGGTTTATTTACACTTTGTGATAAAATTAAAGCACAACTATTCCGCTGCAAGTTGATTTACCATAATCTACATAAAAGGCTAGAAATAATGTAATGTAGTTAGTCAGTAAAATGTCAGTATTTATTACTGTTGTTAAATAATAATGAGTTTTGCTTTTAGATAATTTTTTCATGTATTAGGCATATAGTTACTTATAAGCAAATGAGTATAATAGAGAAAATTAAAGGCAGAATGGCATTTGGCAAAGAAAAATAGTTCTAGCACACCCATGGCATTGGAAAGAGGAACTAAATGCTAAATAAAATGTAATTATATAAACAGCAGCATGGTAAAGCTCTGATTCGTTTTTAGGATTAGAAGTATAATAAAATTCTTATTTAATCTTGTACAATTTGTCCTAGAATATAAATCACAGTATTAATAGTGCCTCAATCCTTTAAGTATTCTTACCCACATTCTTCTCTCCATCAGCTAGCTGATTGTCAGAAAAATCAAAATTTTTAAGAATCTTTCACTTATCAGTTTCTTGAATAAGAAGTACAAGCTCCTCAAAACCTGTGATGTTCTATCAAGCAAAAGATGGAGAGAAGAATATCAGTGGGAAGAGCTGAAGGAGGAAGAGGTATTCCCAACAGCCATGCTGGGAAAATCCAGACAGCAGTATTATTTATAGCTTAAAGGTATCATTGGAGAAACAATTAGTTAAAATAATGAACATTATTTTTAAATAATTTTGCTGATGAACTATTTTTAGTATTCCATCAATATGGGTGATGAAGCAAAAGACAACCACACCGAGATGATTGAAAGGGCAGAAATTGCTAATCTGGTCAGATCGAGGATGGAAAGTCTGAACTTGCCTTCGATAGATTATGATGATGTCAGTGAAAAGAGATCCAGCTTGTCTTACGTCATTATAAATCCATCATGCGACCTTAAACTAGAAGAGGGAGATATAATGTAAGTATTTATTTTATTAACATAACACTTTTGTCTCCTGTGGGGATCCCCCCCTTGACTTTACTTATTTATTTATTTTTTTATTTACAAAGTCAAAGGGTGAAACGCATTTATACGATACAAATAAACAAAAGGATATGAATAAATAAATTTCATGTTAATTAATTTTAATTTTTATTGATTTGTTATTTTCATTGCTATTATTTTACAATTCTCCACCAAAGGTAAGCTAACAAACTAAAAATTAAAGGGTAACAGCCGTCAGATCCCATTAATGGAATCAAGGGAAGGAATCTGAACTCAACACAGTCAAGACAGTCATTTAATGAGGTTATACTCAAGACCTTATGCTTAATCCACCATTAAAACCATATGGTGCACACTTAGTATATTATTAAACAATATAATATATAATTATCCCAATGCACTAATGATATAAAAAAAAGAGGATTAATAATTGAAATTGGATTCTAGAACAATGTATAAAATTTAAATTATTAATAAAATAAGAGGAATTAAAATTAATTAAATTATTAACACAAACTCTTGTTAACAAAGAATTATAAACAAAGAAAGATGTAACAATCGAAACAAAAATATACTAATGATATATATATATATGTATATATTGTTATAATGTTTTATATATTATTAAGAAGACAGATATTATGAAATACCATGAGAATATACCATGAGGATAATCACTTTTATGAGGTGGGAGAGGCTGGGTTTAGTAAATACCAGGTTTTATTACGTTACATTTACCATATGATGCAGATCCTGCCAACTAGTCTTCTACAACAATACTCCTCTTCCCATGTCATAGTGCGATACCTTGGATTCCACCTTGACAAAAGATTAACCTGGAACATATGAGACACATGAACTCACATATGAGACTATAAGACTGGAACTCAACAGAAGGTATGGGAAACTGTATAGAGTGCTAAACAAGAAATCCCACCTCACACTGGAAAACAAAATACTCATATATAAAGTCTTACTAAAACTAGTCTGGACTTATGTCCTTGAATTATGGGGATCAGGAAAACCCTCAACATCATTCTAATGTCCTAAGAACATCAGTTAATGCACCTTTTTATGTCACGAATCACATTTCCCCAAACTTCTTAAAGTTCCACCAGAAATTAATTATCTGATCATACAACCGGGGGGTTGTAAAAAAATGAGATTGAAGTGGAAGTGGCCCCATGATCTTTTATAAATATTTTAATTTTATTTTTAAGTAGTAAATTGAGAGAAGGATTATTTTATTATATAAAATAAATTATTAAAAGTTAAAAAAAAAATTTTTTTATTTATTTCATATAAATGTTTGGTTGTCTAGGACCCTCTTAAGATAAATAAATTGTAAATTTCATTTTCTTTTCTCTTTATATTAGTAAATTGACAAAATATTACAAAATGGCTTGCCACTAATGGGGCTTTCTCATATTTTGTTTAAGGCCATAAAAAAATGCTAAATAATATTTAGTCACTGGGTGTTCTGACTCTGATCAGTTTTCTTCCCTCATTTCCTGAATAAATGCATATTATAAATATGTTTTGAATGAAATAATAAACCTAAATTTCTTAATATGATATGCTATCTTTTGTAAATATGGTACGAACGCAATCTATTATCACTGTTTTCTATTGCCCTTCTTGGGCAGATTATAATTTTTATTCAAATAAAGATTTTAAAAGAATTAACCTAATGTATGCACAAGAACCACAATGAACCCTGAGTTAGAAAATAAATTGTTATTCATTATGAAGTTTTATTCCTTTTACTTTACCACTCGATAAATAAGAAAGTATTAAAAAATATATTTTAAAATTGTAGGAATCACTACATTATTTATGTTGTAAGGATTCTACTTTAGTTTAAAATATTTTTAGATTCTTATTTATAGAAGGTAAAAGGACATTCATAAAAATAAATAATAATACTTCATTTTATAATGTTTGATAATCATAATGATTTTTATCTCAAGGTTCAATGTGGTTATTATAATCCGCTAGGGACTCCGCTGTCACATGACTCCATCCACATGCTCTAAGAATTAACCTGCATACTGTTTCTTCATATGTTCAATGTGATAATGTTCATGAACAATAAATTGAAGTGTGTTTCCTGTAAATCAACTCTTTCTAATTAATCCTTATCCTTGAGAATATCAAAGATAGAACAATGGTCCTAATGCATAATGCTTATTTCAGATGTTTCATATTTTATCGTAATTTTCTAGAGAGTTTATATACTTAAAATAGTAATTACCTAATACAAACAAAATTTAAATGACATGGGCACATTTCTCAATGTTGCTGGGTGGTCTTCATTCCTTCTTTCTTCCTTCCATGCTATGCTGCCTTCCCTAACACATAAGATAAGATAAAGTATCTTTCACGGTATGGCTACGATGTTCTCATGGTTACTGTACTTCTTAGTTCACTGACTCTTAAATGATAAAGACCTCATATCTCCTAAAATCTGACATTTATGGGCAACCTACCCCCAACCAAAATATCTGGAAATCCCAAGAGGTACAGCAGGATATATGTGCCTTAGTGGCTTCTAAACAAATTATCGCTACCTAGGTGCAACAGTGGGATATCTCTTTTTTTTGTGATTTTTAGGAAGAAAATCTTAATGCTAGAACAGTTTGAGAAAAGTATGAAAAAATATAAATAAAATTGGCAAAGCTACTTACTTTGTATTACTTATTGATAATTTCAGTCAAAAAAAAATCAAGTTCGATTAACTTCAGATTTTATAGTTTTCTATTATCCAGGATTTAAAACATACCCAACAAGTAAATTATAGTGGACCCATTTTCTTTAAAACTGTATACACCATGCACTTAACCTAAAATCTCTATAATTAATATTTACAAACTCATGCACACGTTACAAGTCTGAATTCTTCTGCCAGTACATTTCAACAACTTTAATTTAAAAAAAGTAGAGAAAAATAATAACATTAAAATTTTAAAAGTTACAAACGTTAACTTTTTGAAGTGGGTGGAATTTTTATCTGTAAGTATGTTAGTGATAATTCAACAACACGTCAGATAATGTGTGATAGTGTTATTTTTGAACTTCTGGCATAAGTAATAACACTCAACTAATAAATTCATTTATTTACTCATCATCATAAAACTGATAATGATTTTTTTTTTATAAGTAACTTAGTAATATTAGACAAATTTTCAGATACTTGATTCGGCCAAGCCCTTTCTCAGCTCAGAAAACATTTGAGAGGCACAACTCACGCAGGAAATCAAACATCAGCTTCTGCAGCACTGGGCTACTAGCGGGCACAGGGGCTGGTTCCCGAAGGGGCTCTGCTCAGTACTTCCCCCCTCCCAGACCTCCGCTGTCTACAACCAAGGCAAACTCCCTCTCCCTCCCAGACTCACCAACGGTTGCAGGCACTTTCCGTGGCAGGTAATGACATATAACAAAATATGACTAATTAGAAAGAAGAGAAAAGAAACAGCTACTAGTTATGTTGAATAATAATACTAATTAGATTGTTTTGTCTCGGTCAGATCGAACTCTCTGAGGGTAGTGGATGACATTTTGATGAGGAGAAGTAACTCATTAAGGCAAGGTTTGACAATGAGGAAATCCAGTTTGGAGGAGATTGGCCTTGGGCATTATCCATTACAGGTAATAATAATTATTGCTACTCATTTTTGTGACATATTAAAGAAGTTTTTTTTTTTTTTATTATTTACTTATTCCTCAAACCTTTCTGCCATTTTGAAGAATCAGAGTTTGTTTTAACAATATTATTCACCGGGATGCTTTAGAACTGGGGTCAGTTGTAATCCATCTCAAGAAGTTCCATAGTTGTTCATAATAACAAATGTTTATTAAATTTCTTATTGTGGTTATTGGTCATTTGAAAAGCACAAATTCGGTTTGATTAAATAAGATTTATGAACAGATTAGTATGTGTTGTCAATGTTAAACAGTGTTCCCATTGCATTCCTTTATGTCACTCTGGGTCGGCAGAAAGAATTAGATGGCTGAAATCTATAAAAAGTAAAAAATTATAGTTTTTGTATTCAAAGCTATCAGAAATGTAATAAATAATTCTGGAGTATTGTTAAAAGCGTTAAAATATAATTAAATCATAAAAATTCTTAAAAATAGAAACTAGGCCCATAAAAAAATTGAAGGAATGAATAAGTGAACTCTGGAGGGAAACAAGTTATTTTATTTTTTATTTAGACACTTGACAAAGGTCATAAGGATTTTAAAGCTAGCAGATTAGAGGACAGTTTAGATCTGCAATGAAGGCTTGATTTAAAAAATGAAAGATAGTGCATCAAAACTTTATTGTTTCTATACATTTGTGGTGGATAACAGTGAAGAAATATATAATGTAATAAGGTGTAATGAGGGCAGTGAATGGCAAGCTAGCTAATGGAGAAGGGGTGGGTAATTTGGTCTGGAAAAGAGAAAAAAAAATCAGAACATACCCCCGACAAAACTACTGTTGAGCGCAACATCATTTGTTACTGTTAAAACGACAAAAACCAAAAAAATAAATTTAAAAAACAAATTCACAGAAAAAAAAGGAGAAGAAAAAAAATCATTTTAACTACCAAAATTGATTCAACCTTCTTCCAAATTACTCATCTTGAACAATCAAATAATTAGTAAAATTATCCAGAAAAGAAATTAGGAAAAAAAGAGGGAAAAAAAGGGAAAAAAATTAACCCTTGTAGATAGAACAATTGTTCATAATTTATTTACATGTTACACTGTTAATTCTTGACTGGTCAAGTGTCCCTGGACACTAATCCCAAGATAAAAGCTTCATATTCTCTACTTAGGCTGGTAAAGGAAAACGAAATCCAAGTTAGTACTTTTAAGGATCCGTAGACTTATTTAACAAAAAAAAATATAATGTAAAAAATTCATTCTAATATAAAACAAATTTATTTTCATTCTATCTCGAATTTTCTCAAATCTCGAATTTAGAAAAACAAAATTTCTTACGTACCCATACGAAACAGAATCAACCTAGGACTTATCTGGGTGCACCCATCATCGAGCAATTTGCTGGTACCCAGGAAATGGTCATGTCCACTGTTGGAACGAAGATGTGAAATTATCTGCCTCAAGGAATGCATCTCCATGTGGGTAATACTTCAGGAACTCGATATCTGGATTCAAGTTGCTTCGAAGAGAAATTACATCCAGACTAACCATTAGCTGAGTTCCTGTCCCTCCTCTCACTCCAGACAACTCTTCACTGGCCCACCTCTGTCTCCTCTCTCCTGCTCACTCCCTCCCCCTCTGCCTCTCTTTTTCTCCCACTCTTGTCTTCTTCCCCCCTCTCTTTACTTAAAATTAATATTACAATTTTTAATTATTAGTGATAAAAAAAAACACATTATTTCCCTTTTCCCTTTCTTTCCTTCCTTTTCTTTTTCTTTTCAATCTGTTCTTTTAATGAAGTGTAACACATTCCTCTATTAGAGAAAAACTGGTTTATAGTGTGACACTTCATTCTTCTTACAGGTGGAATGTAAATTTCTGGAGAAAAATTGACAAAAAATTCATGGCCTTCCCATTTTGAATAATCTGTAAGATTCTATCCCTCAACCCCTACATGCTGCCAACATTAACACAACCCACCAAAATTATTTTTGCATTATTTTATTTTTTCAACTGTTGACTGATGTGTGAATCTTCTCTTTTGACTTTAGTCTATACATCATAGTATACTCATAAGTTAGTTGTGACAGAGATACAGCTATAAAGGTGAGCCCCATCACCTGGGTCCCTTTTCATTGTATAAATTTTAACCTTAATCAGACTAGTAATTGTGTCAGACGATACTTACAATGCTAAGCATACAGTACAAGGAGCCAATCATAGCTCAATTTTCATTTATATATAAATTTAAATTTTAAACAATATTAATATTATAGGGGTTAAGAAAAGAAAGAAAGAAAAAAATATATGGCTATAGTAAAACTGGCTGCGTAATATACTCCTTTCAGAAGGGGAAAAAAACACCGCCTACTATATACACTGTAGGAATCCAGCAGAACTCACCAACAAACAGCCTCGTATATTTGGGCATATAAATGCACAAACCGGTAATTACACACTTACTGACTTCCCCCAACCTATCTCTGTGCCTCAAGCTGTTGATTTACAAAAGCATACAAAGGGCAGTTCTCCTATATGGAGCACTGGTTTTTTGTCATCTGACAGAAGCGACTCCAATAATTTCAAAACAGATACTTATAAAAGTGGTCCAACATACTTCTTTCCAGCAGTGGAGGAACAGTGAGCTCCATCAATTTTTGAGCTGCCCATGGTGGATGAATTCATTCACTGTAGACATATCAAATTCTTTGATTTGCTGCAATACATCATCAACTCTGTGTTCAACACGATTTCCCCCTCTCCATTTCCCCAATTGATGGCAGAAGGCAGCCGAGGTGGGAACGCTCTAGGATTAAGTTAGTATGTAAGTTTAGTTTTAGGTCCTGTTATGTAGTCCGAAGGTGAGACCCATCACCTGTTCCTTTTTACATTATATAATTTTTAACAATAAAAAGACAGATGTTAGGTTAACAATAACTCCATAAAATGCATAGGTGCAGTACAAGGAGCCATTCACAGCTCAATTTATATTATTGTATATATATATTTTTTTTTTCAATAATCAAATAGGGGTTAAGGAAAAAAAAAAAAAAAAGATACCACTATTCGGTTAAGAGCGGCTGAAGAGAAAAGGGACCTAGACACTGAGGAGAAGACATACGCCATCAGGCATGACTAGGATATGGAGGCAGTATGGGGTGAGATCCTTTCATATCCCACTCTTGAAGCATGTCGGGCAAGTAGTAGAAGAAGAACATATCGACGGGGATGGAAGAAATCTCCTATCGACGAGCTAAATCTGGGACCTGTACTTAATTTTATTTTATTATTAGGGTGACTGTGAGTACAAATCAGATACAATTCCTATGTTACAGACAGGACTGCTATCCACAATTTCTAAAGTTCAGTGTTCATAATTAGTGTTAGATGTAAGGGAATTAATGTTTAGGATAGTTTATGACTAAATTAGATTAAAAGTACGAATGTTAAGTTTGTCTGAACCCAAATTTAAATTTAATTAGGTATTAAAAGAATAGAATCAAAAATAAATCGATTTAATAAAGTTGTTTTGATTATTTATATCCTGACTAGTAAAATAATACTTTATCTTGATAATAGAATGCATCCACTTTTTCATATATATAATAAAGTTTCTTCTTTATTTGACTGTTGAATTCTTGACTGTTGCTGGATTTCTTCAACTCCAAATCATCTCTGTCTCTCCTCTTTGCTAGAATAGATCTAACTACATTCCAACTGATCATGCAACACTCCCCTCCTTTTTCCAATCATAATTCCTATATATATTATTAAAATATTTATTATCATATATTTTTAATTATATATTTTTCATATAATTTATATTTTATTTTCATTCTTTATATTTTAACTTTTACTTTATCTTTTAAGGTTCTGTTAATAAAAATAGGACAATTCTGGCAAAAAGAATAATTGTTTATTTACACAAATTGATTTAAATTAATATACAAATAAGTACGTACGTTGATAAATTTAACATTATTAAATTAAAACTAAAGTTAAAATGTGCCTTAATTATTACGTAGCTGATACTGGCCAGTGTTTCTTTGTTGATAATCTTCGATGCGTCGTCTTCTTGGTGTGGTTCGGATTGCGTCTTCTATTGTCTTGAGCGTCAGTGAAAGAGTGCGTGATCTTGTCTCATGGCCGAGGTTGGATGTAAGTGCCCCACGAGGCAGTAACTGTGCCTGGGCTTGCATCCCTCCTGGTGCTTCCTCGTCTCCTGCCGGTTCTAGCTAGAATGAGCCCTCAGCTTCTCGGTATCTATAACTCCTTGTCCTTTCCGCTGCCTTCTTGATCCTTTTTATATTATACATATTAATGGTAGATTCAACGCAATGAATAGTGTTTAACATTCGTGAATCGTGGTACACAAGTCGTATATTGTTCATCAACGCTCGCTAATTTCGAGTTTATCTCAAAAACACCATCAAAAATCAACACATCAAAATATCACAACAATATATTTTAAACACATATTCAGTTCCTATACCAAACTAAAATCAACTTATTCCTATTAAATAAATTTAATTGATCATACAAATTTTTTGTTACAGTATATAAATACTAATGAAGGTGTAGCTTTCTAATTTACAGCCAATGGGGCAGATGCCCACGACGGAGACTTCGGGGATAAAGATCGCACTTAACGGCTCCATCGGCCTGGAGGTGACTCCTCCAGAAGAGAACAGCTCCCCATCCATCTCCTCCAACACTGGCCTCCTTGTTGCCCCCCAGTCAGACCAGCTTCAGGGGACGATAGTATGATATAACCTCATGTGGGGCAGGAGGCACCCTATGACTAATAGGCTTTGATCTACACAGCAGCCTCATCCGGTCGGTAAGATAACTTATAGATTGTATTCTATTCAATTGTTTCTGTGATGGTTTTATTCTCATTAAATTTATTTGATTACATTTCCAGCTTTTACTATTGAAAATTTAATACTTTGCTACAAAAACAGAGTCAAATTAATTAAGGAGTTGGAAGCCACAGATGAATATACCTTGGTGAGATAACAAACAGAAATAAGAAAGTTGATCAGAAAATATCATTATTATAAATAAAGAGAGCCAGACCTACTGACTCCCAAATCTGCAACACCGTCATGGGAAAAGGATGTCAGCAGATAAGAGAAGCTCTCCATATTTCAAGCAGTCTATATTCCTACAACATTAAATGGCAGTGAGAGGTGGGTAGCACTCTAAAAGCAACACCAGTCAAATCACATTAGCCTAGATGAAAGACCTCCAAAAATTAACAGGTTGGACTAACCGAGACTTTCTGAGGAATGAGAAGATTAAGCCAGATGTATCAATTCCATCCCTCAAGCAGTATAAGTAAGCTGAGATGGTTCTGCCATATCTGTAATATGGAAGAGAATCAGAAGTGATGGAATATAACTGATGAATGCCCCATTGGGAAGTATCCTCAAGGAAGGTCAGTCAGAATTCATAATGATAGAGAAAAGTCATCATCAACAATGAAAACACTGGCCAGGGACAGAGATGACTGGCATCATGGGACTGAGGACATCCCTTCACACAGAAGGGCACTAACTTGTGACAAGGAATGAAGAAAAAGTGACGAAATTGGGCGTAAAAATGTTTTTTACGATTTTTTCTTTTATACCAATAGCATTTACCATATTAGACTTTAAATAATGCTTAGTACAAATTTTCAGAGTTACCATTTTTTAAGTTAAATTCTTGTAGGAAAATTATACCCAAAAATAAATGCAACATAATTTTCAATAAGTTGTATGCTTTTATTTTCTCCAGCTACTAGGTTGGAAATAGTTTATTTTCTGTATAGCCTAATATTTAATTGGGGGATAGACTATACAGTTGTAAAGAACCTACGATCCGAAGGGTGTCCTGATCCCAGCTGACAGCTTCCTAGCCACTACCAAACACATTTAGCCCTTTTAATACTTGTATTACTGTGTAAATGAATAAAGAGAAAAATAAAATACGTTTGATTTGGAGTAATAATTATGTTCAACAAAGGTGAATTGTGGCGGAAAGATAAAAAAAAAAACATACATTCAATGTCCTCGATTAATAATTAAAACTCTAATGACACCTCTTATTGGCATGACAGAACATTAATATGAATAAATTTCCTCGAGAAATAAAATAAAGAACACAATATGTGAAGAACCATGAACCATAAGATTTTATTAAATAAAAAAAAAACATTATAGATTTAAAAAATGAACACAATATTTTGGAATAGGCAGGGTAGATTTAATCATTATTCTCTACTAACAAAATCAAAATTAAAATATTATTGTTACACTAAACAAAAATTTTACTGGTTTATGTAATATATATATTAATTAAAAACCTGTGGTTTTCAATGACTATAGCAACCAGTGCTTTCCTAGGCAGGCCCCAGGTCTTCTCCCATCATCAATAGTTCAGCTCCACACATTTGTCCAAGAGGTGTCAGATCCTCCATATCAACCCAGCAAGAAGCCGTGAAAGAGGGGGGGCATAATCCCTATTTGTTTTTCCATTTAGCAGCCTTAATTATAGATAAAAAAAGAAAAATGAACCACTTGAAGGAAATTCGATGTTCATATTTTTAGATTGTATGTATAGATTTCTCTTAAATTGTTTAATTATAACATAAAGTTATTCATAGATGAAAGGAGGGAAGCAAAGCCTTCTGATGAAGTGAAGCATCTGGAAGTTAATCCGTTTGTCCCAAGGAATAACATATTGTTAACATAGTTTAACTTTTGACACATTCTTTGTTCTTAAAGAAATTGTCTCTTTCGAGAGGTATATTATATCAAATTTGTCTCTTTCTAGAGATGTTATATCACTTACCTACAGTAATTATTAACAAAACTACAAATTCACAATTAACATAAAGTACAAATATTCATTAATTCTTCATAGGATATGGAGACACATATTTTACCATATTGCAAAGCATGGATTAACATGTTAATGCTTTTATGGTCACAAAAAACAGTAACATCAATCGAATTTGGTTGATCTTCTGGTCCTTTTCATACAGTGAAATGATTTGTCTACTATCTTTCCTGTAATGTCTGATTGAGAGTCATTAATTCTAGCTTAATGGACTGCCCCACCTGCTGAGCTAAATAGTTATAGCCATCAGAACTAGTTCTAACCCATTTGGCTCCCTATACATCCTATCCTAGGATGTATTATTATATTATTTAGTATGGCTAAAGTTGCTATAGAATGAGGTGGAGGAGGATTTCTCATTGATTGGCGATTTCTCCCGATTTTGGCGAGTCAGGTCTCATAATTCAGAAACACTTGCCAACTGAAAGTTCTATGATTTTTTATTTGTCTTTTGTATTTTACAGGCACAAAAAACATTCTGAGAGTTCATAAAAAAAAACCAGTAAAAAATGTCACTCAGCGGTAGAGAAGTGAAAATCAAAGAGTTTTTTATTTGAAGTCACATTTTCGAAATTCCCTCTCGTTCACGATATTTATGTTAGATCCAAAATATTGCATTTATTTTTAAACACTGGCAAAAAAAAAAAAAACAGTCTCTCAGTAATGGAACTGTAGGGACTTTCCAAAATTGGAACTTGGATTATTGAGGGGGTGCACAGCATTTAATCTAGAAAAAATGATATCTTTAACAATTTAAAATTAACCATTACTCATTTCAAAAAATAGTTTTTTTAACGATCGTTTTATTGAATAAAATGTTTATTTTTAATTCCTGACCACGGCATGGATCTGTTGTCGTAGTTACAAAATTCATACTTTAGCAGCATAATCGCTCCATAGTTGGGCATTGTCATAGATTCGTCAAGTAAAAAAGATATAGATTTATTGCAAAAAGAAAAAGTCGAAGGTTAAAAACGTTTTAGGACCAAAAAAAAACACTAAAAGTGTGTGGAAAAAAAATTCGCAGGTGTATTTGTGAGACCTTCCCACTTGCCTCCGTGAGTGCGAAGCGTTTATGGACATCTGTGGAACCTACACATCTCCCTCCCAGGTGAAGTAGAATTGCCCCTTATTTAAGGGAGGACTTGGTATGGATTCATGGGATAAAAAGAAGTTTATAGGCGAAAGAAAATGAATCTATAAAGTAAAAAAATAAAATTAAAAAAAAAGTCTGTGGGAAAAAATTTCTTACATGTCTTCCTCCATGAGTGGTAGTTGTGTATGAACAGTCTTAGGACCTAAGCCTCCCCCACTATGAGCGCCAAAATAGCTAAATAAATGATAATTAATTTAATTTCTTTCTCTAATGTAATAAGTAGGAGGTGCTCTGCCTCTAGGCTCTTGGGTATTCCCTTGTATATAATATTAAATAATACTGTCTGTTATTAGGGGTGAGGCACATGTAAGAGACACCTCCCTTTGGTGAGTCCACAATTGATGAAGTGAAAGAAGAGACAGCAGCAGATACTGTGACATTTGTTTATGTACTTTATTTGTAAATGTGTCATATATATGATGTTAATTATTGATGTAAATTATTTGAGTAGTTTTTATATCTATAAATGTATATAATGCTCCTATTTTTCTTTTTAGAATTTTCTTTTTGCAGTCATTAAGTAAATGTCCCGTTAGCAAACCGCAAACGGTCATAAATGTTGGGTAGAGCTTTAAAATAATTTTGTCAGTTGACATCGAGAGGTGCATTCAATATGCCCTCTGTTTTAACACTAAACACCTTACAAGATTAGCTAGTTGTAGAATCCTTATATCACGATTTCTGACTGTATATTTTATTTCTGTTAGAGTTGATAAATAATTTTTTTTTAATTAACAACTTAATAAAAGAAAAGAAAAAAAAAAGAAAGAGAATTGACTGTGACATATCAGTTGTCTGTTTTGATGTCTTATTGAAGTGCAGTACTTAAAAACTTCATTGACAAATACTTATAAATATAAAATATTTTAAGAAAATTTTAATTAAAGAATGTTTTTGTTTGAAAACGTTGTATTGATTTATGCACAATTAATTCTCAAAAAATGTATAATTATTATTTTTATTCTAAAATCTATATTAGTTTTTGTGGGTCCATTAGCTGTACTAAAAAAATGACTAACAAATTACATTAGGTTTAGTCTCTAAAAACATATATATATATATATATAAAAGTACTGCTATAAATACATACATACAACATACATATATATATTTATATACTCAAATAGTTACATTTTAGAGCATGAAAGATTTTTTACTCTTAAATTTTTTATAATGTAATGAAACCTGATTTGATGAGACCAAGATTTTTACATAAAATATTTAAAAATGGAATGTAAGATAATTAGGCGTATACATATATATTTTTAAATAATGTTTTGTTCACATTTTATAATCTAGCTTCTTATAATAAGTTAACTTTATTCACTTAGATTTGTTTTAAAATCGTACAAAATTTTTATTAATAAGATAGTATTGGGCGAATCCGAGTCCAGACAAAACTATACAGAATAAACTTAGCTTTTTTCATCAATAACACCATACTTGATGACTTTGCCTAGCTATTAGGTGCTAACTGCTTTCATTATAATTGTTTCCACACCAAAAAAATATAGTTTCATTTTAAAATAACTATCCTATAATCACTATTACAAATACTTATTATGATTATAAGAAGTAACAAAAAATAAAAATGAAAAACAATGAGAAAAAAAAAATAAGAGTATATATTTGTAGAGAAAAAAGGTGTTTCTAAGAGTCAGCTAAGTTGTAAATACATAGGGTACATATTTCTTTTCCTTACTTTCTTAACAAACATTTGACTAACTCAGTGGCCTTCAAACTACGACAAAGAGCTATTATGTATATAGCAAATTATAAAATAATACAATAAAATTATTGTGTAAATATAAATAATATTGGGGAGAAAAATTAAATATAACATTTTATCATTTAATGCTATGTGGGTATGGGTGATGGTTGTTTGTAGTATTTCTTCAATCATTCCAAGAAAGCAGAAGGCAGCTCACTAAATGAGGTGTCTGTTTTATGAAATTAACTTTGTAGCTTTCATTTTCTAACTTTCTTATCAGAATGGTAATTGAAAATCAAAGGTATTGCATCATTCATGCCCACTCACTAATTTAATGAGGAGTAAAATGTATATTTGCTTCTGAAATGCTGATTTAAAATAGATCGCAAAACCTCTCTTAAATATATCTACACTTTATATCAAATAAATAATCCTTGCTAAAATTTTAAGCATTATAAGAGCTATACACATATATCTTGTACTTCAAGTATCTTTATGATAAAATTTGTAAATATAAAGATTACGGATCAATATAATAATAGTACTTTGATACTGTTTATAAAAGGCTTGGACTTGTTCGGCTGTGACATTATTAAAGGCATAAGTTGAATAGATTTATCAAATGATATTAAATTTACCTGCAAAAATAACAGAAAGCTCATTGAATTGAAAATGTTTCCTTTTATTTGTTTATTGTAATATTTCATTGTTGTCCTTTTTTGTATCAATAAATTAAGAAGTAATGTGACTTCAACTATAATTATTAATGTATAACTGGCATTTTTAAACATTATTTTTATATTTTACACATTGATATACATTGTTTCATAAATTATTTCAAATTGGGTCAGCAGGTTTTTTTGAGAATGAATACTGTGTGAGTATATTTGGGTAGAGGGGTATTCGATTTTTTTTTTTTTTTTATTGTAATTTTTATCACATGAAAACAGTTTACATAAACCAATTTTGAGATATGAAAATACTCTTTTTAAAAATAATCTTACTAACGCTAGAGCAGATCAATTATCATAATATTAATCAGTCTGTAAATATTGTTTGGGGATAATTGAGATTTGAATGTGAACAAATTGTATTTACATGAATCTAATGTGGGATCTGATCTAATGCATGCTGCATTGAAACGAAGAAAAAACTTTTTGCTGTCAAATGCTGTAAAAAAAAATACCTTACAACAATGGGGGCTCTGATATGGTATACTGTAAAACCAACTGCTTCATGATGTGAAGGTTTAAATCCCTAGGTGTACAATGAATCCTTTAAACAGAAGTGTGTGGCTTCTGATATGATAGCCCACCATAAAGGTGTAAATAACTAAACAAAGAAACCTTGCAACCATGGATGCATCTTAATTTACAACAAAACCTTATTTAATTTACCTTTCCTTATAGTTAATGATCACAAAAAGACCTGTTATTTTGTGAACATAAGTAAAATAAATATTTAACAATACAGCTAGACTTGAGTAACTTTTTCGATCGGAGTGGCTACTAAAAATTAAACATTAGACATAACATTACCTTCCCTTTCTGTTTTAGTGCCCAGCTGAGCATGTAATATATAAACATAACTTGTATTGACACCCTAACATTACCTTTGAAGGGTTTGTTTGAAACACTAGTGTTTCATCAGAAAAAAACATACTGTTTCAAGTTTGTTCTCGAATCTTGTCAACCATCGATTCTAATAGACACCTTGATTTGCTAGACCAAATTTAGCCACAAATGGTGTGCATTAGCTTCAAGTAAATGTGGAGTACCACATGATACTAAGAAAGGTATTTCTTACACACAATTTTTTTTCTGCAGTTTAAAGAAAGGTGAGGAAGTGTTCAGTTAACAAATTAATTGAATTCATATTATTAGTAAAGTAAAGGAAATGGAAAATGAAATCAATTGTTATCACATGTCTCAATAAACAGAAATACCTTAAAATTATTTATTTATTATTATAACTTCAATTTCTTATAGTTTTAAATCAGATGTTAAGTTAATTGACAGATCTCAATCATTACTTTAAACGAATCATTTAATTTATGTAAATATTATAATTACTCTGTCTGTATTATTAAAAATAATAAAGCTAGTAATACCCATCTACCCAATAAAATGTATTTAATTGGAAAGGTGTTATTTTTTGCCAGTTTCAGTTGTTAAACTTGAATTAAGGATTCATATAATAAATTATGAGAAATAAATGCTAGGAGGGTTAAGGATCTCCTTCATTCTTTACAAAAGAATTAGAAATAATGTTAATAACTGTACACATAAATACCTAATTCTATTTTCATAGGCCCTTATGGCATACATGGGGTTGTCCTATTACGCATTTATGAGTTTGTTTAAATAAATAGTAAATATCCTTATGGCATTTTTTTTTTCATTGTTACCTTCATTTTTCCTTAAAATATTCTATAAGTGTTGACTTAGTACGATAAAAAATGAAAGCTTTATTTTCCAATAAAATGTAATTAATGATAATATAGAAAGATAAACAGAAATTGGCAGCAGGGGTAGTTCCCATGATATGTATGTATTACCAGTGTCAGAAGTATTTAGGAGAATTAACAATTATTTCTCAATATTTTTTTTACTTTCTTTTAATTGATGAGGTTTTTTAATTTCTATAATGACTAGATCTCTAAATAGATAGATGACTAAAAGTAAAATATAAACAATGGTGAATTAATTGAATTTAAACAAAAAATACAGGGTTCAAAAGCATTGGGATATTGAACAAAATCATCTCCAAAATGCATTTGTATTTAAAAAATATATTCAAACTATTTAAGTATTAGGTAGGTTTTCTGCAACAAAATGAAAACAATTTGCAGCAGAGTGTGTAAAGCATTTACTTAAATTTGAGCCAAATAACAGGCTAATATTTTTCCATTTGAATCTATCAGGGTAGATTTTATGTCAGTGTAATTTCCCTTTTCATTTGCTTGGTAACGGCCCACAGGTATTCAATCTGAAGGTTAATGGGATTGTATAACCTAAAGAAAATATGACAGGAAATACTGGCAATGATAAGAAAGCTAATGTCACTTTTATTCAGTATAGATTAAGAAATAGCAGCAAACCCTTGTAGTCAAGAAGATAAAAATCAAAGAAAACAGTTAATAAATAACTTGAGTTTGGCTTCACAAGGGCACCACCAAATAGAGTAATTGCCATGGAAGTGGCTTAAAATTAAGGAAGTAACTAAGAGTCAGATAGTGACAAACATATTAAGGTGGAGAAGGTAAAACAGAATATTTGGGATATGCTGTAACATTCTATTTTCTTAGCTAAAATTTAACTTTATTTATTTATTTATAAGGAGTAAAGGGATAGTTATAGGAACAGGGGGACACAAAAAGTCTATAATGAATAATAATTTATTTTACAAGCTTCATTTAAGATGATTTCACGGTATTGGTTCTAGTACATATTTTTGGCTATTTAAATAGTTCATAAAAATATAAATGGACATGGAAAGCTTAGATATAATTAAAATAATATTTACCTAATTGTAGAATTACAAACAATGATATATAATAAGATGGATGTATTCTTGACTCGCGGGTCTCTTCAACTCCAAGTAATATGTGATTATCCCACTGAACTGTTACTCAGAAACTGACTAACCTCCTACCTTCTACCTGGACCACTTTTTTTTTTTTTTTCCAAAGCTCTCAGATTTTAAATGAAGAAGAAAAAGTAGAATTAAAGTAATGGGATCCTATTTCTAGGAAAACTATTTGAAGGATGTGCCCACATAAGTTCCTATAATACTTACGAACACTGAGAGATGAGACCTCATTTTTTTTTTGTTTTATTTTTTTTTTCACATACTTACCAACACTATATCACAACCAAAAAATATATAGTTTAATCAAGGTATTGCTGAATTAATATTTCAGAACAATTTTGTAAACGCTTATTGTGGAACACAGACAGAAGACAATTGTCCCCTAACTGTTCAATAGTAGAGCCTCTCCCTTTGGGCTCATGTACAGTCTTTAAATTAAATACCATACAAAATTAATACAAAAAAATTACTAAATGTGGATCCTGTATCATTCATTCCCATTAATCTGAAGTGAATCACTTATTAAAATTTTTGAAATATTTATAGAATCAATTTTCAAAAAGGTGAGCCCCATCACCTTATTAGTCAGTTTAGTCAAGTCACGTATAATGTATATCATTATGCTTGTTTATTCGATTATATAATTTCTATAAAATAACAAAACCTGTATATAATGTAGCGATGCTAAAGGAAATACTAAAATAATTTGTAAATAGATTCGCCTGAGGATCTATAATTATATATAATTATCTGTAAATTTAAAGGGGCTATGAAAGAAAAAAAAAAAAAAAAAGAATCAATTACCTTGATAAAAAATAAAACATACAATATCTATGATTTTTTCGTGCTAGCATGGTATGTTTGATGAAATTGTAGCTCATAATTTGGGAAAAGATAAGACAAATGCAGAATGATGGATTACAATTGAATAATAACATCCCTACCATGTTTAACTGCTGAATAAAAAAATGCCTAGCTTTCAGTAAAGCAAAACAAAGCACTTTTAAATTGAACAAAAATCAGAGTAAAATATTGAAAAAAGTTCATATTTGATACCCTGTCTTATTATTTCAAAAGGAGTTGGAGAGTCAACGATTTGTCACCAGGCGAATGGTGTGAAATGCGTTATTCATATTCAATGATTTGACATGATAGGAACTGATGAAGTTTAGGGATTTCAGTTTCTTTTTTTTAAAGCTTCATTTTCCGGTTTTTCAATATTTTGAAATTATGAATAAAAGATTAATTTATTACTTTTGAGATTGGTTTCGAATCAGTAGGATAACTTTCAAAAACTTTATTAGTTATTTTAGAGTTATTTTCAATCATAATAAAAATTACAGTTAAATTTATACTGCAAGATATTTTTCTGAATAATATTTTTAATTTAAAATTGTGTTAATTTTAATATTGTAAATTTTCGTAGTCTGTTTATCATTAGATATCAATAATATTTGGCCAAAACGGCTTAGTCATCAATTTTACAAAAATAAGGTTTTTATGTCCTGTTGGCCTAAATATTCTCCTATTTTCATTGGTACAAACAGCTTAGGTCTCAGGCAGTATTTATAGTGCTTTTTCAAAAGACCAGTAAATTGTCCTGTTAACTTTACATTTCATGACTGAAGCTCTTTTGTCTTAACGCCAGTGCTATAATACCTGACAAATTCTTTACTGATTACTAAAAAAAAAAAAAAAAAGTGTTGTCCTTTTGGTTTGTTTTTTAATATAATTTTACAGCCACCATGACTGACATAAGACTCTGTTGGTGAAGCAACAAGTGGTGGTTTATAGCAAAAACATTGAAACCTTAGCTCTAAAAATAAAATCTACCCATGTAGCGGGAAAAAGAAAGAGCCATTGTTAATAGGAGTCAGGTCCTATTGTTTAAAGGGATAGCCGGCACATTATGAAAGGGAGTAAGAAAAAGTGGGAAACCACAAAGAATATGAAATAAGATACATTTCAAAAGGAGCCCAGAAGAAGAAATAATAAAAATTCAAAACAACAATGAAAAAGCAAAGACAACACAGGGATTTGACCTTTTATTGTACTTTAGAAGTAAATTAGGAGTTTGGAGAGTCTTTTTAATGTAATTTATTATATTTATGACTTTTAGTTTAAATCAAGCCTATGGCATTTATTATATTCAACTATTTTATTGTTTATAGTATATTTGAACTATACAATGAGATTTTTTTTTTTATTTTAGGAATATTCAATTATATTATATACACTGATAAGTAATACTATTTTAAGCTTGTACTTTGTAGCCTCAACATGAGAACATAGTTGTTTAATTTAAAAAAAGATATTTTGTAGACTAAACAATATTATTCACAGCCTATATAAGTCGCCTCCCTCTTTGAGCAACAAGATATGTCTAAGCTCAGTTCAATAAAGAACAAGAAGCCTGAGAAAGTATTCAATAATAAAATGAATGCATTCACAGAACAAAGAAAATGTTTAAAATCTTCTCAATAAATACAATTACTTACCTTGAAATTGACTCTCCAAAACTAAGAGAGGTAAATTGAGGTCTGTGAGATAGCCCAGACCTTAAGTCCTTTCATGGCAACTTCGATACAATGGGGAACTAACACACTTTCATCTATGAATAATACCTTCTTTGTCTTCCCACAATGTGTATATATCTATAAGCGAGTGTTTTTGGCAGTATAAGCTGCTACTTTAATAAGTGCTGATTAAACTTACTACTCCAGTAAAGCAAATGGTCCAACCATGTCCAATTAGTAAGTATAATTAACACTTGAAAAAACAGGTTGTACTGAAGAAAGCATTCATATGTAAAAATATACTTATTGTGGTAAGCCAAATGAGTTTTCATCAATTTAAATCTACAACCAGCACCAACATCTTATGATTTTATCTAATTGGGTGGATAACTTGAAATACAAGGAGAGCTGATCACTGCTGAGCTTTCTTATCAGCAGGCATTTTAAATGGACAATGTGTTTTGAAATATATATGTGAATAATCTAATATAATTTTTACTGATGTATTAAGCAGTAAAAACATAGTAAGAAGAAAATTTAAAGAAAGAATTAGTAGGAGAAAAATTAAAAATACCAGAGATAACAAAAATATTGTTATTACAAGGGTTCTCTTGAAGAAAAATCATTAATAAACAATAATAAAAGATTTATTTTTTAATAAAAAATATACATTACATATCAACATCGTTCACAATAATTTACGTTCTCAAGAAGATTACACTAATGCATCCATTTATTGCGGGACTACTTTAGGTGTGTGCTTCGCAATAAAGTTAATTGGCCCAGCTAGAATGAGAGGCAAGAATATACCAAAGCAATCAGTCATTAATGTGACACAACACACAATTTTTTTAATCTATTAAACTTACAAATAGTTCCTGCAATAGCAGTTTACACTACAAATAGATTTTTATAATTCTTTTATTATGAAAATTACATTTTGCTTTTTGGGCAAAATAACTTTTGAGATTTCATTCATACCTATTGTTTGTACATTTCCATTCATGCCAAATATACAATATCTGATTCATACAATGAAATACGACAGATAAAAATATAGCTAGATATTTTAAAGGCTCAGAAAGACAATACAACAAAAACAGTCAACATGATAATCTTGTCCTCTTGTAAAACCTATGCTGTATGAGGAAAGAGCCTTGACCATACATTTCTTCCCTGATTAATTGGGGTCTTCCTTAAGATCTCCTTCCTGCAACCTACCTGTGTCTTTTCAGTCTTATTCAGTGAAATATTTTGTTCTGATTCAGCAGGGCAGTCCAGAATAAATCATTTAACACCTTACTATGTGCTACTACTACTCCAGGAGTAGTGATATCAAAGATGATTGGTCGGGGTTAAGCAAAAATTAGTTAACCTATACTTTTATTTACAGCCCTTATTAATTAGTTTATCTAAGGTTTAATGGTATCATAATTTTTATCTTTATACCAAGAATTAATTATTACTGACTAAAAGTTTTAAAATGGACCAAAAAGACATAAAGTTCCTGTAGAAAATTGCAGGAATGAGTTCCAGAGATTCAACTATCTCTTACATAATTATTAGCTGGTTATAAATGAACCAATAAGTTTTTTCTCAACAAAAAATACTTGAGGTTAATTGCTTTAAAAAAAAAAAGGAAATAGCCAAAATATAGAACAAATTATACATACCCCCCATACTGATCCTCATTATATCATTAACAAAGCATATACTCCGTAATTCGGGGTGTTGTTAAATATACTATGTATCACAACATTTTATTTTGAACAACCAGCATTTTCTCAAAACTTTAAAGATATAAGTTACCAAGTTTAGCATAACCCCCTCACATGGATGTGTTTCTAGAATTATGGTAATGAAACTATTTATTGATAGCAATAACAATGATTAATAAATATGATGGACGATGAATAATATTCAAAATGATTAGTACTAATATCACATTAATTACAATGAAACTACATTTTCCAATAGATACACAAATCTACATCAAATAAGTGATTTACAATTGTTTTAATATAAAACTTGTCACAGTCGAATAATTATTTTTGCTACAGTGAAATGCAGTATAAGCAATATAACATTTACTGTATGTACATAGAGATAATTTTACTTAACAAATATTATTAATGAATACCTATATACTTTACAAATAAAAATTGAAATTAATTTTAAAGGAAATTAGATACAAAATTGTGAAAGCACTTTTCTAAAATAATTTAACAGTTTAATGAACACACAAAATCATATAACTACTTATCTAATTCCAAACATTTTCCATTACTTAATACTTGTCCCAAATCCAGCCATTAACTTTAAATACAATAGTTTGGACATTGGTTCCTTAAGCTATTCGGGATAATAATTCTTGATTCCAATTTATGTACTTCCACTCTAATGAAATGAAAATAAGCCTTGCAAACAGATATTACATACTGCCATCAATCATAGTTAAAATTTAAAAATCGAGAATTTATAAAGACAAGTTGACTTTCACATGATAGTGAATAATTGTTGATCTATATTATCTATACTATTGATCTATTCATCTATACAACTTTAAAATTAATGTAGTGGTTCAGATGGCACAAATGAGGATTGATAGAAAAGTATTGTTTATTTTTCCCCATTAAAATATTAATAAAAGTATGGTAAAAATTAGAAGTTAGAAATGAAAGTTGAAAAATCTAAAGGAAATTGATATGATGCAAATCTAGCGCAGATCTAATCAGCAGAAGAAAGAAGGTAGGTTAAGAGTTTAATAACTATTTATGCCAAATATTAATACCACTTCAATTTTAGTAGGCTATAAATTCAGTAATATCTTCTTGAGACCGAACAGTTATATAGGTATATTGAAAAGTGTAATGCAATCCATATTTACAGTATTATAAACAATGAACAGGACATTGTGTTATTAAGATGTTACTTTTGGAAGAAAAAAAGTTTGCTTTTCAAATGGAAAAGGCTTAATATTCCGGTTCAGCAGTCATGGTTAAAAGCAATCAATAGTTGTAAAATCTTCTGCTTTACTCATGAGTACAAACTCATTAATTCAGTTAAAAATTTTAATTACAACATGATTTATGTTTCATATTGTTTAGTGCTCACAATTATTTCTTCAGTAGTGAGATTTACTTTTTTTTTAAATCTACTTATATTTTCAGGTACAAAGATTTAATTATCACAGTGTGCACTGAGAAGTCATAAAAATAACTATTCATTAAATTAAAGAACGAGGTGATATCACTTAAGTATTTTTGTTGTTGAGCAGTCCAGTCAGCATCAGAAGACAAATTGTAAATTTCTCAGTTAATTATTGTTCCACTTAATTGTTGACAATGTCGACCCATACTGTATATATGTAATCTATCGATTTATGAGAGAATATAATATGGCTGGGGCTGGAGTAACCAAGTATATTTACAGTTCGCTCGGATTGGCACGGTATAAGTTTGATTCCTTTGGGAGGGAGGACTTTATTTCATGGTGTCCCCACAAAATAAACTCAACATTCCATCTATGGCAGAAAATAGTGACAAACCATCTTTCCGGACATCAATTGCTGTTAAACCAAAATACCCGACCCATAATATGGCTAATTTCTTAACTGAACACTTATTAATCAATAATATTCTCACCAAATGCAGCTATTAAGTTTGTTAGGTCGTCATTCGATAAATACTCTGATACATTACGTACACAATCATAGTTTAGGGCAACTTCATTGACTGTGTAATGATCATTGTTGAATATAAGTGTACAACTAACAACTTTTACATTGACCAACCTAAGCAATGAATCAGCTCTACCCAGACAAAGCTGTAACGGAGGGAGGATAATATCATGATATATTGGGTAATTGGTCAAGATATGTCCAACAATTGAATTAGTCTCTGGGTATAGAGGTTTTACAGTTTTCATTGGCTTTGTGATAAATTCATAAACAGTAATATTGGAAGTAATCTTATCTGTCAACATTTTAACAAGTTCACAAAAACATTCATGCACATAATAAGTCAGCTCATAATGATCTGGGTACTCAACATACCGGTCTAAATTTATACATTTTTTGCAATCGTTATCAAAATTTTTGAAAAGGCTTATTTTACTTAGTAGTTTGGCACATTCTAAATCTTTTTGATGCAAGGCTTTGTCTAAAGGTGTACAATAGCGATAGAAAGGCCAGAATTCATCGCGTCCTAAATGGATGTTGGCACCATACTCCAATAGTTCAGTAATTATATCTAAGTTCCGGTGTTCTAAATCTGCAGCTAGGTACAAAGGGGTAAACCCTAGATTATCTGCAGTATTCACACGTGCTCCATTACGCAACAGCTCTTGAACTATTGTCACTTTTCTATTGTTCATAACACAATAATGCAATGCAGTCTTACCTTGAGCATCTCTAGAACTTGCATTGGCTCCACGCTTCAACAGCTCAAGAATCCCATCTACTTCATTATTATTAATAGATGCATAGTGTAGCGGAGTACGTCCTTGAACATCTCTTACATGGACACTAGCACGCTTCCTCAACAGTTCTCTAATTAACTTCGGTTCCCTATCATTCATGGAAGCATAATGTAGAGGGGTCCTTCCATGAATGTCAATGACATTTGTCTCAGCTCCATTTGCTAGAAGAAAGAGAGCTGAACCTGGATCCTTATTATTAGTTATAGCATAATGTAAAGGAGTCATTAATTCTTTATCTCTAGCCATGATATCTGATCCATTCTTTAACAGCTCTTTCATGATAGTCAACTCCTTATTGTATATAGCTGCATAATGCAATGCAGTCTGATGATAATGCCTACTTTTAATGCTGACATCAGCTCCATACACCAGAAGTTCTCTAGTTATTTCAAGTGTGGAGGCAGTATGAAGAAGGGTGACACCTTTAATTCCTCGCCTTTTATTTACTTCTATTCCATCAATCAGCAATGATCTCATTTTATTTACATCCTTAGTACGCAAAAACGGTTTTATAAGTTCTTCTTTTTTATCAAACTTGCTATGTTTAGGTTTACTCATGTTGTTATCTTCCTGTGGCAATCAACAACTAACCGTATTCACTTCAACTGAGGAACTATCAATCAAACGTATAAAACCCTAACACTGCAAAATTTTGTGTGTTCAAACTACCTGCTTCCAGCATAAATATAACAAGTAAGACGATGTAATTGATGTAGTGTATCTATTGATCGGGAGAACGAAATCGTGGATGAAAGGGGCTTACGTACAATTGCTCTTGACAATAGCTGACCTGCCCTACCATTGGACCACCGCCTAATCCCCGCGGCAAATTTAAAACTAGATCCCTACAACTGCCTATTCCTCCGTGGCCGTTTGTATTTATTGATAATTATGGTTTATTTGATTTTTGAAACCCAGAAACTGTAATTTTGTCACCCCTGTCTGTCTTCTTGTTCATATCATTGCCAGTTCCCTATTCAGCCTCGAGACATAGGTTTTAGTTGATGACCCTTATATGAAAAGTACTACCAAGTTCATGAAACTGATTAATTTTCATTAAATAATTACTTGGTAGGCATAAAAATAAATATTTCCTTGCCATATTAATGATCTCATCATGGTAATTAATAAATGAAATGTAATAAATCAGTATATGTAATGTCAATAAAATCATTTTCGCAAGTTTAATGGAAGCCTTATTTGTGTCACAATTTACATATTATTATAAGTAAAGTACATTATTGGGTGCAGGATAGGATTAGCTAGAAAGTAAAGGGAATAGGAAAAACTGACTCATAATGTAGTGATAAACTCAAAATGTTTTTGACACATTTAAAGTCTGGATTCGTTTTAATAATGAGAACTCCCGCCGCGTTTTTTAATCACCTCCACAGCCTTCTGGGAACAATTTTTACCAAGTTTGTCAAAGTGTTCTCTTGTACGTTTTGCCAAGCTTGTGTAGATCCTTTCTTTAAATTCCTTGATATTTTTGGATCTCTGCCTTCTGAAGGTCAAAGATGTCCCTATGCCTATGCCCTATGTCTACCCTTGATTCTCCACAAAGTTTTAATTGGGTTAAGGTCCAGAGTAAGTGCCAGCCAATCCAAAATATTGAGCCTGAAATACCCAAACCATTGTTTTGTGGATCGTGGTTATCTTGTTGGAAAATTATCTCTTCTCCTTCTAATAATTCAATAAACAGAAAAAGAAATTCTTATAACACTTTTTGATAACTAACAGCATTCATTTTGCCTATAACGAACGCGATTTGAGACTTGCCCTTTTCATTGATAGCATGTCTGTCTATGCATCCTATGATAGCAGCGGATACCATTACTCCGCCCACCCCTATGTGATCTTCACGACATTTCTTTTTCCTTTCTTACGCCGTGCCAGTAATAGTTGAAACCGTCGGGCCCATCAAGATTAAACTGTTTTTCGTCACTAAAAACAACCCTGGGCCAAAGTAGCCTTCCTGAATATTTTTTCAGCTAACTGCAAAGCGCAGTTGTAAGCGATGTTTTTTGAGCTGCGGTTTACTTTACGATATTTGATATACCTGGTTTCAGCTATCCACGTCCATACTAAGCTGGCCTCAAACCCTAGGTTGAATCGCCTCACAGTCTGGCCAGAAGAAGTACAGGATTTTGAGATCTCCCTCAATACTGCACGTTTCTCATAACCGGAAAATCTTCAAGGCCTTCCAGTTCTTTTATTTTTTCCACAATTTTCAGGACCTGAATTCAAAAAGTTGTTAACTACACCCTGAGAGTGTAGTTGGGTTATTCAGACTGTCATGTACATAAAGTCCCATGCCACCGCCCGTCCACAGAAAGGTATATTTGGGGAGGGAGACTAATGTTTCGGAGACATCGATCGTAATGTCGCAAAATATTGTAAAATTATAAGCAAACCGCAGCTCAAAAAACATCACTTACAACGGCGCTTGCAGTTAGCAGAAAAAAGTTATGTTGGTGAAATATAAAAATAATTTATTGTTGTAATGGGCAGGTAGGGATTGGGAATTTATGTGTTTGAAGGTCCACAACATAGAAGACGCTAGGGCAACGACGACAATTTAGAAAATTTGAGAAGTATGTATGATGAAAAATAAATATACGAGGAAAGGTAAGTACAACTATGATGCTTCAGTTGTAATAAAAAAAAGTGTGTAACAACTTTTTAGGTAAGAAGGAAGATTAGGAGTTAAGAAGATTTGTTAGAAATGAGGAATGCAGACCTAATTGCCTGTGGAGGGTACAAGCAAGGATCAGCCACAACTACCGGTGGCACTTAGCTTGGCTCAGTGATTGGTCAGGGAAGCTTGCACCTATGACTAATAAAAAACACAAAAGTAGCACAAAGTAAACAAAGCAACCAGCTTCACTCTTGGAGCCAACGGATGATTTACCAAGAAAAGCGGGGGTGGCTTTTAACAACAACTAACAAAGCATTTATTTCACTAGCTTTTATTTATTTTATTATCATCTTCATGTTGAGGTTGGAAACTTTTCAGACCACCTGTGTATCAGGCTGGTGGAAGTGGACCATAGTTACATATGCAAGCGTCTTACGATCCTCCATCTTGCTTCCTCTGTGGATGGATGGCCATTATATTCAGACCTTCCTCGGAGTAACAAAAGGCAACATTCAATAGAAAATGGGATGGCAATTAATTAGATATAATACTTGCCACAAAGCTATATTGGACTGCTAGGATAGACATTGTGTACCCGAAACTACAGGGTGTAATTAAAAATAAGTTACACAAATAAGGGTGGGCTGGAATTATAGAATGTTGTATGAACCACTACCAGACTAATGTTCTCTAAGAAAATACTTAAGTACGCTGTGTTTGAAACTGGGGATTTAGGTATAGTAGCTAGGCACTAGGCAATGTGAATCTTATGATTTGTTCTTAGAAAAATTAGCCTTATCACTGAAACATAAAATGTTATGGTATTTTTTTCCTCAATCAAAAATTATAACTTGTTATTATACCACATAGTGGTGTAAATCATTGTCATCCATAATAATAAGCCCTTAAGTTAATTTTAGCGGTGAAACTGGAACTTGATTAGTGGACTTGATGGGTGTAGTTGTATAAATTTGTTTTGTTTAAAAAATCTTCATATAATGTAGAGCTATCTTAACTAGAGCTTAAATTTTGCACATATTTTTGTTTTATCACTGTGATTTGCGATTATTATATCAATAATGTACATTATACATTCATTGTCTACACATGTTTAAAGCGTGATGGGGCTCACCTTGTAAATCATAAAACTTAAAACTAACTTAGATCAAACAAACAAAATCTTAACCTAATTTTCCCTGACAGCCTGTAGCCCTTTGTTGCGGGAAGGGTGGTGGGGTCATAATGTTAAATACTGGGTTTGTTAGGTGATGAAACGAGTCAAAAAACTTAACGTATCTCCGGTTGATGAATTCACCCACTGACAGCACACCAAGCAATGAGTGCAGGTTGGCGTTCTTTGACCTCTCGAGAGAGGTACGTCTGACCATATTTCTCATGAACCCATTCTGAAATATGGAGACTTCAAGCTGTATGGTCAGTCAAGTGGGTATATAGTGGGGCAGCGTAGAGTAGAGCTGGCCGGAGGACAGATCAGCAGTTTGAGACAAAGCGCTACAAGTTGGGTGAAGTTAACAAGTCCGGAAGACGGTAAGAACTGTCTAGTTTTCCTATTTTGTTACTATACTGGGTAGAGATAAAATGGGTATAGTATAGGATTTTGGCAAGGCTTTTTTCCCTTTTTGGACGGAGAAGATTACGCAGTCGGTCTTCCTGGCATTTATATTGATGTTTAATTAACCCAGCCTGTCACTGATTACATTACAAACTGACTCGGCCTGTTTAAGATCTCTTTGATCACTCATGCTGCTGCTATAAACCGCAATGTCGTTGATGAAAGCGATCATCGCAGCTTTCTTGTAGTTTGTACCAACAATGACGTGTAAATGCTAAAAAGCACCGGAGACAAAACCGCTTCTTGAGGAACTCTACAAGTTAGTGGCAATGGGTTGATGAGGCAATCACCCACCCGTACCCTCACTGTTCTGTCCTCAAGAAGGAAACCAACATGGTATATAACTGCTCTGGGGATTCGCAGTCTCAAAGCTGTCGGCACAGCATCCCATGGTATGCTGAGTTGAAAGCCTGCATGCAGTCCAACGAGATCATAGCAGTCGCTATGATCCAATTAACACCGAAGGTGGCTTCCGTCGGTACCTTCACACATAATATGCATTTTGAGTATCAATATATTGTGTTAACTGTCCAATTTTATTCCACGGGTTAAGAAAATAAAAAGGTTTAAATATCTTAGGTCATTCTTTTTATTGGGATGGGGTGTTATTACTAGGGAGGGAGACATGAGTTAATAAGGAAGGACATTGGAGAAACAAAATCATTAATTGTTGGTTGGTAGGAGTATTGGTAGATGTGCTTTGACTAAACGAGGTGGTCAGCATATTTAACATATAAGCTTCTTTAAGAATGATCATCTACTGGAGATAAAGGTACTACATTTAAGAATAAGCCTAGCAGCTCAAATATAATGAATTGTTAACTACAAAACATACCCCTCAGTCCCATGGACATAAAAAAAATAGTACGTAAATGTATAAAGCACAAAATGTCATTACAACTGGCAATAATATGGAAATGTACCACTCAGCCGATTCTTACCTAAACATTAAATTGTGCTTGGAAGTTACTTTTAATGACCCTAGCCCACTCAAAATAGTGAAATCTTAAATGTGTAAAACAATTAATAAATTGTTATGTTAATAATATTTTTTCACCATAGATCATCTAATTTTTACTAATCTCCTGTTTGAACTAAGGCATAAAAGTTTACAGGGGGTTTAACTTGATTGCCTGATGAAAAGCATTTGTGGCCTCAAAAAAAATTATTACGGGTCAATAATTAAGCAATTACTTGGTAATTATAAACGGTAGGGTTTCAAATTATCAACAAAATGTGATTCATCATGCATTTGCTTTTGTAGCTGGGTTTTTCCACTCAGAGCAGATGAAAGAAAGGATAATTCATAATACTGCTATCCAGGAAGTAATGGTTAGTAAGATATAAAAAGCTGTTGTGAGGTATAAAATAAATTTTATTAGGTAATTAAATAATATAATTCTGTCATTCAACATAGCGAGGATATTTACAACAAAATGTAATTTTTTATTAGACATTCTATATCACATTGAAGATCAGCTGTATAAAACAATAATTTTCAGCCTAAATTGAAAGACAAATAATTCATAACTTTACAGTTTATAATTTCACAAGTATAAAAACAAACAATAATCATAGAATTAAAAAAAACAAGAAATGGAAACAAATTGTTCATATTTCTAATTTATATTAGGTTCCAGATTTCAAATTATACTGACTAGATAGTCCAGTCTAAAAAGAACAGTATGGAATGTAAAAATGTTTTTCCTTTTGGATACTAAATCCAAAGGGTCCATTGAATACATAAATTCAAACAGTTCAGTCTATCCATTACTTTTGATTAATTTTCAAATTATTTTATGCTGGTTTTTGATTGCACTTGATCAGTATTTTACAATAAGACATTTTTAATTAATATAAATTTCCAATATCTATACAGATATCATCACCTTTCAAACTAAAAATCTACCTCTAAGAATACATTTCAGAACTGCCTAATTCAATTGCAAGACTATGTTTCATAACATCAATATTCCTAAGAACCTTAAGAAGAAATTTTAAGATATGATAATAGAAAACATCTACCGTGAAGAAATCTGGCAACAACTTAATTAACTTGCTGCTTCTTAGTTACTGCATGTTGGTGCTGGGTCTTACCATTGACCACAAGCTGCTGACACAGATTTTAAAGTCTAGTGACAACTTCCCACCTATCCATTTGGCCGAGGGAGTTAAAGTATTACCCAGATGTCACTTAAACCCAATAAAACAGTATACTGCTGCAATTGGTCAGATGCCAGCTTGAGTACACGACTCAAAATACACATCCCTAATGGCCTAATAAAGCCTAATGGTGGATACATACACATTTACAACGATAACCATACCAAGACAAATATTCTACAATATCACTGTAAATTTAAATATACATTTTTTCAACAAACAATAATAAATTGCACAACTTATGAGTTTTTTAAAATATAAAAGTATTTAAGACATTTTCTGTACTTTCACATTAAAATGTTTTTCTCTGCAATGTTAATTCATAACACTTCACTTTTACCTGTAAATTTTGGTAGTTGCAAAATTGATAGAT
This sequence comes from Acanthosoma haemorrhoidale, assembly GCA_930367205.1. Taxonomy (NCBI): domain Eukaryota; kingdom Metazoa; phylum Arthropoda; class Insecta; order Hemiptera; family Acanthosomatidae; genus Acanthosoma; species Acanthosoma haemorrhoidale. The sequence continues at coordinate 82,752,519 of OV884011.1, forward strand.
GTTATGAAATAAAATAATAGTAAAAAAAATCTCCAAAGTTAGCATCTGCAAATTAATATAAAATTAAATGAGAAATGTGGTACGTGTAGGCGTTGTTGGAGTGAGACCCATTGTCTTGCAGACCCAGCCAGCAATATCAACATTTTCATTTTCTGATTTTCGTATCCATACATGATTCATTAATGTTTTTAGGTCAGCTCTTTCAGTTGGATTTTTTTTCAGACATCTGTCAACAAAATCTTTAAATTCGTTTGAAAACACACCTGATGGTAGTTTTGGCGGCGGCTCATTGACAATGTAATCAAGAAGTTCAAATATTGCCATAGGCCTAGGCCCACTGGTATTGCCATGATTTGGAGAATGTCGTGTCAGTGAAAAATCATCTTCTTTTGAGGGTCCAAATATAGCTGCAAGTGTTTTAGCATCAGGTGGTGGAATCGGATACATGCCTATTGCCATTTCTACAAGGGACAAACCCAAAGACCATATGTCACTTTGAACTGAGTAGTGTGTTCCTTCCAGCCTTTCTGGAGACATGTAAGATCTAGTGCCCACAAATGAATTCGCCATTGAATCAATCAATTGGCCTGACACTCCAAAATCACAAATTTTTATCTCACCTCCGCTATTTACCAAAATATTGCTTGGTTTAACATCTCTATGCATTATAGCATGTTTATCTCTTAAATAACTAAGACCCTTCAAAACAGCAGAAGTAATTGTTCCCAACATCGATTCAGGAATTCGCCCAGCTTTTTTCAGAATTAAATCCAAAGAGCCACCGTCCATGTATTCCATACATATACTGATTTCACCATCTCTGTAAAATGCACCATAAAAGCCAACTATATGTGCAAAATTGCACTCATGGAGGATTTTCAGCTCCCTTATTATTTGATTCTTAATGGCTGGTTTTACTTCCAAATGAATTAATTTTCTAGCCATAATAAGCCCACTTGACTTATGTTTGACTTTCATCACAACACCACCATTACCGGCACCTAGTTCACCCAATTTCTCAAAATCATCATCACTCAATTCCCCGATTTTTTCCTTTTGACATAGGAAAAATTCTAGCCTTTTGCGCTGGGTATCATCCATGTCTAGTTCTTCTAACCTTTCGTGAAGAACTTCAATGCTTGTTTTGCCTGAAAAAGGGCTTCGCTCTGCAGCTTCTGGTTTTGGAGTTGAACTTTGTGCAGAAGGAGATAATGGTGCTGATACTTCAATAGATCCCGGAGGTAGGGTAAGATTGAATTTATTTTTTGACATTATTTGGAAGACTATAATTTAGACAGCTTAACAGGCAGCTGACAAGTGAATATTAACCTCAAAACAAACAGATTAGTTTACCTAAGCGCTTAGATAATTATACATTGTGATAATTATTTGTATTAACTTTATGCAATACCTTCAGGTATGCTTTTGCAATGATACTACATAAAAAACAAAAACAGATATGACCACTTATTAACATATAAACCAATAAATTTGACAATTACTAGTTATAGAGCTCTTTCTTAAAGTCTGGGAGGCCATAGCAACTGTCGCATCCATTATCACTAGCAGATAGAAAACATTATGAATTCTTGCCGAAAGAAAACCTAACCATGTGATACTTTAATACGTAACCTCCACTTATCTGTAAGCAACTAGACAGAAGTTAGAAAAACGCATAGCTGTTAAAAATCACAGCTTAAAACACTAATGAACCAATATTTGATTAAAAAAATAACCGTTACCCATCATATACTTTCTTACATCTATATGTTAATATATTTAATTGTGATATTGATTCTAATATTTTTAATAATTATTAGCCCCCCCCCCAAAAAAAAGTTTACATGGCCGGGGCTCGTAGCCGGTACCTCTTCATTTGCAACCCTGTGCTCTACCAACTGAGCTGTCCCAGCTAATGAGTATGAATATCAATTCTCTTTGGCTAGACTCTCGCAACTATTATACTATATTTTTAAGAGTTGACTAAATAACTCTTGGAAAGCACTTCATGTCTGTGCCTGTGTTTAAATTATGAAAGATATTACATTTTATTTCTTAAACCATCTAAATTGCTAAAAATTTAATTTTCAACAAATAACTGAAATGTTGATATAATAAAGCCAGCTTTACACAAATGGTTCTGTCTTCATCCACCACTGGTGGGATGTTGAAATGGTTGCAAGAGTCAAGCCAAAAATATTTGATATTGAGAGGACTCACTTGTGAAGGGATAGCTGAGCTGGTGTAGCACCTGACCGGATCCTTGGGAGGTCCCAGCCCTTTCAGTAATTGTTTTTTTTTGCCAATAATTATCTTTAAAACTCTCTCATACTTTAGTTTCATTGTCCTCACAGAGAATGAGCACCATTTTAATAATATTGTCAATTTTGCAATAATAACTTACTAAATGTTTATGAAAAAGCACATATACTACCACAGGAGTTCTTTTGTTGTTCTTTGTGTAGTATTTGTTGAGATATCACCTTAGGTTGATGAAAGAAAGATGTTAGATTTTCTTCAAATTTACTTATAGACACTATTCCAACAAACTATGTATGCCTGCAGATGCACCAGGTCTTAGTATGATATTTATAGGATGGAAGTAAGGTGTATGCTGTTTAAAAATAAAACTGTGTGGCAACATTTCTTATAATGAAACAGATTATCAATTCCTTTTGTAGTTTTCTGCTTGTAACGTTTCTAACAGTAGTAAGTTATCGTTAATTGATTAATAAAACAAGTTTTTTCTGCCCATAGTTTTTTCTATTATATTTATAATATTGCTTAAATTATCATCTTCAGGTGCTTAAAAGAGATGCTACCTCAATGGCGATTTTCCTGCCCCTAGGGTCGGTCAAAGATGATGGTTTAAGCCATCAAAAGAGCTTAGAAAACAAGAAAAAAAACATTTGGACTACCAAAACTTGTTTTGATTAATTATCATGGTTCCACCCACACCGGCAAATACTCCAAAGGTAGCAAGTTATCAGTTTATACCATAATGTATACAACCAACATTTCTCTGAACTCGACTGGTCATTATTGTGGCCTTATTTAACGGGAAGGTGGGGAGGGGGTTACTAGAGCTGAGTTTTGTTGGGATGTTTCTCATATCATAGCTGATTATAGAAACATGCAGATAATGTAGTACTGACTTTTGTCTTTGATTTGTTGATGTTAATTCAAAAAAATTATGAATGTTGCCAATAGTTGTTGTTGCATTAATCTCATTACTCATATTTAACATTTGTTAAAGAGTAGAGTATTGTAGTTTAAGCTTAATATGGTAAGGAGTCATCATACAGAGCTTTGACCATGCTACTCTGCCGTGAGAGATTCTTCTTTTCTGAGCTTCTTCTTTCTTCTGCTTAAAACTGTCTCTTGCCTTTCTTCCTGTGGCATTTGCCTTTGCTTAGCTCTCCTTGTCAGTTCCATGTGCAGGTAGGTGTATGACTGCAAGGGGCAAGGAGCCAAAGAGCGGGGGAAGGGGGGGGGGGGGTCAGATAGTAAATGACTCATTTATTTGTGTTACAGTCTGTTTGATTATTTACTTATCACACAAATTAAAGTTGTATATGCCCCAAAATAGTAAAAAGGTTGCAGACCTCTGGTATAGCTTGGTAGCATGATAAAACTATAACAAATAAGTTCACACGTTTTGATTTTAAGACTGTAATAAGAAAAATCTCATAAGAATTATTGTGACTTGAGGATAAAGAACAACACTTTAAGATATGAGCTATTTTATTAGGTAATTAAATAGTTGAAATTTATCACTGAAATATTAGTAATATTACTATTTCCATTGCAAGAATGTCTACAATGAACTTTGGACTTTGATTAGACATTCTGCGACATCACTTTCAAAATCACTCTTATAAAACAATAACTTTCAGTCTCAATCGAATGACAAATGATTTATAAATTTACCTAGCTATTCTTTGGACTTCATCAGCATTATTAACAAACACTTTCTCAAATACAGCTATATAAACAATATCCACACTTATCCCTGATTATTTAAGTCTAAAATTAACAACAAAAAATAAATAATATTGAAGATTACAATACTGTATAAATAAATATGTACCATTAATTATTAAATTATTGATTTTGGGACTTATGCCATCTTTTAAAAAATTATACATGACTGTTGGTAAAATATCAAAAGACAACATATTTCCATAACAATTTAAAAATTATGGCTAACATATTTTTAACAATGTTAATCCTACATCTTGGTAATCAGCGAACATACAAAAACATTTTGTACATAAAACAAAGGAAAAATCAAAGTATATAAAAGCATACTTTGTACAAAGATATTTGAAACATCTTTGTTAAAATTAATTACAAAACACTAAAAAAGGGTACAATACTGCATACATAACATTTTCAATGATTACCGCCGTATCATTAAATTACCTCAAAAGAGAGGAATCAGTAAGTTCATATATTACATTTTAGAATAATTGTATTGTTTACCATAAATAATAGGTCAATAATAAAAAGGATTGTAACTCGGATGGATAAACTATGCTCATAATTATATATAGCGATCCATAGTCTATACAAACTAGAAAATCCAATCTAATAACAACAGAATGGAATGTATAAAAATCTTTTCTTTTGGAAAAAATAAATCACTCTCAGCCCATAGAATACCCTATCAAAAACACACACACATTTCCAATATAAAAACGTACTCAAATTAGTATCAAACTTTACATACATTTCAGTCTGTTAAGTGCTTTTTGATTCATTTCTATATTATTTTTTGCTGGGGTTTGATTGCATGTGATTACTATTTAACAATAAGGCATTTTTAATTAACAATTATAACATATGTGTGGAACCCGTGTATTATATGGGAGCAATTCTCCTAGAGAAGGAGAGAGTTGGCCCTGCACCCCGTCAATAGTGTTATAAATTCTGATTAAGATTAAAAGTGAGGATTGGAATACCTTATATCTTTTATTGCAACTTTTAGATAGTTTTCGGATGGGTAGGCTTGCTATGCTTTGCTTGGCTCATAATGAAACTTTAGAAAAACTTATTTTTTCTATAGAAAATAAAAATTATGAATTAAAGAAATATTGCATGAGTGTACATGGTTGCTGGCTGTGACACCGCATATATAGAGATAGTGAGATGTGATATTCAAAATTAAATAAATGAAATTAGAGCTTAACTTGCACCTATATAATTTATAAATTTCCATGTAGGCTGGAATTTGATATTTCTTTACCATTAATCTACAATCTAGAATAAGCAGATCCTATTGCATAGCTAAGATATTTTGTAAAGCAAATCGTAAGTGAAATAAGTAGTTTGATTCATTAAATATGACTATCGATGACAAATAGATACATTTAAGTTAATATTTCCAGACATGGTAATTAATGCATTTATTATAAATTATAATGAACTAATTCTAAAAAGATTTATCCATTTATGTACGTTTAAAGTACATATTGGGAGTGCAATACAAATGAAAACAAACACATAAGATATAGATTTTTTTTGTTTTGATGATCCTTTTATTTGCAATGATGTTTGATTTAAAATTAACTAATTTCAAGTTCATATTATAGCAGGACTTGAATAATAAAGTAAAATTTATTTATTATAATATTGTAAAATATTCTTGCACTTTTTTTAAAGTAGATCAACTCAGTCCTAAATATACAACTTCGAAAGATATTATTAATTACAAATTAAACATACAATATAATACAAATTATTTGCATCCATTTAAAATTTAATAAAAGTAGAGTAACTAAAATACAAAAGAGAAGTTCTTTGTATTAGCAGATCTTATGAATCAAACATATGCAAGCTCTCGTTTATAATTAGCGACTTATGGCCTGAGTACATTGGCTAAAAATTGGCCAGGAATATTTCCTGCAGGCTTGTAATTGGCAACAATGATCACCTGTCCCAGCTTAGATTTAGCTCGACCAACACCAATCTCCCTTGAGCCACGCCACACCATCTGAGTGAAGTGACCTACAAGTGATACATTCATCATATAGGTTTATTGACAGAAATATAAATAAATAGTTTTTGTATTGTTATGAGGCTGCTTAGAAAATACAGTACATTCTATGATCTGAGTCGATGGATCGAGATCAAACCTACTAAAGACAAATTGTTGCCACAGGGTCTATAAAAAAAAAACTAATAATAAAGGAAGATAATTGTTTTACCAATTTGAAATACTCTTCAACTCACACATACCTTTACTATGCATTGAAATAAGTCAGTAGGTAAAACCAGAAGAATATGGAATATTATTTTTAAAAAATCTATAAGTGTGTATGTATATGTTTTAGTTTCTATCAAATTTTATATGTTATTAATCAAAATTGTAATATGAGTATATGAATTATGAATTGTTCAATGATAATTATATTACCTGCAATAAGAGCTCTCGGTTCTACCCCATAATTAAAATGTCTGACTTCAGAATACCAATTGGTGCAAGCATCTTTTGCACCGCCCAACCTAGAACTCCAGATTCCAAGGATGTTCTCTCCGTATGGGCAGTTAGGGTGCTGTTCAATCTTTTCATCTTTTGCTAGATGAATGGCCCATTCTTGAGCATAGTTATTCATCTGCAATGAGAAATGAAATCGTTTTGAAAAACAGTTAAGTATATCAACTTAACGTAAAGCTAAAAGGAAATCATTAGCAAATATACTCTTAATTTTATTAAGTTTTTTTAGTAAGAAAATTTGCAAGATAAACCATAAAAGTATTATATATTATTTGGTTTGATTGTGGAGATGTTAATTTCTCAGGTCAAATAAATATTGTTTTGATATTTAGATGTTGAAAATTTTTTTTATCAAGACTTTAAATTCGAAATTAGCAGGCATATAAGGATGGTAAACGACCTGTGAATCATGGTTATGAATGTATGGACATTATTTGCTGCTGTTGTATAATATTTGTCATAAATAATATCAATGATTAAATTCAAATATTTTATTATTGTATTTATTAACTTTAAAATAAAGTAAAGTTAAAATATATGAGACAACTGGCATTGGAAGAAAGAAGGATGAAAAAATCAAGAAAGCAAGGCAAAAGACGAGAGAGCGGGAGGCAGGTCTTGTTCGTTTTGATCATCGCAGGAGACAAGGTGAGTCTTGTTCTTTTTGGATCATCTCATGAGAGAAGCATATGGAAGATGGAAGAAGAGTTTTTTATAAAAGAAGAAGGATTGAGATGATAGCAATGGACGTTTACTGATCGTGTGGAACAACGACAAACAAAGCAACAAAGAAACCAGATGAAACAAACAGAAAAGGACGCACAATTTAGTAAATCTGGCCAGCCGCGAGCAATATTAAGGTAAAATAAAAATTTAGTTAATAAACCATTGTTATTGTCACAGATGTGCTTGTATATATGAATTAATCAAAAGTAGTGTTATTAAACAATTTTCCTTTTGCCAGAATTCTTTTTTATATTAACAGAACCTTTAAAACCTCAGATTAATTTAAATATAAACAATATAGATAAAAAACATAATAATATGTATATACTTAATGGAGTTGAACGCAGAAAACTGCTGGCACCACATTAACTAAAAGAATTCTAATACTATTAGGTCATATAATCAAGCTTAATTACCAGGATATAAATCCAAAGAGAAAACCACTCCAAACCTGATGACACTACTCATTCTAAATGTAAAACTCTGTGCATTTATGAATCTATTAATAGATTAGATTTAAATAAATGTCAAGTAAACAAAGTAAATCTGTTGCCAAACATCTCACAAAGAGATGCCAGAATTTCATTGGTTTTCCTCATGAAAGAATCACAATAATGTTCCATAACCCTGCAGAACAGTAAGCACGGAGGCCACTTTTTAGATCTCTGTTGTCCTTTATAAGCATTTCATTGTCTGAAATTCTGTTAACACTATTTTGGCATGTTTTGAAATTCCCTTTCTAATATACCTCTGGAGCTATCAATTGCCAACTTCTTGGGCTATCTATGTATTATGTTTGAACAAGTCAAAAATTGTCTATTATATTCTTACGGTTCTGAGAAAGATATACTAAGTAAATAATCACCAATAATAAGGAATGGTGAGACAATGGAGGACACACCTAAGAATGATGACTCGTTGGTCACAAGTTTACTGGGCTGTAAGATAAGGAGCAACATGTCATGAGTGCTTAGTGGTATAAGAAGAAAAAAATCAAAAACAAGAATTTTCTCTGATTAAAACTTTTTCTTTCTCTTGACTTTATCATCACTTTATTACAATTTAAATGAAAGACTACGGGTTACATTGCAAAAGTGAAAGTACCAATCAGTAGATAGATAAGCTATAAACAGACAAAAAAAAATTGTATTTTTGCATGAAATACATATTGTGATTTTATAAAATTTGAATGTGTAAATGTTGGATTTATTAAATACTGTGCAAAACTATTGCTTTATTAAAATTGAAGGGATCAGAACTTCTGCCATGAACAAATGTTTTAGATCCTGTATGATTCGGGAGGTATCACTTTCGTTTCTTTTGTGAAACATTGTAGTTTTGATATTGTTATAAAAGAGCCTCTGGGGTGCGAAAAAAAGTCCTGCTACTACCGCCCCACAAAGACGGGAAAATCATAAGATACTGTACCATTATTAAAATTGGTTTGGTAAACAAAATAACCTTTCAGCATTTCCATGTCGCTCCTACTTCATTTTTCAATTGCTCATGTTCCCTTTGAGGCTAAGTAAACCTTTTTTATCAGAATACTTTTAAAAATACTTTGGGAAACTAGCTATAGTGAACATGTTAAAAGTTAGTAGTTTGCAGCCTTTGTTCGACTATAATATTTTTGAGTAATGTTCAAAAATGCTAACAAATGGTGGGTGCCATTTATCAAGTGTGAAAGTGGTAGAAGTAGTAATTTAAAAATAAGTCGAGAGTGTAATGTAATGTTTTCCCCTAATAGCATTTTTTTTTTGCTAATAATGTTTCTTATTATTTTATATGGTATTTATTAGTTATTAGGGTTATTGTAGCTTTCTTTAAAAGGAGTATTTGTTTGTAAGTATTTTGGATTTACCATCATTTTGGCAGGAACATCTTTGACTGATCTAGTATGAATAGACATGAATAAACTGCAAGCAAGCAGGTAACCCATAAATCATCTACCCACACTCACCAATTGAATAACGAAAACTAAGAACTTACATAACAAAATTATAACCCCAGAAAATTTATTCTTGATTAAATAACAGCAAAAACTCATTTGCAAAATTTAGCAGGAGCTCTTTAGTAATCTCTAATGGAAAAATAAGGGTTACTAATATTTATATATAACGTAAGGTGAAATGAATTTCTTCAATATTTCTCTCTTTACTAAACCGTCGTACAATGCCTTTTGAATATTGGTGCAGCACTTTTCTGATTAAAACAGTAGGATGAAATCAAATTTTGACATTTTTCAAAATATTACAAATGGCTTTACTTATTAAGGATGCTAACAGATTAATTATAAAGGGTACATTGTAATTAGCTGTCATTTATTTAAATATTCAAACATATTTTTTCCACATAATAATGAGATAAAAGAAGAACTTTAAATAAATGAAGCTATATGTTATAATATTATACATATCTTAAATTTTGGAAAGTATAAACTAATGTATGGAGTGTGTCAACATTTTAGTGGGAACACTACACAGGAAAGTACGTTAAGGTGGATTATTAAACATTATAAATTATCCAATTTAATTACAGTATAAACATTTTAAAATGCAATATTAGATAGTTCAAAGAGACACCTCTTGATTTATATGCAAAGGAGGGCTTCCATGACGAGATCTATACTCGTTATGAAGTTTCACCATCTCCTTCTGGAAATCTGCATCATTTTTCACTTCACTGGCTAAGCTCTTTGGAGGGTGGGCGAATCCCCTAAAATTTAAAGATAACAATTTCTTACATAATTTTTAAATGTACCAGCATTGTTTGCTTATGAGGTTTACACATTTAAATACTATTCATATATGAGTGTACTTCTTAAATATAAAGATTAATAAGAAATGATTAAAAGATGACATCCTTACCCAAGTGGTGGCACATTTTCAGCAAACGAACCAATAAAATTTCCAGGTGGGTTATAATTACAGACTACATAAATTTGTCCAGTCTTGCTAGTTGCCATACCTACACCAAGTTCTTCACTTTCCATCCAGACAACTTGTGTAAAGTGTCCTAAACAAAAATTGATATGTTTGAATTGAATCCATTAATGCCGATACAATAAATTTGCCTAAGAATATAATTAGGAAAAAAGGGCTTTTGCATGGAGAGGGATTGTGAAATGAAATTTTACATGAACGCGTATTCCTACTCATATTTATAATTCATCACCAGATATTTTATGGCAAAGAGGTCTACACACGTGGAATAAGGTTTTAGGAGTTCCATCCCCCCAGCAAATATCTGACCCCTTACAATGTACCAGTCTTGTAACTTCTATTTTCTTGATTGTTCTCAGGAATAATAAACACGAAAATTCGTGTGAACACGCATCAAGTCTAACCAGAAATTCACGAGAACTAGTTGAGGCTTTGTTCGGAAAACTAAAAATATATTTCTTTTTCTTAGTTGGATATTTAAGAAAATTACAAGGCCGCACCAATCTTGTGGAAGGTAATCAGAGATTTCAGGAAGGAAGAAATTTGGTTCCGGAAACTTTAAACCAATATTTTTATTTCAACGAATCAAGTCACATTTTCTTAAAATGGCAATCGTTTTAAGCATGGACCAGATTAGTATCTTATAGAATTACAGCGATCAGTACTTAATTTATGATGGAAATGGAAATTGGCTTAGAGCAGAAAAGTAATTTAAGTATAGCCAGCTCCTACTACGTAATTTAGGTTAGTTTCTATAAGTAGTTCTTTAGTTTCTTGTTGGTACTGACTAGTGCCATTAACAGGTTGACGCTCTAGTCAGAACAGTCTAGGGAAAACTTCCCGCCAACGAATGATAAGCTTGATCCCCGCTGTCGTTTTTTATAATCAGCCCCTTGTGCTGTTATAGCGAGTGCAGGGGGCCCCCTGCCTTCAATTGGCCAATTGAAATATTTCACAGGCTTGAGACAATTTGTTTATATTTTATATAGTATAAAATATATTATTTCAATATTCCATTGAATAACATTGTTTGAATTCCTATAAAATAAGAAATCTTCACTGTAAGTAATACGGTAAGTTACATTTTTAAGTAGAAATAGGAAGACAGGGAAAGTTTCTATTAGTAACAGGGTAGCCGTTACTGTAACAGTAGTTGGTATTGGCAATCTGGTAACACTGGCAATGACTCGGTACAATTCAACTTGCCAAGTCGTCATAATTGTAAAAGAAGTTTATTCGCGATAACGTTTACATTCTAATTATATCATAACCAGTGACGTTAGTTTACCCAAGGAACATATTAGTTTATTTCCTTCGAAGTAAGTAGATTTGTTGCAAGATGCTTTCTTCTGTAACTCCTGATACATTTTCAGCAATCATGAGAAAATCCAAGACCCTCCTTATAAGTAAGAAATATGAAGAAGCTCTAGATGTAATAATCCTCATTCAAGAAGATGTAGACAATTTTATGAAGTTGGGAGATGACCAATTGATGACTTATTATAACAATGTGGCATGTTTATACTATCTTTTAAGAAAGCCTCATCTAGCTACTTGTTATTTTAACAAGGCTCATGAAATGCATTTGTTTTATCTGTATAAATTAAGGCATAGTGGATGTATTGTTAGAAAATCTCAAGTATTCAATTCTAAAACAGTTTATAATATAATGTACAACTCAGGGCTGTGCATGCTCATGGCATCAAATCCATTTGAAGCATTCTGCTACTTGAGAAGTGCTCTTCCTCAAATGCACAGTTCATCTGTTGTGTGGCTTCGCCTTGCAGAATGCTGCATGATGGTCAACAAGAAAGATGATGGCAGTGGGAATAATTTCCTTAACAAACAAATTTCATTTGCGAGTGGTAGAGTCGGAACAGGTTCTCTATCAAAAATAGTTTCAAAAAGTAAATTGCTTCATGATTCAAGTTTCAGCCCCAAACTTCAGCCGTTTTGTGATCTGGTGCCTAGTTTAGCTTTCGCTACAATTTGCTTGAAGAATTCTTATCTTCTTCTCCCTGAAAGTAACAGCCAATTAAAGCAAGCTGTACTAGCAGCGAGCTGCTATGTTCATCTTGCCATTGGAGGAGCGGTAAAAGCTTATAAGTATGCCCTGATGTTATTCAAAGAAGCTTCTTCTAATATTTATAAATATTTAAGTAAACTGTATTTAGCTGAATCACTTATATCAATGAATCGAACCAGGGAAGCTATCGACATATTAAAACCAACTCAGTTATATCATTGGGACTTATTGGAAGATCAAAACTCTCAGAAGTGTTATATGAATACACAGGTCACATCACAAGCCATTCTTAATTACAACCTTGCAGTAGCCCTTACATTGAATGGAGAATTCCTTACAGCATCTGAACTGATAAGAAGATGGGCAATCAACAATGCAAGATATGAGGTTCCGATTTATATCATTACACTGATAATGTACATTGAGGTTATTTTAGACAATTTTAATGCTACTAGGATAATTATAAAACAGAACTACCCACAGCTGTTCAAAACAGCTATATTGAATTGAAAATACTTATTCTGTCTGGGGGGCATGCTAAATTACATATTTCATTGTTATTTATGTGCAATAAAAACAACTTATGAAGTATATAAATTGCATTGTAAATGGATGTTACTGTATGAAATCTCATTTATGTAAAGTTTCTCTTATGAGTTCTACTTCTAATTTCTATATACTAAGAAACAAGTGTGCACTTACCAGTCTTAAGGGATGATGGCTCCTTGTGGAAGACATGACTTGATATTTCTGAATACCAATGTTCGACAGGCTCTGAGCCAGAGAGCTTAGGCCTGGTACCAGAAGACCATATGAGGAAAAGGTTCTCCCCATACTCTGATTGCGACCTGTGGACCATCTCTCCTCTGGTAGCTAAGTGACGAGCCCATTCATCACTGTACCTGCATAACTGCAATGAAAAATATCCATACTTTCAATTCTGTAAGTAATAAACTCAAGCAAAACAATCTACCACTCCTGAATGCTTTGTCTTTCTGCAACTATTATTGCGAACATTTTGCAATAACGAGGAAAAACCTTACTGCCACTTTCTTTTCAGTCTGCAGTGAGGGTTTGCTGTAAATGTTCTTACAGTCAGCCTGTCTAAGTAGGCTTGGGCTATGCAATGCATGGCATCTCTGTTGTAGTTTGTCATACATATAAGTTATCTGTAATTTAATCATTGACTGCATATCCTGCCTTAAAGTAAGCTGCCAGCCAAAATGTCTTTTCATTTCTTGTAATTTCAAATAAATGTTTGTTCACTCTTCATTAAGATATATTCCTAAATCTGTACCTCAACAACAATCTGATACACATTTCCTACAATCATAAAACTTAGGACTCAAATCTATCTTTTATAAAAAACAGAAAAGTATGTGCGTGTGTATGTTCACCAAAGACTTATAAACCAACAGATTTTTATTCCACCTCCAACCCCCTCTGCATTAATTAATATTTTCTTATTTACCATTGTTAGGTTTGTATAAAATTTGCACAAATGCTGTTCAGTGCAATATGAAAAACAATATGGGAAAGAAAGACCCAAGTAACAATCTAATAATTATTAGCTATCATCTTATAAATTTTATTGTAATTTATATGTGTCACTGGTATTTTATATAGCTTATTTTGTTTTATATATTTATGGATTATATTTGTATGTTGATATTCATGATGTTTATGGGACTGATAATTGTGTTTAGTTAGCGATGCATTGCATTTGAAAATTGTTTATAAAATAAAGTGTTATAATACCTTCCAGAATTATAATATGGTGGTGTTTAATCCCTTTGTTTTAATAATTATGAATAAAAAAATGTGCTTTTTTCTACTAAAATGTATTTACTAGGTTTTCTAAACAAAAACTGATCTAATAAATTTTATTTAATCTCAACTTTCAACTGACTATTAATATTCCTCTTTTTTTTTTTTTATATCCGATTTCATGTATATTTTTAAAATACTTTCTTCAACAAATTTGATTAAAATGTTGATTTTCCTATGCAATATTCTTAAATAACACTGTGTCAGCAAATAAGTATAATATTCAAAATGGTGTGTAAACCTTTTTGCTTAGCCTGAGTGGTGGTGCTTTGTGCAGTAATCTCTTCTCGTTGTGGGCTTCGAGGCACTCTTGTGCGAAATCATCATGTGTCACTATGGTAACAGTGGCTTCCTTCTTCTTACCAGGAATCGTCTTTTTTCTATCTCCAGTGAACTATAAAATATTAAACGATATTTAATTGTTTAATGTTTTTATTCTTGATCTTTATTTAACATTTGTTTTAAACTTGTGGCTATGATCCAACTTAGAATAGAATAGAAAAAAAAATTATTGCAGGACAAAGTTTAATGTTATGATGACAAATTCACATTTGGCAAATAAACAGACCTATTACGTCATAGTAAAAACAAAATAAAAAATAATGACAATGTAAAATAAAGTGTAAACCTCTATAAGAAAGATAATAATAATTATGAAATAAAATAAAAATTGTTTTAACTGCTTTTAGTAAATAAAGCCATAGATTGATCCACCTATAAGAAACAAGTTTTGTCAGCCCACAGTTTCTTTATTATATTTATGACCAAGGGGACAAAGGGCTCGCTGACACCCCCCCCCCCCCCAACCAATTTTCATTGAGATGGCTTTTGTCGTTTCAAGTCCACATTCTGTACGTTTAAAGAAGCGAAAGCAAAAAGGTTTTTTTTGTTGTACACTCATATTTTCACAAAAATTGCTTGATTTCCTCGTTTCCTAATATTATTTTTGTTTTTTTCGCTTGTCAATTCGACAGCAATGGACAGTCAAAGTGTCATATTATACACGCTCAAAACTTGTTTATTTTATTTTCATCCCCATTCTTGAGGATGACTCCTCCCACGGGATTTCACGCTCAAACCCTAGTTTGAAAACAGTTAGTGATTGTCAAAACAATCTGAGGGTTGGGAGTAAGGACTAAGAATCAGAGATATGCACAGTCATTCTCCCTCGCCGTAAAAAGAAAGGTTATAAAATTACAAGCAACTTTCAAGTGATAACACACCTTATAACAAAGAATAGAAATGTCTCTAGAATGATATTTAACTCTTCACTACTTCATTTATAAGTTATTAATGAATAGACGTTAACTTTATTTTATCTATTAATAATTGAGTATTAACATTAAAAATATCAATCGCTGAAATTCTTTTTTTAGACGTACCAAGTCATAAACAACGAAGTTGTTTTTTAAAGTAACTGGAAAGCAACTTTTTGAAAAAGTCAACAGTTAGAGCATCCTTGATATCTAAAAAAGGCTCCATACTATTTTTACTTTTTATTCTTAATTATTACTGTTCCCATTATTTAATGATTGATTGTTTTTATAATATGAAAAAACATAACACTGGCGAATTGAAAGGCTAGACAATTCAAATTCTCGTAAAAAATATGATTTCTTCGTACCTGTTTGAAAGTTGAATCTCTCCCTTCAGAATCTGCAATAAATGCTTATTCTTAGTTAAGAAAAATATTACTCACTCATCGCTCACGCAATAAGAGTTATAAAAGAAAGATCTGACTCATTGTTTGTATTAGATGAGTGATGTCATGTTGGTGCAAGTGTTAAACGTTTCAGAAAGCAGCTTTGAAAAGGTGAGCAAAGTTGGCCGAGATTGGAGAGGCTGATCCAATTTCTGCTGGGAAATTACATTTTAGCGGATATGGGACCCATCAATCCCTAAAGGTCACACAGGAGCATCATGCGACCTTATATAACATGTAATTTCTCCCCCCAATAGGTTTTTCTGTCAATCATTTTCAGAGCCTATAATGGTCTTTCCCCTATAAATTTATTTTACAATCGCCGTCTAGATCGGTTACAAATGATCAAATCGATCGGAAATTCTAAAAATAAATTTAACTAATAAGATTACCCTGTACAGTCAAAAATAATAACGGAAAGTTTCTGATGAAAACGAATATTTTTGGCGCATGATTAGCTATTTGCATTGATTGCATTTCCGTTGATTGATATGATAATTGAAAAATAAAATGAGATATTTTAGGAAATATATATAGTTTTTACACAATCATTAATTACTATAAATATAATGAACACATTTGGAGTTCCCGGCACGCACTTAGACCATCTCTCGATATTGCTCCTTCAGTTATACGCTATTTATTTTGATTACATGAACAGCACGCTCTTAATACATACAAAACACTACCGATATTTACTCTTGTGTTCCATGCTACTTATCCTAGCGATTGGTACCTACCCTATCCCCCAAGTTTCGTTTTAGACAACCATGTTGCATGGTGTCTTTTAGAGAGAGACGCCTAACGTTTTCTCCCTCTTCAGCTTAGAGCAATCAATTTATGAATGAATATAGCGAAAAATGTTGACCAAAAAAACCTTAATTAAATACAGCTCCTATGATATGCCTTTGTAAACTATTTCTATTGTTGGCTCCCAAAGCGTAATTTTTAGTGCATTTAAAAAAAACCTTTTGAGTTATTGTTTATATAATTTTCTTTAATAGCGTCTGAAATGGGAAGTGAAAAAGTTAGCGTAACGGAACCGACTTTTACAATCAGAATAATCAGCTGAATAATGTGCTGTGGAATGCACTATTAAAACTTCAGACAGTACAGGAAGGCAGGCTGACAAGAAAGATGTGCACCAAGTACTCTGCCCATTTCAAGGTGAACCTTTATCTACGGTCTTGAGATAATACTAACAATAACTAATGATCATGACAAGATTACCATTTAATATAATGATAAGTTTCCATTAGAGACTGACAAGCAGAAAAGCACATATTATATATAAAGATCATTTTTTTTGTAGACATAAAATAATAAAGTTTACTACATACACATCTGCAACAGAACATGGCTGAACGGAAGCTGACACAATACCGATAAAGAATGATATGATATATACATATACTGATATAACTACAGTTGACTCACCTGACCGACTGAAGATATGGACTCTGTAGACTTCCCCTTCCCACTGTCATCTGTAACGCATACAAAATATTAACTATGTATATTATTGTGGAGTAATCATCCTGTATCTTAGCCCCTCTGATTGGCGGATCCTGGCCAATGATATTGAGGTATGAGGAGAATGGTAATAGGTGACAGCGCGGGAATATTGTCACGTAGTATTATTGCCTGAGGCCTACTTAAAGGCTGCGTCGAGGTTATTCGGTTATGTGTTACATGTAATAAACATATTACATTGCACATATTGCACACCGGAAAGAAAATGCAACATTTGAGAAAAATCAACTTAAAGAATACTATAAAACTTATATTGAAATAGTATAATATAAGTATTTATGGCGGTAAATTAAAATTAGTGAATTATATTATATGGTAAATTATTTTGCTCCGCTCTCGTCGAACGTGAGGTCTTTGAGTTATGTCATGTTTCTTCCTTTCTAATAAAAACTCCCTCCTAAAGCCATAATCTTCCTAACCTACATTTATAATTGCATTATCCGAACTACGCACTTTCCTCTCCTCTGGAAACATTCCATTGTCCTATTCGCCAAACCCAGTAAACCACCCAATGACGCCTCATCTTACCGTCCAATTAGCCTACTCCCTATCCTCTCTAAAATATTTGAAAAACTCCTATTAAAACGTCTACTTCCAATTGTTGAATCCAAAATCCTTTTTCCTACACACCAGTTAGGTTTCCGTCTACCTTCGCGCTGTTGATCACATATCCTCAGCCCTTGAAACCAAACAGTATTGAACTGCTGCCTTTTTGGGCAAAGATCAAGCTTTTGTCAGGGCCTGTCACGCAGGTTTGCTTTACAAGCTTAAAAGATATTTACCACAGATCCTTTTCCTAATCCTACAGTTATACCTTTCAAACCGCTTCTTCCAAGTCCACTGAGGATTAGAATATTCTAATGACTATCCCATAAAAGCAGGAGTTCCACCCAAGGGTCCCATCCTCTATAACCTATACACCGCTGATGTTCCCCTCTACCCCCAATACCTTCTTGGTTACATTTGCAGATGACACTGCAGTCTTGTCATCCCACTCAGACACCGATATATCATCCCATAACCTTAAAAGACACCTTGATGAGATCGAGCATTGATGCAACCATTGGCGGATTAAAGTTAATGAAGCAAAATGTTCCCACATTATCTTCATCCTCTGCCGCAAATCTTGTCCACTAGTTTATTTTAATTCCATTCCTCTCCCTGTATCCCAGTTAGTACGGTACTTAGGCATCTCGGCAAACGCCTGACTTGTAACCCACATACGAGGCTAAAAAGACAAGAACTAAACAGACGCTTTGAACAACTGTACAGGCTACTTCAAAGAACATCCCATGTCTCAATAGAAAATAAATTACTAATCTACAAAGTTATACTTAAGACAATCTGGACATATGGAATAGAGCTATGGGGGACTGCAAAAAAGTTAAACATCAAGCGTATCCAATTCTTTCAATCAACAAAAGTCCTGAGAACAATAGTAAATGCCCCTTATTACGTCAGCAACAAAACCCTTTATAACGATCTTAATATACCTTACATTCTCGAACTCATCCCTTCAAAGTTCATGAAATTCCATAGTAACCTGTCCAACCACCTTAATCCCCTAGCACAGTCATTGCACTGCACTACTCATCCATATAATCCCATTTGGAGACTGAAACAGCAGTGGCCTCGCGACCTGCTATAAATGCGTAACAGTGGGAGTCCTGGCAATGCCCAGTTTCTCCAATCATCTAATAAAAAGTGTTTTTTTTCTTTTTTTATGACCCCTCAGGTGGATAAATTGAGATAAATATGAGTGGCTTATCATGTGCGTTGGGGCACTTCACATATATTTTTCAATGACGTAATCTCAAGATTGTCATTTTTTGAGTTGTGTCACTTTTTTTGCCGGGTTGCGATCAATCTTATCTATATTCAGAACGTTGCAAGGGGTGGGTTTTCATAACTTTTAAACTTCAGTTCTGTATCGTATCGTACCGACCGATTGGACAACTTCCTTATTATTTCCCAGGAACAGCCACAAAATATTTTTTAAAGAAGAAAAGAAAGATCTTTTTGAGTTTTTTTTAGATATAAACTGTATCTTGGATGTATGACATGTACCATACACACATACCTGTCAAAACATTTATGTTCACTTTAGTCCTTCTTCAAATATGTTAAAGAACACCCTAAATAACAGTTTTCAATTAATGGCCAAACATTATGGTTATTACTTTTAACAACCGTGGATTCACGGGAATCGGATTCAGGCATATTATACCAAATAGATTAGAACTAGAATTCCTACGTTTTAGCTCTCAAGATTATCAGACATAATAATATGTTAGGAGTTACTGCAATTAAAATGCAATCAGCTAGTATATGAAAAACCGGTATCTACACATGCTAAATTAAATACTCATGTGATTCTTCTGCCATATAAATCTATAATTCAATATATAAGATCTATCATTGAAATTGTTTACCCACTATATTTCTTAATTGAAAAGTACAAGACATTGTAAATATAATTTATGAAAATATTTTACATTCAATACAGTGCTATTTAGCGACGAGTTGATTTTTGAGTCGGGCCCGGACAGCATAATTCTTGGAAGATATCATCTCTAACTATATTATACACCTTATGTACGTTATATTCAACTATATAACCTCAACACACAAAAGCTTAACTAAATATTCCAAGAGCTCTCATTCGGTATAATGAATTTGGAGAGTTATAGTTCAATATTTAATAGTAATATTTTATTCTCTTCAATTCGAAACCATTTCCCATATACAATGCTGTTAGATACCTAGGTTTTTATTTGGACAAAATGCTGACTTAGAACCCTCACACGCGACTTATAAGACAAGAATAGGCAGACGGTTTAGACAGTTATACAGACTACTTAACAGAAACTCTAAACTAATACTAGGAATAAACATAACATACACAAACAGTTGTTAAAACCAATCGGAACTTACGGACTAGAACTATAGGCGACAACCAAACCTCCAAACATCAAACGAATCCAAACATTCTTATCTAAAGTCCTCAAAACTGGAGACTAATGCACCTTTTTACATTATAAAGTCACCCCTTCACAGTTATCACCATGTTCTAACTCACCTTCTGCTTATACCCTCAAGTTTTCCCAAAATCTACAAAAACCTATCCACTCATCCAAATCCTGAACTCCTTATCCCTTAACACTCATCCTTACAATTCTCCTAGTCACCTAAAAAACGTTGCCAATAATTTTATTGTAAATAGATAAGGGGAGAATTTATGGGGTCCTGGCGCTGGCCATCTTCCCCACTTATCCTGAGCTTCAGTGGCTCTCTTGCCCTCTCTCTAGTCTTCACCTCTTGAAGAAATGGTCGGAGGGGGGAGAATGGAAATTGAATATAACTGTGAATGAATTATTACATTATTTTTAAAAATACACGAGAAGGTTATCTATCGCTTCTGTTTTTGTAAAACGGGGGGTTTTGGAATGTAAGGTACTTGTAGAAATCAGAAGCTATCAGCTGAAGAAAATTAGTGATTATTGATATTTATTTTCCGTGAATGTATACATGAGTACCCTTTATACTTGATAAATAATTGGATAAAAGAAGGTCTTTAATGATATTATTAAAAGTTAAATAATTTCACAATCATTTCGCAATGTTCTAAGGGATGATTTGGAGAGTTGGTAAATCCTCATTCTGTTCATGCTGAAGGAAGGAACATGAAGAAAGTACATGCAAAAAGTTATTGGATGAAGATGTTGGGAAACCAATATGACAGAAAGAATGTGAGTGAGAAAAGAGGAGGAAGAAGCCGGTGAAAATTTGGTGAAAGCTGGAAGCTAATTAGAAACGGGACAGTAGATCTCGTGGTCAAGATGTTTTTGGACGAGGCATATGAATAGGATATGAGAAAGGGATAAAGACTGAATGTAAGAAATCAGATGACGTAGATTTGAAGTGTAGAAGCTGCTGTCAATTTTTAATTAGGGTGGTGAGAAACGGGATGCGTACTTTAGAATGGAGAGTACAATTTGATACATTGGATATTTTTAAAGGAAAGGACTGGCACATTGAATTTTGCTTGATTACAGCTGAAGTTACTTCTAGTCCGCACGTCATGGCTTGTTTAAACTTACACAGTAATTCAAAGTTCAATGGATGAAAATGGTGTAACTACTGACCAAGATGTTTATAATCGCATCGAAAGGTCTAACGAGGCCTGCATCTAGGTCCTATAGACAAATATAATACGTACAAAAGTGAGACTGTACAATACTAATGTTAAGTTTCTCCTTCGTGTGTCTTGGATACTTGGAAGGTCGCTAAAACAGTTCCCTGAAGATCAAAGTCTTTGTGAACCCAACCAGACTTGAGAAAGAGGCGTTTGACGTAAGTAAAAGTTATCTAACAAACATGATATAATTTCATTGCCAACATTTGTTGAGGCATAGATCTCACTACTATTAATAATTATTAGCTAAAGAATAAATATACTCATTACATGGCAAGGTAAATATGCAGAGCTAAGTAAGAGTACCCGACCCGAGTTTGGGGTTCACGTATCGGTCCAGCGACTATATTTTTTCTTTGGGTAATGGATTGGTAACAGTGATTAAATTCTCCTATTCTCATTCAAAATTGCGAAATTCTCACACTCCTCCCCTTTAAAAATAGAACAAATTTACAATACCTAGAAACCATAAAAAATAGTACCATCAAGCCAATAGCTTAACAAGCTTTGATACACACATAAATAAATTAGACCACACCCTCCACTTTCGCTATTATCTGTAAAACAAGTCATTTCCTGCCCTCTTTCCCTCTATAGCCCTAGTTAAGTGATTTCTTCCCGGATAGCGAAAAATAAATGTTTTATGATTGCCGTTACGAAATTGTTTGATCTACATCGAATAAATTTTTTATTATTATTATTATTATATAATGTGTGATTGGCAACTGCAACATTGTAACAAGCAAATTACGTTGTGGTAATGAAATTTAATGTGCAACTTGACTTTTTGAACTTAACATACGGCCTTTAGGACATTTTGTTGTTAGTCTCTGACCAGGAATAGAAGACAAAAGTTGGGACATGAAAGAAACTTACAATATATTGTGCAAAGGAAGAAAAGTGAAACATTTTTATAGCAATTATACTCAGAAATTGGAGGCATTTTGAAGTCTTTAGGAAGTACATATTAGGATAGGAACATATAAATGTGATGCAGAGACTTTTCTTTGACCTTAAACGTACTGGTGGATTTTCGTAATGTGTGAAATATTCTCAGAACCCTAAAGTCCTTTAGGGTAAAATTTTAAAGTAAAAAGAAAAAAAATTCTTTATTGCTAAATAGAGGTAATAGTAATTTGTTTCTTGAGTTAAGTTTAGTCAATTTTATCTGTCCGTGTATTATACATTTAAGCTATAAGAACGGCACACACCTGTTGGAAAAAATCATTTGGCCTAAGAGCTAACTGGGAAGCACATTGTTTGAATAGTAAATATTATGTTTGCTGATTTCATACGGTTGGATTTTACTCCCCACCTTTGAAACCTTGTTTCTAAACAAGTAACTAAATACCGAAGGATTGAAGTCTGAGCCGAATAATACAGTATCACCAACATAAGAACTAAGAGATTTTAGAAGAAGATCTGAAGTAAATATAATTTATTCCATTACTTAGAACCACTCCTTGGAGAACACCTTTCAATAGTGAAAATTAAGTTTAAAGAGCCGTAACTCAGTAAAGTAAAAAATATCTATTGGGAAGATAAGACTTATATAGATATTAAATATGGCCAATGCCATTCTATTTTTTAAAATTTCCACTGAAATATTCAGTTACGAGCTTTGTTGAAAGTTTTATTGTCGCCCAAAAAATATATAGGATTGTCATAGGAAATCCTTCAAGAATATGAGATTCATACATTTATAAGGGAATATATTTAAGTCAAAATCATCCACATTTCAATTTTATCTCGGACCAAGACAATTTTTAAAGCAATCTATTATCTTTATTTATCAAGTGTTCAATTTATTGTCGGTATCGATGTTTTTTTATATACCTTTTTCTAACCTATAAGTAATTCCTTGTGATGTTAATAAAAGGGATGCTATATTACCACTGACACCGCTTGTAACCATTGATGGCTAAGATAAGATAAAAATATAAGATATGATTTATAGATGAGATATATCTTACCTGACAAGGATATTAGAGATATCTGCTTGACGATCTCACTGTTGAAGTCCCTCTTCTCAGAGGTGATCTTCCTCTCAATTTTGTTCCCTCTGAAAGTCTGGACGGTTTCCTTAGTTAGTGTTTCGAATTTCTTATCGGTCTGAAAACATTACAAAATCAGATATTTTAATCAGTATTAGTGGAGTCGGTGTACTACAAACACTGCATATGTCACATATAATGGTGTAGAAGGATAGATTTGAATGTTAGGAAAAGTGTGGTTATGGAGCTCATTCGTCAATATTATTTCTTCTTCTTTAGCTTCCCTCTTTAGTGCCCTAGAAATTTCATTTCGGCAGCGGTGATTCTGCTCTCCTGTCGGTCTGTCAATATCCAACTCTCAGCTCCATACAAAAGTATGGGCAGATATACTGTCTTGAAGATGTGTAGCTTCACATCTTTGTCTACTTCTCTCTCCCCTACCACAGTGTTACATATCTGGTAGTAAACTGTCACCACTTCTAATTCTTCTCCATTACAGTATATGTGGATATCTTCCTTCTTTCTTCCAACTTGCAGGATCTTACTTTTGTTGGTATTTATAAGCGTCCCTTTTTCACTTATTATAATATTATTTACTTTGCAAAAATCACGAATTGCAGTAAATACACTTCTGTGTATTCTCACACACAGTGTACGTGTACTCACACGTCACGATTCGTCAGAAAAATGTTTTCAAACAGTACACTATTTTTCCACCATATCGAATAAATTATCTTTAAGCAACCATAATTGTATCCAATTTATAGCATACTCAACGGCTACAATTTTGTAACCCCATTTCTGAGGTAACTGTATGTGAAAATGATTATTTTCTTGTTATCATCGTGGTTCACTTGTACATAAGCTACACTTGTGCCTTTCCCACAATCACAAGTTCCTTTTCCGTGGCGCAGTGGTTGGCGTGCATGACTGCTAGCGGAAAAGTCCCCCCTCCCTCACCCAAAGTACTTTTAGTGTCTGGTCGGGATCCGCTCTGAGGTAAAGAAGTAGCTGGGTAAAGGGTGCGGTTTATAAGAAATAGAAATAGAATCTGATAGGGCTCACTACCACTAACTTATTCAGCGCTACATGCAACCTTGTTTGGATTTCACGAACAGATGCAGCATGGATTTAATTTTGAATTTCTTATCTTAATAAAAGTACATATTATAAAATTATGCCATGAATGTATAAACTCTAAGACTACATGGGCTGGAGGGGTGCAACAAAATATTTACATGCCTACCACGCCGGAAGCCCTCCCAACCCACGGCCACAACGTTGCTCATACTAACGACTTGCGTTAATTAGAGGCGATGCGGACCAGTGAGCCTATTGTTATACTTCACCAGGATTAAATTTGCCCTTGTGACCAATAGCCAAATAGAGGCTTCTGGTCTTAGATCGCAGATTTTAGAACTTGAGTAATCATCATATCAGAAAGTGGTGTTGAAGAATATGCGTGGATTAACGTCTTAGGTTGATGTTAGATGCTAAGATGTTAGATTTTCATCAAATTCACTGATGGCAGCGTTTCGAAGTAATGTCCTGATATCCTGATAACGATACAAGAGAGACGTAAAACAAAATGTGACAATAGTTATTCACAACAGTATATGAGTAACTTAAAAAGATTATCCAACGGTATAAATATTTAACAGATATTAGTAAGAATATCAATCTAAAGAAAGTATACGATACAAAGTAAATAAAGCCACACAATGTTTAATATATCTCCTTCTTTTCTCGTTATCACGAATTTATGCAAACGGTGTATGTGGAAACGTTTTCCAGTGCTAAATTTGATGAAAATATAATATCTTTCTTTTATTGGCCAAAGATTAATAAACAACCCACTCATTTCTAAATTCACGTCTAACAATGAACTCCCAGTTGATGCCAGTTTAAGGCAATGAAGAATTTTTCTTTCTTTATAAACCATGTATTTTTTTTACGATAAAAATGTCCATGTCTATCAGACCCGATGAGTGTCAGACCTACTAGCGTCACTTTTTATTTATTAATTACATCAATTTTATTTTTACCGACTAAACTTTGATTGAAGAAATTATAAACTAAATTGAATATTGGCTTGGTTCTGAGCCGTAACTATAAAAATATTGGAGAAGATAAAACTTAAAATGCCTTAAAAATTAAGGAAAAGTGTTTGCTCATTACATATATCAATCTATTTCTCTAAGATATGCCTGTTGAAAGGGGAATAACCATGGGCATCTTTACTATTTCAGTATCCTTACCGAAAATAATGAAAATGGCTATTTCAGAGGAAACAATGTGTGAACCATATTATTGTACAATTTAATAATCAAATAATTATGTATGATATCTATACATTTACCTTGAATCGCGAGTCTACAAGGGCCCAAGAGCAGAGCCTCTTAAGCCAGGTCTCTAATGATTGTGTAATAATAAATGATTTTGAATAGTATGGGTTATCTTTTAAGTACAAATATATTTCCAAACTTTGGCTGGAGGGGTGTACTTATTATGAAATTTTACAATTCATATTTTTAGTCTTCTTTGAATGCTTGCTCTAAAGTCATGCACTAATATTTCCCCAAACTTAACTAAGAATATAAAAAAGACCCACCTTGGATATCCGGAAGGTGGTTGACATTTTGCTCACAGAAGCAGAAGGCACTGGGGAGGTTCGAAGATGCCTACTGACCACCAGCGGCACACACTAGTTGTGCATGCAAGAAGTGGGTTAAACGATGACACTATTGTGTGCCAGTGTTGATGCCCTGTCGGCCAATGGAGGCTCGCTCTAAGGCGACTACTTTGTAATTCAGGCCTTGACATCTCATCATAGAGGCGGGTGTAACTGGCAGCATGTTAGGGCGGATCATGAACTAGGATGTCATTCATCATCTCGCACATATCGTATCGGTTGTTTCGGATATTTGTAAAAATAAGTCCTTCGCTCAATATCTCATGACGAGGTAAGGATAATCAAGTTGCCACTGTAAACTAAATACATATTTTCATCCTCGAGGCTGAGTGAACCACGACGAGAACCTCACACATTAGAAGACATCTATCTATCTATGGCAACCTATACATTTTTAGGTTATATTACATGAGCGAAATCTGAAAGAAACACTTTAGTATCGTTACCATGAGTAACATATGCTCATTACGTACTTGCTAAGGATTAAGGGCTTGAAGCTTTTCACATCAAGAAGTCCGAAGGAATAATTTTTCATGTAGGTTTGAATGTATGAGCAGGTACTATAATATTCTAATAATAATAATACGAAACACTCGCATTTCGAAAAAGTAAAATTTTTTCACAGTAATCCTTTAAAGTCTCCATTTTTTAAATTATTTTTGTTTTACACCGTGTCTATACCCATTCAGGCATACTCAGGACTGTGTATGAAGTAAAAAATATTAGCGAGACTAATAGTCCTTGCATCTATTAGTCAATGGCAGTTGGGATTTAAATAGGAAGGTACAGACAGATCGTTTACAAAGTAAACAAAGCAGTCAATTTTTATTCTTGTGAAAGGCTTCATTTGGATTCCTAGGGCATTTAAGATTCGAGTTGGCAATTTCTATTACTCATCGGTTCCAGAGCTGCCGATAACTGGCTACTATGAATACAAAACACCACTAAATGATGTAACATTAACATCTACGGCGAATAAAATTTCTCTTAAAATAACTCCTTTAAATAAGGAATGAAATATGTGCTTCTTACATAAGATGATAAAATTAAGGCCGTTACAACCAATACTGCCGGACTGACATACTGGTAAAGTCAAATGTTCATAATAATATCTCTGCATATAAATGTATGTATGTACAGATACTTCTTTTATGGACAATTGTATGTTGCTTGCTCAAGGTTAGGTCCAACAAAGTATATATTTATTTTTGCTATTAAAGGTGTGTCGGGCTCGGGTTTATACCTGAGTATCCCCAAAGTGGGGAGGAGACGCCCACCGCGGGCTAGGGTCGCTACAACCTCTTAGCCGCCGTCCGGCGAGCGCCCAGAAAGAGATAAGGCGGGCGGACCTGTGGTCTTTCACCCTGGCTGCCGACCTAGTCGGCGGGTAGCTTTAATTCGCTTTTAATCTGACTCCATAAGATCTTTAGAAGGTGTGTGTGCCCCGACAAAGCACTATGTTCAGGAGAAGAGCTACAGGGTAGGTTTATAGGTAATTTATGTGGTCTTGGAATGACCACGAATTCACACTCGGTATGTAAGGGTAGGCGAAAACCGTCTGGATCCCAAAGGCGAGTGTGAACCGGAGAGAAGCAGACTGGATTGCCATGGGAGATACTGCTGGTAAAATTTGCAGGGCAACGGCACCCGTCGTCCGCGAGGGAGAGGTCTCTCCCAAGGAGGTGCTAGTTTTAGCGAGACGAAGGAAGAGATTCCCACTAGGAAGGTGTGGGGTCTGACGACGCCGGACTAAAACATAGCGAGGTTAGGAGAGAGATGCAGAGGTAGTTGAATGAGAAGTCCATGGTTTTGAGAAGAGCAGCAGGCGCCAGTGCAGAGAGAGAGAGGAGAGAGTAGTGTTCCAAGTGAAGGTCCGATTAGTTATGTTTATTTTTTTATTTTTTTATTTCAAAACCCCTTTATTGATCAAAGTTTTACAATTTACAAATTCTCGATTACAGTTTTTTCCTCTTACTGCATATCTGCGTATACATTCGAAGGAGGGTAGAATTGCAATAACAATTTTCTATTTGAAGTTAAAAGTATGTTAATTTGGCCTGAGGCCGAGGCTTATATAGGAGGCCAGCCAGTAGGGTGGGGATAACTCCTCACCTACGACTGTCTCCCCCACTACTTCAGTCCCTCCTCCCACTCTCACTGACTTCA
Source organism: Acanthosoma haemorrhoidale (assembly GCA_930367205.1). Classification (NCBI taxonomy): domain Eukaryota; kingdom Metazoa; phylum Arthropoda; class Insecta; order Hemiptera; family Acanthosomatidae; genus Acanthosoma; species Acanthosoma haemorrhoidale. The sequence goes on from OV884011.1 coordinate 82,780,821, forward strand.
TAACCTTTATTAAACATAATGAAAATAGTGATAGATATGATCTGATCGAGAAGAGGGTGACTTATAATTATTTGTAATTAAGAGGTGGCCACAACAAGGTGAAACTAAAATGTAGTTTATAATCGATTTTTGAGTCAAATTAATATTATAGTGAATCTGGAAAAGATTTTACTAAACAATTTACTGCTTATATACTTATATTCTAAATCACCTTAAATAAAATTACTTTGATTTTACACTATAGGTAGAATCCATTGGTTTTCCTGCCTGATAGGTAATTAGGATACATAAATAATCTAGTAACACAGGGTGTGTAACGTTTGTTTGTACGAAATATACTCTGGAAAAACTGAACGCATTTTGAAAATTGATAAGTTTCTTACACTGTCCGTAATCTCAAAGGCTGTGCATCTAATCATTAATTTCTTTAGTGAATTAGTTTAGGGGATGGCTAATGAACTTTTATAAGGAAGGTAATGAAAATAGTCTTATTGCATCAAGATTTCCATGCGGAAGAGGTCGCGGGCAAAAGCCAGATGTTACTTAATACACACGCCAAGACTTAATTACCTTTGCGATTATTTCAAGGGGAAGTCATCGATCAAAATATCGATTTTTATTGAAATAATTCATTGGCTTCCAAGAATTTAAGGAAAGGTAAGTTGGAACAGACTGGGTGAGGTATTGCGGGAGGGGTAAACACAACGCCTGAAATTTAAGTCGTCTGGCCTAACCCTAGCTTACTTATCACCTCATTCAATAAAGTATATTCTAAACCGAAAATTTCTTTATACAATATAAATTATTTCTATAAAAATAATTTAGCCAATCCAATCCATCTTTTTTTTTTTTTTAATCTAAGATTATTTTTTAACATTTTTCCCGACTAAAGTTTTTAAAATCTATCACGAACAAAATATTTTATTCTTTAATTAAGTAGAAAGTAAAAGTGATCAATAGTACTTAAAATTAAATTAGTCCCTTTAAATTGCTTAAGAAAAGCCAATCTACATCATACAGTCAACAGTTACGGTTGCGAATAAAGTATTAATAAGATTTGTTGTAATAATAATTCACTTAAGTCCCAATAACATATTATGAATGAGGACAGCGAAATCTTTAATTTGATAACCACTTACGAAATATGATAGGAAACTATTATTTGTTTATTTATTTTTTACTAATTTATTTATTGATTACCCTATATTATTTTTCCTAGAACTGGTTCTGTTTTTAGCACCATCGGGGTATCAAATAAAACTACCAAATATCAGACCTCTAAAAAATACACTGGACGATTTAAAGTTTCATAAACGATGCCAATGACAGCTGTAATGATCTTTTGTGATTATAGTTTGGAAAAAAAAATCCAAATTACACAAGATGTAATTATTAATTAGCGAACACAAAATGGGGCTTTGAACAAATATACTGCAACAAGGCACATCTAGGAGGCGGATTCTAAAGCCTGGTGGGATTTTGTTACTGTAAGAGGTGACCCCAAAAAGCCTCCAGTGGTCTCCGCTGAAGAGGTAAATTTCGTCTTTTACGGTGGGCTGTTTGAAAAGGCGTGGAATATCAGGAGGACCAACACCCTGAGAAACTACTTTACTTACTTACCATCGGTCAAGGATAGACTGAGGGCGAAGTGGGTCTTCCCCTGACTACTAGAGTTCCCAGGTGGTAGCGGAGCATGGCAGATTTCGATCCAAGTATTTTAAGCCTAAAAGATCTGCGGAGCCAAACTGCCCACATTGCGGGGATAGAGATACAGCAGAGCATGTCGTGCTCATCTGTCGAGCTTTAACATGCTTGATCGGCTAGTATAGCTTGGAAGAGTCAACTTGCCAATGCTGATAGTCGAGGAGGAGAATTTTTATCAGGGCCATTCTTATATTCGGAAATGGATAAAGGGGTCAGGGCAATTCACCATCTCCAGAATTGTGATGAAGGATGAACAGCCGTGATAGAGCGGGTGCTCTTCAAGAAGACATCGGGCCAAGACGGAGTGACGTGAATGTGGTCCTGGAGACAACCCCGCCTGGGACACAGATCTCGTGATAGGGGTTAGAAAAAAATATGTGTCAATCAGAATATTGGGATTATAAATTTTAGAAAAACGAATTCGAATAATAATGATAATTATAATTCCTCATTTTTTTTTATGGATACATTCTTCATATCTTCCCAATATTAATTGTATTTCCATGTAAAAACATGAGGGTTTTAGAAATTGACAAATTATCCAAACCCTCAAAATTAATAAGCATCGCAATTTGCTAATACAAAGGTGACGTTTATCATCCATCGCTGACACCCAAACTGCTGGCATTTGAAATTAGAGACAAGAAAGGAAAGAAAGAAAAATGTCTGCTGTTTCGGGCTATAATGAGAACAGTGACCTGGCCCGCCCGCCGTCTTGACTACCACTTTATCTTAGTTCTGGTGCCGACTGATTGATATTAGTCACAAGTAGGACAGTCTCCACCCCCAAAATTATCCCTTGATACGAATCCATTAGCTTTATGAATCCAATGTATGATAATATCCACTAAACTTTTGGGTTCCGTTTTGAAAAATAAGTATCAAGCCGATAAATAAAGTAAAAAAAAAAAAAAGTACTACGGATTCACATCCTCATCTGTTGTTAAGCACTTTATTTAAAGGGAATTTTTTATATGTATATTCTCTGTGGAGAAAACGTGCGATAAGTTGATTGTGGTTTTAAGTTAAAGTAGGATAGAGCAATGAAAACATTCAATGTAATTATAATTGATAGGCTTAGGAAAGAGAAGGACGATCTACCATAACATAATTGAATTGTTTTTATATGCTGCCCTGCATTATCTTGATTGCAGTAAAGCGATTAGTTCGCAGTACACGAGGAAAGGGGTGGATTAAAAGCATGCGATTGCCAAGGATGAGATACATCAGATTAGCTCAATAATGTTTACAATGGTTAGTAACACAATAAAAATGCGATTTCGCAAGTGCCAGGAGCTAAAGGAGTTCTGTAGGACCGAAGGTACCATCCAATGATAAACTATATTTAAATATTTACAATAGTATAATAGACAAAATCATAAGTTTCATGGCAGATATAAGTATGTTAAAACGGATATACATAGGTGTGTGTGTGTGAGAGAGAGAGACACTTAAGACTACCCTCTCCTAACCATTATGTATCATATACATTTTTGTATGTTCTAATATTTATATATATATATATATATATCCTTGATCCATTTCCTGGCTGGACCATCGTATCATTGCTCTTAAAGTCCGTCTGTAATTAGTTTCTCTTACACTCATGACATACCCATCGCTATCCCCTCCACCACCATAGTACTGTGTACTCACCCCATTGGTGACCTGCCCTACGGAATATGTCCTCTGCTCCTTCTTCCTGATCATGATGACCCTCGAGCTGCCTCCTGGCGTGAACTCGTGAGCGTGGACGGACGGCCGGTACCTGGACAGCTCCATGGCGGCGGTTGGTTTTATACGATCGCTCCCCCCTTCTTCAGGACGCCACTCCTCTCCTCTGTAACATCAATATAGATAACATTAACGGAAGTAATTCCATCATAAAATGATTCATTATTAGTTGTACAGTTTGATGAAAAAAAAGTAATCTTGTGTGATAAATCCTCATCTTTTAAACACGATCCTGTAAAAAGACACGTTATTATACGGTTTGCTTGTATGGAAAAATCCCTACGCAATACGATTCTGAAGCCTCATCGATCTCTTAAAAGTCAAACAATTAATTTCTTCGGTGTTAGAAAATTCATAGATACAATATTAAGTTTCCGAGAATCGATCTGTCAAACCAAGGTAATCTACAAGTTAAGTTTCATAACTTATCCTAAGTTGATTATATTCTAGATATTTTAAATACAATAAACACAAAATGTAAAGATAAATATAAACACAGCGAGAATCCACTGCTTGAAAATATTTCTAACATAGATAAAATGCACAAAATGAATGGGCTTAGGGCATAATATATTATAAAGATATGTTTTTCTATTACCAACAAGTTTTAAAATTCTTTTTTATTTTTGTCGTTGTTTTTTTTTAAAGTATATATTGGAAAAATCGATTTGATTTGATAGATACATTATTTCGTTTAGATTACATTAGTTAGTATCATTGCTCATATATTTGTTGTTTTTTTCTATACAAATCTTTATTGTGACAAAATTACAATCTGCCTTATTGGGCAATAAGTAATTGTGCTCAATGTTCTCATTCATATCATAATTGCAGTTCTTCATTCGCCCACTCATTCATACAGTATTTACAAACAGCCCAGAGACCTCCCAAATCCACTTGATTGTCACCCCCCCCCTCCCATGCGAAAGATGAAGCGGAGTCTTGGGAAGTCCCCCACGCTCCTCTCTCAACCTCGTCACGGGATACGAGCCAGTGGAAGCTGACCAAGAGCGCGAGAGCCACAGACGCTTGGGACATGTTTCTTATAAATTATAAAAATCTATTATAATATATTATTTTATATCAAAATTGTTTTTCACATCCTTTATGCGAGACGAATGCCAAAAAAATCAACTACAATAGGTACCTACTGTTAAACAAACGTTAACCTGTCATTACAGCTAATGCGTTTTGTTTTTATTATTGAAACTTCTTTATTGAGCTAAAATTACAATATGCCTTACCAGGCAATAAGTAATTGTAATAAATGTTCTCATTCAAGCTAATGAGTAAGGAGAAACAATAAATTCCAAATAGTTTTTAATAGTAAAAACCTAAACAATAACTTACAGAATTACAAGAAAACAACGGTCAATTTTTCTTTGATACGCACATCCATGTGCTCTTATGTATACATATTGTGTCTGTAATTCCAACAATAACAGTGGTTATTTTATATAAAATATTTCTTTGCGAAGGACAAAGTGCGACATTGTTCCTTTGGGAGTGTGTGTTCATCCCTAGTAAGAGTTTGTTCTGGTTTCCTATTTTCTTTCGGGAAAGACTATTAGTTGACATTTTAGTACGAATAAATTATCTGTTTGGTTGTATATGTACTGATATAATGTCGCCAAATGACGATCAGATCAATTTGATTATTTTAACGATGGCTATGTAGAACAAGCATACAGGCAGGACAACGAAAGATGGCTGTCCTGAACCTGTTTCTATGTCTTAGTTGACGCAGTTAAGTTAATTTTATTTTAACCTTTTGTGTATTTTTTTCTTTATAATGCAGTGGTTGTTCATTGTTCTTCATAGAGGATTTTGTCCCAGATTAATTTTTTTTTTAAATCTATCGATCTATTTAGGCATTGTGATTTTCCAGATATGTAGACTCAATCATTCGATTATTAAGCTCTTTTGTTATGAGAGTTTTCCGCTATTATAAAAAAAAATGTTTCCTTATTATTACTTTAATTTTGTCTCATGATTAGATATCAGGATTTGTAAATTGTCATTGTTGTATTGAAGAGCACTTCTCTTTTCTATGAATTCAGTTTCAAGTGTTTTTAAATACAGAAAAATGATCCCACTAGAATGACTCCTGTTTTTTTTTTGTTTTTTTTCCTCTGTTTTCGCCATTGCACTCCCGATAAGATTGCGCTAACGAAAATAATCCATCCATCATGTAAGGGAAAAAAAGTGATGCTACGAAATAAGTGTTCCTCCAATATTAAAAAAAATATTTCAGAATTGCGGCGCGTGAAGTGGTCAAAAAAACGGTTGATATAAATTTCTTTTAAGTGGTAGCGTCAGCGACGGTAAGAAGACCCGTAATTCTTTTTTACAAATATTAAAAATTAAGAAATATGAAAAAGTATATTAAATAATTAATTAAAGTCCTAGTTGGAGTAAAATTAAAAAGATAACATATTTCTGAGAAAGTAACAATTTATTTCTTGTTTTTCAAATTATTCCTTAAGAAAGTTATAACGTGAACAAAAATACGTGGTTTATTAACAAATATTTGTATTATTCTTGTTATTATTGCAAAATTGTAATATGGTATTGCAACATATTTACAACAATTCAACTATATATGATCCTTAGTCCTCTAGTATAAACAGAGAGTTATGGACTTTATTAGATAACGATACTGGGTGGAGCTCTTAACGATTGTCTTGACACTCGAACTCACTTCAGTGAATTTTGTATCGGGGCTATCAGATGTCATATCGTCACACGTGATCTCACCGTTTTATCTGTTATTAGCAATTATGTCGTAGAGATATGTTACATAACAGTAGGCAGCGTATTAGTCATGTGTGACATTAACACACAAAGTAGGTAAAGACAAATGGAAAAAAATTTCATTAATCGAAGGAATCTCTCTTTCGCAAGAAAAATTTAACTACACATGCAACTAACTGCAAAGGAGCAGATCATTTGTATTTATAAGACATTATCTAACGACTTAGTTCCCAGAGCGGTTTTGCAGGTATAAAATATTATTTAACAACCCTTTTTGACAAAAGAGAATTTGAAAAATCTATAATGTAAACAAAATGGGAACAGAACGAGGACAGTTAAAGAGCGAAGATGTAGTAATGCGTCTTTTGAAAATAGTACATAGAACACGAAGTTCGATAAGGAAAGCAATTGCTTTTTGAAGATTAATCAAGCGTTTGAAATTTAGTTACACGCGTTATAAACATATTTTTGAATATATATATTTGAACAAGATCTAGGCGAATAAACAATATTGCCAGATAGTCCAAGGGCGGTTTGGAAGGTTTCTTCAATGTGTATTTTAAGATGAAGAAAAAAATCAGTCAATATTTTTTTTTTATTCTGTTGGTTGTGGGGCTTCCCGCATTTTCAAAATATTAGTAGTATTGGATTAGAAGTATTAGATATTTGTAAATGCAGTGAAAATGGGGTGTTTTTTTAAAGGTATTATAAAAAGGATTTATTACGAGGTTAAATTTTAAAAAGGAGTTATGATGGTATCAATAGGCAGCATTTTAATTGTTAACCCAAACCAATTACTGAATTAACAGTTACATAAATGCCTCTCCAAACCGTTACCTTATTTGTTGCGTGCTTAATCAAGAGGAAACAATTCCAAAACTTTATATATTGTATTAAATAACTTCTGAGGAGTGACGTAATAAACCTTACACGTTAGAGAAATAATTTTTTATTTTATTACAATCGCAGTTGTGAAATATTCAGCTCTACAAATACGATTACGAATTAGCTGTTTGAAAGTAATTATAAAGTAAAGCCTTTTTGTTTAGATTGAAAAGCATAATAAGGAATGAAGGTTTAACCAAAGTAACGTAAGAAGCACACTACTTGAGAGAAAAGTATTTCAATGAAAGTTTGACTTCCTAACTTTTCACCACCAACAAAGAACAACAGAAGTCGCTTAATTTTCACAATAGGCTGTGATTGTTTGTTGAGAGGGCGCTGTAAGGTACGACGGCACTGTTTCACGTAATGGAAACAGAACAACTACAGTCGATAGTCGAGCTGTTTGAATTAAGCAAGTAATTAGACGATGTAGCTACAAAGAACGTGAAATTACTAGAAAAAAATTCTGTATTAAATCGTTGATTGGAGATTTTAAGGGTTTCGTTTGTTTTTATTTATTTATATGTTTATCTGTTCCGGTGATCGTAAGATCCCTAGTAAAATTAATAACACGTAATTAGATGTAATATTTGATGTAGAGGCCGTTCCACTTGATGGAAAGTGGAAAGGAAATAGCAACAATAGAGGCTTTTATTGTTTGATACTTCTGCGCAGTATTGACTTTTAAAAATATTGTCACCTAATTTGCTTATATAATGATCCTATCATTCGTTATAACAACTAAAAAGTAATCTCTAAGTAATAAAAATAGATTTATTTGTTGTTTTTTTATTTTATGGCTTTCGGAGAAGCCTCTGAAAAAGTCCTCTAGAGCGTAGGATGAAATTTCAGGTTAACGGGATCCTAGACTAAAACCAAAATGAAGTTACAACACAGAACAGAAGTTACAAACAATTAAACAATCATATTTTATAGATTTATCATAAAAAATCACAGACAGAAATATTGGAGTTTGCATTCCCTATTTTTAGTTATCTGTCCGCATCCTGCTTATCTTCCTCCGGTCTCGGCGGATATCTAGTCCTTCTGAATAGACTGTCGCCAGTCGTTTTAGTCAGTTGTGACGTCTTAATTGGCGAATTCCTAAAAGATACTCCCAACCTGTCTCTCACAAGGTATATATATATATATTACAGGGTCGCTTATATACCCCTTACAGCTACTTTTTATTGATTTTTTTTTATATTATTTTTACTACAGATTCCGAGAGAATAGTATGGGGAAATATTTTTAGAGCATTTCGCCTGCGGGTTTTATGATAGTGGTCATACAAATGATACACTTCTACTTTGTCTAAAAATAGTAGGTTTTCTATAAGTATTTAAGAAACCCGGACTCCCATGAGTAAATTCTACTTACACCGCATTTATTTCCTTTAAGTTTATCCCTGCAGCCGATCCTAGGTTTGAGATGGTCAGAGGGTGAAAGTAACGCGTTGGATGCTTAACACATATTTCCATTAATCCATATGCTTAACACATAACAGACAAGAACAATCCATTACTCAAGCCTAGATTCACACTTAAAAAATAACTCCTAGTTTGAAGAGAATTTCAATACAACATTATCTAAAAAATTTAAAAAGACAAAAAATTCAAGGAAGACTATAAAAGCTCTGAAAGATCATGTTTAATTCTTAATATTAGTTGTAATGTGTTGGTAAATTTACCAATAGAATTATTAAGACATTAACAAAGGCTCTTTGTTAACGTTGTTATTTGCAGGCTCAAAGGTTGTGTAGTTTTGTAAACGTTTGTGATCTTTATGGCACCAAAGAAAAAAAATAATGTAACTTCATAATTACATTTAGTAATATAATTCCAATAAAGATACATTGTATTGTCCCGGTGATGAACACAAGCGCTACCTATGAACACGCACTGACGGCTCACAGTTCCCAGGATCACCGCTAGATCGCGCATCTGTGTACAGCTAAAGTCGATGAAGCCATCTAGAGCATCTACTTGTAAATGTTTACCTCCCATCTCAGCCATCTGTTGACGGTGGGCAGGTCGGCCAGAAAGTAAATATTTACTTTATTCGGATAGTATATTATAGGAAAATTTATTTTACAGCCTTGTCAAACATTTTTATGAGCTTTTTTTAGGGTTGATTTTTTTTTTTTTTTTTTGAGCCTAAGTTATTGGTTGCTTTGGTCTATTACCTCAGTACAAATTCTTTTTCATCAATAAAAAACAAAACACATTCGGACGAAATTAGAAACATCAAATAAAACCATCTCTGCCTAACCACAGTCATGTTTATTTCTTTTACCTCGTCCTCAAAAGACTGATATTAATAAAACACTAGACTTCGAAGGTAGCATCAATTCGATATATTACAAAAGAAACATATTGACTTAAGGTGAATCAACATTAACACAACAATGCACTACAAGAAAATGAAGATCTATAACACTTTGTACGGAACAAAACAAGACATCCAATGTAACTTAGAAATAAATATAGCACTTGAGGTAACTTACTTGAGGCTTCCTTATCTACTCCTTCAAGGAAGTACAAAACCTTAAAAAACCACCAGAGAAACTATGTTTTTGTGTTTGAACTCAATACGTATTTGAATAATTTAGTATATATTTGAAAGACTGTTTTATTATTATTACCACAACGAATCCAAAAGTTTGACTGTATAAACCAACTTAAAATTAAGAAGATGACTTGAAAACGATAATTTTTTATTATACTTCATTAGAACTATCAAATGCAAGAGGCCCTAAACTTAATTTGATTTGAGATTAAAATCTTAGTCTATCCTATTCACTCACACAGCTTTTTTGAAAATATCTACTATATTAATACCAAAAATTGATTTACTTTTTTTATCAATTTTTATACTCTTAGATGAAACAATCAATACATCTGAATCGTGCATTAAATAAAAAATCAAACTAACAGCGAGTTGAATGATGCAACAGTTCGTGCTGACAGGACTATTCAATTGGCGTTTCATTCATCACAGGGCTTTGCGGATGAATGACCCTGCTGGCTGGGTACTTTAAGCAAAATGAATAAGGTATAATACCAAGAGCTATACATTAAGTCCTTTATTATCCAGCGAAGAGTACTTTCTACAAGGAAATCTACCTCTTCGTCTTCCGACTCAAAGCCATTGTTTGTAAGTCGCTGACTCCCAGGACGTCAGAAGACGACATTGGAGACCTCCGGCAGTCAACAGGATCGCTTATGGAGATGAAAGGACAGAAATATCAGACTTTATCAATGGGTGTCCTTTATTGAAATCCATTTCTTGATTCTGCTCAATGTACATAGAAAGATACTTTTGCACTTCCTGTAAGTCTCTAAGATCTTTGCTGAATAGAGTAGGTGCAAAGTTGAGTAAGAATAATTTTTACCTTTACTTTAACTGTCTTTATTCCTTTAAGTAAAGGGAAGGGTGGTGCAGGGATGAATGAATGTAAAATTTATAGCATTGCAAATATTTTACGTAAATATAGTCGTTTGAATATCATGTATTTAATATTTTATAATATTTCCCCCAAGAAAAAATATTCAACCGCTCCCCTTCTTTACCCTTTAAAAACTTAAAATCCCATAAATTTTTATAAAAAAATAGTTCAATCGATTTGAAAGATCTATATAAAAACATACCATGTACTTGGACACGATATAGTAACAGAAGTTTGTTTAACTATTTTAGGATTCCTACCTAACAAATAAATCGTTATATCACCCACCAAAGAAAAAAATCCCACGGGTCTATTTTCTGACTAGTTAGAAGAATTAAATAATCAGTCCCAAGACTTACTTACTTCATAATGAATCTAATTAGGTGTATAATTGAAATAACTTTAAAATTATAAAAACACCTTTCCACGACTCATAATTTACTTTAATTGTTTCAAAAAAGCGCTTTCGAGAGTGAAAAGCGTGGATGTCAATGGACATAATTTAATGTTGAAAAATATGTTATTGTTTTAGGAGATTTAAATATCCCACAATTATTGGTATTCAGTAACTGAAGATAACAGCTTAGAGCTATAGAAAGCAAATTTCTTTGCTATGCCACTTTGCACAGCTGGGAATGGTGATTTCTATAATATTTGGAACAACATATCGCAGTTGCATAAGAAACATGTAAGGGAAGCTACATAGAACGTTATTCAATCAAAAACCTGATTTCATACCGAGTTAAGGTAACAAAGTATTCAAATTATATTTGAAATCTAATAATCACGATGTCTTCTCATTATATTTAGATTTTTCAGACCTAAGTATGGTCCATGTTTAAAGAAATAAATTTCACGTTCGATTACGTAATCCACAGTAACAATTTTCCTAGCTGGATGGAAAATGTTGCCAGTCCACTTTAATTAATAAAATATTTGCAACTAAGGTGACAAATGATTATTGCTGAAGTCATTTGAGGCGAGTAACATTCTATTTGACCAGTCCTAAGAAAATTTCTAGAATTTTGGAGAGAATACTATTAATTTCGGTATCATTATTTATCGTTTTCCCGTAATTACTTCAAACTGAACTGAATTGATGACGACATAGAATCAGAAGTAAGAAGGGATCGTCGGAAGTCCTGCCTGATAAATGCTTAGTAACCAGTTTCTTTCACTTATAAAAGGAGTGGTAGGTTTAATTAGATAAGTTTTCTTGTGCCGGTTCAAGGGTCGGTCATTGTTTTGTATTCTACGATATCATAGCTTTATTGCCGAGATCGATTTGGGGAAACTTCAATTTGAAACAGTGTAGGACAATTCGTCTGTATGATAAAATTAATTTGAAATTTTACATTGGATATCTGTAGCTATACTCAAAAAAAACAAAAAATGATAGTTTAAAATAACTCTTTGCGTAACTTTTAAAGCTATCTCATCACAGTTCAGAACTCTTTAACATTCACAATTAATTTTTCTTTTAAGGATAAGAAATCATTAAGATTTAATTTTTAGCCGGTAGAAAAAAACCTGGATCTTTCCATTCATCTGAGAAAATTTAAATTGTTTGTGTGACGTTTTAGATATTAAAGTTATCAATTTTTAAGCCAAGATGAATAACAAAACGACGCATTTATGATAAAAAGTTAAGAGTAGCTTTTTTAAAATCGTTAAAGTAATATTACTTGAGTCCACCGAAATCACACAATATTTCCCTACCTTTCTGTGCAATTTATTTGGTTTCTAGTAGCAAATATATATTTCACGCCATAAAATATAATCATTGCTATAATAGAAACAATAAGGTGGCAATTAAATTTTATTAATTTATTTTCCCAATTAGTTTTTGATGTTAGCGTACTCGAAAACGTGACTATTAATTATTTATCACTGAAATTTGCATGCCAATGTTACTAATTTGTACAAATAACTTGGTTGTTCAATTTTCTGACATGAATGGAAATCACTTCTCGAATGCACCATTCTGTTAATTGCATGAAATGCAATAATTCGTACAATGAAACTATTACCCATACAAATGAAACTAAATATCAGTGGCTCTCTTGTTGTATTTGGCAATATCGCTGCCAGGAGCTGTTGGCTGCGGGTTAGTTGTGCAACTTGAACACATCAAACTACTATTGATTAGGATCGATCGATGTCGTTTAACTGAAAGTTGTTGTAAGTTTACGAAAGATCTTACAAGTTGACAATTAGATCTTAAAGCTTTGAATCGTTGTTCGTCCAGATTCAGTATTGGACAAATCGCACAACTAATTTTATTAAGATGTGATCATATACGTTTTAATTATTTGAAAAGAAATTTATGATACACAAATAAATTTTATCAACTAAAAATTTGGAAGGCTTGAATAAGTTTGGTCAAAACTAATAAATACCAAAAACACTTTATTTATTCAAAAAGTTGTGTTGCTAAACTATATTGGGTTGCTTGTACACATCATACTGTTTAATCCTAAGATATAGGTAACAGTACTGATGATAGTTCATATTTGTTGAAAATTTAGATTAAAAAAAAATTCATAACACGAAATAAGATATAAAATATACAATATAAATGTTGGGGGCCAAGGTGCACAAAATTAAAAAAAATCAATAATAGTGAAGTCCCCGAGCACTCTAGTAAAATATGCCGATTCCGTTACCTCTCATTGTAGTACAACTCGAGCTGCAGGCAATATTGAACAATAATTACTCTAATAATTGAATGCTTATCATGCTTGAATGCTGTCATAAACCTGATATTAATGAATTGTGAAAGAAAATAATAATAATAATGATAATGCAAAATTAAATCACAAAAAAATCAAATTTGGCTAATGCTTAACAATAAATTTATTTGAAAAATAAAGTATACATATATAATGCCAAACCGCATTAATTCCAATTTTTTCATAAACAAAATAAAATCATGAACCTTCTAAGTTAATAATTAAATTCAATTTAACAAAATGAAAATCTAAGTTAATAATTAAATTCAATTTAACAAAATAAAATCGTGAATTTTCTAATTAATAATTAATTCCTAGTTTAATTTTGTTTTGGAGAGAGAGAGAATAGCGCAAATAAAAATTGTTGGGTCTGACCTCTCAATCTGTGATAATGTCTTCGTCTTCTTCTTAGTGTTGAAACTGGCAATTTGATGCAGTGTCGGCAGTCCTCTGATAAGACGAAATCTCAAGTTGGATTTCTCCAACTTCCACATCCCAATTGAGTGCAAATTCATTCGCAAATTTAGAGAATGTAAAGGCCGTTCAGGCAAGATGGCATAGTTTCAATGGCTTGATCTAGCAATACTGACTTAAGATAATCCTTTACGTACACGTACAGTAAACAATAACAACTCTTCCCTAACTCTCTCTCTCTACCGTCTCCTATTTATTGTCTCTCTCTCTCTCACACACATTGCTCTTTTCTTATCGATATCAAATCCATAACATCAACATAAACAAAACAAACCAAATTTATTTCACAACTCATTTATAAAAAAAAAACTTTTATTTTCGATTTACGTAATTAAATAATATCAAAATAAAGGAATTCTATTTACATTATTTTAGTCGGCCTTTCATACATACCGCTAACAATAAATATAAAATAAGATAGTACTACTACTAATAATAATAACAAATTATTTAAATTTTTAATAGGAAAATACTGAATTAAGAATATCCGAAACAGTGAAAAAATATTCATCATTTATTGGGAAATAAATAATAATGAGTACATGGTGATATAACTGAAACATATTGGCCAATAATTTAGCCTATACGACTAGACATAATTATATTTTGCAACTAAAAAAGTAAAGCTATTGCGAACACATAACACAAACCGCGATAAGCACAATGCTGAGTATACGGAAGCTTTCACGTGTAGAAAAAGATAGGGGGAAAAAAACCAAAGACGACTACAAATTCTATGATATAGAGTCCACTTCCTAGAAAACCGCCTGTGATGTTAACACGAGCTGGTTCTATTTCGGCCCTCAGGGAGTGCTGTTATAGGCCGTGTGACAAATTAACAGGAAAATGGTTGTCTCGTAAATTTTCTACGTGGAAACGCCTTTCTCAAACGTCAATGGGGGTAACGAACAATAAAGATCTATGATTTGTAGGCCACAACAACATAATGTGTCGCATATCTTTTCAAAAGTGGAGAATCCTATATACATTCTTTTGAGCGCATTTAAGAAATATCTGTAAATATTTAATTTTTTCCGTCACATGGAACTTTACTCATATTCAAAATACTTCACAATGAAAATACGAAATGACATAAAAAACTCCCAATAGCTCACGTTTTTCTAGATAACGATCCGGTGAATACCCTAACGCATATAACGGGCTTTAATTAAGTCCAAACGGTCATCCTTAAGTTAGTACTTATATTATACAATAAAAACTTTATTGTTTTATGGTGTCGGCAGCATATTTTATATGGCCAGGTCGTCAGTTGAAACTACCTTCTACCACGTGTGTTCAACAGGGAACTTACAGTGAAGCATAAACAAGAGTATACCATGAAAATAATATGACGATGAATTTCGCAATGTGCTGAGGTAAATGGGCCAACCTGGCAGACCAGCCACCAAAAACGGTCACAGTTCAGTGAAATGTCGTTATATAGCTCACAACAATAATTTTAAGTATGACTTTTTTATGTGAACTAAGTTGGTGACACCATCTGTGTTGGCGTCAAGTACACACTATTTCCAGTATTATATAGATTACCATTACCATACTTAGTGGTGATACCTGTGTACATTTCTATAAATTTTCAGTCTGAATTCACACTGTTACGTACCTTTGTACCTTTACTACGCCACACTAGTACGTGTGCTCTTGAGTCGATTTAAACTACCTTAGTGACAGAATCGCTGGTAAATTATTTTAAAAAAAATTCAATTGTTACACTGAAGTAGTGAGTAAATGAAGGTGGAATCTTGTTTCTTTGTAAGGGTTGAAGTAGATACACTTCAAATGTTTCCTTCAAGAACTCGGAGAGGTGTAAATATGACCTATCCTATGATCCAGTCACTCCTTTTTTATTCACGATTCCGAGAAGAACGATCCTACTTCTGATCCTTAACAACCACCAAGCTCTTGGCTTTCACAACTCCTATATTAAGGGAAGTTATCCCCCCCCCACTTGACATGTAATCCAATCCTCCCCGACTTTATACTTAGGGTACCCCTACATTCTACCTCACCCACTGTCGACCTCAGGCATTACCCACTTTTGTCCTGAGAATCTTTGGCGCAGGAATTATAATTATCTGTCGGTAGAACCACTGATTCATAGGAAATAATTCCTACACGGTTAACAGTAAAACAGAGGCAAGGATATCCAATACGTTCTGTGGTATTCCTACATTTTGTTATATAAGGAGATTCGGCTTTTGTGATTTTCCAGGTTTTATTAACTCACAGGCCATCTGTTTTGAGCATCTTGTTCCACGAAACCGAATGGTTCTTTTCCATATTTATCAGAGGCAGCCACCCTACCATCTTCATTGTGACACCTAAACCACCCTTATCCATTCATGTCCATCCTTAGAGCGAAGCCTTCCTATTGCAGTCTTCTTCCAGGTATCTCTTCCAAAATTCTTTTAAATATTTCCTTTCTGGTACCACATATTAGTTAAGTACAGTATGGTTGATCTTCTTTCTGATCTTCAGGGGGCAACTAAACGGAGGAGTATATCTCGAACGCTATATATTCCCACTGCTACATAAATATCCCAGACAACAGTCCGATATACAGACGATAGCTCAGCACACAAGAACACAAAGATCGGAAACAGTAATCATTGTTGTTATCGCAGGTACCCGTGTCAGTGCTGCCAACCGTAGTGGCATAACCACTCTTGGGCCCTTGGTCTGATCAGCAGCCGTGACGGCAGAGTGCGATAGTTGGTGAACAATATCGTTTTAAATATGTATACAATTTTTTATCAAATTTTTTGAACGTAGAAAGGATGAGATCAATGATGTACTGTATATCAAAAGATTATGTAAGGTTCTGGTAATTCTGACTGCATCTCCAAATTAGTTTTAGTCATCATCTAGAAGTAGTATATCTTAAAAAAAAAAATTTATTTATTGTTTCAAAATATTTTAATAGTGCAAAAAGTATAAATACATTTTTAGCATGAATACTGAATATACATATTCCATGAATGCATTTATATGGAATAGATATTTATGTAAAAATTGTGAGTATATATAGTATGTATACAAAAAACAATTCTTAAAAAAGTGGTAGTACTGGGGAGAAGTTGAATTTGGAAACAAGCTCAATTATCGGTCAGCCAAGGAAGGGTTTGGTACTTGAGATACAACTCTAAAAAACAAGTTGTTTTTCAGAGTATTAACACGTAATTAAAAAGATAGTTTTACATATGCAAAAATCTCTTATGAATTATCGAAATCGGCCAAGGTTAACAAAAAAGTCGGCTTGGACGTAATTCGTTGATACCCCGTGTTATTTTTAATTCAATTGTATTCACCCTTTTTCTTAAAGATTTAGACTTTATATCCAAAAACATAATAATTGTAGATGGCTTGAAGGTACGAGGGTGGTCTGAAAAGTTTCCGACCTCAACATGAAGATAGCAGCAGTCGTAAATAAAAGCTTGTTGTGTAACAGTCGTTTAAGTGTTTTTATGAAAATGGACAAAATCGAGAATCGAGCTGTCATTAAATATTTGTTTTTGAAAGGCAATACGCCTACGCAAATCAAAGATGAGTTGGATTCTGTGTATGGGGACTCTGCACCATCATTTACCACAGTGAAATTTTGGGCAGCTGAATTTAAACGTGGTCGTAAGAGCTTGGGAGACGATGAACGTTCGGGACGTCCAAAAACTGCAACTACCGACGAAAACATCGCCAAAGTTCACCTAATGGTGCTAGACGACCGCCGTATTAAAGTGAGAGAGATAGCAGATCTTATGAATATGTCAAAAGAACGTGTTTGTCACATATTAAATCAACATTTAGTGATGAGAAAGCTGTCCGCGCGTTGGGTGCCGCGTTTGCTCACGTTAGACCAAAAACGTGTTCGAATGAACATTTCCAACGCTCTGTTGGCGCAGATTAGGCGCAATAAATCCGAGTTTTGGCGCCGATTAATTAATGTGGATGAAACTTGGATACACCATTATACGCCTGAAACAAAATTACAGTCCAAACAGTTGACTGGAAAGAGGGAACCGGCACCAAAAAAAGCAAAAACTGTTTTTTCTGCTGGGAAAGTGATAGCGACTGCTTTTTGGGATAGCCATGGAGTTATTTTAATCGATTATCTTCAAAAAGGAAATACCATCACAGGAGCATAATACGCATCATTACTTGACAAGCTGAAGGCAGAACTTGCGGAAAAACGGCCACATTTGCAGAAAAAGAAAATCCTGTTTTATCAAGACAACGCACCGTCTCACACCTCAGCGGTTGCCATGGCGAAAATCCATGAATTACGGTTTGAACTGCTTGACCATCCGCCTTACTCCAGATCTAGCCCCAAGCGACTTCTTTTTGTTCCCTCATCTAAAAATTGCGCTCGGAGGACGGAGATTTTCGTCAAATGAAGAGGCAATCACCTTCGTGAACGATTATTTTGTAGAGAAAATCGCCGAGTACTATTTGGACGGGTTACAGAGATGGGAGCATCGCTGGGAGAAGTGTATAGAGTTACAAGGAGACTATGTTGAAAAATAAAAAAAAAATTCTGAAAAAACGTCTTTGTTAGGTCGGAAACTTTTCAGACCACCCTCGTAAAAGACTGCCCAAAAACGTAGCCCATATACATTCATATAAATATGTTTTTAATAAGTGGATACAATTAAAATCTTTCAATGAAAATTTATATTAGCTGATAATTTGCTTAGCTGAACCTAGGTTAAATTAAACAATATATACTGCTTTAAGAGAGTATCTATAAATAATGTAATAGATTATTTTAAATTATGGACAAGTTTAAACTGGATTCCTTAAAGCGCTGCGTCAGCATGGATGGTCGGACTTTCTTCCGAAGAACAATGACCGGCGTGATCAGATGTGGGATGGAGGGCAAGATAATGGTCTTATATTCAGTGAAAGTTCAGTAATAATTTTAATATTACTATTACTATTATAAGCACTGGAAATCAATGACACAATAATAGCCAACTGATATTATGAAATCACATTTGGAATAATTTGTTTGGCAAAATGAACCAATACATAAACCTACACATTAAAAAAAAAAAATATGATAATTTCTGGTAGTTTATGCTCATAAGTTCCTGTCATTTACAATGCCTTTGGTAGAAACCAGGAGGGTTTATCCAGGAAAGGAAAAAAATAACGACACGTACAGCCTCGTTCTTACGTAATTTGAAAGTTTATATTCGTCGTCAATGGGAAAATGAAATATTAACTCTTAATGAACTTTTTGCAATGTCTGCGGCTGAAAACCAATTTGCATAAATTCAGTCCCAGTGCAGTCTCTATAACCACCAAGGTCAATTGGAAGATGAATAAAACAAAGACACAAAGCAGTTATAGATTCTTGTATTAAGAGATTACAAGATTGAGATCTGTGAAGCTGCGAGAAGGTATCGTCAATTGATGTGCCATCAGATTTTTACTATAAGCGCTGGAAATACAACATTGCCTTTGAATAACGAACTACAGATTAATAGAAGTATTTTCCGGTTAATTTATAGCAAATTATTCAATTTATCTATTTCTTAAACTTTCCTATTGAACGTATTTCATTGTGTTTTAAGTATTATATTTTTACATTACTAGTTGAACATTAATGTTGTGTCCAAGTGACTGAAAAGCAACTATAATTTTCAAAATTAATTAATTTTCTCTCCGATATCTAATGATTAATATCGGCGCTGAAATCTTTGCTGGAAAATTGGAAAATTAAACTAATATTTGAGGAAAAATCAGCTCTCCAAATTGAGAATAGAATTAACACTTATTTTTTAATTCTGCAGGCGGATAAAGTATTTTTATTAGTATATCAAAGAATAATTTTTATTGTAATTTTTGCTGAAGGAAATATTACAAAAATAAAAAAACTAATGAAAGAAATAAAAATTGAAAAAAATTGTAGCAATTGATTGTCCAGGTAATTTCACTAACGCCGTTCCTTCATGCACCCCCAGCTTATAAGTTTAAGTAGGTGTTGAATGCGAATGGGGTATACACCAGGTGGCCCAAAAGACCCTGATGACCTCCATCACATTAGACACAGCTCCTGAAGAGATCAATGACTCACCAGCACTGCCCAAGTGCAACAAATCAGATTGCTCCACCAGTTCGCTCTTTAGCAGGTAACATTCCTGCAGTTCTTCTTAGATCATGTCGGGTTTAAGTAGGGCATCGTGTTACAAATTCTGAGATTAAGAAACTTTTAAGGGAATTTATATGAATAAACATTTGTTTTTTTGTTTTTATTCCAAGTGGAGATGCCTGAATAGACAAAAAAACAAAAGGGAAGTTATGCCAATGTTAATCATTAGTTAATTGCTCCATGAAACTAGAAGGATGGCGTACTCGTTCTTTTAACTAATAATTAAAAACTTTTTCGTGGCTTTTCAAGTTAGATCAAAACACTTTTTAAAACGATTTATCTATAAACTGGTACATTACAATTAGGAAAATAATTTAAAACAAAATAAATTGGAAATTTCGAGGAATAACTAGCAGCTGCTATAATAAAAATAACAATGTTATTAACACAATACAACTGAACAACAATTAATACAAGATTCGATCGAGAAGGCTAGAAAAGAAACTTGATTTTAGTTGCTTTTGTGTTTGTTTGTTGATTATTAGATTTATTGAAAAATTATTTATCAGCACTATAGATTCTGTTCGTGGTTTTTTTTTTATTACATATGTGATCTGTTCATCATTCAAGTTTTAATACAGTTAAATCTATTATTTTTCTTATTTATAAAGAATGTGCTATTGCACCATAGACTTTAGGATATTTGTTGGCATGTTGTTTTTTAGTTCTGCCATAAAGACTCCGAGCTGGGACCATTTTAATTATTTTTTCATTTTATATTTATGTTTCTTGGGTTTTATTTTGTTTTCCTTAAGATATAATTATTGTTTTTACACTATTTCTAGGTTTTACCACTTGTAATTGGGCCTAGCCTGTTGGTAGGATGCTGCAAAAATAAATAAATACACATATTGGAGACAATTTTTGTCATTTAAAGGCGCTACTTTTAATGTCTTCACTACAACCACGTGATTTAACGTTATTTCTTTTTGGAGTATCAGCCCCAGTATAATAAATGATCAGATTTGTGACCAGATATAAAATTTTAAAAAATACAGACCTTATCAACAGAAAATACCTTAAACCGTGAAGCAATCTGTACTTCAATGAACTGTTCTAACCAATTTTCTTAATCATTCCCCCATTCTAGGCTACGTCACATTTGTCGGAACAGTAAGTAGCCACTTAGAGCATAAACCATAGCGTGATGATTGGCATGACCGTGGCATCACACAGGAATGGGGTCTCGGAGCGGACGGATATCAGTGGCCAGGGAAGGCCTCCGGGCGTCAGGAAGTTCTCAACGAGGGTATCGAATCTATAGTTGGCACTGCTGAGGCACTTGTCATCTCTGAAAGGGGGGAAATATGGGTCAGCAGAACTGTTTACCTTCTAGTTCGTACCGATGCTAACTGCGACCTATGTTACTTCTCTACTTCTGTTGTCAGTTCAACAGTTAGCAGTTTTTTCATTGGAGAATTTTAGTGTGTGTTACCACAAACCCCGCCGGGATGCATAAAGATTATTTTATAATGATATAATAGCATAATGATATGAGTCATAAAGGATTCCTTTCATTTTATGGGTGTTTGCTTCTTGAGCACAGGATAATGTTTTTTTAATAATTTGGAGTATAATGAGTTTGTAAGGGAACTTAATTTACTGGAAACAAATTCTTATCAAACTACCTTTACCTCATGGTATACCTCATTGCTTAGGCAAGGTTATAATACCAATTTAATGCAATTATTATGTTATATTGACATAGTTAAGAATTGGTATATTCGTGTTAAAGTTAAGGAACTGGTAGATCCAGAGATAATTTTCCTTCTCAATTTTACTTTTTAGTATGTACATCGAAATTGATTTTCACCAATTGAAGTATATTTTTTTTAATTTTAATACAAAGATTTAAATATATAGATCTCTGGGCTGTTTTTAAATGCAGTATGAATGAGTGAGTGAATGAAAATTGTAAATATAGTACGAATGAGAATATTTAATAAAAATTACTTATTGCCCAATAAAAGGCAGATTGTAATTTTATCACAATAAAGTTTTGAATAATTGTGTAAATAATCAACTTGATGAGTATACTCATCATATATATTAAACATATTACTTTGGTTAAATAAAAGTGGGTGTTTTTGTATTATAAGATAAAGAAAAATTCAATTTTATAATAATAAATATATAGAAACGAAATAAAGAATCTATAATGGGTGTATAACATTTCAGTGCATAAGTGTTAGCTACTTATTGAATGATTTCGGGAAAACTAAAAAAAAAAAAAAGTGCTTCATAATTTTTGTTAAACCGTGCCGGTTATTGAGATCCACTTAAAAAAAAAATTAAACCCATTAGGCGAAAACCTATTAAAATATTGCTAACGATAAAAATGCAGGTTTTAAATCCTAAGCTTTAACAGTCATTGGAAAGCATACATCTTAGCGACATAGGGAAGATTAACTTTTTTCTAATACATTGCCTGATAATAAATTTAAGCCAGCACATAAAGGGACATTATTGAATATACCTTTGACAATTCAAATCGAACTATCGATCCCTACAGAAAAATAACGGTTATCGCGTACCTGTAATACCTTCAAGAATAAGAGATGGCGGAAAACCCTCCATGGTGTTCTTCCACACACATCAATGTAAATGAGAAGCAGTTACGGGAAAGAGAAGACCCTCAGCTCAGGGCATGAGAGGAGACAACTGACCAGCGTCATTATTCCCATTGACACAAGATATCCAGTACTTCCGCAAGTACTTTAAAAAAAGATTAAAATGCAATCAAGGGAGATTTTCTCTGAGAGGTGTTTTTATTTGCATTATCACGACATTCTTGTTTTTTACCTGCACATTACCACCTGCCCTGCTGTTTAATGTTTCTTTCGTTACAAACTTACAATTTTATCAAACTAAAGCTTTCAAACATCAGGATTATAGAGTAGTAAAATTGTCGATATATTTGACATTGAATAGACCCAAACGACTGAAGTCTTATATTGGGACGGCCATATCTATGCAGCAGATTCATTCAAGATAATTTCAGATACTTGAGATAATGATCTACGAGATCTAACGGATTCACTAACCCAACCTCTCTAGGCAGTACTAGAAAGTTGGCTCCAACACCAAGAGCTGCTGGCTGCGAGATGTAGCTAACTCTGTCTATGGAACCTGTAACAACTTTCTCTTGGTAGTCACCCTAAAGCAAGTGCTTTCTGCTGTTACCTAAGCCGGACCATCCTGGAGTTTTCTTCTTTTATCTCATGAATGTGCTATTAAGTCCAATAACCGCTGTTTAATGTGTGTTTTCTAAGCCATGATGAGGACGCCTATTTTTTTCATGACGTACAACTTCCTTCCATAACCACAAAACGAAGATAAATTGGGATGAGCAACTTGAATTGTTCTGTTCATTTTTTTTTTTTATTTTTCGTTTAGGAATTTCCACTAGTTAGCAGATTATTGTCTTTTCGATCTATCGTTGGGGAGTCGGATGCGGCTCTCAGACAGATAATATGCAATGTACGTTTTACGATTGAAATATCACGGATGTACTTTGATTAAATGTTTGGGAGCACCCCAATGGCAACCCGAACATTCACTTCTTATGTGTAGTTATAGCTGTGAATTCGTTAAAAAAAAAAAACACGAAAAAATTTCGAATGACTGAATCAAAAAAGGAATGAATATTATACAGATGCAATGACATAAGTATAGGCGGGGACCACTACGATTGGTAAAGCTGTGGTCGAATAAGAAACAGCTGCGTAGGTCGACACATTATCATAAAGTACTCCCGATTTAAAATGGCGTCCAAGCAAATATTATCACCACCTATTTAATCCACAAAAGTAAATACTTTTGTTATAAATTTAAGTTTTATTTACAGAAAAGCAATATTTCCAACTATTAGATAACAATAAAAATATTAGCAACTCAATGTAGTTGATACTACTATTTACTACTCTTAATAAGATGCCTCAGTGTGTAGTCTCAATTATTAGTATAAAAACCTATTTTTTTTTCAGTAACACAAACTGCAGTTGTTTTTGCATGAATGCTTGGCCGTGTTGTCGGATTGTGAAAATAAGGAAGTAAGTTTGGAAATATGAGGTTTGTCTATTTGTTTTTTGTGGTTATTGGAGGATTGTGTTAAAAAGTAAATATTAAAATCGACGATTCTTTTTCAGTCCTCACTCAACACAATCCACAAGTCACACTAAATATTAAGACGAAATCGTTAACAAGTTATAACACTCACAAAGGTTTGCAAAAGATGACTATTGCCCAGTGTTAACTGTGCTCATAGATGGTTGGTTAGCTTTCCAGTGACATTTTTTTCAGTGCACTCTAGATCCTACGGTTGTCAAAGGTATGCACATCCTAGTTTATGCTTAATTTATTGTGCGGCTGTTAAAGGTTTTAGTTTTGAAGATAAAAGACAAATGATTGCGGAAATTACGAGCAGCCCCTAGTACTGTTTCGATTTTTGAGACGAGTTAATGTCACAGAGCATACGCTTTATTAGTTCTACTTCTAACACTAGAAAGGTACTATAAACATGAGCATAAACACTTGAGAAAAGAAAACACTACGAGATATAAGAGGTGTGATTGAATTAAAGTGACTGAAGATAAATGATATTATAGAGCCATCACGTTTGCGCTGTAGAGAATAATATCACGGCGGGGAAGAGGACATAAAATCAATAGCGCACCGCTGAGGTACCGAAGGGAATACGATAGCGTCCTCTGGTGGCCGTTTGCAGCAGTGCTATTTATAAAGGGGGGTTATCGTTCATCAAGGGATGTTGACTATGCTGAGGGTGAGGTAACCCTCCTCACCACCTTCAAATTACAATAAGTCTCGCATCATATAATACATTAGAACTAGTTAAGCAATAAGCTATATAAAATTGAGCATATCTACAGTAAATATAAGATGCACTAAGTGCGATATAAATTCATAAGATTTATTGTGGATTCGAAACATTGTAAATCCTAATAAATGTATCAAAAAAAATGTTTGGTTTGTTTGCTTTATACACAAACCGATGTTAATTGTAAGTAATACATTAAAATAAAGCTCCGATGCAGTACTAGGAGCCATTTTCATCATTATGTATATATTGTCAATCAACACTTACTAAGATTCGAAAAAAATCGAGGTGTTTACTAGAACCTTAGGGGCACTGACTGCTTCTACACGTCGTGTGTTGAAGTTCTGGAAGGCACCCAAGAAGGATAACACTGAAATTACAGGCAGACAAATTATCTTCGCGTGCCTCTAAAGTGACCTCTTCCAATAATAATAATACAAAATGGGTTCATATTCAGAATGAAATGTACACAGGTGGTCTAAAAAGTTTCCGACCTCAACATGAAGATGATAATAAAATAAATAAAAGCTTTGTTAGGTCGGAAACTTTTCAGACCACCCTCGCATATAACTGTTGTAGTACTCATCCGAAAGTGTACTGCTTATACTAAGAGATCGTTATAATATATTCATTGTGAACTTAATATTAAAAATCATGGATTATATAGTCTGCCTCAAAATACTAAAGGAAGTATAACGATATGGTATAGTAAGCTAATTTAAAATTTACGTTAACTGACAAGCGTAAGTTTTTAATCTTGGACATTCATATACCTAATAAAGTTATAGTAGTAAATGGCAAGTCAGTTTTAGATGATCTTGCACAATTTATTTCAGCTTAACCGTAGGTGTCTAATTTCTCGCTACAGCTTGTGCGGCAACCAACGTTACCCCGGGATTGAAGGGTGGTTTATTGACTATTATTTATTTACTATGTATTTTATATATTTTTTCATTTTTTAGCTTCATCTGAAATTCTCAATTGAACTCAGATCTCTTTTAATTGTATTGCATCACCGGCCATGAAATGACTTACCGCTAATAGTGTAAACGAACAATAATATAATATATAATAAAACAATATAAAAAAAGTTTTCAATATAATAAATATATACTGTATGAAATAATTAATTATAGTATTTATCAGTATGGGGGACTAAAAAGAAGATTTGAATTAAAGTTCTCATAGGTGACTTCTGATTGTGAATGAAGATAACAATATGAATAATAGACAAGTACAATTGCCAGATTACTAAGCCGATCCTGACAGTGAACGAGAGTGAGATCGAGCTGTTCCATTGTCTGAAGTCATCGGAAAGGAAATAAGAGGTTCAGGAGAATCGACGCGGCCAGCCTAAAAACTGCTTCAAAATGATAAAACTACTGATACTCGTCAGGTGATTCATTGATACCATTTCGCTCGCTGTAGGGGGAGTACTGAAGGGTGGATTTTTTCCCGGGGAATGGATTGGCATAAATATTCATTCAGATTGGGGTGCATATTTAGCGTCTAAGTTGCCGTCACGCAACATAATGTCTAACATTGCAATAAGCACTGCTATTCTTTTGTTGATGTTAGTTCAGACATTTTTAAGGTTAATGGCTGCCAATAAAACAGACTTCTGAAACTAGAATAAACGGAGCCGTTTGTACATACCAATATTCAAAGGGTAATATATCAATGTGAAAATCAATATTCATCGACGAAAATATCAGTATAATTTATCATTATCATTATCATTTATCATTATTAATATATTTAAGTTTAGACTAAGCATTAAAGCATTGTGCCAATCAATGCAGACGAGGCTGCCCCGATAGGCAAAACGATGAATGGATGATGTCATAAAATTAAAAAAATATATTTTGGGAGTAATATCAGCTTTTTCTTTTAGAATAACTAATTTTATAAGAGCTAACACAATATCAATAACCAACAAGTGTCTCTGAGTGTTACTCAGAAGAATATTTTTTTTTTAGTTAACCCTCAGATGGATCTACACTACTAAAGTTACAGCCCAAAATAAATCAAATTTCGGATTATGGAAATTGAAGGCATGTATAAATGCAATTAACAAAATTTTTATATTTTGCTAATATATTTATATCATGAAAAAATATGGAAAAGTTTATGAGTATTTCTAAATTAAGTCACCATAATAAACGAATAGTTATTACCACGACTTACAGAAGAATAAAACATAACAGTCTTAACAGTTAACGAAAATAACGGAAAGATTTGAAAATAAACAATAAAAGATTTATTTTCGATTCCTGTCTGGTACTAAAGTTGATCATACAAAAGAGACAGAGAAGATGAATTAATGACATATCACTTATTATTAAAGAAAACCTACTAGATTTTGAGGTCGATACATAATTTTTTTCAGAACTGATTTTGTAATGAAGATTGGGTTGGTCGTAGGTCTCAACGGAAATAGACGTTTGAATGACAGCGTAGTAAAAACAAGGTGAGTGGGAGTTTTAAGAGATTGGTCGTCTTAGAGATTTTACCCAATTGGCAGGTGGTGCAATAAAAGACAGAGTTTAGAGTTTAAGGGGAAATAGGAGACGTGCCTTATAAACGATAAGATAAATAAAATCTCTGTCATTCATTGTAGCTTAGTGGTCCAAAAATGTGTGGGAAATTCATCAGCTACGGTATTCAAAACTGAAATAAAGATTGCGAGGATTATCAAAAGCAGATCTGCTAGGTACAGATAAAGTATCAGCTACTACCTAAAAGATTACCTCTGTATCACTATAAATTTACCAAGTTCAATAAACAAAAATTGTTAGCTTCAAATACGTCAGATTGTTCCACCGAAATCATGTCAATTACGAACAAAGTCAGACACGATGGATCGCAATCAATCGGTAATATGGTAGTATTGTAAATGAGATGGAGGGGTGGGGGTATAACAAGTTTAAAATAACTGATTAATGAGTAGCTTTTAACTTTTTATGGTTGTATATATCATTATATTTTACATGCTTGGGGCATCATGTAAGGGTGGAAAACATTGCACGCCCCTAAATTAATCGGGAGCTTCACAAAAACTGTAATAATATTAAATATTGTTGATACTTTTTAAATAAATTAGATAAAATATTATACCATACTTCGAGGGAGATATTTGTAGGGAGACTACAAACAATCCAAGTGAATCGAGGTCATGAATTGTTTTATATATGTGTGTGTTTATATTAAAACGATAATTATCGTAGTCAACCCTTGATTTGTTTCAAATCGATTCCACAGAAACCTTGCCATGAGGTTCTTCTAAATTCCTACATACAAAGCGATCAGAATTGGAAGCTATTATGCATTTGTGATTCAACAAAGGATGTAACTGCTCTGATGAAAATACAAAAGAACAGGAAAGCTTAAGAAGAATTGCACTTAACTTAATTGGAGCCTTGAGTCCACTTTATTTCATAATTTGAGCGTGATGTTATATTTGCTACTTCACATTTATTCAGATAATTTCATATCGACATCACTTGTATAAATATTTTGTACAGTCCAAAATACATTAGTACGCAGATATTAAATCCATATTGTTTTTGGATATAATGAATTAAGAAACAAACAATAAAGAAATAAAATATCCCATATAAAGAAAAAAAAAAAGGGAGGAGCCATTGACTTAAAGACTACGATCCGATAAAGGAGGACTGCTGCCAAATGGTTTTCTGTCTACAGACATTTTATCTTAGGGCCGAAGCTTTCAGGATATGGGCCAAAACAACCCTTGTGTGGACTTTGTGTACGCTATAGTGCCATATAGACTTTGTCAAAACTTTATTCAATTGCATACAAATTGGATTTTATACGAAAGACACAACATATCGACTTACTTTTAAAACCATAAAAAAAAAAAAACAAAAAAAAAACACAGGACAAACCTATATTTCTGTAGATGATAAATAAAAATTCTGATTATTTTTTTCCTGTCATTTTTTTTTAAATCCCAGACATTTGTAAGAAAAAAAAAAACACCACACTGTGAGTTTTTAAGTAAATAAGTTCCAGATTTTATGGAGGAAGTGAATTGGGCTTTGGAAATTGGTGAAAGTTCTTAGAAATAGGCTATCGATATTTCATTTTTATAAGCAGATATTTCTTAAAAAGGCTTCGTTTATAAAAAGGACATATGTCTCTAAGAGGAACTGAGAAACCATGCGGAAAAAATGTAAGATTTCATCTAATATAAAAGCTGATTTCTTTTACTAATTTATATCACGACATTATACCTAGTAAAACTTTACCGTGCAATCGAAAATTGGTGCATTATTTTAACTAGAAGTGTTAATTTGAATCCAAGGATAGAACATATTGTTTGTATTTACAAAAGGAGACATTTTTCAGTAATCAGAATGCGCTACCTTTAATCAGAAACGTTATCAAAAGTACCATATTTTTAAGTATTGTCCTATATAACTTATAAGAAAAGTTAATATGGAAGACAAACAAAAATACATATCATGCGTGTACTGCATATGAGGGCTATCTTTGTATAAATTGTCCAAGTCGAGATATACTCGTAAATTGGCAAATGAAGAACATATTCAATGATGATTTTTCCGATTGATTGAAGTTTTAAAATGTGATTTCACACAAAATACGTTTATCGACTTGGTTACTTCTGGCAGTAAACCCACGATATGATTTATGATCATGTTGGGTGAAATGATGATTATTGAAAGAGGGCACGCTTGTTTCAAACTTTTTACCTTGTGTTCCTGTGGTTTCTAGATAATTAATTAATGTTTAGTATTATAGTCTATTATAGCATACCCATAACTGATAAGACGATGCACTGATATTGATCGTAATGTCAGTACTTAGAATAAAGTAGTTTATAAACGCATTTATTTCATACTGGTATTAATATGACTACATAAAAATATTTTACCTAATTTGTTTAAAACATTAAAAAATTATCAACACTATTTTATATTATTACAGTTTTTGTCCAGCCCCCGTTTAGTTTAGGGGCGTGAAATTTTTTATGAAAGTTTTACATGATGCCCCGAGCATGTAAAATATAATAATATAAAAAGTAGAAAGTTACTCATTAGTCAGTTATTTTGAAATTCCCCCTCCATCTCATGTACAATATTAACGAATGGCTGCGGTCTATCGTGTCTGATTTAGAACAGACTATATTTTACTTCATCATGGTAGTATCATTGACAGCAGAATTTCTGTGTCTTAAGGGACATATTTAAGTAGGTAATCCTACTTACAAATATACAATGTGGGATACTACATCCTTGTACTGTCCTATATACAGATATGACCGAAGGCACTTATATCCATTGCCGGAGTATAATAATTGGGTATGACTTGCCTAAAAGGATATGCCATTTCAGCCACAGGAATTGTGTTCCCGTATCAAGACGACTCATCTGTATCACGTTCTTATGTGCATGCATCGATCATATAAAATAATGCTTGTCATCCTACATCGCACAAAATACATTCAATTATCTTTTATAGGGCTTCCTTTTACTATTGCGAAATTAGTACTGTAACATTTAGGGATATTTATATACAATATATTATGTAACTATGTTTTTTTTTAATCAATTATAATCTAAAACGATTTTTTAAAGATATTTAGAAACGAAACAAACAAGGTAGAAAGT
This sequence comes from Acanthosoma haemorrhoidale, assembly GCA_930367205.1. Classification (NCBI taxonomy): domain Eukaryota; kingdom Metazoa; phylum Arthropoda; class Insecta; order Hemiptera; family Acanthosomatidae; genus Acanthosoma; species Acanthosoma haemorrhoidale. Next base: position 82,811,209 of record OV884011.1, read on the forward strand.
GAACTGATCAAAATAGAGAGCTACTTACGTGGGAGGGTGGAAATCGTAATCAGTTAAAATATCAACACCGAAACAAAAAAAAAACTATTAAATTACAAGAACTTATTAAATACTCGATTTTTAGTTTGCTCTCAAAACTATATTTTTTGGAATGCATATAAAAAATGCTTAAAGTTACAATGTTTAAAGTTAACCCTCGGTGCCCTGGCGCGCGCGCATTTCCTGGCTGCGGACTGATGGATACGATTAATAATGACCCTACCAACTGTGAACACACTGGTTGCAAGGTTAACTGGGCAGAAGCAAATAAAATTGTCAATTCTGCAAGAGTGGAGTGGGCAATCAATTCTTTTGCTCCCTTCAAATCACCTGGTACTGATGGGATTTTCCCAGCCTTGCTACAAAAAGGCCTACCAGTAATTAGGCCCCTTATACTTACCTTGTTAAAGGGAAGCTTGGCACTGAGCTATATTCCAGTAAGCTGGAGGATGGCAAAAGTGTGTTACATACCAAAACCTGGGAAAGAGTCCTATGACGAACCCAAGTCTTACAGACCAATATGTCTGACTTCTTTTTTGATGAAGACCTTGGAAAAGGTCATAGACAGACATATTAGGGATGGAATACTGGTAGAACGACCGCTCCATAGCGCTCAATTCGCTTACCAGGCAGGAAAATCATGTGAAATTGCTCTCCACCACCTGGTTTCCAGGATTGAGAGATCCCTAGTTCACAAAGAAATAATGGTAGGCATCTTTGTTGATATAGAAGGTGCCTTTGATCGCACACCCTATAACACTATGGCATCGGCCTTAGAAAGAAAGGGGATTAGTTCCTTAGCCTCTAGCTGGATAAACACCATGCTAGAGAATAGGATTTTACAATCACAATTGGGACAAACCAAACTGTGGATGAAGCCAGTAGGAGGATGTCCACAGGGAGGGGTGTTATCTCCATTACTGTGGTGTTTGGTCGTTGACTCATTGTTAACAAACCTAAACTCTGCAGGGTTCTACGCACAGGGATATGCTGATGACATTGCTGTGCTCATAGGGGGCAAGTTCTCAGAAACCATTTCTGAGTTGCTTTCCGCATCGATGGATCTTTTGAGGGATTGGTGTGAAAAGAATGGTTTAGGAATCAATCCCCAGAAGATAAATCTCTGTATCTTCACTAACAAAAGAAATGCTATAGTTAGACCACCCTATATAGGGGGGACACAGGTAAGCATTTGTAGTGAGGTAAGGCATCTAGGGGTTACTCTGGATAGTAAATTGGACTGGTCCAAACACATCAGGAATACTACTATGAAGGCACTTCGATGCCTCTATGCATGTAAAAGGGCTGTGGGTAGGACCTGGGGACTACAACCCAGAATGTTATTCTGGCTATATACCGCAGCAGTGAGACCAATGGTGCTCTATGCCTCTATGGTGTGGTGGCACAGAGGTAGCATTAGTAAAAATAAAACTTTGCTTGGCAAATTACAGAGGCTCTCATGTCTCATGATTACTGGTGCCATGAGTACAACTCCTACTGCTGCAATGGAAGTCTTATTGAACTTGAATCCACTGCACATAGAAGTAGAAGCGCAAGCCTTGAACGTGGCTTACAGACTTGCGAAATCAGGAACAAGATCCAAAGTCATGACTCACATGGGGCATGGGAACTTGTTCAGAAGAATTGATGAGGACGAGGTGCTGTCAATGCACTCTGACCTACAAGTTAAGAAACACACAGACGTCTTATACTGTGCAGTAAACACAAAGACCAAACCACATAAACTGTGTAATGGGATTAATTGCTATACAGACGGCTCACTAACAGAAAACGGATCAGGGGCCGGCATATGGAGGAAAGATAAACCAGAATCTGGGATTTCTATTCCTTTAGGTAGACACACCTCGGTCTTTCAGGCCGAAGTGATGGCGATCAATGTCTGTACCCAAACCTTAATTGGGGAGGGTGCAAGAAACAGACTGATCACAATTTTCACGGATAGCCAGGCTGCAATTGGTGCCCTGAGAAGCTATACGACCAGATCTTATTTGGTTGAGGAGTGCAAAAACAACCTAAACACACTCTCGCTAGCCAATAAGGTTAGAATCGACTGGGTGCCAGGACACACAGGCATCACAGGCAATGAGAAGGCAGATGGCCTTGCAAGGGTGGGCTCAGAACAGACACCTCTTGCACCTGAACCCATATGTGGTATCAGCCTCAGCTACGCTAAAAGGCGTATAAAATTAGCTTTAGAGGACAGGGCAAGACTCTCTTGGAGAGAAACTAAGAAACAGGAACACTCGAAACTGTTTCTTGATGGACCCTGTAAGAGAAGAAGCTCAGCACTTCTATCAATGGACAGGTGGACACTCAAAAGTGTGACAGGACTCTATACAGGTCACTGTCGGTTAAATAAACACCTCTTTAATTTGGGGATAGTTGGATCACCAATCTGCAGATTCTGCAAGAAAGAGGGAGAAACGGCACGTCATATAATATGTGACTGTGATAACCTAGCTAGAAGGCGATACCTTCACTCTGGTAGTGATCGCATTGTAGACCCCAAACTATGTGAACTGAGGACAGGGACATGGACGGCGCACAATAGGTCTCACTGAGGCCGCGGTGCACAAATGCCGGAACAAAATAATAATAATAATAATACCATGTTTAATGGGCCCTTAACCATAACAAAAATTCAATACTTTAAATTTTAAGTAGCGTCTGAGCTTGTACTTAAGATATCTTTAAAGTGGGCGAAACCGGTAGAACCTTTTAAAAATTTAATTTGTTTCATACTACCCATTACTTTTACATTACCAAAACCTGATCAACGTATTTCAAGGCGTTTCGACCGCTATCATAGAATATACATAGAAACTGACGAAAGACTATCGACTGAATGAAAGTAGAGCCTCTCCCTTTGGCTCGACAGTTAAGGTTAATGGCGTTTAGAAGTTTATTTTTTGTACAGGTTTTTGAATAACTTTTACAAGTATTGGCCTGCATTTCCAGTACTTAAAACACCTTACGAACGGGACATCGGTATTTTAATGACTATCATAAAACGCGAAATCCATCTCTTTTATGTTAAAGACAATAAAGAAAGTAACTTTTGTAAGGGATACCGTATTTTTACGTGTACAGTTTTATCCAGACGCTATGCGTTCCTTTTAAGGGCGGAAAAGTCAAGTTATTACCTCAGACTACCTACTTCGAGGGCACTACTCTTTTCGTAACTGTAAAACTTTTGTATAAACGCAACACTAATTATGCAATGCTCCAAAATTTAATCAATTGCAATGCTTTCCAGAGCTTAAGGAAACACTTGCCCACCTTAGTTATTACATATTCTAGGGTTTCATTGACAAAGGGGCGGCCGACCCGACTCGTTGGCTCACATGATCATGAAAGCAATGTGGGTCTCACTCTGAAGCCCATTTTGAATTAATAGGAGTGAGCACTAAATTACTACTAGCTAACTAGCTGATAAATAAATAAATGAATAATCGAAATAATTTTAAGCCGTTGACGCAGGAAGTATATTCGGCTAAAAATCAAACATTCGGTGGATTGGGTTAATCATTGCCTGAGGGGGAGATGTTCCGTGGTTCACGATACGCCATCCTTTCCTAACTAGTACGTCCTGCTGAGATGAGAACTAGACTTTAAAAAGCACCGAATGTAAAAAAAATATCAAAAGTAAGTATAAGTATTTTTGGAAACAAAACTTTTACATTTTTTGCCAAAATATCAATGAAGAAAGTTAGTTTAAATCCGACGTCAGTAAACTTAATGGCAGATCCACATCCCCTTCTATTAATTGTTGAATTTCGTTCTCTTCCAAAACTGTATTATAGCTTTAGTACGTAACATTGGAATATAGTCCATTTTTTTTGCCAGTAAGATGTGTAGTTAGGTCCTTAGGCTGTATATATCGGACGGGTCTGGATTTATGAACGTTCTTTCGGAATGATTTTGATAATCTGTAAAAATACACAAACATTTAGTTAAAAAAGCCGACCTTCATAGGAAAACTACTTGTTTTCTGTTAAAAGTGCAAGTGAAACTCAAGCGTCGTCCATCGCAAGGTTATAACTAATAAGACCCACTGCAAAGAGATTTATATTTTAGTTAGAAATTTTTTTCATAAGAATACTATGACAATCTAACTTATTCCACAATAAGTAATTGCAATCAATTACCACAATAATCCCTTACTTACAGCTCAGCATTCGCTCACTCATTCATACGATATATACAAATACTCATAGCCCAGGGACCTCCCAACTACAAATTCATTGATCGGGGGATTCTCCAAATTCTTCCATTAGCTGCATCAACGGCAACGGGCTAGATAGAGCTGACCAAAACGAGAGAGAGCCATAAACGCTCAGGACATGATGGGAGGTCATTCCCAGGACTCCTAGTGTCGTAAATTCATATGTCACGGAGCTAGACGGATAATAGGGATGTTTGAAGTGATGGCTGCGCCAGGGGTTTAAGATGCTGGGAGAAATTTTATGGTAATTTCGTGAGCTTGGAAGGGATTAGATCAAGGACGTAAGGTGTATTTAGATCCATAAGGAAGAAGGGATCTGTGGCTGGCGTTAGAATGGAGGGGAGGGGGGATAAAGAGCGTTCTGAGAAACGCAAATAGAAAAGCAGCTACAGATAACCACATAGATAGTCTGGATTAGTGATACATAATTATATCAATATTTTCCCACTCCTTAAAATCTTTAAACATATTCTTCCGTTAATTATGTACCACCCTAATCCTGTAGCACAGTCATTGCAGTGCGCCACTCATCCCTATAATCCTCCTCGGAAACTAAAACGGCAGTGGCCTCGTGACCTGCTATAAACGCGTGACAGCGGTGGTCCTGGCAATGGCCAGTTTCTCCAATCATGTCCTGAGCGTCTGTGGCTCTCGCGCTCTTGGTCAGCCTCCACTGGCTAGTATCCGGTGACGCGGCTGACGAGTCTTCCCGAAGACTCCGCTTTCTCTTCGCATGTGGATTTAGGAGGTCTCTAGGCTGTCTGTAAATATTGTATGAATGAGCGAGTGAATGATGAATTGTAAAAATGGTATGAATGAGAGCATTTATCTTAATTATTTATTGCCTTATAAAAGGCAGATTGTAATTATAGCACAATAAAGAGTATTATAGCTAAAAATAAATTATATAAAAAAAAAAAATGTTTTCTTTCGACAAAAACGGACTAAGATCCCCTTAAGGATCCCCTTTGAGAGATCCTTGGCAATGTAGCATAGAGACCGTCTTAAATCACTTAAATGACCCCATTGACAGGCGGGGATCAGCGGCACTATCAGATCTGTGAATAATTAATCACTGCCGGTTACATAGCCTGGCTCCGGAATCAGATCCTGCTCGATCTTTGATAGGGATGGTGTAATTGATCTGAAGGTTGGATCAATTCATTCAGAGGATTACATATACAAGCTACGAGTACCAAATCCCAAATAGGAAAATGAAACTGTCGATTCATGGATGCCTCAGCATTTACTTTATCCATCTTTCATCTTGTCAAAAATTGTTCTTGACAACTTTTTTATACATTAGATATGCACTTTATTTTTTTAAAGTAAATAGATAAAAACGAAACAAAGGATGAAGGATTAAAAAAATATTCAGGAGGCTGGAGTTTAATAACTCTTCTGCCGTAAAACGATTTTTATGGTAAACAGTGTTAGCAGCCGAAATATTGACCAAAAATGAACTATTGCAATCAGCTGAAATACATAAAATATAGACTCTATTAGACAAATCTCACCCATAGGCGTCGTTATTGTTTGCCGGGTATGATATGGGTGTATTGAGCATAAGCATGTATGGAAGTTCTAGTTGTGATAGGTGGTTGGGTCTTGATGGGGGTGGTGAGATCAGTGTGAATGGTACGGTTTTTGATATAAAACGGAACATTTGGACATCTTGTGGAGGCTTTCGGATTGTAGGGACTGGATGCAAAGAATATTAGGTGGCTTGACACTCTTTCAGACACGTATGATACAAGAGACTAGAGATTTAAACATTTCAGTAATTGCGGTCCAAGAAACAAAGATAGCGAGACTCCTACACCCCCTCCCACCCCCCAATTTAGCCGTGTCAATGGGAAACAGATAAGAGACTGATTTCCATCATCTGCATGGCTAACGATATACGATTAGTCAATCTTACAGTTTACTTAGAAATGATTTGCTTCTCAATAGGATTATAGGAATGTGTAGGAGTGCTGTAAAAATATGGCAATAAACTTCGGCCTAGGGTTGCGGATTGCAATATATAACTTTTTAGCATTCGACTAGCATGTCCTCGTTCTTTAACTAAACAAAAACGGCACTATGAACGGATAGTAATCAATTGAAGCTTAAACAACCATTTTTTCTCAATTGTAAATTTTATTAGAAACTACGTTTTGATTCGGTAGCAAAGAAAACTAAAACGGACGAACCGAGTCAGAAGAACAGAAGACATCCTGGAAATCCAATGTTCAGCACGCACCAACTTAGGAACTGTTCAGCGTCTAAGCCGAACCGACGAAACTTTCTGGATTAGTTCTAAATTCATTCTCACGCTCATGCTGAATTTATAAACGAAAGAAAAACTTAGGCGCGGTTCATCGTGATGTTTAGAATAAACTTTAGTTGAATTAGGTAGGTTCAAACTTCCATCCAACGATGGTTCTTCATTTCATTATCCAGCTTACATATATTGTCATACGTAATAACGTAACTTATACTATCTTGTTAAAGTAATCGATATCGAATGTAGTGCAAAGTAAGGAGAGGGAGGTTCTTTTAAACAGTTACCGGGCGATCGTATTTTGTTTGTCCACGATTATATTTCTGTTGCTCAATAACTCTAAAAAAAAACTTTATTTGGCATAAAACACAAATGTACAATTATAAAGTATATGATTACAGGCTGAGCTCCATGAGGAACCAACAACTGTTTATGCCTAAGGGGTATTTAACTGTGTACAAAAGTGGTATTAGGGGTAGTAGGAAAGCGGTAACAGTAGACATAGGGGCGCAGTAAGAAAAGGTCGTGGGAGCCAATTATTTAGAATAGAGGTCTGGGAAGGGAAGATAAGTTACTAATAGGATAAGATAATATAATTATAATAGGGCTGATTATTATAAGTTATGATACACAGTCCTTAGGATGTTACTGATAAACATACCGTTTGTTAAGATAAGATTATATATATGTGACATAACTTACTGAAAGAGTATTTGAGAAAAACCCGGGATTTACTGTTTCGGGTTAAGGGGTGATACCAAGAAGTTTGGTAAAAGATGAGAAGTTATTAAATATTTAATATTCTAGAACATTAACAATCAAATTTTGTTATTTTCAGATCCCACCCATCCGACCTGAAACACCCTACCGATATAGTCGTTGTCTTTGATCTTTCTTTTCTAATCTGCACTGCAAACCTCTGGACCTCTATTTCCATCAATATAAGCCGCCAAGGAATCTCAACGGCTCAATCTTTTTTTTTTTCCATTAACCCAAAAACAGATAATCATTTTTATACACTATAGTATTTGATTATTATTCTCCCTTAGTGGCTAACGCGCTCTTGGACAGCCTCCACTGGCGCGTATCCAGTGTTGCGGCTGACGGAGGCACATAGGGGACTTCCCAAGACTTCCTCTTCCACACGCAAGGGAGGTGACGACCATATGGATTTGGGAGGTCTCTGGGCTGTTTGTAAATGATATATGAATGAGCCAGTGAATGAAAATTGTTATTATGATAATAATGAGAGCATTTATCACAATAAAGAAGTTTTTATATGATATGATATGACATGACATAAGACATGAGATGATATGATATAACATTACATTACATAACATAACGTGATGTAATGTAATATAATATAATATATACATATTCTCTCAATAATTTAATCTACGCACTTTTTTTTTTACCGTGAGTTCATTTTTAGCTGTAGATTTATAAATGATCTGAAGAGTTTTTCGGGAAAACGGTTGGTGAAAGAAAGAAATTAGCAATTTATTTTGTTTGATGTAGTTTCATCAAATATATAATATTTATAGACAACATTTCAACATGCGTGTCAACATGATTACAGATGAGATCTGTGGATATCATTTAAACTAACAACAGTTGGTAGGTTTGAGTTCACAGAAAATAAATAATAAATAAAACAGGTATATACTGTATGTAGAAAATAAGAAATAATATAACAAACTATGAGATACAATGTAAAAGGGGTACTAGTTAGTCACATAATATGAGTACAAAACGTAAGTACAAAAGTAACTGACGCATTTAAAGTCTGCAAATAGGAAATCAAAATAGACGTGAGAACCCAGAAGATAGTGGGTTAAAAATTTGATATGAATGAATGTCTCTAACCTGTTCGTCCTGATCCTCATTCATCATTCTAGCATGGAACATTCTTCGCAGGTTCTTCCTCTTGTACCTTACCAATGACAGCTATTGGGTACTGAAGTTTTCAAACCTTATTTTAAGACAAGTCCAATAAGGTATTTGCATATCTTTCATCTTTGATGGCTCGGGCAGGTTATTAAGTCAGTTTCAGGTAAGGAGACAGTGAATTTCCCCTACACAGCTTTTAGCCCCCCCCCCAATATTTGATTACATAATTTAATAATCCTTCAGTGAGATCAAAAAGATCCGAAAATAACCCTTAGGTTTCAGTGACTACCGGTCATTAGGACTGTTTGCGGTCAGGGACGGATGAGGTTAGTCGGCAGCTATTATTTGATAGTCTCAACCACGTGGACGGACCACGGTAATATCTTTGTGGCAGGCAGCTTCTAGAGACCACAGAGAACGTGAAGGCAGTGTCTTCGTATCAGCTGCGCACATTTCGATACTGATGGCCAACATTAGTGTAAGTTGCTAATACAGGAGGAAAGCCAGAAGCGTTGCTGCTTACAATAATGAAGACTCCCACAGAATAGCGTGTAAATATATAATTTTGTTTTATATATACATATATAATGTTACTTGGGAGGGACTGTAGTTTAAAAAAATATAATTGAAATGAAATTTATCTGAAATGGAGAACGCATATTCAAAACCCTTTGTCTGTTTTTTAATATTATAACAAGGTTATTGGTAAACATACGGTACCGGAAAATATAAAAAAAAAATCTCTAATAAACCAAGGATCTTAATTACAGCCCCACTATCATCTAAAGTAAGATAAATAGTTCCGGCCATGCATTGTTGTTTGTGGAACTACCGTGAACGACAGTGAGAAAAAAATTTGGTGGGTCATATAAATTGGCCGATCGTCATAAATTAAGGTTTTTCCTCGATCAAATTAGCACAGGCCGATTTTCAATGATCGGGTAGACAAATAGATGAAAAATATTACTTTTTTTCTAAATTAATTAATTTATAACTAGAAAAATCAAACAGCCTAATACTTCTTCAACTTAATTTTGGTTTCACTTTAGCAAGCATCCAGATCCTCGCTAGTTATTTATTTAAATCATGATGTACGTAAACAAATGTTTGTTTGTTGTTTTTGGGCATTAAAAAAAAGCAATATAACAGAATTATACGCTTATAATTAAGTAATAAAAAATGCAGGAAATCAGCATAAAGCCCACTGACCAGATAATTAAAACAGTGCAAGTGAAATATAAACATCTTGATTAAATTTAGTATATATATATATATGTAAATATGGTATGAATGAGATCATTTATCTGTATTATTATTGCCTTATAAAAGGCAGATTGTAATTATTGCACAATAAAGATTGTTAAATTAATAAAAAAAATAAAATAAAAAATGATTAAATTTAGAAAGAAGCACCTGAATAAGTAGATAAACGGCTATAACGTGTTTATCAGTAGATACTGTGTGCATTCCTCATGAGATCTTACCTGAAAAAATAAAATAAAAATTTCTGTATAAATATATTTTATTTTTACAAAATATTCATTATTTATCCCAAAATAAATTCTATTTTTATTTGTGAATAGTATGTATACTTAGTTAAGTACTTAGTATGTATATTACTCTGCCACGATTAAAATATAACAATTCGTAGCAATTTCGTTTATTATTGAAGTCGCAATCGGTCTTTTTCTTATAATTTTAATATAACAGGTAATAATAATATAAAAACGAAGATATTGATTCCTGATTGCAACCGATCCGGAGTAACTTGATATTCATTCAAACAGCTTATTTAAATAGCCTATTAACTTCTAATATCACTGCTTTGCACTAACGAATAACATCTACAAGGTGTTATATAATTTCTTAATATGTCGTACTAATAATAAACACGAATATTTTTTTTCGAAGTTTTACTCTTGATGTAAAATTTAGAAGAACCTTAAACTTCTGACCCCCCTCCCTGTGTAGAAAACGCCTATATATATATATAGCAAAATCTTTATAGTGACCAAATTATAATCTGCTTTATTGGGCAATAAGCAATTTTAATAATTGTTCTCATTCATACCATATTTACAATTTTCATTCACTCGCTCATTCATACAGTATTTACAAACAGCGAAGAGCAAGCGAAAGGAAAGAGTAAATAAATCAATAGAATTTTTCTCACAAACGTAAAGTCTGTTCTACTTGCCGGATGTGAGACGTGGAAACTCACAAGAAACTTATTAGGTAGATTACAAATTTTTGTAAACAAATATCTGCTAAACATCCTTTGAGTCCATTGGCCGGAATTTGGAGTGACTACTCGAGTCGACAAGCTTCCCCCGGGGCGTGAGACGTGTTGAGAGGCCCTGTTTTGGAAAGGAACTTTGGAGAGATAACTACAGGGTCACGGGAAAACACGGAAAGCTGTTGACAGGCTGGCGGAGGACCAGGAAGGGTGGAGAAATTTGTGAGCACCCCATGTTCTTCTATCAAAGAGCATGAAATAAAAAGTATGACCAGAAACTATAAACAAACAACAGATTAATAAGGAAATAATGCTTGTGCCGTACACAGTACAGAAAGGCGGTTAATGAATTGGCTTTTATACGATTAATATATTTATATTAATATAGATTAACCTACGAGTACGCTTAATGCACAGTTTATCTATTTCCATTGGCAGTTAGGGGAAAAAAACGGAGGTCAAACCAAGAAAGCCCCACCATTCTTGCTCTTTATGACTGTAGAACAGCTAAGGCAGGTCACCTAGAACTGAGAAGATCACGTTCTATTACCCTCCTGGAGATGTAGGCCACACTGAACAGGTTCAGTTGTATCTGTTGTTTAGTGAGGGAATGAACAAGACATTAATGGACACTCTGAGGTGGTTTATGACTCTTCAACAATAACAATCAATAAATTTCATTATATTTTAATGAAACAAGAACGACGAAAGTAGTAATTAATTCATAATATACTTATGGTATACGCTACAAGATCAGTGGCTGCATTGTTAGCAACAATACAGCTGGCTAAAAAAAAATTGTATTGCTTTGTAATAGAAAATATCCCCTGTTTACAATAATGAAGACTCCCATAGAATAGCGTGTAAATATATAATTTGGTAGTTGCAGGGGTGCAATGGAACAATTGGGAACGACCTTGAGAAAGAATAATAGATGAATAAGAGGACTGACAATTCATGAAAAATAAAATAACAATAAGAAAATCCTTAAAACTTTAGTGCCCAAGAACACCATATTTTAAAAGAATCAGATGCTACTTAGTACATATCAATTTATACTCAAAAGTTATTTATATTTTAGATAAATGCGTGGTGGAGTACTTCACTTAAAATCCATTAGTTTAATATATTAACGGCAACCGAGCCATCTGATAAATTGGCACTTGATGGTTTGCCCTTGATCGGTTTTGAATTACGTAATTCGAGAACGATTAAATCCATGTTACGCTGATGCGGACGTATCTTGTTCGGCCGAAACGCGACACCACCAAGGTGAACACATTCCTACAGATCGAGAAATCCTCTCTTTGCAATTGAACGGTAATAATAGCCTGTTAATAGTCTCTGATAAATTATCTGGCATAGAATGACAAATGTTTATTTTCTACCAAGAGTGTACATGATTTCTACGGCATACATCGTGGACACCTTATGGCAAAGTTATTTAATTTTCGCTTAACATATTCTAACGATTTCTTGTCAGATGAGAGATAGAAAAATAGCCAGTCAAGTGTGATTTATCACTGACATTTAACAGTTTTTTTCTTGGTAACGTTCAGTTTATCATGTATATGCCCATGTTTTACCTGTGTTGAAAACATGTTTTCACCTTAACGAATTCCAAGTAATACCTTTAATTAATTAATTAATTATGCAATAGATTTTAAATAAATATTTCAAGGAGATAATATTGAACTATATGTTTATTAATTTTGCCATGCACTAAAGCTATAAAAAACTATACACGTTCTTAATCGGACCACTTGTGAAATTTCAAAATAATTGGACAATGATTATTGCATATCACATGAAAAATAATTACGGGTGATAAATCAGTTACTTGGTAATAAAATGTGCAGTAAAATATTAAATTAAATTTCTCTATTAATAAATTTTAAAAAAACCTAATCAAACATCTATATTTAATTATAGTACAGACAGTAATATTCATAATTATTCTTGAAATATTCTGTGCCATCTTTGAAATAAGTTGGTAAGTCGAATTAACTTACAATTATAAATACATGGATTGGTACAATTTGTTCATACCTCGAAGACATTTGTACTATTGTGTTTAAGTACATTTAATGGTGCTAAAAAAGAATTAATTTTTATGAAAAAATCCAATTACAGGAATATTGCGAAGTTCAAAGAAGTTGTGTCAAAATTGTTTGTTTTTAGACTTACCTCTTTATTCTCCAGAACAAAAATATAATATACTTTTTTCTGTATTCAAGTTTTTTTTTTTTTCAAAAATCTTATAGATTACCCCTCCCTTGGGTAAGATGGGTAGATTCATCTAGCTAGGCCAAGACGTGTTGAATACTTTTTCATGGCCACTGTTCGTAATATCAGCATGAAATATTCATTTTTGTTGCCTTAATGCCGCTAATAACAACCAGCGCTTCATCAGTTAATTACCTGGGTCTAAATCTAGAGCCAAGGAATCACTATAAGAACAATAATACCATTAAAATGCATCATCACACCTGGCACATTTTTTTATGTTAGCTGGACAGGACAGGACTGATGATAAAACTTCTACGTAAATATTTAGATGAATCCTCAAAAAGTATTAACAAACGACAAAGTACAATGATTTCCAAACAAAAGTCAAGGCAAAATCTACAAGAGACTCTCATTCTATATGCTTGCCAGTATATTTTGAAAATCGCACAGAATCCTCATAATTCTACAGTTTTTTTTTTGGCCGTGGCAAGGGGAATATACTATAATTAAAATAAACAATGATCACGTATTCTAACAAAGGAACAAGTGTAAAAAAAATACATTAAACAATGAATATTTTTTTTTATTAAAAAAATTAATGGAACCAAACAAAAAGTATTCTTTAACTCTTTTTTACACCAAGTACTTGAATTTAATTTCCAAGATATTGACATCAATATCTATATAATACAATATTAATATGTACATGGATGTATATGATTATCATATATATATATAGTTATAGTGCACCCGTGCTAGCATTCTAAGAACTATGAATCACCCCTTTGCTGACTCTTATTTAAACCCGTGAGAATCAGAGAAGGAGGTCAGTCTATTGTATCTCATTAGCCCGTCACTATGCTAGATTAGATCTGTATATTACCATGTCATTTATGTTTGTTATTCAAAATAAATCTTTTTAAAAAGTCTTGTGTGCTTTGAAGATATTTAACTGGCGCCCGAACGAGGTACTTGGGAGGAATTTTGAAGGTATTTAAAGTAACTTTGCGGAGCTTAGAATCGTGTGTAATACCGAAATCAAGCAGCATAACTACTTCTCTCCGTCTTGAGGAAGATTGCCACTGCGTATACAAGTATAGCAAGCATTCTCCACGACTACAGAGGTATCTTTCAACTTTCTGAAGATTTTCAAATCTTATCACCCGAGTTTCAAAACTATTTGTTGAGACTTCGCAGCACCAAGGAAGAAGATTTTTCCACTGAAGACAACATATTTGATGGTAATTATAAGTTTATTGTATGTCAAATTTACAGGATAGATTAAACCAATTAAGACAAGTATATACAACTTTTAATCTAGATAATATTGATCAATTACTATTAGAAAATACAAATTCAGAGATGGCTATGGAAATAAAAGATCATGATTTTAAATTAATTCCGGAATATGATGGTGATCCTTTACAATTAGTAGATTTTATTAGAAATACAACATTTGTGTATGACTTATATTGTAAAGATGATAACCAATATAAAGATATAAACCATTCAAAATTAGTATTAACTTTATTAACTAAGCTAAAAGGAAAAGCAAAAATTGCAACCTATGATAAGGAATTCACTAGTGTGACAGAAATTTTAACATTCCTTAAACGTAAATATCAAGATACGCGAACGAGAGAGCAATTAATATCAGAAATACTCAATACTAAATCGTACCATAACGAAAACCCACATGATTACTTAGAAAGATTAGGTAAGAAAAGATGCGATTTATATGCTCGCGTGTATGCCGACTCGGAAATAGTGAATAAACAGTCGGAAATGGAAAGATACGACAAACAGATATCACATCACACCGTTCATAATTTACATCCCTCGCTTACTGATTTTATTTATCATATTAAATTCGAGACAATCGAAGATATTGACGAAATCTTAAGAAATAACGCTGCGCACATTGTGCATCGGGTGTACGGTCCGGGTAGTCGAAAAGACAAACACCACCAACCACACCAATCGAATTATAAAGGCAAAAATTTCGATCCAAATTACAAACATAAATATGAAAAACAATTTCAAAAACAACCTCATGAACAAAAACAAGATTATCAACATCAACAAAACCAAAATTATAAAAGTTATCAAAATGCACAACCAAATTATCACAATTACCCAAATAATCAACAAAATTATCAAAAACCTATTCATAATCAATCATGGGATCCAAAATCTCAACATAGATTCTTTAATAAACCTCCATCCGGAAATTGGAGAAATAATCAACAAAAAGTAGATCCACCACAACAAAATGATTCAAATACGGTTTCGATGAGAACTGTTTCTAATCGCGTACATTACGCCGAGGATGAGAGAGATGAACAAATTAGAATATTAACTGAAAGAGTAAAACAACTTGAAACTAATAAAGATAATTTTTTAGACCAAGGTCCGAACAAAGGAGAACCACCGGATCGAATGTAATTAAAATAAGTGACGAAGTTAATTTTTTAAATAATTTACCACAGCTCTTAGATAAAGAAAATAATAAATGGTTAATTGACACAGGAGCAACAAAAAATTATATTTGTCCCCAAGCAATTCCGAAAGATGCTAAAATAAACGTAGAAAACTTCGCGATAAAAACCCCTACAGGACGAGCAGAAGGAACACAAAGTGTAAACCTCAACCTGCAAAATCTGATAGGAATTAATCAAGAAGTAAAGTTCTTAGTTTATCCTATTAGTTCACGGTTTGATATTTTACTTGGGTACGAAACAATGAAAATGTTAAAAACTAATATAAATTTAGAAGACATGGAAATAAAAATAATGGGAATAAAATACAAACTTGAAAGAGACGAAATGTTTCATATCGAAGATACTAATGAAATTAAAAATGTTATAAGACACGAACACATAAATTCGGAGATAACGGAAAAACTCACAAAAATATTAACTGAAAACGGTGAAATATTGAAAACAGAAAATGAAAAATTAAAACCGACTAAATTATTAAAACATAGAATAATAACTACGAATGAAAATCCGATTTATACACGAAACTATAGATATCCGGAACAATTTAAAGAACAAATTAACGAAGAAGTTGGAAAATTATTAAAAAACGGAATAATTAGACCAAGTAAGTCGCCGTATAATTCCCCTTTGTGGATTGTTCCAAAAAAAATGGATGCATCGGGTATAAAAAAAGTTCGCATGGTAATCGATTATAGAAAATTAAATCAGGCTACCATAAAAGATAAATTCCCGTTACCCAATATCGAAGATTTGCTGAATCGATTAAGAGGTGCAAAAATATTTTCGACTATTGACTTAACATCGGGATTTCATCAAATAGAAATGTATGAAGAATCTATTCCAAAAACAGCATTCTCTACTGAAAATGGTCATTACGAATTTGTTCGAATGCCATTCGGAATAAGTAATGGACCGCCGACTTTTCAGAGAGCAATGACAATGATGATATCAAATATTCCTAATGCAATGGTTTACGTTGATGATATTATTATTTATTCAAAAAATGAAAACGAACATTTAAGAGATTTGGAAAAAGTTTTCATAGCATTAAAAGAACATCAGTTATCAATTCAATTAGATAAAACTGAATTTTTCAAAAAAGAACTAAAATTTCTCGGCTATATTGTAACTGAAGAAGGGTTAAAAACAGATCCGAAAAAGATAGAAACTATAGTAAACTTTCCAGTACCTCATGACGAAAAGTCGACAAGACAGTTCTTAGGTATGACAGGATACTATAGGAAATTCATTAAAGGATATGCAAAAATAACTAAACCTATTTCAGATTCGATTAAAACAAAAATTTATAAAACCGAAGAGATAAAAAGGGCTTGTAAGACATTAATAGATTTTATGGCAAATGCACCAATTTTAAAATACCCCGATTGGAATAAATCATTCATATTAACTACGGATGCTAGTAATAAAGCAATTGGAGCAGTATTGTCCCAAAAAGACGATGATGATATTGAACATCCTGTAGCATTCGCTTCACGAGTACTACAAAATGCGGAAAATAATTATAGCACTATCGAAAAAGAATTATTAGCAGTTGTATGGGCGACTCAACACTTTAAGCCTTATTTATACGGAACTAAATTTTTACTTCAAACCGATCATAAACCACTAACTTGGATATTTTCTATGAAGAACGGCAACACCCGAATTATGAAATGGATTTGGAAGTTGCAGGAGTTCGAATGTGAAATAAAACATGTTAATGGTAAAACAAATTATGTAGCAGATGCTTTATCAAGAAATATAAATGAAGTAAACCACACGGAACCAGAGGATATGGATATTGATGATGTAGATATTGATATTGATGTATTTATTGATGACATATTACAAAATCAAGAAGAAGCTGCTGAAAAAACAACAGAATATGAAGCAATTATGGAGGAATTAATAAATATTCCATCTACAGCGGAAAATGCAGAAAATCAATCAGATCTAGAAACTATTCATTCACAAGAATCCAGCAATGAACAAACTTGGATATGTGAACCAGATAAATGTATAAATGTAGAAAAAAATCAAATTATTATCATTAGAGGAAACAAAGAAGACATGAAGTTCTCTAAGCCATTTGGAAACAAGAGAAGATACGAACTCATCATTAACAGGAAAGATGACTTGCAAACGCTACTCTACCAGATCGTAGAACCGGACAAGACTTACGGAATTTTCTGTTCACCGAACATAAAAGCTTTAGAAAAAACTTACAATGAATACTTTAAAGAGATTCAAAATATAATAGAAAACGAATTCCCTTCTGTAAGAATAAAACGTTATTTTAACTTTATCAATGACGTAGAAAATGTAAATGAACAACGCGAAACTATTGAAAACTATCATTTAGGAAAAACTAAACATCGTGGAATATTAGAAACTTTTGAAAAATTAAAAAAACAAATTTATTTCCCCAATATGAAGGACAAAATTACAGAATACATTAATAAATGTGAAATTTGTAAAAAATCAAAGTATGATAGAAAACCTATCAAAACTAAATTTCAACAAACCCCAACACCAGAAAAACCCTTTCGAGAATTAATGATTGACATTTTGAAGTATGAAAGGAAAATAATATTTACTGCTGTTGATACTTTCTCAAAAAGATTGTTCGCACAAGTTATTCCAACACACAATGCAATCAATATTTGTGATTGTTTACAAAATTATTTATCTCATTATCCTACGCCAGTACAGATCTCATTAGATCAAGGCACAGAAATGAAAAACAATTTAGTTAAACAATTTTGTGACCACAATGATATTTTATTACATTATACATCCACTAATCACTCAAATTCTTTGGGATTATTAAATAGAGTTCATTTAACACTAAGCGAATTACTAAGACTTATCTCGCATGAGAGAAAATCTTATTCATTTGAACAAAAATTAAAACTTGCAATTATTGCGTACAATAATACCTTAAATAACAATCTAAAATTAACACCCAATGAAATCACTTTCGGATTTATAAAAGAAAATAACAACAACAAAAATATTAGTATAACAGAACTATACGTACAAAAGTATCATAAAGATTTACAACTTTTGCATGAATTAGCTCACACAAAAATTAATGAAGAAAAGATAAAGCGTACAGAAAAATTAAATAAAAATCGGGAAGATCCACCTGAATTAATAAATCAAGAATTTATCAAAGATACTCAATCGAAGATTAAAAGTAGAGACAAATTCAGAAAAGTAAATGTGTTAATCCAAGGCGCTAGGCAATTAACAACACATGTTGATAACGTTAGGAGACCCAACAAACGTAAAAAGAGGAAACATTTTGTTTCAGATGAAGATTCACTACATGTCAATAATTCTGATACTTCATCTTCAGAAGATTCTGACGATAAAAGTAGTAGATCTCACTAACTCTCCAGGAATTCTCCATTATTCTGTAAATAATATTAGAGTAGTTAATCAATATTATGAAACTTATCATTTTTATAATTTAAGTTTATTAGAAGTAGAAATAATAAATATTGAAGATCATGTTACTAACTTTAGATCACATAAAATGTATCATTTGCTAAAAGATTTAACAAACGAAGTTTTTGAACAATTTCAATTAATGCAACAAAGAGATATTAAAGATCGTCACAGACGAGGCTTGATAAATGGTCTAGGTAATGTTATTAGTTGGATAACAGGTAATATGAATAATGACGACAAGGAATACTACGATAAAATAATTTCAAATGTAGAACAAAATAATTATAAGATTGAACATAACATCGAAAATTCTGTCAATATTAATAAACGTCTGATTGAGGATTACCAGAATGAAATCAAAACAATTAATAAAAATTTCATAATTAATAGACAAAATTTCGAATCGCTAGGACAAAATGAAAAAGCTTATGACTTATATATTCACATCATGCATTTATTAAATAAAATTAAAGATTTAACTTTATCTTTAGAATTTTGTAAGCTTGGCATTGTTCACACCAATTTAATGATTGATGTAATAAAAAATCTACCAAGTAACATAAAACTAATCTCAGATAATACTGAAATTCTATGGACAAATAGTAAAATCTTTTGTTCAACTCATCACAATATAATCCATACTTTTATCAAATTACCAATTCATGATGAATCCTATAAAGGATATTTTGTGATATCAGTACCAAGAATTATAAACCAGACAATTTACGAAATTGATTTAAAAACTGATCTTTACTTACAAAAAGGAGCCACTCTCTATCAAGGAAGTTGTATTTTTATTGACAATTATTACTGTATAAATCTTAATAAAACAGAATCAAAATGTGTTTCATCTATTGTACATAACGGAAATTTAAAAGAATGTAAACTAGTATTAAGTAATCAAAATAATATAAGATATTTAGATCATATTAAGCAATATATCACTGTAAATATTAAAAAAATAACAGATTGTCATAATAACACTGTATTTTTACCAAATGTAGGATTAATTAATATTAGTAAGGAGGATTGCTTTCCAGAATTTAATAAAATTTATACTCATGATTTTAACACTATTTTACAACCATTTTATGAAAATGTAATATTAAATACAACTATGTTAGAAACAAATAATTATACTATACCAGAATTAGAAATATTGTCCTTTGTAGACAACACTAATATTTATCATTATTCTTTTGTATTATGTATTATTCTAATCATTGTACTAATTAACATTTTTATTTATAAAAGAAATTGTAAAAAGATCCAAAATTCAAATTTACCTTTAAATAATGTAAAGGTTTCAACAACACCTATTACTATTGATGATCATAAAGTAATTTTAAGTAAATTGTATAAATCAAGTTTTTAAAATGTAAAAATTAAATGTTTGTTTTGACCAGAGTTCAAAACTTAAGGCTGCGGGGAGTTATAGTGCACCCGTGCTAGCATTCTAAGAACTATGAATCACCCCTTTGCTGACTCTTATTTAAACCCGTGAGAATCAGAGAAGGAGGTCAGTCTATTGTATCTCATTAGCCCGTCACTATGCTAGATTAGATCTGTATATTACCATGTCATTTATGTTTGTTATTCAAAATAAATCTTTTTAAAAAGTCTTGTGTGCTTTGAAGATATTTAACTATATATATATTGTCGGAGGTTAAGCTTTAAGAAAGAATAGGAAAGGGGGAAATGAACTACACTTTCGACCTTCTGTAAAGAGACTGCTTTATTGTCTTTAGTAATCCAACCTACATAGGATCATGGGTTGTTTACCTCCCATGATCGTATTAGTTTACAACACAAACTTGCCTCTGGCTTTAACTCCCCCCTGCCAGTTCCTGACCATCCGTCGGGAACTGAAACTTAACACTTATGCTAATTATATACAGTTCTGACATAATAATTTCCTGCTCGCCTAGAGCAGCACAACACTATCTTATAATCATAGAAACAGAACATAACTTTATCCAATGTGGTACAAGGTTAAAACAATAAAATAAAAAAAAAACACGTATCTGACAAATGCCACCAAAAACCAAGAGAGATGTGTGCAGGAGTGAGAAAATTATAGTCAATTTCCTATTTGGATGGCTTCCCCACTGGAAGCTTTAACTGCTCGAGATGGACAGTTCTCCTCTTCGCGGGTTCATGAACACTTTGGATGGTCACCAAATTGTGTTCGCGAATCATGATCACCCGGAAGGGACCCGCATAACGGGACACCTCCTTACTCCTATTGGAACCGATCTTACGATACACCGTAGTGCATATCGCGACGCACCCTTCTAGTGGTTTGACGCCCGCGTTCTCCCTCAACACCCTCCTGGATTTTTCCGCGGTAATTTTCGCGTACACCTTCCCCTATAATTTCCCCAGTTCCACGCGGTTGGTGGTGAGTTGTGCGGACGTCTCGTCTCCCACCACCGTTTTACTCGTGTCCCGGCGACACCCACGAAGTCCGAAAAGGATTTCAAAGGGTAAAAACCCAATGGTCGTGTTAAAAGAATGGTTATACGCAATGACCGCCCTAGGCATTGCCTCTGCCGGCTCCGACCCTTTGTCCAAGATACTGACATCAATATCTATATAATACAATATTAATATGTACATGGATGTATATGATTGTCGGAGGTTAAGCTTTAAGAAATAATAGGAAAGAGGGAAACGAACTCCACTCTCGAACTTCAGTAAAGAGACTGCTTTATTGTCTTTAGTAATCCGACCTACATAGGATCATGGGTTGTTTACCTCCCATGATCATATTAGTTTACAACACAAACTTGCCTCTGGCTTCAACTTATATGAGGAAAATGATAACAATATTAGTAAAAATTATTTGAAAATCTGATGAAACATTGAAATAGAAACTTTCCATATTACAAAACAAAGATAAATTAATAAATTATAAAATATTGTTTTGTAACAGGTTTGTAAATGATTTCCTTTACAATAAACCGAATGGATAGTAATTTTCCCTATCATTGTTTTAATAAAAAACGTTATCTGATAGGACTAGGTACAGAGAGGCCTAATTAGAGAGGGTGGTTAAAATTAATTTTTTTTCTCGATAAAACTGATTTTTTTTCGTAAAATGTACATTTGAATATATACTTAACTAGAAGCTTAATAACCACGTTTTCCTGTGGACTTTTTTATTTGAAGATATAGTAATGTCTTGATCAATATTTATGATGCAGATGAAATTGGCATTATTGCTTTCTGAGCTTGGCTGAATACTTTTAAAAAACAACTTCCTTGTAGACATTTTTCGTTCAGACCTGTAGCTGCAGAATCACGAGGCAGTCAGGAGATCTAACACGTGACTGTTAGTCACCATATCATAGATCTTATTAAAACTGCGACAGTCACACGACAGTTTCAGCCGTATGTAGCAGCCGCTTCAAGCACCTGAGTATGATGGTTGAAACCATCGAATGTGCTAGTATTATTAGAAATAATAAAAAACTGTCTGTAGACAGAAGTTGATTAAATTAATTGTATAAGTCTACCGTCGTGGGAAATTTATCTGATTTGCCCTTGATTACTAAGTAAATGAAACTGTAAATGGGTTTAAGTATTAAGCCAATTTTATGTCTCCTAGAAGTCAAATTAAGGAAAAATCATTCATAGCGAACCTCCAATAATAACCCATTCAGGATAAGAATAGCAATGCTAAATTTCAGTTCCCTCTTGTGCTTGATATATAGTAAGTTGAATTTGGATTTTAAATATATGGATATTTTAATATAAAATTTGGTATCGGATGAAATGGTTGGAAAACTTTTCATGACTTGACTTATTGCGGCTAAGTATGATGAAGGCTAGTGGGTCATTGTCGTCATAGTCGAGTGGGTGCTGGCCAAGCCGAAACGCTACTGACATCTAGATGCTCAACATCTCAAGCCATGTATATTTTGTATAAATGTATATTAAATAGTTTTTTATTAGCATTTCATTAATGATGTTTACGAATGAAATACATCCAAAAGCAATCAAGACACTAAAAATTCCCGTCACGCGTATAATATCGATAAATTAAAGGATAAAAAGAAAATACTAAAAAATATATTCGAATATTCTTTTTGCAATAAATATGGTGGTAAAATTTAAAATAAGCAATTTTTTTTTATCATTAATCAACTTATTAACAGAAACTAATAGTATAGATTAAATGTTTCCTGTGAAAGAATACATTCACGTCTAAATTGGACAGTTAAATTATTAATTTCGTAGCCCAAAGGAAGAGGGGCGTTGATTTTTTAAAAGATGAGGGGATACAAAAAAAAAAAGTGAAAATCTTTTTTTGTTCTTTGAATTTTTCTCAATATATAGCTTAAAAGCAATCCAGAGTTTAAATATCTGAATTCATCTTTTTGATTACGGATATTAAATACGGTAAAGCAGAAATATTAAAAAATATATTCCATAAGGAAAAAAAAGCTTATGGGCCAACAAATGAAACCCCATATTAAACATTATTTATTTAATTGCAGACATATGAACATCCTTCCATTTAGTGTTGAAAGAGAGGCTAGCCTATTAGGACCCAACCTTCTGCTTCTATTTATGGATATTATATAAATTCATCATTCCTCCAGGGATTCGAACCCATCACTTTCATATCATAAAATTATACACTACCTAACAGAGCGCCAATTTTGTCATTTATTACTTTATTTGCATGCGACTGTGTGAATTTTTCTAACTGTACTTGTAGATATTGAAAATTTAAAAGTAACTATTTTTATAAGATGTTTATAAGAACTGAAAATAGGGGTTAGAGTGGCTGACGTTCTCAATATCATAAATAAGAGTACAGAAATATGGATAAAAATAATAGAACAGAATAAAATTAAGTTTTAAAAAATACGTAGAGCGTAAAACTACGTAAGCATGGTTGCTGCTGATTTAGTTTCAGAATTCCTTTGCCAAGAAAGGGTGACTTCTGACATTCTAAGGGGCACACAAGAGCATAGCACCTAGAACAAGAAATACAGAATCCACTGAATGAAAAAAATTTCGATGTTGATAGTTATCATCGTATTCCTGGCCACACATATTTCTTTCAAAGCATGATCCTACATGGGGCGTGAAAATATAATACATTAAATCGATGACAACTCCCAAAGGAAAGTGTCCGCTGAGAGAGCTGTAAACAGTACTACATTTTTTTATTTTCAGATAGGTCGTAAAGATATTTCAAGATTGTATAAAAGGGGGGAGAGTGTAAATTTGATTTATGAATACAACGGCTTCGTCGCTATGATTGCAGCCAACATGTGTGTATATGTGTTTATTTAGGTGTTACACTTATCTATATAACTACTTTATTAGGTATTAGGTGTATCTACATACACAAGTATACAATGGTGGTAAGTTTAAACATACTTTATCGTCAAAAAGTTATTTATTATTCACCGAGACAACCTTGAATCTATCGTGCCTTCACCCCTAAATCCTTACATTTATTTTGCACATCTGAAATGTTTTTATTACTTACATCAAAATGGTTTCAAAAATCTTCTTCATGTTATGTTAGAACCCTTTTTCTGATATACCTCTATTACAACATTATGGCCAGGTGGGTAGAAAGTTCAAAAGGTCAGGATTTCTTATTAATTTCGATTCTTAGCTTTAATAAAATAGCATACTAAACCAAACACAATGATTGGAGAAATAGTTGACAAAATAAATTATCACGATGAGTACTTGTAACTGGGTATAAGCGGACTGACTAGCTAACGGTGAGGGCATTGGGGTGTAACTTCACAAGCTTTTAATTCGGTTTTCTAGACTGGATGCATTACATTTAACTTCAACTTCCACTTTAATTAAGCATTGACTCATTTTCCTCCACAACGGGATTAACTAAAATAATTATGACAAAGTACAAGATTGTTATTACCATGAAGTTCGTACGCCGAATGCCATAAGTTCTCTATTCTTTCCCTTCCCCTTTCAAATTAATCCTTATTAAACCTTTTACCAGTATATTTTAATCATATATCTATAAATCTGTACTCTACCAACGAATCTTGAAGATTGCCGTTTAATATTTTTACATTCAGGGATCACTGGCCATCTTAGAAGTAACTTTTGCTAATTGGGGGCGGTCCCAAATTTTTCCACCTCTTCTGTGTAATCAAAATCAAGAGTGGTTATTAACAATTATTGAACAGATAAATACAATTATTTCTTTTGTTGTACACATAATGATAAAATGTAAGCGTGTTTTTATATATATTTTTTGTTGAATCACACGTACATAAATTGCATAATTGTTATAATAATTGATTCTGCTGATCACATAATTATGTTGTTTATTTTTGTATAATTGAGACAAAAATGTTTTTTTAAATGCAGGCCAGGGCGGACCTCCCCCCCCCCCAGGGTACGCTACATGGCTGTATATACTACCCTTGGGATTCTTGGGACTTATTCTGTATATATTATTATTACCATTATATTATTTATTAAATAAGTTTTCTTCACTGTGGGTTTGACCCGACTAAAACTACTGATTCCAACCGATATATTTGGAGAATAATTACGGCGTGAACCTACCATGAAATCGAGCTTTATGATAGCTTGGATTGTCTCAAAAACAATTTTCATATTTTGTACCTCCTGATTACAAAAAACAAAAAAAACGCAGTAAAAGAAAAAGTATGCAAGAAAACCCCATTCGTGTTATACTAAAAGAAGACTTTAATGACAGAGCGAGAGAGAACTGATGGACAGTGAATCGAATCTAGCGATTACCACGGGAACCCCAATCAGCGAAGACCGGGTGGTCAAGTGACCACGTTCATTATACAGACTTACCGACTCTCTCCTCTCTAGAGCGAGACAGACTGCGGACGTCCTCTTGTGGTCGTGAAGACGGAATCGTCCAATTCCGAACCACGACGGAGGAATTATTTACTTTTACTTTTCTCAGTGGACAGAGTGATTAGAGGAGTTCAGGGAATGGTCTGTTTTTGATGTAGTAGACAATCCTTTCTTAATTATTGTTTTTAATTAGAATTTATTCACATTTCTATAATTTTTGCAAGCCTATCAAATTATTTACAGTTCAACTAAGCATCGTATTATACTTAATGGGATAAAATTTTCATAGGATAGATGCTTTCAACACAAGATTTAGTCATGGACCCTTAGAGCTTTAGAAATATCTTGGTCTCCAGGATGTAACAGTAACGACGTCAGTAATCGACATATGATGAACAACAATAAAGTATGATATTATATAATAAAAAAGAAATAACAAGCCTGAAGAGAGGGGTTATTTTTAACAGGTATGTTCGTACTACGGTAGAGGTCATAAGAATTAGTAAAATATTCGAAACAACACTTCGAAATAATCAGACTAATCGTTGGCTAAAATACACTCACGGCAACAACGAAAACAAAGGTGGGTGCGGGATGGTCAGTGCCTTAGACGTCCTGGGCCCATGGGGGCATCACTGGCCTCGCCGAGTAAGAAGTGTTAGTTTAGTGAGATACTGGGCGGATTTGTACTTTTCTATGCCTATGAAATGTACTTATGTTGGGTGACTTAAATAGATTTTATCCACACCCACCGATCAGAACTCAGAAAGAGTGCGAGGCATTGGTTCACTGTCGTATTGAAAGATATTCGCAGAAGCCACCAGCCGCGCCTATAACAGGGAGTCTATAACTTCCACAACAGTAACTGCGAATACTAAGCGCACACAAGCAGAACAGGCGAGCTCCAGACTTGGCCTTTAGCGACTGAGACCTTATCGGTGACCAGGTGCTTATCTCTCCAGTTCCAGTCCATATCTCACCTGCGAGAGTATCTGTTACACACATACCGAGTTGAAGGCTTGCAAGCAGCATGCTAGAGAGACATTCGCGTAGACAGGACCCGAGGCGTGCTTGTAAATCAGAAGGCAAATAACAAATGAGTTAACTCATTATGGTAAGTGTTTGGTATTCAAATGTACTTTCCGAGGTTGAATTGAGGATGCCCCACTTTCAAGCAAGTAAGAGGCATTCGTATCGGTTACAATAGCGGTTAGATATGATGATTTAATCGACAGGAAATTTTAAATTTAAAAGCTTTCCTCCGTAATCAATGATACATTAGATACTGTAACGTAAAAACCGGTTTCGAAGAAAAAAAATTGAATTGGCCCCTAACTAAAGATCGTGCATTTAATGTCTTTATAGCCGATTTTAATAGGGTTTTTATGTGTTAAAAGGTCGGTTCAATATAAGACAGCTAAGAATTTTTCATCACGAGTGTTTTTTTCCTCCAATCATGCAATTAAACCGGTGAAAATTTCACTTTCTCTGGTCGAATCTCTGTTAACTTACCTAGATAAATCTTAATTACTATATTTTATCATCCATGACCAAGTTATTTACTATAAACAAACTTCATTAAGTTTCGATCCCGAATAATCAATAAAGATCAATCATAAGTAATTCTTACGTTGCAGGTGTCTCCCTGTCAGGTATGCTTCAGGGATGAGATTTTGATAACAGAGTAATATATAAACCATTTTATTTTCTTGTCAATATTCTTCTTTTACGAAATTATTTTACCACTCTTGATCAAAAGATCACAATTCCACTATGATTCAAATCGAATGGAATTTATTGAATATCCCCGTAATTGGACTTCAGTGTACGTCATATCGATGACAGTTACAGATAGACATAGGTCCCTTCACCGGACTAGACCTAGTCAGAAAAAAACGTTTTTGTAAGCTAGCCTGCTTGATCTGACTGGCATATCAATCAATACTGCATCTCATCTATGGAAGTAAACCACAGTATTGCATGTAATATTCAATTATAGACTTTAATTGATTTTTTTTGCTTCGTACACAGGGGTGAGATTAGAAAGTTTAATCAGAAACAGGTGACTATTCCAGGAAACATTAATGTAATATTCTATAAAAAAATGTGTTTTTTAATTGATTTAACAACAGATTTCGGAGAGCACGGTATCTTCATTTAGATGTGTATTTACAAATAGAACAGGTCAGTGAGGTGTGTTTCATTAGGCTGACACATCCTATTCAGGATCAGGACCAGTCAGGTCACGTCTAAAAGGTTTTTGGTTTTCGAAAAAATAATAATAAACCGAACTATAACAGTCCGTTATAGTTAATAAATAGCTTTCCCACTTAAGGCACCTCAAAAAGACGGCTGCTGTCTGCAACTGGATATAAGTTGTTATTACAAGATGTAAGTTGGTCCACGGTGTTATCCTGACGCTCTTCTATCTCTCTGTCTGTGTAAACAGGATGTTGTGTATATGCAAACACATAGAAGTTGAATACCTGCATAGACACAAGTCTTATCAATCTTTATTCAGTTACCATAGCATAAGAGCATGTAAATAGATAATAATTCTTGATGGCGTGGTGCAGGTGTGGAGTGTGTATAATAAGAATTGAAACGCCTTCTTTCACTCCACAGCTTTATTGATTTATAGCCGAACGACTTATGCCGTCACCATCAAGAGATCGAGATGATGCTAACTATAGCACTTGGGTATCAAACGACAAGTGTTATAGTAATCATGAGTACGAACCCGTGAGGATGAAGGGATAATTGGTCGAAATCGTTCGGGTAGAAATGAATAAACCAAGACAAACAAGGAAAGACAGACGGTAATTTATTTCTTAATAGAAAAGTAATTAATAATATATATTGTACAGATTTGTAAGAAAAAATAACTCATTAACTTTAAATTAGTTTGAGTAGATAACATACTCAAAAGATTTCATGAAGGAATGAATTTTTTCCTATAATTTATAAAAAAAAACGTGTGTGACAAGATTAAAATGATATACTGCTTTCAGCAGTAAATGTAGACGGGCAGCCAGCGACTAACAAGGAAAAATGGCGATTATCCTTTGTGGGTTTCAGCCCCCTTCCCGTTAATTTTTATTAGAGTTGTCATCGCAGCTTAACTATGTTTTATGATACCACTGCTGTTAATTTATACATGAATCCTACCTAGCGTAAGTAGGAAAATCGATCGTAGCAATATATCATGTCGTTGTTAAATCATCGATATATATTTATCGGGTAACCGGATATTTATTTTTACCGATCATTAGGAGATGTTAAGTACAGAAATCGATATTACTTATAGATAATCCGATACATACATGGACTAATGTAACTTGAAACAGATGTCAAAGAATCAATTCAGAATCAATCAATCAAGAACATTCATGTAGGTACAAGTTAAGTATTACAAGCTTGGGCTGTAACCGTTTCCTTGACATGGGTACGTTTTACTGTACAATGCCTGCAATTATACGCGTGTATGGAGTTTTACGTTTTTCTGATTAAGTTAATGTTTTTCGGACATTGGTTTAGTCGAAAGCAATAATTTGGTTTTAAATTGGACATTAAACCAAAATAACTAACTGACCAACAATGAACGAGGTTCAGCTTGAAAGTTGTTCAACCCTAGAGTTTTTCTGAAGAGGTGCTGATTACATTCGAAGAACTTTTCGTTCCTGACCCAGACACTGAACAGACAGATCTGGCATGTTAATAACAGACGTATCTAAATATAGGAAGATATCACTAATTGCTAAAGTAGCAGATGGTATAATTGCTACCGCATTAGTCATTGCTACTTGTGAGCTGTGATGATGTCCTGTGAGCGAGACCTCACATCTCCATCGTCTGAGAAAGTCCTCAGAGCCTCCGCAGTCTAATGCGTGAGGATATGGCGCTAGAAAGTTACGCAGTGGAGTCTTCTCCCGTTTTAATAACACCAGTTACAGCAAATGGATACGCCATTAACGTAATTAGTATTTAATTATAGTAAGACTAGTCCATTATCCACACTAACGAGCCAGAACATACTGGACTACTGCAAAATCCTGAGAAGATTTAGATGGAACGATGTTGCACATCTACATCAACAAACAAATCGACAGAAGTACTGAGTGATTGCTTCATCTAGACCTACAAGTGAGATAGCAGCAAGGCAGACAGCGAAAAGATCTCTCATGAGATTATTCACATTTTACGTTGTTAAAACATGTTAAGACTTTTAAGACTATTTGAATACGCTACGCCAAGAACGCACAACTGATGACCAACATTCATTCACAAACGGCACACCGTTATAACCGTCCACAAATGTTTTCTTTGCACACATAAACTGTACTATCTACTTATTATTATTATAAAACTCCACCGTCAAGTAATAAGCAACATTTTTCCAGTAAGAGCAGCACAGATACGTAGTGAAATGTGTATTTAAACCGTATTTTCTCGTAGTTTGTGACGATGACCATTGTCAACCTATAACCAGCTCCAAATACGTCATAATGAAGTGAGATACAATTTAATTCGTGCTACAAATACCTTATTTTATAACTCAGCTATATGGATAAGTAGATAGTTTTTGCTTTTGAAAAAGAATATTTTACGGTTTAATTGTAGGAGCTGAAGAAGTGGTATATTGTTTTAAAGGACTTGCCAACTCACACAACCCTTAAGCGAAAGGAATCACAATAAGACTCTGGTGGTGAATGGAACGAAGAACCCTGAAGACCTCAGTTAAAGATGGTAGGGTTGAGTGGGATGTGATGCCTTTAAATAAATATCTTCATTGATCGTTATCTCTTGAGGACCCGACTCTGATTTATTATTCCATAATAAATTTATTTGGCTTCACCAAGGAATTGGTTATCCGACAACCGTAAATTATATCGCCCTTGATATTGTAAATAATGTTATCTTCCTTTAAAATTATGAATAATGACATTGGAACTGTTATCTTCACCATTCCGCTTTCACGTCAAGAAGGTTAGTCGTACGAAAAAAAAGGAATGTAATGATTTATAATTTAATTTTCAAGCTGAGTAGCAGCTAATCACACACATATACTGCATTGGATGTATTCGAAGATAAAAAGTACAAGCGATGACATGAAAAGTTCCCATTAACACTCACTCTCTCTCGACATACGATGATCATTCCTAACTATAGTAAGTTTTTTTTTAAAAGACTCTCCTCGACAAGATTATTTAACTGGCACGTCATGGGGTTAGAATAGGTGAAGAAGAATACCCTAAGGTGTTTTACTATAACGAAATGATAACAGAAGAGTAACTGAACGTTATTAAATGGGTTCCAGATCTTACGGAACTGGAGAAAGGAACGACATAATTAACTTGACTGAGTATCGCCACGTTTGCTAACTGACAATCGAGAAGGGAAAAAAAACGTTGTAATAATTATATTTCCATTATTTGCAATAAGGAACAACAATGCTCCGGTAAGTAATTTGTTAATTAATTACTGCTTAGGAAGAATATCAAACTTCCTGGTGGAAAGTGGTTTGTTATACTTTCATTGCTTTGAAAAAATCAGAAACAGCCTTGGAAAAAATTCAGAGACTGGACCGTGTATTAATGTACACCGTGAGGAGGATGCTTACTTGAATTTTTGTAGAAACGAACCAGCAGTATTACACTCCCCGATAAGGAGTAAGTTTTGTGAGTCGCCGGTAGGCAAGTTATATAATACTCATTATATCTTACATTTTTAGTAGAAATGTTTACCTCAGTTGAGACTTATGGTTTCCTTGTTTTTTGAAAGTAACCATTTCCTCCCTGGAAATCCTACCCTTTTCCTACCTGCTTAGGGCCAAGATACACTCACTAGTGTCTAAGCATTTTGGAAGTAAGTTCTAACGCTGTAACTGATTAATATTTGTATATATACCAGTGTTTTGATTGTTTTTCATACTAAAGTTTTTTTTAAAAGACTCTCCTCTACAAGATTTAACTGGCACGTTACGGGTTAGAATAGGTGAAGAAAACGACCCTAACGCAGGTTTCATAAGACAAGGAAACCTGGAAGACCGAGAATACGGTTTTCTTTGCACAATTAAACTGTACTATCTACTTATTATTGTCAAACTCAACCGTCAAGTAATAAGCAACATTTTTTCAGTAAGAGCAGCACAGATACGTTGTGAAATGTGTATTTAAACCGTATTTTAAATATTTTTATTATATTATGTATTTTAACGACCCTAACGCAGCTTTCATAAGACAAGGAAACCTGGAAGACTGAGGATACGGTAGGAAGTTAGAGTTGCTAATGGTATAAAAACAACTTTTGGTATCCGAAACTGATTTTAGGGTAGTGATAAGTAAGAAGGAAACATAAATAGCGTAAGACATACGCGAATATAAAATAAATAAGCTAAAATATAAATACTTCGGTCGACAGCAGATGTCCCCGATCCACCTGAAACGACCCACAGCTGTTTCCTTCCTACCTCAACCCCAGCAGGTAGCGATACTGAATCAGGAACATATTGTCTATCAGAAGAAATTATTGCACAACTGACAAATAGATTTTAATGAATAACATCATACCATGTGTCGGGTCGTCACGAGGGGGGTGCCTAGTTACCCCCTGTGACGAAGTGAGGGTTGATTAGGCTATGACCTGGACAATTGCTTCATGACGGGTCTTATTACCGTACTTTCCTTGTCTGTTATATTCAAAGCATAAGTAAGGTCTAAGTAAAAAAATAAAACTGAAATCATTTCTCACTGCTAAATTGTACCACGTTGTCTTCTGATCATTCAAAAAATAAAACATGTTTTATTCATTATGACGAAGCTGAACCAAATAAACTATCCCTATTCAAGCTTTTCGCTTACTTTTGTTTTTATTTATCTGTTTCAACCTACGGATGAATACTTATTTAAATAAATAAGTAACTATCAAGAAAAAAACAACATTTGTATTTAATATCTCTGTGATTTAGCGTTTTATAAAATCGTTATCAAAGCAAATAGAACCATTACAGTCACTTATTGTTTAATTCGTGTTTCTGGAAATTGTGATAAATATACTGACGCACATTTAGAGGCCTGCTGATTACAATTACTGAGAAATATACTAAACTATAATTATGAAGGGGTTGACTCACAGTAAAAATATGAAGCCATAAATATGATGATGAAAAGTTTAAGA
This sequence comes from Acanthosoma haemorrhoidale, assembly GCA_930367205.1. NCBI lineage: Eukaryota > Metazoa > Arthropoda > Insecta > Hemiptera > Acanthosomatidae > Acanthosoma > Acanthosoma haemorrhoidale. The sequence goes on from OV884011.1 coordinate 82,844,091, forward strand.
ATTGACAGACAGGATAAGAAGAAATACAAAAAACAAATAGCTACAGGGTCGGGAGTTAGAAGTATTTTTTTTTATGATCACGATTGTCTTTTGTTTTTCTCGAAATAATTCAAAATGACCCTATATATATATATATATATATATATATATATATATATATATATATATATATATATATATCAGTTAACAATATTTTCACTCGCACGAAGCCACGAAGGAATTCTTTTAATCCCATCAAAAGCAAACACGAGCACGCTTTCACTCCACTTCTCAGATCCTTGTCTGATCACGTGCGCAGATCAAATCTTAAGGATGGGATGGATGGTGTGGAGGATCACAGCTCAAGAACTGGAGCGGAATAGGTCCAATTCAGTATCGTGCCAGGGGTAAAGTTACCAAAGCAGTCAGTTTAATATATGAAGTTAGATAAAGTTACAGGAGCTTAGTAAGCCCCTCTGCTAAGTAACAGCTTCTTTGGTTTAAATCAAAACTAGCAAGCAATTACTACCCTTACACTTCAAATCGAAAATGACTTCAGACTAACGATAATATATAACAAATAAATAGAATAAATATGAATTATAATTATTTATACCAGGTGAGCCATGGTTCACCGTCTATATAAAGGTTCCTTTTAATAGCAACAACAAAACTTTTACTAAGTTAGTTTTAAATAAACTTTTAGGCTAAAACTTTAGTTCTACTTAACGGCGTTCTAACGGATTAATTTTACAAAAAATAATAATAATTAATTTAAAACGATCAATATATCTTCATTGTACTGCGGCTCAAATCACAAGTGACAATGTGATTACCCAATAGTATCATTCATTACATAAGTATAAATTGTTATTGTCATTTTTTCTAATTTTATAAAACTTTTATTTCACAAAAAAACAAAAACACGTCAGTATTTTTGTTTTTATAAGCCAATTATTTTGCGTCCCAATAAATTATAAATAAACGAAAATATTACTAAAAAGATAACGACAATATTACTACTAATAATAATAATAAATATCATAGCACCTTGTAGTTTAGATTCCAAGAAACTTAAATTGAAATTTCTAAGCTAACTGAATACCAACGTTCAGGTGAAAAAAATGTAAATTACATTAAATTCTAGTACATGCTTAGTGAAATAATTGTTACAAATTTAGGCTATAAACGTGATCTCAGAGGTATGTGTAGTAAATAAAAGTCATTTATCGTCGTTTTTGTTCTAACAAATTTGAAAAACTCAATTTTTTATACCTATTGCAAAAAATAAAACCAATATTGGAACCCTAAAATTAAAATAGCAGTATCTTCAAAGAAAGAACTTGGAATAACTAATAATTAAAAAAAAAGAAAAAGAAAGGCTCTGCCTTTGATATTCATATCCTTAAAACATCGTGGACTGACGTGTGTTGCTGTCTCTACAGTCCAAGAAGAGAAAGGGTGTCTAAATATTTTGTCCGGAGATCTACAAACGACAGAAACTGATATAATTTCAGCCAAAGAAAGTCGACAATTTGTTCTCATCTGTCAGGGACAGTAAGAGTTTCTCCAATCTCACTTCCATGACAGCAGCACACAGTACTAAAGTTTGTGTGAAAGTGCTAAGTTCCGGAAGTTCAATGGATCGCCTGAAGCTAAACATAACTCACCATTCAAGCGTGAAATGTTTGATGAAAGGATAAAAAAAATTAACTCTGGGTGCCAATGGAAGGCTAATGAATAAGGGAGATGAAGTGGTCAGTATTACTCTCCAATATCCTTCTTTTTTTACGATCGCCTAAAGGACAAGGTGCCCCACATTAAGTAGAGCTGAAGGAGCAAAATAAATCCAGAGATGACATTCACTTTATTCTTTCCAGGTACAATCCTTAACTTTAACTGAAATAGAAACGACAACTATGAATAATTTAATAACGTAAGACACTCGAATGAACAAAGCGTTTGTTTTTTTTTACACTTAAGCGATACTTACAATAACGCAATAGACTTCCAAAGTAATAATACAGTACTAGGCTAAAACAATATCGTCATAGATACAGGAAAAATATTATGAAACTTTTCGACTTCCTGTCTTTTAGGTATGTTAGTGAATACTGAATGATTGTTTATTGAATTATTTTATAGTCTACCGCTACAAGAAGATAAATCGTATGAAGATGTAGAAGGAGACCTGATAAGAGAACAGTGAATTCGTCCTTCAACCAGGAGCAGCATTTCTTAGTTCCAAAATTTGAGAACTATGTTCATCGAACAAATGTTGGGACTTCCAAAAAATTTTGTCTTATCAAAATGAACTTCACATGAAACACGGTGTAAGGAGCTGTAAAAACCCGGCAATTGAAGTTGTTACTACTTCCATTCACATAATAACGTTACTCTTACCCATCTTCAACATGAGCTAAAATAGGAGTAACACCCTTCAATTCTATAATTTAATTTAGCAAGAAACCTATACACCAGGAACCTCCTATTACCTATTAATTCATAAAAAAGTGTCAAGAACACCCAAAATTTGTTGATAAATTACCTTTTAAGTTCAATTACGACAAAGTTGTTTGGCAGTTAATAAGAATATTTATAATATTGTTACTGAATAGTGCAAGGTTAAAGCACAATGTGTGTACCTATTTTTAAACTATGTCTTAAGATAAAAATATTGAAAGTAATATGAATTATTTTAAGATTTATTTTACAAGGTCATATGTAACTAAACCACTCGCGGAACCACAAAGTTATTGGCTTTGTGCAAATATGGCACAAAAATAATATTGCAATAGATTTACGCACTGAACCCCCCCCCAATGAGATAAATTGTAACTGTTTGAAAAAAAACTTCTATAAGAGGTTACTTAAAAGTTCTAGTTTAAAAAAGATTACATATTTTAATATCTATATAAATATCACAAAAAAAGATTTTGTTAAACTATTACTTATTCTCTCTATAATTAAAGGTTTTAAGTACAAAAAAATAAAATGGAATATCATAATTATCACACTGCTAAGCACACAGATTGAAAAACTAATGAATTCCGGAGACACAGGAAAGTATTTCAATGCCAACTACAGAGAGTATTATATATTGCAAAATGTTATTTGCTAATTAGGATTATTTTATTAGCGAAAGAAAAAAAAAATTGTTTAATTTTAATGTTACAAAGAATAGAAATGAACACACTGAGTGGAAACAAAAAATAGCTGGTGATTTTTTAAAACAATTTGAAAAAATATGTAATGAAAACTATTCTAATACTTTCAAAGAATTAGTTGAATTAGTAGAGTAAAAATTACTCTCTTCCCTGCAAAAAAATTAAAAAAGTTTATGAAGCTTACACTAGCTTAACGAGGAAATGTCAAATTACGGCATTAATTAATTTCTTTGCAAAAGGGGGCTTTCTATTTTCCCTCATGGAATCTCCATTTTTACAGGATATTGAACCCAATTTCCGATGGATTGAAATGTGAAAATATATGTTTGCACAATGTCAAAAAAAAAAATGATTGAGACAAAGGGTTTATTATTAAAAATGAAATCCATTACTTACACTTGGGAAAGGTTATATCACTGAAAATTGACATTGGCATTGGAGCCCATACCTAATTAAACATTAATCAAAGCATGCGATATGCACTGCAAACGGATCACCATTAAAACTCATATTTCTAAGAAAGCCATACTGCAGGAAATTAAAAATTTAAGCATTAAAAATAATTAGGAGATATGGTATTGATGTTAGCCAAATTTATAACATTGCGGACAGACATCGCAATTTGGCCAGTTGTAAGCCTATTAGATAAAGATGAAATGAAAATAAGGGACAATTGTGTAATTCATATTAAACAAATTGGGATAATATTCAATTATGTCCTGGGAGTTGCACGTTACAATTAAGCAATGTACGTTGTGCTCCCCGTACCCTTCAGCTGATCCATGCTCAATCTCATGTAATCAATGCTGATCCAGTAGATGAGATCTGTCGACAGGATAACCAATATGCATGTATTGACTAAAGTAAAAAAATATTTTCAAAGCATTGCGCATATTTGCCGCGCTGCATCTACTGGCCAAAACACCAAAACATGCAAAAAAAATCAACCAAAACCAATGAATCATACCGAAACAAGACTATGTTCAGAGACAAAATTTCGTGCGAGTTAATGATAACATACTCTCCCCTGTTCGAAGAATAGCTCTCAGAAGTGCAATGAACGAGCAAGAAAGCTGCCCGACGACTGTGAATAGTGTAAGATGCCCTTGAACAGATCTACGAATTTCCACGGAACTAGCTAAGAACTAGTAACCATTACATTCCATTCAAGAGCAAGAGCACGTAACAGCTTTCTAATCCGCTCTGCTTCTCCGCGTTTTTTTTTGTATCTAATTACTTCTAGAGTTTTTACTAGCGCTAATAAAATGTTTTTCTCGAATTAAATTTTCAAGCAGTTATGTTTAGAGTTCGCAAAAAAAAAAAAAAAAAAGTCAGATCTAATGAAAAACCAGCTCGGGTAAAAAAGTTTACCTTTCAGTTCCCATTCTTTTTTTTTTCTTGAAAGTAGGATAAAGGTCAGCCATAAATAGATATGTGAAACTTACGAAGTGGAAAAGGTTGAGTTCTCAGGCCCAATATTGTAGCTGAATACTTCATGCATTTGAGAGTTTGTCGTAACTAATCAACCCTGCTCAGTTTAGTAATTTTGCCTTTATTGCTGATGTACTAATAGTTTTTTATTAACTCAATTAGTTACAGGCGGTTGTAATTAAATGTTAGTAGAAATCCTTTACATGCTACAGATGAAAATAATATACGTAGAGAAAAAATTAGTGAAGAATAAAAGCAATGTAATAATAAAAATGACGCTATGATCAGAGTTGTCCTGTTTCCCTGCTACTAGTTTGAATTACTTTTACAAATATTGATGGACTGTAATTTTAAAATACCGAAACAATACAAGCTTTAAAAAGCTGCGTCACCGGATACGAGGCAGTGGAGGGTGACCAAGAGCGTGGGAGCCACAGACGCTCAGGACATGATTGGAGAAACTGGCCATTGCTAGGACTCCCACTGTCACGTATTTATAGCAGGCCTTGAGACCACTGCCACAATAGTCTTAAGGAGGATTACAGGGTTGTGTGGCGCAGTGTAATGACTTTGCAAGGGGGTTAGGGTAATTGGATAGGTTTCAATGAGATTTCATGAAATATGAAGTTAAGAGTTTAAGAACGCTGCTTATAATAAGTTCTTTAAGAAACGTTTTGTTGCCGTCGGAATAAGGGGTATTGACTATTTTTCTCTGGACGTTTGATTGAAAGGATTGAATACACTTGGTGTTCGACTTTTTTGCTGCCCCCCCCCCAGCTCTATTCCGTATGTCCAGATTGGCTTTAGTATAATTTTGTAAATTGGTAGTTTTTTCTATTGAGAGATGGGAAGTCCGTAAAGGTCTGTAAAGATGTCTAAAGCGCCTGTTTAGTTCTTTTTACGTTCCCCATTACATAACTTCCTCTAGATTTTATACCTGACATGAATATAATCTTTTAGTATCTACTTGTACAAATTACAGAACTAATTAAAATGTTGGGGAGCCAGATCCATTAAGGTTTTTATAAAAGGGTTTGCTCGAAAAATAAATGTAAAAGGATTACTTGTATGTGACCATCGTAGGACATTCTTGCTCCCTAAATAATATTTCCCGAAATCTGCCAACCCCTAACGCTAAACACAAGCCTACTGGTACAAAGCTACTGGGTCCATTGTTATCGATCGTAACCCACCCTCAAACCCTTCTCGACGTTTTAAGTTACTGCATCTTCACTGAAGGCAATTGGAATCTACAGATAACACATATATAGGCCGTTGCGTCGTGAGACATGGAATACCAAGTGACGTAAGCTCTACTCATTAATGCAACATAATCGACGGTCAGAGTCACTCGGGGTCACTCGGTCATCAGTAATCATTACAGGCTGTTTTAACACTAACACACATCATGAATATGTGATACATAACCAGAATGAAGAAAAAAAGGAACCAAATGAATTTTATTGGTGTAGATCGCGCTCCTCGTCAACCTCTACTGGCTCGTATCCGGTGACGCAGCTGACGGAGGAGCGTGGGGGACTTCCCAAGACTCCGTTTCCTCTTTCGCATGCGAGGGGGGGGGGGGGGCAATCATGTTGATTTGGGAGGTTGCTGGGCTGTTTGTAAATGCTGCATGAATGATGGAGTGAATGAAAATTGTAAATATGGTATGAATAAGAACATTTATCACAATTACATATTAAATTATATAAATACAATTACATATCACAATTATATATATAAAAAAAAAGATCTACTATTGAGACAGTTAGATTTTTAATTCCATCCGCATTACAGCATTATCTAAAAGACACTTAACCACAAATTCTATCCGACATGAAGAAAGAACAGGGGATTGGGGTCCTTGGTGGACTGTTATCGGAGCGTTTGCCACAGAAGTGCTGCAAGGTTAAGGACAACCTATCGATTTCTTACTCAGCAGTGCCTCCTCAATTCGAGATGGACGAGTTAGCGAGTGAGGCGTCGTCTCCCAGGAGGTATACGCCACAGGTTAGTCACTGCCTGAGATATAGCGGTGTCTGTCTTAGATCCACCTGTCAGCAGACATGAATGACGGGGCAATAAACCTATGTAAACATCCGCGGCCTTATCGACCACGGTCGCGGAGTATGAATGATGATTAGGATCGTGTGCTGGCTGTGTGTTAAGTTATTATTCATCAACAACAATGTCTACCCACAAATCAGTATTTTATTATACGCACTAACGCTTTCAACATCTCATGCTGCCGTTCTCAAATACTAATGATGAGGCCAATCAAGACAGTGTCTGTCACATAAAATATTTATTTGTGAGCAGGCATTGTTGTCATTGAATCAAATTGATTAGTTGAATGAGAAAGTCTCGCCACTACTAGTAAGAAGTAATTTGTTTACAAAAATAGTTACCATGAAAAATCCTGTAATTCACAGCACATACATTAAAAGTTCTCAATTTACAAATGCGAATCATTTTACTAAGGGTTTTATTTAACATGTTTGCTATAATAAATCACGTTATATCTATAATATCGATTCAAGGGATAAAACAAACAAATATTTTATAATGTTGGGACATTAATGTAATTCATACATTATACCGTCACATTTAATTAATTCATTAACTTTGCAAACGATAATTTAAAATTGTCAACACCTTCTACGAATAATATAATTCAAGCTTTATTTATATATACTCAAAAATTATCTACTGACTGTTAGATGAAACATTGGCAATAATAGAATAGTGTGGAGAGACTACTATTACTACTACTATTAGTGTACAGACTAAATTTCAAATATACATATGTAAACATCTTTTTTTAAGAAACAATACTTTTGAATATAATATTATACAAAGGGAAGGGCTAAATTTTTTACAGTCAAGAACATTGTAGACAAATTATATATAGATTGTATTAAGAGTTAAAGTTAATAGCAGTGCTGATGCCTGAACAAGCAAAACGTTGACTTAACAGTTGTAACGTTCACTTAACAAATGAATGATATACAATAACTGAAGCTTGAACAACTTAAAGTGCAGACATACACATTTAAACCTATCTTTTTATGTATCGATTCAATGAAACTAATTTCTCCAACACTTCTTGTACCACTATCATATTGGTTAGTGTTACCAGTATATCAGTAGCTCCGAAACACTGATTTTATAAAAACGTTGTTCATTAAATTAATTATCGTTCGAAAATGATAAAAAATAAAGTCTCTAAATATTTATTTTTCAAACACCTTTATTCAATACAAATTTGTATAAGGTTGCACACTAAATATTCAATTTTATTAAATCATCCGTACAAAAGCTCACTACAGAGGAGTTTCAAGCATCATTAATTCATCAAATGGAATATCTCGGTAAAACTATAAAACTGAGGCTGCGAAAAAGTTGTGACTACGATTTAATTGACAGTTCTAACTTTATTTTAGTAGTTAAACTAAAAAAAAAAAATATGTATCACCAATTACGTGCATAGTTTGATTTTTGTGGAGCTCGCAGTAATTCTCGAGTTGTCTGGGTCTCGAACAGTACCTCCAAGTTTAATTAATTTAATATCTTCAAGTCAAACAGGCTACAATTGCCAGATAAAACATGGATGAGAGTGAAAAGATTTTTTTTAAGCCAACGAAACCCAAAAATAATTTTTTTATCGTTACCCATGCGAATTTAGCTTATATCTTCATTCATTGTACAAATGTTTTCATATCATTGTACAAATGTATGATTATAAATGGGCAATTTTAAGTCAGAGGTACAGATCGCCCCAGGCTATTACTTAGAAGAATATATCTTAGAGGGAGAACTACCGTAGCACTTGGTATGCCTGGATGTAGGGCAACAAATACGAAAGGTCAGAGCAGTGGCCTGAAGCTCAAATGATCTCGTTGGCTTCACTAGATTTTATACTGCTCAAGTTATCAAATTACATCATAGTTTTTTTAATTACTTAGGCAACAGATTCATCGCGGAACATGATAAGATGTTGCAAAATAATTAATTTAAAAAAAAATTATAGAAGACAAAAGATCAGCGCCATAGACAATTAGTAACCTCCAATTTAACGACGGTTCTGGATTCGAATTCTATTGGATTTATTTTACGCCTGTGTCGGGAGGGAAAAAGAGTGTAAATAAACAAAAAAATTTAAAAGAATATAAGTGTCAGCCCAAACATTTCAAATCACCTAAAATTACAAAGCAATTATGGAATTAGCATAATTAGTAAATTACAGTTCAGCTCGAATGTTCCGTTCCGAAAGTTGTAACAAGACGTTTTTTTTTTCTTTTGGCAAATCGGTTCAATTTGCTCTGCTTTTGATTTCGTGTTTTAAATTTTCTTCACCTCTATTTTTTTTATTTGAGCGATTTGACCATGATTCACAGAAAAAAAAGTGGTTAATTAGAAACCACTTTATTACTCAAATTATTTTTTTTTTTCAGTTTAATTTGGATATACTACGTTGAATATTATAGCGATACGCTTGTATTTATAAATACTGGTTGCATAACGGCATAAGTACCTTTTTTTTTTCGTATGATTTCTGGCAGAAGAAAGATTTCGATAACAAAAAGGGGTCAGTGTCGTTGAGATAAGATACGGTCGAATTGCGCTCTTGTATAGGTGGCATTAGAATAAATGAATGAACAAATGAATCTTGTGCAGCGTTATATTGAATGGTACGGCCCAATAGCGTGCTGCAAGACCCACTTTCAAACGAATCCATTAAATATATATAAATCGGCTATTTACAGTACGAATTTACAATTGGAACACAATTATTTACGACTCATTGTTGAGGGTACTAATAGCGATGATGGACTTTTTTCCTTTCAAATTTAGTGATAGATTTTGAACATGAAAGCACGCAACGTGACATCTATGTATGTAGAGCACTACTGGACAAAAAAAAAACTAAATAAATTTTTCATTGAGAGTATGTAATTGATGGGGAAGGTCGAAGAGTTGGAACTACGAATAAATATTCAGCTATCATCAAGCTCACAATCGTTGAGATTTGGCAATTAAACCGGGAAAAATTTTCTTTATGGAATGATTTTGATGACACTGATTTTTTTTTTATACTTCTACGGCGACTAATAATCCAGAGTCCAAGATGAAAGTCGACACTGGCAGCTACCAAAGCCATGATGTAGTTAATGGAGGGAAAAAAACCTGAACCAATTAAAACTGCTTACTTCTCCAGGCAGTAGTATAACTGAAGCTGTAAACTTTACTGCCCCGGCTGTCATGGTTATGTGTTGGCGAGAAAACTGCCACTTGTCATGAGATACAAAGGATATGAATTAACCACCTGCTACTGCTAAAATAGATATGACTACATCAAAAGATGCCATCGATTTTATGTATAGCTTAGGAATTTAAACCAGGTTTTTAAAACATTTTACCAATTCACTCAATATAATAAACATAAACAATACATTATCTAGTAATGCACCCCTGAGCCACCATTGGTGGTTCTAGTAGATATTTTTATTAGGGGGAAGACCTATTAGTAAAAAATATAAAAATTAATCGTCAGTAAAGTCCGTTGCTCCGCACATTGTTAAACGCAGCAGAAAAGTGTTGATATAAAACTTTCAAGGATTAGGTCATGATCAGATATGATATTGCTGGGATAAATCGATCTGAAAAATCCTTGACGTGCTGTTTGCCTCATCGATTGAGGAGTTAATGATCATCATAAGCGACGGGTACGTGTTGTATTGATAGCCAATGATAATTTGTGTACCAATTAGTACGTTTTAGAAGGATCTTTAAACCTTGTTGATTGCAAAACATATACCTTTATTTATGTTTTATACGGGGACTTTGACCTTCGATAAGAGAGCTGATATGTACTATATTGGCTGGAAAACCGGTAATTGGTTGCTGGAATGCAGTTCCAGACGGGCCCTGGAGTGGTTGAATAACTGACAGGTACAAAGAGTGCATTTGGAATTTCGTAAGAGAGCCAACTTGACTATGACCGTCCGCATTGGGGTTGTCTGGCTATTAAATATTTACTCATTAAATCATAAAAAAATAATATTCCACATAAGATTCCACCATCAATGTACAGGCATTTAAATATATTTCTTTAGTTTTACATATCCCCAAATATTTCGTGGTTCTATTGAGTAGTTACGGCGACGATACGTCGTCAAAGGACATGACTTCACTATAGTACAAATATCCAAAACAAATATCCGACAAATAGTACGGAAACTCTCATACTATTTTTAGTCTCGTCGTCTAAATCGTTTAAAGTCTCCTGAACCACTCACTATCCACTAACGATGTAGTAAATAAGACCAACAATAAAATACATAATCTATAAACTATTATAGTTTATAGTTTCAATATAACAAGACTAATGGCCACCTAAAACGGCTGAAGAGAACAGAGCTGGTTCAATGGGCACCAGAAAATAAAAGAATAGAATATAGAGTAGAACAATTTTTCTCCGCGGTCTTTACTTGCAGCATTTAGTTAGCTGTCATAATTATAAATTTACAGGGAAATTAGGACAGAATCCGCATGATTCGGAACTTAAATTTTAATAAAATAATATTTATAATTGCTAAACTATTATCTTTTTTGGTTTTATTGTCGGCCCCGATATTTTCAATACGTTTAGCTTGTGCAGTCCTGAATTCGAACATCGCCCCAGTCATTTTTTTTTTGTTTGGCTGGTAAACACATCTTTTGTAAATTCTGTTTCTATAAAATCGTTTTTAGTAACATTTTAAGTTTAAGCTGTTCAATAATACCTAGCAGGAAATGCATAGGTTTTGAAAGTCATCTTTTCAACAACTCGTAATTTGGTGATATTTTGCTTGGGCCGTTTTCAGCACAAGTACATAATTTTATAATTTGGATTTATACTATTCTCGTTACAACACATTTTGTTTCAGATGACTATGACACGTTAGAAAGGAAAATAAAATTTTTGTAATCCTTATAGAATATATTCTAAACCTCTTGATTAGCATTGTACAGCTAGTAATTTTCAAAACGATCTAAATTTCACGAGGCGACTTCTTTTGTCAGTAAGGTCCATTCAGAAATCAACTCTTGACCCAGGAAGCGACCCGGCATGAACAAATAAGGTAGAAGAAGCGGATATTAATAGAGGAGCCAGAAAGAGCTAGTTGATCCTTCACCTCTGAGCTAACACATATAATACAAAGGTCAGCGGAGTTCATCACTGACGGTACCTCTCCATTCAGCATACATGGAACCTCCATCTGCACTATCATCTGACATGTCCAAAGCACTCTGTAGCACACTAGTTATATGACTGGAAAGGCTAGGGGTTTCTTCTTATGAATCAATGTACTGTTCTTACTTACACTTTTGTCTAAGAACGTATAATTAGTAGAGTAATTTATAGATTACCCCATTCTAATAGCAGTAGACATAAGTTCATTGCTGTGATGAGGTAAGCAACTCTAAGCTAAGAGCACCCTTATATTTTTTATATACCAAGAAAAAAGGTAGTGCTCGTGGGGCTCCAATTTCTTAACTAATTTTCGACCATCCTTCATATTATCTGTAAAACAGAGTGGCTACAACAAATATCATTAAATAACAGTTAATAATAACACATTTTGTCCCTCCCCGGCTTTATTGAGTTTCTAATCCGTTTTCGATGGACAATGCTGTCATTCTCAAGAGTTCGTGGTGATGTTAGCTTTAGAGTTTAGCACTTGTAGTTTGATAGCCAACCCGGCAAGTGTTACAGTAACCATTGTCAGGATCTCTTGAGGTTGACGGCATATTTCGTCTAAGCCGTTCGGCTAGAAATCAATAAGGCTCTGTAAAGGAAGAAGGCGTTTTATTTCATAATATTCACACTCCGAGCCGATATCACACCATCAATAAAACTAAGACTATCATTTTCAGGCAACGGTGGATCTTTAAAATAGCCTTTTCAAGATATAAAACTATTCAAAACATAAAATAGCTATAACCCAACCAAAAAAAAGAAATATCAATTTTGGGGCATGCATTTAAGAGTATTTGGGAACTTATTTACCTGAAAATTTGAGTGTAATCTAACGCAACTATTAGTAGGTTGAGATTATCAATATATTAACTCTCACTTCTTAGATTATGAATAGAGTGTTACACAACATTCTCACACGGCTCTTGCACAACTGAAAATATTTACAACCCTCAACGAAACCAAAAGCAAAAAAGTAGTCCGGAAATGGCGAAACCATACTTGCCAAAGAAGGCAGGAAACCGGAAAAGCCTTTTTTGCCGACTTTCTAAATCACTTTTTATGGACAATCGATTAATAAGTGGTTTTGCTGATAAGGAGCTCCGGGATGTAATCCTTCAAGTGCTGATTCATATCAGCGCTGCGATCGCTTTAATTCATTCGTCGATCAATCAAATCAGTTCCCTTTTTAGTAATCAGGTTTAGACTAGTGGAGAGTGCTACGACCTTAGACTAGATCATAGCTTGATAGAAATAATTAGTTCCCAAATTCAGTCACAGCCAAGCTAGTTGAAATAATAAGCAGTACATAAAAACCTTCAAGCACATAAAAAGTTATATATGTAACGTAAACACCAAAAATGGATTCTAATTACCCACCATACTGAACGTGTCTGTATTCAAATGGCAAACTGACAATTAATAGATATATTTAAAAAAAATCTCTTAAATACTTTAATATATAACTATTATAGCACTTATTTAAATCATCATTATTATTGAAAGCATACATAGGACTAAACATAACGGGCATTCCGATAATCTGTAGCTAGCGAGCAAGCCTTCTACTTCTTCAGACGTGGTAGAGGCACCTTCAGAACAAGATGTCCTGTGGAAAAAGGATTGGTTCCGAGATGTGCCAGTATTTTTTATCCAACGAAAAGGTATTGTGCCATTAAACAGTAAGATTTATGCAATCATTCAGCTGAGAAGCAGAAAAATACTTTTTAAAAGATAAAACTAAGTTGAAAATAAGTATATTCATTAAAAAAAAAAAGTCACGAATTCCGTCTAGAAAATATAAATAAAGGTTTTACCGACCCGATTGGAACCTGCCTACAAGGCAAAAATTTAATGTCTCTCTGCCAAGAACTACATCTTGATATCAAGAGTAGCGCCCGTACATTTTATATTCTGAAACTTCTTTATTGTGCTAGAATTACAATCTGCCTTATTAGGCAATAAACAATTGTGATAAATGTTCTCATTCATACCATATTTGCAATTTTCATTCAGACAGTATTTACAAACAGCCCAGAGACCTACCAAATCCACATAGTTGCCCCTATGTGGTCCTGTGTCCCTGTCCTTCCTTCCTTCCTGTGTCCCTTGCGAACGAAAAAGCGGAGAACTACACGCTCCTTCGTCAGCTGCGTCATCGGATACAAGCCAGTGGAGGCCGACGAAGAGCGCGAGAGCCACATACGCTCAGGACATGATTGGAGAAACTGGCCAATGCCAGGACTCCCACTGTCACGTATTTAGAGCAGGTCTCGAGGTAAATTCCGTTTCAGTCTCCGAGGAAGATTATGATGACTCTCATACCCAAATGACTGGTAGGGAATTAGAGTGGTTGGATAGGTTACTATGGAAATTCATAAATTTGGAAGGGATGAGTTCAAGAATTTTAGTTATATTAAGATCGTTATGAAGGGTTTTGTTGCTGACGTGTGCATTTAATATTATTCTCAGGACTTTTGATTGAAAGGACACTTGATGTTCGACTTTTTTCCTGCCCTCCATAGCTCTATTCCGTATGTCCAGATTGGCTTAAGTATAACTTTGTAGATTAGTAATTTATTTTCTATTGAGAGATGGGATATTCTTTGAAGAAGTATACAGTTGTTCAAAGCTTGTGTTCAGATCTTGTCTTTTTAGCCTCGTGTATTGGGTCCCATGTCAGTCGTTTGATGAGATGGAAGCCTAAGTACCGTTCTGCCTCAGATACAGGGGGAGAAATAGAATTAAAATAAACTAGTGGACAAGACTTGCGACAGAGGGTGAAGGTAATGTGGGGACATTTTGCTTCAATAACTTTAATCCGCCATTGGTTGCACCAATGCTCGATCTCATCAAGGTGTTTTTGAAGGTTATGGGATGCTACATCGGGGTCTGGGTGGAGTGACCAGACTGCTGTGTCATCTGCAAATGAGGCCAAGAAGGTATTGGGAGTAGAGGGCGCATCGGCGGTGTATAGGTGATAGAGGTTGGGACCCAGAACACTGCCATGGATAATATGGGATAGTAGTTAGAATATTCTAAGCCACAGCGGACTTGGAAGAAGCGGTTTGAAAGGTAGGACTGTAGGATTAGAAGAAGGGTCTATGGTAAATATGCTGTGAGTTTGTAAAGCAAACCTGCTTGCCAAACCCTGTCAAAAGCTTGAGCTGTGCAAATTGTATTTCTTTGATCATCTTCAATTGTTAAACCTAAACGGATATCATTATTATGAAGGAATGATACAGTTACAAAGATAATGTAAGGATGTACCAAACATAACCTGTTCAAGGACTTATACACAGCTAAATAATGAAGACAATCTGAGCTTTGGAAGAGAGTCCCTCCCAGCAGCACCCTTCTTCACTTGCTCACCCTCTATAGCTCTTACAACCCCTAGAGATGTCAACAGATGTACAACTTTAGTCTCTTTCAGAGGGGTATTCTCGGGGAATACTGGTCGATAAAGGAGGAAGATAAAGATATTAATGAAGTTTTTTAGCCGAAAATAACCAAAATACAGATAGAGATAACTCTGTATCAACCTATTTTCAGGACCAGGGCCAATTCGCTCAGTAAAGATATAAAAAGTATTAACCAAACATTCATATGAAAATGCCGGAAACAGGCAATCTGAGTTCCCTACTCTAAATTGTTCATTTTTAGACCTCACCAAATTGTAGCAAAACGGCCTATAGCTATTATACGCTTATGATCTACAATATCCATTTGCGAAATTGAAAAATTGCCATTTTAAGACGATAACTAAAACTTCCTGCTGAAGTGGGTAATGCTCACTTGCCTAGTCGACTCTCGTCGCTGTCTCGAACTGTACAGTGAGTGGCCTTATTAGTTGCTGTACATCCTGAAAATGCGCTATGAAGATATAAATAAAAGCTCTACGTACAGTCGTAATTTTCGATGTTGGGGCAGATGAAATATGTACCATTACATGACACTGGCACAGTAATAATTCTGCGTGGCTCACAAAGATAAGAAAAGGCAGATATAGGAGTGAAAAAATAATCGTATCTAGTTTTAAAAATCCCTTATAAAAAGTCTTATTATCAAGCTCTGCTAGTGTCCCCGTTTGATTCTATCACGGTTTCAATTTTTGCAAATTGGAAAGAAAAAAATCTGGAGGGCCAGCCTCAGCACAACATAGGTGAATCGTGTGACGTTAAATTTCAATAAATTTCCTGGTGGCTGGGCTACAAAGCGCTCCACTTATAATAATGTCTTTAATCAAGTAATTTAGTAAACGGGAACCCAATAGATGTTGAATAAGACAGAAGCGATTAAAAGAGTAGTTTTATTTAATGAAAAGAACCCAAAGTATTGCACTTCTTTTTTCAATTAAAGTGCATGTGATTTTTTTAATTGTTACTACCACCTTTAAATATAAACATATAAACCGTTGCATTTATAGCAGCTAAGTTTGTTTAATCACAAAACATCAGGATGAGCCAATCATACGGCGACGTTGATTTTTGGCAAAGTCTACAAAACCCTTTGTTTGCCTGTAAAATGTTACTATTGATGGACTACCAGCTCATTCATGGCATCATTATGATGCATTCTTGAAATCAACAAAACTTTATTCTTTTCCTTCTCATATATAATATATATGAGTTTATATCAAATTTACAATTTTTTTTTATCGTAAATTGTAATTTTTGAAAAAAAAGAGGAAATGTATTTAAAATATTCATAAAAATAATCCAGTATACATATCTGAAAATCAATTGGAAGTCGAATATGGGAAAAAAATGAAACAGTATCAGGCGCGTGCGTCCCCCGTGCGGTACAGTAACAGTAACCCAACTCTACTGAAGGGCAGATGACTATTGAAAGATAAAGGTGAAATGCCTATATAGAATCGTAGAGCTAAATATCATGTATGATGAAACTAAAACTTTTTTCACTCACCCTTTTGGTTTTTATGATAAAGTAAGAGATGCGTCATAAATATGAGATAAATGGCATTCACTTTAATCACGCTAAAAAACAAAAATTATAAGCGGGGCGTAGAGAAAGTCGTTACAAAAAGCTAATTCATCCTTTGGCGAGAGTGGCTAAAGAATGATAAAACTAAAGACCATGAAGATAGAATCGTTCGTATGAGGAGTGTTGAAAAAGAAAGGGAAACCATGGAGACGTGTATCGAGAAACCGCGGGAAAACCCAGGGAAATCGTGACATTAGTAATGCCACATAATAACTTTCGTCCGGTGCAAATATATATATATGTATCTATCATTGACAGGAGACAACTAATTAGTCTAGAACAAACATAAGTATGACTAACGTTTCCGTTCAACCCAAACTGGTATGCTCATCAAAAGCTAAACATTAGTCATGGTTACCAATTAACCAAATGGCTAATGCCTCACGAAGTGGCCGGTATCAGCACATGTAAATCAGTCTGATCAAAATTTATTCGTCGTTAAACTTCAACCAGTTTTGTTAGTTGCAGGTCGGCAAAATAAAATCTTCATCACAATATCTCGCGATGCTTTCTTCCTAGTAGGAAATTACGCAGGCACATTTCCCAGTGCAGATTTTTAGTTTAATTATTAGTAGTATAAGCAGCAGTAGTATTGGTTAGTTGGTTAGTATTGGTGTTAGTGTTAGTGTTAGTTGTAGTTGTAGCAGCTGCACCACCATCCACAGTAGTAGCAGCGGTGGTAGTAGTAGTTCCCATTCATAGTAATAGTCCCACTGTTTTTCATATTATTTTGAATACGTTTCCAAGCATCATATAACTGATCTCTATCTTTGTCCTTGATTTTGTGGATGTCATAGGGAATGTTCTTCCTTGTACAAATCCAAAAAAATTACAATTTCATTATCCTAATCATTATCACTCCATTGTGAACTACTTGTCAGCATACTTCGACAAATTCAAACTGGACATGAGAACGGGTGAACGAGCCGTACTTGGCTGCTGTCTGCCGGAAACAGAAGCCTTTAATTTCGGAAGCATTTACGAACATTCTCCGGAAAGGCAGGCTACCCGAACTTCCTCGAACCATGAAAGATCTTTGCGTGCCCACGACACGACCATAGACCATAGATAGGAACGGGGCCTTGGTGATCGATGATCCTGAACTGGCCTCGAACTATCGGGTACAAAAAAAAGTCGACCCCTAGGGATGGGATAACCAGAGCAGAAGCTGTACGTATCTGATAACCACTAACAAACGACCTCTATTAGGACTCAAATTTACCAAAAAAAACATTCGAAAATATCGAACACTTACAGTTTGCTTTACGGTGTATAATTGGTTTTAAATTAACTTTAATTGGTTGGAAATTAACTTGCATTTGGGATGAGTTTTTGAGCTAAGAGATTTGTAGAATCTGATCACAAAACATTTTTTCATGTTTAATATTTTTTTCTGATTGTTTCTAAGCTAATATCCCTATAGCAGAATTTAACAGCACATCCTCTACCTTCGGACTTACCAGCAATAAGCATGGACTGTACACTATGTGCGGTGAAATGAAAGAACTGATTAGAAGCTGGAGTCAAGAGACCGTGTAGAACCAACCAGCTGTGACCAATCCACTCTTCGGCAGGTGGGCTCGTGGTGCACCGTCTTCAAGGTCTGCCTTTGTAGCACTGTTTATGTGGCGAGGCCATCTTATCTGGCACGCATAGTATCTAGCGTGCTCATATTTATATCAATTTTAACCTTACTTACAAACTAAATAAAAGAATTTGCACGTCTGTTTAGCCACAAGATGAAGGCTAATGCTATTACGTCTGAGCTGATGAAGATTGTTAAAATAGAAGTTCATGTGGTCGACTATAAAAATCCATCTAAATATATCTTCTTATATATTTTTTTTCCTAATAAAAAACGTAGAAAATGAATTAAGAGATACTTAAAGCAACGATTCTGGCTTACCATGGTACAGACCTAGATTTCTTGATGGCAAATGACCTGTCTACAAATATAAAAAAAAACCGGGACAGGCCGTTGTGTTTTGGAACCCTTTGGAAAACAGGACTCAGGTGAGCTACAGAGATAATAAAGATAATTGGAGCTACCTGCCTGTACCCCCTATATAAAACAATTAAGACAGAAAATCGATTGTACGATGTACCAAATCAACACCACAGGTAGCCGATCTATACCGGTAAAGGGTCCCCCAGGAAAACCGTGAAACCATAAAATAATTAGATGAAACAGCATGGACCCCAAACATGGTTGGGAATAAATATGGTATAACATCCTAAGATTGATGTGTGCTTGTCTGTTTTCCACTGCACTGCTAACTAACTCCCCTGTTTCCACGTTGGTATCTCGTGATTGTAGCATTGCCGAAAACATCCTTCCTAGTGCGAGCACTACCTTTTGAATCTAATATGTATTTCATATACATTTTAGATTGTAACAAATAAATGAATAGGAAAAAAAACAACCCTTTTACAATATTCTCACTCAAACGCTTGATTCGGATAGAATTTGGATTTTCATTCCACTGGCGCTCACGATTATACTCGAAATGGGATTTTATTTACTTACTTCTTCACCTCTCCACTTCCTTACCGGCTAGATCTGATCTCGGTGCTAACGTCCTCTTCACCTCTCCTAGCTGATACTTCTGTCTTCTGTTCGTTAAACTATGCTTCTCACACAGGCCTTTGGGAACCGGTCGGTTTTTTCCTGCCCTTATATGAATTAGTGCACTGCAATATCAGGGAAAGTCTTTTTCGATACAAAAACAGATAGCATAACAACCAGGTTAGCCACTAGTCAGCCAGCATGGTCATAGATCGAATCATATCTCTTTTTCCACCACCAGGTTTAGATCCCTCAGACCATCTTTGTGACGACCCGACATTATAATTGATGATTATTAAATCATTTATGGTCGTTACGTCAAATTTGTATTTCCGAAAGAGGGCTTTATATTTAATTATATTAGCTTACTTCGATGTAAATATGCTACAATGTTATATATATGAAATAAATGAACTAAATCACTGAGAGGTTTAAATTTTTGTTATTATTCTTAAAATTAAATGCTAGTAAACAATAGATCACAGTATACACAAAAAAAACAAACAATAGATCAAAGTAAAGCTCTTGCCATCAACTCGGCAAGTCCTCCAAGTGGCATAAAAAGACCGACAGATACAAAGAGAAAGGACTCGGCGAAGCCTGATAATCTGCAGACAGTCCAGTGTCCCGCGGAGGACAGCTGGTCGGGAAGAGAGTTTATCACCTTGTCTTTAATCCTCCCCGCTCCCTCGGTCACGCTCTGAGCAGTATAACACTGGTCTCCGGCGTCTTTGATCTTCCCAGCCTCAACATCCCCACGATGCTTCAATGGCTTAGTAAGACGAAGCTTAATTGAACAGATGATTAACTTTTACATATTAAAAAAAAAAAGAAAAGCCATCTTGAAAATTAAAGCCTAGAAAGCCTACTGTTAACGCTGCTAGTACCTCATACAACTTTAGGATCCATGAGCTTCTACGGAACCAAATAACTATTGTAGGCAGGACCTTGTTTAATTTAGGAAAGCGGGAGAAGAGCGTGAAAGGTTGCTGGGATGTATTAAAATAGTAAATAAATAAAAGTAATAAAAATAAATAAAAAGATTAATAATGGGGAATTATGAATTACTAGATAGGAAGGAGTTGTAAAGTGTATATTACAGATTTGGAGTGTTACAAATGACAAATATTGATGGTGTAACCAAAGTTGATATTTTGCAATGCAAATGTTTGCTGGGAAACATCAAATCAGCCAAGTTTACATTGAGAAATGACTTTGCATATTTAAAGCTAAGATGGACAGCTACTATAGTTTGCTTAGAAATATATAATTACTAACATTATAAATAAACATTACAGTAATTCCACATGGGGAAACATAAGATTACCAAAGATTTCAAGTGGACAGTGTCTTGAGTATCATTGTATTGAATAGATCTTTTCTGTTGTTACTTCATAAATCACTTTGTTTTATCTTTTTGCCATGCCTTATTTTGGATCAAATTTGTATACATTATTACTAAGCTTAAATTTATTTTCTTTGATGTTTACATTTTGTAAATACATTGACCCATTAAAAAACATCACTTAGAAAAATTCATATATTTGCTTCCCATTACAATTATTTTACAAGTCTTCTTCTAACAGTTTAACCACATATTACTTCTCCCCGAGTCGTGTGAAGAAGTTGAAGCAGTGTCAGTAGCAGTTGAAACCCGATTCCGAAGCGTATGTAGTATAACTAACCGGTCATCTACTGGCTCTGTCACTCGCGGCCGACCTGATCCGGGTCGGCGATCACACAAACCTGTCTTACGGTAACGTGTAGTTGCTATCCGAACTGTAGTTTCAGGTAAACCCAATCCACTGGATGCATATTCCACAATCTTCCATTAAACAAAAAACACGGGTTACTTGCTCCACCGTCGAAACCATTTTTTGGATTAAAATTAAAACATCCTGTAGCTGAATTCTTAGAGATCAGTTACACAATAAATCGAAATTTCGGTATAATTTTTTTAAAATAAATTGTTTGAATATCTATTGGGGTATTCCTCATATTTATAGTACCTTATCACTGAAACCTTAATTAATTAAATAAGAATTGGAAGCCGAAATAATTCTCTCTGGAAGCCGACCTGTCTCACGGCAAACCACTTTTTTTTGTTGGGCAATATAGTTTAATCTCCTTGTAGATTATTTCTTATAAACATAATTTTCCTACTTCTTTGTATACAAAATTTTCTCTGATTGTTAATATTTTATTTATAATAAATAGATTAGCATGAAAATATTCCGCTTTCAGCTATGCTATGCTTCACCCAGCCCTTCACCCCCCTAAACTAGCCTTGAATAGATTTGGATTTGATT
Organism: Acanthosoma haemorrhoidale; assembly: GCA_930367205.1. Lineage (NCBI taxonomy): Eukaryota > Metazoa > Arthropoda > Insecta > Hemiptera > Acanthosomatidae > Acanthosoma > Acanthosoma haemorrhoidale. The sequence goes on from OV884011.1 coordinate 82,865,787, forward strand.
TTTGTATGGCCTTGTGGGTATGCAGTTTTTTCTTTTTTTTTCCTCAATGGAAGACGGCTTAAAGCCTGACAATTAAATATTGGTCATAATGAGAATCGACTTAAAAATAGTTTTGGCACAGATAAGAAAACAGATTTGTAAGAAGGGAGTTATAGATTACAAGAGCAGGATCTAGTATTGCGGGATGTGATAGCTGATTTGAATTGGAGGTTTTTTGTCCATGATAGTATCCAGATATCAATATAAACTCGGGGTAGCTCTGCGAAATGCGACTAACTCTGGAGATCCCGAATTTAACATAATCTTAGGAAACAGTTCATCAGATGCTTTAAGACTACGAATGACGGATGGATAAGGTTATTGTTCCATAAGTTGTACGCACGAACACTCAAAGGGATTTTAAGGGTCCCTTATCACTGAAACCTTAATTAATTAAGTAAGAATTGAAAGCCAAAATAATTCTCTCTGGAAGCAAACCTGTCTCACGGCAAACACTTTTTTTTGCCGGGCAATATAGTTTAATCTCCTTGTAGATAAAACCTAAGAAATATATTCAGGTCATTATATTCGGGACAACTCGTACGTATGCTGTCGGGACAATTTTCCACTGAGTTTTTATTTTTTTTCGATGACTCACATAAGCGCCAGGTAACAGCTTTCACTGCGGTTCTTAGAGTGGCGTCCATCTTCTTATAGGTGACTCCACACTTAGGACAAGTGACAGTACGTCGTGTGATGACAGATTCGAAGCGATACGTATAGTCATCTGTGTACTCATGTCATTTTAAGCACATCAATGTGACATCGACACATACCTCCAATGTCACATACTATGTTTTCACACATAGATGTACAATCTACAATTGTCGATAAGTACATTGTAAACTTACGGTAGATGTTTTAAAACTATTCAAGAAACTGATAGATAACATTAAATTTGATCACATTTTCTACTTTCTAAACTATCACACAGTCGGATATATCATCTCTACTAGAAAATTGTAACATACCCCTTCACACTAATTCATTTGTAGTATTTTTTTCTCACCGAATAACATTTTATATAATTACTGACTTTGGGTGACATTAGAGCGGGTAATGTTTTAAGTCACTTTTTCTTTACACCATGCAACAAGAAATATACGCTAGTATGAACCTCTTGTTCTTATATGACTTAGCTGCTTTGTACCTCCTCAAAGTTGTTAATTTTGGTTGTTAATAGTGGAGATCTTAGAGAGTAGCAAGAAGAACGTCTGGTCTCGATTCGAGTCCTTCTGAACACCACTATTGTCTCTTTTACCCTCGCTATTTCGCCGTATGTTCTTAAATTTTATTGGTGGTCCTTTCTCCCTCCATACAGCGTGGTTGAAAAATAGCAAAGTTTGCTTAGACGCTGCTGCTACCGGATGTCAGAATTGGAAATAGTATTAAGCGATTGCATACTGGCCTAAACACGTCATTCTTCCGGTACCCGTTTCTCGAATCCTGCCGGCATGATCCGTCATAAACGCCACTTTTAAAAGTTCTAAAAGACTGACATGGAACCCACACACGAGGCTAAAAAGACAAGAATTAAACAGACGCTTTGGACTACTGTACAGACTACTTCGAAGGACATCCCATCTCTCAATAGAAAATAAACTACTTATTTACAAAGTTATACTTAAGCCAATCTGGACACACGGAATAGAGCTATGGGGGACAGCAAAAAAGTCGAACATCAAGCGCATCCAATCCTTTCAATAAAAAGTCCTGAGAACAATAGTAAATGCTCCCTATTACGTCACCAACAAAACCCTTCATAATGATCTTAATATACCCTACATTCTCGAACTCATCCCTTCCAAATTCATGAAATTCCATAGTAACCTATCCAACCACCCTAATCCCGTAGCACAGTCATTGCATTGCTCCACTCATCCCTAAAATCCTCCTCGGAGACTGAAACGGCAGTGGCCTCGTGACCTACTATAAATGCGCAACAGTGGGTGTCCTGGCAATGGCCAGTTTCTCCAATCATGTCCTGAGCGTATGTGGCTCTCGCGCTCTTCGTCAGCATCCACTGGCTCGTATCTGGTGACGTGGCTGGTGGGGGAGCGTGGGGGACTTCCCAAGACTCCGCTTCCTCTTTCGCTTGCGAGGGAGGCAACAACCGTGTGGACTTGGGGGGCCCCTGGGCTGTTTGTAAATATTGTATGAATGTGCGAGCGAATGATGAATTATAAATATGGTATGAATGAAAAAACTTATCTCAATTATTTATTGCCTATTAAGTAAAGGCAGATTGTAATTTCATCATAATAAAGTTGTTGTTGTAATATCAGTAAAAGTTCTAATCCACCGACTCTAATATGATTTCACTTTTCTTAAACTATTTCACCTCAGACAATTTTCATTTAACGAACGGATTGAATATGTAATATAAGTAACATAATTGATAAATGAAGATAAAATAAAAGATTTTTATTATGGACTGGTTTTAATTGGTCCTTGACTATTTTATATTTACATATGATAACTGAAAAAATGAATTATAGAAAGGATATTGTTTCTTTAATTTCCAAGTCATTTATGTATATATATATATATATATAAGTTATCGCCTCCCGGCTGTAGACGATCAAAGAAAAAGATAGAATATGGATGATAATAATGCACACAGGTACGATTGTTAACTGGCTTTATTCTGTTCTCATCCTCTATCAACCCAGGCTTTGTTTACACTAGGCCCTGTGGTATTAGGCTTAACAATGTCTTGCTACTAGCCATAACATATATTGTAACATTCATGATATTTGAGAATGAAGATCATGGCCCTCACATATGGTAAGGGTCATTCAGGAGTGGGGATGAGCGGGAAACCAGTCTTAGCACAACCGTCGAGAAGAACTCAGCTAGCAAGCTCCCGAATTGGCGGTTACCATACAGGAAGAGAGGAGAAGAACCAACAGCAGAAAGTAACGTTGATTGGATTACAGGAAGATCATCGATTGGGTGATATTAATATTGTTTCTTATTATGGATCCATTAAAAGAAATTGAGCTCAAATGCATGTTTTGTAATTAGTAGTAACTATCCTAATTTAAAAAGGAATTGAATATTTTTTTATACTTTTTGTCAGTACTCTATGTTAATTATAATTATTTGTTATGACCATTTTATTTGAATATATTTCACAATTCCTAGTTTCTCAATTTATTAATAACTAAAACATTAGCCTTGAGATCGGGCGATTCAATCAGGATAAATTCCTATGTCAAAGACATAAAACAATTTGAATTAAAGATCTGATGACGGACCTGCCAAATTAGTTAAGTTAAATTGATCAAATAAAGTAGAAAGGGAAATGGTGAAAAATGAGGTAGGTTTCAATATATATAAGTTAATGTTTATCGGCTTTTTCAAAAAAAAAGGAAAAAAGGTAAAGAGAAACAACATGCATGAAAGTTAGAACTAGACTATTTATTTCAAGTCTATAACCCTGTATATTCACATTCGGGATGTTTACATCCCGACGTTCGGGGATTAAGGTTGAATACTGATGCTGCTCGGAGCTTAACTCCCCCCTGCCAGTTTACGGACACCTCCTCGTAAACTATGAAGTCTAAGTCTAAATTGAGGACGACTTAGGCGATATTACGATCACTCTCCTAATCGTACTAGGGAGCGAAGGCCAGCCCAAACAGTACACAACCTGTAATCCCTTACATTCGGTCGTATTCCTAGGACACTTGTAGTCAAAATAGAACGCTGCCTCCAACACTGCAGCCACTAGTGACAAAATCAAAACAAAAAAAAAATTACATGGCTTATTACTCAAAGAAAACAATGGCATCTTACACGCTACGCTAAATCAATAATTCTACACAACCTGTGTACATTCTAAAAAAATAACAAAAGGAACTACAAAAAAAAAAATTCCTACAAATGGTACAAAGTGTACGTATGTATACCATACCAAATTTGGCTCCGTGCAGAAGCGAGGACACTCGCCTGAAGCACAATGCTACAGTGAAGAAAAAATGTATCCTTATTTATTTAATATCAATATAACATCATAGTAAAATGGAACATAATTAATATCGTATGTGCTTGATACGTATATCTAATTTTAATGAGTTGAAACCTTTGTTCGGAGATTCGTTTAGGGCAATGATAAAATAATGATAGATTTCATCAACCCAAGCCGATCTCCCAACAACGCTTCAACTCATAAAACTCACGGCTATATGATAGCCTAAATGGCCACGACTATACAAATAACGCCAGTATTGTGGGTATACAAATATAAACAATGATATTATGAGAATAGTATCTTACTCCATCTCCATTGCTATGTGTAGGGCTTACTCCAAATTTAAATTCGAAAAAATCTATTTAAGTAGTCAAAAAAAGTTACAGCCAAATATAAAACAGTACCTATATAGTATTTTGTATTTCAAAATTCGTTATTTTATTTTCTTGTTCTATCCCCGAATAGGAAGAAAATCTTAAAACTACATATTTCAAAAAATATATTGTCAAATTGAGGCCTATATCTGGATCTGAAGGAGACGAATCACTTTCTATGGGTAGATCTATGTAAACTACCTACTAAGCTAGTATTTAAATAACAATACTTTTTTTTATATATACATGCTTCATACATTGTTTACTTACACTATGTTATTAGTAGCATTTGCATATCATTTTAAATAGCTAAACCTATCATATAGTAGTACTATAGGATAGTAGTAGTAAGTTGTAAGGAACAGAAGAAATGCTAGAAAACAAAACATCATGATCACTTTTTACCACTTAAGTCTAAATTAAGTGGTAAAAAGTGACTGTAGACTATGAGCTCACCAAATGCATTTAACTCTACCAGTTGATCGCTGATTAAACCCAGCTTCTGAACAGGCCATGCATCACCTAATAAAAAAATGGCTTTAATTAACTTTGGCTTGGTCTACAGTAAAACAGTTGTTGTAAGTTCTGCACTATTTTAAAAGCAAATTTTTTTTTCATCACTGGTCCACATGAAATTAATTATTATCCTATTATATAGCGCAGTCGTCTAGTTCCATTTCGTAAATGAGAGTAAGCTCTCCCATTGGGTCGAATAGGTTAAAAATTGGAATATATTCATTCAATGTGAAATTTCAACCATAGAATTAGTTTCAAGAAACTAAAAACACTTTGGCCGAAGTGAAACGCTTAGTCCTACAATTAATATTTATGAGACCCATTGCATTAATTCACAGTTGTAGTATTACGACGACCCCCGGCTAGGTGTGGGGCTGGGAAGATAGTGGTTTACTAATGCGGATAACAGTCCTGCCACAGGAGATGACTATAGTTTGCAAGGAGATCGCTTCTCAGTGCCATAAAAGAGAATTTTCCTGAAGACAATGCTCGGTCAGCTGAGTTTGGCCCATCAGATCGCTTCTTAACTAGAACTGGGTCACAACACAGGCCTAAATTTGATTTTTCTTTTATGTGTAACACATTGTTTTTACAGTTCACTCATGTTTCCCATATTTTCCTAAAAACTAAAAGAAACTATATTTAAATAGCATGAGCACTTCGGCTGAGTGAAGTTAACAAACTAAACCACTAATCTGTTCTCTAGTCAAGTGCTCTATCTTCCTTTAACAGGCTCTCTCACAGTCGACTACCTTTCGAACCAGACCGTGCTCTGGAACGTTACAAATGTCTAGCTATTTAGAGCTGGGGGGGGGGGGGGTTTAGAGAATTCTATTTCGCTAACCACAACAGGCTCGGAAGGATATCCTTGGATATAAATAATGAGAAAGGGAATTGTATAGTCCAGCATGTTTACATTCCGACAGCGAAATGCTATGCTATTTATTAATCTGGCGGGTGATTGAGATTCTCCTCCCTTCTTTGAAATCGTTGAGACCTTATACTCAAGTTCCATATGTATGGAATTTTGAAACCATGCAATTTCTCTTCCCCTAATTTTAAGAACAAGCCATATTTTATCAAACTATTCTCCCCACTTCAGATATAATTTTATGTAAGTAAGCTTCTACGTACATTCCACACACGAATATTCTTAGCCAGTATACACTACGGAGCAACTAGGTGCACGGACCTAAAAACAACCATTTTTCGAATAGACTGAGTAAAAGTTTATACTTTCATTTTACAGAATACGTTAATAGACTTAAAAAAAAAATTCAAATGATATTAGCATTTATTTCATATTAGGTTAGATTGACTGACAGTAACGTAAAACTTTATCTAAGTAGTTGTTCGAAAAATAAATCTATACAGCTGTAAATCTCATAAACATCGCTTTGTATACACTGTATACGTCTTCATACATATATACACAGGCCATGGATGCATTAATAGGCTGGTACTAACCTTCAGATCTTTATTGCTCTCTGATGTCTCATCTGGTCTGTCTTCCCTGTCGTCTCCTGTAACATATACAATGTTCACATAAGTATTTAGTTTACAAGTTCTAGTAAATAAATGTTATCTCTACTGCACTTTTTTTTCTTGTTATTTTAGGCCCCCAACGTCATGACTCTAGGGGGGGGGGGTAAACAGAGTAACACGTTGGTGATTAGGCCTTGTTTTGAATTAAACATGATCAATTGCCCCCTGTAAGCCGACGGGACTCATCTTACCCGGGCAAGTAAGAGTTATTATGAAACTATTGATGAAATATAAAATTCCAGGGGCACATTAAAAAGGTCTAGTGAATAGAAGACGTTCATAATAATCTCAATACTGCAGTATCTATATTAGAATAAATACTTATACTCAATCTCCAAACGGCCGACATACAAAGGTATTATTTGAGAAGGAAACGAAAAAAGACAAACACGCCATGATCTTTTAAGAACTCTTGCGAAAGTAACAGGTAGATTGGCACAATAGCTGGAGTAACCGATTAGAAGCGGAACAGCTCCGTGAAATCCTTACCTTGGCAGTGACATTAACTGTTTGGCGGTCGGCTTGGTGGTGACCTTACGGCTGTGCCTGCTGGAACCAAGTGCATGTATGAAACCGAATGTTCAGCTATAGTATTTTAACGGCATTTATAAATACTATATATTTTATTCCTTATGAGAAATATTAATTTCGTTCTAGCCTTAGATTTTTCTTTAGTGTATACCACGTAGTTTGAATATAATTTGATTAAACCTTTTGTTATTATACCGTATGTATTTACAAAACAGAGCTCAAATCAAAATTATAGCAAAATAATATTATCGTTTTGTTTGAGTGACTGTTGTTTGTTGCATATTTTTGTTTTTCGGCTTTCCAATAAAATCACATTTGCAATTATCGCAAACCTAAATTACTCTAACCCAGCTACCGGGCACGGTAAAATTGTGTATTTCCTGCTTTGCTTACTCTCTACAATTATTCCAGGTAAAAATTTAAAAAAAAAATCATGTAATTGATTTTTAGTAACGTTGTAGATAGAAAGGATAGTACCAGTACAACATCCTAAAATCCCAAGGGTACGGGTAAGCACGAAGGGGGGGGGGCGCTTTTAAAGGTCATTTTTGATGTTATCTCAAATACTTGCCACTAAACCGTTTTTATATACAAAATTGCTTATAAAAATGTTTTATTTTTTTTTTCCATTGAGTCAATGGTTTAGTAGATACCGAGGATTTAAAAACGTGAATTTTCATAATTTTTGTTAAAGCAGTTTATTAATGAGAGAAAAAAAGGAAAAAAATACTATTGAACAAAGCAATAAATTTTCAAAGGATATGGCAATATTAAGTAAAGTGACAAATGTTGTATATGTATAACATAAAAGTTTATAACATCAGTCACAAATGAGCCCTTTTAACCCTCACTATCTCCTAAATCATCATATTTTGCCCTTCGTTGCCTGGACTGAATTGCAAACTATGTAAGAAGGTCATTTCAGGTTCAGACATCCTTTACCTTAAATTAAAAGACGAAACATTATCTTTTGCTGTTGTAATGCTCCTCATTTTGTTCAGATTTAATGGTTATATTTATCTCAAATCTTGTCCTTTACGGTATGAAAACAGCGACAATGTATTTAAAATGTTATGAAACTTATTCTCTGAATAGACTTGGTTTAAATTTCAAAGAAAAAAATCGGGTTAGAATTTCGAAATATTCAGTCATATTAGTCAATTAATTTAAATATTTCTGCAGAGCAAACAGCTATATTGAATTCAATTTCATTGCACAATCTAATAGCAAAGAATTCACGATAGTTATTCACTCACAAATTAGGTCACATTTAAAGCAAAAAATTGCTGCTTTAAAAGCTACATATCTAAGATTAATTACTCTGCCCATCATGCCTGAAATTATAATGTTTATTATTTTTTTCCTAATATAAGGATGTATTATTTGTTTTCTATGTGCCAGAGATAAATTTATCTATTTGCAGCTTATTATTATTCGTAGGGATATCGTCCCAGAATGAAGAGTTTATTTTGTAATTCCATTCTGGTACTTGTTAGAATACGTCCAAGATCAAAGAAAATACTAGGCATTCAATGGCAGATTACAAGCTCATCCACCAATACGAATAGGCTGAATTATGACCTGTTTCATATCCATATTGTGTTTCCCTTAAGAATTCTGAAATTTCTTATAGCTGAATTTCCCAAATTACGTTTATCAAAAAGTTTGTTTTTAAAACTAAACTAAATTGCAAAAAAACTTTTACTTAATCTAAGGGCAGAGATCACTTCAATGAACACCGGCGCCCTTGATTAATTAACCTTTGTAACGGACTCCACCAGTCACGAACTGTGCCCAGCCCTTTCGTGATCCGAACGGGAACTGGCCGGAGGAAATGTCAATGCCAAGGACGTTCTGGACTGCCCCTGACGAAGAGGAGTACCGGACGACAACACTTAGCCCACTGGAGGGTAGAGGATTGATAGCGAACACGTATCAAGTGCAAGTGAGAACCAACTGCCTGGAAAACTATAGCAGTTTTGTCGGGTAATAGCGGCTTAATCTGGTAATGGGGCTGCAATCTGTCAGTTCGGATATGTGGGATAGTGGATGGAGGATGTCATAAAAAGTAGGAGAGCTGACATCGTACGACGTGGGTATGCCTCGACGAACCTACGATTTTAGGAGGACAAACTAATTTAAATTATAATATAAATAAAATGGGTTAATCGGTATATCATATTGAATTGATTAATGCTCGTATAAAATATGAGACGCAGAATTAATGAGAAACTTAATTTAACGGCACTGTTAGATTGTTGTGGTCATTAAGAGAGCGTTCAACTCAAAAGATATTATTTATGGTCTATGACAATCACAGACGGAAGTTATTTTAAAATCTATCTGTCAGTATTAATGCAGTTAGTAGGTTCAGTTTCTAAGAACACAGTACATTCCCAACTTCTGAAAATAAGGCAAAAAAAGACGATAAAAAAAATGTTGGCCCTTAAATCCAAAAACATTCTCAGAATATTTATTACTTTCAATATATTCACTTAAATATAAGCTGTTATTAATTAAACAGGTCCTTAGATGATTATTTAAATAGCCGATTCTGTTGTATACAGTAGATTTCCTCGGACACTATGAAACATGGCTTCTCGGATAACTAATGGATTTCATATGAGAAAGATAAGTCGGGTTAGGGTTCTTCACTCAGCCTTAAAAGAGAAAATACCTGGTTTAGAAAGAAAGGTAAAATAGAAATTACAAAATTGGACGTTATTTACTTAAGTTAATGTCACCTACAGATCGTGTTTCTATTTTATTTTTTTCCGATGACTATAAGGTACAATTAGTGGCGGTAAATTAATAATTTCGAAGCTTTACGGAATAATAAAATGTTGACTACCAACAACAGAAACACCACCTCCTTCCAATCGTATGAACCACTTTTTATAGGTTTTCATGTTGCATATTTATTGGTGCCCTAAAAAAAATAAAACATACATATTTAAATTAAGTATAATACCACATGTATAGTGGTGTATATTTGTGGTATAGTAAATAAAATAAATACTTTTAGTAGTTTTTTTTTTTTGTAAATATTTAAAATAGTAATATTTAGGTCATAATTGACGAAAGTTTTACGCTTCCTTTTTTAAGGTTCAGTAAGAAAAAAAACACTTAGTTAAATGAAGAATATCCTACCTCAAATCAACAAGAAATGGATTTGTTTCTAATATATATGTAGCACATACCTAATATCCAAATTTAATTTTTTTTTTTTTTTTTTTTTTTTTTTTAGATTGATATTCTTTATTGTGCAATAATTACAATCTACAGGCAATAAGTAATTAAGATATATGCTCTCATTCATACAATATTTACAGTTCATCATTCACTCGCTCATTCATACACTATTTACAGTTCATCATTCACTCGCTCATTCATACAATATTTACAGACAGCCCAGAGACCCCCCAAATCCACCGCAAAGAGAAGGCGGAGTCCTGGGAAGTCCCCCACGCTCCTCCGTCAGCCGCGTCACCGGATACTAGCCAGTGGAGGCTGACCAAGAGCGCGAGAGCCACAGACGCTCAGGACATGATTGGAGAGACTGGCCATTGCCAGGACTCCCACTGTCACGCGTTTATAGCAGGTCACGAGGCCACTGCCGTTTCATTCTCCGAGGAGGATTATAGGGATGAGTGGCGCAGTGCATTGACTGTGCTACAGGATTAGGGTGGTTGGAAAGGCTACTGTGGAATTTCGTAAACTTTGAAGGGATGAGTTCTAGAATGTAGGGTATATTAAGGTCGTTATGAAGGGTTTTGTTGCTGACATAATAAGGGGCATTTACTATTGTTCTCAGGACTTTTGATTGAAAGGATTGGATACGCTTGATGTTCGACTTTTTTGCTGTCCCCCATAGCTCTATTCCGTATGTCCAGGTTGGTTTAAGTATAACTTTGTAGATTAGTAGTTTATTTTCTATTGAGAGATGGGATGTCCTTTGAAGTAGTCTGTACAGTTGTCCAAAGCGTCTGTTTAGTTCTTGTCTTTTTAGTCTCGTATGTGGGTTCCAGGTCAGTCGTTTGTCAAGATGGAAGCCTAAGTACCGTACTGTCTCGGATACAGGGAGAGGAATAGAATTAAAATAAACTAGTGGACCAGACTTGCGACAAAGGGTGAAGGTAATGTGGGAGCATTTTGCTTCATTAACTTTGATCCGCCATTGATTGCACCAATACTCGATCTCGTCAAGGTGTTTTTGAAGGTTATGGGATGCTATGTTGGGGTCTGGATGGGATGACGAGACTGCAGTGTCATCTGCAAATGTGGCCAAGAAGGTATTGGGAGTAGAGGGGACATCAGCGGTGTATAGGTTATAGAGGATGGGGCCTAGGACACTGCCCTGTGGAACTCCTGCACTTATGGGATAGTAGTTAGAGTATTCTAAACCACAGCGGACTTGGAAGAAGCGGTTTGAAAGGTAGGACTGTAGGATCAGGAAAAGGGTCTGTGGTAAATATGTTTTGAGCTTGTAGAGCAAACCTGCGTGCCAAACCCTGTCAAAAGCTTGAGCTATATCGAGAAAGGCAGCAGTGCAATACTGTTTGGTTTCAAGGGCTGAGGAGATGTGATCAACAACGTGAAGGCCTTGTTGAGCAGTGGAATGTCGTTGGCGGAAACCAAACTGGTGTGTGGGAAAAAGGTTTTTGGATTCAACAATGGGAAGTAGACGTTTCAGTAGGAGTTTCTCAAATATTTTTGAGAGGATAGGGAGTAGGCTAATTGGACGGTAAGATGAGGCGTCATTGGGTGGTTTACCGGGTTTGGCGAATAGGACAATAATGGAATGTTTCCAGAGGAGAGGAAAGTGCGTCGTTCGGATTATGCAATTATATATGTAGGTTAGGAAGATTATGGCTTTAGGAGGAAGTTGTTTGAGAATTTGAGGAGTAAGGAGATCATATCCAGGGGATTTTCGGTAAGGTAAGTTTTTCAGAAGGTATTTAACCTCAGAGGGGTTAACGGCTTTTGGTGGAAGAGAGAGAGGAATAGGTGAAGTGAGGAAATCTTCCACAGTTGTGCTGTGAGTATGGCTTTGATGAGAAAGGTGAGGTGTGAAAGTATGGGTAAGATGCAGAGCAAATTCCTCCGACCTATCCCTATCCGAAGCCGCCCAGGACCCATCATCACGACGGAGTGGGTGTGAAACAGGTTGATACTTTAGGATTTTTTTGGTTACGTTCCACAAGGAGTTATCCCTGGTGGACAGAGAGGAGAGGTAGGAATTGAAAGAATCGGAACGGAAGGATGCCAATCGCCGCTTTACCAATCGGCAGTACTGATTGTACGTGCGACGATCAATAGGATGCCGGGATCTTTGCCACACTGTTCTGGAGCGGCGTTTGCATTGGATTAGATCTTTGAGATGCTGAGGTAAACGATTATGATTGTGGATTTTTGTGTGACGATGGGGTGACGATGCCTCCCAAGCCGACCTCTGGACCAGAGTACAAATTTAAATTAGATGTCATTTTATGAAAGGCCTGGTTCTTGTCTCAGAAGGGATAAGTATTTCTAAATGTGTGTGCGTGGGCGCGTGCGTGTGTGTAGTAAGAAGTACAGCTTGCCCACTGTCATAATTACAGTCTAAAGAGCTGAGCCTGACGCCACCACAATTACGAGAATGATCATATAAATCGCAATCTAGTTAAACAATGGTCAATGTTAATTGTAGGTCTTGTCACTACATAAGTCTTTTTGTGAAAATGAAAAATAGCCTGCAATTGGCTTCATTGTCTGTCTCATAAACAGCAACACAATAATCTATGAACAATAAGATTTCATTTATTTTAAAGAATGGATTTATTTACAGTAAGTGCTCAATTAAAGTGCCTATATTTGCGACAGTTATTTAGATCAATATATTTTTGTTATTAAAAAATCAAACTGAAATGGTAATGTTTTCTAACAACCATTTAGTCATTTTCATTATTTTGATTGTGTACTATAAAAAAATTGTTAATGATATTTGTTGTTTTTAAGGATGTCTATGTATATTGAATATCGCGACATCCATAGACAAGTATATTTGCAATATCTTTCTGAATAGATTTTTATTATAAACTCATAATATGGATAGAGCTGACTGATAGCTACAATCATTACTTAAAATAATTTATTTTGTTATTTATTGATCATTTCGAATTTGCGTTATTTATTACTTAATTTGTAAAACACGATATATAGCTGGCTTGTTGGTGGACGGAATAAGTCCAAAACGTCGCATTTATTGTACGAGGTTATAATAATAATATATTCAAAGGGATATTGAGCAGTAAGTTGTGATAGTCAAAGTATTGTTAATTTTTTTTAAATATTAGGGAATTAATGCGAATTTAATATCGCCAATTATTGTACCGAAAACTAAGGCAGAAACCACAGTTCTAACGAAGCCAATTAGTACTTAATGTAATGTTAAATCCATTTTAAACAACTTTTCAAAATTAAAATGAGAGTATCGGTGGGAAATGTAGTAATACTAAGAAAATAATTTACAAAGCATGAAATCTAAGAAATTTAAAGTTGTTTATTATCATTTTCCATGGTTAGCAGACGTAAGTTGATCTACTTAAGTCCTCAAACAGGATTTTAACTCCAGCTCTGCCAAAATGCGCCAGAAACATACGATAGCAACAATTACGTCTGTCGAAACTTTCGTTCAACGTCTTACATAACAGACAGCGGGAAGTGCGTATTGAGATAGTGAGATTAAAGCTGTATCAAGATGTAGTGAGCACTGACTGACCAGACTGCTTTATCAGATACGCCAATTGCACTGATAACAGATTGCAAGGTGTATGCATCCTGAAAGAGCAATCTTATTCCACAGGTAAATTCCACTTATGCAGAAAAAGGACAAACAGAGCCAAAAGAAGATTTTTTTTTGTTTGTTTTTCTTTTGTTTAATGTGTAAAAACTAAAACAAAAAAATCATAGAAAAATCTCCTTGGTAAATTACACAGCTCTGCAAAAACGAAGTGAACAGTTGCATGAACTTTTGCAAATATTGTAGCGTTTTACATTTAAAAAGCACTATAGTAAAACAAAATACGCTTGAGCAACCAACAGTCAATCCCATCTTCATTTATTGCCGAGCCATCTTCGTCGATAGCGTCTTTCATCTATCACGTCTTGGTGAAATCTCTTCCCTTCTCCTAAGTTTTCAGGGATGTTGTTCACGTAATAAATAATGATGAGTCCGGAAAAATCCTTTTTATTATTTTCACTGCTTACTTAGAAAGAACAGCAAACAACTTATCTTTGTTCAATCCAGTTTTCAGTTGTCTCTATTGCAACCAGTGTAATTCAATTTTTCTCGGTAAATTTATGTATATGTCAATTTTTTTCAAATAGAAGTTATGTTGTGAATCCTAAAAAGAAGGATACTTTACCTCGCAACTACTTTTTAAAAACCTCGCAAAAATAATAATTATTACTAATATCTTATCGGAGTACCAATAATGGGAAGGTGATAATCCACCAGAGGAGAAGCCGCATCAAGTTCTTCAACTCACTGCAAAACTTGACAAACTCGGTGACCTTATTACCCTTTCCTAATTAATAGCAACAAGCTCTCAGGGAGACATGAGTTAATTTAGATTATATGTATACTCAGTCATGATGACGAGGCCCATCAACCACAGGTTATTTTAATCCAATGTAACGTCAATTTTTTATTCAATATTTATGTTTATGTCAGTGTGAATTATTATAAGTATCCAAGCTACAGTTGACATGGAATAAATGTATATATGAATATACAGATATATTCTTGTGCAATCTTAAAAAGGAGTTAGAAGACTTAAAGACCCAGTTTAAAAGCCGCACACTGACACTAAACAACACTCACATCCTAACGAACTATGACGTCCGTTACAGTCGCAGCAGCCTTTACCTTACTGTACAGACCTCACTAACCTTCATCTTTTGTCGTACGGGCTGTGGCGTCTCCTTTATCCTTCGGTCTTCCCATTCTCTCTTCTGTTCTCTTGTCCTTTCTCTTGTTCGGTTCGGGGATGGTCTTTCCACCGCTGATCAGTCATGTCCATCTTTCAGTCCGTACGTACACCATCTCACCATAAGTCTGGAGCTCTTTCTCACTGACTCGGCTAATGACGGTACTCAGAGATCAATGACACTTCGGATATGATCACTGCCAGTTCTGCCAGCATTTAACTTCCAAATCACTCATCAAAGTTAATCTTAGGATTCTCGGATTCTTAAAGAATGAATATGTCTTGAATGTATAAACAGTTACATTTTTTCATTTATGTAGGTATAATTACTTCCTAATTGTAAACAATCATGTGCGTTTATAAAGATTATTTTATCGATAAAATTTGCTGTGGAGTTATTTAAGGAAGTAAGTCAAAGGAAAAGACAACACTTAAAGGTTCATCAGAAAATACATTTTTTATAAGAAGCATTCCAGAAAAAAATTCCTCTCGGAGCATATTATCAGCTGGCTAGAAGGTGTAAAGATTTTAGTAATATTACTATAGTATTATGCAATTTTTTTTTAATGTTTGTGCTGTTGACCCCTATCTTGAGAATTGCAATGTAAATGTTTTAAAGTGAATACGTTTTAGTCGGTAACGCAAAAACGACATGTAATAAGTAGATCTCTCAGCTGGCTCTAGGAAAGTATTAATTTGTTAGGAAATATATTTTTTTCACAGTAATGTAAAAACGTTACTGTTGCCCATCTTTAGTCCCCATGATTATAATTAACATAAAAACGTTCGTTAAATGAAGACAGAGTTCATGTATCTAATGCCAGTTTTTTTCCAACAATGAAGGAATATCCAAAATAAGGAAATGATTTCATGTGAAACAGCTGTGTCTAAAAACAGTAAAAACTATGCATGCCGACATGGTTCAACAAGTTCATAGTTCAGAAAGAATCTCTAAACTTCTGTTTGTCTGGAGATCTAAAAAAGACAACGTTAAACAATTAGCAAGTTGTGTTGCTATAGTCAAACAACCCTCAACAGTTTGTTGGTTCAAAACTAATGGATAATCCAGGCGGTTGGATAATTGCTAACCGCAACAAAAGCACGCTCCGATCCCCCAGCAGTCTTTCAAACTTTCTCATAGACCTCACTGCTGGTTCCCATTACATCTTTCAAGTTTCATAATACATACAAGGTTCATTACTTAGTCCCCTGTTATGCAATGTTTCTTTATGTCCGTCACATCCGCGCAATGAAATTCATGGTTTGGTTTAGTAATCCTCCAAACAATTATCATTTTCCCTCTCTCACTGGGCGACTGAAAATCTCTTTCATTCTCAAGTATTTTACCGGGGCGTTTTCATAACCTGCTCATACTGTTCGCCTCTCACCGTGGCACCAATTGAAATAATAGTGATTATTTGAATTGTAATTTCACTTTTACTGTTTCACTTACGGTTCTCTCGAGAGTAAAAGAACGAAAGTGTAACGTTGGTTTTGCCCACTCACATAAATTAAATGCCCTCTGAACACCCATCACAATAAAAGTTACAGCCTCTTCGACTACCACCAAAAACATAAATAATATCTTACCACTACAGCTGTAATTAGTTTAACAAAATTAAAAAATACCTGGAGCTTTGCAAAGTAGTAAAACCGATGAATCAGTTTTTTTCAGTATATCAGCGTTAATATTTAACAGACTTAAATTTTGTTACATAAATAAAAGCGTATATTTTATTAATTATTATGTTTATTTTTTAAAAGCATGTAAACGAATAGATTACAGCGTGAAGGCAAATTGTCAAGGTATCAAATGACAAAGTTCTCTTTAATATTTATTATAATGAATAGTTTAACGAAACGTATTATTTGTTGGTCTCTTTCCGTACACATATAGATCGCTAAAATATTGATGGAAAAAAAAACTTCTTAAATATTTCTCTAACGACCTTAAATACGCCATTTATATTTTCGACCATCTGAAACTAGATTTTCTGAGCAATGATTTCAGAAATCTTAAACGCTACAGAAATGTTGCACGTGTTGTTTTCGATGTACTAACAAAATTTGAAATATAGCTAAAAACAACTTTTAAAATACAAATTATTCGGGCCATTAATATTTACTACTACTAACCTAGAAAATTTTTGCAGGCATATTAAAAAAGAATTATCCGTAGCTTTTTTAAAATCCATTTGTCAATGAAATAAACTATTATTAGTAAAATGTTGGTTGGTATATATATCGGTTATTATAGAAAAATTTTGGCTCTCATGAAAGTAACTTCTATTAAAACACATTGAATGAAATTAACATTTTCTAATTAGCGATAATATCTCTTTCATCGCTTCCTCATCGCTGTCTGACGCTTTGGTAGTTGACTGGTATGTCAGTGAAACTATTACTTTCCAGTGAATATCAGGCATAACTACATAATGTCTCAATTATTCACTGTAGAAAATTGTAGTATTTTGACTGAATATTTCCCTCTAAATATAAAAAAAAAACTACGAACGAATGAGTCATATTATTTAATTTTTATTTTTACCAAGTAATTTTTTTAGGATTAAAATTGAGCTAAATAGTATGTTTTTTAACTACACAAATAAAAAACACCATTTTATGAACCACCTGATATTACTTGAATAAAACTGCTGTATGTTGTAGTATTTCATCATTTTATTTTTTAAACGATTAATGACGATGGTATTATTTATAAAAATAAAATATCGTCTGTCATAAACTATTGTGTGGAAATGTTAGTTCTCGTCTGGTCAAACCGTTACCATAGAAAAATTTTCACTTCGAAAACATCAAAGAAGCAAATGGCGACAACACTGGGAAGAAAAGGATCCTGGAAATAAATCCGAGGATAAACAAAGGTCAAAACCCTCAAAATACAAAAAAGAACCAAGATAAAATTCTTCAGGGAATTTATATTTGAACGAACAAGGAACGGAAGTAGAATAGGTTTACGTTTCTAGCACAAATATTTATTCCAGGTTTTGCTCAAGGCATTTCTGTTCTACATATTTCAGGGCGAGTCTACCAAATTTGTTAGACATACGGCAAACCAAAAAATAGTCCACTTCGTGGTTTTTTTTAAATTATCACATTGGCAATTGCGGTTACAATTTATGACATATTTTAACCTGAAGTCGGAAGTCATCTCTTTAAGATTAAAATATGTCGACAACTTTAACCTGATGATTGTAAAGTAAGCCATAGAAATTCTCAAATGTTACCTCATTATATTCATTCATTAATTTTATTCATCATCATATTTATGCTCAAGTTTTAAAATTCTTTGCAAGCGAATACCGTAACTTAAGCTGTTGAAGAGTTTCAATGAAAAACTTTGAAAAAAAACACAACACTCCAAATAACTCATCTCGGGTAACGCCGGGTGATTCTGCTAGTTTGATGTTTGGTTGTGTATTAGTTGAACTTTTTTAACAGCTATATTCTCCTGAGGTGCCTCAGAGACCTAAAAATTTTTTATTTGTAACACAAGAGATCTCAATTAACTTTAAGGTCATCCAAGCTCTTGCGGTATCTCATAGCGCATGTCTTAATTTTTCAAGTGGTATTCTTCTGATCCTGCCCTTGGAACGGAATTGTGTTGGGAGAAGGTAGACTCTGGTTAGGAACCATTATCACTTCGAGTATCTATACGACATTTAAAGGATAGCATTTTCTCTACGATAGCTTAAGGTAAAATACCAGACAAGACAAATTGACATCGAGTGAGTCTCATGTTTGATTAGAATACAAAAAAAAAATCATCTGATTAATGAACAATTTGACGTAGACATGCCAATTAATGACATATTGTTCTCAATCATCGATTCTTGATTCAAGGACGGAATAAAGGTAAATATAAGCAGAAAATCTGATACCTGTAATTTCCCTTAGCTGATATCTTTCCTTGAGCCTTCAAATGAGTTTCTAAATGAATTTCTCTTTTATAAACTAGTTGAACAGAGGAGCAGTTGTCTTGCCATTTTTTTTCATCAGATGAAATAAATTTTCATGATAGTCAGATAAATTATGAGCAATTGAAAAATATATAAACAAAAGATTGGGACTTCAGAAAGACTGCAGTTCTGGCCGGAGTCTCAGTCAGGTTTTTTAAAACTTATTAAATAATTGTGAGAAATGTATTCAGTCAAGAAAACTTTTTACATATAATATTTCGGAAAGTGTTGGTCATTGAAAAATGTCAAAAATCAATTGCAAATTCTTAAAATAATTATTTAAAAAACTATTTCTTGATGGCTTTCTGCCTAAACCTTTTTTCGGGGATTTTTTTAAATTTCTTTTTACGGTACCGTGTTAAATGGAGGCTTCAGTATCAGAAAAAAATCAGACTTCAAATCGAGAAATCTTTTAGTTTAGCGAAACGGGTGCGACGTTTTTCACAATTTTTCCCCGTTAATTTTTCTTAAATACATGTCAATGAGTTCCTTGAATAATTTTCACGATCACTATCACATTACCATTTACATTTCCCTCTGTGTCCTCCTTTATGTGTTTCTATTCTAAGACATTTAATATGATAAGTATTTTCTTTTCTGATTCACGTTTTTCAATTTCGACCAATTTATTCATTCATAATTCCTTTTTTTGGTGAAATACATATCGTTTACTTTTCTATTGAATCAAGTGGCCGTATATTTACACATTTCAATAACAAATGCTTATTTTTCGGAATTTGTTTCTATTGAAGGCTCAAAACAACTAATGCTCCTCAGTACCGATTAATTTTCTAAGTATATAGTTAGCAGTCCAGAAAGAGACACATATGTTAAATTTTGCACAATGTGAAAGGGATTTTTAGTACTAAAAATCAAACACATATTATGCAAAAAATCTAAATATTTCATTTTTTTTTCTAATAAATAAAGTGATAAATGTTAAAATTGTTAACATTCCTAAGAATAAAACAAAAGACCAATGAATAATATTATTTTTTTAAATAATAGTTCCGTTCTTTCTCTCTTCCGTCACGGGTGAGGTTTCAAAGCATGAATGGGGGGGGGGATACTTTGCCCCATTTAGAACTAGCCAACGAACTGAACTTTATTTATTAATTAAAAAATCTCACAACCATTTTAACAACGAGTAAAACATTAGTAACAAAATATAGTTAACAAATAATATAGCTGATGTCGGGTTGTCACGAGGGGGGGGGTTACCCTAGCCCTGGTGACGAAGTGAGGATTGATTAGGCTATGACCTGGACAATCGTTTCATGACGGTCTTACTATCTGACTCCATATTTGATAGGCATGTGCCCCGACAATGCACTATGTTTATGAGAAGAGGTATATGGTAGGTAGTGTAGGTAGTTTGTGTGGTCTTGGAATGACCACGAATTCACACTCGGTATCTGAGGGTAGGCGAAATCCATCCGGATCCCAAAGGCGAGTGTGAACCGGAGAGAGACACTACTTGGTGAATTTGTAAGGCCACGACAACCGTTGTCCGAGAGGGAGAGGTCTCTCCCAAGGAGCTGCTAGTTTTAGCGAGGCGAAGGCGTGAATCCCACTAGGAGAGTGTGGGGTCTGACAAGGCCGGACTAAAACATAGCGAGGTTAGGAAGAGAGATGCAGAGGTTTTCATAAATGAGAAGGCCAAGCCATCAGTTAGCGAGTCGTCAGGAGAATGATTTACAGGTCCACCCCCTGGGTCTATAGTGGTCTGGGTCGCTTTACTACCTGCTACGGGTAGCGGGTGACCCAGCTCCTATAACTAATTGACTTGCAGCTGCATCTTTATTGTTTACATTTACAATGATTTATGGTTTGGTAATGTTATTTACATTTGTTTAAATTAATTTACAATATATATACAATAGAGTATAGGGTGATTTATCTTATGCAGCTAGCGGTCACTACAGTTGACTTCTAGTCTTATATTAATCCAATGCAGTAGGCCTTAACCTATCCATCTAATGAGGTGATTATCTTAATTAATTAACGGACAGTGAGACAAATATGCATTTAATAATGGACAGAACACATTAGAAAGTGGATATTGATGCTTTCGTCTATCAATAATTCAAGGCTTGTACGCTGGTATATTACTACGGATAAGGCGTGCTATGGCTACATTCCTGCCGGCAGGCTTGTGAATAAACTGGCTTCTTCAATGGGCCCGACTGGTCATGCGATGACTCTGCAACTCCGTCTTCTCGGGGAAAGGATGAATACAGGTTGGTGGGGATAAATCAAATGCATAATATTAGTATATATGACATAAAAGTAGATTCGAAGATCAATACCCTTACAGTTTTTTTTAAATAACTAAACAATCAATATTTATATCTTTCGGAAAAAAAGGCTTCCAGTTTCTCTCAGTAGTCTTTTTTGTACGATCTGCTGCCATCATTTGATTCTATTCTGCCATCCTCAGGACTAAAATTCCAAATAAGATGCGTGAAATTACATACAAATATTTTTTCTAACATAATAGGAATACTATAATAAACGTATCTCTGTTTGAGCATTAGTCCGAAGAATAATATACAATTAATTTTATTTATATTACAAAATAAAAGTTTATTATATCAATTAGACACCAAGATCTGAATTATAAACAAATTAAAGAGCGTAAATTGCAAAGAATAATTATCTACGCAAGTTTTCTGGTTAGGAAATTTTTATTGTTTTTATTTTTGTTAGCACTTTTAAATTTACAGATAATTATATACAATTACAGATCCTCGGGCGAATCTATTTACAAATTATTAGGTAACTTAAACTAAATCTTAACCTAAAGGAAAGGTGTCGAGGTCACAGTGCTAAACACTGGGTTTGTGAGGTGCTGCAATGAAGTTGTTTTTTTCCAAAGCTCTCAAAATTTGAAAAGAGGAATGGGTTAAGGTAAAATAACAAGGAATTTATAGGAGTGAAAGGGATCCTTATACTGGGAGGGACCTATTTGAAGGTTGGGTAAAGGAATTGAACCTAGAGTCTTGTCTATGCATGTAGTTCTGACACGTTCAGGGTTGGGTAGCGTTCAGTGGTATGCACGTTGGGGGCTTGTTGATTGGCCAAGGGCCGTAATGTCCACCATTGGGTCGTTTGTGGCTTTGAAAAATATTAAAAAAACACCTAAATGTGTTGCACCGTGATCAACCATACTAAATATGTTTATATTAAATAAGAAATAAATATATATCAATAGAATGAAATTAAAAAAAAAATACAGGACAGCAATATGGTGATTACTGCATACAATAAGAAAATTCTGCAGATACAATCAATGGTAGCATAAAAAGAAGACTTAAATAAAAGATAACAAGAAGGAGAGAACTAATGACACAGCCCTAAGCCCACTGCTCTTGATAATTAGATCGCTATTGGTGTACAGTAGGCCAATCTATTCTTATCTTATCTACCATTGGTCGATACTCGAAGGGGATCAGCCAATAGTGGGCCCTGGATTCTTTCCCCGCACAATGCGCCCCACTTATGAGACCTTCAATCAGATTCAGTTCTTTCATCCTCTATTGTGGTGGCGTCGTACGTCTCAGAAACGATAGTCGTGGGGCTTCTATCACTTAACTCAAGTAGGGCGTCGGTTGTCGTTGCAATGCCCGCGTCATTATACCTAGCCAAAAGGAGGAGGCTTTACTTATTTCAGTAATCGCCTTTGATCTGTCTGACATGCGGTAGCGTATGGAAAAATGAAATTTTTAAATTACATATATTCAAACGAGTAAAAAATAAATTCAACCACCTTTTAGATAACTTAAATTACAGTTCAGAATATATTTAAGTTTAAAGTTATGATTTTCCCCAACAGTTAAAAATACATTATATACTGTAACGCAAAAAGAAGTAAGTTTTTTTGAGACTTAATTAATAGCACATTTAATGTCGTTCTAGTTTAATGTGTATTGTTTGTCAATATTTTAGCTATCATTTTTTTTATTTTTTTTAATAGTAATTTGTAGAAATCCTGATCTTAAGTGACCAAATGGTTAAAAAAAACAACTCAAGTATTTCTGCTCGAATATATTAAGCAGCTATTTTTTCAGAACGTTTTCATAAGAATAAAGAAACTCCGGAGTTAATTGCAGCACGCAAAATATCACTTGATATTATACCTTCACTTTGCACATCCATCATTTCGTTATATCCTTTATAAATATATACTTTGAAAATACAATTTAGTCCCGGATTGATGTAAAAAACTCTCGTTTTTAAAAATTAAAATAATCTTTAATATTAAAATATCTCAATATCAAGTTGAAACATACTTAAACTTAATATAGTTGTTATTTTTACTGCATGGTATAGAGAAGGGAAGTCCTAAGATGGATATATTGTGAGTGCGACACCAAACAGGATCCACTTCTAACCAACCACTTCACAGCTGACTCAATCAGTGTCTTGTACATTTACCAGGCCTGTTTGTTAGCTCATTTATGTGTTGTTAGACAGAGATTGTTAACCTTTCATTTATGTTCAGCATTTCTTACATGATACCAAAACAATATGATTTTTTTACGGTTGATTTCTGGTTGTGGGTTAAGATATTAAGAAAATAACGTGAAATTTTCCCTTCGCACAAGTCTTTATTTTTATTACACTAGCGCTTTGGCAGCTACACGGCCATAATTATAAATTAAAATAAACTCAAAAAAAAAAGTACTATTAGAGTAGTAAGTGTGAAACGATAAATTTAAGCAGCATTTAATAAAGACAGAGAAGACAAATTATGTATTTTCATAATATGATTGTTCGTCTATTGACTAAACACAAAAATATGCTGGTACAATTAAGACCCTCTTCATCGGTACTTAGTAACTCACACCCTCTTACTGTATCGATACATTACGTCTTATATAGACATATTACAGGTTTCTATCTTGAAAAAATACTAACATGGAACTCATCTACGAGATTAAAAGACAATAACCAAACAGAGGATTCGGACATCTATCTACATTCACCAAGAGAATAACTACTCTAATTTCTCGTTTGATTTTCTTCAACTTCGGCTTGAATGTTCCTTGAAATTATTTAAAAGATTTATTTTTCAGGATTTTTATTTTTAATACTTTCTTATTTTTACGCGAACTCTACTGATCACTGATCTATTCAGTCTAAATTCAGTTATAAAACCATTTGCATCATTTACGTATATTATATCTAAATAATGTACTTCGTTTTATAATACAATTAATAAATACTACTATTTAAACTATAAATAATACTATTATTTAAAACTGCTCTTTGTTCCATAAAACTTTTATTTAAATTTACCATGTTAGGTTTTTGAGTTTCGTAGTAGCTATTAATTGTAGTTGAATAATAAATTAGTAAGCAATACAATGAGTTTCTGTGAGTTGAAAATAAATAAATACAGGTGCCTCAAGACGTATTCCCCTTACCTGAGCGAATGCTGTAATTATGATACGAATAGGATCATTGATTACAATTGATTATGCCAAATAGACCAGATTGTTATTTTATCTCAATAAAATCTTTTTCACTC
This sequence comes from Acanthosoma haemorrhoidale, assembly GCA_930367205.1. Lineage (NCBI taxonomy): Eukaryota > Metazoa > Arthropoda > Insecta > Hemiptera > Acanthosomatidae > Acanthosoma > Acanthosoma haemorrhoidale. The sequence goes on from OV884011.1 coordinate 82,890,248, forward strand.
TTTCTAACAAAAATATCAATGTCAGGAAGAACACAATTTATTATCAGTGATAAGGTAAGGTAATGACTCGTCATTTCCTCAACACTATGCGATTTTATCTGCTAGGATCGCAATAGCAATCAATAGAATACCTGCTGAATATACAGGTACTTGAAAATAATCTGACTGCGTTGGTGAGTCACAGTGGGGGTATTACCGTGTATTTACAAACGGTATCTCAAACAACATAAACAAGGTTTCAATAAAACAAACATATACGTGTCATCAGGCAGATATTACATGAATTGTGATCGTTAGAAATAGTAGAATTTTGATGAGATTTCTATGTAAATGTAATATTTTACGTAGACATAAGCAAGCTACTCGTACAAATAAAATCAGTGAGTCCAGATTAAAAGATTTCTATTTGATCTAGGCAATTTAGACAGAGCTAAATATTACCCAAAGATCTAAAATTAAGAGGTTTAGGTATTGGTAAGATATGTGTAAAATTATGAACTAAAATTAAACGATAATATTAAACATTATGTAGACTTTAATTGGAAAAAATGAAGAAAAATACTGTGATAGAAGGTAATAATGAAGTATATTCCAGATAAATACATGATCAAAGTGATGATGACAAGACAGGAACACTTAGGTAATATAATAAAAATGTGTAAACTGATGTGGTGACTGAAGAAAAGATGAATCTGAAGTGATGAATGAAGCAAGGGTTGAATTTTGATTGAGGTTTAGGCGGACTTACTTGGACAAAGAAGCAAAGTGAAATGGTTAGTTAATGGTTGACATTTAAATGCGTTAATGTTTCTGGTCAATATTATCCTCTTATATTCTATGCCCCGCCTAAAGATATAATCAAATCTACTCACTTATAGTGAAGAATGGTGCAGTACGTGAAGATACCACCACCACATTGCTCTTCTTAGATGCTTTTTCTCTCACTTCTTAGCGTAGGCATTTGCTCTCAAAGATGTACTCATTTAGGGAAGTGAATGATCCTTGACCAAATATACTCCGATTGAAAACATAAATACTTATTAATGTCGCCGTATTTAGTTCAGTGCGTCTGTTAATAGGGAAGCAGAGCAACAAAATTAACATAGTTAATGAAGGTACGTCCCTATCAACATGAGAGGATAAAGTTTGGAGCTGGGGGTTTAGTTCTAGTTATCCTACTCGGGCCCATAAGATATATAATTGCTGTCTTTAATAGTATAAAATCCTAAAACACGTTTACAAATCTCGTTACAAGTGCTTTAAAATAATAATAAAATTATATAATTCTAAACTCGCTGTGGCAAAAAGCAAGACAAGATAATCTTGTATATGCGGCCATCAATGACCACACGTTGTTGACATGCCCTGAAACAAATAAACAAACAGACAAAAACTGAATGAAAGCTTCTTCATATAATTTAATAACATAGAGGATCCGTTAGTCAGCCATAATTTCCAACTGTAACGTGAATGGATAAAATTATAACAATAATTTAAATAATGAAGACCCCTTAGTAGTTTTACATAATTTATAGCGAAACCGAAGATCGTGAATCAAAAATAATTGTTTGCTTCGTAAGGCAACTAAATAAAAAAAAAAGGTAATATTTAAAAATTCACATAACATGAAGTTACAATGAAATTTAAGATCTAGTTAGTTAGTTGGAGCTAGATGGAAAGGTTTTTCTCCTTTCAAAAGTGCAACCAGCATACCCAAGTGATAAGTATTGTTACATTAAAGGAAAGGATTATAAAGATAATGTGGAATTTGGGATAAAGGACTGGTTTCTCAACATTTCTTCCTGATAGCTTCATACCGATGAATTCTTCGTGTGCGGCACAAACGCTGACAAACACAACTGAGACACAACTTATGTCAATTATAAATATTACGACCACGGTTGGTATAAAACCCATAACAATGATGAGAAATGGATCGGTACAGAAGGGCACACAGTCTCTCTCAACCCTTCGGCTGTAGTGACCTCTGGTTCCGCATACCAACAAAACATCCCCTGGTTCCACTCTCTGATGGCGGGAAGCATGGCAGGCATTGGTAACCTAGCTTTAACCGAAGTACTTAACACAAATTAAATACTACAATAAAAAAGAGTTATAAAATGGAATTTTTTTTTATTCCTTTCAGCGTGATGAAAGGGTCGGAAATATTCGAATAAGGAGAGAAAAAAAAACCTACCCTCTGGAACTATCCAATAATATATATGGAAGATCGAAAACATTGGTAGAATCAATAAGTTTACATATATTTAAAAGTCAACCTGAATTCATTTTTTATGATAATTTGAACTATTTATTATTTGTGAGTGTATCATTTTGTTGTTTTGGTTTTTGCATATCAAGTTGTAAATCAAAAATGATGATTAAATCGAGTCCAACATATTTCCTGAGATATCTAGACCACTATAAATAGAAGCTATCGATTCAGCACTCTTTCGAGAATGGAACCAGCCGGTGGACTTCTGTCCTGGGCTGACACAATAGGAAAAGCGACCTACTTATGCACCTGCCTTAGCACTCCATCCGCGAGTCATTAGCTTATGAACAGTTAAATTATTTGACAACTCCCAAAAGTGTGTATTATTTATATAGTGTCAGGAGTCGATATGTAAACTTAACTAATTTTTGGTTTAGTAGATCTTTGAGAAAATAAACTTCACGTGGGTGAGTAAAAAACCTCGAACCATTTTTCTATTACTGATTCGGCAATACTTAAAATTTAACTTGAATACGAAAACGGATGAAATAAATTAACAAAAATCAATTATAATGATTTCTGAATAAAATCACACGTAGGCATAAAATTAAATCTTACCAGGAAAGATCATGGAAATAAAAACATGTATTTTATACTTACTAACAATAAGCTCTGACCTCACCACAATTCAACCGTTAGCAACAAACGGCTTTTTAACATTTCTTCCAATTTAACGTCCCTTTACCTGCACGAAAGGTTCCGGCATTAATAGCCTGTCTTGTCTAGCGTGAGATTTGATGATCTATTTAAATATGGCAGAAAACGCTGATAGGTAACGACATGCATAGTACTCTAAAAACCCATTTATTATCCTTAATAAGTATAATGCTATAAAATATTGGTTTTCAAGAAATTACCTAATCAATGTTTTTTTCGAACTGCGAAGGAAGAGTATTCCTTTCAAGCAGCGGATACCAATATTCATATTTCGTCTGTCCGTTGTACGACTGTGGTCAAAAAGTGTAAGACGTTTTATCTTCTCGCCCTATTATACCGTTTCGTTTGTGTATATTTATTAAAAGACAATTTTTTAACTCTTGATTTTCTGTCCCTAAACCGAAAAAAAATTTCCAGGCTGTTAATTTTTGGACCAACTAATAAACTATGAAGATGTGTAATGCTTATAATGAAAATATAACAATAATACCAATCTCCGTTCAACTACGTATAAGATATTTGAATAAACCTGTGGTCTTTGACCTTTGCTGGCGGCCTAGTTGGCGGCCAGCTTAATTCGAATTTCTTTATTGATCTGACTTTTTAAGATCTTAGAAGCTGTTCCCGGACAGTGCACTGTTCAGGGGAAAAGGTGCAGGCTAGGTAGTTCACATGGCCTTGAATGACCACGAGTTCACACTCGGTATCCGAGGGTAGGTGAAAACCGTCCGGATCTCTAAGGCGAGTGTGAACCGAAAAGAGGCAGACTGGACCACTATGGGGTACGCAACTAGGTACATTTTGTATAACTCAGAGATCACCGATAAAGAGAAAGGGGGAGAGGGAGGTAGAGAGATAGATGAAGAGAGACAGAGAGGGGGAGAGAGAGAGAGAGAGAGAGAGAGAGAGAGAGAGAGAGAGAGAGAGAGAGAGAGAGAGAGAGAGAGAGCGAGAGAGGGATAGAGAGGGAGAGAGAGAGAGAGGGAGAGAGAGAGGGAGGAAGAGAGAGAGAGAGAGGGAGAGAGGGAGAGAGAGAGGGTGGGAGAGGGAGGAAGAGAGAGGAAGAGAGAGAGAGAGAGAGAGAGAGAGAGAGAGAGAGAGGGAGAGAGAGGGAGGGAGAGGGGGGAAGAGAGAGATAGCGAGGGGGAGGGAGAGAGAGGCAAACTGGACCGCTATGGGGTACGCAACTACATTTTGTAACTACATTGGGGTACATTTTGTATAACTCAGAGATCGCTGGGAAAGAAATGGGGGGAGAGAGAGAGAGGGTGAGAGGGAGGGAGAGAGAGAGTTTTACTTTAAGTGTCTGATTCCGGCGGTCCAAAAAAGCTCAGAATTTCTGCCTTATGTAGGCAGGTCATTCCTACCTACAGCAAATACGGGAGCTTTTTATTGCTTCAGATCATATGACAGTTTAATTTGGCCCATCAGGGGCTACTACGACCGTGCTCCTAGCGATTCTTGTGTGAACTAGTCTCCTTTCTCTATACTGACGCCAAAGATTGATAAAATATTGAAAAGTAGTAGGGTGTTTTCTGCGTCGAGAGAAGGGTAACTTAGTAAGTAGTAGCTCTCGAATACTTGTTTAATGAGTAAAAAATGTGAGTCTCAATTGAGACCTTAAACTGTCTCAATTTACTTTGAAGATGTAGCAAATATAATTGTATATTTATCAAGAAGCAATGTTTAGGAACTCCAAATCAAATATAGCCTACGCTATCCTAAATTTAACTACGCCCATGATACATAAAATGTTTTAAAAAATGTACCCTGATACTCCACGACAACTCGATTTGTATATTTAGAATAATACAATCAACACTAATAGTTTAAATACACATGTAAATTTTAAATAAAAAATACAAGCTCACAAACTGCATGAAGGTTTTGGTGAAACTGGAGAGAGAGAGTGAGACAAGCCAGGGTAGAGTACAGCGATAAAGCTTGGGCAGTAGTAACCTTTCTTTTTTTTACTGCCTCGGCAGCAGCTTCTGGTGGCCCTTATCTGTGCACTCGCCTCGGCTGTTCGGCGGAGGTCAAGGGTTAATGGTTAATAATTAAACTTCTCGCCAGCTCACGTAACCGTCCCCGTGTACCCGGCAAAAATCTTTTAGGGCTTTGTTCTGCTTTCTAAATTAGATTTTGCTATTCTGTGCTATGCTCTTATGTAGATCTATATAATTTTTAATAGCTAATATTTTTTTATTTAAAAACTAGGTTTTTAATTATTAATGATAATTACTAGGTAGTAATTAGATAATATACTATTTTATTTATAAAATAGGTAAGAAGAGCTGTAAAGAATGACAACGACATTATTTAAGGGTGCTGATATCTATCGGTCTCCGGCTATTACAAACACTTATTTTTTAATTGTCATTTTAATTTGAGGTATTAAGCCGTAAGTTCTGTTATTTAGGGCAGACATTGTGTGCAATACGCTCTACGTACAGTGTGGAACTAAGAGCTAAATAAAATTGAATAAATATGCTTCCCTTATTAAAATTAGAACCCAGAAAATTTGCCTCGTTATATTATAATAGGTTATAACAACTATACCATATGAAAATATTGATTTTTATGTAGAATAAAAGTTTGAATCTCCACATAATAAGGAAGTAAATCCTTTTAGCAGCTGAAGCGATAGAGAGCTATTCTAGGTATAAGTACGTCATTATAGTTAATATTATAAACAATATTTTCCAGATAATTACATTTTTTAATTAATAAGTGAAACAGGTATTGAACAATAGTATTAAACTACGTTCAAGAATCGTTTTCAAAAATCATACGTAATATTTCATCTCTTTCCCCATTACTTTTCTGCTCCTATATCAAATGATTTAATATAATATCTCATGCCATCTACTCGTATATGTGAGACTCAAATCTGCCTTTCTATTAAATCCGGACTTGGTTCTATCTCTATAAAATTCTAAAATTCAATTAAACGCGGAGCCATCCATACAATAATCATTGACTCATATCTCCTCCTCACAACCCTGAATGATATACTCATCTTTACTATCGACTCTAGTCCTACCCACTTTTTCAGATCAGTAAACAACCTCAGTCTAGCCTTTTTCGAAATTCTATCATTAAAATTCCCCAACATTTCCCAGATCATCCGTCGATACATGGCCACCCTCAGATCGCTCTACCATTTCCGTCACTATTGGCATCACCTATTTTGACACGGTTCTATGGCATTTGACCCCCTACAATGTTCCTAACTCTCCGGAATTTCCATTCTTTAAATCCAGATTTTACCTGTACCTTATATCCCTTCAATTTAATAATTCATAATTCTTGGAATGAAAAAGTTAAGAAATATTATATGAATTAAAAGCAATAAATTTTGTTTCTTGAAATTGTTAGCTTTATTGAAAAATCCAGATATAGAATTCCATTCTGCTGGAGTCACAAATAGGCACGCATACCATCAATAATAGAACAGGAATTTCCCTCTTTTATTCAAAATCTCACGAAAAAAATATGACTATTGGGTCAGAAGTAAATCCAAAGCCGGATTCTGAATAAGTGCCGCAAGTAGCTGGAACACGTAGGAAGAACCTCTAAAGAAGGATACCAATAAGAAACGAATCTCGACAAGCGAGAGGTAGATGAAAAAAAACTCGATGGTTTACGATGCACACGAATGGAAATGGTCGAGAGGATTTTGCAGGAAAGAAAAAAACGTGGCAATGGTTGAAGAAACGAGATGGAAAACGAGTTAGAAAAAGAGGTCGGACCATGGCAATGCGGTTTATTTATGACGCACAAAATATATCTTCAAAAGTATGAAATATATTCTGAAAAATTACGGCTGTTGGTGTTTGTAGGAGTAAAACGTTTCTCTAAAAAGTTCCTACCAACTAAAAATATTCCTAAATAACCTACTTTGAAACCTTTAACAGCCCTAAAAATACCCTAGAACCTCATCGGCCGATTACTGTAATGTAATGTACCTTTCTTTATTGTGATAAAATTACAATCTGCCTTATTGGGCAATATGTAATTATGATAAATGTTCTCATTCATAACATATTTACAATTTTCATTCACTTACTCATTCATTCAGTATTTACAAACAGTCAGAGACTTCCCAAATCCACTCGTTTGTCACCTCCCCGTCTAATCCGTTTGTCAAATCCCCACGCTCCTCTGTCAGCCGCGTCACCTAATACGAGCCAGTGACCAAGATCGCTGGAACCACAGACGATCAGGATAAAATTGTAGAAAGTGGCCATTGCCAAGACTCCCACAGTCTCGTATACCGTATACCAGGTCACGAGGCCATTGCCGCTTTCGTCTCCGAAGAGTATTATAAGGATGAGTGGCGGAGTGTAATGTAATGACTGCGCTTGCCAATTACTAGTTAACAAAGCATATCGTTATTTGTAAATGTGTACTTTTGAGGTCTAACTAAATATGTTTATTACATTTCGATAAACCGAATTGGACTGTACTGGAGTTTTTTTTATAACTTTATCGCTATATTTACTGAGTATTATGTGATGATTGTTAAATAATGGGATGAAGTCGTGAAGCTAGTAAACATAAAGTAATAACACTCCTAAACGTATTATACCAAAAATAAATTTGAAATGTTGTAAATACCTATCTCAGCTCCTAATCATCCTTCGGGAAGGGTTGTGAGGTAAGTCGTCAGTTCATACCTGTGAAATGGGGTGGCTGTCCAATATTTAATGGAGTCGTTTGTCTTGATGTCAGTCTGTACGCATAACGTCAGAGGGCACTTTTCTCTATGTAAGGTCTAGTTGCTGTAGCGCAGTGCTGCAGTGATGAATCGGAGTTCATTCGAATGTACTAAAGAGGAATTTTACCCACTAAGCACGTTATTGGAACAAGGAGCTCGCCATCCTAGGTCATGGACTAAGGGTGATCGTTTAAGTGTAACGACAATATACAGGCAGTGAAATAAAAGGAGAGGGAATGGTCGACAACATGCATACAGCTTGAGTGCATTTGGTAAAGTAGTTCAGAAAATCGTTTGTAAAAAAATAAATAAGTTTTGAGAGCAACATAATATTAGGAATCGTTAATATGAATCCTATACCGGCTTTCATTGAGAGTAATTCGACTAGTTCACACACGCAATCACCAACAATATTAATTTAAGAAACATACTAGTATAGTAGATATAAATTTGGGATAAAAAAGCCTTTAATTTTCCATTCTTATGTGGCAAGAAGAACCTTCAACAATACAGCTGTACTAATGTCTGCCAACTTATTCGATTTGTCTCTACTGGCCTAGTTGTTTAAGTTAGCCAACGATATGGCGATTCGCATACTTCACGGCGATACGACACGAAATATGTTCTTTTACCGATGGAAATTAAAAATAATTATTGGGGAAATGGAGCGATTCTATTCACTAACGTTCAAATTAATTACACAAATTAATTTGAGAAATACTCAGCTTAAATGGTCCCAGTCTGTTAAGTACTTAGGCGTAATTTCGATAAAAGCTAAACCTTTACACCTTACATAAGTTCTATTAGAGCAGCGAGCAAGGCTGACATCTTATCATTGATGATTCAATTCATTTGAAAAACATCTAAACTGATGATAATATACGAAGCAACAATTTATAAATCGCTGGCAGGCCTCTTTTAACTTATTTATCCCCAGTTTAGTAACTTAAACTGCAAATAGTACAAAATAAATTTCTAAGAATAATCAAAAAATCAAGAAGTACTACTATCTGCCAAAGAAACCACAGACATTACCACTTAAACATAACAAAAGAAAGCACCCAGAAGTTTTTGAAAACTGTTCGTGTCGCAACCATAATATAATAATAATAGTAAAACGTATTGCGCATAATGTATCAACTACGAAGAAGATATATAATGACGCTTTTATTTTCAAGGAACATTGGAAGTTAATCTTTAATTCACCACCCCTTTATGAACTGGGTGAACTATACCTGTATGTTACGTTCTTTGCCAGCGGTGTGTAATTGTAGTGTTAATTAATACTCAATTAAATAATAAATCTTCCCTCTCTAACAGTATAATTAATATTCAGCTGAATACGGAGGAACAAACGGTTGTGGAAATATCTAGACTGTGAAAAGCGGCACTTTCGACGACGTAGCAAACAGAGCGTAAGCAGTGGATAACAGATCTTTAGCTCCTACCTCTTATACACGTAAGGAATAACTGCTCTTCTCTTCCCTTCTTGAGAGTCTTATTTTTGTATTTATCTTGTTATCACATAAAATATAACACTCTACAACACTGTATTTTAATTCTTAAATCTAATGTTATCATGTGTGATTCCCTCTGGTGTAGCTTTAAGACTATAAAAATAGGTAAATTGGAGAAAATGTTGAGGATATAAAAAGAGATGGAGAAAAAGGACGATGTTCCTTATCAGTCGAACGAAGCCCCGTGTGGTGACTGAAAAAGTATGCATCAAACGCCAACAAAATCTCTGGCTCCAATATCCAGTGTAGTGAAATGGTTTCGATAAAATCACAGACGAAGGGTGATTTCGTTTTTCATTATTATACTTCTTTCTTTTTCTCTTTCTTCTAAATGAATAATGAATCCGGATCATCACTGTTAATAAATTGTGTTCTTCCCGAAGTTGATATTTTTGTTAGAGGGAGTGAGAAAGATTTTATTGACATAAAATTGTGAACTGTGAAATTGTGAAAAATGAGTCTATTCGTGCCATAATTACAGCAGTCGCTCATGCAGAGGGATACGTCTTGAGACATGCGCATTTATTTATTTTCAACTCGCACAAACACATTATATTGTTCACCACTCCAATTATTAGCTACTACTAACCTCAAACAACCAGCATGATCAATTTAAACAAAAGTTTAAAATGTGTACTGCTCATAGTTACTGGTACAATATACTACAACCATGAGCAGTAAATTTGAGCGTAGTAACAACCAATCATGAATTGTTTTTAGAAATAAAAGTAGTCTGAATGAAAAATATAATTGTCAGTACGATTACACTCATCATATTCGAACTATTACAAGCATCATAAAACTGAAAAAAGTTTTTGAATCATTAGTGAATTGGTTATGGATTTAAACATAAATAAACAGTCAAATTTTTCAACATCCTGCAACGGCCCCGCACACAATACATTAGCTCAACCTTAAAGGAAGCTATAGAAGCTCACCACAAAGATGCAGCACAGGAAGAAACAACCCAAGCGGCAAATCAAAATATGAACAGGATCTAACAACTTGCACTGGTTTGAAACTAGATGGTAAATAGAGCGAGTACTAGATCAAATCTTCCACTTGTCCAATCTCGATACAATGCACGCACACAATGGACCCACATAATGTCGCAATGTTACGTAGATAGATATTGCGTGCCCTTCTTACCTTTTTTTAGTTTGCTTGTTTGCATGACATTTTCATTATTATTTGATAGATATGCAAACATAGCAAAGAAAGGTCAAGATTAGTATCGACCATTTGATCTAAATTCCAGAGAACATCATCGCATTAAAGATCTGTTTTAACATTGCACCGATTATGAATTCATAACATCGATTACAAGCTAAATATTATTTTTTGAAATTATATATACGAAACAAAAACGAAATAGAACAGCGAATGAGTACGAAATAGAACGAAGAAAGTGACTGAATTTCGTGATCTGGTTCGGGTACCGACCAACAAAAAATTGTTAATTGTTAAAATAGTATTTAAAAAAAACTATTGAAACAGAAACCGACGCCTATTGTTTTATTCTCAAAGGTTCATAGTTTAGGGTATCTTTTACATTTTTTTTTTCATACTTATTACAAGCTGTAGCGACCGCTAACTACATAAGATAAATCACCCTATATTCAATTGTATAAATATTGTAAATTGGTTATGATATGTTGTAAATTAATTAAAAAAAGTGTAAATAACATTACCAAACCATAAGTCATACGAGTGTAAATATTGTATACAATTAAAAGAAGCAGCTGCAAAAAACTAGTCAGAGGTCCTTGAAGGGGGAGTCAGGTAGCGGCTAAGAGGCTGGGTGGGTCCCAGTCTAGAACAGGCAAGCGTCACCACAACCCTGCGGTTTGGTTGGGCAGAATAAAACCCCAGCCCGTTGGCTACTTGGGGATATATATACCCCCTGGTTTTAGCCGATGTCTTTCCATCAACGGCTCTCTGGACTAGTACTTGCAGCTGGACTGATGTTTCTAGATTTCTCTTCTCATTTATGAAACCTTCTGCATCTCTCTTTCCTCGCTATGTTTTAGCCCGGCCTCGTTAGACCCCACACTTTCCTAGTGGAATTCTGTGCCTTCGTCTCGCTAAAACTACCACCTCCTTGGAAGAGGTTTCTTCCTTGAGGAGGACGGTCACCTGGGGCCCTACGAACTTAACCTAGTAGTGTCTCCCCCCTGTGATCCAGACTGCCTCTCTCCGGTTCACAATCGCCTTTGGGATCCGGACGGTTTTCGCCTACCCTTAGATACCGAGTGTGAATTCGTGGTCATTCCAAGACCACATAAACTACGTACAATACCTACCCTATACCTCTTCTCCTGAACATAGTGCACTGTCGGGGCATATACCTATCAGATATGGAGTCAGATAGTACAGTAGTAAGACCCGTCATGAAGCAATTGTTCAGGTTATAGCCTAATCAACCCTCAATTCTTCACTAAGGCTAAGGTAACTAGGTACTTCCTCGTGACGACCCGACACAAGTCTTAGGGATGTTTTCTAAGAATGACTAAGCGTGAAGTCTGTCTACAATATTTATTAGGCAGAATTGCAGGCAGACATTTCATTGCTTAGTTAAATTTTTAAATATGTCCTTAACCGTAGTGAAAAATCTAAACTTTTACACTTAAATAGACCTCTAAGTATATGGGTGTAAATAAATCAAGTGCAGGGTATAATATATCAACTAGGAAAAGGATACATAAAGACATTGATTTTATTTTTAAGGACCACAAGAAATTAGTCTTTTAGTTGCAGGTTTGTTTGTTTCTTTTTTCATAAATGTATATACATATATTATTATTTTTCTTAGATATCACATAATATATCATAAAAAGGAAACAACAGTGGCCTACTCTGTCGATAATCGATTCTCACTTGTGATGAAGTAATATACAAAGAATTTTGCATGATTATGTAAAAGGCGTGTATGTGGCTTACCTGCAATTTTGGTAAGTCAAATTCATCCATGTTATCGATATCGTAAATTCTATGAATAATCACAATTATTTCGAAGGCACTGATATGGTGGAGTAAGTACGGTTATAATTATAGCTTTTGAAAGATCTCATAACGTCATTCAAAGCGTTTCGTGATATAAAAGAGCTGGGTTAAAATTATGAGACCAAACACAATAAAACAGATTTAGGCAGAACAATAGCCTGAGAAGAATAAGGTAAAAAATCCACATTAATGTCAAGTGCATAAGAGTTAATGGCCATTAATGAAGTAGACTAGATGAAGTTCAAACTTTCATAACTTCCCAGGCTGAGATCAGAATTTGCAAAACACCCAACATTCCGGCAGCTTAACACAAAAAGTGAACTGATTGCCTTGAAAATTTGTATTTTTAATTTGAACGTAGAGATGTTATCGTTCCTGTTAGTGACAGTTTTGTTTTTGGTTTGTGAGGACAGGTGTAGCTTTGGTATTGATTCTCCATACGTCAGCAATATCTCGATTAAACTTGTCCTTCTGGGACTTAACCATGCGATAAATTTTGTCATACCCGCCCATTTATCATAACTCTTTCATTTTCCATTTGAGTTAAGTTTTTATAAATTAAGGAGAGGTCAAGTCATGTAAAATACTGAATAGATAATTTTTTCTTTTGCACCTTTTTCCCTTATCAGTATAAACGTCAAAGAAAGAGGAATTGATGAGAAAATGAAATACAAAAGTGTTTAATTACTAAGGTAGAAGGTACGGGGAGAAATGCAATATAGAGGATAAAATGAATAACTTGGTGTGGCTTTTACAAATGGTTAAGTCTTATATATTAAAAAGTTCGTTTGTATATATATAACTTTTTTTTTTCTCCAAAGCACAAACTCAAATAATATAGGCTTTAGTCATAGAGAAATATTTGTTTGTTATTAATGTAAAAAATGATGGAATTCTTTAACTGTAGGAAAAACATATAAGCTTGTGGGGAGTCACGGATGGGGGTCTAACTGACTATCCTAGTGGCGAACATGATCTATGACAATCGGACTCCATACCCAGCAGTGCACGATGTTCGGGAGAAGAGATATAGACAGGTATAGACATTTAACATAGTCTTGGAATGGGCACCAATTCACACACAGTATATAAGGGTAGGCAAAACCCACCAAGATTGTATAATTGTATGGCCACAGAAGCCGTCGTCCACTTGGACGAGGTCCGAGGAGGAATGAGCCTAACAGTATTCTCCACTTGAGAAAGTTGTGGAATGCGTCTACGACGAGATTATCGGGTAAGGAAAAAGAAAGGAGCAGAGGTAATGAAATAAGCCACCCATGGTTCGTCTAAAGTAACAAGCAGTCAGTGAAGCGAGCGAGCGGTGCAACAATTCAAGTTAACAGGTAGAATGAAAATGTCTAGGGTTTAGAGGCCACTAACTCTTCCGACCAACAAAGTAAAGCGTTATTTTACGAATCAGGTCCGAGTACGTCAGCGCTCAGGCGAGCTCACACGGCCATGAAGGAAGGAGTAAAAAGGTCCTGTCTCTCTCTAGACTGAACCGTGACAAAAACGAACGCAGGCAGGTTTTTTCAGCCATAAACGATTTGGTAATAAATATCAAAATTCAGCAAAGTAAAAAAGGTGGGCATTTCTTAATTTTTAATATCTTTTTCGTTCTTTGCTTCCAAACTTCTTAACGGGAAGAGCTAAAATTTTCTTTCACAGGCTGTTTTAAAAGGCAAAGGGCCAAAGAGCCCCCCCCCCCCCAACGTTTCATTTTCTTAAACACACAAGCATACCAAAAGTTTAAAGTTTATGAGATACTTGAATTTGAAGTCAGAAATCATCTCTTTGAAACCTTAGGATTAAATATCTCGACAACTATAACTGTTATTTTTGTTTGTAATGTAAGCAATAAAAATACTAAAAATTTCATGGTGTTTCAAAAAATGATGTACAAAAGAACACCGCAGTTATACCCGTTAAACAGTAACAATAAAAAAACATAGATAAAACACATATTAACTATTTCAGACTACGCCTGTTAATTCTGCTAGTATATCTTTTAGATTGATTAGATCTGAGTATAGTAGAATATAACCACTATCATAGACAAATAGTCAAAGGAAATAGCTTTTTAAAAGTAAAACCTCTTCCTTTGGACTTGGCAGTTTAACTTGATAAAACCAAAGTTAATTAAAAAATTCAGTTACACAACCCCACGACACCAGAAGCCCAGAATGCAAACTTCAAATCTCAGGTATCACAGCAGTGCAATGGTTATTTTTCAATTTAACCCTTTCGTCAAGCTTTGAAGAGCAAATGTGTTATTATAGCGCGCGATTACAAGTCTTTGATACAAACTAAAAATAAAACAACTGCTCAGAAACGGTAAGACAAAGAGATAATTGTGGACTGGGGGTGGACAAAAGAGACAACCTCCTATCAGCGACCCAAGTTGGTATAATTACCTGTCCATGCCCATGAAATATTTTCCAGATAGGGAACCTCATCTAATCAGTCTTCTATCTCTTTGGGTTTATCCAATTATGTTTGTAAAAATAGTCCACATATTTACCTGACTGTTTACGTAAAGAAGTTTTAATTATATGTACTTTGTTTTGGGATAGTGGTTATTAATTTAATAAAATAAAATGGTCAATTAAGATATTTTATAGAAAAGTTAAAAAATGTTACGTACATTAAAAGATACAGTTTTATTGGTGATAATGTCGTAAAAAAAAAAAGTCAATAAATTGAAGTAGCTACTTTGGAGCGATCATTTATTGCAATTGTCAAGTTTTAAATATATTATTTACACAATCCAGTAAAATGTAAATACCCAGACAGAGAACTTCCATATCTTAAAAACCATTGCTATGCACAACATCCACAAACGCACAAAATATTGTTGTAGTAACATTAAGCAAATTAAATTTATATCTACTTAAGTAATTTTGTTACCTTACCTCTTTAATATTTTTTTGTTTTATTATCTAGGTTTTCTTATGTTTTTCCTACAGTTACAGAATACCATCATTTTTTACATTTATAACAAACAAATATTTCTCTATGACTAAAGCCTATATTATTTGAGTTTGTGCTTTGGAGAAAAACAAAGTTAATATATATAGTAACATACTTCGTTTCCTATTTTTCTTTTCTGGTCGTTGGTATGTCCAATGGTTCGTCGTTCCTTTTCTTGAAACAGCCCCCACCACTATGTTAAAATTAGAAATATTCTTTATTCTTTAGTAGAATTCTTCTTTAACAAATTTAAAATAACCAATCACTATGAACAGGACGTCTTTCACTCAAGGAGGAAAAGGTTATAGGGGTAAAATAACCTTTTCCTCCTCAACGCTGCCTGGTTCACTCTCATTGGCCAAAAGAAAGGTCACGTGTTCGGCACCCCAAGTCAAACAAATTTAAAAATAACAGGTGGTGGATTGTGGAAAATAATCCAGAACAATTTAATAAATATACTCATATATAAAAAAACATTTAAAAAAAAATAGATATTATTTATTTATTTAAATGTCCATATACCTTAAAGAAGAAACATTTTTCCAACTTTACAGGCTTTTTGAGGGCCATTAGCGGAAAATACTTCCAGGGAATTGGCTATCAATGTTACTGGGAAGTAATGCTGTCACGTAACATAATCATCACCCGGAATGGAATTAAAAACCGAGTGCTTTAGTCAGACATTATATTGGGGTGACACGATGAGTTAAAGTGACTGTTGACACAAGTTTACAATCTACGTTTGATAGCTTCATTAAATCCTTGTTGAGTGTTCAGTTAATAAAAACGTATCTTTTAAATTGCTAATAGAAAATTTTCAATACAGATTTTAAAAAAAAAACATTACTTATCGAGAAACTATCTTAATTTTGGGATTTTATTCAAAGAATAAACATCTATAGGTGTGATAAAATTACAATCTGCCTTATTGGGCAATAAGTAATTGTGTTCAATGTTCTCATAAACTTTACGAAGCCCCTAAAATACGGGGTCATTTCGGCCACAAGTAAACCAATAAAATTTGGGGTTTACTTATGTTTTATATTTTAAATAACACCATTGTTCGTTTTTCTTCAAAAGTTTATCTTTGATTGGGAAGCTCTTATGAGAGCCCACAGATCGACCATCCCTTCCTCCCTTTCTTCATATGTTGAAAACTAATTCACTTTTCCATGGATTGTAATGCTGTAATGTTTGCTGCCTTGCGCTTGAGGATGATGAACGTGAGGTGTTCAAAGCGCTAGTCAAAAAAATAGAAGTATTGCAAAAAAAAAAACGAACAATAATGTTACTTCTAATCAAAAACATAAGAAATCGCTCTTTTGTACGTTTCTGTTTGAGTATATGTTAGGCTATTACCCATTAAAGTATATTTAGTCGTCGCCATCTTTGTGGAAAAAAGATTTTGCCAATTGTGCTCCATCCGGTTCTTATAGTACTAATTTAATTTTTTAATCGCAAGAACTCAATTAAAGGTTTCAACTGTAAAAATATTTAATTGATGTCAACGTGAACTTTCACCAAGGGCCATTGAATTTAGTAGGTGAAAATAGTTCCCATTAAAAACATGGGTTTAACACAATGGCGGCAAATGCATGCTCGCCGATCATGTCCCATTCAACAACATATTATAAATTTTCATAAATTCAGAATTTTTTTCTTTCGTGGGATCGCAAAGTCATTTTGAGACATACGGCACGATGATATATGTATTTTTTAAACACTTAATTCCTTGCCATCGAAGTAGTGTCAACAATAGCACTTCTACGTACTAACCGAATCCCTGACTGGTCTAATATTCCTGAAGAACTTGAATGGAGTAGTTGATAAACTGAATTGTAGTACCCTGATGGCTCTGGAGTTAGGAAAGTAACAGTTTTTCCCAAGTTTTCCCAGCTCCATTTTCACCGGCAGTAATAAAGAAAGATATTACAAAAACGCTGATATTTTTCCGTGATTTACCGGTTAAAAGTTTCCAAAAGAAAGTGGAAAGGACCCAAGGGTCACGGTGGGTTGGACCAGTCATCAAAATCTGTCATTTTCCTCTCACTAATCACAACTTCTATTTAAAGAGGTTTCTATCGCACTTTGAACTTTCTTTTAAGTAATTTTGATGTCATTCAGAGCGCGATGGAATCATTTTTGTGAGAGGTTATAACAAGGACATGACATAATTGAAATAAATAGCTCACAAAGCGTGAATATCTGATGTGGGAAAAACCTAATAGAAAATTATATGAAAAATTCAAATCACATCTCCGAAAAAACACAAACCAATTAGACTTAAATTAAAAAAGTCACCAGGATAGACCACATAGAGTAAGTAGCATTACTACACAATATTAACGAATCTAAATCTGGAGTGTATAAAATTAAATGTGATTTTCGTAAATTCAAGATCCTTTTATACCTGTGTAGTATAAATATCCGTTATTACTTGTTTAGCAATTCAGTACTTAATATCCGTAAGTATTTTAAAATATTTTACTTTTCTTTTGTAGTTCACACTTCTTTGCATGTCAGTGCGTGGTCACAGGTTTTTTTATGACCAATAGTGAAGTTAGGACTATACTGACAGAACTAGCCCATTTGATAACCAGATAAATTCAAACATGAAATTTCGCCTAGTTTACTGTCATGTTTATGTTTTAAGTTTTTTAATTTACTGCCTGATGTCTTCATTTCAACAAACGAATCTTCTACCTTATTTTTAGTTTGATTGTTTATTATTTTATTTTTTTTTGATGGGTAGTAGATGGAATAGATATACGATTAGAACAGTTTAATAAACATTTTAATGGAAATAGCGACTACAGTATTAATTGAACTGTTGATAACTTATTACACATTTTAATGTTCGTTTATACATCAAATCTATCAATTATAATCTCAGCATGTAAATGCTTATGTGTTTTACAGGTCAGAAAATACACGCTTTGGAGTGAAGATGATATTTAGTAGCCGTCGTACACCTTTAAACTAGAAAGTTATATAAACGCTCTGTGAAAAGAACTGGGAATTCTATTTATTTATTTTTTCTTGTGGGGACTTGAGTAGAGAATGAACAGTCGATTACAAGCTGTTTAATCAAAAGTTATAAACAGCTACTTGAATAAATTATACCTCTACATATATTCTTGTGAAAAATAACAACCTTGATCATAATACACATCATTTAAATTCAATTCGGAAAAAAATTATAAACTCACTTGCGTATTACAGGACATATATCATTATCAATAGACAGATAGCTATATCATTCTAATCAGATTAGAAAATCTACACAGGGGATGGAGATTTTTTTTTTCGATTACCGTTTCTCCGAACTTGTAGACTAGCAATTACCTCTGATCGATTTAGCTGGCCGAAATAACGAATGGTCGACGTTATCCAAAGCAGTTTATTTCCTGAAGGATGTGTCTTCCATAATCCTTATCGTATGTTCTATTGGATGTTTGCTCGAAGGACAGGAGTAACTATTAAGATATAAAAAAATAAATAAAAAATGCCGACTAATTATCAGGATTGAGGACATTCTTTGTTCCTCTCTCAAGGACCGGAAATCCTGCGACCCACAACGTAACGTGCAGAAAATATTTTCTGCTTCGTAATTTTCTATCGCTGCCACAGTTTTGAAGTAATATTGCTGTTATAAGTGTTAATGACATATTATGTCATGGGTATTAGACAATAAGATGAGAAAATACGATAGGAGAGTACGTGATATTAAATGACATCACTTCAGGCATAACACTTGTGTTCAATCACAGACCTATTTATGCCCCGTTCTTTATGTGTAACGTGCTTATTACCTGTAACTAAACACAAGACTAATTACATAAGAACATTGCAACTGATTCAGTAGGTGTGTTCATTTGGCCCACATTAAGATATTGCCATCATATCGCTTTATAGATATTTAAAATGTTATATATCTTTGTTTGTTCTAATTTTACAGATGAATTTGGAGGAAATATTCCACAGCCCCACGACTTATGTTTATTAATAGTAAATTGAAATATAATTATAAAATGAAAAAAAAAGACCCCTCCCCCGTGATTGTGAACTCTAATGATGGCGTGAACTCTAGTCCAAGCCAATTTATACAGCATTTTTCATAATATTAGTTTTCGGAGTAGTAGTGCTCAAATGCAGTAACGGCGGGTATTTATATAAAATATGCACATTTTTATTTTGAATTATCATATATAAAGTAAGTTCATACATAACATACCTCAGATTTATAGAATGGAATTTGTTTGAAAAGTAGGTTATTCATGCAATATTGATTTAATATTTTAATTGTTTGATTAAAATTGAGGTTACCAGTTCGATATGTGCAACAATGAATTAATAAATATCGAACAGATAATATATTTCACAAAATATACACTTTTTATTGTTTTTTACTTCTTTTATAATGCTATTGATACTTCTAAATATGAAATTTTATCTATCTTATTCTAAACTCTAGCCCTGATGATGCCATAATAGGCAAAACGTTGCCTGAGGATGGCATATCAATAAAAATATATATTTTTAGAGACTATAAGTTTATTTTCTAAAATGTACAAGGCTTTTATCACTTAGTTAATTAGTTATTTAATTTATTTTTTCAGATAGATTTCCAAATATCAGTAAGGTATTAATTACTCTTCAAAATACCAAGCTCAATAACTAACCGGTATTGGGATTCAAATGCCCTAAATTGCATTGAACGAGGTCTTCATTCCCTCATGAGAAATAAACGATATTTTTCAAGATATCGGTAAGTGATGGATTTGATACACACAGAGATCGTATGGTATACAGCAGAGCCAGAGGAGATATACACGCATGATGTGATACAAGCCCCGTGTGCTCTATAAGGGGATATCTATAGACAGGATCAGTTCTTAAAAAGGACACTGTCAATGAGGTCCTTCATCAAAGGACACTATAGGAAGGAAATGTTGTGACAGTCCAGTGCAAATAAGTAGACTGGAAGTAGAATTGCTCCAGTTAGCGCAGTCAAATGTCTGCAGTCTCCCAGCTTAATTATCTTTTAGCAATATGGATAGGGTTTTATCTGGCCTGCGATATAGACGTTTCTTTTTATTTCTCTCTCTTTTCAGGAGGACGGAGTCAAGGATAACTTACATTTATGGGAGTTGGACACCGATTTTGTCCACTGCAGACGGAGGGGCCGGAAATGCAGTGCTCCGCTGTGGGCTGTTCAAGGGGGGAGGGGTATCCAGCATCTGCAGCCAACATAAATCAGCGTTACGGCCTTATGTACTGGCGGCATAAATTCAAGCGTATTGTCTTCTCTGCTGTGCATAAACGTGATATTTCCCTAAGCATCTAACCATTATTTGTGAAGATAAATTATTTAAGTTTTAAAATAACTTCTCCTTTAATTTATTGTCTGGGCGCAAAGCGTGTTTAAGTAAAAAAAAAAAAACGATACTGCGGTCTCTCGTTGAAATTTAGTTTCCAAATGGCATCGAAATAAAAATGGAAACTCTGTGGTAGAATTCTGCGAAGTACGCGATACTTGGATCACTCAATATCATTTATATTTATAATTCGGGGCATGAGAAATGTTTATTCGAGCACAAAAAAAAACACTCTGCTAGTATATTTTATAAGTTAATTTTTAGGTTGTCGGTTGAGATTAAGTAAACAATGTCCAATTTAGTCTATACACAAGTCCATATTAATATTATACAAGCGCTTAAGAGAATTATACCTGCAATGCCATTATGCTTAGAACGTCGCCTATATTCGCGGTGTCACTCGATAATGGCAGTATAGTTGCCATAGTTCGGACGAAAAACTTAAATTGAAATAATTTCACATTCAAATTTTCTTGAGAGCTTCTGTTCTAAATTTAATAATTAAACTTAAACTTAATGTAAAATTTATATGCAAAATAAATGACCATTAACAAATTAACTGACAAATCATAAACATCAAACAAATTAATTATATAAATAGGAAATATATGGTGAGCAAAGTTGAAGGACTTCATCAAGATACTAAAAATTACCATCTCCAGCACCAAGAGTGATTCTCTCAGGCCTGCTACAGCAATGACTGCCAAAGATATTTAAAATTGTTAGGCTTTGTAATGTTTTTTTAAGCGATAATGTATAGGTAAAATGGTTTACCGAATACTGTCTAAGGAGGTTATATTACTCGTAAGCCTACGCCTTAACTTAGAAGTAGCGAACTTTTGAGTAACATCTATCAATATTAACGTTTCTGTGTGGCTGACCACATTATTATTTATTGAAGTACTCAGATCCAATGGAGTGAATCCTGCAAAGGATTTTACATGGCTTTTTCTTTCTCTATGTATATTTATAGAGCAACATTCAATTATATTTCTATTGACCAAAAAAAAAATATTTGAGATTCATTGGTATTCATTGGCATATATACAAGAGGTCAATTACTAATTCCTAAATGCACAACTATATCCTGATTATTAATAACTGTAAATTAACCACCAACCCCTTCCACCTCAGACTATAGTGTAATTTACACAAACTGCGGATATTAAAAAAGTTGAAGAAAAACACTAACAGAAACCTGTTTGGACGTATGGCTGGACAAGCGAAAAATTCCATATTTTAACAATTGAGAGATTTAAATCCAAATTACTCATTATAGTAGCTGCAGCGCCAGCATACGTCAACAACCGCTACCTACAAGTTTTTATACGATCAAACATGATGAAATTACACAGACTCTTTTATGAGAAACTGGCCACTGGAACCCACTGAACCAGGAACTCTCCACACATACCTATTTCATAATTTTCCCTCCACGTCAACTGAAATAAGCTGGAATTAAAATCTGTTAAGATTACCAGCCAATTCTAAATACAATTATAGGGGCCATAATTGGATGTCATTCACCCTCATGCCGTCATATCATTACTGCTTTAATAAGTCACTCACATTCATTGGTAAAAAAAACACGAAACATAAATTAAGAGCGCTTATGTCCAAATATATACTTGAAAAGAAAAAGCAGGACCTGACTAAAAAGTAGAGAAGACAAACGGCATACAAACTACCTACTTACAGCTTAACTGCAGTCTAGGCAAAGACAGGAGAAACCACTTAATATCGAATGCATCCTCACTAAAGTCAACGGAAATAGCACATCATGAGAGAACATGAAGTATATGGACATTTATAAAGAACTAAATTGTATTTTTAAAATATGTATAACCAAAATAATGGACTTTAATTGAGGAAAAGTATCGAGAAATACGTAAGGCGAGTGATATTTGAAGATCGTTTTATTTTCTAAAGCAATTTGATAAAACTCAATTAATATTGATTTTAAACGACATGTTAATATAAGCTTGGAACGTATTAAAAACAGAATTTTTCTAGTTGGTTCTGATAACTTTATGAATATATTTATGCCTTGCCGATTTTAATGTGCTAGTAACAACAGGAAAAGATCTTTAAAACTTAAATAGTTTCCGAGAGGTGGTGACTTGAGAAATCTTAATAGTTAGCGAATTAGCGAAACAAGCCCAAATTTTTCATGTTTATTTTTTTGTCTACTTCCTGCTATGGTATTCTAAGCACTTATTATTAATATCAACATGTTTCAGGGGTTACGAAATACACTTATTAAATGAATATTTATGATGAACATATAGACAAATAAAAGAAGGTCAATTCCGTACAGAATGAGAGTCAATCCCACCCCGCTGGGCTTGACAATGAGATTTATACATCTTTGTTCACTACAATTTGAGAATGTTATTATTAAAATACCATAACATAAATCTCCATCACATTACTAGCGGTATCTTGTGGGAATATGGTCAAGAATACAGTTAATTATCACATTATAAAAAATTAATAACTCATTTATTGCTAATTAAATAGGTAGGAAAGCACATTTTATACGGTGAATGGATCTGTTGATTGAAAACTATATAGAAGCTGTTGTCATTTATATTATTATTCACCATTATTATAATTATAATATTTAGTTATTATTTGAGATTTCACGTCCTTGTGTGTTTTCGTTAAGGTCACTTTTCCGATTAGTACCACAGACTTTTTCTCTAAACTTATTCAATTGCATAGAAGTTGCTTTGGAATATTCTCGCATCCTCAAGCCAAGAGAGTACCATCCTCAGTTCAATTATTAATAATTATTTGCAACGAAAAAATATTCTGGAAGTGTCACGAGTCGAAATTAGAGCTTCTTCATTATGCACAGTTCATATCTGCAGTTTAGATTCAGAAAATTGACAGTATTTTAGAAACACGATTCTAAACTTGTTTCTATCAATCGCACTGTTATTGCAGGGGAAATATTTAATAATATAAATAATAAGAGATGGATGTATCATTCATTCAGCCGATCTTTCAATCGAAGCATACAATTTCAAAATAATTGTATCTTTTAAAAACCAAAAATAGGGAATCATTGGATTATAGTTTAGTGCACCAGTTAATGCTTACCGGCTTTAGAATTAAGAAACAAAGGGAAAAAAGGTACAGAGAAACAACACGCTTGAAAGTTAGAACTAGACTGTTTATTTCGAGTCTATAACCCTGTATATTTACATTCGGGATGTTTACATCCCGACGTTCGGGGATTAAGGTTGAGTACTGATGCTGCCCGGAGCTTAACTCCCCCCTGCCAGTTTACGCACATCTCCTCGTAAACTATGAAGTCTAAGTCTAAATTGAGGACGACTTAGGCGATATTACGATCACTCTCCTAATCGTACTAAGGGAGCGAAGGCCAGCCCAAACAGTACACAACCTGTAATCCCTTACATTCGGTCGTATTTATAAGACACTTATAGTCCAAATAAAACGCTGCTTCTAACACTGCAGCCACTAGTGACAAAATAAAAAAAAAACAAAAAAAAAATTACATGGCTCATTACTCACAGAAAACAATGGCATCTTACACGCTACGCAAAGTCGATATTTCTACACAGCCTGTGTACATTCTAAAAAAACAACAAAAAAAAAATACTTCTAGAAATGGTACAAAGTGTACGTATGTATACCATACCAAATTTGGCTACGTGCAGAAGCGAGGACACTCCAACTCACTCATGGCCAGCACCCTTCCCCCCTGGTGGAAGTTTTAACTGTTCGACGTGGACGGTCCTCCGTTTCGTCGGAGGTCTTGTACTCTCGATGGTGACGATGTTATGCTCCCTGATCACCACCACCTTGAATGGACCCTCGTATCTGATCGACTCTTTGCTCCGATTAGAGCCAATTTTACGATATACAATCGTCCCAATTTTAAGGTCCCCTATTCGACCCCGGACTTTGAGGTTTACCCGAGAAACTCTCTTGACCTTCTCCCTCACGATTTTGTCACGAACTTTGCCCCAAAGTTTTCCGAGCTCTAAGTGAGCACTTAACATTTGCTCCGCTATTCCCTCGTCCGCCACCGTCTCTGTCCCGTTCCGGCGCCTCGCGCGCAGTCCGAAGAGGATCTCGAACGGCGTAAACCCCGTGG
The DNA here is from genome assembly GCA_930367205.1 of Acanthosoma haemorrhoidale. Lineage (NCBI taxonomy): Eukaryota > Metazoa > Arthropoda > Insecta > Hemiptera > Acanthosomatidae > Acanthosoma > Acanthosoma haemorrhoidale. The sequence goes on from OV884011.1 coordinate 82,914,897, forward strand.
TGGAGTGGATGGAATGATTGTATGCCGCCACTGCCTTCGGCATCGCCTCGTTCGCCGGCAGACCCTTTTCTACCTGATACACCCGCAGGTGGTCACTCAAGGTACTGTGCAACCTTTCGATGCCTCCGCGACTCTTAGGATGTCCTGGGGTGTTGAGATGCCACACGATATCAAGGTTTTTCATCTCCGTCCGAACGTTTGCATTATCGAACTCCCTACCCCCATCAGACGAGATTCGGTCCGGTACCCCATAAAACTGGAACCACGTTCGTAATGCCTGTAAGACGGCGTTGGATGATTTGTCTTTTACGGCGTACGCCATAGCTACCTTACTGAAGGTATCTATTGTCGTAACCCACTTATACCCCTTCCAAGTGAACGTGTCAATCTGTAGTTCACTCAGTGGCGTCTCTGCTGTGGGTGTTTCCTCCTGTTGTCCCTGTGGTGGGTGTCGATCATATTTAGTCTTAAGACATATATCGCACGTTCCTAAAATCTCTTGGATCGTCTTTTTCATATCCCACCAGAAGTACCGTCGCTGTAATGCTTGCAAAGTCTCCGGCGCACCGCGGTGGTTCGTCTTCCCTTGATGGTAGGCAAGCGTTACTTCCCGCTGCCGTTCCTCATCACGCAGTGTCTGGACCATAGACAGACAACGAACAAACGATCGATCAATACCCAGTTGTTCTGTTCTCCATAATTTCTTGATCAGATCCCACACTGTCGCGTTGCCGACAAATAGATGGTAGGTCTTCCCTGGTCTGGATGCATCTTTCAATGCCTGGCAAATTTGGTCACCCTTGACACCCGGTTGGGACCAGATTGTCGTAATACTATTCTTGCCATAGTTTTCATGAGTAGCTCGCATCAGGCCGGTTGTTTGCGTCTTCCAAATAATTTGTCGCCGTTTATCGTTAATCATACCCTCGATCGTCTCCATTTCCACCGGACGTTCTCCGGCAGATTCTTCCGCTTCTTGGTGTTCGCTCCCATCGCTATCGTCCCACGTACCGCGACTTCCATCTTCCCCGGGCGCCCATAAATTGTCTGTGATCCCCGGACGTTTCCCCTTCCTCGACTGCATTTACGGTAATCGCTCGAGATAGCCAGTCCGCCACTACATTGTCCTTCCCTGGTTTGTATACAATTTCCAGGTTGTATTGGGACAAAAACTCCTTCCAGCGTGTCACCCTGGCTGATGATTCCTTAAGCTTCCCCACCCATTGAAGAGGTCTGTGGTCCGTATGTACTCTGAATCTCCGCCCGAAGACGTATGGACGAAAATGGTCAATAGCCCATATGATGCCAAGAAGTTCACGCTCGAGGGCACTGTACCGCGCTTCCGTGTCGGTCAGTCTTCGACTCGCGTACGCCACTGGTCGTTCCCCCCCATCTCCCTCCTGCGACAGCACCGCTCCCAATGCATACTCACTTGCGTCGGTGGTGATAGTAAATAGCTTCTCAAAATCGGGAAACGCCAGGATTGGTTCCTCTTGCAGTCGAGCCATGCATTTTCGAAGGTTTTGCTCCATAATAGGTGTAATCGCTATCCGCGCCCCCTTTCGCAGCAGGTTACTGATGGGTACGAGATACTCTGCCATGTCTGGCACAAAACGCCGATAGTAATTTAGCGTACCTAAAAGTCGCCGAATGCCCTTGACGTCTTTCGGCACCGCTATCTTTCGAATTGCGTCGACTTTTGCAGAATCCGGCTGGACTCCCTCCCTCGAGATGGTATGCCCTAAGAAGTTGATCCGATCCTCTCCCAGCGATGATTTTTCCATCGACAATTTTAACCCGAATTCACGCAAACGTCGAAATACCCTCCGGAGATCTTCGATGTGTTCGGATTCTGTTCGGCTGAAGATCAACAGATCGTCCATATAAATCTGGCATACCGCCTCGTCTATCCCCCTCAGGATTTCGTCCATCAATCTCTGGAAAGTAATCGGAGCGTTCTTCAAACCAAATGGCATCCGAGTGAACTCATAGTGCCCCCTCTCGAAAGTAAACGCTGTTTTGTGTTGATCGGTAGCGCTCATTTTGATTTGATGGTACCCTGCTTTCAAATCCAAAGTGCTAAAGATTGTGGCTCCATTCAGTCTGTCGAGAATGTCCTCAAAACGGGGAATCGGATACTTCTCATCCGTTGTGTTTTCATTTAATTTTCTAAAATCGACGACGACTCTATATCTCTCCCCCTCCTCTCCCGGTTTACTCTTCTTTCGTACTGCCCACAGAGGACTATTATAAGGGGATGTGCTATCAACGATTATACCCTGTCGTCTTAAGCTGTCGATTTCTGTCCGGATATGTTGGCGGAGTGCCTGCGGATATCGTCTCTCCTTCACGTACGTTATTCGGTCAGATTTTAATGGGATTTCATGTACTGTCTTCCCCGTTGCCCCAAGCATATCACCCTCCACGTAAAAAATATCTCCGAACTCCCTACGTAAGCTTTCCCTCCAGTCCACAACTTTCTTGACTGCCCCTATCCGCGCACTCCCACCTCTTACGGTCCCTTGACATTGATAAGTAACCCCCCCCCCAACTTGATCCGCCACTCCTTTCCCTTGTTCTCTACAAGCGCGCCTACCCGACCCAATAAGTCACACCCCACTATTATTTCATACTCGCGCGGCATGTACTCCACAATATGTACGTTAATATCGCCCTTTTTTTTCGCCCATTTCTCTAAATTCACGACCGCCTCTCCCGCCACTTTACAGGGCCCGCCCAGGGTAATTAACTTGCACTTACATACCTTGACCTGGAGTGCCCTCTCTCTGCCATACAGCCGCTCCAACGCACCGCGTGACATTATGGTATTGGTGCTTCCTGTATCCACCAAGCACCTCTCTCCCCCCTCGACTCTAATTATTGGCAACTCGCACAGTTTCCCTCTCACTGTATTACACTTTAGGGTGCGGTCGCCACTCTGCTTCCACCCTCCTCAGGCTGCCACACGCCGCTCCCATCTTCTCGAAGTAGTCTTCTTTCGCTCATGCTCTCGGCTCCTGTCGCGAGCCGGCTCTTCTTCCGTTTCCGACGTTCCTGACGCTCCTGAAGATTCCTCAGCTGAAGATTCATTACCCCTGGGTGATATATTTCTTCTTTCCCGCATCGTTTGCGTATTCACTTCCATGGGTTCTGCCCTATGAACATCTCTCCTCCGATACACGTAAGGGCAATGCCTAGCGATATGCCCCTCCTCACTGCACTCGAAACATTTTGTGCGGGGGCACTGTGCCACTAAATGACTCGTCTTCCCGCACCCATGGCATTTTCTCTCTTCTCTGCGGGGTCCGTACCTGGGTCTCGCCGCCCTGAACCTCCTTTCGCCTGCCGCTCCCCTGTCCCTACCGGTTGGTGTTTCGACTTTTTTCCAATTTGATTTAGGGACCCTGGTTCTTCTGTACACTATCCGGCTCCATTCTCCCTCATCCTCATGTATCCTCGATTCCTCCTCCCTGGCGCTGGTGTCAATCATGACTTGGGCACATTCGAGGAATGAGCGCTCATTAGGGAATACCTCTTTTCTCCCTGTTTCCTTCGCCAACTGTACCTTTAGTATAGTAGACAGAAATCCCATTCTGCCCTCTACCTCTTCGATGCTCATTGTCTCTCTCATTTTCTCCATTATTTGATTATAACGGGTTAGAAGAACTGCGGCCTATTGGCCGCTACTCTGCCTTGATGATTTTGTTTCCCGGAACATCTGGAAAATATCTTCTTCAGGCGTCCATCGCCCCCCTCCATATGCTTTCTTTAGCCGCATCTTCACCGTTTCCCACGACGTCTCCTCATCCGCTTGGATCTGGTTGAGAATCCTTCTCTTGACCCGACATATCAGGGCCGCTCTTAGTGACTCTGCATCCCTGGGGTCCAGAAGATTTTCCTCCGATTTTGCTAGAATTAAGGCAGTGAGGCGATCTCCTCCCTTCAGAAAGTGGTTGAGTTCTCCTAATTCGCCAGTGAACCATTCCAGCTCTGAAATTGCATTTCTCAGATCTTGAGTGTTCATTGCTTTCACTCTCATCAACGCAAGAGCGGTAGCATGAGCTTCTGGCAAAATGCCCACCCTTCTCGTTGCTACATGTTCCGCGCCATCCGCTACGTTCAGAACAGGTGGTCGTAGCACGCCTCCTTCCGCCATTCTTTCTTCAATTTTTTATTTAACACGGCAAAAAGGAAAAAAAAAAAAAATCGAACAGACGTCGCTTACTTTTCTTTCCACACCACGAGTTCACGGGTTTCGGCACCAGTTAATGCTTACCGGCTTTAGAATTAAGAAACAAAGGGAAAAAAGGTACAGAGAAACAACACGCTTGAAAGTTAGAACTAGACTGTTTATTTCGAGTCTATAACCCTGTATATTTACATTCGGGATGTTTACATCCCGACGTTCGGGGATTAAGGTTGAGTACTGATGCTGCCCGGAGCTTAACTCACCTAAAGAAAATACTAAAAAAAGTCAAAAACAATATACAGATTATTTGTTTACTAAATATGTTTTTATTGTTAATGAAATCGACGATAATGAAATTTTAGGACCTATTACAGGTACAAGACCTTAACTTGGGTGACAATTATTTAAGCATGTTATACAACAATAAACATTAAAATTTTTCTTTTCCATCCCCGTTAGTTTAAAATTTCACTTTTATTAATCCTCCAATTCTGTGCCCCTATATACATCAAGATCGTTCTGTACTTCATATCAGCCATCAGTGGACTCTCACCACTGTACCGTAACAATCAACCTCCACCGAGGATTCCCACACTCCTTACTCCTCTCACACCACCTTCAAGCAGGTCCTCCTTGTACAAGGATCCGATCACCCTAAATATTTTATATTTCTCCCTCATCCTAAAATTCTAACTAGAGAGCTTAGAAAAAAATAAAAAATAAAAAATAAATGTACTTCATAAATTATATATAATTATCTGTAAATTTAAAGGGGCTATGAAAGGGGGGGGATAAATAACAACTTCATAAAAAAAAAAAGAATGTTAACTTTTAGCTGCTGTTAATAACAATAAATCCAAATTATCGGAACTGTGATGTATTTAATGTTAATCCGACTTGGCCAGCGAAAACATTTGTTAGTTTTACTTAATTTCTTTCCCCGGGTGAGTAAAGAATCCAGGACTCGACTCTTTGAGAAACAGGATTGGGAACGTCAGCTAGTCCCAAAAAAAAGAACGGTACTTCTCAGGACCAGAACCGCCTCTCTGCTTTTTGTCTGCACCCTCCTTCCTGCGCTGGAGAACCATGGCTCGGATGACATGGGAATAGTAGCTTATTTGTTCTATGTTTTTTGTTCCATTATGTTTTTCATTCGCTTTTTCTGGGAGTAATTATTTTTTTCAAATTTATCTAACACTATAGTACAGTACTATATAGTACTACAGTATAATACTTTTTAAGGAATAATTAAAGGGATTTCTTAATTAAATTGCCTCACTGTTTACTTCCCGTCGGAGTAAAAATTTTTTTTCTATCAACTTACAATTTTTTAGCTAGTTATTGATTTAATAATGATGGCTGTGCATGTTGGTTTATGAACACCTGCTACACCCTGCATACTTTTAAATGATCAAATAAGACCCAGTATTCTGAACTGTACTTGTGTAGGTGAAATGTACCCCAAGATAGGGTAGACAGGGTGGGTTATCTATAGTTGATATCACCCCTTTCTAGTCAGAACGGGAATGCTGAATTTATTCTGTGAGACCGTCACGAAACATAGCTCTCCCAGGTAGGTGAAAATAGTACTCACGCCGTTCCGGTCCAATCGAACTATGACCTGTGCTCCCTCAGACGTACTATGGAAGAGCATACTAGGATAAAACCCATAATCACGATGATCTTAAAGTCTGTACCTGTCCTAGCCAATTTTTATAATTATTTAAAAAATAGTATTTTTAATTTTAGCGATCGATAAGAAAGATGTTGCATAAATGAGAATCCAAATGTATAAAATCAAAGTAAAGAACATACAAAGTGAATGAACAATGACGGGAAGATAAATAGTAACGTTAATCTGGTAGCTTTAGACAAAATACGGTCCAATAACAAATCTCCAATAAAATAATTTGATAGGATTCAATTTGAAAACTATAGTGGTCATATGTCCGAATTGGAGCACATAAAGCCATACAATAAAAAGTCACTAAACCATTCAACCCAATTATCAGTGCTATAGACATTTGCTTAATTATAACAACAAATAAAAACCTTGGTCTATCGATGAATTGGCTACCAATAAATGTTATAAACATCTGAAATACAATTGCATCAATCTAAGCAAATTTGCAATAAAAGACTTCCTCAGAAATATTTTTATCAAAATCAATTGATAAATGCTTAGCACGAAGGGACATGCTCTACTTTCACATAGATAATTTTCTTCCGTCTGTCAGAATGCTCAATGGTATCAGCCGTAAAAACGATACGATCGATATAGAATTTTGAAGGTTTATTTTACTTACTTCGTATTGACCTTCACATGGTATAGTAAAGATATCACCATAGTAAATTCAGCCACTTTTATTAATCGAATAACATATGTTACATTTTTATGAATAAGTTTTTTAATGACTTTCTCTCCACAGCTCAGAAATTTATTGGAAATATGATGTTCTGGCTCCCCCCCCCCCAACATGTGACTATAAATCAAAATATATAAAAAAACACTATTTACAGATTTCAATAGATTTTTCAATCTATAATCAAGAAACCCGTGGAGACCCCTGCCTCGATCTCTTAATTTCTTATTCTTTTAAGTCCTTAACTACGTATATGTATATTTATGCACACACACGCATATATGTATATATATGCAGTTTAGTACATATTGATCTATGTGCCAGATTAATAAACATGTAAAACGTCAGAAGGCAGATGCCTACACCGAGCCCTTCAATCATAAATCTGTCTCTGAAGTGCAGTATTAATGATTATACTAATTCCACAGGGGCACGAATATACTCAGGAGTTGGTCATAATATATGAAGTAACGTACTTTTACTTTTCAATGCCGGAATTAACAACTGTTCTCTTCACGTTTCCCAGGAAATGGAAAACATAATATAAAATACCGAGTGAATGCGAAATCTCTCTTCTCGAAGCTTTTTTTCCTCGAAGGCCAACTCAATTGCGTATTATTCATTTTCGCGGCCGATCGTTTCCTCGCTTACTGCACTTACAGCGTCCCACTTTCCTTGTTCGGATAACTCCCCCTACTACAAATTCTAAACTATCTAAGATGAATCGTTGCCTATGTGGTCGAATATTGCTTTTCTGTGGTCTGTCGGGAAAGTTGTGAGTGTGAAGCTTCTTCGATACGGTAATATGGAAACTCGTGTGAAGGCGGCTGGTGTTCCTATCATATCGAGTCTATCAGGTATAGGTCATAAGTGAAGATTCGCCTGGAGGTTTCTGTAGTCTTTCACCGGCAAGTTCAGGCGTTCAAGGTGGAAGTGCCAGTAGTAAGTTATTCTGAAATATTTTTGAGTGGTGAGTGTATATTAAATATGTGAATAAATTCTTATTATTATTTACCCATGTTTCTTACATTATTTCATGTTTGTGGACCGCCAAACATTTATTTTATGTGTTACTGATGCTCGGATAGTATTAGCTACATGAAATAAAAGGTCTTGTCTCTCTCTACAAAATTATAAATTTTGCAAAGCGATTTCGGCTGTAAAACGTCCTCAGTCCTTTCATAGAAAATTTAAATAATAATCGAGAAAAATTAATTCCGAAATCAGCATAAGGAAAATTATCTAATAATAACCTATTAGCTTTGGAATTGGATAAAGGAAAGTCTATGGAAATAATAAAGTAAAAATATTAAAAAAAAGTTCATGTCGAATAGAATGTGAAGGACAGATATTAAATAAAGGCAGCACTAACAATTACAACAAAATCAGTAAAGAAAACCTGAAAAAAAAATTATTCGGACCAACATTAGCACAATAATCAGTTGTTAGTTCCAATGGCTTGGTGTTATTGTTGCGTACGGAAGGTAAGTTGGGAACAAATCCCATTACGCCGTACTGCAGATTACAAAATTATGAAACTGTTAAACATAAGTTTTTAAATTGCACAAAATTCAAATTTTATCATAATAAAGTTGTTCTATTATATTGTTTTACTAAATTTAATGAAGATATCTCTTCCGATGGCGATCCTGCCACTATTTCTATGATTTCTGTATACTCCTGAATATTTTGGGTTTCAGTACAAGGTGATCTAAGATAGTTATTTTGGTGGAACTATTTCCCCCAACGGCGACGTGGCTTTTTCCTGTCCGATTGTCTATGTTCAGCAGGGTGACTCTGGAGGTGATATTTGATTTTTTTTATCCATTAGTTCCCCCCAGAAGAACCCGAGTACCCTCCTTCAGCATTATTGCCACCTAGTGTTACAAAATTACTATTTTACAAATTCTTTTACAAAATTTAGATCTTTAAATCTCTAGATTTCATTTAGTATTAAAATAGAAGGTATTTCTAGGAAGCATTTTCGAAGGAGTACCAGTATTTATATATATGCGATTCCTTTTATTAATGAAGTATATTATATATTCCTGTATGAGAAGTGTACTTTTATTTTTGAAAATAGCATCTAGTACGAATGTTGAGAACTTCACATTTCCTTGAAAAACGTTAAATGCAAATTTGACACGGAAATTCCACACAGTGTAATTCTTCTCTAATTATTCGTCAATACATGGTATCATGCGTGAGATGATACGAGCGTAATCGAAGATAATCAAAACAGATTCACAAGATCACAACAGTTAGTATAAACAGTAATTAACTGCCGAATTACCACTGTAAAATATCCAGAGGATATAAAAGGATTATTGCTGTCATTTGCAGGCGACTAGGAGCTTGGAGCAAGGTAGTTCTGCTCAACGTTGTTACTCCAATTTAAATTAAAAGAGACAACAATATTTATATTAGATTCTTGTAATAAGAATTTTTTTTTTAAAACCACAAAATTAGTTAATAAAACAAATTTAAGATTAAAATTCTTAAAATAACTTCAAGAGTCATTCAACTGAGCTTAATCAAGCTGGTTAAAAAAAGAAATGAAGAACATTTAGCCAAAAATTATTACAATCATTTAATTAACACTTGATGATATCCCATGGATTTCATGAGTATTGAGACCAGTATTTCTCGATGCAGTTTCTATATTATTTTCTCTTTTCTACCTACATCTCTTTAAAACTTCAATTAGTTCATAACACAAAATACCTCATAAGTGTTCCAAATATGTAGTAAATAAAATAAAAAAACCTTAAATAAATTCAAAAACTAAAAGAAGACCTGAGTGTCCATTTCCTCCAGATGTTCTTCCCAAGAATCGCCTTAAAAACTACAATTGCCTCCTCTGACCGGTTGCCCAATAACTCGTAAGTGTTCACCACTTTCACTGAGCCGTCGAAGGCACCACTACCGTTGTGCCATCTCCGATAATGCCATCAACTTCTGCGGCAGGTATCTCACGGCCTCCCGATAACTTCTCGTGACTTCTTGCGAGCTTTCCGACCGCCGCCTCGGCTGGCTGATGCGTAAACAATTCAAGCACCGTTTCCTACGTGGTTATCGCCAATGCGGGTCACACAGTGAGTGCAATGTAACCTACCCAGGGATCTGCTGCTTCTCTCTAATACTAGCTCTAAACGAACAGAATATTTCAAGGATTTTTAAAAATATTCTATTACTTACATAAAAAAAAAAATAGCCTTCAACCAAAAGTGCCTAACACACCAGCAAACCAACAGATCAAAAAAATAGATCTTACCAAATCAGGAAAGGTTCGGTGTGATATTCTTTATGTTTGTTTAATCTGAACGTTCTCGTAACAAACAACTTTATTATGATAAAATTACAATCTGCCTTTTTAGGCAATAAGTAATTGAGATAAATGTTTTCATTTATACCATGTACAATTCATCATTCACTCGCTCATTCATACAATATTTACAAACAGCCCAGAGGCCTCCCAAATCCACATGGTATCTGAACGTTTTAAAATTTAAAATTTTTGTACCACAATTGCAAATATTCTGATAGGGCATAGAGTAAGGTAAGTATGAAAAATCAGTAAATATTAAAAAAACGATTTAAAAACCGGACTTTTGGGCTTTCTAAATCAGTTTAGAAGCTTCTTACAAATTAGAGATCTAATTTTTGTCCTCATATTTAAGATTAGTTTTGGTCAAAACTATTGTATTTCACGATAATTTATCATACATACTAAAAAAACTCACGCAGGGGAATATCTGTTTCTTCTCTTTATACGTCGTTTATTTCGTTTATATTTATTCCACCATAAGACGCTTTATGGGTAATAACCATATATAAATGGGTGATTTCCACACAATGTAGCTACTCTAATTATTCGTCAATACATACCATGCGTGAGATCATATGAGCGTAATCCAAGATAATCAAAACAGATTCACAAGATCACAACAGTAATGTTTGTATAAACAGTAATTAACTGCCGAATTACCACTGTAAAATATCCAGAGGGTATAAAAGGATTATTGCTGTCATTTGCAGGCGACAAGGAACTTGGAGCAAGGTAGTTCTGCCCCCATGCCTTCCTTGTTAGTTCTATAGTGCTGATAGCAGTTTCAATGCAGCCAACCGTGATGTTTGGGCTTCTGGCCTGGCTTCATTAATCTAAGTTTATTTTAGCGTTACTGCACACATCTGTCAGCAGACGTGTTATTAGTCGAGGCAAGGGCTTTACTTTCGAAGTAGGTGCTTGTAAAATCAAAATATCTTTTTTATCTAAATTTTAATATTTGAATGGACTTATTTTCCTTTACTCCTGCATTCCTGAAACTCAAACATTTCCCCGATTCGGCTTAGCCCGGAGTAACGGTACACCGGATGCTAGCGACACGGGCTGCATCGTTGAAGCTTCCATCCTGTATCAGTCGTTCACATGACGGCAAGGTGTGACGTAAATTCTGTACGTAAAGTGATATCTGATAATACCTAGACCAGTTATCTAGGATATTTTCATTAATTAAGCGTTTCCTCATTATAATTTTCTACCCACTATAATTCCTTTAAAATTAAAATCAATTATGAAATATGAATTGAATTTTTTAAAAGTACATTCAAACAAAATAAAGTCTAAAAAAAAGTAAATTAGCTATTTCCAATAATATTTACCACTTCCACAAAAGTTCCTTAAGTACTTATGAGAATATCATTATGGGTTTTCGATTAGAACACTTAATTTTATTTGTCAAACCACCTCGTTTATTGAAAATCACCCTTTTTACAATTAAAAAAAAAATTGGATAGCCAAAGCTGTTAGATCGTCAACTGAGAGGGAAGCCGTGATGTCAACTGTACCTGCGCCATGACGTGCGTAAAGTCCGACTGTTTTCGTCTGTGATATTGAAAAACCTCCCGCGTTCGTTTTTATCATTATCCTATGTGCCAGGATTGTGGCATCTTCTTCTGGTAACAGTTGTATTCAATCATCACGAAATCACGCTTCATTGCATCGTCAGTGCCTTCGTCGGAATTTTCTACTTCATTGACTACTGGAGCAAGAGAATCTGTTGGCGTTGTTAATCCTTCAACATCTGCACACGAGGCTTCTGCTCGACTGACATAAGGATCATCTATTTTTACTTCTCCGTCCTGTTCCCGTATTTAACTCCTTTTTCTGTCGCAGACATCAGTAGTGCAATTTAGGATTCTATGCACGCTAACATTTTTTTCATGTTTAACAGCATTCAATGATTTGCCCCGAACCACTCAATTCGCAGGATATTTTTTCGGGGTTTCCTTCTGTAGTCTTCTGTTTTATTTGAGGTGGATTCATTCATTCCCCGTTTTTTTTTTTGAGTGTCTGACATTAATATATCGTTAACCGTAGAGAAACAAATTAGCTCTTTAAATCATAAATAGCTTAAGAGCTGCGGCATGTGACTAAGGAGTTAGTATAAAGTCGGACTTTATTTACGTCGAAACATTTTTTTTTTGTATTTTAACAAACATATGCTTATTATACTAATATATTTTGTAAGCACTTATTATTGATGGGTTTATTGCAATGAATGGAATGTTGCATGAACATTCCATGTCTTGGGGTGAATGAGAAACTGAATAAAATGTATATAATTTTTAATTTTTTAATAACACGTTTTTATGAGCATAGCTCACAATACAAACTTGTTTATCTGTAATCATGGCGCTAACTGAATTAAAATAAGAACATTATTTTTGTACGTTGCCTTTTATTTTCCAGACTCAAGCGATATCTACACATAACATCTTATGCTTCTAGGACATATGTATACATAAAACCGCCAGACAAAACAGACAGACTAAAATGTTCTGATGCTCAAATTCAGTTCTGATTACATTTATCACTTTACATAGCATTAGTCAAGTGAAAAATTAACACAATGTCTGTACCATCTCAAAATCTCACAAATAAGTCTTCGAGGACTATTGCTTGTAATGAGGGATGACATTGGACATACAACGTGCCAACAACACATTTAAACGAGAACAGGACACAATCCACATTATGTAAATTCACAGTCCGTTAACATTTAACGCAGAGACAACCCAAATCTTTAACGAACATTGTAGATAAATGGGTTGATGTTCGCATAGGACGGGCGGAAAACCAACAAAGCAGTAAAACCCAGTCGTAAAAACGTCATGATAGTTTGCCCTAATTGTTTAGTTCAACGACCTCGCCTCATCTATACATATTTATCTAAATGATTTACATATGTTTTAATATATGACTGAAAAATATACACAGCTGCGAAATTCGATATTGTGTACGAAATATCTCACCCTTTTATTTAACCAGTGGTGGTTTTAAATAACCAATTCAATAAAAACATTATACATAATATTTACTCACTTTGTGCTGAATTAAATAAAACCTGCTGCTGTCCTTTACCTGACACAGCAAAATAATTATAAGTGTATTTATATTTATAGTACATTAACTTCTTATTAAGTGAGACTTTGATTTTAATGAAGTTGAAGTGTGTGATCTAGAAAAACCAAAGCCCTAAATATTAGAATACCAAATTGTGAAAAAATCGCTTAAATAATTTTGAAATTTTCTCACTCAACTTCTTGCTCTGAGGCTATTCAACTTTTAACATTATTCTGTTATTAATAATTTGCATTATTATATCGAAAATTTATACTTTTTTCAAATTAATAATCATAGCTTAATAATCACAGAATTTATTACAATATTATTAATCATAACAGAATTTTCAATGATACTTTAGATCATTTAAGTAATTAAGCTCCACAGGATAGGATTTATTGAAACTGTTATATCGTAGGAGCTCATAAAGATTAAATCTATTCCAAGTTGTGTAAAATTAGTAAAATGTTTAGAGAGCAGCAGCTACGTCACAATACAGTATTTAAGTTCCGTTAACTAATTCAATCAAAAGGTTTATTTTTTTAATAATTCCTGAACGCTCGAGTGTCGCCTAGTGTGACTATTCCCACACAATTATATTGTTGAAATTGTATGTATTTATCCATGTAAGGCTAATTAGGCCAATCTTGTAATTAAAATAAAATAATAATAGAGTAGGTTAAGTTAAAGGAAAAAAAAACATTACATGATTTGAATAACTAATAGATAAATTTTAAACTTAGGAGTCCACGCTGCATTTTCTATTGAAAACTAACGTCCCTTGGTGAATGCAGCACAAAGAGTTTTGCAGAACTAGTCTCGTTTAGGATGCAAATAAATGTAAATCAGGTAATTAGAGCGGAACAGATACTTAACGGCTGACACTGCACGTTGTATGAAAGGGGGGTCGTAGGACAATAATGGACGAGGGAAAAAAAACCAAAAAAAAAAACATATTTCCATCATTAGCGTGGTATTGTTGGCCGCATTTGGGAATGTACCAGAATGGAGTAAGCAAGGCAATCAACAGCCAGCTTCTCATAGATTATAACAATCGTTGACGCAAGTAATAACGGGTTCCCACTGGGCGTGAATCACGCAAGTGACTATCATTGATGCACCTAATATCGATTAAGGGAATTAATTTTGTCTTTACAATTCGTGTAAAAGTCAAATCGTCAGATATATACGTCAGAACGTACACTGCTCTTTCTTGAGCGGCTACGAAGTAGCGTCAATCTCTTTCGTGATTCACACCTCGTGGGAACCACTATTTTTTTCTTTATACTTAAGGAAACAAGTTTAGAAGTTGTAATTAAACGGTTGCCCGACTGAGGTAACTTCATTGAAAACGAATCATTGTAATTTTACCTTTAGAAATTTATTATTTATAAAGGCAAGTGATTTAACCTTGGAAAAATTAGTAAAAGCTATGTGAAAGAATTAAAATACCTACAAATCATTTTGGAGAGATGTTCGTTATATAAACATGCTACACGTCAACTATATACGTTGCAAGTGGTTTATCGTGACCAAGACAATTATTTTTTATCTTAAAAGGAATAATCTTGTATTTATTTTACTGCCGCCTTTTATGTGTGGAGGAGCAGACTCACACCATTTCCTTTTTAATGTCTATCCTTGACTTTTTTTTTTCATTTCCAAAGTTCTTTCAGTCCATCCATGTCCGAGCAGGGCATGATACAGGGCTTTCACTTACGTCCCCTCCCTCTAGGTCTAACCTTCAGAAGCCATTCTGCGCTTCAATCGTCTCCCTTCCTATATACAAGGCCGCACATCCTATACTCATGCACTATATTTCTTTACAGCCTATCCGATGTAAGGACCTACTTGCTACTACAAAACAAACTAGACGGACTACAAATAATAAAAAAATAAATTGGTGTGAGTTATAAACAATTCTCCTAGGTGTGAGAGAATTCTCTGACTCCTTCAAAAGCATTAACACCACCATGGACTTGTAAAATATGACAACTCTGATCATCATCTCATTATTTTAGTCAAACCACTAAATGTCAAGATGTTGTGTTAAGCAGAGTGACGTCGTTCCCAATAAATGAATTACTTTGTTTAACGTATGACATTATTGTTATTTACATTGCTACCAATATCTGGACCTCTCACAGGCAAGTCTCAGCTATCATTAGAAGAACGACCGGCAAGAAGACACCAGGGCAGGACTCGATCCAGAACATCCTACTCAAGCAGCTGCCGAGGAAAGGAATCTCGTATATCACCAACATATTGAACTCCTGCTTCAGGATGCATTATTTCCCTCAGAACTGGAAACATGCTATAGTGATACCTCTTCTGAAACCAGCGAAGAGCGGTTATGAGCCATCTCATTACCGCCCCATTAGTCTGCTGACTCAACTCTCGAAGCTGTTCGAGAGAATCATCCACGTACATCTCTCCGGGCACTGTGAGCCACAAGAAGTCATCCCACCAGAGCAGACTGGTTTCAGCACAGGCTTAAGCGCGAACAACAACCTGGTGAGATTGCAACACCACGTCGCATCGAACGTCCGGAGCAACAGAGCTACCGCAATGATTTCTCTGGACTGTTCGAAAGCTTTCGACTCTGTGGACCACTACATCCTACTCCAACGTCTGAGGGAATATGAATTCTCGGATCAGCTGCAGAACCTGATAAGATCCTACCTTACAGGCAGAACTTTTTCGGTTCGTATAGGCACTACGTCTACGACCCGAAGAAACTACACTGCCAGTGTCCCCCAAGGATCGGTGCTAGGCCCCTGCTGTTCAACATTTACACCGCCCACATCGTAGTAGCCTCGTACCCCAACTGCGAGGTATCCGCGTATGCATACGATATAGGTGTTTACAGCGCTAGCATCAATCCCTCCTGAGCCCTGAAATTCGCTGAGAGCGCTAGTCAACGGATCGCCGAGAAACTCGAAGCCGTCCACATTCAAGTCAACCCGGCCAAGACGCAAGGAATTATATTCAGTTACAAATCCGGAAAAAAGAAGCTCCCCAAATCCTTCGTCTTAGACGGCAAAGAGTGCCCTGTAAGCAACAAGCTGTGCTGCCTCGGGATTACCCTCGGTAGGCACTTGTCGTTCACAACGCATCTCGGCAAGAAATTGAAGAGTGTTAGGAAGAAATTCTTCAGCCTCGGACACCTACTTCACAGCCCGGCTTTATCGGTACGCCTCAAGCTGCTGATATACCAGAGCGTCCTAAGTATCTGACTCCTAACACTCTCCAAACGCTCCAGCAATTTCAGAACAGAGGTCTCCGCACCTCCCCCAAACATACCCCGTTCGACCGAATGAAGGCAGACGAGATGCATAAAAAATTTGAAGTGCTCACCATTCAAGATTTTATCAAGAGAAGGCACATCAAATTTTTTGACTCACTCAGACATAGCCACAACCCACTATTCTCCGACCTTCAACCGCCACCAATGCCCGTCAGATGGAAGTACTGCTGGACCGCCGAAGCCTGGAGGATGATCGACGTCATAGAACCCGATGACTGAACGACCTACACCCAGCCGAGAGATCGAGGCCGATCTCCCGGCCGACTCAACCGAAGCTACAAGACCCCTCCTACCTGTTTAAGCAGGGTCGACCTTCCGTCCGAGAGGCCGACTTATTTCAGGCCCAGGCTTGACCTGGCCGACTACAAAGCATTGCCTAGGTACCCCTAGGCTCCACCCTCGATAAACTCTCACTACCTTCCCGATTCCACCCGCCTCCTTTAGGCATTCCACACCCTATATCCTTCTCATACATCCTTCAAATGGGGGACTCCCCTTAGTGAAAGGCACTCATTAGCCCAAAATAATTTTACTTTATTTTTCCTACATCCAATTTTTATAAGTTTGAGAGCTAAGAAGAAAAAAAAAAAAACATTGCTGTAGTTTATATCAAAAACACGTCTCAAAATAAGAAACGATAAGAAAAAAAATAAGAAATGAAATATTAAAAATTAAACATAACTTACAACGATGTGTAAAACTTGTATACCTAGTGGAAAAGTAATCAAAATACAAGATAAAAAGGCGAGATAAAATGTGTTATCAAAAACCATTAGCAATGGCACAGACCAGATAGATTGGTGACAAATATTTATATCCGACAATCAAATGGAAGTGGTGAACCGGCATGTCTGCTTCTTTCCTGACTCACTTTTCAACTTTTTGATTTATTTCATATCGATCTTTCATAAAAGTTTTAAGACTGAACAATACTTGATAATAACAATTAAACTCGAATATAAATATACTTGTGAAGTATTTTTTTTTCTCACAAAATAGCATCCAAGGTCGAAGGCAATGATACAAGACTAATATCACATCCGTACATGCATCATTACCGCTCGGTGATAGACTCAGATGTTGTTCCCATGAGCTGGGAAGATTGAATAATATCACACTACAATAATAGCTGATTTTCATTTCGATTGGGTTTACCCCAAGGTTGTCCATCTTTCTCCCTTAGGAATATTAGTCCCAATTAATTATTTTTGTTTATGCACACCAATTAAAACTGTGAAACGATAAAAAAAAAAACTACAATGTTGGCAGGAAGGATCATAAGTGCAACTAAACGTGAGCATTCGCCTCAAAAATAGGATTTAGTACAGAATGACCTGGCACACACAGGGGGAAAAAAGATTGTTGAAGTTTTTCTTTTTTGCCAAGGTTGGTTTGCGGTGTATGAGTTTTTGTGGTCACCATTATCCTTTTTTCACACAATATTTTTGGCTCAGAATTTCTTCGCTAGGTTAGAAGCTTCAAATGCACTTTTGTTTTTCTGGTTTCCATGTTAGATCACTTTAACTTGATTAGTTATAAATTAAATGAATTGCTATAATGTATGGTGCAAAATGTCAATTCTTGTTAGTCGATTAATATACACAAAAGCTTCAACGATGTAAGCTAAAAGCTGCACTGGCAGTGAACTTTCAAACAACTCTCTCCCTTTGTTCGGTGCATTTTTTCAGGTAATAAGGTCTTCTTTGGCGAATTCTTCACGTTAATTCAAGGCTACCAAGAGTGAAAGTCTTGGTTGGCGTAGCTGTCTTTGAAGATTTTAGCTATTGGAACAAAGATGACTCAAAAGACATTCCCATATAAGATGCAAAATACAATGAAACATGAACTGTTATACTCAATGGTTGCTCGAGAAAATAGAAGCTTTCCTATAAAATAATTTGATCTAACAGAAATTTATAACTAACACCTCGGATTATGCTATTTAATGGATTATTAAAATAAAATATCCGAAAACAGAAAAAAAAAGTTTCACTATTATTAAAACTTTATTAAATCACAGTTCAAAAGCTATTCTTGATTTCTCGTATGATTTATTTATCGAAAGATAAAAAAAAAGTCACTTAATTTAATGGAATTATTTAAATAGGCTATAGCTTAGTTTAACATTAATGCAAATTTAAGTAGAAAACCAAACCAATTATTTTCGGTCGAAGACACTGAGTAGTTTTTCACAATCGTACGATAATTATTGCTGCCTTGCACCTAATATGCATCCCTAAATATCGTTTCTTTAGGGTTATTGATAATAATAAATATAATCATTAATAATATTATATATAATATACAATTAATCTTAATTATTAATAATATTATATATAATATACAATTAATCTTAATTATTAATAATATTATATATATAATACATAATTAATAATAATATTAATAATCTTTGAATAATGACGCTGTTACTAATCCATGGATTAACTAATAGTTTTGAAATGTAAAAGTTGATTTCAAGGACCCGATATAAAAAAAAACAAAAAACAATAATACGTTTTCCCAGATTAATTTCTCATGAATGCAGAAAAAGAAAAACTCGTCTGTTTGCAACATTTTATTCTCTCATTGGCTAATAGCATAGTCATTAGGGGGACTATAATGAAATGTTTGCAACGTCTTTGTTTGTTAAACTTTTTCCACAATTCACAGGCTTATAAAGGTTAATAACACCGCTCGTTCGCTAGATCAGGTTTGAAAAAAATTAACAACGATTAACAAAAAAAAAAAGTATAATATACTAAAAGATGGTTAATTCCGAAACATAATCTTAATCAATACAGGGAAGCCTTATTAAAATAAACATAGAAATGGATTCCTAGAAGAAAGAAGGAACTTTTTTGAATCGATATATCAACTTTCTCAATAGGTGTATGAAATGGCAAGTAATAATATGTGGCAACGTTTCTACTTCTAAATATAACCCAATACTGTCTTTTGAAACTTTCTTTGCTTAAAGGTTCTGATCGAATTGCATATTAAAAATAGACACAACACTCAAAATAAAACAAGGTACAATTAAGGCGAACCAGCAAGTCTGTTTTCTGGGACGTCATTATCGACTATATTATTACAACATCACAGAATTAGATTACAACATTTTTCACGATACCTTTCTCTTCCTTCGAGGATTGTCGCTCACCGTCTATCTAGTGATTTTGTAATCGCCAAATTGTCTTTTTCGTAAACTTCTACCTG
This sequence comes from Acanthosoma haemorrhoidale, assembly GCA_930367205.1. Classification (NCBI taxonomy): domain Eukaryota; kingdom Metazoa; phylum Arthropoda; class Insecta; order Hemiptera; family Acanthosomatidae; genus Acanthosoma; species Acanthosoma haemorrhoidale. Next base: position 82,934,378 of record OV884011.1, read on the forward strand.
AACAGAAAACAATACACTATTTTATTTGTTTTTTGACTAAAACCAGGATACATTTGAATAGAGAATTAGATAGGAAATGTGAAACAATTTACCAATTATGATAAAATCAGATGTTTCTTTAGTGAAAATAGGCAACTTGTTACAATATGATAAAAATCGGATAAAATTAAGTAATAATTATTATTATAAAACATATGCAGACGTTTAAAGCAATACAAAACAAAACGAAATGAAGATTACTTTTTGATTTGGTATTTTTTCGACATTGATGGAAACCCGACTCAATGAACCACACTGCCAACAGGTGAATAGTACTTAAAAGCTAAATAGGACATTCAACTTGTAAATCACAACTCAACTTTTTCTGGGGTAAGAAATGTTTACTTCAGAAAAATAATTACAATCTTCCCCAATAGTGCAATAGATAAATTGCGATACAAATCAGAAATATTATCTCATGAATACAATATTCACCCCCCTATTGGCCAACACGCGACTAAAGCCGTTATTCCCAGTTTTAAACATACGTACGCCACTCACAGAATTAAAATATTAATTTGTTAGATACTAATCATCACTTTTGTCTTTGATTTGGACTACCTTCTCCAAATGCAAAACGTTTCAAGGTACATTTTTTTTCCAAATTAAGCGGTTCCTCGTTCCTTAGAAATAGAAAAATTTATAATAAATTATTATTGTCTAAATTAACTATTGTCGAATGGACAAATCGTAAATCATCGTGTATCAGGTTATTGAAAATTTACTATATCTGTAAAAAAATTGAGATCAAATCGAAAACAAATAAATTTTGTTGTAATTATATCGCCAACATCTTTTCGCAGAAGCTATTTCTAAATCATAAATATAACCGCATGCAATAAAATTGAACAGCCAGTCATAACTGACCCTCCCCCAGACAAACCACGTGACCGTCTGGCCGCTTAGAGGTCAGAGGTCATGACTTGTCTTCAGACGAGAGCAGCCATATTGATTCTACTAAGCTTATCTGAAAAAAGACTTAATTTTTAAGATTTTTTTTGGACGGTAAGGAAAATCTTAATTTTCATAAGAATTGTAATAATTTCATTTTAATACCTTCACAACGACTCAATCAATAAAAAGTAATTAAAATATATGAATGAATTTTTCAAGGGATAGGCTCTACTTTCCAACAGATGCATGGTAATCTTCCTTTATCTAACAGTCTTTTGGTATTTCTGGGTTATTACCTATTGTTTATGCAAGCAGGTTCGACGCGTTGCTCGTCTCAACCTTACCTAAAATTTCATTAACGTGTGGCAAAGATCCCGACATCCTGCTGATCGCCGCTCGTACAATCAGTACTGCAGATTGGTAAAACGGCTATTGGCATCCTTCCGTTCTGATTCTTTCAATTCCCACCGCAATAGTAAATCCCCCTTAATACGTCAGCAACAAAACCCTTCATAACGATCTTAATATACCTTACATTCTCGAACTCATCCCTTCCAAGTTCATGAAATTCCATAATAACTTATCCAACCACCCTAATCCCTTAGCACAGTCATTGCACTGCACCACTCATCCCTATAATCCTGCTCGGAGACTAAAACGGCAGTGGCCTCGTGACCTGCTATAAATGCGTATGACAGTGGGAGCCCTGGCAATGGCCAGTTTCTCCAATTATGTCCTGAGCGTATGTGGCTCTCGCGCTCTTCGTCAGCCTCCACTGGCTCGTATCCACGCGACGCGGCTGACGGAGTCAACAACCATGTGGATTTGGGAGGCCTATGGGCTGTTTGTAAATACTGTATAAATGAGCGACTGAATGAAAATTGTAAATATGGTATGAATGAGAACATTTATCACAATTATTTATTTCCTAATAATTTAGATTGTAATTTTAGCACAATAAAGAAGTTTCAATTTCATTTAACATGTGGCAGTTAGTACATTCATCTGGGGCTTTTACCAGGATTCCAGATATTGGCAATGGTGGTACCACCACGAGTCAAGCAACTGATTTCAAAATGCCAGCCAAAATAGGCTTCAAAATTAACTTTTTTTTGATGATGATGGTTTTAATTTACGAATTGGAAACTAAAATTTGAAATATCCCTACCAAATTAATAAAGTTTATGAATTCATAATAGCCAGCCTCAAGTTTATGGAACGTAATCTGGGTAAAATAAGTTTCTTTCTAAATTAGTTCAGTTAGAACAAGGGTCCTTGGACATGCGTTTACTAGTATCGGAAAACTTTCACGCCACCACACCACTATTAGGCGGATAACAATTCAATTAGAAACTATTTAATCTCTAATTTATGTCTGGAATAAACTAGTAATTACATAGTGCATATATTCACCATAGCAAGGCTACGAATTTCCTGTTGGTTTTGACTGTTTTCAAAAGTATGAAAGGAAATGTTTTCAGGAGAAGAAAAAATACTAGACAAGCAAAAGTTAGTTGCGCAGCCAGCTATTGAAAAGGTTCCCCTGGAACAATGGAACACTATTTGTCCAAAGAACAATTTTCTGTTTCCTCTCCTGCGCTAAAACTGAGGCCCGACCTTCGCCAATTGTGCGGTTGCATAACTCTTCTACAATCACTGTGCATTGTGAGATGGGGGAAAAAAGGGAAAAACGCAACATGATTACCCTCGTCGTGTTGTGAATAGCTCTGTGAAGCGATCACAAATGGCGCAATTCAAGTAATTTATTGCATGAGCACAGCTTGACATTTTGAGAGATTGAACTGTCAAGCAGTTAGCTTGTATGTGACATGCAAAGCTCAATTTAACGAAACCATCACAGGCAAAATAAAAGGATAGATTAAAGGATTTAAGCACTACGAGAATGATATTTTGGTGATATGATGGTGGTTTTAGAACATTTAAAGATAAGTTACAAAACCTGTGATTTCCACTGCTCCAATTAATTTTGGAGGTTACAAACTCCGCATCCTAATTTGTTTTTAAATCCTAAAAATGCATTTTTGCCAGTCAAACCTCTTTTTTTTCGTTTTGAAGCAAAGTCGCAGCTTTTTTACTTCAGTAGCTATTTTTATTTTATAGAGATTACTAAATCCTGGCTAAAACGTATAATAAAAATCCATAAAATTTTATATAAACATGCCGACTATGAAGACAATGCAGGAAAGATATTCATTTCTTAGATAATAATCTAGGCATTTCCCGTAATTGTTCTGATTATTGTTTCTAGAAAATATCTACTGTTATACATTTAATTTACATTATTACGTTTTAGCAATTGAAAGGTTTTATTATTACAACGATGGCAGCAAAAAATGAAAAATAAAATATGTACATAACAGTTCTTGGGACATGAGGAGGAAACCATGAATTGGGAGAAGAATGTAATAAATAACAGAAAGGACCAAAAAAAATAAAACTGAACAGTAAATAACGAAAAAAATTGAAAATAAATTAAATAAGGGAGTAAACAAGTTGACATTGAACGGCAGAAAAGGCGAAAGATTAACCACCTGTTACTTTCCAGGGAGAGAATTTTTATAATTCACTTATAATTCTCTTCCAAGTTCTCACTTGTAGATTCTCACTATCCATGAACGAAGGGTGTATTGATCAAAATATCCTAGTATTTGCTCAATAACACCATATCTCGAGAGATAAGAGAGCAATTACTACCGCATTCTAAACACCTTCAGTCTATTATCAATAGTTTAATAGCAGTAAGAAGAACATTTTTTCAAATGTATTCAATAATTTTTTTTGTAAAATACTTATATATTAGTAAATAAATCCTTAGTGAACTGATTGATTTAAACGTTATAAGGGTTTTTGCCCACTTATATACGCTGGCAAATGAATGATGAAATGAATGAAAAAAACTTAGTGTGGAATCAGAATAGAACTTCTTGGGTCGTGAGAAAGGGTAGAAGAACTTTTTCCCTATGTTAGAGAAAAACTGATTTTCAAGTTTTTATCCTCGTTTTTCATGCAGGAGTGGGAAATTTTCTAAAGCCACTTCCAAACCGTGACCGAAAAGGGGTCTAAAGTTCTGCAAATTTTGTATAGTTCATAGGAGACAATTAGATCACACTCTTCTACTATCACCTGTCTAGGAATGATAATCGACCACATATTATACAGGCAAGCTCATATTAATAACCTCATAAACAAATTATGAAAACAAGTATATTGAGAATAATTTATACCGAAAACTTTTGGTTGCTATCGAAAATATCTTTCATCAATCTACATATATGTTACAAGACCCTTTCTATATTTGTGCATATCTGTACATTTGTTCAGCCCCAAATTTGCTCAAAAACTGGATACGTTTCACCATTTGGTGGTTTGGTTAGCCACATGTGCACTTAAAAAGAGTGGGCCTTTCTCCCTCCGAAGATCGTACACCTGGCGCTAGTATAGAGAGGTGGAACTAGCTCAGGATCCCACAGAGACACTGACGTAGACGACCCTGATTGGTCTTAATAACCGCCTTCCTAATTGGTGCCGTATACAATGCCTCTTATGGGATGCACGCGGAATTTTTTCTATTCAGCCGCAATCATACACTTATAGTGAACCTCTCTCTTATCTCTCCCCCTCCCCCCCTGAGGGGATACAACGACGTAAACTACCTGTAATATTTATCCTGTCCCTGTTCTCCTGACTGTAGTGCCGGGGCACACCTTCTAAACAAACACGAATTAAGCTATCCGCCAACTAAAGCGCTAGCACAGGTCAAAGACGACAGGTTATCTCTTTCTGCCCCTTACCGGGCAGTGGGCATGTCAATAAGACCCCGGCTGGCGAGCCTGTCTTCCTAACCTCCGGAAATTCCTTTCTGATCCATCCAATCTTCCCTCGTCCCCATTACCAAATAAATTCGATGTATCGTTAACTGTAGGTGGAAACATGAAATGTATCTCTTTATATTAAAATCTCAACGAATACGTATTCAAAAATTAATTAATTAAGTACACAAAAGAGAGAGTAACTGTCTCCTTGGACTGACCAAACAGGCCCATGATAATCAGATTCCTTGTAGTATTCCCAGGATTTTGATTCAGAACCTGATTTCCTCTACAGAACCTTATGAAGTAACAGCAAAAATTGATAAAAATGAAGTAACTAAAAATAAAGATGTATTTTCGGCTTTAATCTAGAATAACTTGGTCGACCTCTGTGCACCAAACATTTATGGACTTTGGTTGTACTCCGCAGCCTTCCTTGAGAGTGCCCAACGATCCAGTTCTACTTGGAGCTGCCTGTATCTTTCGAACTACTGTCCATCGAATATAAGTCGTAACACTTTGTTTCTTAACCTCTGTAGTTCAGTTCGTGCGTCAACATTTAAAGAAAATGTTGTTTGATGATACAGACTTAATAGTGAATTAATTTTCAGCTATAGCCTTGAAATCTTGGCATTTGCTATGCCTGGTGCATAAATATGCATAATCCAAGTGTAATGTTTCAAGAATACGCAGTATACGGCTATTCTTAGTTCATGTAGATCGAACTAACTACCAAGTAACTTCGCTGACATTGCCAATAGATCCTCTGAGCTCCACTGAATCCCCAGTCAATCTGTATGCTAATTCAATAAACTTCCCAAGGAGTTGCAGGAATTAAGTTTTTTGATCTGAATGGATGAAAAACTTTCTAAAAGGCAGTAATTTGGTAAAATGATCAATATCCCACTTCTTAAATAGTTTTGATGGGTTTAGGTAGCAGCATAACCCACCCATATGGAGATTTCTTCAAGCAGCAAGTACCCCTAGAAATGTATGTTTCAATATTAAACATCGAACATTCAGATTAATTAACATATTATAAACAGAATGAGGACAGTCCAGGAGGTTTATGGAAACAAATTACATTTCAAGTTGGCCCGGGTGACATTAACAACAAACGTATGAGGTCATGCTTTAAAAATTGTGGAAAAATACTAATTTTGAACTGTTTTCAAACATTTTGTATTATTATACAAAATTAAACAAATAAAAAAGGGCTGCCTGTTTTTTCTTGTCAGAATGGCATTTCAATTAAATTTCATACCAACTAGACCCCCCTTTACATTAAACTTCTATGGAAAAACCCTGTCTTTCTCGCAGACACATGGGAGACGGAAAAACATTAATTTGTGACGAGAATCGATCCTAGGGCTGGACACACAGGCGTCTGAGTATCGTGCTATGGAAAAATTGCCTGAATTAGAAATGTACAAGATATAAGAGGTATCATTTTTAACTTGCAGGTAATACGTTTTATAGCTAAATTTATTTCACAAAAAAAATAAAAATAAATGATTTGTACAAAATGGTCTACCAATTTGTGCAACTCATTTTTTTAATATGATTTTAATGATATTTCGTTTTTGCGGTGGATTTAATGAAATATCGTTTATTGCTGAGACCGAAGCGTGAGAATTGCTACAATCTGAATTGCATTGATCTTTGGAATTTCGCACGCTAATTCTATAACAGCAAGGAGTAAACTGCTAAAAAGTTTGTTGTAAGGCATGGATGAAAAAAAGTCGTAAATGTATAGAGCGAAGTATAAAAACCAAATACTAGCAGTGATTTTAATATATTATTTTATTTAGCTTAACGCTGCTACCTTTTTTTTAAGCAAATTAAACAAATAAAATATAGTATATTTAGTCAAAATTATTGAAGCAGTTCCTGGATATAATGGTTTTTATCATAGGTCATTTATAAAAAAAAAAAAAAACTAATAAAGGAGTTTAGATTTTTTATTGGTTTTACTGTCAAATCGTTATTACTGACTTTGGACGCAAAATCACTGCCACCAAACCTGTACCAATACGTTTTAGTGATTTCAATAGCTTATTTTTTTTTTTTTAGCTTATAGCTACTTACTCCTTTTTCAAGCAAATAAAATAGTACATTTAGTTCAAAATAACGTGCAGTTAGTTCATAATAGATTAATTAACATTAAAAGTCATAGACACCCGGTTTAACCGATCGTTAATATAGGAAGAAATTCAGTTTGTAAAATAAAGGAAAATACCACTATGTAAACATCTTTTTAATAAAATTACAAACGAATAAACCGTGGAGACGTGGAGTAAACCGGATTAAGGATTTTTGTGCACCCAATCGCAATGGAGCATTTACATCACGTGACCTAATATTTCGTGGGAAAGCTGATCGTAAACTTTAATCTGTTCGCACTGACGACTTCAAACCCTTCGGTGCAATTAGTAACGTTACAGCTATCAATGCTAAAATTCCTGTTAAATTGCAGAAATGGTAAGACTGTTATATATCGAATCAGTTCGAGACGAGACGAGATTTAACACCCAATGTTGCACACGTGAACATAACATTTTTCTAGACCCACAATGTGTTTATTAAAAATGCAATTTCGTTACTCTCAAGAGGTTGTGTTAGCCTTGTAAGCTAACCATTGAAACTGATATCGATATTAATTGACAGAAAGCACATTATGATTAATTAATGCACATAATATACCTCGATGTTTTATTTATTAATGGTTTATTTCAACGTTGCCGTCTTCTATCAGTCCATTCTCAGGCAAAATCTGCACAACCAAAAATCATTAACAATATTTCAATCAATGTAAAAGAAATATTTATCACTTTCATGTTGTATCATTTAAATAATGTTCATCAAAATAGAATCTTTTTAATATCTTCTGTCCAGAAAATGACATGGTAGTTAAATGTAAATTACATAATGTAAATATTTGATGGTCAACAAATAAGACAACTCATTAAGGATCCTACCCTCGTAAATTCGACGAATAAGGCTGAGCGAAAAGCCTGGACTTGTTGCAATTGTCAGAAATTTTCAGAGCAAAAACAAAGCTGAAAACTATGTTTAACAGATTCAAATCTCTTGGTTGTATCATGATTATTAAGGTCCACTATTTACAAAGCCACTTAGACTGTTTTACAGAAAATTTAGGAGACAACAGTGAGGAACAAGGTGAAAGATTTCACTAGGATATTAAAATAATGGAGGCTCGCTACCAAAGATGACGCTCATGATGGCAGATTACTGCTGGAGTTTAAAAAGGGACTCTCTATATTTGTATATAATAATATTTCTATAATATAGTAATAAAAATACCGTGGTATTTTATCCATGGATTTAACTTAAAATAGTGTGATATGTTTCACTAAAATGTTATATCAGAGAAATTTGAGCTTCTTGGCGAAAACTAATGCCATATTTGAATTCAGAGCATCAAATTCAAATGAAATAAGCACCAAATACTCCGTCACCAAAACACCTGTTGGCCTGTGTAGTTCTATGGAAATTACCTATAGCGGGAGGTTACTAAGGGTTGTCAGAGAAGTGAACTTCTTAATATATGCTATTGATAAATTAAATTAGAAGGATATTATGCACATCATTCAATAAAATTCAACTTAGCATCCGTCTAAATATCCCATATAACTGAAAATTTTATTTATTTCCATTATGCGATTGATTAGTATCAATTGAATAATTACAATCTGTTGTCACAATTCAAAAATTGTTGAAGCATTTCGTCGAAATGAGGTTTTTTTCTCATACGTCATTTATGGAAAATAAGCTAAAAAATGAGTTTAATTTTTTTTAAGCGTTTTACTAACAAATCTTCCAGTCATTGCCTCCAATCCTGTACCAACATGACTTTTGTAGTTCATTTTCATTACGACAAATTTAGTGTGTATAAATCAGAAGCACTGCTATGCGTAATATAGGACTACTTCTAAATTAACCGTGACTACACCTCAAAGTTGAATTTAAAAAAATAGTCAATATAAACACAACAGGCTAGGTAACTCTTCCTCACAGATACTAATGGTTTTTTTTTGGGGGGGGGGGCATGTCAGCCACAATGGTCTTTGACATCTACGTGTACGCGATTATTTTCTTGATTTTGGTTTTACAGCACCAATTTTTTAATTATCTATTTAATAATTTATAGTATTAAACACAGCAAATATCTTATGGATCCGAGAGAACAAAGCCCCAGCAAGGCAGGCCGGTGTGCAACCCAGTCCCACCTGACTGGTGAAAGACATAATCGGATGGTCTAGTTGAAAACCATGTTGGACTTTTCATGACTTCTAGCCGAAATGAAGAGGTAAGGTGTTAAGTAAACATTCCGACGAAGGGGGGGGGGAGCCATATTTAGGTTACAATTTATTTCTAAGATTTACATAATAAAAACAAGCTTGTGGTAAATAATAGTGTATACATCTAATCTAAAATAAAACAAAAGCTATCATCGTAACCCTTGTTTATGAACAAAATATACTTACATTTTAATTTAGGAAAAATATGAATTAAAAAACTTAACCATAAGAGGGAGGCAGAATGGATATGTAAGCAACAGTATTAATTATTGGATTAAGGGCGTCTTTAAACTATGACCTACCCCCGTTAGTTCTTTTTATTATTTATTTGTTATCATTATATTAATTATTTTTTCGAGAATCCCTTCGAATGTTTCTACATCACCCTGAAAGGAAATATTTCACATCAATGTTTTCTAATCATACCATCTGTTTCAGACTTGTATATGCAATAGGGGAGGGGGCAATGGAAACAAGAATACCCATTACATTATCAGTAGTTTGCCAGCAGATTCAGAGCAAATGTATATTTTAGTGGTATAATAAAAGCTTGATTACTAAGAATTTATTGTTTGTTGCTATAAAACGAGTGAATAAAACCAAGTTGCACACTATGTTTGTAATCATATCTCAAAGTTGAATATTATCAAAAAAATATCATTCGTAAGAGTAGTGTTACAGTCATATTTCAGAAAAGGGCCCATCCAAGCGTGTAACCGATCAAATAACGAGGTTGAGGTATTTGCCATTGCTTAATATTTCTACTCACTTTCAGTTGTGGTATCTGTATCTATAAAAAGAAACGAATAGATAATTGAAATATACCATAGTGACAGTCATGGCACCACGTACGACGGGACATATCGAGATGGGAATGCCAACACAACTTCACAGATAATTATCGAAGCTAAATGACCAATTACTTACAGAGCAATTACTTTAATTAGATCTTTTGCTGAAGTTTGTCTTTCAACGGCGACATTCTAGTTTTGGTAAAGAGTTCCGAGGTCATACGGTCCAGTACGCAAAGGAACGAGTAGTACTGTAAGAATCCGTTTTTCAAGAACTATGGCGGTATTGGAAATATGACTGTTACATATACCCTCAAATATATATTACAAATTCAATTTTGTGCGGAGTGAGTTTGAACACAAGCGATTCTCTAAGAGAGAAATAAGTGTAAGTAGAACAGTAATATCTCCTACAGAAATTCAGGGCAGTATTCGTATTATGATGTATTTAACGAGGATATTTAATTGATTAGTTATTATATCAAGTTGTTATTTTTACTCCCCTTATTATTATAATGCAGTACAGATATATCTCCACTTTACTCACTTAAGCTGAGGAATTTAAAATAATCATCATCCATCATTACGCGAAAACAGGATGAGATTACGAAAAATATAAAATAAATAGATGATAGTCAAAACGTAAAAAATAAAAAGTCACCGTCTATGATTTATTACAAAATGAAGGGTTTTCTAGATAATTTTGTAAATACTTCCACGTTTAAAGACGTTGAAATTTCCTAGTAAATAATTAACGAATGATGGTTTTTAGCAAGAATTATTTTTCGCTAATTAAACGATAAATAATTATTTTTTGGCCAGCCCATGGCAGAATTTTTCATTAATACACCTACCGGTACATCTCTATACAATAATTAATATCTCGAGGTAAACAACATATGTACATTTAAACAAGCACATAACGGTGCTTTGGTTTTAAAATGTACTAAATAAGGCTGCTTAGTCTAAAAAAAGCTTTATCTTTAAAGATTTTTCTTTTATCTAGACAATACCAGATAATGTGCACATAGTGGTGTCTTAACAATGCTAATGTATGAAGTTCTTCTTCTTAGATCACGAGATTTTTCTACTTCCCTTGATGTATCTTTTTATACTGCATTCCACTGGTTGAAAGTTCCACGTGCATTACCAGGAGATTGGACTTATATACGCGTTTTTTAAAAAGAACTATGCTCATGCAGTATCGCCTTCAGAATTTCATGAGTTGTCAAATAATCTGAGTCGTGCGTTAGTGATGATCTGAAGGCTGAGAGAAAAAGTCACAGCCCACTATGTTCGTGTATTTAACACAGGAAGGCTTCGGCAGCTCATATTGCCGTTATCAAGTGCCAAACAGATCTCCGACTTCCATCCTGACTCGATAATAGTAGTGTCAGCTACCGAGAGCACTTGTGGGTTAAATACACCTACAAGTGACTTCTCCTTTCAACACTTTGAAGGACGACCCAGACCCATGCCTATATTCCCATCAATGCATTATAGCATTCATCATCCATAAATTATAAAGCTATTCTGTTCTACTCAAACGTTTTAGCAGTGAAAATCGTAGTAAGTACGACCAGCATTGATCGCATAGTAGTGATCTGTTATATTGATATAACCATAGGCGCAGTACAGTTACTAAATATAGTACTCGTCCTTGGCCTTGTTGTACACCTGCGAAGTAACGTTTTCGATTATTGTTACCGTGAGAGGATGTTTCAGCTTCGCTTTCATTTCAAGTATTGTGAGAACATTTCCCAAGCATTAATCAATGGCCTAAGGTGAGTTGGCACATACGTAGAATCAATTAGGTGGTTAAGTTTCCCGGTTAGATGTTTCGTAAGGTTTTATTAGTTTTCAACCGCAATCCTATGTATATCAACCCAACGTTCTTAAATGATATTTTTAACGCCATCTATTCAAAAAAATCGTCATTGATCTGTCACAATAAATTCTTCTTCCTTCACAGAATGAAATATGAAAAACGCGGCAAAACATCCGTTAGCCTTGATAAATATTTAAAATTAAATTTATGTCATAAATAATTAAAATATGATCATAAACAATTCAATTTTTTTCCTACGGACATTGGCGAAATTCCAGCATTGTATAATTAAATCAACAAGATATAGAAGTGCCCTACGTTTCTTTGAATAAATAGAAAGAGTTATTGGAAGACAATGCATGCACCTTACAGTTACTTAGTTATTTTTCAGTTACTTTTTAGATACGGTCGCTGGTTTTTTTGTTTACTTGTCATTTGCCTTGAATTCTAAATCATGGCTTTTCATTTTATGAAATAGTTGTCAGACTGTGAGTTGTATGGTTTTAGATGTATATAAAGCTACGACCACTGTCTCGTAACTGATATACAAAACTATATTATACAGTTGAAAAAAACTAGAAAATTTTGAAAATATGACTAAATTATTTACCAGAAAACTACTAATTATTTCGGGTAGGCTTATGCGTTATTATACATTTCGTTGTATTTGGGGGTGGGAGGGGGTCAAAAAAGACACACAAAGTAAGTTATTTTTAAACACATTGACATTCTTATGACAGGAAGAGCAAGTTATTTACATAAGATTATTTAAGCAAGTTACATACATAATAAGTTAAGCCCAAATTTTTGCTTTTGCTCATTACGTTTTGTGAATAGTGTCTTAATAATGGAATAGGTATTGAGGCATCCTGAAATAAAATCAAGATGAATCGGGTTTAAAAATTATTTGACTTAGTATGTTCTGCAATCGATACGAAAAGAAGAGAAGGAATAATACTTACCAAGGAAGGGTGGCGTGCCAAGAAACGACCGAAGAGGCACGTTATACCTTACAGTTCCCAAGAGGTCCTGAGGTCCCTCCAGAGGTTAGCCGTCCTATGGGGCAATCGGAAATAGCTTATAGCTATATTATCCTCGTGAACACGTAACTGCTAGAACTTAGGGACGTGTCGAACTAACGGTGAGTACGTGATAAGGGAGCCAGGGAACACTGTCTGTGTTGAAACGTAGGGACTGACGTAGGGAATGTCATTGCTTAATGGTCAGAGTCTCTGTACTGACTCAAACAATAGGCCCCTAATTTATCACAGTGTTCATTCAAATAGGGGCTTGATAAACGGCAAGGAGAGAAAACAATTTAAACAATGAAAACGCTTTATTATTATCAATATTAATTGTATAAGACTTTTTTTATAATAAAGTAGCATACATATATGATAAATATTTTATATAGAAGAATGCATAAAGTATAACTGACGATTAATTTGACACCTACAAATAACCATAAAATAAAAAATTAAAATATTTGTTGGGACAACCTATAATTTTTTTTATAGCAGGAATGATAAGCCAACTGAGAAAATGGCCTGAAACGTGATCAAATAGAACTTTACATAAAGCAACATCTTGATATTCATTCAAGTCTCTTATACTCTAATTGGTGGTAGTAAGTTAATATCATGTAGACGACCTGTTTGTTTTCCCACACGTTATTTATTTATGGTTTTCAAGCCCTTTCGGCAGCCTACCTAAGCTGCTATTCTCAAACGCTTGTTGCATCCAACACTGGCATTGTTAAGTTCTTAGAATGTAGTTAGTGACAGCGGTGTCTTCGACTATTCTTAAGCAGCAAGGTCAAGGTACACCGGAGTAGCAAGTCCGTCACCACTATCATTAATAACATTGTGATCACTTGAGGATTATAGTATAGGTTGTTGAAATCATTCCAGAACATTACAAAAGTAACTTGTAGTAAGGTGGACAAAAATAAGGATGTGATTTACTTAGCATACATTGCCCGATATAACATTACCAGCATCAGAAGAAAGTGAGACACTCTATCTCCAACATACGCCATAAAATAATTTAATGATACAATAACTAAAACTTCAAATTCTTACAAGCTACTGGAGTTCAACAATGTAGTTAAAAATAAAAAGCATCTAAAGGGGCTGGTTTTACCCTCCAGCTTTAAATGTCGCTCAGAAATATTAAAACGGGTAGAATTTATAAAAAAAAAAAAAAAACAAGGATAGAATCCTCTAAATTATTTTTTCACACAATTCTCTCAGTTTTTGCAGCATAATTTCTTTCCTCTGCTAGGGACCGATAATCGGGATATCCTAAAAAAACGTTACATATGTTTTCTAGGATCGATATATTAGTTGCTTATTCAAGGAACCACTCATTCCCCCTCAGAAGGCTTAATAAACCCTGTTCTAAACCGGAAAAGTACTTTTATCGGAAGATTCAGGGTCGCTAACCACTAGACTACGAAGACGAGGCCTCTGCCTTCGCAATCGAAAGAGAAAATTCGAATTATAGGAGAGTGAATGGCAATATTTCATTCGGTTGATGAGGTATTAGATGGAAGCTGCATTAAGCTAGTAGGTGTATTTTTATACTATAAAAGAAAATTGACAGCCCATTGAGCAGCTCTGTTCCTTCATTGTGGAATCAATGAAATGGCTCCATTGCTAACTCGTTTCTCCTGTTCCTCCCTCCAAATGGTGTGAATTTTTGTGTGGCGAGAAATCTCGTTTAATTTATTTATCGGACCTGACAAATCGCCAAACTTTGTTCCTGTGTTGTTATAAGTAAGTAAAGTAGTTGAACTAAAGTTAATAAATCGCACACAGCAGACCAACTCGTTGAAAAACCTAACCTAGATATGCAACAAAAAAAACTAAACACGAGTAATTTTTGTTGAAACTTGCAATGTTTTTCTTGCTTCTCATTTAATGTATAAGGGTGGCTGTGCTGTTCAAATACAAATTGAACATAAGTGTACGAGATTTATTGCTCATAGAATCCTCTCACACCACCTTCAAGCAGGTCCTCCTAGTACAAGGATCCGATTACCCTAAATATTTTGTATTTCTCCCTCATCCTAAAATTCTGACTAGAGAGCTTAGGAAAAAAAGAAAAAAAAAAGAGATTTATTGGAGAATTCTTCAGCGAATTAAGAAATTTCTGTTGAATGTTGCTGCGGGTAGATTTCACTCATAAGATAAATCAATCAGCATTATATATTGTATTATCGTGCGAGTGACGCACGAGATATCAAATAGTGATGTGCAATCATTAAGTTTTTGTCAATCATTTTGTCATTTTGTCAACCAGATAATCAGTTTTCCTCTAAACACTTCTGCAAGCTAAGAACGTTTTCAGTTCACCCTGAAGTGAGCGGTTTTACTTTTACATAGGAATTGGGTAACCGTACTTCGTACTTCTATCTGCCACCACTTATTATCGACATTTTAAAGGTATACAAAACAAGACCTAAGGTTATCTTGTGTATTATTTGGTTAATATGTAATAAATAAGTAGACGAAAAAAAATTAGAAGTAAAAAACGTTTCTTAGCTAAGCTTTTTAAAAATTATAAGATATCATAAGTGTAATCTCAACCTCGGAATGTATTTCCATTTATTTAAAGTTTTTTCCCATAATTAAGAATATTTAAAAGGAACACGAATATTAATTTAAACATATTACAAAAAATAAAGTTTGAAAAACCAATTTTAATACGGTTGTCTATGTCAGTTTTGGTCAACTAATGTTTTGTTGCATATAATCATTTGTCAAAAACACCAAATATAACGACTCTTCCATCAGTTAATCACTACGAATTTTTTTTTTTAACCAGAGCAACTAAGATAATTCACCATAGAATAAGGCTATGAATGGGGAATGAAAGTTCCAATGGAAATGTCTCTCGGACATAACTGACGCGTGGAGTTTGTCCATGAAGTTAGCCAGGGCCTACCTCACAGCTGGGACTTATCGATTTTAACTTGGGTCGACAAAGTTACAACTTCCTGTTGTCCTGCCTCCACGGCAGGCAGGTCACTTACCTCAATGCCTGATATAAACAGGTTTCTTTTCAGCAAGATATCTGTTCAACATTTTTTAAGTGTTTTGCATGATATTTAAGAAAGTTACGATAACAGTCGGGTTGTTGCTGAACATGCTCATTAGTTATTGGTTAGAAAAATTCGAGGCGATGTCCCACGATTTCGGGGTGGAGCAGTGTCGGTCTTCTATGTTTCGTTTTCAGTAACAGAGCTCATTTCGGTAGGTCTAGTTAGTTAAAGTTTAGGATCGTGTACTTTCCGGTATACAGTCGTCGTCGCCGTATTTGTATGAAACTTGTATACACCTCGTATTGTAAGGCGTTATTTGAGTCTGCGGTCAAATCAATGAGAGCCATCTCGTGATTCAGCGAGTGACCGATCGATTGTTTTCACACCTATAGGTCGAGGCACTTCTAATGCATGGGTGATGAACTCTGTGTTTTATTAATAAAGTCCACTTACCTCAAGATAATTTCCATTTATATACTTAATTTGTTATGTTATTTTAATTTATGTTCCTCCCCAGAAGGTACACTATCTGAGGATCTTTATTTGAGCTCGAATCAGTATTCCTCATTACTAGAAGTATTGATCCAGGTACATTTCTACCACAACCAGTATCGATGTTTCGATAAAAACACACTACCAGTTGCTTTCTGGAATTGACCTCTCTTGTATGATTGATGTTTAGAAGTATTAAATTAAAATAGGATAGAGAGATCAGACCGACCCTAGGGGTAGTAATAGTGACGAAACAAAACTAACTCTCCATCGAAAACCACTTGCTTGTTGTCATTAACTTTATAATGTTGTCGTGTAGGATACCGGGTTTGTCAGGGGGTTCAGCGAATTAAAGCTTGGCATGTCCCAAACTTATAAGACCTTCCTCTGTAAGCCTTCAAGCAGGTCACGTAGCTCTTCCACTTCTCAAATGAAGTAAGAGTATGTCAGACAAATTTTTCAAGAAGTCCATTCTGGATCTGTTAAGTAGTTTATACATGTGCTTGCTATAAATCGGTTTACAATTGGTAGAGCTATAACGTAGTACTGCATGAATTTCGAATTCGCATCACAATTTAAAATGATAAACTAAAAACATCATTGAACTGTTAGAGTCTCAAAATAACAGTTCGTATTTTAGTCAGGTGGCGGATTACAGCAGGCCGGATGGTGCTACTAATAATAAATTTATAAATATGTTTATAAGAATTTTATAATAAATGGGGTGAAGTCAGAAGATGTAAAAGCCTATAAGAAGGGAGATTATTCATTGTTAATATTACGGTTAATGAATAATCTTTGTACAACTCCTACTGTAAATGTATTACCCGTTATTAGGGTTCCCTTGCTTTTGTTTTCAAAATAAGAAACGTTTATATTTTAATCCATAAACCCTTGTGAGTAAACATTTACATGGAGGTATCATTTGATATAAAGTAGTCTATAATATAAACATTATAACCATACAACTCAAACATGATCATTTGGGGGTCTCTGGGCTGTCTGTAAATATTGTATGAATGAGCGAGTGAATGATGAACTGTAAATATTGTATGAATGAGAGCATATATCTTAATTACTTATTGCCTTATAAAAGGCAGATTGTAATTATTGCACAATAAAGGAATTTAACTTAAAAAAAAAAATAAACAAATAATATTTATTGTGCGTCAGATGGAGGAGTGACCTTTATAAAAGTGCATAAAAGTTACGTAAATCCACTAACATGCTAGCAAATAAATTTACGCAAAAAATTAAGGGTTAATTGGTCAAATCAACTAATGTTTTCTCATTATATTAAGTAGGGTTTCAAAATAATGTGATAAGGTTTTAGTTTAATTTTATAGCAAAAAGTTACAAAAAACTGTCGTTAACATTGTTTCGGTTAACGTAACGAAATCCTTAATTGTGAGATGCAATACTTGACATGTATTTTATATCTGTATGTCACAGAAAACTGACCCTGCCATGTTATTGTGACAAATGATTATACCAATAATCATTGATATAATCACTAATTATAATTAGTTATAATTATATCTTAATTAAAATATATGTTTCTAGCCACGCGAAAATTCGTACGTCATGTGCCTGAGCGGATGCCGCTCCATGTTTTCCGTTCCGGCAGCTTCACATTTTCCGCATCAGCATGTAACGTGTATTACTGACCCACATAGACATCCTTCGTCCTTTCCCCCAGTTACTCTGTCAATACTAATACTAAAATTATCTAATCGTGCCAATTTCTTCGGTAACTTCATAACGTGTGTCAACGATACAGAACACAGAGAAGACCCGTCATGGCTATTAACCAGAACAAATTAACCAATAAAAGTACAATCATGCAATGATTTAAACGTTGCAGTCACCAGCTACAGTCAATTAAAAACTAATTCCCTTCTAATTAACTGATTAGTTACAAAGACCTTTTCTATAGATTGCAGCTCCAATAAACGAAGGAAAGTTTTTGTTTTTTTTGACGTATCACAAATAAGTATATTTGTTATCTTAAAATAAAATCCATCTTTTTCTATCTCTACATTTTGAGTAATATTTGGTAGGAGATTAGTAAATAATAATAGATGAATCTTTGAGATCCATCACAGTTGTCCAATTGGTACCATGGTAAATCCAAAACACTGACTTGAACAGGGAACCTTTTGATTCAATACTGATATCACTGGATCGAACTGATACAGAGGGTCATAAAATACCTCCCCGTCTTCATCACATCAGAGAACTGATTCAACATAAGAAATGAACCCATAATCTTCTCTAACTCCTTATTCAGCTGCCTATGCTTTAATATTACGTTAGTACTAGTCCTTTGAGGCCTTCAGTCTCTTTCGCTGACGCAGTTAGGAACAGAGAGCAGCCACAGGCACTGCCCACTCCTCCTCCGCAAGTTCTTCTTTCCCAGCACTCCGCTCATCCCAGCAACCAGCTAACTCTATCCCATCCTCAACCACACATCTCGCATATCCCGCCACCTTCAAGCTCTTCAGATCTCACCAGCCTTTTAACCTCATTCCTTACAGAGTTCAGAACCCTAATTACACCTCTCATTTCCCTTCTTACAAATCTTGTCTCCTACCTTATCCCCGTTAAACAAAATCCATAAGTGGATCCTTCCGACTCCTTATCCATTCTCCTTTGGAATGCGAATGGTGTTCGCACCCACACTAACGAACTGACAGCACTACTCCATGACAAAAACATCGATGTAGCTCTTATTACTGAAACAAGACTTACAAGTAAACGACCATTTACCGTTCGACAGTACCAGACTTATCGAACTGATCACCCAGATGGAAGAGCTCATGCAGGTACCGCTGTCATTGTCCATAACTCCATATCCCATCACATAGTTCCTTTGGTAGCACATGATTTCCTTCAATCCACTGCAGTGTCAATCACCACCCTCACTTTTCCCCTTACTCTAGCATCAGTGTACTGCCCTCCCAATAAATCCATTCCCGATTCCCAATTCATCTCCTTTCTAGACTCCATCGGGCATCGTTTCCTTGTGGGTGGGGACTTTAACGCAAAGCACCAACACTGGGGCTCAAGATCCACAAATACACGGGGACGTGCTTTGCTGTCTGCACTCACACGGAGACATTGCTCCACTATCTCTCCTGACACAGCCACCTATTGGCCATCAGATCCCAACCGAAATCCAAATCTCCTTGACTTCTTCTTCTACAATAGTTTAGGAACACTAAACTATTCACTCAAGCGCCTCGATGACCTCTCCTCTGATCATAGTCCTTTATTATTAACCATTTCCCTAAGACCAATTCACAAACTGCCTCCTCCTTCATTTATTAGGGGCCCAGTTGACTGGGACCACTTCCGTCAGCTTCTTACAGAGTCCGTAAACCTCAAATTATCCCTGAAAACATCCCAAGACCTAGACGATGCAGTGCATTCTTTCACTACTCTGGTCCAGAGGTCGGCTTGGGAGGCATCGTCACCCCATCGTCACCCAAGAATCCACAATCATAATCGTTTACCTCAACATCTCAAAGATCTAATCAAATCCAAACGCCGCTCTAGAACAGTGTGGCAAAGATCCCGGCATCCTGCTGATCGCCGCTCGTACAATCAGTACTGCCGATTGGTAAAGCGGCGATTGGCATCCTTCCGTTCTGATTCTTTCAATTCCTACCTCTCCTCTCTGTCTACCAGGGATAACTCCTTGTGGAATGTAACCAAAAAAATCCTAAAGTATCAACCTGTTTCACATCCACTCCGTCGTGATGATGGGTCCTTGGCGGCCTCGGATGGAGATAGGTCGGAGGAATTTGCTCTGCATCTTACCCATACTTTCACACCTCACCTTTCTCATCAAAGCCATACTCACAGCAAAACTGTGGAAGATTTCCTCACTTCACCTATTCCTCTCTCTCTTCCACCAAAAGCCGTTAATCCCTCTGAGGTCAAATACCTTCTGAAAAACTTACCTTACAGAAAATCCCCTGGATATGATCTCCTAACTCCTCAAATTCTCAAACAACTTCCTCCTAAAGCCATAACCTTCCTAACCTACATATATAATTGCATTATCCGAACGACACACTTTCCTCTCCTCTGGAAACATTCCATTATTGTCCTATTCGCCAAACCCGGTAAACCACCCAATGACGCCTCATCTTACCGTCCAATTAGCCAACTCCATATCCTCTCAAAAATATTTGAGAAACTCCTACTAAAACGTCTACTTCCCATTGTTGAATCCAAAAACCTTTTTCCCACACACCAGTTCGGTTTCCGCCAACGACATTCCACTGCTCAACAAGGCCTTCGCGTTGTTGATCACATCTCCTCAGCCCTTGAAACCAAAAAGTACTGCACTGCTGCCTTTCTCGATATAGCTCAAGCTTTTGACAGGGTTTGGCACGCAGGTTTGCTCTACAAGCTCAAACGACATTTACCACAGACCCTTTTCCTAATCCTACAGTCCTACCTTTCAAACCGCTTCTTCCAAGTCCGCTGTGGCTTAGAATACTCTAACTACTATCCCATAAATGCAGGAGTTCCACAGGGCAGTGTCCTAGACCCCATCCTCTATAACCTATACACCGCTGATGTCCCTTCTACTTCCAACACCTTCTTGGCTACATTTGCAGATGACACTGCAGTCTTGTCATCCCACCCAGACCCCGACATAGCATCCCATAACCTTCAAAAACACCTTGACGAGATCGAGTATTGGTGCAATCAATGGCGGATCAAAGTTAATGAAGCAAAATGCTGCCACATTACCTTCACCCTTTGTCGCAAGACTTGTCCATTAGTTTATTTTAATTCTATTCCTCTCCCAGTAACCGAGACAGTACGGTACTTAGGCTTCCATCTCGACAAACGACTGACCTGGAACCCACATACGAGACTAAAAAGACAAGAACTAAACAGACGCTTTGGACAACTGTACAGACTACTTCAAAGGACATCCCATCTCTCAATAGAAAATAAACTACTAATCTACAAAGTTATACTTAAACCAATCTGGACATACGGAAAAGAGCTATGGGGGACAGCAAAAAAGTCGAACATCAAGCGTATCCAATCCTTTCAATCCAAAGTCCTGAGAACAATAGTAAATGCCCCTTATTATGTCAGCAACAAAACCCTTCATAACGACCTTAATATAACCTACATTCTAGAACTCATCCCTTCCAAGTTTATGAAATTCCACAGTAGCCTTTCCAACCACCCTAATCCTATAGCACAGTCTTTGCACTGCGCCACTCATCCCTATAATCCTCCTCGGAGACTGAAACGGCAGTGGCCTCGTGACCTGCTATAATCGCGTGACAGTGGGAGTCCTGGCAATGGCCAGTTTCTCCAATCATGTCCTATTGTATGAATGAGCGAGTGAATGATGACTGTAAATATGGTATGAATGAGATCATTTATCTGTATTATTATTGCCTTATAAAAGGCAGATTGTAATTATTTCACAATAAAGTTCTAAACTCAAGTACTAGTCCAGGTCCAGCATCTCTTAGGATTTCCCTGATTTGTTCCGAAACCAGAAATTCTGGTAATTGTAAGTCCCTTCTCGGTTCAACCTAGAGTCTACTGGTTACCTGATGACTTGAAAAATACTTAAAACTCTGTAAAGCTTAATTACAGTACCATAACATAAACATGTAATTGAAAAAAATGGATGTTTTCCCATACAGCCCAGTCAGATTAGATTTTTGGTTTTACTAATTCCCAAAAAAACTTGAAATGATTTTACATAACTTTGGGCATAGTAAATAATAATATGAGTTTGCGACGGTTTCTGAGTAGATGTTGTGTGCAGAAAAATATGAAATTTCAGAATTTTTTGACAATAACTCCTGAGCGGTACATTTACCGCTTAGCTACATTTTACCAAAAAAGGCTATTAATAAAAAATAACAAAACGCCTGATTCCGCTTCGAATGAAAACCTCAAATTTAAATATATTCTTGTATGGTCAAAAATGGACCAATTTTACCATTTTTACTGAGAAGTCTGCTATGCTCACTTTCACACGCCTGCGATTTGTAAACAGCTGCTCCAAATAAACATGTCAAACATAAAAGTTGTGGATAATTAAATTTTACGTTTAGGGAGTACCTAATTATCTCATTTCTAGGCACAGATATACGCATAAAACCCTAAGTAGTCGAAGCGCTAATTCCCACTTAGTGATTGCCTTGCAAATACATGTTTAAAACTAAAATCACCTATATTCGTATGAGGAATTTCAATAATTTTAAAACTTGAGATACGCTGTCGGGTCGTCACGAGGGGGGGGGTGCCTAGTTACCCTAGCCATATAGATATATATGGATAGCTAATATCTCTCTATCGAATGTGCTGTATTTCGACTGAGCAGTGTTGAAAGCGCGGCTGAAGAAGCCAATGGATCGTAGCGCTCCACGTTCCATCTGTTGTAGTGCAGAACCCGTTACTGTGTCACTAGCGTCAGTGGCTAGGATAAGCTGCCCGTCTTTCGATAGGTGAGCGAAATGGGCGGCGTTTGCTAGAGTCCTGCGGGTTACCTCGAAAGCGCTAGCAGCTTCTTCCGTCCAGTTGATCATGGTTCGGTCATTTTTCTTGGCCCTTTGTAGGTAGGTGTTAAGTACCCTCTGGTGTTCAGCTGCGTTAGGTAAGCATCGGCGATAAAAGTTGACCATTCCGAGGAAACTTCTGAGGTCCCGTATCGTAGTGGGTCGGTGGTAATCTAAGATTGCCTGTACTTTAGCTGGCGATGGAACGATGCCCTGGGGTGACACATGGTACCCTAGGAATCCAACCACGGGTTGTCCCAGTACGCATTTTGCGATGTTAAGGTTTAGCCCTTGAGCAGCCAGACGACCGAAGTCTGTCTCCAGATGACGCTTGTGTTCCTCTTCGTTGGCCGAAGCGATCAGTATGTCATCGAGGTATACGAACACAAATTGTAGGTCTCTAAAAATGTTGTCCATATACCTCTAGAACGACTGGGCGGCATTGCTAAGTCCGAACGTCGTCCGGTGAAACTCAAAAAGTCCAAAGGGGGTGATAATAGCCGTTTTGGGGATGTCCTGAGGGTTTACCGGGATGTGATGGTAATCTCTTTTGATATCGAGTGTTGAAAATATGGTAGTGCCAAACAACTGGTTGTTAAAGTCAGAAATGTTGGGCACACCATAACGGTCTGGGATGGTTTTGTTGTTTGGTTGTCGGTAGTCTCCACAGGGGCGTTTCGTTCCGTCCTTCTTCGTAACAATGTGGAGAGGACTTGCTCAAGGGCTGTTTGAGGGCCGACAAATTCCTTCGTCCATCATACGTCGGAACTATTCCTTGGCGGCTTGATATTTTGCTGGTGCTAAACGACGAGCCTTGCTGCAAACGGGTTTCTACGAGTTACTACGTACGGGGTTCCACGTTTTTCTATGTAGTGCTTTACCCTTATTGGCGGAACAGAGCTCGTAGGTTGTTGTGGTCGTGTGAGCTGAGGGTAGTGCCGCAAGAGGTCAGCGTATTTGCTGTCGGGTGGTATGCTTGATATCACGGAGAGCGTAGCGACGTGTGTTCTTCCCGTGGTACGACGACCAGTAATGCCATCGATCAGCTGGCGGTGCTGAAGATCTACCAATAAGTGATAATGGGCCAGAATGTCGGTACCTAGGATTGGTTGCTGAACTTCTGCCATTATGAAGTTGCTCTTAAAGATCCGCTGCATGCCTAGGTCGAGGTTCCTGTCGACTTCTCCATACGTTGGAATGGCGCTGCCATTAGCGGCATAAAGTTGGTAGTCGGAGGGTATAGCCTTTTTTATTTTGGGCGGGGGAAGTACGGAGACAGCTGCTTCTGAATCTATCAATTAATGTTGCTGTGTGCAGACGTCTGTTCGGCCTGCCATGGCACCGCTTGGACCATGGCGTCATCTAGTTTCTCGCTGGTGTGGTAGTGTCATCGAACCACCTACAGGGCCTGCGACACCGATATGCATCCTTACCGAATCTGTCATGGTAGAAGCATAATCCCTTATTGTTAGATTCGGTAGTTGGTTTTGGCCGGTATCGTTGAGAGGACCTGTTCTCTTCTCGTCTGCTCATTGAATTGGCCAGCACAGTAACTTCTTGGGTAAGCTGTGCGATGGCTGTCTGGCAGTCACAACTGGAGTGTGGCTGGCTGGCTTTGGGAGTCGACGTGGACTGGACTGCATGGATTGCGGTAGCTGAACTTAAGACCATGATTTTGTCCACTATTGTTGTCAGTCTTGACAATTTCTCCTCGTAGTGCGATGCCAGTATTTTGCTGGCCCTGTCTGGAAAGGCGCGTAGCCAGAGCGTACGAATGACATCCTCTGATGTCGTAGGTCCTGCCAGTGTCTGCATCTGACGCAGAAGATGTGACGGTTTCGGTCTTGGCTCTGGCTGTATGTTTCGATAAGACGAGCCTTTAAATCTTCGTAGGGACTATCACTCGGGGAATATGCTAGGTCTGCGACCTGCGTGAGTACCCTGAAAGAAAGCTGAGCATAAATATGCTCTGATTTGGCTTTAGAAGAAGAGATCCGGTTTGTTAAAAAAATGTTTTCAGCCTGCAGGAACCATAGTCTTGGGTCTTCTTCGTGAAACTCTGGCAGTTTGTACGTCCGAGAAATGGCGTGTACTTTTGCACAGCATGCTTCGACGGATGGGGCTGGTGGGTCGGCCATCGTAAGAAATGGTTTCTTCTTTCTTCTCGATCACGTCGGGGTCACCAGTTGTCGGGTCGTCTAGTGTTACCCGTTGCCCTAGTTACCCTAGCCCTGGTGACGAAGTAAGGGTTGATTAGGCTATGACCTGGACAATCGTTTCATGACGGCTCTTACTCTCTGACTCCATATTTGATAGGCATGTGCCCCGAGGAGGTATGGGAGAAGAGGTATAGGGTAGGTGGTGTAGTTAGTTTGTGTTGTCTTGGAATGACCACGAATTCACACTCGGTAGCTGAGGGTAGGCGAAATCCGTCCGGATCCCAAAGGCAAGTGTGAACCGAAGAGAGGCAGACTGGATTGTCGTGGGAGACACTATTAGGTACTTTGTAGGCCCACGACAACAATTGTCCGCGAACGAGAGGTCTCTAGCAAGGAGCTGCTAGTTTTAGCGAGGCGAAGGCAGAGAATCACACTAGGAGAGTGTGGGGTCTGACAAGGCCGGACTAAAACATAGCGAGGTTACGAAGAAACGACCAGAGGTTTTCATAAATGAGAACGCCAAGTCTTGAACATCAATGCAACCGCAAGTCACCAGTTAGAGAGTCGTCGTGAGAATGATTTACAGGCCAACACCCGGGTCTATTTATAGTTGTCGTCACTCAGTAGTATCCAATCAAGGGACTGGTTATTGTGGCCAATGTCAGCCCAGTATGTGGTAGTCTTTGTTCTCTACTACCTTTCTCTTGTTTCTCTACTACTTCGCTACTACCTGCTCTTGGGTAGAGAGTGATGGTTCCCAGCCTCTAAATAATTTACTTGCAGCTGCGTCTTTTACTGTTTGCAACATTTACAATGACTTATGGTTTGTAATGTTATTTACAGTTATTTAAATTAATTTACAATATATATACAATAGAGTATAGGGTGATTTATCTTATGTAGTTAGCAGTCACTACATACGCATTCAACGCTGAATTCGCTGTTATTTATAAGACTAAAGATCGCAACGTGTTGATTAAAGATGTGAAAATTATTAGCATAAGGAATAAATAAATAAGGAAGATCAAGTGATACAAAAGCCGTTGCAGGTTTAAAATATAAAACGATGAAAACTTCTGACACACTGATTAACATTTCATGAAAAAATTAAACCAAAAAGAGCAATAACCTTATGAAAAGGAGTAACAGCAATAGGAAAAACCAAGAAAAAGAAATAACAAATAGCAAAAAAATAAATAAATAAAATAATATAACCTGAATAAGTAAAATCAGAAGATTGCCTTCACCACAATGCAAGTTGAAACATTGAAACTATAGATGAATAAGGGATGACAATGATCTTCAAAGTCAATATGTCCTTAAGTATGTAATATGTGATACATGAAGTTATGTAGACTGCAGCGTATTTGTTATTAACTTTAGTGGACATTAATTACAAAAGAATTAATAAAAGCTGTCATAAAAATAGTTTTTTCTGCTACTATTGTTAGATGATGCGGCATAATAATTTTAAATTCGTTGGGCCAAACGCACAGATTATGCTACAAATAAAAGCAACACGATGGAAGCTAATTTATGGTCATTAATTAATTACTTGGTGATTAAAAAATTAATATTTCCCTATCAGACTGAGTAGAGTATCAAGTAAAATATTAACTTTCTGATTTATGATAGGTAATCTGATTGACTGGTACATAATTATGAAAGTCCATTAAAGGTAATCGCATTAAGTTAATCGTTAAGCGGTTTAGATAGGTAAAAAAGAATAAGGAAAGAGGGCAATGCAAAGACAAACTCGGACTCCAGTAAAATACTGCTTTATTGTTGATGATAATCCAACATACTTAGGATCATGGGTTGTTTACTTCCTATGATCGTATTAATATTCAACATAGTCTTGTCTCTGGTTTTAACTTTTATGTGTATACATATGTATTATGTATATATCATTTTCGCAGCTTTAACTTATCTCGTTTTTTATGGAGAAGCATGATATTTGAATATTCGTATTTCTAGTTTTTGTCATTATATCACCCTTTATCAGCGATGGGGTGTTAATAATTCAAAAGCGGCTAGTTACGCTGGCCGATGACTCAATTTTGTACAGGAAAACCATACGGTCATACACACGATAAGCAGAACAAGCATTGCTACATTTAGCAGAGAAGAGATAATGAAATCACTACTCGTTTAACCTCAGCAAACACACCCATTATGTAGCATACTAGATCTTACAATTATTGAGCAATTTTTAGAAAAAACTTATGCAGTGATTTCAGTACCTCGACGTTTAAATACTACTAGACACCGTATGAAATATACATTTTCCTTTTGATACCATGAATGACTCAGCAAGGCTAAGACCCTACAAAAGTAGAACGAGCCGTCTTGGTCAATCTGAAGGCGTCGTCCAGTCTGCTTTCATGCAGCAACTGCAAAATTGGTTCTCCACGCTGATAGGGTTTTTCTTTTTTTTCATGAGAATCACATATCACACGGTGATAAACAATCGGTCCTCCAAAATCAAAATTTTTTTTAACATTTGCTAAAAACTTTTTTAAGATTCTTCCTCATCTTAGTCATCCCCCACCGTAGACATCAAAGCCACACTCATGGCAGAACTGTGGAAGATTTCCTCACTACACCTATCCCTCTCTCATTTCCACCAAAAGCCGTTAACCCCTCTGGGTTCAAAAACCTTACCTTTCGGAAAACTAACCGGATATCTCCTTACGCATCAAATTCTCTAACAACTTCCTCCTAAAGCCATAATCTTTCTAACCTACATTTATAATTTCACTATCCGAACGACGCACACTGCGTCCCTTTTCCTAATCCTCTCTTATGGAAACATTCGAGTATTGTTCTATTCACTAAACCCGGTAAACCACCCAATGACACCTAATCTTACCATCCAAATAACATACTCCCTATCCTCTCAAAAACATATGAAAAACTGCTATAAAAATGATTACTTCCTTTTGTTGAATCCAAAAAAACTTTGTCCTACAAGCTTAGTCTCTGTCTACAGTTAAATAATCTTTGTAGAGGAGAGTCTTTTAAAAGAAAAGATAAAAAAGCTTTATTATGAAGTACAATCAAAACACTAGTACATACAAATATTAAGAGATCAGTTAAAACATACTGGGTGGAATGTCTAGGCACAAGTGGGGTCAGAGCATTATAGTCCCACATTAACTTTACCCTCTGACGCCTGTTAAATTCCATTCCTCTTCTTGTATCCGAGACAGTACGGTATTTAGGCTTCCATCTCCAAAAAAGACTGACAAGGAACCCACACACAAAGCTAAAAAGACAAGAACTACACAGACGCTTTGGACTAGTGTGCAGACTACTTTGAAGGACATCCCATCTCTCAATAGAAAATAAATTAGTAATCTACAAAGTTATACTTAAGCCAATCTGGACATACAGAATACAGCTATGGGGGACAGCAAAAAAGTCGAAAGTTATATAATGATGAAAATATTATAATGCTAATATTATATTTAATGCTAAAATTAGAAGCAAGCCCCTTCTAGCGTATACCTGCCTCGTGACTTCATGGAGGTAACTGGTGTTTCCTGTTTTTTTTTTTGAGTAAGCAACCGCATCCCTCCAAGACCTCCCTCCATATTCTCAGAACTACCCTTTTCTTATACATATGTCTCAGCTTTAGCCCCAGACCCCACTTGTTCCCAGTCATCCCACCTAGTATGTAGTAACGTAGCTCTTAATATTTGTATATACCAGTGTTTTTGTACTTCATAATAAAGCTTTTCTTTCTTTTCTTTTAAAAGACTCTCCTCTACAAAGATTATTTAACTGAACATCAAGCTTATCCGCTCCTTTCAATCAAAGCACGCAAACTGCTATACCACGGAGCCAGACAAGCCACCCACCCTTAACTAGATCATCCATCCTGCTTTGCCATCAATTTACTAATAACCGATGATGCGAGGACTTGCGAATCGAAGATCCCATTAACGAGATGTTGATTGGACAGCGACTCCAACTGCTGAAAGGTCAAGAAGGCTAACGTTTCGGCCTCGATTGCTCTTTCTTCTTCAGCCAGTACCCGCTGCACTTTGGTTGAGTACTGAACAACGTTCCTTCCAGGATGTCATTAGGGGCAATGACGTTTGCTCTTTCCTAACAACTCGGTCGTCTTTTCATGGGTCAGTCGTGGTCAGAGAAGAGTTGTTTCACTACTACACGTGATAGGAGCCACTGGTCACTTACAGAGAAGAAAAAATTACGCTACATCAAGTGAAGGGTCAGGTATTCAATTCGTCGAGAAAGCGAGATGAATAGCTACTTAATAAAAATAGCGAATCTGGTCTAGAATATGACTTCTACTGATTCCCCACGGTGATACATTATCAACTAACGCGGCCACCATAAGGCAACAAGGATTTTTCGAAATGGCTGCACCATTGATCCAATAGTGTATCTGTAACATTGCCATTTCAACACAAGAATAAACATAACCGTATCAATCGTAAACTAATTTCAATTTCAGAAAAAAATCAAGTTTTAGTTAATCTTTAGGAATCGACAATAGAGCAGTAAGGGTAGCACAAACCGTTACCAACATAAATTGTGAAACATAAAAAAGGAACGTGTCTTCAGTTTTGAATTATATTGCTATTATAAATGCGTCCTTAAGGCAAGATTTTGCTTTTGACGACAAGTTCTTTTCAAGGTTCGCTTTACAAGTAGCATAAAACATTTTCAAAAGCAAAAGCAAAGTCAGCAA
Source organism: Acanthosoma haemorrhoidale (assembly GCA_930367205.1). Classification (NCBI taxonomy): domain Eukaryota; kingdom Metazoa; phylum Arthropoda; class Insecta; order Hemiptera; family Acanthosomatidae; genus Acanthosoma; species Acanthosoma haemorrhoidale. The sequence continues at coordinate 82,964,049 of OV884011.1, forward strand.
ATTCTTTACATTTAGTATGAAATCTTGAACATCCAACAACTCGTAAAAGTTGTTTTTAATTAATTTGAAAAGTTTCAAACGATTGAATAAGCAAAAATGACAAACATATTTAAATAATGAAAGTTTTGATAGCCAATTAATATAAACCGCGTATTTATGTCTTTGAAGCCGATTTTAAAAAGGTTTTTTTAATATCAATGTTTACGCTATTTACAATTTTTTTATTTGTAATAAGACGATTGTCACCTGTTGAGATTGTTCACATTTTTTATGTTTTGTACCATCGCTACATTCTATACAAGGTCTGAATATCATATAAATAAAAGATTTATTATAATTATAATTATAAAAGATAATCAATACAAGTACACAATGTAATATACTTGGCTTCATTGACAAGACTCTACAAGGTGATGGGGCTCACCTTTTTGATTGATTATATGTGGGTACGGGTTTTTCGTTTATATATATTGTCTAGGTGACTGGGAGAGTTCCTATATTTTTCTCTATAAGTGGAATACACATTGCTAAGGAAGTTTGAAAGGTAGATCTCATCTACCCTCATCTGAACCTCAGTTTGTTTTCTTTTGACTAATCCACAAAATGTAAACATTCAACATATTGTTACTCTTTGTCTCCTCCCGTCTTGTTTACATCCCGTACGGTGTACGGGGTCCACCCCTCCTTCGCCGTGCCACTCAAAAAGTGACGCGGTTCACCCTGTCCCGACTGTTAAAATATTTTTCTATTCATGAAAAACTGAATTTGTGCCTATATGAAAAAGTGCTTAAATGAAAACAAATCAATTGGTAACTTTTCATATTAGTTATGCCCATACGTCATAATTTTATATATCTTTTATTAAATACATAAGTTAATAAATTACATTTTGTTTGGGAACATTTTTTTGTAGTACATGCAACCTTGATGCCCTTGATAAGTATAACCCTGTATAAGTGGAATGCCTCTTTAAGCGGAATCAAAAACCTGCTACCAATAGATTCCACTTATCCATACACCAAACTGTGCTTCGGAAACTAATTTTGTTTTAATTTAAAATTTCAGATTAATCGGATAATTTCACGACCACTATCGTAGAACACAGGATGACGTGATGGCAGACGAAAGATTGTTGAAACGTTGAAAGTTCAATCGTAGAGTTTCTTCCTTCACGATTGGCAACAATAAAGCCGTTAAAATCAGTTCAAAATACATAATCCTTAAGTAAACATAAAGAAAGAAGGATTTTACAAATATCCATAAGCAATCTATTTCTATAAGCATAATTAAATATTAAGCAAAAATAAAATATTAATGCCAGAGATATGTTTACTCAGAAGAGGACGCAATAAATCCTGGCCTAGACATCAATGGTGCCGCGTCACCCTTGATATCACCGACTTTAACTGCAACCGGAATGGCTCAATATTGTTGAATATCTTCTCAATAGTAAACAAAGTGTGGTTCTTACTAACTGGAATACTCAATGGCTGTGAAGTAAGTATCTCTTAATCTCGAGTTCCGACATCTAGAGAACCTGGTTAGTAATATAAAATGTTTGTCAACAAAATCCTGTTTTTGTGCAGTCCAAGTTTCAGTCTTCATGCAATTTTGTTTGGAGATGGCATATCATGTCTAGACAGCGATAAAAAAAATTATAATAGGGCATTAAAAAACGTTAGGGTACGTTTACTAATTAGTTTATGAGAAATTTCAAAGCCTCAAGCTGTATTTTAGTATATGAACCAATTATGAAACAGCCAACGCTAGCAGCCGGTGGCCCAGATAACACTTTATCAGCTGAGACGACACCCATTTATCACTGACCTGTAAGTTAGTTTTAAGTTTGATCAAAAAGGTGAGCCCCATCACCTTTATTAGTCAGTTTAGCCCAGTCACGTATAATTATATCATTATACTTGATAATTCATTATATAAATTTTATAAAATAACAAAACCTGTATATAGTGTAGCGATGGTACAGAAAATAAAAAAATAGTTTGTAAATAGATTAGCCTGAGGATCTATAATTATCTATAAATTTAAAGGGGATATGAAAAAAAAAAAAAAAATAGATGTCATGTACATTCATGCCAAAAGTTGGGAAAAAGGGAAAGTTATATGTTTCATCCACAAGTACATTTTCACCGAAAGGGTGGATCTATGCCAAAGGCAACTTTCGGATGACCACGAAGAATGAACATTGAAATAACGTGACAAGTTTAAACCGAGATATATCGAGAGCGTACTCTCTACCGCTGTAAAAGCGAAACCTCACCTTGACCTGCCTAAGGATTATTTCAATCAAAAATGATTGACAATCACCGAAGGAACATCAAGGCTACATGCAAACAACTCCACAAACAACATCTACAACATAATGTAATGATTCATGAGCTGCATTCCATCCCTCTCGTTTCATTGTAGGAAGATTTCCCTCACATAGTCAGTCAAAATCGCTATGGTAACCGCATGAGATGACCTGGGATCAAATCCAAAAATTAACCTTTGATATAAATAAAAAAATCAATTATAAAAAAGATATAAGGAATTTATTCTTCCTATATTATTATTATAAGGAATAAATAAATTTATTAGTTTTAAGGACAGTCACTAGAGTCATAGATGTCCTAATTGAAAATTACATAAACAGCGAATTAATTATTATTAGTTATTTAGAGATAAAAAAATTAGTTACTAATTAATTTATTAATAAATTCCTAATAAAACCTTCCTAAAGTCCTATTTATTGTTAAATCCTCTTGTCTATTAATAACCCCTAATTAAATATAAATTCAAATCAACTTATCACTCGGGGAACATATTCCTAGACAAAGTTGGCTTTGGTCGTTGGCAACCAAGATAATTAATAAAGTAATTAATAAAGTTAATTACAATAAAAAAAATTTAATTTTAGACAAATACAATAAGGGCAGACAAAAGGGGGAAATGTACTAATATATTTATATTGCATTTCATGAACGAGATTGTAAAGGTGGCATGAAAAAGCATTTTTATCACAATTACCTATTGTCTATTAGCTGAGATATAATTTTTATTTTATCTCAAATAAAGATTGTATACCTCGAAGAAAACAACAACTAGTTTTATGATTTTTCAGTTGTCAAAGCTTGAATTACAGCAAAAAAAACAATTGTTGAATCATTAAACGCTAAAAATATAAACTTTACGAGCACATTAAAACCAACGATAGAACGTCCTTGGATGGCTTTATAGTTTGCAATAATATTGAAACAATAATTTCAACATCATTTCATAGACATACAAATAGGTCGTTTGTACTTCTAATTTCATTTATGTACAGGATCTGATTGCTAATATATTAATATTGGCAATTTAGGGACAATATTAACACCGTTAGGGGCTAATATATTAATATTGTTGGAAGAAATTAGGTCTCTAAGTTGTCTGCCAACTTGATGTTGAAGACAATATCGATTGATTGTAGATAAGTTAACGAATCGTCTTCAACTTCAAGAGGTTGACATAATGTAAGTTACCTTAGAAACTTACTCCAAGTTTTTTTGGCAGTTTAAATTTTCCAGGCACAAAGCGTGCATTTACTACAATAAATTTATTATACATACGATTTTACTATAAACTAATAAATAACAAATCAATTATCTGCTCACAAAATTTTATTTTTTCAGCCGAAGAACATTTGTTCTTTTATTACTAATAATTATATCAAAAGAATGAATTTTTATAATTATAATTGTTGTATGGATGCGATTTCATTATAGTTTTGTAATATTAAATGTGTGGAATTGATCAAGTTAGACATATAAGAAAAAAAAGAGCGAAAAATTAACTCATGACTGATTGAAGATATAACCCAAAACTAGCCGTTTCATTTATGAAACTGATTGTTTAATTTAATTGAAATGCTGATTTTACTCTTCGTATTGCTTACTTAAAACGTTTTATTTTTCAATTAGCTGATTACAAGTTATCAATACAGTAGACTCATCAATTTTATTGATCGAATTCAAAGATCATTCGGCCTAGCTATTAGGTAAAATAGCTTAGAGGTCGTTCGGGCCTAGAGGAGACATGATGTTTTATTACCTCGTTACATATAATAAACCTTTAACGAGAAAGCGCGGCGACGATGCAGACATTTAAATTATATCATTAAACATGAATAAAAAGTACTAAGCTAGGGAATCCAATGACCCTTGTGATTGTTGAACTGCGCCTAAACAAAAACGGTTAAAAAGTACTTCCTCCATTTTATATTGTTGTGCTACTATCTAATTCTTAATTTATGTTATTATGTTCTCTCTCCACTACATTCTTCCAACTACTATTGTCCGTTATTTTTCCTTTTTTTTTTTTTTAAAGAAATTCCTACCTGTTTTAATATTTCTCAGCGACGTATAAAGCTAGAAGGTAAAACCAGCCCCTTTGAACAAAAGCTTGTTTGATTTGTATTATATATTAAACGCAAAAAGAATGCAGCACCTAACCAACCCAGTGTTTAACACTATGACCCCAACACCACTCCCCTCCTGCATCGATGACAACAGACTGTCGGGGAAAAAATAGGTTAAGAATTTGCATGTAAGTTAGTTTTAAGTTTGATCAAAGGTAAGCGAGCGAGGAGAGAAAAGGTGATTTCAACATCCTATACTATAATTTTCAATTGATCACAATGTTATTAATGATAGTAGTGACGGACTTGCTACTCCGGAGTATCTTGAGCTTGCTGCTTAAGAATAGTCTAAGACGCCGCTGTCACTAACTACATTCTAAGCACTTAACAATGTTAGTGTAGGATGCCATACGCGCTTAAGAAAAGTAAATTTTTTTTTTTCTTAAACCATCACCACCATTTATTCATTGACACCATTTATTGGCGACCCACCACTCCGGACCACCAAATAGAACCTTGTGCTGTCATAGTACCTAGGCATATGGCATCGTTAAAATTCAATGCTGCCCTTATGAGCACTCCGTACAACCCGCTGAGGCCAATCGATAAAAGCGTACCCCCTCCATAATATCCTCTCCAGCCATTTAGCTGATGCGTGAGCTTCGAGGCAGCTGGTGCAAGGAGACAACTCTCTTGTAATGAGATTACTACCACCGTGGCAATTGTAGGGGTAGAAGATTTTCAAATAACATCGCATCAACTGGGAATAATTTGAAAGTTATGCTAAAATTTCCAATAAGCGAGACTACTCAATTTCTGATTTTAAAATTCATAAGGCTCAATCTTTGTAAACTGATCCGATTAGTAAAAAATAATAATTTTAACCAGAAGTGCTCCAGTTAGTATATAATTTTATTTATCGCATTATATATGTACTATTAATAATTACGTCTCATACAATCATCATAACTTTTTCTTGTGTTAGAAAAAACGTTAAACTAATCATACCGTAAAAAATGGTCCTCAGGGAAAACTAACTAATGAATTTGAATGTCGACAAGACAAACTTTCAGACAACCCTAGTATATTATGCCGGAAATCAAGTCATTTTTCACACTCAGGCAAGATTTTTTTTGCCAGTACGGAATTGACTATTTTTTAACACACAAACAGAACAAGCTGTGCAAAAATGATTAGATTCAAAGTTTTTGAGAAACTTTCAACTGATACTGACGTTAAGATCACTAGGACTCCAGGTCCGTGATTCCGGCTGAACGTTTCTAGATCAATAGCACTGAGGCGCGTAATTGATGCTTATTGTGCAATTTATTATTCTGCTATAAATACGTTTTTTGTTGGTACACATCTAGTTTTCTAATACATCTGTAACTGTGAAAATCGAAATAATTAATAATTACTATTCATTTCAGATATTTTTGATATCAAACATTTCCCACTGTTACAAAACATTAACAACCGAAAAAAAAAAAATAATGTGGATGAATCGGGAATCAAACCTCCGGAATATACATCTCCGGCGCTGTACCAACTGAGCTAGTCTGCACGTGTGGAGTTTCTTCCCAATAGAAATCTTGTTTAGCTAAGCTCTCGTTAAAAAAAGGTTTAATATCCATTTTGACTCAAGATCGGAGTAATTGCGCCCAACCCAAAATTCCACCGGTGTCAATCGTGACTTATAGCTTGCATACCATTAGCCAGAATAATATAAAACCAATCAGACTATAAACTCTCTGCAGTAATTTGACGAAAGTGATATTCTTTCTATTGAGCTTATGTCCCAGATGAAATAACAGAGAAATAAAAAGAAACTAAATTGACTGTAACTTTATCCAGACCTTTGCTGGTTCTAATTAATATTGAAAAAATGAGTAAATGAAGCATGGTCAATATTTTTTTTTCTCGTAAAAACGAGATATTCATGGAATAGTGATTAAGGTATCAACGGTATATTTTTCTTTATCAACCGCTCTCGTCACCACAAATGTTAAATCATCAAATCTACGATACACACAGTATAAACAATAAAATACTAGTGTAGTGACCGCTAACTACATAAGTTAAATCATCCTATACTCTATTGCATATATATTGTAAGCGAAAGTAAAATAACATGAACTAAATGTATTATAAACAAATGTAAATCATTGTAAAAGTGTTAAGCAATAAAAGGCGGAAGCCAACTAAGTCACACGAGAAAGGGTCACCAGCTGGCAGTCATAAACTTAACAACCCTTTAGGGGGGCCTCTCTACCTCCAGGGGGCAAGGGATCGGGCAATTAAGCGTGGGTACAGCACTACGGGTGTCCACAGCCCCCAACCACCGGATCAGCACATCGCAGCCTCCCAGCAGGAAGTAGAGAGGGTACTTACTACTAGAGAGGGGCTACTGGCCCTGTTAGTTAGTCTCTTAGTCTCCTTACTCTCCCGTGGCCTTTACTTGTGACGCTTGCTTGGTTTCCGCTAGAACTCTGAAAACTTGACTAATTCTTTATGAAACCTCTGTACCTCTTCTCTTGAACATAGTGCATTGTCGGGGCACATACCTATCATAAATGGAGTCCGATAGTAACGCCGTCATGGAACGATTGTCCAGGTTACAAACTCGAACAATCCGCACTTGTCACCAGGGCTAGGGTGATCAGGCACCCCCTGGTGACGACCCGACACTAGATACAAATAATAATAAATAATTTACAGTCGTAAAGCCACATTTGAAATGATGATATTAAATCGTGTGAATGTTTGAGTCCAGTTTTAGAAATCAGGGAATAAACTCTTCCCTCAATAGATCTATTTTTTCAACTAGGCGTTTTTTTGTTTCATATTCCCCTGTTACAAAATTAATATATGTTACAAAATATAAATTCTACAAACGAATCTATGTACAACTGCTTTATTATATTTTCTGAAGCTTGGCAACATTTTATACAAATTCTGTTTTCGACTAATAATGATCTCCATTGTAAAATAGTATAATGGTGTACATTATACATTAATGGACTGAATTTATTTAAATAGATGGGGCTCACCTAATTTATCAAAGACTTCAACTAGGCGATTGGGCACCATCTACTTTGTTTTATTCTAAACAAACTAATTTCATTTCCTCAAATTTTATTTTCCTTAAATTCATTACATGTCACTTAGGCCATTGATGTACAATCGGTCGATATAATAGTATATCTTCAATATGTTACAAATATAAGGCACGAACTTAAAATAAAAATTAATCCGTTGTGAAATAAAATAAGATACACATCTGTCAGACAGAACTGGCTTCTTACAAGACAAACTTAATCATTCTAGGATCAACATAAATGAATACTTAATCAACCCGTAAAATTATTTATTCATAATGATCGAATTTCCTTTCAGATTATTTAATGTGAAGCCAGATTATCTATAAAACTTTTCACTACCCTACCTTTCAGTTTCAATTTGTTAATTAACTATCGACCTTGAATGCACTTTATGTCCCTCCAGTCTAATGAATGCACTCGAGTCGTTCATGTTACACGGAAGGTGTAGGTACTACGTTATATCCCTTTAGATATAATTATTAGACAGAACAAACAGTTTCAAACGTGTATAGTATACAAACAAAAAGAAATACCTTTAAAAACGTTATACCTGGCTGAAACGTGTCTACGTCACAGGAAGCCCAGACTGGTTCCCTCCAGTCTCCCATAGATACTCATCGGCGCTTATCAAAGTAGCCTTGTGCCTTCATCACGCACATTCTGCGTATCATCAATGTCATCTACCCGTTGTGTCTTGTGACAGTGATATGCCAACAAGGAACTACTTTTTGATCTGCTAGGCTGTTACAAAAGTTCTTTTTCATAGAACTAGTTTATATTGCAGAAAAACTAAACTAAGTGCTGTCGTACTTTGATGTGAGCAGCGCAAATTTCGTCTTCGCACTCCATCCTTTTTTTTACAATGTACTTGAAATACCGCGGAATTACAATATTTCCTTCAGACAGTCTCTTTGCAATATGTAATAGTTTTTTTTTTTTCTTATCTCTCAAAATAATAAAACAGGAAGTAGAAAAAATAAAAAGGAAAATTTATTTGGATTTATGGGTGTCTTTCACTAGGGGGAGTCCTATTTGAAGGATGTATGTAGAGGATGAGAAGTGTGGAGGTCCTCGGGTGAGGATGGGTGGTGTCGAGACAGTGGTGAGAGTCCACCGATGATGGAATATGTAAGAGTTTTTTTTTGTTTTTTTTTTACTTAGCTCTCAACTGGAAATATAGGATGTAGGGAAAATAAAGGAAATTATTAAATATGTAATAGAAAACAATAAAAACATTTTGTCTGCGGAATGGTAATGCACGTGTCCCTGAGTCAAATAAGGATTTATACGTTATTTTAAAGTAACAATGTTTTTATAAACAATGACTATGAAACATCGCAGTACTTTTTAGCCAAGTTTTTTGTAAAAAATATTTTATTAATGTAATAAACCCTTTCTGATGTAATATAATGCAAGAAAGAGGCCCGGACAAATATTTCTGAATCTAACAAGCCAGATGAATTTTTATCAAGCCAGACTCAAATTTTGTCAAATCAATTAATGATTTTGTCAAATGTTGTGATCTGTATATTTGTAAAAACGAAATGAAAGACATGAAGATGAGGACATAAAAAAAAATTCAGGAGTTTCATAAATAATCAATAAATTACTTTTGAAGAATAAAAGAATATAATATATACTTGACAGTTAAATTCACTTTATGAAAAGGAGTAGATACATCACAATGGAATTTTGAAAATTTTGATAAATATTGTGCAATCATGATAACCAAAAATATATTATTGATTTTTACAGGCCTTTACTAAAAAAAAAAAACGTAACTTCGGCATTTTAAATTGGTCATAAATCAAACTCACTGAGACGGCTTAAACAAATTTAATGGTCCCCATGAATAGTTATACCAGATTTCTTTACCCCGATATATATATTGAAACATTTTGTAATATTCCCTATACGTTTAGCTTTAAAAATGCATTCTTATCGTTTTAATTATTATTTTTAGAGGAAAACATCTAACATTTTTTAAGACTACATGATCAGTGTCAAAGAAGGAATCTAGCGTACAATATCCTAGATTCTCATCGTACGCACAGACATCAATGCCGACTAAAAACTGTTTCATGATGGGAATGTGGCTAACATAAAAGTAATATTAATTTAAACGAAGATTCTTGCTATTTTTATATCCTTGCTTTATTCAGTCCCCCAAAGCCCAATTCAGATTTACTGTAAAATAAATAATAAATAATCTTAATCAAAAACTTTTTTTTTTAAGGAAGCTTATTATTTATAAAAATAAAATTTCCTTATCCAGCATTAATAAGTGTGTTTTAAGAGCTCATACACAATTCCACTCATCAATATGTGACGGCAGTGGGGGTTTTCAAAATTTGAATCATAATTACCGTTCATTTGCAAAAAAGGTTGCAATATACTGTGAAAAAAAAAACAAATTTGGGACATGAAAATAATTTTATTATATTAAAAAATTTTACTTTTAAAAACGTTACTCTTGACATTTGCAAACAAAAATAAGACAGTAAATATCTTCCTGAAACAGTTGCATGTTAGGTAATGGACATTTAATAGAACAAATATAAAGAGATAAAGTCTATGATTCATAAGGTGAGCCCCATAACTTTTAAACATGTTAAGAAAATCAATGTATAATGTACACTTTTGTAACAATCACAAATCGCAAAGTAAAATTATTAATAATTGTATAAAATGTAGCCAAGCTACAGGACAAATAACGACTTCCTGTAAATAGATTAATGTATGTAGTCTATCCTGATCTCCATAATTTATAATAACAAAGGGATATAAAGATAAAAAATAAGAATAAAACATATAAAGATCTTCATAAAACAATTATGAAACTAAAAAGAAACTGCACAATAAAAGTCTTAATTAAAAAATAAATAAATGAAAAATTGTTCCAAAAGAATAAATAACGATCGTTATATAATATATGTAAATAGATAAATATGAATATTTATTATTATTATTATTATTATATATAAATATATATAAGTTAAGCTCCGGGCAGCATCAGTACTCAACCTTAATCCCCGAACGTCGGGATGTAAACATCCCGAATGTAAATATACAGGGTTATAGACTCGAAATAAACAGTCTAGTTCTAACTTTCAAGCGTGTTGTTTCTCTGTTCCTTTTTTCCCTTTGTTTTTTAATTCTAAAGCCGGTAAGCATTAACTGGTGCCGAAACCCGTGAACTCGTAGTGTGGAAAGAAAAGTAAGCGACGTCTGTTCGATTTTTTTTTTTTCTCTTCTCCTTTTTGCCGTGTTAAATAAAAAATTGAAGAAAGAATGGCGGAAGGAGGCGTGCTACGACCACCTGTTCTGAACGTAGCGGATAGCACGGAACATGTAGCAACGAGAAGGGTGGGCGTTTTGCCAGAAGCTCATGCTACCGCTCTTGCGTTGATGAGAGTGAAAGCAATGAACACTCAAGATCTGAGAAATGCATTTTCAGAGCTGGAATGGTTCACTGGCGAATTAGGAGAACTCAACCACTTTCTGAAGGGAGGAGATCGCCTCACTGCCTTAATCCTAGCAAAATCGGAGGAAAATCTTCTGGACCCCAGGGATGCAGAGTCACTAAGAGCGGCCCTGATATGTCGGGTCAAGAGAAGGATTCTCAACCAGATCCAAGCGGATGAGGAGACGTCGTGGGAAATGGTGAAGATGCGGCTAAAGAAAGCATATGGAGGAGGGCGATGGACGCCCGAAGAAGATATTTTCCAGATGTTCCGGGAAACAAAATCATCAAGGCAGAGTAGCGGCCAATATGCCGCAGTTCTTCTAACCCGTTATAATCAAATAATGGAGAAAATGAGAGAGACAATGAGCATCGAAGAGGTAGAGGGCAGAATGGGATTTCTGTCTACTATACTGAAGGTACAGTTGGCGAAGGAAACAGGGAGAAAAGAGGTATTCCCTAATGAGCGCTCATTCCTCGAATGTGCCCAAGTCATGATTGACACCAGCGCCAGGGAGGAGGAATCGAGGATACAGGAGGATGAGGGAGAATGGAGCCGGATAGTGTACAGGAGAACCAGGGTCCCTAAATCAAATTGGAAAAAAGTCGAAACACCAACCGGTAGGGACAGGGGAGCGGCAGGCGAAAGGAGGTTCAGGGCGGCGAGACCCAGGTACGGACCCCGCAGAGAAGAGAGAAAATGCCATGGGTGCGGGAAGACGAGTCATTTAGTGGCACAGTGCCCCCGCACAAAATGTTTCGAGTGCAGTGAGGAGGGGCATATCGCTAAGCATTGCCCTTACGTGTATCGGAGGAGAGATGTTCATAGGGCAGAACCCATGGAAGTGAATACGCAAACGATGCGGGAAAGAAGAAATATATCACCCAAGGGTAATGGATCTTCAGCTAAGGAATCTTCAGGAGCGTCAGGAACGTCGGAAAAGGAAGAAGAGCCGGCTCACGACAGGAGCCGAGAGCATGAGCGAAAGAAGACTACTTCGAGAAGATGGGAGCGGCGTGTGCCAGCCTGAGGAGGGTGGCAGCAGAGTGGCGACCGCACCCTAAAGTGTAATACAGTGAGAGGGATACTGTGCGAGTTGCCAATAATCAGAGTCGAGGGGGGAGAGAGGTGCTTGGTGGATACAGGAAGCACCAATACCATAATGTCACGCGGTGCGTTGGAGCGGCTATATGGCAGAGAGAGGGCACTCCAGGTCAAGGTATGTAAGTGCAAGTTAATTACCCTGGGCGGGCCCTGTAAAGTAGCGGGAGAGGCGGTCGTGAATTTAGAGAAATGGGCGAAAAAAAAGGGCGATATTAACGTACATATTGTGGAGTACATGCCGCGCGAGTATGAAATAATAGTGGGGTGTGACTTATTGGGTCGGGTAGGCGCGCTTGTAGAGAACAAGGGAAAGGATTGGCGGATCAAGTTGGGGGGGGGTTACTTATCAATGTCAGGGGACCGTAAGAGGTGGGAGTGCGCGGATAGGGGCAGTCAAGAAAGTTGTGGACTGGAGGGAAAGCTTACGTAGGGAGTTCGGAGATATTTTTTACGTGGATGGTGATATGCTTGGGGCAACGGGGAAGACAGTACATGAAATCCCATTAAAATCTGACCGAATAACGTACGTGAAGGAGAGACGATATCCGCAGGCACTCCGCCAACATATCCGGACAGAAATCGACAGCTTAAGACGACAGGGTATAATCGTTGATAGCACATCCCCTTATAATAGTCCTCTGTGGGCAGTACGAAAGAAGAGTAAACCGGGAGAGGAGGGGGAGAGATACAGAGTCGTCGTCGATTTTAGAAAATTAAATGAAAACACAACGGATGAGAAGTATCCGATTCCCCGTTTTGAGGACATTCTCGACAGACTGAATGGAGCCACAATCTTTAGCACTTTGGATTTGAAAGCAGGGTACCATCAAATCAAAATGAGCGCTACCGATCAACACAAAACAGCGTTTACTTTCGAGAGGGGGCACTATGAGTTCACTCGGATGCCATTTGGTTTGAAGAACGCTCCGATTACTTTCCAGAGATTGATGGACGAAATCCTGAGGGGGATAGACGAGGCGGTATGCCAGATTTATATGGACGATCTGTTGATCTTCAGCCGAACAGAATCCGAACACATCGAAGATCTCCGGAGGGTATTTCGACGTTTGCGTGAATTCGGGTTAAAATTGTCGATGGAAAAATCATCGCTGGGAGAGGATCGGATCAACTTCTTAGGGCATACCATCTCGAGGGAGGGAGTCCAGCCGGATTCTGCAAAAGTCGACGCAATTCGAAAGATAGCGGTGCCAAAAGACGTCAAGGGCATTCGGCGACTTTTAGGTACGCTAAATTACTATCGGCGTTTTGTGCCAGACATGGCAGAGTATCTCGTACCCATCAGTAACCTGCTGCGGAAGGGGGCGCGGATAGCGATTACACCTATTATGGAGCAAAACCTTCGAAAATGCATGGCTCGACTGCAAGAGGAACCAATCCTGGCGTTTCCCGATTTTGAGAAGCTATTTACTATCACCACCGACGCAAGTGAGTATGCATTGGGAGCGGTGCTGTCGCAGGAGGGAGATGGGGGGGGACGACCAGTGGCGTACGCGAGTCGAAGACTGACCGACACGGAGGCGCGGTACAGTGCCCTCGAGCGTGAACTTCTTGGCATCATATGGGCTATTGATCATTTTCGTCCATACGTCTTCGGGCGGAGATTCAGAGTACATACGGACCACAGACCTCTTCAATGGGTGGGGAAGCTTAAGGAATCATCCGCCAGGGTGACACGCTGGAAGGAGTTTTTGTCCCAATACAACCTGGAAATTGTATACAAACCAGGGAAGGACAATGTAGTGGCGGACTGGCTATCTCGAGCGATTACCGTAAATGCAGTCGAGGAAGGGGAAACGTCCGGGGATCACAGACAATTTATCCAGGAATGGGCGCCCGGGGAAGATGGAAGTCGCGGTACGCGGGACGATAGCGATGGGAGCGAACACCAAGAAGCGGAAGAATCTGCCGGAGAACGTCCGGTGGAAATGGAGACGATCGAGGGTATCATTAACGATAAACGGCGACAAAGTATTTGGAAGACGCAAACGACCGGCCTGACGGAGCTACTCATGAAAACTATGGCAAGAATAGTATTACGACAATCTGGTCCCAACCGGGTGTCAAGGGTGACCAAATTTGCCAGGCATTGAAAGATGCATCCAGACCAGGGAAGACCTACCATCTATTTGTCGGCAACGCGACAGTGTGGGATCTGATCAAGAAATTATGGAGAACAGAACAACTGGGTATTGATCGATCGTTTGTTCGTTGTCTGTCTATGGTCCAGACACTGCGTGATGAGGAACGGCAGCGGGAAGTAACGCTTGCCTACCATCAAGGGAAGACGAACCACCGCGGGGGGCAGGAGACTTTGCAAGCATTACAGCGACGGTACTTCTGGTGGGATATGAAAAAGACGATCCAAGTGATCATAGGAACGTGCGATATATGTCTTAAGACTAAATATGATCGACACCCACCACAGCGACAACAGGAGGAAACACCCACAGCAGAGACGCCACTGAGTGAACTACAGATTGACACGTTCACTTGGAAGGGATATAAGTGGGTTACGACAATAGATACCTTCAGTAAGGTAGCTATGGCGTATGCTGTAAAAGACAAATCATCCAACGCCGTCTTACAGGCATTACGAACGTGGTTCCAGTTTTATGGGGTACCGGACCGAATCTCGTCGGATGGGGGTAGGGAGTTCGATAATGCAAACGTTCGGACGGAGATGAAAAATCTTGATATCGTGTGGCATCTCAACACCCCAGGACATCCTAAGAGTCGCGGAGGCATCGAAAGGTTGCACAGTACCTTGAGTGACCACCTGCGGGTGTATCAGGTAGAAAAGGGTCTACAGGCAAACGAGGCGATGCCGAAGGCAGTGGCGGCATACAATCATTCCATCCACTCCACCACGGGGTTTACGCCGTTCGAGATCCTCTTCGGACTACGCGCGAGGCGCCGGAACGGGAAAGAGACGGTGGCGGACGAGGGAATGGCGGAGCAAATGTTAAGTGCTCACTTAGAGCTCGGAAAACTTTGGGGCAAAGTTCGTGACAAAATCGTGAGGGAGAAGGTCAACAGAGTTGCTCGGGTAAACCTCAAAGTCCGGGGTCGAATGGGGACCTTAAAATTGGGACGATTGTATATCGTAAAATTGGCTCTAATCGGAGCAAAGAGTCGGTCAGATACGAGGGTCCATTCAAGGTGGTGTTGATCAGGGAGCATAACATCGTCACCATTGAGAGTACAAGACCTCCGACGAAACGGAGGACCGGCCCCGTCGAACAGTTAAAACTCCCACCAGGGGGGGAGGGTGCAGGCCATGGGTGAGTTGGAGTGTCCTCGCTTCTGCACGTAGCCAAATTTGGTATGGTATACATACGTACACTTTGTACCATTTGTAGAAGTATTTTTTTTTTGTAATTCCTTTTGTTGTTTTTTTAGAATGTACACAGGCTGTGTAGAATTATCGACTTTGCGTAGCGTGTAAGATGCCATTGTTTTCTGTGAGTAATGAGCCATGTAATTTTTTTTTGATTTTGTCACTAGTGGCTGCAGTGTTAAAGGCAGCGTTTTATTTGGACTATAAGTGTCTTATAAATACGACCGAATGTAAGGGATTACAGGTTGTGTACTGTTTGGGCTGGCCTTCGCTCCCTTGTTTCACGGGAGGAGAGTGATCGTAATATCGCCTTAGTCGTCCTCAATTTAGACTTAGACTTCATAGTTTACGAGGAGATGTGCGTAAACTGGCAGGGGGGAGTTAAGCTCCGGGCAGCATCAGTACTCAACCTTAATCCCCGAACGTCGGGATGTAAACATCCCGAATGTAAATATACAGGGTTATAGACTCGAAATAAACAGTCTAGTTCTAACTTTCAAGCGTGTTGTTTCTCTGTACCTTTTTTCCCTTTGTTTTTTAATTCTAAAGCCGGTAAGCATTAACTTATATATATATATACACATATAAGTTGAAGCCAAAGGCCTGAGTATGTCGAATCCTAATACGATCATTGAATGTAAACAACCCATGATCCTATATACGTAGGATTATCATCAATAATAAAGCAGTCTTTGACTGGAGTCAGAGTGTTCCGGTGCATATATATATTTATCGCCGGCGGTTACATACCATTCTCAACCATAATAATAATTATTTATTTTTCAAAGCTCTCAAATTTGCAACAAAGGGAGGAGAAAAACTGGATTATTTGGGTGATGGGATCCTTATTCCGGTAGAAACCTATTTGAAAGTAACTTCATAGTACGTGGTAGTTACACAGGTGGTCTGAGAAGTTTCCAACCTCAACATGAAGATGATAATAAAATAAATAAAAGCTAGTGAAACAAAAGCTTTGTTAGGTCGGAAAATTTTCAGACCACCCTCGTACCATTTTCAGTAAAAGATTGCGGAATAGTACTAGAATAAACTGTAAAAAATTAAAATCTATAATGGAATGTGGATAGGTAAGTGATTTATTATTATTGCTCTGCTTTATTTATTGTTTTATTATAGCAAACAGCCCACATATAACTTATAAGTAAGCAGGAGCCTGACTCCATTTGTGTGTTGCTAATATATATAGTGATGATATTTTTTGGAAAGAAAGTAAATAAGCTCAAAGATCAGATGCCTCGCCATGTGTTTTTATTATTTATAAAATTGTTCTTTTAGACTTATTATAAAGTTTATAAATGTAGGACGTAGAAAGTGAAGAAATAATATCGAGAGTTCTTATAGAACTTCGCTTGAGTTCCTTAAAAACCTACTAAATTATTCTAAAAAAACTAACCCGTTCAAAACTTGTAGTTCGCTTTATTTTTCAAACCATCTCGATCCCTGAAAATAGCCTTTTCAACAAATAGAAAAATTGTAGATACAGCAGTGTTTTGTAGTACCGATCGGATAGGAAACCCATCAATGGCAGTATGAAATATCCGATATCGCTATCACTGCTGTCGTCGCAGTTCGGGTATGAAAAGAGACCGTCTGTCGGTCTCTGATAAATAGCGAGAGGGCGAGTAATATATGATAGCTGCTCTCGTTTTAGTAAACTTTACTACTATTATAAAATGCCATGGAACTTCATCAGATCCGTTGAAAAATTTAAGGTTATTATTTGAGCAGCTAGTGGAAATGTAAAGGCTCAGGCGATAACGAATTCAAAAATAAATAACCAAACCGATCTAAAAATCCGACTTTATTAATTCCAAGACCTATAAATAAATGTTACTGCCAATAAAAATATAATAAATAAAATTGCCAATATCCGAAGAATGTTTTATTTAGAAAAAATGTTTTCACGAATGATAGCAAAACGAGGACGAATTTTCAAAATCTGAGAAAAACTTCAGTTGCAACTATTGAAGTCGATTTTGAAAAAAGGAACGCACCGCATCAGGGACATAAACAATTTAAAGAAAAATCATAAGTGATTGTGAAGTTTGATAAGAATTTAGTTAGATAAATAAATATAGTATATGCAAATGATTTGGATTAAGCATATCCTGGATTTCACGTTTGAAACAAAGAAAATAAATTGCTAAAGTAACATTTTCTAAAATAATTATCGCAATTAACATCGCAAAATAGGACTAAGCAACGGTTTTAGAAAAATAAAAATGTATTGCAAACGATGTAATCCACATAAAGGAAAAGATTCGTTACTTATAATCTGATTTAACCGTAACTTTTATACAAGAAATATCTCATTTATTTTGTAAAATTGTCTTTGTAATATTTTACAGCGCTATCTCAAACCTCCAGACGTCTGATTTGAATGAACTATACTGTACTGTGGCCACAACACCCCCCTATGTTTCCACTCTACCTAGTTTCTTTCCTGAACAACGACGAGGGAGAACTTTCCTTAAGGAAACACAATGAAATGAGTACGATATATGCATTGTGCATTTGTAATATTGCCACAATAACCTCAGGTCAGTCCTTCAGTTGGGCTACACCACAACACTGCATGACTAATTGTCATTAAAAACGATAAATCAATGACTAAACGTTATGCATTAGTCATTACTAATTTTGAACTAATTTACCCGAGGATCAGTGGCATAGCAACATTTTTTTTATCGGCTACAATTTTGCTGCAGCTGTGAACTGCATTCGTTGTAATTGATAGCTGTGAACCTCATTAAACGATTTAAAACTCTACATTCTATTTGTTAAAACTACGCGGTCCTTAGAAGTCATATTTTCAACAAAAAAATCATTAAAAGCCAAAGTAACATCACCGTAGTAAAAAGAACTTACAAGATACATAATTTTTTCAAACTTCATGTTGTATCTAAACCAACGCATAATCCGAAATGTTGTAAAATATCCTTTTAAAATTTTATATCAAAGGGATAATTTCATTCTTTGCCATCAGCCAGTTGTTTGCAGACACCAAATTAGACACGAGTGATTCTTTATTTTTCACCTACCCCCGAATGAACAATTGCAGCTTCGCATTGGCTCCGATACAATACATCATTATCAGCGGCCCAGATGCCATCAACGGCTCGCAATCTCCTCGACACTGTAGCATGTGGCCCGGCCGTGTGAAGTGTGACAAGTGATAAGGTGCCTCCATCTCCAGTAAGAAACTGTGACAATAAAGGACTTCCTGGGGAGGTGAACGACCTGCTTGAGAGAGGGTGTGTGAGTCGAGAACGAGTTCGTCACTTGAGAGCTCCGACAAACTCACTCTTGTCGGCAAGCTTGTCTGTGTAATATTTATAATTGCTGATCACACTCATTCAAAACATGAGTGGTCCCATTCAGACATATAAAGACATTCTCATATGAATTATATCTATACGTTTTAAAAGAACGCCTGTCTACAATCTGAGAGTGGCATAATTTATATAATTAACGTCAATATATTTCCTGTAGCTTGGCTGCATTTTATACAATTTCCGAGTATAACACATTGTGATCTGCGCTTGCACAAAAGTATAATGATGTACATTATACATTAATTTATTGAGCATCATTTATCACAGTCTGTCCCCCCCCCCAATATCCCAATGAATTTATGTTACAAAGTTATACAAAATATAGATTCTATAAACGAATCTATTTACAATTGCTTCATTGTATTTCACGTAACTTGGCTACATTTTATACAAATTCTAGTATACAAAATAATGATCTGCATTGTACTAACGTATAATGATGTGCATTATACATGAATGGACTAAATTTATTCAAAGTGATGGGGCTCACCTTATTTATCACAGTCTGTTAGTTGACGGGGAAGTTGTTCATTACTCACGGTGGGCAATCCTTCCTCACGAGACAATTCGTGTGTGATTTTATTTAGAAACCATTCACAAAAATAAGGTGCAATCGCCGTAAAATAATCTTAATTGCTTAATCCTTATTAGTAGCCACAGTTGATATGCTCTTCAGTAAAGTAGGCACAGTGAGTAACTCTCTTTATCACAGGTTCTGAACACCCTATCTGAGTTGTGCTTTGGTAAACAAAAGTTAGTGATTTCCAAGAACTACCGCTCCGAGAGGTACAATATATCCAATGTGCATGTATAACAGTCAGAGGATACCCAGAATCTCTAGGAGACAATTTAAAGAAAAACGAATAGTAACCTTTCAAACCATTAATATATATCATTTTCGCGAAAAATATTGATGTTTTTAAACCTTGATTAGAGGTAAAATGATTACACTGCTTACACTACCAACCAAACCAATTTTCCATGAAAGTGTCGAAATAGATAATTTAGGGGAAGTGTAAGTCCTGCATGCACAGATCTCGAAATAAGGAACTTGCCCACTGATGGTTAATATGTGTCATTATTTAATGCTATCGTTGAACTTTTCACTTTGAGGTGGAAGACCAGTTATTTTATTAGATTTAATATGATAGAGTAGATACAGGAAAGTATGAATTGTCTCAAGAAAAGTATCGTTTTTTTAGTCCTGTCCGTGTTGAAACTTGCGATTATCGAGTCGAGCCTGGTCACAATGAACAATAAAAAATGAAAAACAAAAACGCAAATAATTGAGCAATCTAGTCGCTATGAGGACGGCCTAGAAAGGAAGTTTTCATTCTGGCTATCGTGCGACCAATTAGGCCTTGTTCACTGCAGAGCAATTGGTTGAGACAACACTACGGCGTTATCAGTCTTCAATGTGCCTAGCGAGCGGCGATTCACAGTTTATAACATCAACCATTACCCAACACCACTACCATTAGTACAGGGGTGAGGGAGTTAAAGATGGGGTTGATTCTCCACTGAATGTTCCCCTCCTACAAGAGAGAGGGTCAGATGACCATCCCTTCATGCAGACTAGTTAGTGTAAAGAGTGAGAGAAACCTGATATATAAAACAAATTATAGAAGTTAATCTCATAAATAATGAAAATATTAACAATCATTAATTGTATTATATAGTCCCACCATTTTAATAAAGTAACCAAAGAAAATATAAAGTAATGTGACAGATAAAATGACCTAAGCTCGATTTCCGGTCAGGTGTAATACGTACTCACTGAAACTATCCCTGTCCGAGTACTGCCTAGCCGATATAAGACTTTCTGTTAGCTAATAATTATTGGAGCAATGGGGTTACATACTAACAACCAATGGTATTAATACAAAGTCGGCTTATGCAGAAGGTCTCTTCAAAAATTCAAACCTAAGTACTGCATCGTAGCTTATAAAAATTATTGCTCTATCAAAAACCACCTATGGTGCGATGATCTGCACGCACTTCACTTAGAACAAAAACTGATCTTACTAATATAACATACAACAGACAACACAAACATTAGTTAACAAACTTAATGGTATTGATAATCCATCTAAGACCGATGCCGTAGTATCATCATTTTATTGACGGACTCGACGGAACAAAACTAAGCCAATATTTATAAATAACACTTCAATTCCGGTAGCACATTATATACAGTACCTTGTGGTGACAGATAATCATCTAACCTTCTCTAAACACGTTAATACAGGAGCATTAATGACACTTAACACACTCTACTGAATGAACCATCTATTTTCTCAAACTAATAATCTACTAAGCCATACTACGACCTAAACTACTATACGCTTCGACTTTTCTGCAATAACTTTACTGCCTTTACCTAAATTACCTTAAAACTTAGAAAAATACAAAACCTAATCATATAAAATAACCGACAACCCCTTCCGAGACCCATTTAATGGAATTAAAAAAAACAACAAACTTAATGCTATTGCCTGATCCAATAACCAGCCTACCGCCCATGGTATGTGTCCAATCTCTTCTTTAGTGTTGATTTTCTGTCTCCAGCATTGACTTAAATTGTACACATCATACAATGTTTTCTTCATTCTTATTCGTATAAATTTTGCTTCAACTGTGCACAATTGATATGTGTATTAGCAACTACTACGGGAGAAAAAATACTTATTTTTTATTACCTACTATGTAATTACAAAAATAAAAATGATTTGAAATTGAATTTATTTTCTGCAAGATTTGAGAGAACTTACCATAAGCGATTTGATACTAATACTTGATAAGACTATCTCAAAAATGTACGGACTCTTGAGTGAAACATTTGATAAAATCAAGAACAGCCCTACCGATTAAAATTTGTTAAATCAATTAATAATTAAATGTTATTTAATAATAATTAACAAATGAAAAATAACGAAAATTTCTACAATACGTATAATAATGGAAAACTCTTCATAATCACCGTATACGTATTGATAACAAAATAGTTTACAATAAAAATTCTTCATTTTAATTTTAAAATATTTTTTTACTTTAAATTGATAAAGTTAATCGCTTGACCGATATACCTATTTTTCAGGCAGTAGGTGGTGAATAGGTGAAACTTCATTTCACCAAGCATTGGTAATGGTGATGCAACAATTCGCATCCCCGTAATATTAAAGATATGAATTCGAATGTTGATAATCAATTTTCAGAAGACTGAAATGAAATTCGACTTAACGCTAATCTACAAAATAACAAGAGCGATCCGATGGCACCTCAGTGAGAACTTAAAAAAAAAAGTTATCAAGCGTTTGGATATACTAACAATGGTCGCTTTATACATTTTTTAAGCATATTAATAAGCAAAATATTATGTACTTTATGAATCATAAATTATCAAGAAATAATTTCAATCATCATATGTCAGCTATAGCTGGTATTTCAGTCTTTCAGGTGGTTGATGTTTTACTCAACTTGTGTACATTATAGATTTGAATCGCAGGAAGTGATTATAATCTTTAATTGCAGTATATGCCATAAATGTTTATACTAGTTAATCCAGAGATGTTATCCTCACCATTTTGTTTTCTAGATTATAAGTTTTTTTTTTATAATCATGAACAAATTATAGTTTTTCAAATACATGTAAAAAAAATAAGGCCTTAAGTTAATAAACTATATAGTTATATACATACGGATGATCAATAATACCTCATTTTATTAGCTATTATATCTCAACTAACTGCAAACTGCTTTCCCAACTACTAAAAATAATAATAATAAATAGCTAAGATATTAGCAAAAACATAACTACTGTTATAAGTTCGAGCCACGTTAAATGCGTGATTTCTGCTGTTTTAAACTTTATTTTGTAATTACGATCTCTGATATATCCTTAACCAGTAAAAAAAACATAAATGTAAATCTTAATTATGTGAGTTGAAAAGGCTGAAATTTCTGGGATTATTATATTAATAATTATATTTCGAAGGTATTATCTAGCCAATTAACAACAATGAAACTCAGTGATAGATTATTAGGACTTATTTAAGTTCAACAATTTAAGTACGGAAAAAAGCATTAAAAGGTACGTGGTCGACGCCAACCAATACCAAACACTTGTAATATATAAAAAAAATAAGCAACCTTGATAAAAAAAAGCATTTTTTTTATTATTTAAAACCTAGTGGCTTTTAAATTTAAAGTGCACACAGAGACATTTAACTTTTAAAGGACCCGTCAAGGTCTTTGTAAGGTGATTCCCTTATATTTATGGTTGCAATACCATGCTATACACACTATTATTCCATAAATATGCTTCATCGACAAGAAAATAAAATACATTCTAAATATAGAATATAGAATTTAAAACGGCTAGAAACTTTAGCTTAGGAAAAGGTGGTGAAGATGATAACTGTTATCAAACCGGCTTGTGAGCACCGTCGTGGTCGTCTGTTTTGCAAACTATATTAACTTTTAGTTTTATCTTTTAGCTTGTTCATTCAATCAAAATGAAAAAATAAAAATATGTATTATATTTATGGCCAGTTATTGCGCCAAGTAATGAATGCCTAATGTATAAGTAAATAGACTGTACATAATTACATGAGCTAAATAATCTGTTATTTCCATGTTGAACTTAAAACAAACTGATGACAGGACTAACTCGTATAATCAAAATTAATTAAAAAACTAGATAAATGTGTTATGTACTTAATACATGGTGGACTTACGATTACGAAGGCCAGTCGCAGTAGTAACGTACACAGAAGAATACAACCGAACGAGGATACAGACACAATTTCACTAACACGCGTTCACTCTACTGGTGGCAAAGAGAATGACTTACGACAACTGCGTTCTGTTGCGGGGCAGCCGCAGTACTGATAGCTGGGGGCTGGCGGGTGCTAGGTTCGGTGAAGGGGGCGGAGATTGCCGAGCAAATCCGAGCAGCGGAATCGGACCTATATGCCGAGGGCGGCGGAGATTACCGAGGTCAGCCGAACAGTGGGTGGATTTGCGTTCGCGAGGGGTGACGGAAATGGCTAACGGCGTCCGAATGGCTAGGTGTCTGGAGATAAACAAGAATAATGGACAAAATGGATGCAACAAGCCGTGGTGCGAAAAGACATATTGACTTAAATCAGACGAGGCATCACCTTCATTGATCTGGATACACAGGAGCTCAGTTAATGGAGGTCTTCTTTTTAAGGATACTGTTGACAAATATATACAAAGCTGTAAAGTGATGGGAATGGGAGTTAATGATTCAGTAATGTACTGTGGCAATTAGGATATAGTAGACTCATTTTTAGGGAATAACAATTTTTGTTCGAGTTTAAATATTCTGAATTTAGTCGAGGCGTGCCTGATTGAGGCTCTGTCGTAGCTTGATGGATTGAAGCCACTTTGGAACAAGTCCTGGTTTATGCTTTGCTGCTCATAGAGTGTTTGACGAAACAAGACTGTATGAAGAGCTTGAGGAAAAGTGAAGAGGGGCCACACAAGTTTCCCCAACAAGCGATGGCTAACAACTGAAGACCTCTGGTAGGCTTACCAGCCGGGCGTGGGTATTTATCCATAATTCGTAGTGTTTACTCTGTGTAGCTCCTTCACAATACCTGTGTAGACAAGTGAATCAAACGATAACAAACTATAACCAAAACTAATAATTGTTTACCTTAGTGTTTAATTTATCTTGGAACATAAAATAGCTTCCTTTCTTCCATAAGAAATGAAATATACTTCTTGTTTTCAAACAAAATAAACAAATTAAACCATTTGTTAATCAAAAAAACAAAATAGTAATACACTTGGACGCAATAGCTCTATTGGAAAAAAAAAAAAAAGGCTGACATCTAAGATGAAGGCCTAGTTTGAACTTAGATTTAAATATTCCACTTGCTACAAAACACGAGGAGGGCATTCTTCAATGAGATGGATCGAAGAATCAGAGATAAAGGATTAGAGTTATTGCCTAAAGAGCAAGATTTGTTGATGAAACCTAATTTTTATCCCATATAATGTTATATGTTCAACCCCCGACATGGGAAATGTTGAGTAAAACTATAAGTAATGTTAGGAAACAGAGATTGTAAAAGTGAGACAGTGGCCGACGGTCGGCATGCCATAAACCCCTGTGTAGGAGAAGGGTGTCCCATCTGTTGTGGGGTGTCATTTAAAGGCTGGAGAATTTTACAATTTACAACTCCATTCTCCGCACGAAAGAAGAAGTAGATCTTCAACTAGCTTTCATAACTGATGTGATCATAGACGCAGCAAACACTGTGATCCCGAAGTTCACTCCCATGCCACCGTCTCTGCGACCACCTCCAGACCACATTCTTAAAATTATAGCCTTGCGCAATAATTGAAAGAATAGATGGTACAGCACGAGAGATCAGCAAGCCAAGGTCGTTGTGAATTCTCTCACAACGCAAATCCGGGGCTTGATGAAACTCTGGAAAACAGCGCAGTGGCATGAGAGACTTCGTAGCACTCACGAAGATCACAGAAAGTTTTGGAAGCTGTTGAAGACTACAAAAGGCAAGACAGCCACTGTCCGTCTTCACGAAGGCGACAATGTTCTGACTGCTGAGCAACAGGCAACAAAACTGGCCGACCATTACGCTAGGGATATTACGGCTAGGACGGGATACTATCACACACCTCCTCCGGTAGATGCTGAACAGAACCACATGTTTGTATCACCGAAGCAGCTCAAGGCGATTCTTCGCCTGTGTCAGGGAAACCGAGCACCAGGGCACGACGGGATACAAACAGTGCTGCTCAAACAAATGCCGAGGAGAGGGATAGTACAACTCGCAAACTTATACAACTCTTGTATAAGATTGCGGTACTTTTCTGACACATGGAAACAAGCCATTTTGTTTCCATTACTAAAGCCAGCCAAAAGTGGAGATCACCCAGCCGACTACCGCCCGATCAGTCTGCTACCACAGATGGGGAAAATCTTTGAGAAAATTCTTTTGAATTATCTCAATGATTACTGCTCGGAAAATGATATCATTCCGCCAGAGCAGACTGGATTCCAATCCAGTATGAGCGCAGAGCACCCCTTTCTGAAGGTGCAGTCAGAAGTTAGCCATAACATGAATAGAAACATAGCCACGGCTATGATTTCCATTGATTGCACCCAAGCATTCGACTCGGTGTCTCACGGGACACTGTGTCAAATGCTCTGTGACCGGGAATGCCCGGAACAACTGTATTCAATTCTGGCTAGCTTCCTGAAAAACAGATCGCTGCGGGTGCGGGTGGGTGATAGCTTCTCCAAAGCTGTGCCACTGACCTGTGGAGTACCCCAAGGCGCCGTCTTATCCCCTGTACTATTCAACGTATACACGTCTGAGATTGTCGGAGCCCGATACAAAAGTACCACAGTTAGTACTTTCGCAGATGACATAGCGATGTACAGTAGCAGCATGAGTGCCAAGGTAGCTAGACAGGCTGAAGCAGCCTGTAACCAGATCAGTGAGAGATTGGGGAGACTCAATATCTCTGTAAACGCGGGTAAGACTGACTGTGTAATTTTCTCTTTTCAAAAGGGAAAAAGCCCGCTCCCTACTAGTTACATAGTAGGAACGGAGGAAAATTCACCAGCCAACGACCTAGTATATCTGGGAATTAAAATGGACACCTCCATTTTAGTAACCATTTTGCGAAGAAGTTGAAGCATACACGCATGAAGTCTTACCGGCTTACGCACTTTTTTTTTGACTTCCCCCAATCTATCACTGCGTCTCAAGCTACTGATTTACAAGAGCATACTCAGGCCTACTCTGCTGTATGGTGCACCGCTATTTCGTTATCTGACGTATACGACAGCTAAGAAACTCCAACAATTCCAAAACGGCATACTGATGAAAGTGGTCAGAGGTACTTCATTCAAGCAGCGAAGAAACAGTGAGCTGCATGAGATATTTGAGCTGCCTACGGTGGATGAATTCATCCAGCGTAGACATATCAAATTTTTCGACTCATTACAATATTTGACAAACCCGGTGTTTAACACTATAACCCCCGCTCCGTTCCCCCATCGATGGCAGGACGCTGTCTTGGCTGGAACGCTTTAGTTTTAGGTTCTAGGTATAGTTTTTAGTTTGTAAGTTTTTTCTCCCATTTTTTAACTGAAGGTGAGCCCCATCAACTAGATTTGTATTCATGTTATTTTACCATTAACCACAACCTGTATTGTTGAGTAACACGAACTCCTTCAAATGCATCTGCGCATAGCAGAATGAGGAGAAATTTTCAAAGCTTCTTGTAATATTTTTCATTGTATAACTTCAAGGGGTTTAGAAAGAAAAAAAAAAAAAAAAAAATTTACAACTCTTAGGTGTCACGAAAGTAAGTGCCAGAAGGGATATGGGACTCAGCAGCCATGGTGGCCCGAGAATAGTTTGCGTTACTCATTCAGAAGAAGGTATGAAAAGACAAACACGAACACAAAGAGCCAAAGCTTCTGTTGAAGAGAGGGAGAGATACGATCGAATACGACAGGATATATATTTCGAGACTTCCTTAGCAGAGCTGATGTGGAGAGGACATCCTTAGCAGATGTGCTGTGCTGAAGTCTTGGTTTTGGGCTCACATCTTGACCTTGAAGCCATCGATGTGTTTCAGTCAGAGATAAGTTTTTTAGTTAGCTAGTAAGATTTCAGTAATCTTCATATCATTAAAGTCTATCAAAGTAAATATTATTTAAGTAAAGTATTTTTAAAACATTAGTAATAAAATATAGTTTACAAATTTCTATTTTATATAAATTAATCCCTTCCATTTTGATCACCACGTTAATCAATCGCGGTACATTACTTTGGGTTTAGATTCAATTGGGACCAATAGTAAGTGATTTGAATAGAGTAAGGTATAACTTTGTACAAGTTTACGCTAATACCATACGCGCAGGATTTTATAGAGGAATCAAATCTGTCAGTAGTTGAATAGTTAAATTGCATCCCTGAAATTTAAATATTCGCATTATTCAACTAGAGCATAACAACGTGGTATTTGTGGGTATGTTGGATATATGTATCCTTAGAAAAGATACATCCTTTATATATTGATTTACAGTTTTATGTATTCGGATTTATCACAGTTGGATATCAGATAGGTTAATGTATCGTTACGCCAGGAAGTATTCGTATATATTCATAGAAAAATCTCTCATTCACCGAACGTAGCAATAAACATTTTATTTCGTGGAGTAGTGCCATCAAGATGTATTGATCAAATATCTGCGCAGTTCGGATAGTTGAAGATTAGTGGACAGAGGTCCAGATGTCAGTGTTGCATGAATATTGAAACAAACCACATCTTTTCTGTTCCAAAAGTATCTATTATAGTTCCAATAAGGGTTGTCGGGTTGCCACTAAGGGAGTGCCTAATCACTCTAGCCCTGGTGACAAGTGCGGATTGTTGTAGTTTATAACATGGACCATGTTCCATGTCGGCGTTAATATTTGACTCCATTTTATGATAGGGATGTGTCCCGACAATACACTGTGTTCAGGAGAAGAGGTACAGAGGTTTCATAAAGAATAAGACCAGTTTTCAGAGTTCGGGCGGGAGACCGGCAGCGTAATAGGTACAAGTCGTCAGAGGGTCTGCTAGGTTGCTGAGTGACAGGGTGACAGGCTCAAGATGCTGCTGAGAGAGTAGACTAGTAGAAGACTGAGTGGACTTACTTCCAGGGCCCTGGGGCCCTGGCGTAAAGCAACCGAGTGATAGCGGCTGTAGAGATGAGGAGACTGGGAAAGAGTAGTCCTACAGGGCGAAACCCCCTGGTTTAAATATCAACTCCCATTCCTACCGGAAGGCGGAGCCTGGCTTGAAAGGGGCATGTTTATTATGTCACACCTGCACCGAGGTACGTGACCCCTCGTCCCCTAAAGGACTGTTTTATGACATGGCTTTTAGATTTTATGACCGCCGGAAGGTGACCCTAGGTCTACCGGGTCTGTTTTATGACGGGCAGGTGGCTTACCCTCTCAGGTTTATTGCTGACGACCATCGACCCTCTTGTGACTTGTTTTACGACTGCCGGCTCCTGCATGATTTATTGCTTAAAACTTTAAACATGATTTACATTAATTACAATATATTATATATGCACCAGAGTATAGGGTGATTTAACACTTATGTAGTTAGGTTCGCTACAAGGGTATTATTTCTAGTCCGTGTTTTAATGGAGAAGACACGGCATAAGAATATAAATGTGTGTACTGGATAATAAAGTGGCATATGGAAATACCAGTAATTATTTTTTTCCATTATCCACCTAAATTCTGGTAGATTATTCTAATGACACTATTTGTTACGTAAATGATAACTAAAGAGAAATACAACTAATGTGTACAAATTTTAATTGAGATCTTAAGAAACTATAATTAGATGATATTATTAGACTAAGTTATGAGGTCACACTAAAAATAATATTAATTAAGCAGAGCAAAAAACAAGATTTCTTTAAAAAAAAAAATTATTTATTTGTAAATTAACTCAGTCTTTTTAATCACAGTTCATGTTTTTCGTATATCACAGTTTTACATTCTTAATTTATCACAAACATGTTACTAAATACTTATATACATGTTTTGTATCACAGTTTAAACAAATAAAATATTTAAGTATAAAATGATATTTTCTGAATTGCAGTTTCTAGATTAAAAACATCAGGATAATGCTTTGGACACATAAGCTCAAGAAATTTTCAATGAAGCTTGAAAAAAATTATATTTCGTTCATCAGGGCTTCAATCTCAAGTACCAAAACATAAAATTACAGTGTTGGTTTGGTCATTTTATTTGTTGATCTTGAGATTGAAGTGCAAATGAACAAAACATAATTTTTCGAAAGCTTGATTGCAAATTTCTTGAGTTTTTATGTCCTTGGCCTCATTCTGAAATTTGTAATGAAATATTAACATACAAAATAAAATTCTAACAACAAAACTAACTACGTATTAAAAACTAATCACAAGTTTTTTAATTCTACACTTAAGTCTTTACTACATAAATGCTTCTCTTCTGACCCTAAGTCATTTTTCTTTAGTAAAGTGTTTTTTTGGTATACCCATTTTTATGCCAAAAAAGGATAAATTTAAACATCAATGCATTTTGAAATAATAACAAAAGTTTGTGAGAGGAGAATAAGCGTCATTTCCATAACCAAAATTGTCATTACAATCACAAAATCAATTGCACTAAGGACAAAATTTTGGCTACGGAGTTGACGTTTTCGTTTTAATTTTGAGGTAGTACTGTCAAAAACGAACTGTGAAGAACGAAAAAAAAAAGCGCAAGCAACTCTAAGGATCTTGTCTTGTAGTGCTTGAGGCAAGAGTTTCAAGGAAATTTCAAATTTTATATTCAGACACTCGTCCAATTTTAATGATAACATCAAGTGTACTAACCTCAAAATTGTCCTTCCTACTTTGGGGATACAGCCACACTAAACAGAATAGCACTGGATAAGATTTCAACATATTCAGCAGTGTTGCCTTTTTAAAAGTAAACTTAGAGCACACAGAAATTTCCTCATGGATCATGGGATGACAAATTTTTGTTTAGCTTATGGTAATGACTTAAAAACATATGACTACTTTTTTTCAACTTTTGATAAACTGAATTAGCATTTGTGGCTCCAGATGATTATGGCACTAGAAAAATTATATACTTTTTTTAAATACAAACATTTTTTAAAGAATAAAATACATCATATGTTCATAGTATGTATTTAAAAATTGCTTACCTTACACTGAGATAGGTTATGTTAATTCTGAATTTCTACATATTTGTTAACTTAAGTACATTGTTGTAAATATGCTTAGTAACATTTCATTGATAGAATTTAAATAATTTAAAAGTAGGCTTCAAGGCCCATTCATTGGACAAAAACTCACTGGGACCACGAACTAGCACTCATTCTTCCAATCACCCTAATGCCATTTTACGGCATTCCATTAATTTTTTATCTTTATTTCTGTGAAATTGACCTAATGTTGCTTAGACTATCTTAGAATAACTGGGTTCATATTCCAAATAGGTTTCTCTAAAAGAGAGAAATCAAATTTGGTTACAAGTTAGGCATATTCAGGAAAAGTAAGATAGCTCTGAGCAGAGCGAGAAGAGTGAAAACTATTATTAATATTTATTTATATCTTCAAATACATTAAATCAAAGAATTTAAAGGCTATAGGAGTCCAAATTTTTTCATCTAAACCTAGAAGTTAAATAAAATCATGCAGTCATGAAATGTAACTTTTTACTTAAATACGTCTATAACAATGAAATACCACTAAAACACTCTATATCTCATAGAGAACAAAATCGTAATCATGATTTCCATGAATTCCAAGATGGCCAAGGGCCTAAAGTTTTAGTTTCAGTGCCCAAAAAGACCCGGCTACATCCGGTCATGATTTCTATGTACTTAAAGATCCAGATAAACATCAGTAAAACAATTGTTAAGTTTCTTTCCTTCCTCTAAAAGACTCTGTTCCGTAAATTAAGATTCATTCCACCTCGGTGATGTTGTTAGATCCGGTCATAACTAGCATTTGATCCAGGACTGCAACATAAACCAGAGACCATTTTTTCAATTTCGGGACCTCTAGAAAAAATAGGCAACAAATTTTTTTGTTCTTAGCCGAGAATAGAAAAGTGATTTAAATACAAATAGTAGATAACTATTTGAATATATTTCAAGAACACTAATCTTCTAAATCCCTAAGTTAAAATACTTTTTAGTATTTAAATACTGTTGTCTGATAGTACAGTTTCAGTTTTACATACAATTTACATTTTTGAAAACCGCACAGAATAGATAATTTATCTATGACCTTGCTGATACGATGTGTCCTGCCTATGCAACCGAAGCTTTCTAGGAATATAAAATATAATAGCTTCCATTAAAAGGACCTAGATAGAGTTTAGTATGAATTATTCATGTTTGATCGTGCTGGATAACAACAATATTCACTATGTAAATGCAAGTAATTATTAATAACACCTATCGATTTAATGTAAAATTGTATTCATTGTTCACAATATCAGCCACCCCTAGGTTGTAATACGATACTCTGATTAGCTGTATCTTGTAGGCAGTCTCATCATACCCGAGGGGTACACCCAAGCCAGAACAGGATGGTTTTTAATAATCTTGTAACCTATCAGCATTCTCCATAAAGTTTCATTTCAAGCAGCCAGTG
Organism: Acanthosoma haemorrhoidale; assembly: GCA_930367205.1. Classification (NCBI taxonomy): domain Eukaryota; kingdom Metazoa; phylum Arthropoda; class Insecta; order Hemiptera; family Acanthosomatidae; genus Acanthosoma; species Acanthosoma haemorrhoidale. The sequence goes on from OV884011.1 coordinate 82,996,062, forward strand.
TATCACATACCTAGAAAAAAAAAAGGTTGTGTGTAAAGTTATCTTGCACTATTACTAAAATTGTTCTATATTGATAAATCAATTTCAATTAATATATTTCTATCTAATTTATGAAAAAACAACCGAGCCTTGAGTGAAGACTAAAAAAAATATTCCGACTGAACTCAATGGAAAAAAACTCAATACTTCTTAAAAGCCGTTGTGTACACAGATTTAAAGAATCGAGTGGATATCTCGATATGAATGCAATTTTCTTATTCTTTATTGTGCAATAATTACAATCTGCCTTTTATAAGGCAATAATAATACAGATAAATGATAACTCGCTCATTCATACAGTAGGACATGATTGGAGAAACTGGCCATTGCCAGGACTCCCACCGTCACGCGATTATAGGAGGTCACGAGGCCACTGCCGTTTCAGTCTCCGAGGAGGATTATAGGGATGAATGGCGCAGTGCATAGACTGTGCTAGGGGATTAGGGTGTTTGGAAAGGCTACTGTGGAATTTCATAAACTTGGAAGGGATGAGTTCTAGAATGTAGGGTATATTAAGGACGTTATGAAGGGTTTTGTTGCTGACATAATAAGGGGCATTTACTATTGTTCTTAGGACTTTGGATTGAAAGGATTGGATGTTCGACTTTTTTGCTGTCCCCCATAGCTCTATTCCGTATGTCCAGATTGGTTTAAGTATAACTTTGTAGATTAGTAGTTTATTTTCTATTGAAAGATGGGATGTCCTTTGAAGTAGTCTGCACAGTTGTCCAAAGCGTCTGTTTAGTTCTTGTCTTTTTAGTCTCGTATGTGGGTTCCAGGTCAGTCGTTTGTCGATATGGAAGCCTAAGTACCGTACTGTCTCGGTTACAGGGAGAGGAATAGAATTAAAATAAACTAGTGGACGAGTCTTGCAACAAAGGGTGGAGGTAATGTGGGAGAATTTTGCTTCATTAACTTTGATCCGCCATTGATTGCACCAATACTCGATCTCGTCAAGGTGTTTTTGAAGGTTATGAGATGCTATGTCGGGGTCTGGGTGGGATGACAAGACTGCAGTGTCATCTGCAAATGTGGCCAAGAAGGTATTGGAAGTAGAGGGGACATCAGCCGTGTATAGGTTATAGAGGATGGGGCCTAGGACACTGCCCTGTGAAACTCCTGCATTTATGGGATAGTAGTTAGAATATTCTAAACCACAGCGGACTTGGAAGAAGCGGTTTGAAAGGTAGGACTGTAGGATTAGGAAAAGGGTCTGTGGTAAATGTATTTTGAGCTTTTAGAGCAAACCTACGTGCCAAACCCTGTCAAAAGCATGAGCTATATCGAGAAAGGCAGCAGTGCAATACTTTTTGGTTTCAAGGGCCGAGGAGATATGATCAACAACGCGAAGGCCTTGTTGAACAGTGGAATGTCGTTGGCGGAAACCAAACTGGTCTGTGGGAAAAAGGTTTTTGGATTCAACAATTGGAAGTAGACGTTTTAGTAGGAGTTTCTCAAATATTTTTGAGAGGATAGGGAGTAGGCTAATTGAACAGTAAGATGAGGCGTCATTGGGTGGTTTACCGGGTTTGGCGAATAGGAAAATAATGGAATGTTTCCAGAGGAGAGGAAAGTGCGTCGTTCGGATAATGCAATTATATATATAGGTTAGGAAGATTATGGCTTTAGGAGGAAGTTCTTTGAGAATTTGAGGAGTTAGGAGATCATATCCAGAGGATTTTCGGTAAGGTAAGTTTTTCAGAATGTATTTCACCTCAGAGGGAGGGGTTAACGGTTTTTGGTGGTAGTGAGAGAGGGATAGGTGAAGTGAGGAAATCTTCCACAGTTGTGCTGTGAGTATGGCTTTGATGAGAAAGGTGAGGTGTGAAAGTAAGGGTAAGATGCAGAGCAAATTCCTCCGACCTATCCCCATCCGAAGCCGCCCAGGACCCATCATCACGACGGAGTGCATGTGAAACAGGTTGATACTTTAGGACGATGCCTCCCAAGCCGACCCCTGGATCAGAGTAGTGAAGGAATGCACTGCATCATCTAGGTCTTGGGATGTTTTCAGAGGTACTTTGAGGTCTACTTTGAGCCTGTAAGAATCTGGTGGAAGTGGTCCCAGTCAACTGGGCCCCTAATAAATGAAGGAGGAGGCAGTTTGTGAATTGGATTTAGGGAAATGGTTAATAATAAGGGGCTATGGTCGGAGGAGAGGTCATCGAGGCGCTTGAGTGAATAGTTTAGTGTTCCTAAACTATTGTAGAAGAAAAAGTCCCTTTGGGAGATCTGGATTTCGTTTTGGATCTGATGGCCAATAGGTGGCTGTGTCAAGAGAGATAGTGGAGCAATGTCTCCATGTGAGTGCAGACAGCAAAGCACGTCCTCGTGTATTTTGGATCTTGAGCCCCAGTGTTGGTGCTTTGCGTTAAAGTCCCCACCTACAAGGAAACGATGCCCGATGGAGTCTAGAAAGGAGATGAATTGGGAATCGGGAATGGATTTATTGGGAGGGCAGTACACTGGTGCTAGAGTAAGGGGAAAAGTGAGGGTGGTGATTGACACTGCAGAGGATTGAAGGAAATCATGTGATACCAAAGGAACTATGCGGTGGGATATGGAGTTATGGACAATGACAGCGGTACCTGCATGAGCTGTTCCATCTCGGTGATCAGTTCGATAAGTCTGGTACTGTCAAACGGTAAATGGTCGTTTACTTGTAAGTCTTGTTTCAGTAATAAGAGCTACATCGATGTTTTTGTCATGGAGTAGTGCTGTCAGTTCGTTAGTGTGGGTGCAAACACCATTCGCATTCCAAAGGAGAATGGATAAGGAGTCGGAAGGATCCACTTATGGATTTTGTTTAACGGGGATAAGGTAGGAGACAAGATTTGTAAGAAGGGAAATGAGAGGGGTAATTAGGGTTCTGAACTCTGTAAGGAATGAGGTTAAAAGGCAGGTGAGATCTGAAGAGCTTGAAGGTGGCGGGATATGCGAGATGTGTGGTTGAGGATGGGATTGAGTTTGCTGGTGGCTGGGATGAACGGAATGCTGGGGAAGAAGAACTTGCGGAGGAGGAGTGGGCAATGCCTGTGACTGCTCTCTGTTCCGAACTGCGTCAGCAAAAGAGACTGAAGGCCTCAAACTTCTGGTGGGGGCGCTTCTTGGGCTACCTGTGGCTGGCGTTTCTTCTTCTGGATGACGACGTTGTTCACTTCTGGACTTTAGAATTCTATAAACCTCACAGCCTTTATAGTTTGCCGGGTGGCCTTACTGACAGAGCATGCATACAACAGGTAATTTTAGGGGCTTCTTGCACAATTCACTTTTGTGCTGCCCCCTGCACTTTACACACCTGGGAGGGTGGTAGCAGTATGATTTTGTGTGCCCATATGCCTGGCAATTATGGCATTGGACGATGTCTCGTTTCGGGTAAGGCTTTTCGACCTGTACTCTTGTGTAGTATAAGTGGGTAAGCTCGTAGATTTTCTCCACTCCAGCTGTTCGCTCTACATCAGCAAAGAATAAGGGCATTGGGGTGTTGATACTTGTATCATTTTCTTGTCTTTTCTCACGGAGGACATTCGTAATTTGGCGAACCTTGTATCCTAAACTTATCAGCTCCTTTTCTATCTCGTCCGCTGGTGTTGTGGGATGCAGGTTTCTAATCGATATGAATAGAGTAAAATAATAAAAATACATGAAGTGAATTGGTTTATGGGAACATTTAGTGGGATGCTTTTGGTCTCCTCTTCCACTCATTTCAATTCAAAATGATTATCAATAATTAAACTAATCAATCAAAAGTGGTGAATAATCCGGCACGTATCAATTTGTAAAATCATTATCATAGAAAAATCCAAGAAACTAAGACCACGGGTTCACTTGCTGAGGGGATTCATGAAGTCTGACATTAAGGAAACAATGACTGGAGTGTGTGGGTAAGAATCATGTTTTCTTCTCATCTATACTATTCCATATATATTCCATATATCAGGTTACTTTAAAACGGTCTATGTTCAACTTAAAGTGTAAAGCTTCATGTTTTTCTTTTGTTATACAATGTCAACCATTATCTGATTTTGACATCATATGAACGAATAACGGATGGGTCCTATTTTTATTCATCATAGGATAATTCAACATACTTCTACTGTTTTTATCGCCAAATGTTTTCCTCCGGACGGATAGACGTACAGCTTGGAAGGATATCCACTAGTCATCACCTGTCGTTGACCCCGTCATATGCAGGTGACTGCTGGAATAGGCCGGCACTGCAGCTTCAGCAGATTAGAGCTGCTGCACACACAATCTCTACAATGCACAGTTCTTTAGCTGTATATCCAACAGCTAGCTTTAAACTGCTTTCTTGGCGGAGAATAAGCGGTTAAGTAAATTGTGTTCACTGTAAACTTCACATTTCATGACTGAAGGCCTTTTGACAAAATACCAGCTTTATATGTTTATTTAATATTTCTTTAAAAATCGTATTTTACTATAGTGAATAGCCTCTGTTAGGATACAGTGTTAGGATAGCCTCTGTTAGGATACAAGAAAATAAATTTATTACCAGGATTTATCATGATTTTTCAAAAAGTTGGTGAGTCATGCTTTTATCTTCACATTGCCTGACTTTTGACCAAAAACCAGATATATGTATATTCATTTTAAGTTCGTAATTTATTATAACGAATGCCTTCTGTTTATATAGGATTCAGGAAGAAAGATATATTTAGACAGAATTAATTATTACTTTTCAAAAGCTTGGTAAATCGCCCTGTAAACTTCACATTTCATGACAGCTCAAAATCCTTTAGACCAAACACCAGATATATATATGTTTATGTAATAGTTATTTAACAGTATTTATCACGATTTTTCAAAAGTTTGGTAAATCGACCTGTAAACATTACATTTCATGACTTAAGTCCTTTTGACCACCAGTGATAGATACATTGGGCCTACTAGATTATTAGCTGATCGCGTTATTTTAATTCCCTAATTACTCTCCAGATAAAGTTGTGAATTACAGATGTAGTCCTGTAATGTAGTTTCCAACAGCTAGATGATTCCCCTATTTAACATATTTAAGGAATTAGTATAGTATTAAGTATTCGATTGTTCAACATACGCTAAAATTAGGCAAACAAACTGACAGAGTGACTGGCAGATAAAATACGATTGCCTTGTTTATGTATGAAAGTGCTATCTGTCTCAAGAATTGGTTATTATTCCGGATGGAAAGCGTCAACAATGTAGTGCCGTTTATCTTCACTAACACTAACCCGCAACAGGATACAGTCCTGCGGTATTTTGCAGTGATACGTATGGACGGCGTACAGTGGACAAAAACACACTTTTTTCTTAACCTTTTTTTTACATCAGATGTAATAACCAGATTTATTGTGAATTGAGCAAGTATTGTCAAGATATCATGAAGTATGGTTGGTATAATTTGCAGGAATATCAGATGTAAAAGTTTAATTCTGGTTAATGGTGGTTGTGTTTAGTACGATTTCATAAAATTAAATCCCGATTTCTTTTAATAATCGATGAAATGAAACTTTTTGGACAATGTAGATAGGTTACAAGAGTATTAAAAACCATCCTGCTCTGGCTTGCGTGCATCCCTCAGGTATGATGGGACAGCCTACAAGATACAGCTAATCAGAGTACCGTATTACAACCTAGCGGTGGCTGAAATTGTGAACAGTGAATACAATTTTCTATTAAATCAATAGGCGTTATTAGGTGAACCAGAAATTGAAGGCACTCATCTTAAAAGTAATAAAAGATCTTCAGAAAAGTTATTAACAAAGTTTTTTATGGAAAGTCTTAAAAGCTTTAGTTTCAAACTTTTTTGTAACTTCTAAAGTTGCTGACTAAAATTCATTCACTAAGCAAACAATATAACTTGATTAATATCAAAGATATAAATTAGTTATTATAGCAATATAGGATAATAGTAAATCAAGATAATTCAGAAAAAATTTTTAAACAAAACGATTGATTTTATTGCCATTTTCCTAGAAAATGGCGTCACAATTGTTAATGAAAAAGTCCAGAGAATCAAAATAGATATAGTTAGTGCTCCTAATTATTAGTTCTAGTTATTTAGTAATAACAACTGAAATTATTGAAGCAATATTTATTTTTTAATTATATGATTCTGGACCAATAAACAATTCTCTCAAGCTGGACCACTTCAGATTGAAGAGCATAACATGCAGGTAGAGGTTATATCTCTTTATAATATTATTGGCATTTAAAAAAAAAAATTGCCTTCACTTTATGTGATAAAAATGAGTTTATTTGATAAATTAGCATACTAAACCATTATCATAATATGTCGTATTACCTAAATGCAAACCTAGAAATCATTTTCCTTTCTGCCGTAGGTCGTGGTATATTATAAGATTACCACGAGTGTTTGATACCCTTTAGGCATCGATATTTCGGTTTTGCGGCGCGTAAAGGTTTTTGTGTCACTCTACTGTTTTTCGTGCTTCTAAGAAATCAGGAAATAGTGCGTTTGTGATATAAGTAAGAAGTTGCAACAGTCGATAAACATCAATCGATACATTTTACTTATGTCAAAAGCTTCAAAGCGTAAGTATTACTTCAAATCTTCCTCTGAAAGCTTTAAGCCTTATTTTACCGATTTAAAAACTTTTCGATGGTAAGGAATTATTGGGCTCAAACGATCTCCCTGATTCCTGCTTCCTTCTCCTTAGAGGGGAGAAGAGACAAGCTCGCAGATGAATCTGAGGGATTCATTGCCTGAGCGTATGAATATGCACATCTTATGTAGGTGTACTGTAAACAGTGCGTGTATTAGAGAGTAGATGTAAAACTGTCTATACGAATGAGACCATTAAGTACACATAGATCACCATTTTGTCTCTAATTGAGATTCACTAATCTGAAAATAAAGGAAGAAGGAAATACAACACAAATAAACATCATTGAATACATATCAATTTATAACACATTTCAATGGTATACATTTTAAAAACTCCGTTGTGGCAGACGAGTACGGACTCTAATACTGGCATTATTAGCCGGTGCTCCCCTGGCAAATTATTGGATTTGTAAGTTGTAAATGTATTCTTTCTCTCAACACAAGGGATATTTTTAAGTATAGCTAAAGTTACAACTTATTATTTTTATTAGTCATATGCAAGTATAACAAAGGTAAAAAAAGTCTATCAACTGTACTTACCAGGATATTGCTTTCAAAGGTTTTGTTTATAGTCTGCCACACGTTTTCCTAAATATTTAAATGTTTGAAGTCAAGCGTGAAATTATGTCGGTCAATCATTCCGTGAAACTATTAGGAAGTCATAATCGGCTGTCGTATATTTGTAACAAGGTGATGATGACGTAACAACTTTATTATGATAAAATTACAATCTGCCTCATAGGGAAATTGTAATTGTAATAAATGATCATACCATATTTACAATTTTCATTCACTCACTCTTTTGTACAGTATTTACAAACAGCCCAGAGACCTACCAAATCCACATGGTCGTCGCCTCCGTCGGCCGCGTCACCGGATACGAGCCAGTGAAGGCTGACCAAGAGCGCGAGAGCCACAGACGATCAGGACATGATTGGAGAAACTGGCCACTGCCAGGACTCCCATTTTCACGTATTTATAGCAAGTCACAAGGCCATTGCCGTTTTACTCTCCAAGGACTGTGCTAGGAAATTCTATTGTTCCCAGAATTTTTGATTAAAAAGATTGGATGCTCTTGATGTTCGACTTGTTTGCTGTCCCCCATAGCTCTATCCCGTATTTCCAGATTGGCTTAAGTATAACTTTGTAGATTTGTAATTTATTTTATTTTGATGTCCTTTTGAAATAATCTGAAAACTTTTCCAAGGTGCCTGTTTAGTACTTATCTTTTTGGCCTCATGAGTGTGTTCCATGTCAGCCTTTTGTCGAAATGGAAGCTTAAATACCGTACCGTCTCGGATACAGGAAGAGGAATGGAATTTAAAAAAACCAGTGGACAAGTTTTTCGGCAAAGGGTGAAGGTAATGTGGGAACATTTTGCTTCATTAACCTCGATCTGCTATTGGTCGCACCAATACTCGATCTCATCAAGTTATTTTTGAATGTTATGGGATGCTATATCGGGGTCTAGATGGGATGACAGGACTGCAGTGTCATCTGCAAGTGTTGCCAAGAAGGTATTGGGGGTTGAGGGGACATCAGCGGGTATATGGATTATAGAGGATGGGACCCAAGACGCTGCCGGAACTCCTGATTTTATGGGATAGTAGTTAGAATATTCAAAACCACAGCGGGCTTGGAAGAAGCGGTTTGAAAGGTAGGACTGTAGGATTGGGAAAAGGGTCTGTGGTAAATATCTTTTGAGCTTGTAAAGCAAACATGTGTGCCAAACCCTGTCAAAAACTTGAGCTATTTGTAACAGATATAAGAGTTTAATATTATTTTGGGTTTTGTTGTACAATTAGATGAATCGGCGTCAGTTGTATCTTATTCCTTGTCTAGTTAATAACTGCACATCACGTCAGGAACTCACGAGGTCCACAGCTGCCGTGTAGTTATTTTCTAGGAGTTTGTTGTTGTATTTCAAGTTATTTTTATGTTTTATTGTGTTTTAGGGCATTGAACATTCAGGTCACCCATGATTTTATTTTGACTGAGTTGAGGAGGTCACTCATTTAGACGTGATACAGCACACAGTGAGAACTGAGCCCAGAAACCACATTGATCACCCGCAGTCCAACATAATTGCCATTAATCAATTAATCACTTGATTTAGTGTATGAATGATCTCAACGGTCTGTTTAAAAATACGTAATTTCCATTGCATTAGCAACGTTAACAAAACCAGTGATTTATTTAAATCCATGATGTTTAGCATTGTAGTTCCATTTGATGACCTCCTGAAAATGGATGGTGCTAAAAATAGCAACCCCAAATAACAACCCCCTCCCCCTTAAAAATTAACCTGAACCCATTACAGGTTTGGTATAGCATATCAAAGATCTTGTCATCCTGATTAATTTGCGTTTTTTTTTCGTATTTATGCAATATGATGCAAATTATAATGTTGAATACTAATTTAAATTTTCGTGACCTGCCATAAATACGTGACAGTGGGAGTCCTGGCAATAGCCATTTTCTCCAATCATGTCCTGAGCATGTTTGACTCTCGCGCTCTTGATCAGCCTCCACTGGCTCGCTCCGATGACGCGACTGATGGCGGAGGGGGTGACAAGGTCCTAAGGCTGTTTGTAAATACTATATGAATGAGCGCGTGAATGAAGAATTGTAAATATGGTATGAATGAGAACATTGAACAAAATTACTCATTTACCAATAAGGCAGATCGTAATTTTATCAAGATAAAGATTTGATTCGTAATACCAATTTATCGTGAATAACAGATTTATTTTATTGAATTATATTTATGTCGTCAGTTTACTTACATATAAGTGCTTTTTACAACAATAGTAAAACAACTTCCATTAGTCACCAATAGTGGATTTGCCAAGAGTTTCACCTCCTGTTGTTGTCTATGTTCAAAAGTTCAGAAATTTCATATGGTCGGAATAGTGTTTTGACTTCATCAACTGTGAAGAGATTAATTGAAAATTTTAGGGAGTCTAGATCAGTTAGAGACATTAAACACGCTGGTCGTCCAAAAACAAGCCGTTCAAATGTCAATATCGAAGCAGTGCGTGAGAGTGTTGTTGAAAATCCAGGAACATCAATTCGGCGTCGTAGACCGTGCCGAAATTGGATGATATTGATGTGACCAGTATGTGGTTTCAACAAGATGGTGCCACATACCATACAGCCCATGAAACAATTCAAATACTGCATGAGACATTTCCAGGTCGTATGCTCTCTCGTTTCGGTGATCAGGATTGGCCCCCTAGATAGTGCGATTTAACACCTTTAGATTTCTTTTTATGGGGTTATTTTAAGTCAAAAGTGTATGTCAACAAGCCCACATCCACCTGTGCATTAAAATAGGAAATTCAACGCTTCATCAACCAAAATTCAACCACATTTATGCCAAATGATCATGGAAAATTTCGACAAAAGAGTGCGTATGTGCCAGCAAAGTCATGGAGGCCATTTGCCCGATGTGTTATTCCATAAATAACCCTATCCTATTTACTTTATAATTCAATAAAAAAATAACAACAAAAATACTAAAACTGTTTTCTATTTAAATCAAATCTTGCGTTAATTCTGGGACAACCTATACAACATAACAATATTTCATTCTATGAAAATTAGTAAAACCTCATACGTTTCAAATAAAATTTTCCCCAAGGCATAGCTAACAGATCTATAAATAGTACAAATATTTACATTGGTTATGAATAAAAAAAAAATATTTTTAAAAATAACATTTTCATGTAGTTAGAAATAACATTTTTTTTTCACTTTTAACAAATAATTATCGACTAGGAAAGGGAGTAGAAAATAGAATTAATATATCCAGCCAATTAATTACAAATAACTGAAATGAAAAATCAATCTAAAATAAGATAAATACTCGGGCTTAAACATTGTCTTTTGGGTATCATACTGTATGCAGTAGTTGAGGAATAAGTTTTACAATATGAAATCAAACTATGGAACAGTAACAGTTAGGCATTATAAAATTAATCTACTTACATCAGTGCCAGATGATCTAGCATATTCTCCTAATTGTGGTAATCATTAGTGGATAAGATGTTTAGGAAGTGAGAAACTAAAATAGTATTAACTACACTCTAATAACACACTAAAGTCTAACTAGCACCATGCTTATCCGTTATGTACGCTGATATGAAAAGCTCTGCCGTTGCCTTGGGGGGGGGGACTGCTATTTACACGCAACATATCCTCACCATAATCAAAGCGACGTTCCCAAACGGTTTAAGGGGTAACTCCTTAGTATTATACCTGACCAGGTCGTAAACATTGTTTAGAGATGATTTCGATCGAAAACTCACTCCCTTGAGAGTCAAGCTATTTCTAATAAATAAATTTTATTTGATCTGAAAATATTATTACACATATATTGTAATGTTGTGGCCTAAACACCGAGTGATAACTTAAGTTAAGTCGTTTCCTCCAGTGAAAATTAAGACAAAGTGCCCTGAATTAAGTCTTTGCAGCTGCTTAGTGACTTATTATCCTACCAAAACAAAAAAAAATGAATAGACATTGGAGTATACTATATTTTTACCTATAAATGTAGTTCCGCCCGGTGGTAGGTAGGCTCAATACACCAGCCTCAGTTGAAGAAAGATAAGTGTACGTGAAAACTTACTTCCTGAGTTTGTCAAGTGTTGTGTGTAGTCGGAAGTGAGTACCACGATGTAGCGCATGAACTATACAGACGGGATATTACGGACCGTCCGGAAAGGAGTGAGAAAGTCACGTCAGACAAGAGAAATAGCCCGGGTGACATAGACAACAACAAGAGGTGAAACTCTTGGCAAATCCACTATTGGTGACCAATGGAAGTTGTTTTACTATTGTTGTAAAAAGCACTTATATGTAAGTAAACTGACGACATAAATGTAATTCAATAAAATAAATCTGTTATTCACGATAAATTGATATTACGAATCTAATCTTTATCTTGATAAAATTACAATCTGCCTTATTGGGCAATAAGTAATTGTGTTCAATGTTCTCATTCATACCATATTTACAATTCTTCATTCACTCGCTCATTCATATAGTATTTACAAACAGCCTTAGGACCTCCCAAATCGGCATGATTGTCACCCCCTCCGCCATCAGCCGCGTCATCTGAGCGAGCCAGTGGAGGCTGATCACGAGCGCGAGAGTCAAACATGCTCAGGACATGATTGGAGAAAATGGCTGTTGCCAAGACTCCCACTGTCACGTATTTATGGCAGGTCACGAAAATTTAAATTAGTATTCAACATTATAATTTGCATCATATTGCATAAATACGAAAAAAACTCATATTAATCAGGATGAAAAATACCAATAATTTTTAGCGTCTTTATGAAGATCTGATTTGTGTTTAGTTTTTAGCAAGAAAGGTATTAATGAATGAATATATCATCATTTGTGTGTCCAGCTCCTTTTTCGGGGCTGTTTTTGTCGGGTAGAACAATGATTTTTTTCCTGCTTCTTAGGCCTCCTCTGGGTAACATGGATGCAGAAACTATAATACGCTCATGCCACAAAATCTTGTGCACAGTGTTCGGTATAAAGCACCACTTATGGAGCTCCACGTACTAACTTGCAGTTTCTTGACAGTAACTTTCAAAATTCTATGGATATTTTGGATCTCCGCCGTTAATAGTGTCCAGGATTATTCTTAGTCAGTGAATTATATCTTTGTTCACACCAATAATTTCAGAAGTGATAGTGGGATCCTTGAAAAATCTGCTTGATGTGTTTCCATCATTGTTGGTGCCCATCCCTTGATTCACCATATCGATGTTGACCGCCGAAATTCATTTGAATTTCTCTTGAATCTCTTTCTTCGCATTTTCTTCCACTCTGTGCAGTGGTCATAAGCCAAGTTTAATTGCTTCTTCGTGAATGGGTTTACTTTCTAAAAGTTATAAGTCATTCATTTCTGTGGGCTTAGCTTTGTAGATAGGACAAACTGCCATGGACACAGCGTCCTGTGTTCTTTAACAAACGTAAATCGAATCAGCGTATAGAATCGTGTATAAGATGATCTTGAATTTTCCCAAATAAGCGAATTGTTACTTCACATCGTTCACCCCATCATTTTTATAATTCTGATTATATCCGTTGTGTCCTGAGGAGCCATCACGCCACATTTGATTATGAATACGAACTAATAGCCGATGCAGTTTAAATCACTTTCGGGTGTCGTGTGGAAAATCCGGTCAGTAGTATGGTCAAGCAACGCTTTCAACCTCACCGTGGCCAAAATTTTATATATACATAAATATTAGCTGAGTAGCACAGCTTTTTTTGTTCCCATTTTTTGTCATACGTGTGTAATATATCGCTCTCTAATATCCTAATTGTCCAAGTACGGTGTAATTATGTTTTGACAATTAGACTTCAATTAAAAGAGCCAATGCTCTTCCGGGAGAATATGAAACATTTTGGACTAAGGTATTTTTTTCGCCCCAGCAATTAAGGGTTCTTCTGACACACTATCAAGAATTTGTTTAATTTTATGGAGTTTGGTCCGCTCTGAGCATTCCTCAAGCTTACAAATGCTTGAATACATTTGTATTTCCTCTAGATAGATAGACTGCAGATAATTAAGTTTAATCGTCGCAATGTATTTTTCAACGTCTTAATTGGTGTCTAAGACTATTTGCATTTAATCAAGGTGAGAGCAGTTAAAATATCCCATTGTGTCCTTCCGTAAGAAGCATCAACAAGAGACTGACGTAATAGATTAAATGATATTAGATATTAAATATATATTTATGTGTAGATCCGAATTTGACCTTTGTTAGATTACGTGTGTACGATTATAAAAATTTATCTTACACATTGTTTTACCTTACCTTACAATCCTGAAAACCCGGAATTTTATTCGTGTCCAAGCTTTTGAAATATATTAGTTAACTATCCCTTACATCAAAACCATTTTCTATACTTGAAAATCGGGGTGTTTTCCGATCACTGTGCGACACCTCTTCCCTGCCTATATAATTGTAGCTGTTTTGCTGGATTATAGTGGTGAAGGTACCCAAGCACACTGACGCAACCAGGATAACCCGCCAGTTTATGACGAGGAAGCAGAGATTGCGAAAGGTCTCGGGTTGTTTGCTCTCAGAGAGTGAGAGTGGGTGAGTCTTGAATGAGGAGGGGGTTGCGCTGTTGTAGGCTCTCGTCAGTCCGTGCCTTGTTGCCTTAAGAGGAGACTACCTACTTCGTGGACATAGCTAGCCATCCCCAGTCTTCGTCATCATGGAAGGTGAGTCCTTACTACTCTTCTCATAGCCTCTCTAATGACTTAGAACCTATATGCATTGAAGTCTCCTCTCGCTATAATTATTTTTTCTTGACCGTTACGGAAAGACAAAAGTAAATTTGCAAGGAAGAATAATACTCCCTGTACTGAAGCATACTGTTAATTTACAGGAATCTTTGTATTTACATCAAACAGACTTAAGGCTATAATGGTTATATAAAAACATGAGTTTGATTTAGCACACCCTCTCCTCTCATTAACGAAACATTGTAATAATTATTTATATATAATATGTATTTTAATATCCACCGCGCACGGATGACCTGCGTGGCGGCAGCGCAGTACAGCTGACGACCGAATTTTGTGACTAGAAGTTATAGAGAGAGTGGTGAAGTTACAGTTTAGAGATGTTATATCTAGAATTTTTTTAGTTGAGTAAAGTTAAAGTGAGGAATTGAAGAGTTATGTGGATAAAGAAATTATTTGAAATAAAGGCTTTAAATGTTGTTTCTTTCGTTTACCGAGCAAAGTAATTGAGTCTTTCTTCTGAGGAAAAACATTACCTACATCAACTGATACAGAATATATATACGTAACGACAGTAACTTTTAACTTTTAACGACAGTTTATTATTCATGTACGTCAGAAATTACGAGTAGCAAAAAGTAAAAGCAAAATGAGCTGTAAAAAACAAAAAAATGCAGATTAAAAACAATGAATAATTAAATTGCATTAATGTCAATACAACTTCTGTCTGTCAATACTTCCTTGGATTCCTCCTCTGTAGTTCTATCATAACTAAAAATCCTCCTTACCTTTACAGTCTCCTGAAATTTAAATCGGCTATCAAATCTTGCAATGCTAGGCTCCATGCTCCCTATCTGTATTTCCCATGCTATAGATCTGCTTCCTTTGACTTTTCTTATAATTTGGAACTCGATTCCCATCAATATCGTCCAGCTTTAAATCTATACTTACAGTCTTAACTCCCTCCAATCTAACAATTTCTTCTTATTCATTTCCTATTTTAATACAACACAGCAACCTTTCACGGTGTTTTTCCCTTGGTAACGATTTTTATATTTTCTCTACATACCTAGTTATAATTGTTAAAGATTGTCATTCACCTCTATTCATTTATATTTCTACGCTACTAATTCTTGCCACGGACAAATTGGAATAATAACTTTACTATAACAATAATAAATTTAAGTATTATTATTTTACACCTTATTTGTACCCATTTTCTTTTTTTTTTTTAATTGTTCTTGTCTTAGATTCAGTTTCATCCTTTATTTATTTTAATAATTCTGCCCTGAATGCTTTTGTTATCTACAAACTGAAATTTGTGATATATCTTTATTTAAATGTCTAAATTTCAAAACTTCAGTTTTTAAGGTCTTGTTACCTATTATCCAAAACCACTGTAATTTAAAAATTCCTTAACATTGTCAACCTCAGTTGTACCCTGAATACAGCTGGCACCATCAAAACACTATAGACATAGCTCATGAAATTAGACGCTTGCGATGAAAAAACTCCATGGCGTGGTGTTGTCACATACAGTAAGGGGGGGGGTTCCTATCACTAATTTTCAAATTTACTTGGTCACATGGGTAGGAGAGAAGTAGTGCACATAGCGGCAATAAGGCTTGAAATTGTATTGCAGCTTCTAATTTCGTGACGGCAGCTGTAATAATCACAATTCGATCTCGCGTAAAGTCGTTACTGTAATCATGTTTTGCTAACATCACCCTTATAGCTATATATTATTCCATGAAAAAATGTACTACAATAATGGTTATTCTTGTCCAGTTGTAAGTTCGAAATTCTTTAGTCATCTATTTGATTAGACAGCAAAAAATTCTGAAATTATAATTTCAACTTATAAGTGGTCAAGGTTACTTGAAGATTCTGGTTTTACAATAAATACATATTATCCCATCATCTATATGTAGCGAAAATAATGAATAACCGCTGAAATGCTCCCAGTTCATTTTCTATTTGTTCATATAGAATGAAATATACGACAGCACAGTAAAAATATTTGAAAAACTAAGCTAAAGTAAAAACTATAAATAAATATGCATAAATTGTACCTGGGAAGTTTTCTATTCAGAGCACAAAAATATAATTGTACTTATTATTTAATATTTACTGCTATCGTAAGTTAAATACTATTTGTAGAGGAGAGAATTTTAAAAGAAAAGCTTTATTATGAAGTACGATCAAAACACTGGTATATACAAATATTTAGAGTTACGTAACTACATACTGGGTGGAACGTTTGGGACGAGTGGGGTCTGGGCTCAATCTGAGACATATATGAATAAGAAAAGGATAAGATTCTGGGAATTAGAGAGGTCCTGGAGGGATGCGGCTGCTTACTTAAAAAGGACAAGGAACCATCAATGACTTCCATGAAGTTCTGCTCAAGCCCCTTCTACTTGTTTTTTTTAGCAATATAAAACTGTTCACTAATCCATTGTGGAAGATTGATGGGCCATTACTTGAGTCATATCGACTGTGTGCTTTGGGAAGACATGACTGTAATATTATATTGTATTGTTTCCTACAAGCCTGCAAAAAGAGTTCATCTTTATGTATATCATGTTACGATATATTATAGTAGCAATTACAAAGAAATATAGCTAAAACATATTTTAATTCTAGACCATATTTTGACTTGGTAGCAAGCGGTTCTTGGTCAAGACTAACTCTGCTTCTTTGCAAAATCGGAGGGCAAAAAGAATGTGTTGGCCCGTAATTTCTTGCAATATATCATCACCAACACACCGTGGGCAGTGAAGCGATTCTGAGATGACGGCCAAGTTTTCATGGCCAGTTAAGAATCGAGTCAATCGAAGTTCAATTGGCTTTGGTAGAAATCACCGTACGAAAGTAGAAGCACGCTCAGATACAATATGTGTTGTGGAGTAACACTTTCATGTGATGATGATGATAATTTGCAATGATGAGAAAAAGGATACTTCAGAGTGTTGCCATCAAAGCCACCAATCTGCACATTTTCGAAATTTTCAGGATTGGGTAAAAACCTTTAGTACTAAACTGCATACTCCCTAGGCCTCTTTTTAAAAAGGAAATAACGTGTATAACTCAGTTTCTCATAAAAACGTGTATTGCTGGTTTGGAAATTTACAACCTCATGGCCTATTTACATCTGCTCTCACTTGCTTTATTAGGAAGAGCACCTCTCAATTCTTTCGTGCGTCTGAAATATTTTCTCCAACACTTTTATGTGCTTTTTATTGTCCCTTAACATCCAAAGAAATTTTACGGTTTATTTATATTGGCCCTTTTTCCGTAACCCCCCATTTATTGGTTGGCCACTGTACTGATTTCATTAAGTTCAATCGAATCACGTTTATTTAAACGGAACTTTCACTCATAAAAAAAACATTTTTCAAAATCTTGAAAGCAGCTACGACAATATTGTTATTTCTAATTCCATCTTTGCGGCAAATAAATATCTAAATTGAACTTTAAAAAATAACAGGAACTTCAGAATAGAGAGTACAAACAATATTAACGGAGTAGCAGATAGCAAAATACTATAGGAAATAATGGAAACGGTACTTAATGCGAATCGGCACACTTTCCACATCTATTTTGCAGAACTCTTCCGATAAATAGCTTGAAGGTCTGGGAATTTTCAGAACCCAGTTAATTGCGTAGGGAATTAAACAACAGACTTATATTTATAGTGAGCAATAATTAATGTATTTTCTCAGAAAAGAGTATCTACTCCGCTAAATAAAATAAAGAAATTCCCAAAATACCGTCCACTACTGGTCAAAATTTCTATATTCGATCAAGAATGAATAGGTTTCAGAGTCATGTTCCGTCATAAGCCGTTCCGGATTGTTCACGAGTCACATCCGATCACTATATATACTCTTCCAGCTCTCAATTCTCTTTTTGCTTATGTTATGAAGTAAAAGGTTTGTAAGATTCGTTTTAAAATAGTTTGTAAGTCCCTCACTATTGTTATTTTGTATATAGCTGCTGCCTAGTTAACATGTATATCATATCTTAAACTAAGTTCTTATTAAAGAAGTTACTTAGCACCTTAAAATAACGCATACTATACCTATTTTCTGTTAACTTTATTGGTACCGAAACTATACTTGTTTCGGTACCAATAAAGCTTTATTAAGAAGTATGTGTAGCTTGATTTATTATTAATGACGTCACAGATTTCCTTTAAACGAATATAGGTTCTCTTTACCAATTTATTAAGTTAATACACCATCCCAACAATTTAAACCTACTATATCTATACAACTTTCAACATAACTTGATTGTTTTGTTTTCATTGTTTTGAAAAGAAAGGAACGGATAAGATTTGTAATAGTATCTGTTCAAAAATAGGACAGTATGATTTATGATAAAGTGTCAATGTTTTTTGATCCTTGCTTCATGTACTCCGAAGAGGGATTTGCGCAAGCCTCCCCGCTTTTAGCCGTCTTTAATGGCTCACGCCTAATCCGAATTGTGTTGAAATCTAACCCTTCCAGGACTTCAGCTGTAGAGCTGTCTTGAATAACTCGTCAGTGAAGTAAGTGTAAAATGTGACTCGTAATTAACGTTACAATTAGCCATTTGCAATTCAATGGCATCATCGTCAAGATTACATTAGGGTTGGAAGTCATTGAAACACATAAGGAAACAATGTGTTAGTGAGACCTCCATTTCTTCTAAATACAATATTATGTTGTGTTAATCGAAAATATTAAATATAACGTTGCAATAAGATTCTCTGATGAAATCTCCCCTGTAACGAGGACTAAATATTAGAAGAAAATGGTTATCCCTTGAGAAGAAGTCATAAGCAATAATTTTATCTTAGATTCTGACGTCATCAGTTCTACTCCTTTAGATGTCGTTTTAGGTCTACCGCAATGCTCAGGAAGTTTTACAGGTGTTTCTTTTGTGCGATTTCTACAGTCTTCAGTTCGTAGGTCGCAGGTCGTCGATTCCCAAAACCTTACATTAAGGTAGAACTGTGTGCAGTATACATTCTCCAAATATACCAACGGAATGTACTATCTCGTTTTAACATTCAATTTCTCGGATATTCAACAATACCACGTTAAGAAATTCTCCTCATGGATAGCTATGTTTTTATTTTTGGGGAATGTTCCTGGTTCAAGAGGTTTAGTCAATAAATCGAATTCATACAGTAGATATGGGAAAGAAAATTTAAAGAAATACAGGCTTGAAAATTTGTGCTGTATAGTCTATAATTGATATAGAATTCTAAAAACATGAATTAAGCTTCAAGCTAGTTGAATAAAGGAAGCTAGAGAAGCAAATAATTGGATTTTCGATTTGTGACTCAATTGATGTGTAAATAAATAAATTATTATTAACGAGTAGGTGTAATCTTTTAGGACATTGGATTAGGCTAGTCAAAAATGTTCAAGGAAGGGCGCAGAAAACCCCCCACTGTTAAATCAGCTGCTTTGTGAAAAAAATAACCTAATCAACCATAACCTGAAACCGTGAAGCTATCTATGTATACCTCAATATAAATAAGTGATACCTACACCATTTGGACACTCTTCGAACGGAGAAAATCTACCACGACATTAATTAAGGTACATAGTGCAATCTGGTAAACTGGTCCACTGCAACTTTCTAACTAGTCTAAAAAAAAAAAAAAATGAGCGTTTTTTATTCTGATATTGTAGGGCGTAAAATCAACTTATTACCAAACTAAATAATTTTATAAAGTTGCTGAAAATAACTCTATAACTGGCATGTTTCAAATAGCTATCGGCTAATGACTAAGCAGATATCTCTCTATCTATCTCTCAGATATCTCAAGTAGTCGGTGAAATCAATCGAAAGAATTAAACAAATAATTCTAGGATAGTAACGCCCTAATCCAGTGGAGGCTGACCAAGAGCGCGTGAACCTTAGACGCTCAGGACAATTTATTAAAATAATAAAATAAAAGTTCTACTAAAAGTTATATGAGTTAAATTCTTTTATAAAATTGAAAAAGGTAGAATTATTAAATGATAAAACTGAGGTTAAAATGAAATTTAGAAAATATGGGAGATGTTATTCATTATGTTCCATGTTAATGGAATAATCCCTGCTGTTGGATATGTTTTATTACATCCAGTTGTTAAGTTCGTGCCACTATGACGTACATTTGGCTGATGCATCGCGATGTGTTACTTTCCTAGGATAAAGAATCGAGTATCCTTTCGTATAAGAATTCAGATTATATTAGAATATAGGGCTCAAGCATTCTGATTTGTCTTTTATAAACCCTAACCCTTCTTGTGACATTACAATTAAACATTGAACGAAGAAGAAACAAAATGTCCATTTAATTGTATTTTGGTCCCGTTTTGAAGTAGTTTTTCAAACTCTCAAAAACGGGGTAGTCTAATAGGATCGAATGGTCCCCTGTTATTCAGCTAATTTGATACCAACTCTTAAGGGTTTTTTCAATATTTATACAAATGTGAAATAACTGGGTTTGTGAGTTTAGTCTTACGAGAATGTTGTTTTTCTAGTGGCCATTGTGGCGAAATTATCGATTATATGCTGATAGAAAGTGAAAGGAATACCAGTGATTAATTGATAGTTTCATCTTTCATCCAGGAAGAGAGAGTGTCAATCTAGTTTACAATTTATACATTTATTAACAGCTGGGGCATAGTAAAAGGAAAGTGGCTTATATAATGACTATGTGTGAGCACCTAAATAAATTCTGTGCTTGGTCTGTAGCCACGGTGACTAGGATTAATGACTGACTACACACCATGTCCATTGATTAAATTAATATAGCTTTAGGTAATGCCAAGTGGCGAAGTTCAAATAGAGAAAGCAGCAATACATCGGTTAGGGATGTTAGAGTCATTGTCCCGTAGTTCATGGAGTAGCAGTAGCATTATGTAAACGACATGTGGCTGCATACTGGATATAATTATCTGTTGGGTAACCACTGTAGTTCCATGTTTCCATAGTGGGGTGATTGAGCATATTTTTAATTGACATACAAGAGTTCCCCTCATATGGTATAATGGTTAGCATGACAATAAGTATTCTCAGGTCAAAACCATAAACAGATTTTGACGTCTATAAAAAAAATGAGGGGGGGCAATAGTAGATTTGGATATATAATTGGATTCCTCTTTAGTTAAACTGTTATTTACACTTAGATATATTGTTATCAATTTACTTAAGTACGTGTCATCCTTGTATACTTTATCAAGAATACTGGGCTTGAAATATGTCAGCTTGGTTGGTCGGTTTTATTTATAAACATAGGTCATCAATGCCGTTGGTGTATGTGGAACGCCCACCGATGTAAGCTTGAGAGTAGAATACAGATCACAGGAGCCGGCCTAAGCTCAGGAGGGCAGGCCCTCACGTCATGCGGTGGTTATAGATAGTGCTTTTATAGGAAACGCAGTCCGATCGAAGGACGTGGAGATAAAAACCATCTAAACCACCTAACATATTCATTAGTTACCAAGATACATTACTACATTTCATGCACTCAGGAAAGTCCAAAATCTTGCAGTGCATCCCCAGTGCACTTCAGCTGGTCAGCTGGTCAAGAATACAAACTAAAAGAGAAGGTCTTGGTGTCGACTGCACTGCTAAGATGCTCGTCAAGAAGTTGTCAGGTTAGTCTCTGAGTACGTCTAGTCTCAAGGTGAGTTAATTAAGTGTCTGAGTATAATTGATTGTGGCGTCTGAATTCTGTTTATGTTTGTTGTGCCAATTACATCACCACGAATAAATAGAGGTTACCCTCTTCTCTCACCAGAAAACATCCACCTACCTTTCCATATTTTATCAATAAATCTTGGTCGTCCGTAAAGACATCTGGGACTATTTCACGATCCCGGCACGGCCGGAGCACTCTAGGGGTGATTGGCTGACATGAAACGCTCTCTCATTCGCTGTAGGCAGGAATGACCTACCTCTAAAAATAAGACAGGAATTCTGAGCTTTTTCAGGCAGTCGGAACGCGACACTTGAACTTAGAGCTGTTTTCTCTATATATATGGACTGGCGTTTGTTGCTCTGCTCGAACCATGGCTTTCTTATTTAATTACCTCTGCACCTCTCTTTTCTAACCTGGCTAGCTTCAGTCCGGCGATGTAAGACCTCACCTATTCTTTGGCTACGTCTTGCTAAAACTAGCACATCCTTGGAAGGAATCCCTTCCATGCAGACGACAATCTCTGGGTCCCTAGAAGATGTACCTAGTAGCATCTCCCCCAGCGGTACAGTCTTCCTATTTTTGGTTCACACTCGCATTTGGGATCCGGGCGGTTTTCACCTACCCTCAGATATCGAGTGTGAACTAGTGGTCATTCCAAGACCGCGTAAGCTACCTATAATTTCTAGCATGTACCTCTTCCTCTGAACATAGTACACTGTCGGAGACACCTTCTAAGATCTTGTGGAGTCGGATCAATAAACAAATGCGAATTAAGCTGCACGCCGACTAGGCTGCCACCAAAGGTCAAAGACAACAGGTTTATTCATCGCTCTTTCTGACGACCACCGAGCAGTGGCGACGAGACCTTCCCCGGGCGGCCCCCTCCCCAACCCCTGACAATGTTACTAGTTACCCGACAATGGTGGCTGGTCCTCATAGTTCAAGTCCGTATGTCCAAATCAGGTAATGAGGTAATTATACATAGTCAGTTTGTTTTCAAGATATAACTTGGATCGTCAGTTACAGGGTCAACAAATGATATGATTAATGCATGTAGCGACCGCAAACTACTTTACATAAGATAATCACTCTCTACCCTATTGTATGTATTGTAAATCAGTTATACTAAGTAGTAAATTAAATTAAACAAATGTAAGCAATATTGCTAAACCACAAAGTAACTTCACTGTAAATATTGTATACAATAAATGGCGTAGCTGCAGACGAGTTCAGAGACAGCCAGGTAGTCCAGCCCTGTTACTCCTGAGCCCTGGTCAAGCCCCTTTCGGGCTTATCAGCTATCCATTAGCCAGGCCTGCAATATGATTGGCCAAAATATAATCCCAGCTTTGGGCTATATACACCCCAAGTTTTAGCCAACTATTCATAGGGTTGAATGGGGGAAAAAAAAAAACTATTTATTTAAGTTACGGTTCGCCTATTCGGACTGGTACTTTTAGCTGCACTGATGTTTCAATTTAGTGCTCATTTATGAAAACCTCTACACTTCTATCCTAACCTCGCCCCGTTTTGATCTGGCGATGTCAGGCCCTACACCTTCCTAGTGGGATTCTCTGCATTCTTCTCGCTAGAGATGGCACATCCTTGGAAGAGATATCTTCTATACGGACTGTATTAACTGTACCTAGTAGCATCTCCCGCAACGATCCAGTCTGCCTCTCCCCGGTTCACGCTCGCCTTTGGGATCCGGACAGTTTTCACCTACCGAGTGTGAAGTCGAGACCACGTAAACTACATATAATACCTACCCTGCACCTCTTCTCCTGAACATGGTGCACATGCCTATCATATATGGAGATAGATGGCTCAGTAGTAAGTCCCGTCATCAAGCAATCATCCAGATTATAGCCTATTCAACTCTCACTCCATCACCAGGGCTAGGGTAACTAGACCCCCCTAGTGACGACCCAGCAATGTACATGACATTATTAGTCGAAAAATGAACAAGAACATATGGGATGCAAAAAACAGAATTCTTCAAAAAATCAAACTGAAATTTCTTAGACACATAGTAACGAAGGATGGTTTAAAAACAAATCCGACTATTATTAAGAAAATCGAAAATTTATCAAAATGAGAAAACAACGAGACGATTCTCGGGAATTAGCAGATATTGTAGGAAATTTATCAATAACTATGCGAAAAAAAGCAAGACCTATATCTAACTCATTAAAAACCAAAATATATAAAACAGAAAATATAATAAATGCCTGCAGAAAATATGACCAATGCACCGATCCTTGTCTACCCAGCCCCCCCCCCTACACTGTCATTCCCAGTATTGCACAGAGAGATAATGGACCTATAAACAAAGAGCCTATGTATAAAAATCGTAATGCTCTTTCTCCTTCCTACTGTATTTTATGGCTAATCAGCTCACGGATTTAGGAGTATAATATATGGCAGCGTGGCTCAGTCCTCAGTTCTTATTGAGATTTCGTGCAGTGCTTTATGTTGAAAATGTCTAAAAAGTGCAAGTAGAGAAAGTGTTCAAAACTGAAACACTGGAATAAATGCCTATACTGAATTAAAAATTAATAGAAAGGTGGTATTTTGGACGTGCTGTGTAGGAAACTATAGGACATGACAGAAAATTTCAAATTACGTGCATTGCAAATAGGGTAGGTTTTTTATTTATTGAATTATTTTAGATGAGATCAACTTTCATTTATTTATTTTTACATAAACAGGAACTTTAATTAAATAAAAAAAAACCTGTCCAACGTGTTCTTAGATTTATGCATCCTCCAACAAGAACGAGTTTTACGCTGATTTGTGTCAAGCATTAGAATGGACTATATTCCTTCTTTCCGCACTTTTACAGTTAAAATAATATACCAAACGAAACTATCTGAGGAAAAAAACTGTTTGGAAGGTGTTTTAATTCGAAGATTATTAAAATCAGGGGAAAATAGGACACCATTATATGTACGCCATGGTCGATGAAACTACCAATGAAAGAGGCCTTTACATTTGTAATCTTCTTGTTGGAATTCTTCATCCGGAAATTAAACCAACAACTTTGGTAATTTCTTATTGGACACCTTCTTAAGTCCGTTTGAGTTCCAACCATGAAAACAGTCTCACGTTTTACTAACGATAGCCTGATGACTTTTTTCAAAAATGCTTAATTCCAGAACAAAATCCTTATGTTAGAGTCGGGTGCAGCGCCCTGGTCAAAGCTGGACGTGTGCTCAAAACCTTTTACTCAAAATGATACTCGTCACGTGCTTAGCTCATGGGTTGAATCGAGTGCTTGAGAAACTACGTGTAATTGTCCCAGAATTCAATAAACTTGAACGTGAACAATGGAGTGTTCAAATTTCGATCTGGGGTGGTAAAGTATTGGAATGTAAACTTTCACCGGAACCTGTTTTAACACGATGGGCTACACGGTTAAATGCAGCACGCAGGCAATTTGAAACAATTAAAGAATTCAAGAATGAATTAAAAAAAAGTGAGACTCAATCGATCATCAAAATAAAAAACATTCTTAATTCGCACCATTACATCCGTTTTAATTATTAAATCACATCTGTCCGCCCTATCAAATAATTACATAACGTTTGAATCCAGAAATCTTAACTTAAATTCACAGACTTACAATCTTAAAACTGTTGAAAGAGCCTAAAAAAAATTTTAAATATAAGGGAAGAATTTTAAATGCAAAATTTGACTCTGTGATTCAAAAATACCTTGGCTATATTCGATTAAAACAATAACCTCGTAAACTTTTATGAAAGTGTTAAAAATTCACTTTTTCTAGCGGTGATAAGCCTTTTAAGTATTAATATCATAAAATGAATTGCATGTTTTAGGTGTTATATAAACAATTTTACACCTAATTTAATAATTATGATGGAATAGAACATCCTATTGCATTTTCAGCAAGGTTTCTTCAACCAATGACTCTTAATTATTCGACAATTGAAACTATTGTCAGTAGAATGGTCTAGTCAACACTACAAACCTTGTTTTTACGGAAACGTCTTTTTATTGCATACGGATCATAAAACGTTGACATGGTTACGATGAAAAATGAAAATACGAATATAATTAAATGAATATGTAAATTTAAGGATAAGTTATTTCAAATGTTGTCAAAGTTCAAATGTTATCAGTTACGTATAGAGGAAGTTGTAAATATACTATATTTACTTGGAAAGGTTAATGTTATAATATTATTTTTGACATTATGTAAAATCATTTAGTTTTGAAATAATTGCATTAATAATATAATTGAAGAAGGAAACTTTAACATTTGTATATACAGCAATTACATATATCACGGAACTAGTTCCATCAGCGGACCTTGGAGCTCAAGAAGGAGATTGTTAAAGGATCAACAAATGCAGTGCTCCAGTTCAGAGATGAGCAAATATTTATCTTCTTGCCCACTGAAACTATCAAGCCCAAGAGAAAGGAGTTGATTCAGTCACTCTTTCTCTTACGATTAAAGGCTTAGTAGCTAATAGTCACTAGACCAGTCATTATGTCATTTTAGATTAAACCTATTCTGTTGTTATTCATGATAATGTTGTTTTTTAAAAAGTCATTTGTGGATTGAGAAGACTTAACTAAAGCCCGAACAGTGACCATGATTATTAGGATACGAAACAATGAATGACTTAAAGGGAAAGGGAAATATAAATCGACAACGAAAAAAAAATTATATCCGAAATAAAGTGTATAAAGAGTTATACTACATTGTTGATATGGAAGAAATTTCAGTTTTCAAAAATTAGTTTCAACAACAACGTGAAATTTCATTCAAAAGTATGAATATTACGGGTATTATACTTGAAATCTTAAACAAACACTCCAAACCAAATCTGTTGACACTAAATGGTAATGCCCGTATTACAGTGATCATTAGAAACAGAGAAACAAATACAGAAAGAATGATCTGGTATTGGCTTTAAAAAAAAGGTGAAGAAGGCCAAGTCAAAAACGGTTCAATTTTTTTAAGTGCATATAAGACAAAATAAACCGTGTAGTGAAAAACTCGATGAAGATAACGCACTTGTTCGAAATAATTGAAAGGTGGCAATTGAAGATATTTAATTCGAGGGTTCCTAAAGAAAACCCAGAATAAGTTAACTACATAAACAAAAAAACACATAGGGAAACATATTGCCGAGCCTAAAAGGGAGTGGATTGATTTTCGAAAAGGTACTGTACAATCCTTTTTTGTTTCACCATTGTTAAGGACATATCAAAGATAGTTATGCAAAAAAAAAATATTCCAAAGAATAAAGTTTTAAGAGTAATAAATTTAAAGTAATAACTAAAAGTATTTAGTGTTTGAACTGAACATAATTGTTTTTTGTGTGTATTTTAGCGTCTTGATTGTTTCTATATAACCGAGATTTTTAAACAATTTTTTACGATGCTTCTTATTTATTAACCATGAGAGGCACCAATTTACATTACAAAAGAAAAATTTAGCTTTTACTTGATCTAACAAAAATTTAGTGCATGATAAATAAACTAGCTAAAAGCCCCCTTATATTTCTTAACACATATTGTCTTCATTTCAGAAAAACCTAAAAATTGTATTTCTGATGTTATCATCTGGACGATTTGAAGCGTTACAAAAGCAAATATGTGACACAAAAGACATAACGTAATTAATACATAGTTGACTACGCAATCGTTCCATTATGAAGAGATAGTCATCTTTCCTGTTCAAGATCCAGTAATCAAGATTTATATTCGGTTTCTGGTGACCTAAGACCTGGGTGCGAGCAGAGAAGAAAGCCGGAGCCACTCGTTATGTAACGTCTTTGGAGAACGAAAGATCTGAATCGGTGCTGGTGGTTCGCGCGTGACTTGGCAGTCGCGTATATTTAGTAAAGAGCGTGTCTATACAGCGGTGATATTTTAGCACAAGTACATCATTACGATAGCGTAGGATGAAAGTAAGATGTGCATCACGACTGTGATGCAACAGTATCATAGGTCTATAATGGGATAGACCTTTGAGTAAAAGCGACTGATATTTATTATATCTGTCGTTTAAACTTGCTGTGTCACAATATCCAAACAACAGGAGTTTTCATCAACCCCCTGGTAATAATATTCAACAATCTAGGGACCTCCATGATCCCTCATGATTGTCACACCTCTCCTGCTTCAGCCACGTCACCGGATTCGAGCCAGTGAAGGTGGACCCAGAGCGCAAGAGCCAAAGACGCTCAGGACATGATTGGAGAAAATGGTCATTGCCAGGACTCCCACTGTCACGTTGTTATAGCAGGTCACGAGGCCACTACCGCTTTAGTCTCCGAGGAGGATCATAGGGATGAGTGGCGCAGTGTAATGACTGTGCTGGGGATTAGGGTGGTTGGATAGGTAACATATGTGGGACATTGCAGATCCCACAAGGAGCAGCTATACTTTCAAACGGATGTGAAGTGATGGTGTAGTAGGATAGAAACAAGGGAAAAGGTGTGTTCTTTAGGCTGAATTCTGTTTTCGAAAACTAGTTAGTAGTTCGAAAACAACAAGGTGAAATTTCATTCAGAAGTATTATTCAGAGCATTGGAGAGTGGATACCTGTGCCCTTAAAAAAATACTCTTGACACTAAGTGGAAAGACTCATATCCTGATGAGAAATCGTATGTATTTTGTACGACAGTTGCTAATGAAAAGGATCCAATCCATCGGAAGTCAAATACCCCAACATCTCTAAATATCTTTTATCCTTTGGTTATTGATAAATTAAAAAAATTAATACAAAAATAATTTCAAAGATATATATATTTATATATGTATATACATATGTATATAATAATAACAAATTTTGGTCACAACAAAAAAAAATTTAATGTTAAGAAACATGGTGAGAAATCTGATGGTGAACTTTATGGTAGGCAGTTATGGGAGAGTTATCAAAACTGAGATACAGTATGTTTAAATTGGTTTCGTTAAAATATATCCAGAGATAATTTTCATATTATACATACATATTAAGATAATCATATGTATTGTGTAAATACGTCCAATGATTGATAGAAGCAGCTTATCACGCAATGTATTGGTTATTCAGGAAACCAGATGTGAGGATCATTGCCCCCAATCCTTAGCCCAATCTGACCTCTCTGATAGCAATATCTTACTTAATGCGGCCGTGCCAGGAATTATTTTAATGGCTCTTATATTTATAAGTTATTTACTAACAAAACTATTATAAATAACAATTTATGTGCTACTGCATACACAAAACTAAATAAGAAGAACATGGAAAGTTTTAGGAATTTTGAAAGTTGTTGATTTTAACTACTAAAGATATAGTTAAGTAGGTAAAAATTAGTTACCTTGTAGCGATAACGGCTCATAAGAGATATTTCTTTCTACACAGGTCAGAATCGGTATTTCACTGCCAATTTCGGGCATAGTATGTTCTCATTAATGGTCTATTTCTAACCAGTCGGAAGATTTAGGACTGCCCTCCACAGAAGTTCACAATGAATAGGGACGATTTGTCATTTTATTTCGAACTTTTAAGTACTTTTTATAGTTAACACCCAACTAACGGTTTGTTTGTGCAGTGTGACTTTGGTTCATTAAGTGGTCAGCTTACCGCTTGCGCTAATAGATTGGGTCGGTCCATTTTTATTGCTTAGCTGGACGAAGAAAGAAGTCTTGAGCCGGGAGATCTAAGCATTATTATGTAACACGTCCCTTAGGAGCTACCCACATAACCCTATCCCTATCTGTTACTTAAGCTTGTTCACTGAAATGTTGTCTAAGGTAAGATTGTATTAATTACAGCCTCCCCCCCCCACTACGTGTTTATCTGATTCCACTTTTACATACATTTTTTGTCTATTTAATTTTTAGTGTATTTTATTCAATTATGTATATCGTTTGCTTAATTGATTACGATATCGTTACCGTGTTTGCCTTGGAACATACTACAGTTTTCCATCTTTGATTGTACTCATGTTGAATTAAAGACGCCGCTGTCGTAGGTTCTTTAATTTACTACTGGTATAGCCAGTGGACTGTCATTAATTAGCAAAGTTTAAAAATTGATTCAAATCAATGAAATAATTGAATCTGAGAATTTCAAAACTATCGATCGGCTTTCCAAACGATCGAAAACCCAAAATATCTATTCGTCCTCTCAAAAACCCCCAATAACGAAAAACTGTTCACACTAACCTGGGGTTGGATAGCTTCTTTCTTGAGTGGTTCGGCTTCTAGGAGGAATATGAGGGATAGGAAAGGACAGAGAAAGTCTAGGACAAGCCCGAATCCACTTGATGACCACGCCAAGAATTCAGAAGCAGCGAACAATTCTTCCCCAGTGGTCGGCGATGAAAGGATCGTTTTACTCATATGAAAAACTTTGATATCCAGAAAATGAAACCATGCACCAACCATCGGCAAATTTGAAAATAAAAAAAAACCGGAAATAACTTTCCCTGGTTCTGGCAAACACCCCACTCGATCGGAGTACAGATCCAGCCTCTTCAAACTATCCCCCCCTATAGAACCCTATAGAACTATCCCTATAGAACACAATGGCCAATTACTCCCAAAACGGTTTCTGAGATCAATTGGCTTGCTAGAACGCAGCACCTCCTAGAGCTAGTCCCCCTACAGATAAATCAAACAATCTCGCGGTAATCCTCCCTCGTAAACAACTACAATGGGTTTCTTCTTGCTGTATCTTCCAAAGCAAGAAATAAACGTTTCACTGCACCTTTGTAGTTTCAAATTTTATCAAAGTCATCAACATTTGCGGCGCTGTATTGGTAAATATTATGCCCTGCATTGCTATCCGCGGATCTCCTTTGTCTTTCTCTGGTTATCTGGGCCGGTTGGAAGACAAGCAATGCAGATTGCCTTCTTGCGTAACGCCTATCCATAAATGTCATCCTTGCAGGAATATCTAGACACTTAATTGCCCTCTGTGATCTTTCTTCCATCGGATGCTGACTTAAAATCTATCAAACGAAATGTATGGCTGGTATGTTCCCAGCCTTTTTCAAACGTTCTTCTCAGGTTGAATATTTGTTATGCAGTTGATTTTCCACGTCTGTAGCTTTGGTATACCTCCATTTATCTCTCACCATAACCTCCGAGTCAAGACTTTTGAAAGAATTCTTAATGCAATAGTCAGGAGAGAGATCACAGCATAACTTGTGCAACAAAGTGCAAGAGGCGGGGACAAAGGAAAAAACTGGGAAACGACCGGAAGGAAGACCACTATAAAGTATTGGGTTGGGAGGGATGAAATGTCAGATTTATTACTTTGATAAAATCCTTAAAGTAGGTCCCCATCGTTAGTTTACAGACGAAAAAATATTAAACTAATCTCTAGGCATCTCTCTTTCATTTTCATGCCATATCTTTCAGTTTGTTGTGATCTGTTTAAGTGTTATGTATTTTTTGACTATCAAAGGAATCTGCTCAATTACGAGTTATATTCTTATATAAATTTAAATTTGGACATAATGCTTCCAAATCCTTTTAATTGAAAGAACTCTATATCGGTGGTTCTCTAGGTTTCAATCCGGCAATACAAATCTCGAGAATGAATCTCGTGGAAGGCCAGAAACAAAGCTCGATAATGATGA
Source organism: Acanthosoma haemorrhoidale (assembly GCA_930367205.1). Taxonomy (NCBI): domain Eukaryota; kingdom Metazoa; phylum Arthropoda; class Insecta; order Hemiptera; family Acanthosomatidae; genus Acanthosoma; species Acanthosoma haemorrhoidale. The sequence continues at coordinate 83,027,306 of OV884011.1, forward strand.
ATTAAAAGGTTAAGTAGAAGCCAATCCACATCATACAAGTAGAAAACTTTCAAAACACTTAAACGTCAGTTATGCATCTGTTATACTTTACAGACACCTGTACGCTATTCATCACGGGGGGGGGAATGGACCAGTGTGTACGTCACGATCTGACTGATCACCAGAAACTTTCTTGAAATGTTTGTAAGTTAAATTTAAATAAAATTACGGGATTTGAAAATAGAAGTTTTACCACATCCACCATGTTCACCTGACTTGTCGCCAAATGACCATCATTTTTTTAGAGCGTGACATATTTTTTAAAAAACTAAATATTCCAAAATGAAAACCAGGTAAAATTTTCATTTTTCGAATTTATTGATTCAGAGCCAAAAAGTTTCTTTGAACAAGGGATAAAAATCCTAGATGGGCGTGGCTAGAAATGTATTGAAGCTAACGGAAGATATTCTGAACAAAAATAATATCGTCAAAGTTTGTTTTTGCTTTCATTTACCTCATACCCTGATGATTCAAATGTTCCAACCCGGATGTTTTTTCGATAGATGAAGAAAATTATTTCATTCACTCCTGACCCAGGAAAGTGATTTAAAGCTTTGTATGCCTTGTTTTATATATATATATGCCTTGTAAACAATTCTATAAAGTAGACCTGTTTCACTTATGGTACATATTACAGGCTTCTTCCATGAATCTGGCATGGAATAGATTGAATTGAAATCATGTTTCTTCAACAGTTCATTGATGATCTTTTGAGTTCTAAATCGGGCTCACTGTTAGTGTTAGAATGCCAAGATATTAAACTAACTTTTTTTATTGCATTAAGTAATATCACGAATTATTCACATTCAAACTGTTTTGAAGTGAAGTACTGAAGCAAAAGGATCATTGACCTCGCTGAAACTATCCATTTCTATCATGTTTCAGATAGAATTCTATAAAGGCCACATATTTCTGTTAATCTTCAAAGGAAAGAAGACCTAAAGTTCGTCAAGGGATTTGAACTTAGCATTGCCTTATGGTTGCCTTAACCATCATCGAAGTATGCAATATTCGGCTATCATAGTACTATAAAGCATCATTTTAGATAGCTACATGGCAATGGTCATCATAAAAAACGTGGATGATGAATTAGTAATTTATTTTACATAAGGAATGGCAATTGAGTCTATCTCTCTGATTACTTCACTTATATTCTTATTGTTTTTTTCATAAGTACTAACTAAAACATCCACCGAGACAGGATGTAAACGGTACATTAGACATTAGACTAAGTAGGGTATTATAACAGTATATTATAGACCAGTATATTAGTATGACAGACGGGCATACCCAAAAGGGTATATATCCCTTTAACTTACCATTTAAAAGAAACGAAAGAAGACCGTGCGGCCAAGACAAGGTCAAGGAGAGAAAGCGTCCATTTGAGAGCGAAGGTCTTGCGTAAGTCTCAATTGCCGCTGTGACCACATACCATCCACCTTCACCTCAGGCATTTGTTTTAGATTAGATGCTTTTTGTTTTATAGTGGACATATGTTATTAGATGTTCATATATGTATATAGCTGAAATTTACTCTTTATATGTAAACAAAGGTAAGCAAAAATGTGTCACGTTTTTATAAACTGTATTATACGACTTTATTTTTTTTTCATAGTTTATCCAACTTTTAAAATTTCACTCCTTCAAAATAGTTTTAAAATTATAAACTAAAAATATTATTGAATTCGTTATTTCTTTTATTTTATTACATTATACCAGGCTTATTTTAAATCCTCAATCATTCTTTTGTCATTCTTTTCAGATTCATCCAACTTTAAGCAAATTCTGTTATAATTTCAAATTTTATTGTATTTTAAAGTTATCAACTAATAAGTGCTCCGAAGTGAAGCTATTAATTTCATTTCTATCACTTGTCCTGAATCGCAAGGGCTTGGCTCCCAGTGATTTCCCTAGTACTGACATAAGAAACTAATATCTTAAATATCCTGAGCATCTGCTGGCTCTCTTGCTCTCTTCCTGGTCTTTGCTTCGTGGTGAAACGGGGAGGGTTGTGGGGGGAGCTACACTGCTTAAGGTCACATGCATAATGAGGGAAATAGCTTGGTAGTGGAAGGGGGGGGGGCTGGGCGGAATATGTGGGTATATATTGTAAGAAAGTTGGTATCAATAGAAATTGTACATAATTATAAATTTATTTTTACATCCCAATCAATAATGCTGCACAAGCGAATTGCAATTTTTCTAATAAACATCTTATAAAAAAAAAAATTGAATAGCTTCTGATCTGGAGCTCGGGAAATCCCCTCATTTAAAACTAAACCGCAATAATTAAACGTGTAAAACATATCTGACTTTTTCAAATATTTTTTTTTTCTCCATAATTTCATTAATTTTATTTGATCCCAAATTTATCAACTTACGTATTTAAAAATTATTTGATCATTTTTAAGCACTTTATCGAACTTCTACTCTGGATAGAAGTGACTGGTGATCGAACGTCGATTTTAACGATATATTGATTGCTTTTCACAATCTACTAGGCGATTGTTGTCTAGTATCGATTATTGTTAAAACATCGATGGTTACAAGTGGGCAGTATTTAAGAAGCTTCTCAACTCCTTCAGAATACCGAACCTCCCAACCACAATCGCTTATACAATTGGTTTAGATTTGCGAAGAAAATTCTTAATAGATTGTTATTAAAGTCCTAGTAATAGTTCACTTTCAAATCATATTAGCAGGTTGTTTGTTACATAAGTTGTGAAATAGCTAATTTATTATTTTATTTTAATAGAACTAATTCATCTCAAAAATGAATATACGTATGGTGACATTTGACTCCGGAGGGGGAGGGTCCGGTGTTTTGCTTACTTAATCCTCGTTAAATCGTTTGTTTTTGTTTTTTTAGAAAACAAAAATCCATTTCACAAGTATTGGCCAAAAAAAGCTTTAGAACTCTTCTCAAACTTAGTCTTTGAGTACGTATTATATAGGTTCTGCCTCTGTGGTACTGTGAAAAAAACAACAACATAAATATCTTTAAACCAAGGTTAGCAGTCATTAACTTTAATGACGTCAATTAGAGATTGATTCGCTAACTACGTACTCAAGGCTCCGAGAGAACAATTTTAAATAAAATTCTATGGCAAATTTCAAAGACAACTATACTCAATGATCAAAGGAAGTATCGATTTGTTACCACTAACAAACTAATCACAACTTCCTTAGGGCATGGTTTGTCAAGGCATTATTAATAACTAGTTGTCATTCGTTTTTAGGGTATTGCTGTTTTGTTTTTTTCAAGACCAGAAACAGTTATTTTTTCACTTGTGTACCTGTTTGTTTGTTTGTGTCCCTTTTAAATCTAGACACATTGAACTTTACACGGAGGACCAATCGCAAGAAAATATAACATAAACCTTTGTTTATAGATCTTTGCAAATCAATATGAATTTGCTACAGCATACGGTTCAGGGTGTGAAATTACAGGTCTAAGTAGCATCATTAATAACTTTTATCGTGTGTTTGTGGTTTTAGACTATCGTTAAAAGTCATTAAAACTGTCAATCAAATTGTTTTTGTAACCGTAATGATTCGCTTAATTGTGAGAATAGAACTAGCAGTTTCTATTCATTTTTAACTAGTTCCTTATTTCGAGAAAACAAATATTTCCTGAACTGCTTATCTTTACTGTAACCGTAAACAATAGGCATTCATCATGGTGCGGCGTTTTTTGAAGTACAGATACAAATTTTAAGATTAAATATCTTTAAATCACATTCATGTATTACAACTAATTCTTTTCAATCTTGTTGGTTCTTCTTGTGGACTAAGTGATAACCAATAGCCCATGTACTGTAAGTACATATGATCCAAGGCCACGCCATTTTTTCATTATATGAAATATTTTTACGTTTCTTTATTCAATAAAATTATTGTCGGGGGCGTCACTAGGGGAGTGCCTGATCACTCTAGCCCTGGTTGGTGACAAGTGCGGATTGATGTAGTTTATCACATGGACCATTGTTCCATGTCGGCATTTAATATCTGACTCCATTTATTGATAGGAATGTGTCCCGACAAGACAATTTGTTCAGGATGAGGTTCAGAGGTTCATAAAGAATAGGACCAGTTTTCAGAGTTCGGGTGAGAGATCGGCAGCGTAATAAGTACAAGTCGTCAGAGGTCTGCTATAGGCTGTGTGGCAAAGTGCCGTCGTAGAGGTGCGGCATAACGAGAGTAGATTAGCGGAAGGCTGAGTAGGCGTATCGCGACGGGTGATAGCGGCTATCGGTATGTAGAGACTAGAAAAGAGTGAAGCGTGAGCCTACCAGGGCCATAGGTGGCCCTGGGGTAAGTGATAAGTCGCGCGGCTATGGAGACTAGGAGACAGAGTGTCTTTTCAGGGCGAAATTTACTGATATAAATATGGTAACCCCCTCCCTCGTGGAAGGCTGAGTCTGTCTGCCAGGGGTATGTTTTACGATACACAGGTGACCATTTCCTTTTAGTTTTATGACCGTTGGGGTAAAAGGGTGTGTTTTTTATGGCTGCCGGAAGGGACTGAAGGTCTATTCTAATAGGGGTAAGTGTCCTTGCCCTAGGTTATATGGCAGTCAGGTGGCTAATTCTCTTAGGTTTATTGCCGTACCCTCGATCCTCTGTTACTTGTTTACGACTTCCGACCTCTCTCTGATTTATTACAAGAAGTTTACACAGATTTGCATTTTCTATTATAATACATTATGAACCAGAGTGTAGGGTAATTTACATATATAGTTAGCGGTCGCTACAATTATGTTTGTTCAATTATCCGGTTGATCAAGTGTATTTTAGAAACAAAGGCCTTACTATAAAAAAATACATAGTTTTTTGCCCAAAAATCGGTTTTGATAAAAATCAGCTTGTTCATTGAATTTCACCTTTTAAACAAACAAAAAGAATATATAAATAGGTAACTTTTTGTCATAATTGATTCAGATAATATGGAGCGATTTCTATTAGCTTATAAACTTTTATTATTTGTAATATATTTACCGTTTTATTATCCTTTGAATAATCAGAACTTTAAACCTGAAATAGCCTTAGATCTGCTGATATTTTCGTGCTTTTCGTAATTGTATTTTAAGCAGCGCACGATCATTAAAATATGAGTTGTAGATATACCACTTTCGCAATCCCAAGCTTCTTTTATGGGAGGGGTTTCAGTTATGACAAATTGGTCAGACATTACATTGTTTGTCTTAACACTACCTTTGTTATATAAATACAAGTTTTTGAATAGAGCCGTTGTGAATAAATTTATTATTCGATATTTATTCAACTTATTCACAAAGCATACAGATGTTGGCACCTCTTATAAACTAAGGTGCTTTATTTTCAAGTCGCTTATTTTCAAACATAATTTTCATATGCAATCTTAACTTTCCAGTTATCACCTTCCAGATTGTGGCCTTTTATCGGTTGCATTGAATTTACATTTTTTTTTAATGTTTAATGTCTCAGAATGACGTTTATTTTTCATTTCATTTAGCTTTAAACTATCTGGTGGCTATCATTTAAATTATTTAAAATAAATTGTTGATATGACAAAATGTACATGACATCGCAATACTACAATAAGAATTAAATAAAAACTGTAATGACAATTTCTTAAACATACATGCTATACGCAGCGAAATGGTTGGGTTACCCAACGGTCTTGTACTCCTATTGTGGGCATATATTCTAGCCTGTGGTTTGTGAAATCCGAAAGCTACGTAACGCTTGGACACTTGTAGAGTTAGTAATAACAGCATGCAGTGGCGTGTCAGGATGAGCTTTTGCCAGGCTAGGCTGAACACACTGGATTTTAACGATACCCTCAAGTATTCCTTTATTGTGCTAAAATTACAATCTGCCTTTTATAAGGCAATAAGTAATTAAGATAAATGCTCTCATTCATACCATATTTACAGTTCATCATTCACTCGCTCATTCATACAATATTTACAGACAGCCCAGAGACCCCCCAAATCCACCGCGAAGAGAAATCGGAGTCTTGGGAAGTCCCCCACGCTCCTCCGTCAGCCGCGTCACCGGATACTAGCCAGTCCCTCAAGTATGAAAGTATAGATGGGTAAGTATAGACGGGGCCATGACCTGGAGAGCCTTGTTGGTAAAAGTTGTCTGAACAGAAAACAAGAGATCCCTGATTAGAATTCCAACCCTGCCGCTATTTTTTTTACTTCCACAAATAATTATTAACTTTTTACTTATTTTTGTAATGTAATAATGTAATTTTGGTAATATTTAGGTTTAATTAAAAACTGTTTTACTTCTCGAATAACTTGGGCCTCCTCAACGGTGTCCAATGGACCATGCTACCAACTCTTGAAAACCGAAAAGTCCTCAGAGGTGGTCCTTGTCCAAAATAAATTAGCGTAACTTAATAAAGTATAAAACCGTCATCAAAGAAACAACTTATTTCGGGATAACAAATATTTCCTAAACGACTTCTCATTGCTGTAACCATAAACAATTCAGAATGACCTGGTGTCTTTGGAACTCAAATTTTAAGATTGATTTAATCTTTTTTTTTCCAAGTTTCGTATCTTGTTAATTCCGGTGTCCCTGTTAATTTTGCTTAAATTCGATTTTGGGATCATTGCTTACTACCACGAGAAAAAGGAAACAATTGGAAAATAAACAAACTAGTGGATAGAAACGCTGATCTCTAACTGGATAGATTTTGCAAATCTTGCCAGTTATTATTTGCAACAAGTGTAATCAGTTAGCTTTAGATAACTGCTACGAATGTTCATGGGAAATAAAGTAGTATATTTATCCACAAAAATGTGGTCTGCAACACTCAGCACATACTATTTTGTGGATTTGACATGAGAACTATACTAAAATTACTAAAATGATTGTAACGAATACCCCTTTTTATTCATACTATTTACATAGAGCTCTATGTCGTGTGATTTTGAACGCCAATCCGTTAAAAGCTACAGGACTGATTTTAACCCCGAAAATACTATTCATTTACCTATGAATAACTCAACGTTCGTGATTGCATTTAAAATAATTATTCTTATGGATTGTTTATTACTATTTATTTCCTCATAAAGACTATTATGATGAGATAGATTGTAACTTCCATGATATCCATGTGCTGTAAATATTCTACAAGCACGATACCATTTACAGTCCCAACTATGACTGTATAATATGTCTCTAATGGTAAAAAAAAAAATTTTTTTTAATAAAGACTAGTGAAACTGCATTCCTACAAAAATGGTATATTTTTATTATTCCACGTTATACAATAAACAAGTGTGACTATTAATTAATATTACAAACGTCTTTATTTTCGATTGAAAAAATTATGTTATTTACGATAAAATACAGTCATCTTCAATTTTATTCTCTTACTTCATAAGAAAAACTATTTTAGAAACATTAGGAGAAAAAAAAAACGAAATTCATCCTAGGATCGGTGTCAAAAACATAAAGTAAAATGCATCAGTACTACTGAGGTCTTAGTTACGCCAACATTTTTTTTGGAGGGTTTCGGCTTATTTTGGAGTAAACAAATATGTTATAATATATTACAGCAGGACGTTTCGACATGCATCTGTGAACGTTTGCATTACGTATTACATTTTAACGTATATGTTAAAAAGAGAATAAAACCTGTTATTGACAATAAGAAATATAAATAAATTATTGAAAATGGAATGTAATCATTTATTTTTTCTTGATATTAACCAATCAATAATATAAATATGTTTATATCAACCTTTTATTATTTTTTTTTTATTATAAACATTATTTATTAGTACTACTCGACTTTTCGACTGTTCTTCAAGACTGTGAATGATATTATCTTTTAGTTTTTATTAATTCATTGTTGATTATAGTGAATTGGTAACCTTAGTAAAGTATTTGAAAATCTTATTTCGCTAATTTAGAATTTTAAACATAATGTATGTATTTTATAGGAATTAGTTTTCATAAAATATGAGTGTTTTTTATAAAACATGTAAATTATGTTTTCTATTCTAAATTATTCAAATATGTTTTATATACCTTAGTAAAGTCACCAATTCGGTATATATAACAACAATGAAATTCAACAAGCAATAAGGATTAATAAGTTTAAAAAGGTAATATTCGCAGTCCTGAGGAATAGGCGAAAATTCGACTTATAGACGAAACGTCGATGTATAAAAAAAACTATTTTAGAAGGGGCTCAAACAACATAATATAAACAATAATAAACATAACATAACATAATAAACAAGTTTAACATAATATAAATATAAACTGTATATAAAGAATACAATGTACATATAAACCTGTTAGCTATACCTTTTAGAACTTGGTGATAAAAACCTAATGGAATCAAATACAAAAACACAAGCGGAACCAGTTATGCAAACTGAGTTAGGGAATAAGTGCAAAGATTTGTTATGTAACTGCGGAAAATAAACCGGCCTGATCTGTTCAATCTAATGCTTGCAGCGACTAACTCCAGCAACGAGTGAAAGTAGGTCCTAGCCATTCACTTCACTTCCGGAAAAATTATAATTTAGCCTTCTGGCTGTTATTTAGTCATTACTGTTCCTAAAGCTTTCAGAACAAATTGAAATTTCTAGAATTTCTAAACCAAAGAAATTGAAATCGTCTGCACCAGTATATCGAATTATCTGTGAACTATCGAAAGCAGTTCAATTTTACATAACATGCGATAATCTTTATTACATCAAAACTAAAACATAATAATAATATCTATATTATCTTAGGACTATGGCCCTTTCGTTTATTTGACATTAAGTTGGTTGATAGTATCAGTCCTCGCTATAATTTAAAATAAAGTGCAATTAACGTTTAAAAAAAAAGATATAATAAAAAAGATACACATACACATAAAAGGCACGTATTTATCAGGAATTAAAAATATAAAATGAAATAAATGTAAATCAAAATATTATGACATAAAACAAGAAATTAATTTTGCTAGAAAAATGAAAATAAAATAGTTGCACACGCGCGCGGTATTCACACACAAACAAAAAAACCCTAAGTAGATATGTACTACTTTATAACAGTAACCTAAATAATATAATAACAATGTGATGAAAATCAACGCTCCAACATTACATATAAATAAATTAGCTTGTTTCGAACACATTTAATGATAGAGCGTAACGAATGAAGGGTGTTAAGGAGTCCAATCAGGATAATGCAATTATGTCGAAAGAATCGCATTTTCGTATTCCTGGTTGATGTTGAATATACCAAGTTGAGATTAAATACATTAGAAATAAGCATTATGATGTTGAATGGATCATTTTTTACTGATCCCATAAAGCAGTTCAATTGCGCCCCATAGCTGTCTGTAAGTAGATAACGATTGCCAATGATGGCCGAGTACAGTTCAATGCGCCTTAAGCCTTGTGCCGGAAAGCCAATTATTTCAACAAACATTGAACAGCTCTTGGTTTTACTGCCGCAGTCCCTTTCAGCTAAGGACGGACCATTATTGACAGTCTCATTTGCACCTCAAGTGGGACAAGGACTCGGTTCAAGGTAAATGATCTGAGCTGAAGAGGGCTAACCAATAGAACCAATGGGGTTAATAAAGGGAATCTCAGTAGAATTAATAGCCAAAATCATGTTGGTTTTCCCCTGGTATGAAAATGTTTCCTACTGTCGTTACATTGCGAACATGAGCAAGCCAAAAAATGACCGTGGTTAGCCATAGACCATAATAAGTATAATATGCAATTAAAAATTGTGCAGAGGAAAATAGTACAGGGGTACCAGACTGAAAAGACTACTGTAACCTCTTTCCAGAACTACAGACAGGATGTTGTTGTTTTTTTCCAAAATAGTAACGTTTTCCTTTATTTCGTAAGTTGAAATAGTCAATTGAGTACATGTTCTTGATAGGTCTTATACTGGGATAAATCGACAGGAAGAAAACACTTTATTAATAGAATAAAGTTGATGCTGCGCGATTATATCTGTTGCAATATCTACCACGCAGCGTCCTTCACCAATCCATACATTTTTTATTGAAAAGCAAAGTATATGCAGTGTCGGATATGAGGCCTGTTGTGTAAATCCCTCCATGGATTCACTTACACCGTATCTCATCGCAGCCTCATTTGGTAAAAGACACAATCTCACGAACCGGGGCCTCAAGAGGATATGCTTAATGGGGCTGTTAAGATTCAATAGGATGCAGGAAAGTCCTTTCCAAGGCATGCTATCCACGCCATTTCTCTAAAGCCGGCAGTCATTACAAAATAACATATTTCCACTTTAAAAACTCCATAAAAGTCGAGCTTTATTTATAAATTTGTAAAATTAAAAAAAAAAAAAAATATGAAAAAGCCTCTTTTGAATTGAAAATGTTCGCATTTTTATATAAATGAGACTTATAAATGTATTATTATATTATAAAATATACAAATATTATTCTTTTTTAGATCCAAGAAACGTAGGAATTTTTTATCCTACATCAAAATGTGTTTAGTTTTTTAGTCACATAATACCTGTAATTAAATTATTATGATTAAACTACTATCTTCGTTTTATTATACTTGGTTTTTTTGTAAAGTCACTTGGGACGCTGAAAAAATTTTTTTTTAAAGCAGACATATTAACAAAAACCTATTAAAGTCAGCTGGACCAAAGAAAGATTACTATTAGGTTGTTAGAAATATCATATGGATGGAAATATTGTTGACTTAGTTGTATATCAAATTTTTATTTGACTGTTCTTTTTACATATTCTATATCATTTTTGACATTGTCTAATTGACTATTGAACGAGAATGAGGGAAGGAAAAATTGTGATTCCACGGACTTTACGGTCGTACTGGAAAAAAGGGATGAGTGCGAAGGCGGCAGCTGAAGAAAATTTTGGTAAAGGGGTGTTCCACCGAAATACGGGGCGATTTGGTTCAATACTCGAAATACAGCTGTCGGGCTCAGATTAACTGAGTATCCCCAAAGTGGTGAGGAGACGCCCGCCGTGGACTAGGGTCCCTACAACCTCTTAGCCGCCGTCCGGCGAGCGCCTAGAAAGAAATAAGGCGGGCGGACCTGTGGTCTTTCACCCTGGCTGCCGGCCTAGTCGGCGGGCAGCCTAATTCGCTTTGATCTGACTCCATAAGATCTTTAGAAGGTGTGTGCCCCGACAAAGCACTATGTTCAGGAGAAGAGGTACAGGGTAGGTTTATAGGTAGTTTATGTGGTCTTGGAATGACCACGGATTCACACTCGGTGTCTAAGGGTAGGCGAAAACCGTCCGGATCCCAAAGGCGAGTGTGAACCGGAGAGGGGCAGACTGGATTGCCATGGGAGACACTGCTAGGTAAGTTTGCAGGGCCACGGCAACCGTCGTCCGCGAGGAAGAGGTCTCTCCCAAGGAGGTGCTAGTTTTAGCGAGACGAAGGCAGAGATTCCCACTAGGAAGGTGTGGTGTCTCTGACAACGCCGGACTAAAACATAGTGAGGTTAGGAGAGAGAGATGCAGAGGTAGTTGAATGAGAAGACCATGGTTTCGGTAGAGCAGCAAACGCCAGTGCAGAGAGAGAGGAGAGTAGTGTTCCAAGTGACAGTCTGGTTCGTTATGGTTTTTTTTTGGTTTTTTCCAAATCTCAAACAAAAAATATGTAATGTACAAAAAATAAATAATACAATAATGGAGATACAATTTTCTCCTCTTCCTGCATTTACATGCATTTGGAGGAGTGCATAATATAATAGATTTGTGTTGCGGTTAAAAGTACTTAGTCTCATATTCAACACTAGGTGATGAGGCTCACCTTCTAGATGTTAATTTTGTCCTGTGCCGCTTCTTATATAGCCGGTCCACCCTGGAGGGGATGGGCCCCCACCGGGTGGCCGGGGGAAGCAGGGATGGCCCCCACCTGCGGCTGCTTACTCCACTGGCTCCTCCCCCTAGTCTCATTGACGTCATTATCTTTATTATTATTATATGCCTTTATTGTGGTAAAATTACAATCTGCCTTTTTTAAGGCAATAAGTAATTAAGATAAATGCTCTCATTCATACCATATTTACAGTTCATCATTCACTCGCTCATTCATACAATATTTACAAACAGCCCAGAGACCTCCCAAATCCACATGCGAAGAGATAGCGGAGTCTTGGGAAGTCCCCCACGCTCCTCTGTCAGCCGCGTCACCGGATACTAGCCAGTGGAGGCTGACCAAGAGCGCAAGCCACAGACGCTCAGGACATGATTAGAGAAACTGGACATTGCCAGGGCTCCCACTGTCACGGGTTTATAGCAGGTCACGAGGCTACTGCCGTTTCAGTCTCCAAGGAGGTTTATAGGCATGAGTGGCGCAGTGCAATGACTGCTACAGGATTATGGTGGCTGGAAAGGGTACTGTGGAATTTCATAAACTTGGAAGGGATGAGTTCTAGAATGTAGGGTATATTAAGGTCGTTATGAAGGGTTTTGTTGCGGGCATAATAAGGGGCATTTACTATTGTTCTCAGGACTTTTGATTGAAAGGATTGGATACGCTTGATGTTCGACTTTTTTGCTGTCCCCCATAGCTCTATTCCATATGTCCAGATTGATTTAAGTATAACTTTGTAGATTAGTAGTTTATTTTCTTTTGAGAGATGGGATGTCCTTTGGAGTAGTCTGTACAGTTGTCCAAAGCGTCTGTTTAGTTCTTGTCTTTTTAGTCTCGTATGTGGGTTCCAGGTCAGTCGTTTGTCAAGATGGAAGCCTAAGTACCGTACTGTCTCGGATACAGGGAGAGGAATATAATTAAAATAAACTAGTGGACAAGACTTGCGACAAAGGGTGAAAGTAATGTGGGTGCATTTTGCTTCATTGACTTTGATCCGCCATTGATTGCACCAATACTCGATCTCTACAAGGTGTTTTTGAAGGTTATAGGATGCTATGTCGGGGTCTGGGTGGGATGACAAGACTGCAGTGTCATCTGCAAATGTGGCCAAGAAGGTATTGGGAGTAGAGGGGACATCAGCGGTGTATATGTTATAGAGGATGGGGCCAAGGACACTGCCCTGTGGAACTCGTGCATTTATGGGATAGTAGTTAGAGTATTCTAAACCACAGCGGACTTGGAAGAAACGGTTTGAAAGGTAGGACTGTAGGATTAGGAAAAGGGTCTGTGGTAAATATCTTTTGAGCTTGTAGAGCAAACCTACGTGCCAAACCCTGTCAAAAGCTTGAGCTATATCAAGAAAGGCAGCAGTGCAATACTGTTTGGTTTCAAGGGCTGAGGAGATGTGATCAACAACGCGAAGGCCTTGTTGAGCAGTGGAATGTCGTTGGCAGAAACCAAACTGGTGTGTGGGAAAAAGGTTTTTGGATTCAACAATTGGAAGTAGACGTTTTAGTAGGAGTTTCTCAAATATTTTTGAGAGGATAGGGAGTAGGCTAATTGGACGGTAAGATTGGGTGGTTAACCGGGTTTGGCGAATAGGACAATAATGGAATGTTTCCAGAGGAGAGGAAAGTGCGTCGTTCGGATAATGCAATTATATATATATAGGTTAAAAAGATTATGGCTTTAAGAGGAAGTTGTTTGAGAATTTGAGGAGTAAGGAGATCATATCCAGGGGATTTTCGGTAAGGTAAGTTTTTCAAAAGATATTTGACCTCAGAGGGATTAATGACTTCTGGTGGAAGAGAGAGAGGAATAGGTGAAGTGAGGAAATCTTCCACAGTTGTGCTGTGAGTATGGCTTTGATGAGAAAGGTGAGGTGTGAAAGTATGGGTAAGATGCAGAGCAAATTCCTCCGACCTATCCCCATCCGAAGCCGCCCAGGACCCATCATCACGACGGAGTGGATGTGAAACAGGTTGATACTTTAGGATTTTTTCGGTTACATTCCACAAGGAGTTATCCCTGGAAGACAGAGAGGAGAGGTAGGAATTGAAAGAATCGGAACGGAAGGATGCCAATCGCCGCTTTACCAATCGGCAGTACTGAGCAGGATGCCAGGATCTTTGCCACACTGTTCTTGAGCGGCGTTTGGATTGGATTAGATCTTTGAGATGCTGAGGTAAACGATTATGATTGCGGATTTTTGGGTGACGATACCTCCCAAGCCGACCCCTGGACCAGAGTAGTGAAAGAATGCACTGCATCGTCTAGCTCTTGGGATGTTTTTAGGGACAATTTGAGGTTTACGGACTCTGTAAGAAGTTGGCGGAAGTGGTCCTAGTCAACTGGGTCCATAATAAATGAAGGAGGAGGCAGTTTGTGAATTGGTCTTAGGGAAATGGTTAATAATAAAGGACTATGATCAGAGGAGAGGTCATCAAGGCGCGTGAGTGAATAGTTTAGTGTTCCTAAACTATTGTAGGAAAAGAAGTCAAGGAGATCAGGATTTCGGTTGGGATCAGATGGCCAATAGGTGGCTGTGTCAGGAGTGATAGTGGTGCAATGTTGCAATGAGTGAGTGCAGACAGCAAAGCACGTCCTCGTGTATTTGTGGATCTTGACCCCCAATTATCTTTATTAACAACAAAATATGGAAACATAGATAGGTATAATATGATTCGAGAAGAGGGGAACTTTTAATTATTCCTAATTAAGAGGTGGCCACAACAACAGTATTCACACGTACGCCACTATCAGTTCATCCATTTGTAGTCAACGATGATGAATCTCTTGAGAGTGCAACTTAGGATTCGTTTGTGACCAAGCAAGAATTGCTGGGTACAATAGGGACTTCAAAGGCGTAACTTGATGTTTTTATTTTATGATTTTATTTTATTTTTGAAAAAAAAACTTGTTTTGGACCCAAGAATGTTTTGTAACAAGCTAGAACTGTTAGTTTACAGAACTTCATTTGTTTTTAATGAATTGGAATTTCTGTTACAGTATTTAGTATGTATTAAGTATCCTTAACTATACGAAAAGTTCTAACTTCAAAACTCAAACTGCTTCTGATTTAGGATTCGATAAAAATTCATACATAGGGAAACGAGACCAACAATTTTCACGTTAAATTTTATTTTAATATAACCAGAGGCAATTCTCGGTACTTCCACTGAATGTTGGGCTCAGCCATTAATATGGGAATAATTTTTTTTTTTTTATGGAGTGTATATTGTTATTTAATTAAAGACTGCAATTGTAACTTCCATCATATCCATCAGCTGTAAATTTGTTACTAACACGATTCCATTTACAGTCCTAGGCTGTATAATATTCCACTTAGGTTCCAAAAAACTACGTACTTTTTTTTTAATAAAGACGCCAAAATATTTAATTTGATGCTCTACTAGTTTCAGTTTTATGAAGAATATACTTCACCTGTTAGGTAACTGAGACTTCATGGCATAATCCTCAAATCCAGGTGCATCTATGGAATGTTATAACATTAAGTAACAACGCTATTTCGTTATCAGGTTTCTTAAAAATACATAAAGCAGTTGCTACATAAAAGCAAATCTACATACCGCATTTCAAGCACAAGTATGTCTAAAGAATCTCCAAGTGGGCACTACTTTTTCATTACAGGTTATTGCATCATCATCAGGCTTAGAATGTTCTGCAAGACCTAGATCCTTCTTGCTCAAGCCGGCATGACGGACTGACTGAGTCCCAACTCACGCAAACCTCATTTATGGAAGACCGCAATAGTCTTGGGCGTTTGAACACCTAACAAACAGTCCCGTTTCCTCTTTGGACATACCTTTGTTTGTATTACATGTTTTAAGCAAAAAGATAACATGTCTTGGCAAAATGGCTTCAATCTTACCTTACACAATGCAGGATATACTTTATTTATATAACTTTCAGGGATTTACTGTGTCAACCTAATAAGACGCAGCGCTGTGTTAAAAATTTCTAAACCTTGATTAGTAGATAATTACAATTTATTCTAAGATAAATTAGCATTTATTATAATTAATGCAGAAGTCCAAAGCTCCGTCTTTTCCGATTTTCTGTTATAAAATCTGAAGTAACCACATTTCTTGTTTATAGAAACATAGGAATTAAATATTGATTACAGAGAAAAATTAGTGGCAGGGCCGGGATTCAAACCCGACTTCTTTTTGCTTAACCAAGAATCATTACATTTTGTAACAGTGGGATACAACGATTTGTAATTATCAATTGCTAAAAATCAGAAGACCGTCTCGTGATTCCACGAAAAAGCTGGCGGACCGTTCGAAATATTTTTACGAAAACTAACAGTGTAATAAGATTTACATTTCTGTAGGAGGGCTCTCATGCTTCATGATATAACGTTATGGATTCAAATCCTTAGTAAAAAAGTCAATTTATTTTACTTCTGTAAATATAAGTGGCTGCTACTGATAGGATAGGCAGTCAATCCACCTTTCTATCTAAATGAGCTGTAAATTAACAAATCAGCAAAGATTAATTCATTTTTTTGCAGAATTTTTTAAGCCATTAATTTGACTAATCTTGCTAGTAGAAAAATTAGCAAACCCCTAACAGAACAAGTTAAACTTATGAAATATATTTGACTGAAAAGTGGTAAAACTTTATGACCTACAGTAATCACTGGGAATTAGAGCCACCATCGCTTACCCCGCTATTTCTCACTTCTACAAACTCGGGTGGGGTTCTTTATGTATGGACATAAGTTATGT
Organism: Acanthosoma haemorrhoidale; assembly: GCA_930367205.1. Lineage (NCBI taxonomy): Eukaryota > Metazoa > Arthropoda > Insecta > Hemiptera > Acanthosomatidae > Acanthosoma > Acanthosoma haemorrhoidale. The sequence continues at coordinate 83,043,951 of OV884011.1, forward strand.
TATGTTATGTCACATAACATACATTAAGGGTAATGTTTTTTTAGTAACATTTCCTGGAATTTCCTCCAATTTAGGGCACGAACCCGTATTTTGTTGATGCAATCGACCACTGATTTTTGTACAGAAGACAATTCCAGTTCCTTGGCACAAAACACTTCCTGGGGAATGATGCAGTGATTTTTTAGAAGAGGTATTTTCAAATAGTTTTCCAACAGCGCAATACAGCCCTCGTTTTTACCGACCATGACAGGAGCCCTATCAGAGAAAGTCCAATTTTTTTTTCTTTCAACAGTGAATTTAACTCTTCTAACATCGCCTCCTGTAGTTGTTCGTAGTTGACGGAGGTACTTCAGAAGTTTAAAGATTCTCGTCACCGATATGAACGCACAGATGATCAGGTGATTTGTTGTCCGCCCCAAAGGCAAAGAAAAATATTTTCAACTCCAAAGCTTATACATTACCTTCGAGCTCACATCTGTCATCTCGTCAATCCACCCACAGCCGTATTTTAAGACAGAGCTATTTCATACATTATTTAAGCAATTTTCGGATGGTCTGTTTGTTTTGCAAATGTATTTAAACTGGACTAGGTAACTTTCTCTCAATCTCTTTATGGTTTCAATTTTTGTGCCAATAGCAAACAGATTTTATAAGAGGCTGTTGCCATTAATGAAAGCTCGTTACTTTGTTTTTCAAAAATGATGACTGCCCGCATAACGATTTTTTTATCATTTCAATGGATTCCGATCCCTGCACTAAACGGATACTTGGAATCGAAATCAGAATGATTCTTGAGTGAAGTGTCTGTTTTGAAAATTCTATTTTTTAGCCGTTGAAACATTTCCACCCCAGATCAAACACAATGATTTGATACGTTTGCATCCGTAGACACTGTTCTTTCCAACCGCCGTAAAACACTTGCGTTCCAATGTTTTTTTTTTTTGTATTTCGCTTGAATATTTTACTGGTAAAGAAGTTCTTATGGAATCACTTTTACGCTATTTATCACAAAATTTTAACTCTTATTAGGCACTATAATTCTACTTAAAACTATATCTTTCGTGGAAAGGTACCTACTGTAAAACATATAGAAAAGGGCGGAGAAATGAAATGAGAACTTTTAAAGCAATCGATGCTTGTCGATTTTTACAAAACATCAGAGGATTGGTTTCCTTTGTCTTTTACCACCAGGATCAAATTCACGGGAGATCAAGAAGAAAGTTGCCGTATGATTTTGAGATTCGGGACTGCAGTAAACCAAATACTAGGCTACTTAGGTTAAGTTCGTGTTAATTATGATTGACACATCGAATTTGCATTTTATTTTCAAGGGTCAGTCTTGGATTTGATGCTCTGAATTTGGAGCGAGCCAGTGCATGTGGAATAGGGGGGCTTTTTTGAAACTTGAGAATTGCATATTGGTGGAATCACACCGCCATTGCAGAAATATACTTTGACTCTGTAACGCATTACCTAGTTCTTTCTCGTTCACGCCTCTCTTATAATCATCTGCTTAACCTTTGAGATGAAGTGTAATTTTTCCACATTCTTTAACACGAAATAATTACAATAGAAGTTAAGATAAAAATAATGTTTCCTCGTTTCAGATGAAAGTCAAATCATTCCTTTCTTCACGGGGAAGACCATGTTCGTCACTGGAGGTACTGGTTTCATGGGGAAAGTCTTGCTGGAGAAGCTTCTTTACACCTGTCCGAAACTAGACAAAATTTATGTACTGCTCAGGTCGAAGAAAGGCAAATCTATTGAAACCAGACTGGATGAAATGTTTAAGTTACCCGTAAGTATATCATTTAAAAAAATAATTCTTTTAATGCTAAAAGTTACCATTAAACCGAAACAAAAAAATAATAACTAAATTTAAATCTTAAATTGACTTTGATAATCCATATTTTTAAGTTAAATGGGGTTGTTAGCTTGTTACTATAATTAGTTTTCAGTTGTTAACTTTTATTTTAATATATTCTGTAAACGGTCCATAGCTGTTCAGCAGGATCCGCCTAGAGTGCCCAGCCGTGTTTGAGAAGCTGATCCCAATGTCTGGAGACGTCTCCCAGCCAGGACTGGGACTGTCTCCTCGGGACGAGAGCAGGCTGGTAGAGGAAGTGGACATGGTCATCCATGGAGCTGCTTCTCTGAGGCTGGAGGCCAAGCTCAAGGAGAACATCAACATGAACACTGAAGGCACACTCAGGGTGGTCGAACTCTGCAAGAAGATGAAGAAACTGCAGGTTTGTTGAACAGACTTTGCCAATATTTGGCTTTAATTGGCAGGAAACAAAAAAAAATGGTCTCTAAAAGTGTAAATTACCTATATTTTTTCTCTTTAAATGGCCATATCGCTAAAACAAGATGAGTTAGGAACCTCAAATGAAATTTGTTTACGCATATCAAATTTTCTTAAAACTAACTGTTCACACCAAAATTTAGTTTTTCTTAGCCATTTCGTTGTTCCACTATACAATTACTATAAAATTGACACATTCAAATGAAACATATTTAATTCAATAACAAGTATGGTCTATGGTGTTATAGGTTTATCGTAATTTTGATAAGCTTCGAGAGCACACTTAATAAAAATGGTAGAAATGAAAATAACAAGACATGATAAATACATTAATTAAGTCTTTAAATAAATCAATTTAAAAATGTTTTAATAATGTTGGCAGCTGCTAGTCCACGTTTCCACTGCCTTCTGCCATTGCGAGCTAGATGTGATGGAAGAGAAAACTTACGAACCTCCTTATGATCCGATAGACGTTATAAACATGGCACACTGGATTCCTGAAAGCATCTTAGAAAAAATGACTCCTGAGTGAGTTTGACTTCTCTAGCTGTAATAATTAACCATAATTACATTAATATTAAAAATTATATAGTAGAGTATTCAAAATAAGGTTCAAGGAGCGTTAGCCTGATATTTATTAATGAAATTTGTTTACGCATATCAAATTTTCTTAAAACTAACTGTTCTCACCGAAATTTAGTTTTTCTTAGCCATTTCGTTGTTCCACTATAACTTCAGTGCAAAACTGACACATGCAAATGAAACATACTTAATTCGATTTTTTATTTATATTTCCTATTTAAATTATTTATGAACTGATAAATAAATTTGTAAGGCAACTAAAGGGAATAAATAATATTTAAATGAATAAATTGTATTTTGTGAGAGGTAGGGGTCGCTAATTTTTTATTTATTCATTAAATCAATATTGTTAAAAAAAAAAAAACAATCTGGTATTTTTGATCCAAATTCCTTGGTCTCATTTACTAAACCTATGCAAAAAAAATTTTTTAAACTAAGAAAAATTCTAGCCGAGGGAGTGAACAGGATTCAATTTCTATTGTTGGTCCTCAACACTTTAATCACATTAAGTGTTTCCGTAATTTTTTTTTTCCCTTAACCCCTATTGAATATGTTTTAAAATAATAAACATCAATATAAATTGCCTGTGGGTGGCTCTTTCTACTGTATAACTTATGCATTTTAAGGAGTGCATATCTTCAAAAACTAACATTATTTTTATTGTTAAAATTATATAAACCAAAAACAGATCTAGGTGATGGGGCTCACCTTCGGGTTACAAAAAGGGTTTTCGTAATGGGAGTGTGAACATATTTTATTGATATTTTGTAATAATATATATCTGAGACCCGGATTGGGATTCATGATAGAAGCACTGTTTGGAATGATTCAGATAACTATTTAATGGACAATGAACAGTAACGTAAGATAGCAAGAAGGCGGGCTCCCTCGACTGTCTCTTACTCTTAAGAATCTGTGAGAATGAATCCACTGGGCCTTCCAACAGGCCATCTACTTTAGGGTGCGGCCACATAAAAACACTAGTTGCGTATTCTTGCAAATCCAGCTCTGCTTATTGGTCCAGGCTGCCGCGCAGCATTCCTGACAATATGTTGCATCCCTGCGACTCTGTAAAAGGCACCATAAGGCGACATTACAGTTCTTAATGTATAAAAACTATTACCACTGTATAAGGTTTTGTGTTATACCTTGCTAGTTAT